>JAQPPZ010001050.1:5537500-6820216 GCA_028583015.1 Wollemia nobilis | reverse complement strand
GATGTCATACCATTCAAGTTTAGCCAGATAAGTGGCAACAATATCTTTGTAGGCTTTCAGCATGGGACATTGACACTGAAAGAGCCCCTTAACCTGGTTAACTATGAGCAGAGAATTACCAAAAATATTTAGTATTTTAATACCCATGGCGATGGCTATGTGGAGGCCCAAAAATAGGGCTTCATATTCAACATTATTGTTGGTGCATGAAAAGTTTAAGTTGAATGACAAGGGCATTGGATCTCCTTGTGGCATGAAAAACATTATTCCTACACCATCCCCTCTCACACTTCAAACTGTCAAAGAACAATGTCATGTCAGTATTATTCTCTGGTTCATCGAGTTCGGGAGCTTTAGATATTACGAAGACCACATCATCTGGAAGCTCAATGGTTAGAGGCCTACTATTGGACAGTGGTGCCTCATCTAGTTGATTAGCTATGACTTGTCCCTTGATGGACTTTTGGCTGATGAATTACAAATAAAATTCTATCAATAGCATGATCCACTTTGTAGTAGGTGTGTTATGATATGTCTTTCTCATCATGTACTGCAAAGCATTCTGTTTTGATATGACGTATGTTGTATGACTTAGCATGTAATGCTGTAATTTCCTAGTAGCGAACACTACTGCTAAACAAAGTTTCTCAACATATGCATATCCCGACTCATAACTCACCAAGGTGCGACTGATGTAATATACGACTTGCTATTTGCCTTGCACATTATTTTGGGCTAACATGGTCCCTAATGTAAAGTCGATTGTCGATATGTATAGCAGAAAAGGCTCATCTGGCCTTGGTGGAGCTAGTACTGGTGACATTGCTAGGTATTGCTTAATCTCAGCAAAGGCTGCTTGGCAGTCCTTGTCCCAAAAAAATGGGACCCCCTTGTGTAGCATTCGATTCATGGGTCAACACTTATCCTATAATTGAGCGATGAATCACTTTATGGATGCTACTTTGCCTTGAAGGCTTCTTAATTCTTTGATATTAGTGGGAGGACGCATCTCTAGAATAGCCATGACCTTTGTTGGATCTACTTCGATGCCTCACTTAGAAATGATGAATCCCAAGAGTTTACCTAAAGTTACACCAAATACATACTTCTTAGGATTCAACCTAACATTGTGCTCTATCAGGCGATCGAAGACCTTCCTTAAGACCTCCACATGCTCTACTCTTAGCAACGACTTAGCTAGTAAGTCATTGATATAATATTCTAATATTTTATGCATATAGTCATGAAAAATATATGTCATAGCCCGCTGATATGTGGCACAAACATTTTTAAGACCGAATGGCATAAATTTGTAGCAAAATGTCCCCCATGGCATTATGAATGCGGTTTTATGCCGATCTTCAAGTTTAATATGAATCTGGTTATATCCAGAAAAACCATCCATAAGGGAGAGCATTTTGTGACCTATAGTGGCATCTACCAGAGCATCAATATTTGGCAATGGAAATGAATCTTCGGGTGTTGCCTTGTTGAGATCTCTAAAATTCATACAAATTGTGGTCCAAGATCCAACGGGTGCAAAATAAACAAATTAAATATTTAATAATGCAGCAAAAAAAAACTTAATTTAATTGCACCTCTTCCAACCTTAGAATATTACATAATGATGAATATATATATCTGTAGGAAATGGAGTTGGAGGAAGAAGTCGGCGAAGGAGGGATAAGGGGAAAGTGAGTTGGAGGGATAAGGGGGAAGAAGGAATAGCGGAGGGATAAGGAGGAAATGGAGGGATAAGGAGGGAATATAGGAAAGAATTTAGGAGAGGAGTTAGGAAAACTAAAACAAAATTGCCGACAAAAAATTTGCCGACAATCCTGAAGACATTTCACACTTAGGGCTAGAAAAGGATTTTTCTAAGCCACTTAAGGTGAAACCCTTTTCACACTTGCAACATTCTCCCCCTTAAAGTTGAGAGGACTGACTACACAGTCTCTCAGTTTTACAAATTGAGCTTTTGTCATCGCCTTGGTGAATATGTCTACGACATTCTCCAAAGTGTGACAATATTGAAGCTCAACAATTTCATGTTCCACCATATCTCTGATGAAGTGGTACTTCATATCAAAATGCTTTGTTCTGCTATGGTGGACAGGATTATATGCCAACTAAATGGCACTGATGTTGTCACAGTATATTTTGGTTGGACCACTTTGTTGTTCTCCAATCTCTTCTAGTACTTTCCTTAGCCACAAGGCTTGAGTACTTGCATAAGTAACTGCTATATACTCAGCTTCTGTTGAATATAGCGCTACAATAGTCTGCTTTTTTGAACTCCAAGTTATTAGTCCCGATCCAAGACTAAAACAGTTTCTCGATGTTGACTTCTTGTCATCAATATTGCTACCCCAATCACTATCACTTGAAGCCTACAAGCTTGATAGTGTTACATTTATGGTACTTGGATTCCAAAATCCAATGTACCTTTCACATATCTCAAAATTCTTTTAGTCGCTCGCAAATGCAGATTCGGATGGGTTAGCCATAAATCTAGAAACAAGAGATACAACATACTGAATATCTGGTCTAGTGTTGGCGAGAAACATCAAACTCCCAACCATGCTTCTGAAAGTGGTCACATCAACTTTTGGTGCTTCATCATCTTTGCTTAATTGGATCCCATGTCCAACTGGAGTTGCAGCTGGTTTGCAATGCTCCATAGCAAACTTCTTGATCATATCCACGAGCATACTTATGTTGACAAATGAATATCCTTGTATCTGACTGATGAACCTCCATTCCAAGGTAATAGTGCATTAAGCCAAGATCCTTCATATCAAACTGCGTCATCATGGAGTGTTTGAACTCCATATTCATTTTCTCATTACTACCCATAAAAATAAGATCATCCACATACAAGCAAACTATGAGGATGTCATTACCTTGTTTTAGGTAGTAAAGTGTGGGTTCATTTTTGCTCCTGGTGAACCCATATTCTTTGAAGTACCCATCAATACGTGAGTACCAAGCTCTTGGTGCCTGTTTAAGACCATAGAGTGCCTTCTTCAATCTGTAAACAAGGTGTTCCTTACCTTGCACTTCAAATCCCTATGGTTGCTCAACGTACACTTCTTCTGTCAAGTAACCATTGAGAAATGCACTCTTTACATCCATGTGTTGGACTTTCCATCCTTTGTGTGCAGCTAAGGCAAGAACTGTTCTGATAGTCTCCTCTCTCAGCTACGGGAGCAAAAGTCTCTTCATAATCTATTCCATATTTACGAGTAAAACCCTTTGCCACTAATCTTGCCTTATGCTTCTCAATACTACCATCAGCATTAAACTTGGTCTTGAAGATCCATTTACAACCAACACATTTCTTTCCTTTAGGAAGCTTCACGAGCTCCCAAGTGTCGTTTTTTATAGAGGTTATCTCCTCTTTCATGGCATCTTGCCAAATATTCTGAGTACATGCCTTCTCATAACTAGAAGGTTCAAGCTATGCACTAGTTAACAAAGCATAGTTAACTTGATCTCCCCTCGGTTCTTGCTGGGATTCATCATCACCATACAAGTGCATACTTTCTAATCTGTGTAAAACATATTCCATTTTACTAGCTTGACTCCTAGTGTATCTTCTTGAAAAATCTTTATCCAACATCTGAGATGATGGATGATACTGTAAAGTTCTCTTACCTTTGGATGGAGGATCAATGTCCATTGGTGAGGAACTTGCTGGTCTCTGTGGAGAAGGACTTGGTGAGGAAGATGAACTAGTAGAAGAACTTGGGCTTGAAGGTGGAGATTTCTTGCTTTTCTGTGGTATCTGTTGCTGCACCTGCTGAGAACTTGAATCATGTGACTCAACATCACTGTATATTTGGGGCTTACCCCACTCTCCCCCTTCATCAAAAATCACATCCCTTGAAACCACTATCTTTCGAGTCGTAGGATTGTAGAGTCTATAACCCTTTGTGTTTTCACAATGTCCTACAAAAATGCATGCCTGACTCTTTGGATCCAGACTTCTTTCTCGGCTCATCGGGAATGTGAGCATATGCCAATGAACCAAATACTCTGAAATACTTCACATTTGGTTTCTTACCATACCAGGCTTGGTAAGGTGTCTTTCCTTTCAAACTTGAAGTAGGACTTTTGTTCAAGATGTGAACACTCATCCTTGTTGCATCTCCCCAATATGAATTACTCAAATGCTTTGTCTGAAGCATTGATCTTGCCATCTCCATAATGGTGCGATTCTTTCTTTCTGCTACACCATTTTGCTATGGAGTGTAGGCAGTTGTGAACTGCCTCTTGATGCCATGATGTTTACAAAAATTCAAAAACCGATTAGAGGAGTATTCTCCTCCTCTATCTGATCTAAGACATTTTATAGAATATCCACTCTCACTTTCAACTTTTGCTTTAAAATCAACAAAGCATGCAAATGCTTCATCCTTATGCTTAAAAAAATATATCCAACACATTCTTGTGCAATCATCAATGAAAAGTAGGAAGTAAGAGTGATTACCTAGACTCTTGGTCTGCATCGGACCATAGATGTCTGAATGTACTAACTGGAGTGGATAGTTGGCCCGCCATGCTTGTCCATGAGGAAATTTCGATCTGGCATGCTTGCCCAAGGCACACCCTTCACAGACTTCCTTACTATCTTGAATTTTGGGAAGTCCAGTTACCATTGCTTGTGAAGTTAGCAATTTCAAACTTGTTGAATTCAAATGACCATATCTCAAGTGCCATAGGACACTTGGATTGGTAATAGCAACATTTGCTAACTTATTTCCTCCTGGCTGGCCAAAATTCAAAGGGAATAATCTATTCTTTGACATTGGAACTTGTGTAATGATTCTATTACTATTGTTCTTGTCAAAAATGGTGCATTTACCCTCATCAAA
The DNA here is from genome assembly GCA_028583015.1 of Wollemia nobilis. NCBI lineage: Eukaryota > Viridiplantae > Streptophyta > Pinopsida > Araucariales > Araucariaceae > Wollemia > Wollemia nobilis. Next base: position 6,815,339 of record JAQPPZ010001050.1, on the reverse strand, counting down.
AATCAACTTATAATTATTTTCAAGCATTTGACCAACACTTAAGAGATTATGTTGAATATGAGGAGTGTAATAGATATCACTTACTTTCTTGATGCCTTCTTTTGTTGGAACCTCCATGGCTCCAATGCCTTCAACTGCCAATGACTTGTCATCTCCCAATCGGATGCTAGATTTATATGAGGAGTCTAAAGTAGCAAAGAGTTATTCTTTGCCACTCATGTGATTTGAACACCCTGTGTCCAAAATCCATGTATCATTCATATTTTGCTCTGTCTGGCCATAAGAAAGAAAGAGATTTGTGGACTCTTCCTCTTCTCCAAAATTCCCAAACCGACTGCTCACGGTTGCTGCTGCTTCCTTGTGAAGTCTTTGACCAACAATCTCGAGCATAATGGCCAAGTTTGCCACAATTGTAGCAAACTTGTTTTGATTTATCTCCTCCTTTTCCTTTACCAGATTGTTTTCCTCTATATTGTTGATGTCCTCCTCTATTCTGATTTCCACCTCTGTTGGATGATCCTCCTCTGTTAGGAGTTCCTCCTCTTTGATTATTCCTACCTCTACCTCTTTGTTGTCCTCTGCCATGGCCTCTACCTCTTCCTTCATGTGTGGAAAAAGCTTTATCATCTCCTCCATAACTAGTGGTAGGAGTTTCCTGTAACCTCTCTTCATGTGAGAGAAGTGAACTAGTTAGGGCATCAAAAGACAATGAGGTTAAGTCTTTGGATTCTACAATAATTATTGCAACAGAATTCCATTTAGGAAGAAGTGTTCTCAACACTTTCTTCACCATAACCTCTGGCTTCATATCTTCCCCTAGTGTGACCATTTTATCAACTACGGCTTTCACTCGCACGCAGTAATCTCCCACTTTTTCATTTTCTTGAATCTTGAGATTTTCAAAATCTCATTTCAATGTTTGCGCTTTACTGTTTTACTTGGTCACTACCTCTATAGCTTTCTTTTAGGGCATTCCAGGCATCTTGTGCAATTACATAAGAGGCAACTCTAGGGAAGATACTTTTATCTAGGGCAGCATGTATGTGATAAAGGGCAAAAGCATTGTTCTTTTGTGCTTCTTTTCTAGCCTTTTTATTAGCCTTAGAGAAAGATGCCCATTCAGCAGCAATTGGTTCAGTATAGCCCTCTTCGAATACATCCCATAAACCTTTTCCTATCAAAAGGGTTTTCATTTTAATAGACCAATATTCATAGTCTCCTCCATTGAACTCAGGAATCGAAAGACTAGTATTGGATGCCATTGCAGAATAAAATCAAACTTTATTTGAAGCAAACATGCACCATAAAGCAGTACAAAGAGATTAATGATTCAAATCAAATCTTGCCTTTTTAGTACATTCAGGTTCTTCTTCAGAACTGTTGCTGATGACTATGACCTCAGGTTCTTTCGGATCCACTTCCTCTGGATCTTCTTCTTCTTCTTTTACTTCTACTTCTGCTGCTTCTGGTTCAGGAGAGCGTGGTGTATAGCTCTCACTTGATTCTGCTGCTTGTACACCAGGTGTATAGCTGGCACTTGCTTGATCCTTTGGAACAACTTCCTCTGGTACTTCCACAGTCTCGGACTCTTCAATTCTTTGTTCAAAAATGTTGTCTTCTGAATCTACCACGTACCCTGAATCCGGCTTCCTCAGATGATCAATCACCTGATTTTCCAGCTAACAAAACACTGTATGGAGACTTGTTCGTCGAACCCTTTCATCAAAGGATTTCGGTGTCTCTCGTCTCAAAATCGAGAGAAGTGCATTATAACACCCCTCAGACCGGATCATCTAACATTTCACGGGCAGATTATTTCTCTTTTTTAAAAAAGGCTCCAAACAAGGTTTTTAAAATTTTTCTAAAGTCTTAAAAAAATTTAATAAATTTTTATATTTTATTTAAATTACCTTTTAAATTAATTATTAAAAAGATAATTTTAAATAAAAATATAATTTAAATTTATTAAATAATTTTAAAACTTTAAATAAAAAATTAAAACCTTTAATTTTTTTAATCAAAAAAAAACTTTACCTTTTGCGGGCGGGTGATTCGAACCCGCGACCTCCCTGAAGATGGCGGGCGTGCTTTGCCGCTACACCAAGCGGCGCGGTTGAGACCAAAAAGGACCGCCGCTCTTTTATCCTTTCCCCGACGGCAAAATTAAAAAATATATATATATACATTTTTTTTTTGCACGTAGGTCTGGCGGGATTCGACCCCGCATCCGCCTCCCTGCTAGCGGACTGCCTTGTCCGCTGAGGCACGCCCCGTGGACGTGTCGTAACTGGCACGGGGCGATGTTAAAGTGGGGGACGACAAGTTTTTTTAAAAAAAAAATTGTTTTAATCCCACATGCACTGTGTGGGAGCGCTTGTGGGGTTTTTAAACCAGAAATCGAACATACAATATCGACTGCCTTCGGGCAGTCAAACGATGCAATTTTGCCACCCACACAGCCAATCGCAAACCGACACGTCAGCACGCCACTCATTGCCACGTGGCAAAATTTTGGACCAATCATGCACCGCCATGTCACACGTCGCCTCGTCAGCCAATCGAACACTGCCATGTCAGTATCTCTGCCTTGCTCCTCATGTTGTTGCATCCATTGCCTCGATCTACGTGCCACCTAGTTAGCACCTCGAAATCTATGCCGCTACCATGTGTTGCCTCGAGATTCATGTCGAGCCTGTGCATGATCTACCTCAGGATCCATGCTCGATCCTGCTCGTGATCCACCTCGAGATCCGAGCCTGCTGGTTCTTGCCTCGAGATACGTGCCTGCTTGGCCTCGCCTTGGGAACCGTGCCCGAACGACTACCGAATTCTGTCGGGCTCTGATACCAGATGTGGGCCGAGATCCAACGGGTGCAAAATAAACAAATTAAAAAATTTAATAATGCAGCAGAAAAAAAACTTAATTTAATTGCACCTCTTCCAACCTTAGAATATTACATAATGGTGAATATATATATCTGTAGGAAATGGAGTTGGAGGAAGAAGTCGGCGAAGGAGGGATAAGGGGAAAGTGAGTTGGAGGGATAAGGGGGAAGAAGGAATAGCGGAGGGATAAGGAGGGAATATAGGAAAGAATTTAGGAGAGGAGTTAGGAAAACTAAAACAAAATTGCCGACAAAAAATTTGCCGACAATCCTGAAGACATTTCACACTTAGGGCTAGAAAAGGATTTTTCTAAGCCACTTAAGGTGAAACCCTTTTCACACTTGCAACACAAATACAGACCCTTCCATTTGGATTTCCTATGGGCACCATATTGGAAACCCACTCTGAATAGTCAATGGAGATGACGAACTCTACATCCAATAGCTTTTGCAACTCATATTTTACCGTTAAGGTTACTATTGGATGCATCTTTCTGAGTTTTTGCTTGACTGGCTTCTTCGACAAATCTAGTGAAAGGTTATGAGTAACCAATTTTAGATCTAGACCCGGCATGTCTTTGTAAGTCCAAGAAAAGAGATCAGGTCTCTCTTTTAGTAGAGGGATGATGCTATCACTCTCATTCGGAGTGAGACTCTCTCCAAATCTAACCTACTTTGAATTGGTGGTATCTTTACTGATATTCACATCGAAGGTTTTCTCTACTGACATATGTGATCCCTCCTCAAGCTGGTGAGGCATAGGAATCAAATGGATGTCGTCAGTCGGGTTCACATGTTCCTCTTGGGAAGCATTCTCGATGTGACAAGCATCATGAACGCATCCTGGTGTGAAATTAAATGGTTGCAATATTCTTCATTTGGGAAGAAATCTTTAGGTTGGACTAGCAAATTAGTATGATCCCAATCAATAGCATCCATGTTCAAATGTAGCAGTTTGGATGGATCTGTTGGATTGTGGAGTGGAGTGGTCAGATCGACGGAGACCATATTGATGGAATGGAATTGATCTTTGGAACCACATAGATAGAACTCTATCTTTAAAGTGTAGCTTCCATATCTAAGATCTGGTTTGGATGGTACGGGCACAAACGAATCCTCTATGTGGGATGCCCGTATGACTGGATCATCCTGATGCACTGGCTATAGAATGGGATCTCTCGACTCAAGGAGCTCCATGTATGTAGGTAGATCAGGAAAGAGTTCCTGATATCTCTCTTCGAGCTCTCTTCTTTCCCTCAGGCTATGATGGAGATTGATCTCTCGATGCAAACCTACAACTATAATAGGTGGGGGACCTCTAGGTGGAGGTCTATTATGTAAGTGGTGAGGTCCTAGATAGGCCATCTCCATCAAGTCCTCATCGTAACTATTCAAATATAATTCATTACTTCCCTCATCTTCTAAGGAGGGATTAGGCAGATGTGGTCCCATGTACCTGATCTTACGATCGCTATCGTCACTATCTAGATAAATCTGATAGAATGATCGTATATACGATACTACCACGTAAACTGTTGTTGCTCCTTCCTTAGAGTGCTTAGTGTTGAGAAGGACTTCCTCCATAACATGCTCCAATTCCCTAAGCAATAGATATTATAGATACACAAGCCTGGAATTGATCCTCTCATCTACATAACTATGGTCATTACCATGGATGGGCCACTCTGTTGTGTCTGTGCACAGTGGGAGATCTGCTGGGTGAGACTTTAAGTAAGCCTCCTCTATTTCATTTTTGTAATCACTATCAACTATGGAGCACTCGTTTGCCTCTTCCACTTGTTCCATAGGTAGCAGATGGTATATAAATGCCAGACCTGGAAAGGTCAGCCTGATTTCCTCGAATTGATCATCGCTTGAGGACTCATCATCTGCATCGTAACTAGGTCCACTCATCTCGAATATGGACTCCTCTCCATAATCATCGCAAAGATCTCCTTATTTGAGATCACCTATAGCATGGAAGCCATGCCCCTGCATACCAGTATCATTGGTAGCACCACGAATTTGGTTACCCAGGTTGTCTCTAGGGTTGTCCTCTAAGGGCCTGTCATGGTATGAATCAGGTGACCCTATGGTAACAAGCAATACCATCTAGCAAGTCCTCCAATAGTTGGAAGGATTAGGATTATATGAATTAAAATCCACATCGTCCCCCAGAATCAAGTACATGCGATCTAAGGATGTAGCAAGCAAATCATCATGACCCTGTACTTGTAACCCTAACCCAAACCTATCAGTAGCCAACTAATAATGAGGTTCGAGCAGAGTTCTCTGTCCTTGTTCAAAAAGACCAAGGCCACACCCATGCCAATGATACGACTTAAAAATGTGCATGGTGTATTTTGGGTTGGACAGATAATGCACATTCATAGCGAATGGCTCATCATCATCCTCATCGACAGATATTCTGGTCGATGCTTGATCCAGCCCTACATAGATGAAGTTTGTCTGGTTGGGTGGCTCACCCAACGACACTATATATCCAATAAAAAATTGATGGGCATGTGGTTGGCCCATCTCTTGCATAGTTTTGAGGATAGGTCCAAAAGTAACATTTTGCACAAGATACTCACCCAACCCCATGTTGGCCAGATGAACAGTTACCTGTGGTGTAGATGACCCTGCTGAAGATGCAGGCGAAGTAGGTTGGGGTACCTTCTCGACTTTGTCTTGAGGTTCTTCCACATCCATGGGAGTGGGAGTCTCATTAGTGACTGATCTGGGCACATGATTTTCCACTTTCTCACCCAACTTCACCTTTAGCTTCTCAACTTGTTGGTGCATCATCGATGTAGTCAACTTTAGAGAAGTTGCAGTCGTGTGCTCAAATCTATGTGACACAGATGTCGATGGTTGAGCATGGGTTTTTGGTTTACCTATTGGAATCTTAATCAATGAGATAGGTCAGATATCCAAGTGTGTCGACAAGAGTACAAAACCCCCAGGCAAATATGCTAAGTTCATGAACTTGAATGGTTCTTCGTTCGAGGACACTACGTGAACTTGTCCCTCGTGAATGTATTTCACACACTGATGCAAGATAGAGGGGACACAATGCATTTCATGAATCCAAGGCCTCTCAAGCATAATTTTGTACTGCATGGCACTCTCTATCATATGACACATCATAGAGATGGTCTTGAGTCCCATTTGAACAGGTAGAAAAATTGTACCAACCGTCGAGCATAGCACATCATTAAATGCCCTCAACGTAAAGGTGGTAGGTACAATGTGTGACTTGGGTAGCTTGAGGTTGCTCAGTGCTTTGGTTGTGATTATGTTGATCGAGGACCCAATGTCGATCAAGACCCTTTTGAAAGGCATGTGGTTAACACATGTGATAATATGCAGCGGTGGGTCAATCATAATAGTAGGAACCATCTTCACTTCATGATCATAAAATTATATCGTGGGTTCCTGACACTGCTGTACATGTCCCACAAAATTTGTAAATGCATGGGCATCTTGGGACTGTACTTCAATGGACCTTAGAATTTCCATAAGAGTCTCCCTGTGTCTAGGGGACTGTTGGATAAGCTCATGTATTGACAACTTCATAGGAGTTATCTGCAGGTTCTGAACTAGCTTGCTCCTTATGGTCACCACCGATCTAGCTGGTGGGCCTAGCATGTTTTGAGCTGGCCATTGATCTGGCGTATCTTGTATTCTAATGGAAGCACGAGGTCAATTTGGTTGGTCGTACCTCCCATGTCTAGTAACAATATTAACCATGCCTACAAACCCCTAGGTAGGTAGTTCGATTCGCACTTGATTGACCTGGCTGACATTGTTACGAGGTGCCTCATGATTAGGTAGCATATTCTTGAAAATCCCCATGTTTTTGTTGTCGAGTGCTTGTGGGTTTCCTGGTACTACAAGCTCTCCTTTTTCTATCATGTTTTGCATGATGTGTTTGAAGGACCAACATGTCTCGATGTCATGGCCTTTCTCTCTATGGAATATGTAGAATAGATTGTCTTAATGCCACTTTGATTTTGGAACATTCGGATCTACTAATTTGACCTCAGGCAATCATATGGCCTTGGCCTCGCACAGTTGATGAAAAATCAAATTCATCGATTCCGTCAAGGGTGTGAACTAGCGAGGTGGACGCTCCTCTTTGTTTTTGCCCTTATAGTTGTTTTTGTGTGTCTCGTAACACGTAGGAGGAGGTTGAGCTTGATAATTAGGCTTTTGTTGTCCCTTGTCTTCTCCTCCGAGATTTAGCACTACTTGATTTACGTGGACCTGCTTGCCCTATTTTTTTGTAGTACTCTTTTTAAATCCCTCTTTCCTAGTTTTGAGCTTCAAGTTGCCTTCTTGCAACTTGATGTCCTCGATCACCCTGGCTTGCACCATGACTTCCTCGAATGTAGGGTACTGCTACAACTACAAAAATAGTGAGATGTACTTGGCACAACTCCTTGTAAACATTCGGGTCAGTTCGGTCATAGGAATAGGGAATGGCAACTTTACCATTATTCTATGTCATCTATTTTCTTATTACTCGATGGGCTCGTTGTCATGCTGAGCTATCGCAGCCAAATCAAAAAGGTTGGCTTGTTTCTTGATGCCAAATGAATAGCATTCAAGAAATGCATCGACCAACTATTTAAAACCAGTAATACTATGTTTCTTCAGTTGGTTGAACCACTCTCAGGTCGGGATGGAAAGTGTCATAATGAAAGTACGTAACAACAAGGCATCCTGACTCTCTATCTAGAAACACGCATCCAAAAAACTCGTAACATGCTCTTGTGCATCCTTATCACCCTTGAATTTTTCCAACTAGGGCATATCAAAATTCTCAAGATATGGAGGTGTAGGCATCGATGGGTTTAGAGGTTTGTTGTGTATCTTCCTCAGTGTCGACTTTTGCATAGTCGTGCCTTGCTTCTCTATTGCTTTGACCTTATCGATCAAAATCTTGTACGCCTTAGAAGACAAGAATTCCTCCTCCCTAAGCTGTCGTGGAGGCGGTCTAGGAAGTAATGCCTTCTTTGGGGGAGGTGGAGGAAATGGATCTTCCTCCTCCTTAACCCAATAACTCTTAGGGTAGCCCTAATCGTATCTGTCTGCATCTATGTGCTCATGCTACCTCTGTCTAAGATCATTGAGTGACGACAGTCACTCCCTATATTGGGCACTGGCATGAGTACGAGCATCTCTTTTCTCCTCGTGCATATCGTCTAGGGACATAGCCCTTATATGCATATGCTCTTTATGGTCCTCGAGAGGGTATAGGCCAGCCTTGGCTAGCCAATCCTCCTACTCTATGTGCTCCTTCTAAGCTAGAATACACTCTTCATGCATGCGCTACTCATATAATATATGTTGTAAGAACCTTTATGCTTGAATATTTTCATCTTCAATATGTTGTCTCTCTAGGTGAGCATCATCCAATTGATCTTGGAGTAGCTGACGTCTTTTCTCAGACACCAATCTGTGTGATCTGTCAATTTGGTCAACCATAGGAGGCCTCCAATGTGCATGCTCTATGCAATCTACCTTATGGGTTATGTACCCATCAGACAGATGTGTGGACAATGGACATCTAACATGAGGGTGCTTAGAATCCTCTCCATGCTCTCTAGTGATCTTGATACAACTACCGCTACACTCACTCAGAGCACGAGTGGGCAGAGTTGTAGGCTTGCAACCTAGTTGCTCAAGAAAACTACCTAGACCATCTAGTTATCTAGACCTCCATCGCTCATGTGGTGGTGTTCCATTAGCTCCCACATTTGATATATCAATGGTGATCTTACATGGTGAGCCATGCACAGGAGTATGGGTGGATCTATAATTAAAAATGAGTCTATCCTCCTGCCCCTGAATGGGTGGATCTTTGACTCATCTATACTCTGATGGTGGAGGGTTAGAATCCCTTGTGGACCTAGTACGTATGGGAACCAACTTGGTCCCCTACACCACATATTCCTCGATCGATCCTATGGATGTGCGTGTAGTGTGGTCTTGATAATGGCTTTGGAGTAGAGCATCCTCATGCTAAGAAGCTCCATGCTTAGTCCTATGCCTAGAGGAGTGTACTGAAGCTCCTCTATCGAGGGTCCACTCAATGGGATCTCCTCGTGTCGAGTTGTCACCTCTAATGCTAGTCAAACATCGTTTGGTTCGCTCATGTGTATGAGGACTCGACACATGCTACTATGAACCAGTTGGGGGTTGATCATGGGCATTGGTCCTAGACCTTTGTTGATCACCCCGTGTGTTCACCATTTGTGTTCCTGATGTCTAGATGTATTTTATTATGCATACAATGTAAACAAATGGTGATTATCTTTTTTAAATGTTTAATTGTGAGCCCCAAACTGTTTGATGTTGTTTCCAGATGTGTTGTATCAGTGTTAGAAACTCTTTACATGTTTTGAAAGATTGATGGATTTTAAACTCAGTTAAATTGGCTTTCACCTATATACTCGCATAAGCCAAATATGGTAATGGCATTCATACTCAATGAAGTAGCATAGGTACTACCAACCCTCACCCAGCACATCGTACGTAGCAATACACCCTTTCGAGGAAGGGTGCATGGTATTTTGTATGGATAAGACAGTTCTTGGGTCGGCATTGGTAACAAGCGAGTATTGATAGTACAATTTCAAATGATCCAACCAAGTGGTAATAACATTCACTATTGGTCTCAATCAGCGGGTTGGATGTGAGAGCCCAACGCCACTGATGTTTAAATGATGCGTGGTGTGTGTGGTTCTTTTTATTTTACAAAAATGACAAATGCATCATAGAGCACAATTACCATTCCTACATGATGTATATTAAAGAAAAAAGGAACGTTTCACATTTAGAAATAATGCATGCTAATGTCCTACATGATATTTTGATGATGCAATTATAATGACATGGTTGCTGATTAGACCTCAAGCATGCAAAGGAACACAATACTTATCAAGGTCATTGTATTTAGGGGCATACTGCACTCAGAGGTCCGCTATTCCCAACAACACCTTCCCACTGAACAAAAATCAAATGCAAATTAGGACTTATTCATTGACCCCTTATCTTTTGTTCCTAATTTGCAGCGATTCGATGATCTCTGGAAAGATACAGAGCAAAAATTTGAATACAAAAGGTGAAATTAGGACCTACCTCAACTCCTGCTTTATTGCCCACTGATTGCTTTATTGTCTACTTCTTCCTCTATGAACCATAAGTCCAACCTACAGGCTGCAATGGAGACCGGAGGTTACAGCCACGGGCCAAAAAATAATCGCAGCTGAAAGTTGCGGTTAGCACCTATGGATAGAAAAAGCCAAGAATAGTTAGAATTCAAGGCTAAAATTATGGGGTGCCACCGTGATCACCATATGTGACCACCAAAAATGCTCACACCTATTGATTTCCTATGGTAATAATTGACAAAAGCATAACATGGATACAAGAACAAGAAATTGACAATAGATGAATCAATAAAACATGCTTTATTCCATTATATTCAAAGTCAAAATCAAATTACATTTACATCCCTCTTAGGGATAATCATATTGATACAATATTACAATAGGAGTGTGTAATTGTTTCCCTCTTAAGGGTAGGTGTGATCAAAATGCCCCTCAAGGTGACACGAACTGCCTTGGGGTAGAGCTAACCCCCTTCTCCGCATTGTGGAAGGATTATGATATAGGCTCCTTTTTGTACATGTCTCCCTGCGAACAAGAAACAACAATGCATAATTATATAGATTTATAGCCTCTCGTGATGAGGCCCTTTAAAGGATTATACATGTAAATTTGTTCAAACTAATGAAAAAAGAAAGCATAAATAAAGGTTCTACGCTATTCTAATTGTATCAAGAATTACACTACAGTATAAAAAATATGAGTAAAAACATGATGCATTGAACAAATATTGAATTGAAAGCAATAAAACATAAAAAATATTCAATGTACTTCTAACCACTACACCACGTAAAATGCCTAACTCCTATGGTCAGAGTTTCCCTAAAAGTGCAATTTAACCTATGAAAGAACTAATTTGACTAACCTATGCAGTAAAAAGCAGATTGAGTAAGGTGATCTCTAACTTGTTGTAAACCATAGCTATGAGGGGCGGTCTACACTGTAAACCGTAGCTGACAGTTATGGTTTAACCTCTGATATGTTTGCCCTCAGAATTAGGGGTAGTGGGCTTGAACTCCTTGTCTGAATTGATGTTCAAGGGTCACCTTTGTCGTCTTCTAATGAGTTTGGCTGTCAAATCGCTATGAAGGACCTTCATTCGCCTAAATTTGTGTTTCTTGATCCTCCTAGGCACCTAGGGCATCCATGGCTAATTGATCGTTGAATGGATAGCAAAGGGGCTCCCAAATGCACAAGGTCATTATGCAATTTGACAGGGCTTCGCTACTCTCTTGATCAACTAGTTTGCTCGACAATTCGATAGCACTTCTCTATGCAAATTATCTCTCCTCAATCCTCTCTTCCCCATTGAAAAATGGGGGTACTTATAGCATGCCCCCTATGGCTAGGGGTGGCTTCATGGAGAAGCCAAGATCAAGAAGGTTTGTTAGGTCAGTTGGGATGGAAGCCTCTAGAATCTTTCATCCTCCAACTACCTCCTTCTAGATCTCTTGGTCATTCCAACCGATTTGGCTCAGATGGAAGGCCTAACTAAACTCCAATTCAAACTGCAGGTCATAGCTACGGTCCAGACTTGAGACCATAGGTGTCAACCATGGTTTAGACTGGAGACCGCAGGTCTAGGCTATGGTTCAGACTACTTAGGCCAGAATGTCTAAATTGATTGGTTCGAACCACTGCTCTATCTTGGAGTCTATCCAAGATCCTTCATATGGTTTTGTAGCATGTCCATATGAGTAGTCACCCTCGGCATGGCGCATTTTAGGTGTCTACAATACTTAAATAAGGTAAGAATGGTTTAAAATGTAATCTAACTTATTGTCAAGGCCAACATTGTATGATGTAACCTTGTATAGGTCTATGTGCAATAATTGTACAATGTATTAATTATCTTTTTATGTAAGCGATATTGGCTATGGTTAAAATCAAAAAATAATTTGTAATTAACCTAAAGACCACTTGTTATGTTAGCTTATATTATTTTTTTTATGTAATTAGGGTTTTTGGTATTGGTATAAATACCCCTCAACCACTTCATTCATTGCATCAGATTAGTGATCCTTATCTACAATAATACATTGTTTATTTGTGATACCTAATGGTTCCCATCAAATAATATATCTTATTTTCTTTTGTCCTCTTTTATGCTTTCAATATAAGATTTCAGTGAATGGTTTGCTTTTGTTCTAGGGTTATGCATAAGGGGTTGAACTTGAAATGTACTTGTAAAAAAAAAGTGAATCCTAATCGAAATCAAGGTGAATCCTAAGCAAATAAAATCAATCATATTCACATCAAAATTTGGGGTATTTGAAGCCCTAAAATGTAAGTTCATCTTTGGAGAAAATTTTGATCTATTAAATCACCTCATAACTTTATAAAAACACCACCATTAGATCAGGCTCAAAAAAGCTTTCCAACAAGTACAAATATGCCTATGTTTGGATACATATTGTGGCAAATTGACTCTTAGAAAAAATTGGTCCTAAAAATTTTAGGTTGACGTTGAGGGTCCTCATATTCGCCAATTTCCAATTTTGAAAATCCTAATATTCAACCAATTTGTGAATATTTTCCACTATGCATAACCCTATTTTTTCATTACTAGAAATAGGTATGAAATCCAACATGTTATTAGAACGAGTATGCAGTGGTATCACTTGGTCACGTAGAAAGCTTAATTATAGCCTCTAACACTTTTGATCTAGAAGATGAATTTCTCTTCAAATATTCATAAGCAATTTCCACATAATGGGCAAAGAGGAGATCTTATGCTAATTTTCATCACCTTTTCCTCTAGAATGTTTTAATAATTTATTCTTTGTCCTCTTATAGATAAGTTTCAATATCCTACAAAGGAGTAGTCAAGGTTCATGGCTACTACATGCTTTCAAATTTCAAGCACCTTATTTGAATGGTTTGTCGCCTATAGAAACAATAGAAAAATTTAAAAATTCCATGTGCTCGTTCTCTAAAGAATTTATGCTCTTTTAGAATAGAGAGAATGAAATCCTTCTTCAAGAAGAGGGTGCTCATTCCCATCCATTAGTGAAGGAAGACAAAGTGGATAGGCAAACACATGTAAGATTGAGTACTCCGTTGCAACATGGGTTTGAACCTTACTTTACAATATTTGGATGGTATCTTTGTAGGGGCTATTGCTTAAAATTTTTCTTAAGTTTTTTGACCAGTGCGATGATATGGTAGTCTAGTTAGCAAAATACTATATTGGTATTACTTGAAAGGAGGTCATGGTTTCAAATCACCTATCTTTTATTTTTTGTAAAACATATTAATGGTCTAGTTGCACAAGGTCTTCTATGAAAACATCTATGTACTTATCAACGTTGAAGTCATTTATAGAATGGTCAAATCAAGTGCTTTAGGATGGTTTGGATTTAAAATACCATTAATACCTTTATAAATTTTGTGTTCTTGTTTTTGGATTGCAGCATGCTACATGTTTTCAAACAGAATATGAATTCCATGCATGAACCAAAGGCTTGGTGGTTTGACTAGTGTAAGAGTCTTATTTCTTATGAAACCTCGGTTCAAACCCCTCTAAAGCATTTTATATGATATAAAAGAAGGATTGAATACTTGGTTGATGTGATCATATTTTATACCACCAAAGACCATATTTTTCTTATTTATAAGAAATTATCAAACTTGCATTAGTTTTAGTAGTCCAATACCTTTATAAAGTTTTTGTTCTTGTTTTTGGATTGTAGCATGCTACATGTTGTCAAATAGAATATGAATTCCATGCATGAACCAAAGGCTTGGTGGTTTGACTAGTGTAAGAGTCTTATTTCTTATGAGACCTCAGTTCAAACCCCTCTAAAGCCTTTTATATGATATAAAAGAAGGATTGAATACTTGGTTGATGTGATCATATTTTATACCACCAAAGACCACATTTTTCTTATTTATAAGAAATTATCAAATTTGCATTAGTTTACCACATTTTTCTTAATGTTGTATGGGAAGTTTCTTTTTGATAACAGGTTATGTGCCTTACTGGATGTAATGGATTTGGCGGCATGTATATTTTACATATATAGGATACTTAGTAAGGACATGTTCATCAACAACCCTGGGCTGATTTTTATAAAAGGTTTTGGGTCAACCTGTAAAACCCGATATTAATGCTATAGTATCTTATCTACCAAAAAAAAGTAGTCCAACAACGAATAGGTGGCACAAAAATTGTTGGAATATATTACACTATTTGGTACATGCTAAAGTACCACCTTGGGTACATATTTATATTAGCAGTGTGTTTTAGATTAGGATTTGAGTATTTACTTTATGCAATGTAATAAATGCACAAGTGTTGTTAGAATATGCAAAGTACTTGATGATGTAAATGTGCATGTTGTCCATGTGTACATGAGTCCTTAGAATAGGAATATGAAGAGTCATAGGAAGATGAAAGGCCAAGAGTCACATCCATTATATATTGGTCTTTTGTAGTAGAGAACAAGAGTACATATGAGAGTAGCATTTTAATGAGATCAAGCTAGATACAATGTATAGCATGTATGAATCATGGAGAGTTTGAGATATCCACATTTTGTATGAAGATCTCATTTTCACGAGATTTCATTAATGGCAGTTTTATGAGTTATTAAAGAAGTTTCTTATGATTTTTACATTCTTAGTATATTGCCATTATCATATATTTAATATTGCATGCTAATTTTATATCTTAAGGTTGATTTTACATTAAGTATATAGCATCAAAAGCTAACAATGGTATCAGGGCACGAGGTATATTGATAGGAGATAGGGAGAGCCACAATAGAGATTGAGAGGAGATAGAGAGATCTCATTTTCAAAACAATTAAGATTGCTTTTTGGCTAGAGTCTTTCCATAGGGTTGCAAAAAAACTTTTGAAGACTAGGACTCAACATAGATCTCTTTCCATTATATTGAAGGATAACTAGTGAAGTTTATCTATTTTTAGAGATCTAGAGATTTAGATGCATTGGTTTGTTGTTGTCTAAGTTTTATTGTAAGAGATTAGTTACAGCCATAGCAAAGACGTTGAAGATTGAGAAGAGATAAAGAGGCCAGAGGAGCCCTATTGAAAAGTGAAGAAAGAAGAGATATATTAGGGAGATATTACATTAAAGCATTAGGAATATATAAGGTAGTGTACAAGGTATTTTACAAAATTTGAGAATTGAAAATATATTAGCAAATTTGATCTTATATTTGAAATACTAGGGAGTCATAAGGTAGTCAAACTCAATGGTTTTTGAAAGTTAAAATATTCTACCAAAACTATTCTCAATATCTAATACTAGGGAGCTATAATATATTCTACTTCAATGACTATATTAGAAGAAGCATGGATGAAATAGTGAGAAATACATTTAATAATGAAGAACTATTTCATGAACTAAATTTTTATTCACAAAACTTAATAGATACTTTTGATGGATACAAATATTTGTCTACTAGTTTAAAAGAAAGATTTTCTTTATTTCTCAAGGAAGCAAAAGAAGGAAATTTTATGACATTAATTGGTTATCTTCATGAAGTACTTTTCAAAGCTTGGTGGAATGCTCAAAATATGGTTATGCTTATTTCAGAAGAATGTTTGATGGTATATCTATCATTAATTATTTTTGAATTCTTTCAAAACATGAAATAAAATGAAAATATTAGCATTGAAATACTGAATCTTGGCCAATATACTAACTTACCATGAAGAACATATATCACTAGCAAAAATGCAGAAATGAAGAAGGAAGAGGAAGCCTGATAGAAAAGAAAATATGAATATGGAGGAAAATACTTTCAAGCTGAATATATATATCAATTTACAAGAGGTAGATCAAAGAGAATTGAAGGAACAATATGAAGATCATGTCAAAGAATTTGAAACGCAAAAAAATGACGAAATGAAGAAAACAAGAAAAGATAGTATGAATTCCAAGAACAAGGTGAAGACTGAACATAAAGAAGAATAGGAATCCAATTTGATTGAAGAACATCTAAAAAATGAAGATCCATATTAAATACTAAAGCATTAGGGAGATATAAGGTAGTATACAAGGTATTATATCTCCCTATTGCTTAATGCTTTAATTTGTAAAATATCTTGTAGACTACCTTATATCTCCCTAATTGTAGGAAATTAGTTTTAAAGCTAACAAAAACAATGGCATCCATAAGTGAATCAGTGGATTCCAAGTATCAAATTATGATTGGATAAAACATTTTTAAAATTAAAAGGGTTCTATTTTGAATTTTTGAGATTTATTAGGGAAAATTTCTAGAAGCCATATATTTTCCATACAAAAGTGTTTTGAGCCTTTCTATTTTTAAATTGCATGATTTTACAAGCTCTTTAAATCACTTGTATAAGTTCAAGGACTTGTAATAGTCTTGAGGATCAAATTGTGCATGATACTCCTAAAAACCTATTGCTTTATTTAAAAAAGCTTATAGTATATTATGGAATTATAATAATTAGTCCATATTCATGGATGAACCTCCATAAGGTTGACATCCCCAAAGACTTGAACAGCTTCATGAGATAATAAAATTCTATCTAATTTAACTTGAATAAGGATTGTGAAGTCAATTTCGTTTTTTTATGGTTAGAGGAAGTAGCAAGTTTAGCTAAAGCTGACAAGAAAATGTTGATTGTTTGAGTTAAATAATGATTGAGATTTACTTTAATGTTTTCCATTGGTAATATTTATTGTATTATATAACATTAATATGTTTTCATATAAACTATTTTTTATAATTCTTTTGGTTGCACTTATGCTTCAAGAAGGAAACTATCAGTCTAGATCTAATGATGCAGACTATGATAGCACAAAGTTTGGGAAATATTACTCTACTAAGATGCAATGCATAAACAATAGAGGTGGTTTTTGGTATTGTGAAGGATATTTTAGAAAAATGTTAAGAATAAGGATGCTAAATTTTGGAATATATTTATTTAAAAAGAAAATTGAAGAAGATAAAAAATGAAAATCAAGAATTAAGACTTTTTATGAAAAAGACGTAGGTATCCAGCCATAGCAACTCAATTGATATGGGAATTGAATTTATTTGTACACTCTCAAACTCTAAATGGGAGAGTTGTGATTTTTTAAGGATGGGGGACTTGAGTACAACCCCTTTTTCTCTAGAAAAAAAAAAAATTGTTAGCTTAAGGTAAATTTTTGCAATGCAACTAAAAAAGGATCAAAGAAAAGGATGTATGTTGTACATTGTACATATAAAAAATAGAATAAGATAAAGCTCCCTCATATAAATACATTCATTTTCTTAACGAGTATTGGGACATATATCCTGATGAACTCCCTAGAATACCTTCTTAAAGGAAGTTTGATTTTCTATTGATATCATTCCAAGGGATGAGTCTCAATTTAAGGCACCATATTGAATGACCACAAGTGAGACTTTTGAATTGAATAATCTATTGAATGAACTTCTATATAAGGGTCTAAATAGACCTAGTGTATCACCATGGGGTGATCCATTCATTTTTATAAAGAAGGGGATGGAAAATAGTAGCTTTACATTAATTCTCAAATGCTTAATAAAGCCATAATGAGAATTGATACCCCTCCTTTGAATAGATGATTTGTTTGACCAAATGAGGGAAGCAACAATATTTTCTAATATTGATCTTAGATTAGGATATCATCAGTTAAGGATAATAGAAAAATTCATTCCTAATACTGTTTTCAAATAAGAAATGAACATTATGAGTTCACAATAGTAACTTTTGGTACCTACAACTTTCATGAATTTAATGAAGAACATATTTCAAGATTTCTTGGATAAGTTTGTGATCATATATATGGATGAAATTTTGATCTACTATAAGAATGAAAGAGAATAATTTAAGCACATGCATTTTATAATGAATAGATTCAAAGAACACCAACTATATGGAAAATTATTTGAGTGTGTCTTTTTGTAAAGGAAGATACATTATCTGGTCCATATTATAATTGCTAAAGAAATAGTAATAGATCCAACAAAGATAAAATCCATATTGAAGTGTAAAATTAAAATTCTTAAGGTCTTAAAATTTGGATACCATGATAGAGTTCCTACGGTAGGGGTGCAGTGGCTACGGTCTCCATGGTAGGATATTGTGGTAGGGTTCCTGTGGTAGGGATGCAATGGCTATGATCTCAATGGTAGGATATTATGGTAGGGGTGCAACTGCTATAGTCTTGGCTATGGTATTGGTGATAGGATACTATGGTAGGGTTCCTATGATACATGTGTAGTGACTACAATCTTGGCAGTAGGATATTTTGGTAGGGTTCCTATGGTAGGGGTGCAACGACTATGATATTGGCTATAGTATTGGTTATAGGATATTGTGGTAGGGTTCCTATGGTAGGGGTGCAATAGCTACGATCTCAATGGTAAGATACTAAGGTGGGGTTCTTATGGTAGAGGTGCAATGTCTACAATCTTGTCTACTACGATCTCAATGGTAGGATACTAAGGTGGGGTTCTTATGGTAGAGGTGCAATGTCTACAATCTTGTTGACGATAGGATAATATGGTAGGGTTCCTATGGTAGGGGTATATTGGCTACGATATTGATAATAGAATATTGTAGTAGGGCTTATATGGTAGGGTTGCAACAGTTACAGTCTCAACAACAAGATCAAATGCATATTTTATATCAGGAAAGAAATGATGGAGAGTGTTGGTTTAGGCTACAAGATGACTATCTTGGAGCTTATCAAGGATAGGTCAAGAGAGAGAAATCTAATGTATTGCACTAGTGCCTCAAAAATACTTAGATTCAGCCAAGGAGTGTTAAAGAAGATAGATTGATCTTAAGGATTTTTTAAATCTTGTTTTTGCAGGAGAAGGAAAAATTCCATTTGTACTTGGAGGGACCTCTTAGGGGGTTAGAATAATGTACGAAGCAAAACACGAAGGAATGTATTTTAAGGCCCTGAGACCCAAAAAAAAATATTGTTTTTCCCACTAAGGAGGAGGAAAGAGTTGTTTGTGTATACCTCATTCTTTGGCTATGAGATCAATAGAGAAAAGACATAATAGCTTGATCGAGAGATTTGTAGGGCCAAGATGGATACGAACTCCATAAGAAAATGGGCACTAGAGAAATGGAAACCAAGAAATCATCTAGAGGTGGAAGCAATACCAAATGGCTTTGTATTGTTTTCTTTTCAAAATATTGAAGATCTAATGCATGTCATGCTCTTAAGACCTTGGTTTTTTTGTAGGAGGGGTCTAGCTCTTAAAAAATAGGATTACACTTTTGACCCATATAAGGAAGTCATAAATACAACCCCTATTTGGGTAAGACTTCTAGGCTTACCGCTTGATTTTTGGGACACATACATCTTGGTTGGGATTGCAAGGGCCATCAGTACTCCCATAGTGGTGGATCCGGCTACCAAAGTAAAAATCAGATCAGTTCAAGTAAGGTTTTGTGTAAATGTTAACCTAGGAAAACCATTGTTATCCTCAATAAGGCTAGTCTCAGACATGAGAATATGGGACCAAGAAATCAAATATGAAAATCCTCTAGTTTCATGTTCCATATGTAAGAAGTTTGGTCATATGGGAAAATATTACCCTAAGGCAAAGACATCAATAAAAGTATGGAGAAAAAAATATAATAGCTCCCAAATAGAAGACCAAAAGTAGAATTCTAAGAAACACCAAAAGGAAAGAGGGGAGAGTTCAAGTTCTAGAAACTTTTAGAACAAATTCAATGTTTTAGAAGTGGACACAAACAACAATGTTGAACCTAACATGGAAAAACTAACAAAACCCTAGCTAGATACAGATAAAAGAGTTTAGGATGAAATTTTAGCATATTATGACTAGGTGATGCAAACAGAACCTCAAAATGATGAGGATTTCCAAGAACAATAAATAGTAGATAAGTCAGAAAGAAATATTAAAGCCAAGGAAAACATTGAGCATAGGGAGGCCCCTTTGGAACAAGGAGGTATGTCACAAACATAGAAAATGAAGCTACACCAAATAAATGAGTTCCAAAGACAATAGAAGGGGAGTGGAAATGAAGACCAAATAGGGGATAAAAAGTTAGATGGCCAGAGGTCTGAGAGAGAAACAAAGGCAAAAAAAATGAATCCAAACATAGTCAAGGATAAAATACAACAGGAAGAAGCAACTCAGTCCAAAGATAAATCTATAGAGGAAGACAATAAAGAGGAAACCCCTATGATGAGAAAAATATGCAATGCTAGGAAGAATGCAGATCTAGGTGGTGAAACCAAAGTGGGAAGACATTTAAACACAAAGGTGAGAGATAAAGAAATATTGAAATAGACAACCAACAACACCCAAAAATTCTTGAATTTAACTGGAGGTCACAACTCCATTTGCAACAATAAATAAATATCATATACTGGAATGTGAGGGGGATGAACACCCTCAATAACCAAAAAGTTATTAAGAGCTTAAGAAAAATAAATTGTCCAGATATTTTACTCTTTTAGGAGATGAAGGTAGAATCAAACAACATGTTAAGAATTAAAAATAATGTGTGGCAACAAGTAGAAGCAACAAGTGCATTTGATGGTGCTTCAAGTGGTGTGTGGACACTTTGGGATCCAAATAGAGTGGAAGGAACATGCATCCAAAAAATAGATAGGTATGTTTCAATTCTTTTTTATGATAAAAATTTAGAATATAGTTAGATCATTACAAATATATACACTCATAATTCAGTGATGAAGAGGTTCTGGAGGGATCTAAAAGAGATGCATAAGGCTTTCTCTCTCCTATGGGTAGTAGTTGGGGATTTTAACACCCACCTACTACCTAGCAAGAAGAGAGGAGGTCCTCAGATATACAATGATGGTATGGAGGATCTAGTAGATTTCATTACAGAGACATACCTCATTGATATTGATCTCAAGGGAAGTAAATACACTTGGTCCAATAGGAGGATAGGTGAGAAGATAATTCAAATAAACTGGATAGGATGCTACCGTTACAAGATTGGTATACAAAGTTTAGAAATTTAGTTCTATCAACCCTCACTAAGGTTACCTCTGATCATAGTCCATTGACCCAAGATATGATCATTGGCTCTAGACCAAAAAACCTTCCTTTCATATTCAAGTTAATGTGGCTTTAACACCCTCAATTTAAGGGAAAAGTAAATGAATGGTGGAAAATTAAAATTAGAGGGACAAAAATGTTTGTAGTTAATTTTTTTTTGAAAAGCCTCAAGAGAAATTTGAGATATTGGAATAGAGAGGTCTTTGGTAATGTCTTCACTTAAAAAAAGAGTTATTGGCTCAGATCCGATACTTGGAAAACATGATCCAAACCCAAGGGATATCTCATGACCTTGAGGAGAGAGAGAAGACTTTGCTTAGTGAATATCACAATGTTTTGGTAAAGGAGGAAGTTTTCTAGAGGTAAAAATCCAGAGCGCTTTGGTTAAGAGAGGGGGACCAAAACATAAAGTTCTTCCACCTTTCCACTCTCAAACATAGAAGCTCAAAAAAAATTAGGGAGATAAGATTAGATGATGGTTCCTTGATCCAAAGAGAAGATGAGATAAAAGATGCTGCCATTTCCTTTTTCAAATATTTATTCAAAGATAACTTTGTTGGAAATGTAGAAACCTATCGCTTTATTTTGTCGAACATTTCTAGGTTGATTATGGTTGTGATGAATGACTTCTTAACATAGCCCTTCTCAAATGATGAAAAAAATGGAATGTAGCGAGACAAAGCTCGTGGCCCAAATATTTTTCCTCTAGTTTTTTTTCAAGAATTTTGGCATATTGTTCAACAAGATATAGGTGAATCTTTGAGGGAGTTCCAAGCTCATAACACCTTGCTAAAGGAATGAAACTCTACCTTTCTAGTCCTCATACTGAAAAAGCAAGGAGCTAATATGTTTAAGGACTTCAGACTGATTAGTCTTTGTAACATGATCTACAAAATTCTTACCAAGACTTTATCCAATAGGTTGAAGATCCTTCTCCCCAAGATTATTTCGCTAAGCCAAGGTAAGTTTGTGGAAAATAGACAAATTGTGGATTTGGACTCTATGGATCAAAGAGGGACAGTAGGTATTATTTTAAAGTTGGACATGAGTAAGGCCTACAATAAGGCATCATGGGCCTTTTTGGATAAGGTCCTAGAATATTTTGGCTTCAACTCAGAATGGAGAAACTGGGTTACTTGATGTATATATACTCCTATGTTCTCAATCATTGTGAATGGCTAAGCATTGGGTTTCTTTACCAATTAGAGAGGAACAAGGCAAGGGGACCCTCTTTCCTCTTACCTCTTTATTATAATGGTGGAGGAACTTGGTAGGGCCATTGACTTAGCTAAAAATTAATCGCATATTAAATGAATTAGGCAAACAATAATAGTAGAGTCGGTAATTCTATCTTGTTCTAGGAGAACACTTGGATAGCTAACAAGCCCCTTTGCACTTGGAGGGAATACAGGCAGATCATGAAACCCTTGAAGTTAAGATTTGGTATTTGGGTTAGTAATTTTTTAGAAGAAGGGATATTGAGAAGATGGAAAGATATCTCTATTTTTGTCATTGATTAGGAGACTTAGCACCAGGTTTCTTTTGTCAAAATACTTCTCCTCTCTTATTACATCCCTATAAATGCCACTCAATACACCCTCATTTGGTCTCCTACTTCAATAGGAGTTTACTCAGCGAGGTTAGGTTATCTACTAAAAAGGGATGAGGACCTTCTTGGATTCCCAATCAATAGAATTTGGATGAAATACTTAACTTCTAAAGTTGCATTCTTTCTTTGGTTAGTCCTTCAAAACATCATTTTAACAATAAACACTATCAAAAGAAGAGGATTATGTTTTCAAACATGTGTCCTTTGTGCAAAGTTGATGAAGAATCAGTTTCACACCTCTTTATCCATTGTTATTTCTCAAGGAAGGTTCTTCATTTGATGCTTCAAGCCTTTGAATGCTCTTGGGTGGTCCCTTAATCTATCCTTGGTTTTTTGAACAATGACACGCCCCCTTCAAAAGCTCTAGAATCATTTATGGAATATATCCCTAGCTCATTTCTGTTGGGGTATCTAGTTGGAGCACAATAACAAGATTTTCAGAGATGGTTATAGGGATGAGAAATCTATCTTTTTATAATTAAGAATGTGATCCAAGAGAACCTATCAACAAGTAATCATGAGAAAGGGGCTAAGCATAGAATAGAGAAAAAGAGAGCTAATAATTGGAAATTAGAAGTAAACACCATAGATGGCCATAAGTCGAGAGAGGACATACTAAAGAATACTAGATGGAAGAAACCTGAGGAGGGATGGGTGAAAATTTTAACTTTCATGGAGCCACTAAAGACAACCTAGAAAATTAGGGTGAGATGGTGTGATAAGAAATTTAAAAAGAAAAATGATAGCAGCTTACTCAGCGAATTGTGGAACCCAAACCAGTCATGTGGTTGAAGCTAAGGTGATGATAACTAGTATCAATCTCCTGGCTCAGCTTGATATTCCTAAGATAGTAGTGGAGGGTGACTCCCTTAACATCATTAACTATTTTCTTGGAAAGGGAGAACAAAACTGGACCGTGGAAGAAATCATAAGAGAGTAAAATATTGCTTCAATATTTTCAAGAGATGAAAATCATGCATACTTTCATGGAAAGGAATAAATTTGTTGATTATTTAGCTAATTTAGGTGTAAACAACTATGAAGGAGACATATGGTGGACTCGTATCCACCTCATGTGCTTTCAAGTTTAGGTCTGGATAATCAATTTAGCTCCAATAATGTGGAAATTCAACGAGAAGAGAATGAAGGGCACTTGGGAGGAACTGAAGATAATGGTCTAGATAAAGAAGAAGGATGAAGACATGGAAGTTTATCCTATCTAAAATTAAGTAGAACAATCAAGAACGTCCAACCTTTTGATTTTGAATGTAGTTTTTTTGAGTTGTAACTTTCATACTGAATTTTTTGCTATTTCTTGTGTTGTTTTTATGTTGTATCTTCTAGTGGTTCAAATAAAGAAGAAGGATGAAGACATGAAAGTTGTTTTTATCCTATCCAAAATGAAGTAGATCAATCAAGATCACCCAACCTCCTGATTTTGAATGGAGTTTCTCTGAGCTGTAACTTTTGTACTAATTTTTTTGTTGATTCCTATGTTATTTTTATGTTGTATCTTCTAGTGGTTCATATAAAGAAGAAGGATGAAGACATAGAGGTTGTTGTTATCCTATCCAAAATGAAGTAGAGCAATCAGGATCATCCAACCTCTTGATTTGAATGTAGTTTCTCTGAGCTGTAACTTTCATACTTTTTTTTTGTTATTTCTTGTGTTGTTTTTATGATGTATCTTCTCACTAAGTTTGTTGTATTTCATTGCCCTTGGGATTTTCTTTTCCACTTTGCTAAAAGGATTTGGTTTCTTATATAAAGGGTTGGGGCCCTTTCAAAAATCTATATTTTCACCTCTAATAAAAAAATCCATATTGAATGGCCAACTTTAAAAATTGTGCATGTAAGACATAGTTTCAGGGGGTTAGCAAGATACTATCAATGATTTGTGGAGAGGTTTTCCAAAATTGTTAACCCCATTACTTCTATTGAGTGAAAGAGAAAAAGGTTTGATATAAGTACTTGAGGAAAAAGAACTAAAGGATAGTATTGAAGAACGCACATTGTGCACCCTACTTGGGAAACCTCGGGATAACAAAGATGATGGCTGATTTGAGAAATTCATACTTTTGGCTAGGGTTAAAAATAGAGGTAGTGGCTTTTATAGCCCCATGTCCTAAGTGCCAACAAGTTAAGGCTAAGAAGGTATATTCAGTAGGGATGTTATACCCTCATGATATAATTGAATGGAAGCAACAAATTATTAGTATGGACTTTATGCAAGGATTGTCACTGTTTAAGAATCATCATGATGTCCTCTTGGTTATTATGGACAAATCAACATAGGTAGTGCATTTTTTACTAGGAAATCTCAAAGATGATGCTCCCACAATGGAAAAGAGGTTTGTTTATGATATATTTAGATTACATAGGGTAGTAGAGATGACAATTTTAGCAAAGACACCAAGATCACTTGGTTTGCAAACTTCAACAACAACATTTAGTACCAAGCTTAACATTAGTTCCCCTTACTACCCTAAAATTAATGGATAAATGGAGAAAGTGAATTATGCCTTAAGTATTTGCTCAAAATGCATTACATGGGTCAACAATATCTATGAGAAGAATATGTAACTTTGATAGAATTTGTTTACAACAATTCTTACTACTTTAGCATAAGCATGGCTCCTTTTGAAGCATTATATGGAAGGAAATGTAGGACACTCCTCAATTAGGATCAAGTGGAGGATAAAAATAATTAAAAAACTTTACATGTTGAAAGAAATAGAGGAGCAAGTCAAAACTGTAAAGCAAAGATTGAAAGAAACAATAGTTAGGCAAAAAAATTATGCTAATAAAAACAAGATCCCGAGGTCGTTTACATTGAGAAAGGTCTTCCTTTAACCTATAAAAAGTTCCATTAAATTTTAAAAATCAACAAAATTAGATCTAAGATATGTAGGGCGTTTTGAAATATTGAAAGTAGTAAACCCCATTAGCTTGCACTACCTCTTGTCTTTGTTTTTCATATATCTTTGTTGAACCTTGTCATGCAAATGTTTCACATAATTTATTTGAAAATGTTTCAAATGTTATGCTTGCCCAATTCCTCACAATTTGCGAGATATTGACCTTGAAACTCCTAATCCCCACGCCTCACGTCTTAAACCCTAGCGCTCCCACTATAAAAACAAACAGCATCTTTGTTGAACCTTATCATGCAAATGTTTCACATAATTTATTTGAAAATGTTTCAAATGTTAGACTTGCCCAATTCCTCACAACTTGCGAGATATTGGCCTTGAAACTCCTAATCCCCACGCCTCACGTCTTAAACCCTAGCGCTCCCACTATAAAAACAAACAGCATCTTTGTTGAACCTTATCATGCAAATGTTTCACATAATTTATTTGAAAATGTTTCAAATGTTAGACTTGCCCAATTCCTCACAACTTGCGAGATATTGGCCTTGAAACTCCTAATCCCCACGCCTCACGTCTTAAACCCTAGCGCTCCCACTATAAAAACAAACAGCCCTTAACCTTGCGGATCACATCGAAGTCCTCTGCAACAGAAGTTCTAGGTCGAAAATGGCATCCAAATCTTCTTCAATAATTTATATTTTGAGACGCCTCTCGTCAAAATACGCGTGTACTTCCAATTTGCCAGTGGCCGCGCCCGTTCAGTCCCGCTTGTTTTCGAAGATTCATGCCGTTCCTGCCCCAAAATGGACAATTTACGACAGTATTTTGTCCAGAATGCCCGTCGCCGGAATCGCCCCGCACGGAAATCCGGCGAATAATTGCAGAAACTATGCCCGATCCAGCAAGGCTGCGAGCGAGGACGATGAGGACGAGGAAGATTTCGACGATGATCTCGAAGATTCCGAACTCGACGAGGACGACATAGATGAAGATATTTTGGACGTTGATAGCGACTTGAGTGATTTCGAGGACAAGCAGTATGAGGAAGATTAGAGAAGATCACAATAGGTATTGCTGTTATTTTCTAGATGTTGCAGGTGGCTTCTACGACCTTGGGGTTTTCCGTGTGCAACTTACCGGTATGTTTTGGCGTTAGGGTTCTGGGAAATGTCGGAGAAATGTTTTAGGATTAGGGTTCCGACTAATGTCGGAAAACTGTTTAGGGTTAGGGTTCTGTGATAGGAAATCTGTCTTCACTAAGATGAATGCCTTTATAAACAAGCAGAAACATAGTGCATTGGGTTTCTCAAAAATTGCTGAGATAACGATTCTGGGTTATAAAAATTTAAAATGTCTATGACAGAAGTGCTCTCATTGGTATTCCACACAATCAACTGCATTATGAGATAACGTTTCAAGGTTATATTTAAAGGTTATATTTGAAACTAAAAATTAAAATGTTTATGACACAAAAGTGCTCTCATTGGTATTTACATAATCAGTTACATTTTGAACGGTTAACTATATTATAACAGTTTGGAACAAGGTGGGTAGTGCTTGTTAGTGGATTATTTTGGTTTGATTTTTTTGGATGGTAGGGTCTAGGCTTCTTTTTTCATTCAATGGGTTAAGGCTTGGGATAGGGGTGGAGATTTTTTGGATGGTGGGGTTTCGTTGGCTTCTTCTTTACCCAATGGGCTAAGGTTTGGGATATGCTTTACCCAATGTACTAAGGTTCGGGATAGTCTCATTGGCTTTTTTTTATCCAATGGATTAATGTTTGGGATAGGGGTGGGGATTTGGATGGTGGGGTTTTGTTGACTTCTTCTTTACCTATGGACTAAGGTTTGGGATAGGGGTGGGGATTTGGAGAGTGGGGTCTTGTTGGCTTCTTCTTTACCTATGGACTAAGGTTTGGGATAGGGGTGGGGATTTTTTGGACGGTGGGGTCTTGTTGGCTTTTCTTTACCTATGGGCTAAGTTTTGGGATAGGGGTGGGGATTTGGACGGTGGGGTCTTGTTGGCTTCTTCTTTACCTATGGACTAAGGTTTGGGATAGGGGTGGGGATTTGGACGGTGGGGTCTTGTTGGCTTCTTCTTTACCTATGAACTAAGGTTTGGCATAGGGGTGGGGATTTCTTGGACGGTGGGGTCTTCTTGTCTTCTTCTTTACCTATGGGTTAAGGTTTGGGATAGGGGTGGAGATTTCTTGGATGGGATGGGGTCTTGTTGGCTTCTTCTTTACTTAATGGGTTAAGGTTTGGGATAGGGGTAGGAATCTCTTGGAATGTGGGGTCTTGTTGGCTTCTTCTTCACCTATGGGCTAAGGTTTGGGATAAGGGTAGGGATTTCTTGGACGGTGGGATCTTGTTTGCTTTTGCTTTACTCAATGGGTTAAGGTTTGTGATAGGGATGGGAATTTTTTGGAAGGTGGGGTCTTGTTGGCTTCTTAACTCAATGGGTGAAGGTTTGTTGGCTTTTTCTTTATTCAATGGGATAGAGGTGGGGATTTTTTTGGTTGGCTTTTTCTTTACCCAATGGACTAAGGTTTGGGATAAGCTGAAGTTGGTATTGCTTGTTGCTGGTGGGTTGTTTTGGTTGGATGTCATAAATGACTATTAAA
Source organism: Wollemia nobilis (assembly GCA_028583015.1). Lineage (NCBI taxonomy): Eukaryota > Viridiplantae > Streptophyta > Pinopsida > Araucariales > Araucariaceae > Wollemia > Wollemia nobilis. Next base: position 6,787,142 of record JAQPPZ010001050.1, on the reverse strand, counting down.
TTTTTTTTTATTCAATAAACTAGAGTTTAAAAAAATGATTGAATGGTTTATAAAGATTTTTAAGCAAATGTCTTCCCATTACACCTTTTATATGAATTTGAATGAATTTGAAGCCACTCTTATAGGTTGAATTTAAATGAATTTGAATCTAAATTACTTAAAGCCTTTTGGGATACTTCTTGTTCAGTGCTAAAGATAAAAGTGAGTTGAGTATATGGCATTGATAAGTATCACTAATGCTTTCTATCATTTCCTTAATGACACTTCATTGCAATTAATTTACTGAATTTCATGAACGGAGTGTTTCTTGAAAGTGTAATTTTGATTCATGGTTAAAGCCTAAAAGCCTAAAGGTTAATAATGTATAAGTTTAGGGTCCGAGGGCCTGGTTCAACGGTTAAAGCGCTTCTTTCGGAGCGGGGAGATCGGGGTTTCATTCCCTTGGGCCTCGTCGGACTGAATGCTTGTCCCCGTCCAGGTGCATTAGCGACGTAAAAGGTTCAAATTGACTGGGGCATGGTGGTATAGGGGCGGTCTGCGCGAGGTTTCTCTGGTGGTGGCTTCTGGGGGTGGATTGCGCAAGAAACTGTGGCAGTTGGCTTAGGACTCGTGGCGGCTATCGAGTCCACCATGTTAAAATAATAATAATAATAATAATAATGTATAAGTTTAAAGTAATATATGTATTATAGGCTAGATTTTATAATTTATAATTAGTTTTGAAGTTTTTATTTTTTATGGTTAAATTGATTTATCTTATAATTTGTAATTAATTATAAAGTTTTTTGTTATATTGATTTAGGTTAAATTTATTGATATAATTTAAAGTATGTATTTGGAATAAAAGTTCCTATCATTGTATCCATTGTATCGATGTGTTGTGATTCTCATCCACGGATAAAATAACGAGTATTTGTGGTACTTAAAGGTGCCCACCAATTTTTGTCTCTTTCTTTCTTTTGTATTTTTTTTTAGAAGAGATTTAAGTAGATGGGTTACTTTTGTTTGTTTGAGGAAAATATTGTGAATTTTAACATGGTATTAGAGTGAATATGGAGCAACATGGTAGGGTCATGTATGAAGTATATTCAAAGCCTTTGATCTTTCTTTTGATCTTTTGGATAAATTTCTCTTTGAAGCTTCGCAAACACCTTTGTCACTTACGAAGTATATTCAAAGCCTTCGATCCTTCCTTCATTCTCTTGGACGAATTTTCTTTTTGAAGCTTCATAAACATCTTTTGTGTAAAGAGTGGAGAAGTAACTTCTTACCACAATTTTTTGTTCATCCTAAAAAAAATTGGATCTTTTGGCCATTATCAATGTATTTAAATTCATCTTTTTAACTTTCTTCAAGTCATTTGCAAACCTACTACAATATCTTCAAGACAAGGAATAAGAGAGAAAATGGTTTGAATTTGAATTTTGACATTGTGTTTTTAGCGCATGATGTTCTTTGTGTGAGCCCCAATTGTAGTTGCGCTTGGCAAGATCCACGATGATGCACCCTTCTTTATGGGAAATAGGTGTGACTTGGACAATGTTGCATAAATGCCAAGCCAGCTAACACAAAGGTTGTAAAGGCATTTAGAGAAGATTGAGGGGTTGAACCCTCGCATCGTCATTTTATTTTGAGACTGAGCATAGTTGAAGGTTCTTTAATATCAACCCTTATGGCATGGTGAAGTAAGCCAAAGTGGCTAGTTGGATAGTTGAGCAGGAGGATGAGCATTGCATGCATGAGGTTCAAGGTTGGAGCCTCAATTTTGCTTGAAATTCAACTCAACTAGTATAGGAGACGTTCTTCATAGAGACTCCCCATTTTTGGTCCAAGGAGGCGTGTAGCATTTGTGATCTCGAAGATTGAATCATGACGAGGATATCCTCTTTGCTTATTTCGTTTTCCTGATCGCTAGAGTGGAAGGCTTATGCATGACGAGAGACAACCTTAATCATAAAGGTATGTTGGGCAATTTGGTTAGCTGAAAGTATCCAACATTCAGGAGACACATGTTGGAGTCATATTTTTGACAATTCCAAAGCTTAATGGATGCAATGAAAATCTGGCAAACATAGCACTTTTATGTGCCATATAAATCAACTTTATATATAGATATGCCCAATCAAGCAATCAAAAAACAACACATTATAGTTGCATCAGTTTACGTACGTTCAAGTGGCAAAATTCTAATTGACACCAGCAAGTCTAGGGTGCCAAGTGGCAATAGGCAATTGAATTTTGATTCTCTAAGATTTGGGTATTATTTTTTGCATTTTTGAGGTCCATTAGGGCAAAGCTTTTGGAGATAACTTTTGCATATGTAAGTGTTTTGAGCTTTTTTTTCTAAATCGATGATTTTCAAGTTGTACGCATTGGCTACATTAGTTCAAGAACTTGCTAGAGTGTTTGGGCTTAAATTGTGTAAGATTGACCATCAAGCCCTACTTACATGTCTTAATGGGAGAAATTATAGTATTTGGTCAACCCAAATGATTGGCCTATTATGCAATAAGAACCTGTGGTGCATCTTTCAAGAAGATAAAGCAATAGCCCTTGATGAAGAAACTCACCAACATAAGGAAGAAGAAGCTCTTGGCTTGTTCTCCTTGTTGATTGAACCATAATTGCTTTTCCATATTAAAAAAGAAAGTAAACCTATCAAGGTATGGTTAAAATTGCATGAGTTATTTACAAAAGTAAATACAAAAGAAGTCACTTGGAATAAGATTTTTCTTCTCTCAACTTAGTTGAGTTTGATATTTTGAGGAATATATTGTGAGATTTAAGACATGGAGAGCAAATATTGCATCTTCTAGAGGCAAAAAGAAAGATGATGTCAAATGTGTGAAGATTATCCTTGTTAAGCTTTATTCTTTTAAGATGTTGAACCTCATGGTTCATATGATTCATATATTCTTGAAATCTTAAAAATTCTTACTTTTAATCAACTTTTCTCTCTCCTAGTTCATTTTCAGGTGGCAATGAAGAATTGTGGTAGTACTTCACAGATACAGGTTCATGCAAGAATTCAAACCTAAGTAGGCTAAGACCAAAGGGCCCAAGGGCTAGGCTAAGTATTCAAAGAAGTTGAAGACCATTTGTGGATATTGTAAGAGGAAAAGACATCCAATGTAGAATTGCTTGCTAAATTTGCAAAGGATTGAAGCTAAGTTTTGGAATATGGGTGGATGTCTTCCAAATGATGAGAAGAATTCTGAAGAATTTACCTCAACTATAGAGGCCCACTAGAGCATCCATTATAGGTGAGGAGGGAAGACACTATTATCATTGATGTCTTCTCTTCTTGACCCCTTAGTTCAGATTATGAGGGGGTATTGAAAGTGCAATTTGATTCATGGCCAAGGTTGACATTGTATGATGAATGAATATATAGGTCTAAGGGCAATCATTGTACAATGCATTTAAATTATAGTAATATTTTACTATGTAAGCCCTATGGGTTGCAATTAACCTTGTTATGATAGAACCCACCTTATAGCTTGTAATTAACTTTAGATCTCTCTTGTTATCCATCCATTATATCAAAGTGTTGTTATTCATATCCATGGATAACACATTGAGTAGTTGTGGTGCTTACATGCAACCACCAATTTTTGTCTTTGTCCTCTTAAGCTTTCTATATAAGATTTGATTGGATTAATTGCTTATGTTTGTTTCTGAAAAATATTGTGAATTCCAATAATGGATTGTTTCTTTCTGCATATAAATGCTAGTTTTCACATAGAAGTGCCTAGTGTATGTGAAATATCTATTGCAATTGATTTCTTAAAGTGGATGATAGGATTGCTTATTACTTGTTGATTTCTACCTTTTTAAAATTGAATGTTGTCATGGAATAGTACTATGTTTTGAACTGTATAATTAATATTTGTTGTGTTTATTTATAGTTGTAACACAATGATTTAGCTTTTTTTCTTTTTAAGTAGAATGTTAAACTGCGTTTTGAATTATATAATTAATATTTGTAATGTGATTATTGTGTTTTGTAACATAATGATTGTGTGTGTGTGGAAGAGCATTCTCGCATCTCCCATGCCATAAATATTTCTTTCCACCTACATCTCAACTTAGTGCATTTAAAATATGGTATAAATGTTTCACCTAAATCTCAACTTGATGCATTTAAAATATAGATAAATGTTCAATTAGAAAGAATATGTTTGAAATTTAAAAATTAATTATAATTTTATAAAAATGTTAAAAATTTAAATGATAAAGACATATTGAACATATAATCAAAAAGGAGGAAAAAAGAAGCTAATAATGACAATTTTTTGTAGTACATGAACTAATCAAACAAGTGAATCTTCGATGTTTTTTTTTTTTTTTTTCTAAATTGGTTATATGGGATTGAAATGAATTCCACACATACTACATTACGACCAAAAGAAAATCAAAATTTTAATATGTATTGTAAAATATTCTAAATTTAAGAAATTTCAACACGTAAATGATAAAGAATTGGGCCTTATATGATTTGTACTTCAAAAATTTAATGTAAAATCAAAATTTGGATGAATATCTCATAAACAATTTTGAAATATTGTAAAAAATACCAGCTGATAAACCATAGACATTACATAACAATAATTCCAAAAGTTTCAAAGAAAACCATAATTCTATGACAATAATTCCAAAAGTTCTAAAGAAAGCCAAAATAAAAACATTGTTTGACAATCAAGACTCAAAATTTTCTCTACATTGATAAGTACAAGGCTACGTGTGGATTCAAGTTGTTGTGTATGATACTTGGGAAATGGATGGGTTGTCATCACCTCTCACTTAGGTTTTTTATTAAGGATTCATATCCACAAGGTTGTGTTTTATTCTACAACACCATTTAAAATTGCTTAACATTTTCCATCATAATTCACATTTATTTCATAATTTGCCATAGAAGAGTGGTGTTTTATGGCGTTGGCATTTATGGCTCACATTGCTATGAATAAAAACAAATATTTGATAATTGGTGATTACTCATGTTCTTCTCTTTGAATGAATAAGTCCAAACGTGTTCCACTTTAAATGTTCCTTCAATTCTACTCAACTTTGAATACAAGTAGATTTTTTTTGTAAATTTGGAGTCCACCATAAGATTTTTACTATGGTATTGTTGTGAAGTGTGGACTAGTTTGATTATTTCTATTTGTTTTTTTGGGGAATAGGACCCCAATTTCATAATTATATGTATTTTTTTGAACCTTTGTTTTGTACAATAAGATTAGAATATATTCACTCCATGCACTAAAAGAAGTCACCCATAATCTCTTTATCGCTTTCTTGGTTACTTCCAAATGAGTGGGGATTTAAGTAACACACTACTTCATGTAAATATGTATGTATCATTATCTCTTATTTGTAATAAACCATGAATAATCTCATTTTGAGTTTCACATTGCATCATGTAAAGGTGTATGTATTATTTTCCATCACTCAATTATGATAACCCATAAATAATCTCTTTCTAACTTATGAGTTGGATAATCTCCATCAAAGGAGTATTTGATAGCATCTTTTATTGTATACAAAAACTCCATAATATCCCAAGCAAGGGATATCACCATCAACTATACGAAGAAATTTTATAATATATATAAATAACTTATTATCCTTTATTACTCCATCCTAAAAGCATTCTCTTAAAATAACATTTGCAATATCTTTGTTTCTTTGAGTAGATGAAAGCTTTCAATTTATCAAATCTTGACTAACAACCGCACTTAATACTTTCTCCTCAGTTTTTATTCCTACTAAAGTGAGAAATTGAGTTGCCAATCGTGTGCACGTGGCATCAATAGATCTCTTTTATATTCGTTTCTATATTTTCTAAGTTTAAATTGATGGTTTATGATAAAATTATCATATTGCCTTCTTCTACTATAGTTGATACATAAGGAATTTTTTTAAAATCCTCCAAAAGGTCTAAAATAGGGGAACAAAAGGACTCCAAAACATAGTTGGGAATTTCTCTATTAATATCTCTTTGTCCAAATGCATTTTGAACATTATATGATATAATGTGCACTACATTTTCAACTCAAACATGTAGAATAGTTTTCTCAAGGATACCAACAATATATTTTAAAGTTTTTATTTCATTTAAAGCATCCACAACCTTTAAGAAACACAAATCCATGAATATAACAAGCATGAGTATTGATAAGGGTTCTATGTTTTTTAATCTAGCTATCAATCACTAATGATGGTACATCTAGATTTGTTTTGAGAATTTACAACATGTTGTAACTTAGATATTTATTTAGTTTTTTTTTTAATGCCTAAAGTCTTCAAACTCTCATAAGACTATTATATCTCTTTTAAAAATATAAAATTGCTTGTGGAATTTATTGAAAATATGGGAGATCTAACATTATGAAAAGGTATTGCATCTTCATAAAAATACCTTCTTATTACATGGCCTATATCTTATATTTTTTAATTCCATATTGATTTTAAAGTTTATATTGATTTTGTATTTCCCTTTATTAACATTGATACAAGGGATTGAATAGTCCCAATTTTTACAAATGATTTTTATTTTCTTGTCTCATTGTCATGTTTATATTCATTATGTTCTTTTGAATTTTGTTGTATTTTATTTTCAATTAACTAGCAATTAATAACTTAATTTGAGTTTCCAACAACTTATTCACTCTAGTCAACTTTATTTCATGTTTGTTTGAAAGAATCTATGTTTATATGGTTTAAGGAGAATATCTCATTCTATATAATTTATATTGTGTATATTTGTGACATTTGTACCTTTATTTCCTTTCAATGTAAACTTTGTTTTCTTTATATATTATTGTTTCCAAGTTTCTTGTTTCTTAAATATGTAGTCCTTGTTTCTTTAAAATACAATCTTCCAGTTTTAGATAAATGTTGGATTTTCACTCCAAACAACCCATCTTTTCAAATCTTAAAACAAAACCCCTATTTTTAAAATTGTAAGCCCTTATTTTTAAAAAATACAAGTTCTTGTTTTTAACTATAAAATTATGTTTCAAATTTATTAAAAACAATAAATAGTGACGAGAAATTCAATTGTTTATGGCTTCAAAAAGTTAATTACCCTTTATACGAGTTGTAGTAAGACTAATGGTTATTTATCCTAAGATGTTATGAGCTACAAGAAGCTTCAATCTCTAAATCCTATAGCAAATTCTCTAGCAAGTGCCTTATGAATATGTTTTTCCATTCCAAATGGTTTCATCAAACCCTATAAGGGGGGTGGAGGCCCAAGGTTCAAATCTCGAGCCTCGTCGGCACTGAACGCTTATCCCTTTCCTGGTGCTTTTAGTGGCATAAAAGGTTTAAAATGATTGTGGCATGGTGGTTATAGGGGCGAACTGCACAAAGAACTATGTGGCGGCTTCCAGGGCAGACAACACAGAATACTATGGCATCCATAAAAGTTGGACAACCTGTCCAGATTCATAGCGACTACCGATTCCACCATGTAAATTAAAAAAAAAATGTTTTTCCATTGAAATACATGGTTTTTTATTTGACATACAATTACTTCATAACAAAATTACCTATTTTTATCAAAAATTTACAAGAGCTCATCTACCTCACTTGCTAATAATAGCACCTTAACAACTCATCAACTAAATAAACTCAAGAAGCTATATTTGGCTATTTGCAATTGAACCTTAGGATTAAATCCTAAGTTATATTATTTTTAAATCTGATTTTTTTCAATCTCTTATAAGTTTTTGACTACAATAGGAAATTCCTTGAAACCAAAAAGCAATTGTATAATTCATTTGGCATACTCTACTTGAGATTGGAAGTCATATGCAAACCTAGTCAACATCTTAATTCATGTTTATAAAGTATGCAAGTCATGTTGCAAATTGTGAGGGCAAGTCATGCAAGGGAGGAGAAAGACAATCTAATTATTTGATAATATGTATAATTTTTTGGTGGTACAATAATGATGAATATCAAGCAAATATCGGTGATCCCAAATTTAAGGTGGAAAGAAGCTTTCTCTTAAAATGTAGATCTTTTAATGACAAAATAGATTTTAAAGTAGAATCTTAGTTTCTTGTGCTTGAATTAAGGTGGAGTGAAAGTCTATGTAGAAATATGAAGGGGTCCAAGCTCATAGGAAGAGTTAGTAGAGCATGGATTTACTTGTTGAATATTTTATTCTTTATCAATGGAGAATTAGTCTCCTTGGATATAAGTGGGAAATTGAAATATGAACTAAAACCACCTATCCTCTTGTAACATTGCTTGTCAAAATTTCACTATCATCTATGGATAAATATAAGATTGGGTGGCATATTTTACCCATTACCATTAAAGTTAGGTTTTCCATGGGTGGTTCCTTTGGAAGGACTAGGAATGTTATAGAAAGGCATAATAGATCTATGGAAATAGATGAGTGTGCTTATTAAGGATGCCTTTGTACTTATTAAGGGATAATTTCCTTTAGAGATGCAACATAAGATAGTTGATTACTACTTTTTTTTGGAAAATATCCCAAAAGAGATGCCACTTTCGGGTAAGACCCAAGGAGGTAGGAGTATCTATTCCACCAAAATCTCCCAGGGCTTGCACCTGGCCTACTGCCTTTGACATACTCAAGGAGCAAACAAACACACAATAAGATTAAAAAAATTAACATAAATAAAATAATAAAATAAAATAAAAAACATGCTCCTTGAGTGAGTCGAAAAGATAAAGCACAACCAAACACACACAATAAAATAAAAAACACAACACAAACCACATAGAAAAAATACAAGAACAACATAACAAAACACAAACAAGACAAAAACAACATAATTATACAAAGAAATAACCAACAAAAGCATGAAAAAAAAGAACAACCAAAACCTAAAAATAAAAAAACAACCAACAAAAGACAATAAACAAAAACAAAAAACATAGAAAAAACTCACACACAAAAACATGAATTTACACAAACACAAGAACAAGAACAACAAAAACACAAGGACAATAACAAAAAACACAAGGACAATAACAAAAAACACAAAAAAATACAAAACACAAGAACAACAAAAAACAAAACAAAAAACACAAAAACAAAACAAAACAAAAAAAACACACCTCAAAAAAACTAAACAAAAAAACAAAAAAGAAAAAAGAAAAAAATTGAACACAACAATGACCTTTCTAGACCAAAAGACTTTTAATGCAAGAATCAACAGAGGAAACAAAAGAAATAATAGTTTGATCTAGGGAACTAAAATACCCTAACCGAACCAAAGAGAAGCAAAAATAAAGCAAGAAGAAACTAGGTACCTCCAAAACTGGAGCCATCCAAAGAAATGATATAAATAAGAGCTCCCCTTATTTGCGAAGCCCACCATTTAAGAGGGTGGCCATAGCAAGTAAGATGACCTTTGTCCAAATCCCAATTAGCTAAAGCATCAACACTCTTGTTTTGATCTCTGACCACATGATTGTAATCAACTCCCATAAATATCATCTGGATTAATTGAATCTTCTCAATAATTATTTTTATTCTCCAATCAACCTTATGATTCTTAGAAGGAGTCTTCAAAATATTAATCATGATTTGAGAGTCAAACTCAACTAGCACCTTTTCCCATCCAACCTTAGTAGCCTCTTGAAGGCCTTTGAGGATACCATACCCCTCAACAAGGTTATTGGAAAGAATACCCAAATTCTTAGCAAAAGTAAAAACCAGAGAGTCATCTGAAAGTCTACCAATTCCTCCCGCACTAGCTTTTCCAAGGTTCCCTCTAGAGGCTCCATTAGTATTGACTTTTCAAAAATCCTTAGGAGGAGGTTGCCAATTTCTTGTCCTGTCCATATTACAATTACTAAAATTCTGTTTAAGTTGGTTGCCCTTAGCAGATTTAATATTCAATATTTGCATCACTTGATCCCATATTTGGTGGGAGTTTTGGGGGTGATTAAGGAGTTTTTGGACTAATTCAACTAAGTTGGCAATGGTATTTTTGCAAAATATAGTGAATATCCTTCCTATATTGATTAAAAATTTGGTTGTTCCTTTAATTCAAGATATTCCAAAGTAGAATGGTAGAACCCATCCAAAATAATTGCCTAATAAAATTATCAACACCCTCTTGTTTAGGCCAATCCCTCCAAAGTTGTTCAAAAGTAAAAAAAATTGGACCACTTTAAGCCAAGTAAAGTGGCCATTCTCCTCCATAACTCAGAGGCTAAAGTACACTCAATAAAAATATGGTTGAGGGTTTCTACATTCTCTCCACATATTTCACATCTAAAAGGGCCATGAAAACCACACTTCATAAGTTGCTCACCAGTAAGCACCCTACGATGCAATAAAAGCCAAGTAAAGAACCTCACCTTAGGCCAAAGCTTTTGAGCCCACAATTGAGAAAATATGTCAGATGATTGGTTGGGATAATTATGGCATAAGATCAAATAACCTTGAGCAACTGAATGCTCACCCTTAGTAGTGTTGTTCCATCCAAAACAATATTTTTCATGGGACCAAGAGAGAGATATCATATGAAGGATGCCTTGGATAGCTTGTCTTTGCCTTTCTAGGATTTGAATAGGCCAGTCCTCAATAAGGATCCAATATCTACCAACCTTTGAATTACCAGTATGGTAGTGACAGTAATTAGCCACCTTTATCTAGTTAGCTTAGTGAAGCTCCTCCATCCAAGGCCTACAATCAGGAAACTGAGTTATTAAAGTCTTGTGACCATCCCATGAATCTATCCAAAAATTTTCCTGTTGACCATTATGAATGATCCAAAATAAAATTTTCTTTATCAAATCCTCACCAGTCTTAAGAACTACTAAAATGGGAGAACCTTTGGTAGGCAATTGATAGCGAACAAGGTCTTCAGGAGTTTTGTTCTCAGCATATTTAGCACGGAGATTATTGGCCCAAAGAGCATTGGGATTATGCAACATCCTCCAATATAATTTAGCAGCTAAAGCTTTGTTGTTATTAATAGAAGATCATAATCCTAACCCCCCTTCATTATTAGGAAGACATAAAGTGTCCCATTTCACCAAGGCCCATTTTGTTTTCTCCTTAGTAGTTGATTACTACTATTATCATTATTATTCCATTAATTTTTTATAAAAATAATAAAAGATTTATGTTTTTAAAAAATAATATTTTGAATTTAAGAGCATTATCCAATGAAAAAGTAGTGAGTTTGAGAAAATAAGGAAAAAGGGCATAATATAATATAGTTTGAGACTCAATTAGAATTGATATTAATTTACCTAGATTGCACTACCAACAAGGATCTGTTAACTCCAACCAAGACAAGTAGGCATTATGTGCAAGAGTTCAAAAATCAAATCTATTTTTCATTGCTAGCATTGTTGTAAAATTATCTTATAACTCTATCCTAGAGTTCTAACTACTTGAATATGGATATTTTCAAGCTCAACAAGCTCTATTAGCTAGAGTTATATGGCACTAATCCTAGTGGAAAGATACCCATGCAATTTTATCCTAAAATGGTTTAATACATATAACTTCTAAGATCATGTTGCATGCAATACTAAAAAAGGTTGCAATTTGAGAAGTTTAGTTTTGTTCTAACCATGTATGAAGCTATTATTAGGTAAACTTCCTAAAAGCTTTGATGAAATTCCATATCTTGAAGGGTTGTTAGTGTATAAAAAAATCTTAGAATCCAATAGCATAAATTCTTGGTAGTTAATTCATGTTTAATTTGGTTGATATCTTAGAGAATTAATTAATAGGTTCATTACCAAAAGATATGCATAAAGAAGGCAAATTTCAAAAACTTCTTGTTATTGATAATCATTTTTCATGAAAAATACTTAAAAATTATATGCACTATAAAATTTTTATTTCATTTCAAAATTATGGTCAAGAATAAGCTTCAATATTATCTATTTATGTCAATTAAATTTTAAACTAGAAATAAATATAGTGTTGATAACAATATTTCTATATGAAGTTGATATTAAATTGCTACTATCCCATTACCTAAGAAATTTGTAGCCATTATGTGCTTAAATTTGATACTTCTATTCTTGATATTGTAGCCATAATATCATCCATGAGTGCTCTATAAAAATTGACTTGTAATTCAACAAAAATAACTGCATGGATATTTTTTAGTAAGTCTTTGAACCATCATACCTTAAGATTACCTTGGACCCCCTTTCCCATGGTTACTCTTATTTCCTTCAAAGCTACCTCATATACCTTACATGTTCTTCATGTGTTTCTTTTAGACAAGTGATGCCAACTTATAACTCCTCTAAACTCTTATAAACCATGAACTAGAAGGTTGAGTTATTGGATCTATTATTGCCTTCCTTAAGAATGTTTCTTCTTTGAGATGAACTTAGGCCATTGGTTGCTGAAGAGAAACACCATATTTGTATATGGTCCCTTGATTATGTATCACAAGTATGCTTTTGATCCAAACCTTGATGGGAAACTTTCCACTATTTATGTAATGAAATTGGAGAGTTAATAAGTTGTTTTTTATAGGAGTTTGTAACAACCCACAAACAAGAAAATAAGAAAACACACAAACAAAAATAAAAAGGTTTATATATATATATATATTATTTTGATCAAGGAGAAGGATTCATAAATCCCTACCCAACCTTAGACCAACTTAATGTTTGACATCCCCTAAGTTTCTCAAGAACCATACCACATGAGATTCCCCTCATGCAAGTTCATTCTGCGTAGGCCTATCTCATGTCATGCACGTAAGTCCATCCATCTCATCATTCTTGATGAGCTAGACTTACCACCCTCAATCATTGGAAGGTATACACGCATCTCCATACTACACACAAACCATTATGTGTGGGCATGCTACGTGCATTGCGAGTTAAGCTATCAATCTCGTCCTCTGACAAGCTATCTTAACTCTTGGTACAAAATTCTAAACCTAGATAACCTATCTCCCTAAGGGGGTCTTAAGCCCTTAGGTCATCCTCTAAGTTCACCTAGAACTTACAACTTTTAATTTTTTCTTTTTTTAAAAAACACATAAGAATACCAAGGAGAAATCTAGATACTAAATCTAACAAAACAAGCAAATTTAAACAAGCAAGAAACATTCATTTAAGGGAAACATGCGATAACAATTAAATAACATTTCAATCAGAAAGGATAACAAAATATAATAATAAACAATGCTCATTTAATCCCTTGGGGAAATCTCCCCGTAAATCTAATCTACTGCATAATCAAGCAAGAAATAAGGTAGAGAGCAAACTTGCAAAGTAGTCCATCTCCTGAATTTGGTCCTCCCACTCTTCCATCGATCAAGTGAGGATAGTAGGGGATCAGGACACTCATGGATCTGGATAGACATGCTTCTAATGCATTTACTCATTTATTTTCCAAATTGCAACTATACAATTAACCCAAGCAATTCAACTTTCTAATGCATAGATATTATCATAGAGCTTCCCTCTCTATGACCCCTCTCACCCACTTATGAGAGTCATCCTACCATGCATCCCACATTATGCTTTATTTGCAATAAATGATCTAACCCTCACTTAACAATTAAAGTCCCATACCCTTAACTGTTTAATGCACTGGGTTCTTTCATCTTATTTAAATCAAGCAACCAACTTTTAGTTTGTACCACAAACATTTCTCATCATTTCATAAAGCAAGGTCCCATACCCTCATTTTACAAAATGAACCATAACATAATATATTTTCCATTCCATTTCATAAAGCAAGGTCCCATACCCTCATTTTACAAAATGAACCATAACATAATACAAATTCCATTCCATTTCATTTCATAAAGCAAGGTCCCATACCCTCATTTTACAAAATGAACCATAACATAATACAAATTCCATTCCATTTCATAAAGCAAGGTCCCATACCCTCATTTTACAAAATGAACCATAACATAATACAAATTCCATTCCATTTCATAAAGCAAGGTCCCATACCCTCATTTTACAAAATGAACCATAACATAATATAATTCCATTCCATTTCATAAAGCAAGGTCCCATACCCTCATTTTATAAAATGAACCATAAACATATTTATTCCCATAAAATCCATTCCATTTCATAAAGCAAGGTCCCATACCCTCATTTTACAAAATGAACCATAAACATATTAATTTATATAACATCCATTCCATTTCATAAAGCAAGGTCCCATACCCTCATTTTACAAAATGAATCATAAACATAATTAATTCCATTCCATTTCATAAAGCAAGGTCCCATACCCTCATTTTACAAAATGAACCATAAACATAATATAAATTCCAAATTAGAAGTCTACCACTAAGGGGACCTTCTCCCTTAAGATGAGCTTCCTACTCGACTAGAACCAATAGGGGATTTCTTACCTACCACCCTATGGTCTCCTAAGATGGTGCTTCTAACCTGCTACACTATGCACACAACCCTTCACTTTGGGTGCACAACAACAACGAGCTATGCTCAATGATGAGCTACGCTCGGCTATAACAAGGTAGTGAGCTATGCTTGACCATAACAATAGCAAGTTATGCTCAACCATAATAGTGGTAGCAAGCTACACTCGATCATAATAACTATAACAAAGCTTTAACAAGGCAGCGAGCTTCGCTTGACCATAACAATGGTAGTGAGCTATGATTGGCCATAACAATGGCAATGAGCTACACTCAACCATAATAGAGATAGTGATCTATGCTCGACCATAACAACTATAACAAAGCTTTAACAAGGCATCAAGCTTCGATCGACCATAATAACAGTAGTGATCTACGCTCGTCCATAACAGCTATAGCAAGCTACGCTCGGCCATAACAAAGGAAACGAATTACACTCGATCATAACAACTATAACAAAGCTTTAACAAGACAACATGCTTTTCTCGTCCATATCAGTGGTAATGAGCTACACTTAGCCATAATCGAGCTATAACAAGGCTTTAACAAGGCAACGATCTTTGCTCAGCCATAACAGTGGCAACGAGCTACGCTGGACCATAATAGAGGTAGCGAGCTACGGTTGGCCATAACAACTATAACAAGGTAGTGAGCTTCGCTCAACCATAACAGAGCTATAACAAGACTTTAATAAGGTAGTGAGCTTCACACGACCATAACAAAAACAAAAAGCTACGCTCAGCCATAACAATGACAGTGAGCTATTCTTGACCATAATAGAGGTAGCGATCTATGCTCGACCATAACAACTATAAAAAATCTTTAAAAATATAGTGAGCTTCGCTTGACCATAACAACAATAGTGAGCTATGCTCGGCTATAATAGTGGAAGCAAGCTACACTCGACCATAATAGAGCTATAACAAACTATAACAAGGCAGCGAGCTTGCAATACCAACTTGGTCACCTGATCTATTAGATTTCGATGGTTTCTTGATTGAGTTTGAGCACCCACCTTATCGTTTCCCTAGCATTTCTTTCTCTGATCTGCTCTTGTCTCCCCTTGCCTTAGCACCCTTCTTTCAGGTGGTAGAGGAGATGTCCCTTCCTCCCACCTTTCCATGATGCAGCCAACATTGAAGTCTTTTCTCTTCACGTAGAGGGAACCATCCCCTCACTCTGGTGGAGCCATTCTTGCATTAATGGAGCCATACCTTCATGCCAGCTAGACTCTGCTCTGGGTGGCCCACCCAATTCGAGGTAAGCAAAATAGATTTTTATTGCTTCTTTTCCTTTCTTTTATTTAAGAATACATCCACTTATCATTTAACATAAATCTTACCATTTTATTTAAATGAATGGCTACCTAAAATAAGGCATTCTTTCTATCCAAGAATAAATCTATTTATCATTTAATTAAATTTACCATTTATTTAAATGAATGACTATCTAGCATAGCATAAGATATTATTTTCATTTAAGAATAAATCTATTTATCATTTAATTAAATTTACCATTTATTTAAATGAATGACTATCTAGCATAGCATAAGATATTATTTTCATCAGGAAGTTATGAAGATAGTTCATTCATTCCAAATTTCCACATTGCTGAGGTGAAGTGTTGAAGTGAAAGATAATTAAATATGAGCACAAACAAAGAGGGAGATATTTCCATCAATTTAGTCACTTGTCTCTGCCTCGAGAACTTATGATAGCTACTAGGCCATCAGTCTAGGGCTCAAGGTGGCTATTTATTGATGATTATCCCTAATCGAATGCATGCCTATATGAAGGTATCTATCCTTGTTACCTTCGAGTTGTCATATCATCATTTCCCCCAATCTCAAGTACCCTCATCTTCGATGGAGGACTCAACTTCTTCCACTTACGAGTGCACTTGATCCTACACATTGGCAATTTGTTAGTAGTAACATATTCTTCATTATCTAGTAATATTACATAATTGCTTTATTGCACAAAAACCGAGTATTGAAGCATCATTCTTTAATACATTGTTTCTTCATTTCAAAAGTCCATCTAGGAGGGTCATGACATCCTCCCCCACTAGGACTAACACCATCCTTAGTGTTGTTGTTTTTTTAACATAGGTAATTGTAGCCAAGGCACAAATTATTACAAAAAAAAAAGAAAATTGACTTTAGAGTTCATCAAACAGAAAAGGAAAATATTTTTTCATATCTACCACCTTTTCCCAAGTGGCATTTCTTTCAGAGAAATGGTCCCATTGGACCTTACATTGCTCAAGGGTTTGATTTCGCATAGCCTTAGAATGGAATTCAAGAATTCTCACTGGCATCACTTCAATTGCTTCTGGGTTTGCCATCTGTAAATTAGAAACATCCCATACATGGTCAGGGTCAGCAACATATTTTCTAAGCAAAGATATGTGGAAAGTGTCATGGATTTTTGATAAATTAGGAGGTAAGGCGAGTCGGTATGCAACTGAACTAATTTTCTCAGTGATCTCAAAGGGTCCTACAAATCATGGATCTAATTTTATGGATTTGATCACACTTTTCATTGGTTTGACTCTTAGGAACACTTTATCTCCCACCAAGTACTCTTGGGGAGTCCTCTTTAGATCGACATAACTCTTTTGCCTATCAGAAGCTTCCTTTAGCCTTTGCTTGATTACCCTAATTTGTTCTTCCATTTCCTTGACCATTTCTGGCCCAATCACAGTTCTATCTTCAGGGTTGTCCCAAGACAATGGCGTTCTACACTTTCATCCGTACAAAGCATCGAAGGGTGCCATCCCTAGGGAAGAGTGATATCCATTATTGTAGGCAAATTCTACCAATGGTAGAAAATATTCCCATCGAGTCTTGTGGTCCATGCAATACATGTGGAGCATGTCTTCTAATACTTGGTTTACCCGCTCCATCTGACCATCCATTTCAGGGTGGTATGCTGAACTCATGTGCAATTTTATGCCTATTTCCTGGTGAAGGGCTCTCCAAAATTCAGAAGTGAACTTGGAATCCCTATCCGATATGATTACTTCTAGAAATCCATGCAATCAGAACACTTCCTTGAAAAATATGTTAGCCACTATTTGAGCATCGTCATTGGTGCTCCCAGGTATGAAGTGTGCGACCTTGGTCAATTTGTCAACCACCACAAAAATTGCATCATGTTGGTACCTGGTTTTTGGTAGACCCACTATGAAGTCCATCGATATGACCTACCATTTTTGAGTAGGTATACTATGAGGGTACAAATATCCTATGGGATGCTTGCATTCCACTTTGACCTTCTGACATTCAAGGCATCGGGCTACAAAATCTGTAATATCCTTCTTCATTCCTACCCAGAAGAAGGTCCTCCTCAGATTTTCCCTCATTTTTTCCCCTCTAGGGTGAGATGTATAAGGAGATCTATGGGCTTCTTGCATTATTAGCCTCTTTGAATCTCCTGAATTTGGTATGATGACTCTTCCTTTGTAGCATAGAAGGTCATCTATCACCCCAAACTCCTTATTGGTCTCAGGATCTTTGCTCATTCTTGCTCGAATTTCTTGGCAATACTCATCCTATTTTTGCTCCTACCTTACTTGGTCCATGAGCTTTACATGACTCTTGGTTAGGGCTGCTATGTATCTTCTTCTACTTAGAGCATCTACCACCTTATTTTATTTCCCTTTTATGTACTCAATTTCAAAGTCATACTCAATGAGAAACTCGACCCACCTTCTTTGCCTTGCATTGAGTATTGGTTGGGTGAATATGTACTTAAGGCTTTGATGATCCATTTTTAATTCAAAGGGTCTTCCTACTAGATAGTGGCACCAGACCTTCAGGGCGTGTACTACAATGGCTAATTCCAAATCATGAGTAGTGTAGTTGACTTCGTGCTTCTTGAGCTTCCTTGAAGTATAAGCTACTATGGACTCCCTTTGCATGAGTACTCCCCCTAATCCTTCCAACGATGCATCCGTGCACATTGTAAAATCTCCTTGGGGGTCTGGAATCTTCAGTATTGGTGCAGTAGTGAGTTTTTGCTTCAACAATGCAAAAGCAGCTTCACACTTTTCCATCCATTTGAATTCCTTTCCTTTCTTCTGAAGGTTCGTTATTGCCAAAGCAATATTTGAGAAATCTTTTATGTGATGTCGGTAATAGCTTGCTAAGCCCATGAAGCTCCTTACTTCTGTAACATTGGTAGGAGGTGGCCAGTTTAACATGGCTTCTATATTTTTTGGATCTACTACGATCCCTTCTACTGAGATGATGTGCCCTAAATAGCGCACCTCTAAAACATAGAACTCACTTTTGGCTAGATTCTCGTAGAGTTGATTCTCCCTCAAAAGTTCCAACATGACCTTGAGATGCTTGTCGTGCTCTTCCTTGCTCCGAGAATATATTAGGATGTCATCCAAGAACACAAGGACAAACTGGTCCAGATGCCTTCTGAACACATTGTTCATTAAATTCATGAAGGCAGCGAGGGCATTAGTTAGCCCAAAAGGTAGGATGGTGAACTCATAATGTCCATACCTCATCTTAAATATCATTTTGTGAGTGTCCTCCTCATGTATCCTCAATTGGTGATATCCTGATCTTAAATCTATCTTGGTAAATATCGTGGCATCTCTTAGTTGGTCGAATAAATCTTTGATCCTGGGCAGGGGTATCGGTTCTTGATTGTAGCTTTATTCAACATTTTATAGTCGATACATAATCTTAAAGACCCATCCTTCTTTCTTACAAATAAAATAGGTGCACCCCAAGGTGACACACTCGGTTTTATCAACCCCTTCTCTAATAGTCCTTGTAATTGCACTTTCAACTCTTGCATCTCAATGGGTGACATCCTATACGGAGATCGGTGAATTGGTTCCACTCCTGGTATAAGATCAATGGTGAAGTCAAATTCTCATACTAGAGGGAGCCTAGGTAGATCCTCAAGAAACACATCCTAGAATTCTTGCAAAATTGGGTAAGTCTTAGACATTTCTCCCTTTAGGTTCTTTTTAACTTCATTCATATTTACCACATAGACAATCCCTCCTTTCTTGAGGGCTTTCTTTAATTGCATAGCTGACAACATCTGGGGTTTAAATACCCCTTGTTTGCTATGAATTCATCATCTTGCCTCACCTTCCTTAGAATACTCGATCCATCTATCTTGGAAGTTGACTACGGCTTTATGGGCCTGTAGCCAATCCATTCCTAAAATTACATCAAAGGCATGAAGTGGGGCTACATATAAGCATCCTTCCGTAGTTCCACTGGCTAAGGTAATTTCCATCATTGGGAAACATTGGTTTACGGAGTAGGTCTATCCAGATCCATACTCAACCTTCCATCCATGAGCCAAATACCCTGGCCTTTTTAGCATATCTTTGGCTAACTTACAAGAAATGAAACTATCAGTAGCTCCACTATCTATTAAGATATTTACTTGCTTGTCAAAAATATTACCTTTTATGATCAGTGGAGTGGTCTGCCCTTCAAGTTTTTGATTCCCAGTTGTAACATAGATCTTATGCATTGGTTCCTTTCCTTTAGTGCTAGGGGTGCTTGGCCTTGGTCGGTATGGGCACTGGTTAGAAAAGTGTGCCCCTCTACAATGATAGCATCCATCCTTGGGTCCTTGTTTCTTTTTCATCTTCTGCTCTTCATCCTTAATTGTTGGAATGGGGCTTGGTGGCTTCTGTGAAGGGGGTTTAGCATTATTGGGTTTGTGGCCTTTCTTATAAAAGTTATTTTTAAACTTCTTTTGACCTCCATTGAATTTCTTCTTTGAATTCTGGGGATTCTTAGCCTTTCATTCTTGCTCGACCTCCCATTTTATAAACCCATTGCTATTCCTCTTCTTTAATTCCTATCATTCTTGATCAGTCAAGGTTTCATATTTGTAATAAAAATGTGACTCTGCTTTCTTTTCTAGGTCATATACCTTTTGCAATGACTTAGGTTCTTGCATCTCTACATCATGCTTCAGCCTTGATTGCAATCCATGGGTAAACTTATGAATCCACATTTTCTCATTATAGGTGGGTACATATTTTAGCAACTTTACTAACTTACCTTAGACTAGAGAAAACTCCTCAAATTTTAGAGCATAGAAATGCTCCATGAGGAACCTCTTCTTGAATATGTCTACAAATTGTTTCCATGGAATGTCTACCGACTCTATTTTGGTTTCTTCATAATAAGTCTCCCACCAATCTAGGGCAGCTCCTTCAAGGTAGATAGTGGCCCAAACCATTTGGGTTCCTGAGGAATATCCCTTTACTGTAAAGAAAACTTCTAGCTCCCTTAACCAAGCCTCAACTGCATCCCCCTCTCCTTCTCCATAAAACTTGGAGATACAAACATTCTTTAGGTCTCTTACCATATCCTTCTCTAAGAGGGTTCTTGCTTGCTTTTTTTTTCTATCAGTCCCTCAACTTGGTTGACTTTCGAATCTCTAGCCTACAAATTTTGATTCACCATAGTTTCTAGCACTTGTCTTAACTGGTCTTGTAATTCAACAACTGTAGTAGTAAGTTCTTCTATTCCCATATTGGGATTTCCTGGATCCTCATTCTGGATCTCTTCTTCGACATTACTTTGTCGAGTCTATCTAGGTGGAGGCCTCTCTGTCTTGGCCTTAGGTGGCATCTTGATCTGGTTCCAACCAAGAAGAGAATTAGATCCTAGTTTATTTGTTGATTCACTAATTCCCAACCACATTACAGAGTTCTTTCTTACCAATCATTAGAAATCTAATTAGGACAAGGTTCCAAGTTTATGATGTAACATTGACACCAAAGCCCATACTAAGGTATCACAATGTTCATCTCTCCTTAGGACCGATTCCACTTAGATTCTAAATGAGTAGAGACTCTAGGTTATCCTAACCCCTTTTTGCTTAACCTTAAGCAAGATTTCATTGGACATACCCAAATCCCTTTTTGCACATAAGAAGCTCTATACCCTCGAACCTAGAGCTCTGATACCAAATGTAACAACCCACAAACAAGAAAATAAGAAAACACACAAACATAAAGAAAAAGGTTTATATATATATATTTTTATCAAGGAGAAGGATTCATAAATCCCTACCCAACCTTAGACCAACTTAATGTTTGACATCCCCTAAGTTTCTCAAGAACCATACCACATGAGATTCCCCTCACGCAAGTTCATTCTACGTAGGCCTATCTCATGTCATGCACGTAAGTCCATCCATCTCATCATTCTTGATGAGCTAGACTTACCACCCTCAATCATTGGAAGGTATACATGCATCTCCATACTACACACAAACCATTATGTGTGGGTATGCTATGTGCATTGCGAGTTAAGCTATCAATATCATCCTCTGACAAGCTATCTTAACTCTTGGTATGAACTTCTAAACCTAGATAACCTATCTCCCTAAGGGGGTCTTAAGCCCTTAGGTCATCCTCTAAGTTCACCTAGAACTTACAACTTTTAATTTTTCTCTTTTTTTAAAACACATAAGAATACCAAGGAGAAATCTAGATACTAAATCTAACAAAACAAGTGAATTTAAACAAGCAAGAAACATTCATTAAAGGGAAACATGCGATAACAATTAAATAGCATTTCAATCAGAAAGGATAACAAAATATAATAATAAACAACACTCATTTAATCCCTTGGGGAAATCTCCCCATAAATCTAATCTACTGCATAATCAAGCAAGAAATAAGGTAAAGAGTAAACTTGCAAAGTAGTCCATCTCCTGACTTTGGTCCTCTCACTCTTCCATCAATCAAGTGAGGATAGTAGGGGATCAGGACACTCATGGATCTGGATAGACATGCTTCTAATGCATTTACTCATTTATTTTCCAAATTGTAACTATACAATTAACCCAAGCAATTCAACTTTCTAATGCATAGATATTATCATAGAGCTTCCCTCTCTATGACCCCTCTCACCCACTTATGAGAGTCATCCTACCATGCATCCCACATTATGCTTTATTTGCAATAAATGATCTAACCCTCACTTAACAATTAAAGTCCCATACCCTTAATTGTTTAATGCACTAGGTTCTTTCATCTTATTTAAATCAAGCAACCAACTTTTAGTTTGTACCACAAACATTTCTCATCATTTCATAAAGCAAGGTCCCATACCCTCATTTTACAAAATGAACCATAACATAATATATTTTCCATTCCATTTCATAAAGCAAGGTCCCATACCCTCATTTTACAAAATGAACCATAACATAATATATTTTCCATTCCATTTCATAAAGCAAGGTCCCATACCCTCATTTTACAAAATGAACCATAACATAATATATTTAAATTATAAGTCTACCACTAAGGGAACCTTCTCCCTCAATATGAGCTTCCTAATCGACTAGAACCAACAAGGGATTTCTTACCTACCACCCTATGGTCTCCTAAGATGGTTCTTCTAACCCGCTATGCTATGCACAAAACCCTTCACTTTGGGTGCACAAAAATAATGAGCTACACTCAATGATGAGCTATGCTCAGCTATAATAAGACAATGAGCTACGCTTAGCCTTAACAAGACAGTGAGCTATGCTCGGCCATAACAGTGGTTGTGAGATACTCTCGACCATAACAACTATAACAAGGCTTTAACAAAGCAGTGAGCTTCGCTCAGCCACAATAGCGGCAACAAGCTACGCTTGACCATAACCATGATAGCAAGCTATGCTCGACCATAAAAGAGGCAACGAGCTACGCTCAGCCATAACAACCATAAAAAAGCTTTAACAAGACAGTGAGCTTCACTCAACCATAAAAATGGCAATGAGCTACACTTAACCATAATAGTGGTAGCAAGCTATGGTAGACCATAATAGAGGCAACAAGCTATGCTCGACCATAACAACTCTAACAAATATTTAACAAGGTAGCAAGCTTCGCTTAGCCATAACAGTGGTAGGGAGCTACGCTTGGCCATAACAACCACAATGAGCTACACTCAGCCATAATAGAGCTATAACAAGTCATTAACATGGTAGTGAGCTTCACTCGACCATAACAGTGGTAGTGAGTTACGCTCGGCCATAATAGAGGTAGTGAGCTACGCTCAACCATAATAACTATAACAAGGCAATGAGATTCACTTAGCCATAAAAAAACTATAACAAGGCCTTAACAAGGTAGCAATATTCGCTTGGATATAACAGTGACAATGAGGTATGCTCAGCCATAATAAGGGTAGTGAGCTACGCTTGGCCATAATAGAGACAACGAGCTACGCTTGGCCATAACAACTATAATAAAGCTTTAACAAGGCAACAAGATTTGCTCAATCATAACAGCGATAGCAAGCTACACTCAACCATTAAAGAGCTATAACAAACTTTAACAAGGTAACAATCTTGCAAGACCAACCTGGTTGCTTGCCCTACTAGATTTCGATATTCACCCAACCGAGTTTGAGTACCCATCTTCTCATTTCCCTAGTCTTTATTTCTTCACTCTACTCTCATCTCCCCTTGCCTTAGCACCCCTCCGTCAGGTGGTAGAGGAGATGTCCCTTCCTCCCACCTTTCTATGGTGCAACCAACATTGAAGTCTTTTTTCTTCACGTAGAGGGAACCATCCCCTCACTCTGGCGGAGCCATTCTTGCGTTAATGGAGCCATACCTCCGTACCAGCTAGACTCTGCTTCGGGTGGCCCACCCAATTTGAGGTAAGTGAAATAGATTTTTATTACTTCTTTTCCTTTATTTTATTTAAGAATACATCCACTTATTATTTAACATAAATATTACCATTTTATTTAAATGAATAACTACCTAAAATAAGGCATTATTTCTATTCAATAATAAATCTATTTATCATTTAATTAAATTTACCATTTATTTAAATGAATGACTATCTAGCATAGCATAAGATATTCTTTTTATTTAAGAATAAATCTATTTATCATTTAATTAAATTTACCATTTATTTAAATGAATGACTATCTAGCATAGCATAAGACATTCTTTTCATCAAGAAGTTATGAAGACAGTTCATTCATTCCAAATTTCTACATTGTTGAGGTGAAGTGCTGAAGTAAAAGATAATTAAATATGAGCACAAAAAAAGAGGGAGATATTTCCATCAATTTAGTCACTTGTCTCTGCCTCGAGAACTTACGATAGCTACTAGGCCATCAGTATGGGGCTCAAGGTGGCTATCTATTGATGATTATCCCTAACCGAATGCATACCTATATGAAGGTATCTATCCTTGTTACCTTTGAGTTATCATATCATCATTTCCCCCAACCTCAAGTACCCTCATATTTGGTGGAGGACTCAACTTCTTCCACTTACGAGTGCACTTGATCCTACACATTGGCAATTTGTTAGTAGTAACATATTCTTCATTATCTAGTAATATTACATAACTACTTTATTGCACAAAAACCGAGTATTGAAGCATCATTCTTTAATACATTGTTTCTTCATTTCAAAAGTCCATATGGGAGGGTCATGACAGATTTAGAATATCTCTAGATATCTCCATTTAAGCTTCACCCTTATAACTAGCAAAGCTAAATGATTAATATTCTATCTTGCTTTTTAGCCAACTTCTCCTTCCCACAATGTCTAATAACCAATAATGCTTTTGAATCCTTCTTAGTGCCTACAATTATATTGTAGTTGTTATTTTTACTTTTTTTGGAGGGGAGGTTGATAAGAGAGTCAATCTATGGCCACTTACAAAAGGGATTTATTTTAAATTATGAAAATGAATATATTCCCTTTGCAATGCTTGAGGCTTGAAAATATCATTCTAAATAATGTTTGACTCAAATTGTTAGATGATTCACAATAATTTGGGAGTCATATCTAACACATTGTTAATCCTTAAATTCCTCTATCACACCTACCAATTGCTCTTTTAATAGACATGAGCATTCCACCATACCTTCGAAACACATTGACTTGAATACATTTGATTGTACTTTCTAGGCTTTCTATTGACAACATGTTTTAAACTTCATGTCATGATATTAGTCACACATATCATTTTATTTTAAAATAATTTTCAAACAATGATTAGATGCTAAATCCAATGATAATTTATAACAACTTCATCACATGAACAAGTTGACAAGACCATATTACCCAATATAGTAGTTAGATCATATAGCCAATCATAGTAAGGAAGGTTTGAAAAATATTTAGATCACATCATTTCATTGTGCTATCAAAGAAGAATATGGATGCCTATCATTAACTATAGGTAATATATTCTTTAGATGGCATCATTTATTTTTATCTATATTTAAGGGTTTTATTTATAGTTAAAATCTTTGCTTTTCTTACTTTGAAGTACCATTTTTATTTTTAATGAACTTGTGAAAAAATAAAACATCCTATATACACTCTATTCAAGAAAATTACAATGGTAAAGAATAATATTTGTTTGCACTTATAGTTGTTCATTCTCTTCAAGTAAATTACAAGGTAAAATTATGGTTGCATTGTCCTATTCATTGATGGTGCTTTCATAAGAATAAATAATGTGAAACACTACCTTGTATTTGATGCTCAATAAATGTATGCTTCTTTAACTATATACTCCTTTATCTATAAACCTTTTTCGTTTCTAACATAAAAAACCCAATGTGTGTGAGTGTTCTAACTCAATAACTTAATGATTGGCCTTGCATTAAAGTACTTTTCCATATAATTCTATTTTTTATATACAATTTTATTCTTAACCACCATGCACATATGATATCATATTATAATTTTTTATTATCCACTATAATTAGATCACATTAATTTTTTTAATATTTATTATAAAAGGTACACATATCCTTTTTGCTCATTTTTGTTTGTATTACCACCAAATTAGAAGGATTATTCATTAGGGGAGACAAACTCAATCACAAATATGTGTTGGGCACCTTGGTTAGTCAAAAGTGTCCAACATTCGAGAGACCTAGGTTCAAGTCTAGTTTTTGTAAATTCTAAAGCTTAATGGATGTAATAAAAATTTGGTCAATGTGGTACTTTTTTGTACCACATAAAACAACTTTATATACACACACACATACCCAATCAATTAATCATAGGACAACACTTGTTATAGTTGCATTAGTTTAGGTGCATTCAAGTGGAAAATTTTCAGTGGACAATAGTGAATCATAGGGTGCCAAGAGGAAATAGGCGACTGGATTTTTATTCTCTAAGGTTTGGGTATTTATTTTTTGCATTTTTGAGGTTCGTAAGGGTAAAAATTATAAAGGCCATAAATTTTGCATAAAGAAGTGTTTTCGGTATTTTTTTTTAAATCACATAATTTTCAAGCTTTTACTCATTTGTGGAATTAGTTCAAAAACCTGCTATAGTGTGGGGGGTCGAATTGTGTAAGATTGATCTTTTTTGGTTGGATAATAAGGGGTTGTACTCAGATCCCCCACCATTGAAAAATAATA
The DNA here is from genome assembly GCA_028583015.1 of Wollemia nobilis. Classification (NCBI taxonomy): domain Eukaryota; kingdom Viridiplantae; phylum Streptophyta; class Pinopsida; order Araucariales; family Araucariaceae; genus Wollemia; species Wollemia nobilis. The sequence continues at coordinate 6,760,337 of JAQPPZ010001050.1, read as the reverse complement.
ATTCTCTTATTTAGAGCTTGAGAGTTTACAAATAGATACACTTCTCATCTCAATTGAGATGCTATAGCTAGAAACCTACATCATTTTACGTAAAATATTTGAATTCTTGATTTTCATCTTTTGGATATTTTCAATTTTTGATATGAATATAAATATTCCAGAATTCAACATCCTTATTGACATTTTTCTATAGCAACATTTACAATACCAAAACTTCACCTCTACTATCTATGCATTGTATCTTAGTAGAGTAATATTTCCAAAACATCACACTATCATAGTCTGCTTTACCAAATCTGGATTGCTAGTTTCCTTACTAAAATACAAGTGCAACAAAAAAATTATAATAAATAGTTTATATGAGAACAAGTTATTGTTATAAAATAAAACAAATATTACCAATGAAAAACATTAAAGTAAATATTAATCATTATTTGATTCAGGCAATCAACATTTTCTTGTCAACTTCAACTAAACTTACTACTTCCTCTAACCATGAAAAGGAGAATTTAACTTCATGTCTCTCAATCAAAACCCCTCTATTGGCTAGCCTATATGTACATTTGTTTCCTTCCCTTAATGTATGTGTAATACTGATTTCTTCAAACTCTTTAGCAAAATCTTCAATTTTCACGATTATCTCTTATATGTTCCATGGAACCTTTGCTTTCCTCAAAATTGCATTTATTACTATGAGAGAATCACCTTCCATACATACTCTGTTCCATTTTATTTGTTTGCATATATTTAACCCTTTTAAAGCTGCACAAGCTTCAGCATCATTATTCATCTTAAATCCACTATTGAATATATAATGAGATAAAATTTCTCCTCTATTATTTCTAATTATTCCTCCTCTTGCTATTGGTCCTAGATTTCCTTTAAATGCTCTATTAAAATTCAATTTAATCCACTCCACATCTAATGGTTTCCACTTTATATTCTTTTCATTCTTTTTGCTTCTCTTGTATCCAACATCATAATTCCATTTAATGACTTGACTCTATCTATCAAGGCTCTCTACTTACATATTAGGGACTAGGTGAGTTGATAGGATTGGTTTAGACTTCTCTTTGGCTAAACATATATTCCTTTTAATTACCTCTACACTACTTTCCTTTCCTTCAAATATTATTCTATTCCTTTCTAGCAATACAATCCAAAGTATTGTATCTTTTGATATATCCCATATTGTCTATAAAATCTCACTTTTATAAGTGCTCTGCCATTGCTTTAACCAATATTCAATTTTGCCATTCATCACCATGTATTTACCAAACATATTAAGAATTCATTGCCATAGTTTCTAGACTATTGAGCAATATCCCAAGATATGGTCTATACTCTCCTCCTTTTTACAAAGAACACATTAAGAGGGTTCATGAAAACCCCTTTTCATAAGGTTATACCAAAATAAAATTCTTCTATGACCTACTAGCCAAACAAACATTTTGAATTTAGGAATGCTTGGGCTATCCCAAATATCTCTCCATATTCTAGTGATATTACTATTTTGTTGGTGCTTTACATTATATCCACTTGTTGTTGTGTATTCTCTTGAGTTATTAAACTCCCAAATCAATTTATCATTGGCTTCTCTTGGAATAACCATAGTTATACTTCTACTCAATTGCCTCCTAGCGTCAATGTCTTGTATCCTTGTAAAAAAATATTCTTTCCATTTTTATTTTCCTTCTTAGTCCTTGTATAAAATGTTTGGAACCATATCATCATATTTATCTTGAAGTAATCTCATCCAAGATTTCAAAATTGGATCTAAATTGAGTGGTTTTTTATCACACCAAATATCCATCCAAATAGAATTTTGTTTTCTAGTTCCCACCACCCATATTAAATCTTTAATCATTATATTAGTAGATTTTTTAAACCATTCCAAAGAGAAAAACCATTTGGTAAAGAGAATGCAGTAAATATTAAACTTGGGTCATTGGGCTCAACATACTTACTTAGACGAATTCTTGACCATTATCTTTGACTCTCTTTGTACAATCTCTATATTAATTTCCCCCTATTTTCTAAGTGTGCATTTGTAAGAACTCTTAAACCAATACCTCCATTAGTTTTATCATCACACACCTTGCTCCATTTAACGAAAGGAAAATTTATTTTATCATGTAAACCTGACCATAAAAAAGATCACATAAAGATTAAAAATTTTTCAACGAAATTTGGCATAGTATACAATGGCATATAATATGTTGGAATGGCCTATAAGACTTAATTAACTGCACTCTTCCTACTAATGATAACCATATACCTTTCCAATATGGTAGTTTATTTTTAACTTTACTAATAACTAGATTCCATAATTATATCCTCATTCTCCCCTCAAATAAAGGAATCACTAGATAAATTGTTGGTAAATTTATCTCCTCAATTTGAACTAACCTGTAAATTCTTTCTTTGATATTAGTTGGAGTGTTAAGGAAGTAAATTTTGGATTTTGTCCTATTAAATTTTTGCCCTGATGCTCTTTCGTATTCCTTTAAAAAGTTATTCAAATCTCTAGCCTCATTTATCCTTGCCCTTCCAAAAATGGTTGTATCATCTACAAACTGTTGATGGGTGATGTTTTTGATGTTATTACTAACCTTAAGTCCACTTATAAGCCCATATTTGTAAGTATTCTTTAAGTTCCTACTCAAAAAATCTACAATAATAATGAAAAAATAAGGAGATAAAGGTAACCAGTTGTTGCAGGTGAGTTGGACAGGAGAGGGCAATCCTCCAGGGGAGGTCCCAGGTTTGAATCTCCACCCTACAAAAAATTTGAATTGGGTACCCAAAATCCAATTCATAATGTTGGTGCTAGAAGGGCTGGGCATGACTCCTGTGTGACTTTGACGGTGTAGAACCCCCTAGTCATGGTCTCTCAGATCAAGGTGGTCTTGCAAGGGGTTTTTACTTAAAAAAAATAAAAATAATGAGATAGAGGATCTCATTTTCTAAGGCCTCTCTTGGCTCTAAAATATAATGTTACTAACCAATTGACCAACACTGAATAAGAAATTGAAGAGACACAAGTTTTAATCCATCTAATACCAAATCTAAAATTTTCTAAAACTACAAAAATAAAATCCCATCTAACCCTATCATAAGCTTTACTCATAAATTTTTAAGATCATTGTTTTCTCTTTTCTTGAAGTTGTTGAATGTGTAATTTCATGAGATACTATGATCTCATCTAGAATTTGTCTCCATTTCATAAATCCTCCTTGCTCTTCTGTAATTTTGTCTAACAAGGCTTAATCGATTTACCATCACTTTGGAGAAATATTATATGCCATAATACATAGGATTATGGGTCTAAATGAATCAAACAATTCAACATCCATGTTTTTTGGAGTTAAGGTAAGATATGTTGCATTTATTTTATAAGGTATGTATTATTTTACCTTAGACTGTTCCACTGGCACCAATAAAGAATCCTTCACTATATCCCAATTATGTTGGTAAAAATTTGTAGAGAGCCCATCTAGACCTAGGGATTTATCCTTATTAAAAGATAAAAGAGCTAAATTAACTTCTTCTAGAGTAATAGGCTCCATTAATTTCCTATTATCTTCATTTATTATAACTGAAGGTACATATTGAAGAAATTTATCATTAAGAACTTCAGTCTCCTATAATTCTAGAATATTTTGGTAAAAAGACTTTACCTCTTTTCTAATTTCACTTTGATCTTCAATCCAAACCCCTTATATTGATTTAATTCTACTAATTTTGTATGTTTATCTCTATACTATAGCCATCGTATGAAAAATAATTGTATTTTTATCTTCTTCTTTTAGTCAAGTTTATCTTGATTTTAATCTCTATAATTTCTCTTCCTTACTCAAAATATTCACTAAGCAACTCCATTTCCTCTGAGCTTGGATTATTATGATCGTATTTTTAGACTTTTGAAATTTTATCTTTTAGTTCTTCTTTATTCTCAAAAATATTTCCAAAAGTGTTCTTGTTCCATTCTTTTAATCTAGGTGTCATACATTTAACTTGTTTTGGAAGAGTATACAATGCACCATTTCTTGAAGAATTCCATGTTTGTGCTATCATATCAACAAATTGAGGATGGTCTACCCATAGCTACTCATATTTAAAATATGATATTTTTACCACCATTTTAACTCTTATTGGCTAGTGGTTTTACCAATCCTTGTTAAGATATTAATTTTAGCACAAGTTCCTTCATTTAGCCAATGATCTGAGAGTATGCATTTGTCTAATTTTTTTGCTATTAGGTTTTGGCCTCTCTTGTTGTTGGTCCATTTATATTTGTCTTCTTAAAAATCAACCTTCCATATATTATTATTTTGAATAAAAGCTGAGAAATCTCTCATACTTTGGGTTCATTTCCTAATTCCTCTAAATTTTTCTCCCAACTTGGTTATGGCATTAAAATCTCCTATAATCATTAATCAGATTTCTTGGTCTTTACTTCTTATAAAGGTTTCAATCCTACTCCAAACTTCTAATCTATTTGACTGAGTTGTAGGTCCCTAAACATTGATAAGGATGAAACAAATATCTGCAAAGTAGCAAGTGACTAAAGAGGTTATCTAATGCCTAGTTTTATGAATGGTTACTGATGCAGACCCAATGTTGGAAAATCAAAACTAGAATTTTATTCATGTAAGGGGGTTTAAATAATACATTTAACAACCATAATCTTCTAAAATAAGAATATGCTTAACCAAAAGCTATAGTTAAGCAAATATGCTAACAAGAAGCTAACTAAGCTAACAAATCCAACTTTGCTAACTCATATAAAAGACAAATCCAACCCAAAGACCATGTCATCCAAATGTTGTAAATATTTACAAGTTGGAATTGGATTTTCAATTTCTAACTTAGACAGGACTTAAGATTTTAAAAATGATAAAATAAACTAAGCCTAATAAACATAAGCCTAGGTCTAATGATTTCCACATCATCCCTCCCCACCATAGAAGCATTAGACTCCAATGCTTTTACAATAGAAGTGAGAGGTTGAGATACTACACATTGAAAACAAAGCTGATTGAGATGTTGAACAAGGTCATTGAGGCCACAATTTGTAGATGCTGGAGTATAATATCATGGTATACCTCTATTGCTAATCGTTGTAGGATATCGATGAGGAAATGATGAAGCACCAATAGGATACTGTGGAGTCAGTGAAGTCTATTGTACAATAAGAATTGATGAAGATGACAATGAAGAAGACAACTCCAAAATAGGAGGACGAATAGTAGGAGCAATAGGAGGTATAGATGATGAAATCACCTTTGTGAGAGGAGGAAGTGCAACAAAATATGATGAAAACACCTTCTTGGGATGAGGTGGTGTAGTAGAAGCAAGTGTGTCCTGAGGTTGATTGAAGACTAATGTTATCTTCTACGATGGATAAGAGCAAGGTATAAGTGTGGTTTGTGGTTGGTTATGAATAATAATTGTTTATTCTTATGATGTAAAGTGTAGGTTTGATTGTATGCATCATATATAGCCCTTTTATCAAATTGATAGGGTTGGCCAAGAATAAGACCACAATAGTCCATGGGAGTCACATCACAAGTGACTCTATCCATATAATGAGGCCCAAAAGTAAAGGATACAATGTAAGTGTTTGTGATGTATGAGTTAGAACCCATATCCTTCCATCCTAATGGATATGGATGAGGATGGGGTTCCATAGGCAATTTGAGCCTATCAACAACATATTATGCAATAAAATTTATTTGCAATCCATTGTCAATAATACAATTCACAAAGAAGTCATGAGTGAGGTGGGATTTTATGATAAAAAAATGGTCATGACCACCTTTATGATTCATCAAGGTAACATTGTTCAGTTTACCCCATAACTCAACATATTCTCTTCCTTCTCCCATAACCTCAAGGGGACCCTTTTGGGGTTCCTCCATTGGAGATTTTACAAGTAAGTTCTTATTTTTCCTAAAACACTTAGATTCTAAGTGTCCATGTCTCTCACAATGATTACAATATTTCCTTACATTATAATAAGTATGAGAGGAGGATGAATAAGAAGGAGAAGTAAAATAATGAGAAGAAGGTGAAGGCATCTTGGCCTTCGATGACTATTTCTGATTTGAAGAGCAAGAATATCCCTATGATCGAGTGGAGAACTTCTCTTAGATTAGTTGTGATTGGTTGAAGGCCACATATATTGTTTCCAAGGGAGTATATTTGATCTCCTTATACAAGTGCTCTTGAAGGCCACTTATAAATTTTATAATCAATTCAGTTGTAGGATCTTTGACATGAAGTGAAATGCATAACCTGTTGAAAGAATAGACACAATCTTGCATAGACATATTATAAGCTTGGTGTGATCAAAACTATATTACTGTCAATTCTTTTATATAATCAGAAGGATAGAATAAATCCTTCAATGCATGAACTATTTATTCCCAAGTGGTAAGAAGATTTTGGTCTTCCTGTCTATCCATAATTACTAACTTAGCTAACCCAATTAGATTAAATTTAGAAAATGGTACTTTATCATCATCAAAAGTCTCAGAATAGGAGAATCAAGTCCCCATGTCTAAGATCCAATTATTCAACACATTTGGATTTCTAGACCCATCATATAGGTTGACTTCACGTTTTTTATGGTGTTTAGCATCTTTAGTGGCTTTTTCATCAAGGGTATAATGAACAAATATGCCATCCACTTTGTTGATCAAATGCCCAATAGTTTTTGCCAAGGCAAACATTTGGTCAACTAAATCGGATGCCATTTGTAATCTAGTGTAAGCCAAATCTTTCACAAGAAAAAAAATTGTAACTAGGAGTCTGGCAAGAAGTTGTCTCTAAAAGATAAAAATAAGATATTTTAAGGATTACAATATTTTACCAATTACAATGAAATTCCCAAGCAAAAAAATTTAATGCTCCTACCAAGCAGATGCAAAATTGACTTAGGTAGGTTAGCAAAAAAATACAAAAATTATGTTGCTTAGGGCAAAAAAATTGGTTAATTTTACCTAAATTTAAGCAAAATTAAGGCCCAAATAAAAAAATATCTGGGCAATCAACTACTAGGTCAACAAGCAAAATCGAGCAAGTCAATGTGCAAAATTAATGTAGGTCAACCACAACAGTAGCAAAAATACGCCTAGATAGCCTGAGGGGCTAGCTACCTCTCACTTGGTGCTTTGCATATTATAAATTGAGGAAATTCCTCTCATGCCTTGCATGTGGGATTAACCTGCATGCAAGCAAACAAATACATGCTAAAATGGTTTTAAATTTTAGTAAGCTAAGTTGCCAATCAGGAGCCCAATAAAATTTTAACATGACATAGGAGATAATTAATGTAATTCAAACACATACAACATGCAACAATAGATCGTGGGACCCTACCATCCAGGGAGTTTGGATGATGCTTTACGTGTGATAAAAGACTTTTTTTTACATGGTGGAATCGGTAGCCGCCATGAATCCGAGTAGGTTGTCTAGCTTTTATGGCCGCCATAGTATTCTGTGTTGTTCGTCCTAGAAGTGACTACACAGATCTTCATACAGTCTTCCCCTATAAGCACCATGCCACAATCATTTAAAACCTTTTACACCTCTGAAAGCACCAAGAAAGGGACAAGCATTCAGTCCGATGAGGCCCGAGATTTGAACCTTGGACCTCCGCCCCCTTATGGGGTTTGGATGAACCAATTGGTTTACACCTCGGACCTATGATAAAAGACTTTTAAAAAGATAAAAAGTTCATATTCCCATAGATATGGGATTATTATAACATGAAAATTTCAAAATGCCATAAAAAACTATAGAATATCATCGTGGATTTTGTCAAAAACATCATCAAAAAAACCTGCTACCTCGCTTGTTGTCTGGATTTTTTGATTGGAAGTCATTTTGGTTATCACTAGGACGAAGACAAGTGTTCACAATACTGTATTTGAGAACAAGGCTATGCTATAAATCACCATGGATTTTCTCAAAAATCTCATAAAAAAATGCTACCCCGCTTGTTGTCTAAATTGATTGATTGGAAGTCATTTTTGGATGTCGCCAGGAGGAAGACAGGTGTTCAAAATACAAGAAGATAGGTGTTCACAATCGGGTGGATAAATTGATGATAGGAATATTATGGCAAAGTGCCTGTGGAGCTATCAGTCAATAGGTGGTTGGGTCAAAAATCAAAATTTGAGCAGTATAAATTTTGGTCGTGTTGGTTGTACTTGTTATCGATGAGTTGACTGGTTGTCCTCGGTAATGTTAGTCATTATCAGTAATGTTTACTACTGTTGACAAGGAGTTGGTTGTGGTTGGTAAGATCTGTCGATTGAGTAATTTATACCCCAAATAAGGTAATTTATACCCATATTAAGATAAAGTAAAATCAAAATAAAATAATATTAATATTAATATTATTTTATTCTTTTGGAGCTTGTAGTTCTCTAAACTTGAGCAAATCTAACCCTCAAAAACTCTCAAAAAATATGTATGGACTAAATTTAACAAAACTAATAGAGGAATATTTTGCACCTACAATTAGGATTTTGGAGGAGATTTTGCAAGGAATTTGAATGACTATTCCTATGCAAACTATAGCTTCCTAGACAAACTAGGAGCCTAACTATCACAAGCCTGATCACAGGATCTGATACCGGTGATGAGGAACTAAATTTATAAAATTAAAAATAGAATTTTATTCATGTACGGGGGTTTAAATAATACATTTAACAACCATAATATTCTAAAATAAGAAGATGCTTAACCAAAATCTATAGTTAAGCAAAGATGCTAACAAGAAGCTAACTAAGCTAACAAATCCAACTTTGCTAACTCATACAAAAGATAAATCCAACCCAAAGACCATGCCATCCAAATGTTGTCAATATTTACAAGTTGGAATTGGATTTTCAATTTCTAACTTAGACTTAGGACTTAAGCTTTAGAAAATGATAAAATAAACTAAGCCTAATAAACATAAGCCTAGGTCTAATTATGTCCATATCAGTTACACATGAGGTTCTAAAAGGATTCCAACAAGTTAGAATTCCCCCTACCACTCCTTTAGAATCCATAGCATCCCATTCACATCTTGCCCATACTACTTTCATAGTTTTTAAAAAAAATTCTTTTGTCATTTTAGTTTCCTAGATACAAAGAATATCAGGCTTATTACTTAAACATAGGTCCCTAATACACCTTTGCTTTGAGGGGGCATTAGTACCCCTTATATTCTATGATATGATAATCATGTCTCATTAGGGGCTATTGGCCTCTCATACATATTACTAATATCATTTTGTTGTTTGGTAAAGAGAAGTTCAACCAACTTGGTTTGTGTTCGTTTCTCTATGTTTGCTTTTGCTTCCCTAGATTTTGCTTGATAATTTGAGGGTTTTCCTATTTTTGCCTTGCCTATATCAAGATTAGATCTTATTATTCTAATTATGAATATTCTTTCACAATTTATTTTTTCATCATATTTATCCTCTCTTGGCTCTACTATAGAAGCTTTTGACTTGTCCTACTCATTTTCTAGTATTTCCTTATTAATGGCAGAGGTATTAACTTCTAAAACTATATTTTATTTACCAAATTTTTCTCCTAAATGGTGCATGGTACTTCAAGAGAGTCTTCAAAATTTTATGAGATACATTCCTTAGGTTCATAGATAATTTTCTTCCTTAAATCAGGATCATATTGAATAGACGGTTCCTAGTTAATATGTTGAACATGTTGTACCGTGTCCTCTAAGTTTTGATCTACTTTTCTTCATAGGCTAAAGCTGTTGGAATATGTAATGCAACATTGTGTAAATTATTCTTAGAATAAAATATAAAGTCTAAAGAATAATATTTGAATTAGAAAATAATTCTATTTTATGTAAAAATATTCCCACCCAATTAATAAATAAAATAAGGGTGCTAGGAATTTTTAATTTGTGGAAAAAAGTTATTTCTTCTTTTCTAGCAAATATTAAAAAGTAACCAATCACTTTTTAATATTTGATAGATGCCACTTGTCACACATCTCAAGATAAGATTGTGATAATATTTGTCACACATCTCAAGATAAGATTGTGATAATATTAGGGTAATTTTAGGGTTGTAGTAGAAAATATTCTCTTTAAATAGGGGTGTTGTCTACTACATCTTGTCATATCATGTTGATGCATATTGTTGCATAACATTGAAGCATTCTTGTATTTTTGAATCATTGAGTAATATAGTGAGCTTCATAGTGGATGTTTCTCTTCTTCATTTGAAGTAGGGTTTTACCACTTAATATTGGTGTTGTGGGTTTTCCTCTTTTGTGTGTGATTGATCTTGTGGAGCATTCTTCGATCTTGGGGAGACTTTACTTGTCTCACATTTGGTATCAGAGTGGTTGGGATCTCCATCAAGTGTCTTCAATCCTTTGAGGTGAAAATCTCATTAAGGTATATATATATATACTGTTTTAATGCATGCATTTGATATTTGGGCAAACTTATTTTACAAATCTACCATTAGGGTTTATAGATTTATTATGTTTTTTTTTTTTATCTAGTTGTTATATCTTTTAAAAATGGTGTTTTCATTTTAAATCAATAAATTTTTTGGCATTGAGCTTTTGATAGAAGGGTTTTGGAGCCAAACGGACCCCATGGTTGCGTTTGGAAGGCCCAAAAACCCTATTTCCATATATTATTTGCCCTATTTTGGTGAAAAATAAATCTGAGGCAATTTGTTTTTATTTGGGGGCCAAATGGCCCCCCACCCATTTTGCTTTACACTTTGAATTTTTTTTATTATTCTATTTTTTTTAATTAAAAAAAAGTCATTTAATAAAAAAAAGTCATTTTTTATTATTCTGTTTTTTTATAAAAAAAACAGTCATTTAATAAAAAAAAAATAGTCATTTTTTATTATTCTAATTTTTAATAAAAAAAAACAGTCATTTAATAAAAAAAACAGTCATTTATTATTATTATTATTATTTTTAATAAAAAAAATAGTCATTTTTTATTATTCTGTTTTTTAATAAAAAAACAGTCATTTATTATTCTGTTTTTTAATTAAAAAAATAATCATTTATTTTATTTTAAGACCTAGTAGTCATTTTTTTGCATAAATTGAAATGCATATTTTATTATTGTATAATGCAACTGGAATCCTTTCATGCAATTTTTGGCAAATTTTTAGTCAAATTGTCAAATAATTTAGACCTTATAGTCATTTTTTTTCTCACATTAACAATGGTTGTTTGTGAGTTTACTTGTTTTGCAAGGTTATCCAAGTATGTTTTGGAGTATACAAAGTAATTTTGAATCAACTTTTTCACTCTCTTCCCCATATTTTTATTAATTTCTTCTAATCTCTCTCAAGCATTTGCTTGAAGCATAATGTAAAAATGTAACTTGTATCTCTCATAATGAAAGTAAAAGAGAATGAAAGAGAGAGAGAGAGAGAGAGAGAGAGAGAGAGAGAGAGAGTATTTATGTTTTGCCTATTTTGCATCTCAACTAATCTAACTACTAACTTAATGACTTGCTACTAAACAATCTACTAACCAACTAACTTGCAATTTACTAATTTTTATATTAATCAAGAAGGTTAAAAATGAATCAACTTACTAACCACAACTTTAGTATTTTATTAAAATTTACTTAATCATGCAACACAGTTTATATTTGCTACACACCTATTGAATCCAAAAGAATCCGCTCTAACGGTAGCAAGTCCTTTTTGGGTCCTCATACCCGTACCCTTTTGGGTAGCTTAGTTGACCTTGGGTGAGATGAATTGGCAATTCATTAGACTATAGCAAAACCTTAAAATGAACACTAACTTACTAACTTATTGACTATCTAACATTTAACAAATGTTTTATGGTTCAATTCAAGTTAGTTTATTTTGTTGCAAGATGATTGTTATGGTTAGTTACCTTCTTATTGCAAGTTAATCTATTGCAAGTTGATCTTGGTTTATTTTATTTATTCAATTACAATATGGTTATAGTTATTTATTGCAATATGGTTATAGTAGTTCATGATGATGTTGATTATATTTCATGATTATGCTTATCTCTCTTGATGATGCTTAATTTTAATTATCTTTAATGATGTTTATCTTTCACGATGATTAAAAAGTGAGAAGAAGTTTTTATGTCGACTAAAGCTTTATTTTTCACAATGCATCATCAGGAACGAGTGAGCTGAGGTTTAGCGGGTGCGACGGGAGTGAGGGTTTGAATTTTTTGGGCAATAATCTCAGCCAAGGTGGCAAAGGTAGAGTAGGTACGAAAGGGGCAGGTGGGAACCTCAAGCATGGATCAAGTGAGGATCTAGAGGAAGGTGGTCAGGCTACGATAGATTTGGAGGTGGGCATCACGCGGGGGCTCGACCCTCCTTAGAAAGAACCCGATAAAAAATATACGAAGGAAAATGCGGGGCCCAAGAAGTGGCTATATTTTGCTAATACTCCTAGAGGAAAAGGAAAGGAGGTTATCTCTCTTTCACCCCTAGTTCCAGTAAATAATAAAATTTTGGCCCCAGCAAGTTCCATGAGCCCTTTTCTTTCAATGGAAGAATTCTCCCTAGTAGGCAAGTTTTGGGGAGGTAGGCCCGACATGGAGACTATTAGGGCTTGGGCGATGGGTAAATGGTGACCTATAGGCAAATTGAAGTTGGTAGCTCTAACTCGAGGGTTATTCATTATTTGTTTTAACAATATGGAGGATGCTAATCGTATTTTAATAGGAGGTCCTTGGTTTTTGAGCAAAAGGAGCCTTTTCATTAGACAATGGGGTGAATATTTTGACCCTGAAAAGCAAAATATTAATATTACCCCTATTTGGGTTTGTCTCCTGAGTCTACTTGCCTAGTTCTTAAATAAATATTGGTTGCATGGCATAGCCAAAACTATAGGGGACCTGATATCCATTGACCATGCGACCTTGGCTAGGACAAGGATGACTCATGCATGAATCTGCGTAAATGCTAATTTGGATAATGAATTGCCAAGGTTTGTGGAGCTAGAGTATGGAGAATACTATCGAAAACAACTGGTAGAATATGAGAATAGATCAAAATTCTATGCAGAATGCAAAAATCAAGGACATTTATGCAATCAATGCCCTAACTTGACAATCTCTACTGGGAGTAAAAGTTGGGGACATGGAGGGAGAAGCAGCAATAGTGTAGCAGAAGCAGCAGCCGCCATCAGTCGGAGAGGGGAGCAGCAGTCTCCCATCAAATTCGCCACTGTAGCAGCCGACACTGTAGAAGCACGCATCTCTGTAGCGAGCCGCCACTTTAGCAGTCCGTGCACGGTAGCGGTCACAAAAATTTTGGCCCTAAAAAAAAAAAAAAAAAATGGCAGATTTTGGAGGCAACAAGTTGTGACGGATGGAGCAGCAAGGAGGAGGAGCGAGAGGTCTAGGGGCATCAAACCCTAGGTGTGGGACTTTAGAGGGCAGATCAGCGAGACGCGGCGGGTGGGGGCTACGGCGAGATAGTAGGCCCCCGAGGCGGAGGATGTGGACAAGGAAGTTCTATTGGAACCGGTCCAAGGGCGTTGGGCGGATGCGGTTGAAGATTTCTACGAGGGGGACCCAGGACTCTATGCGTCGGGATCAAAGGAAGACCCAAGAAGGAGACAAAGAGAAACCCAGCAACTGGAGACCTTCATATCTTAATGCTCTTCGCGGTAAGCAAAAATTATCCGACTCTTGTTTTAATCTAAAATCTGTCAATGGTAGGTTGCACGTCCCGGATTCCTTAGCTCAGCATGTGGCTATGGAGGGCAAAACATCTCTGGTGGCTAAATTTATGGGGGTGAGGCCGGACATGGAAGTCATAAGGAGATGGGCCATCCAAAAATGGGAGCCAAGGGCCGGTATGATGATTAAGGCTTTACCCAAGAGTTTTATTTTGGTGACATTTCAATGTGAACGGGACATGGAAAGGACTCTCCAAGGAGGTCCTTGGTTTTTTGGGAAAAGGGGCTTGTATCCGAAGCGTTGGTCCCCCGATTTCAACCCCCGGACTCGAGTCTTTGGATTTGGCTCCTATTTGGGTTAAGATGCCAGGATTACCTCTGCTTTTTTGGAACAAACAAATCTTGGGTGGGATAGCTACGAGATATTGGAGAACTAATAGCTATTGATCCTGCAACCTTGAGCAAAACAAGACTCCTGTCTGCTCGCATGTGTGTGTTGGCGGACCCGAGTAAAGAGCTCCCTAAATCCATTATTTTGTCGTCTATGTTTGGCCTTCATACTCAGGTCTTTGAATATGAAAATATGTCTTTTAAGTGTAGTGTTTGTGGGAAGGTAGGGCACCGGGGTATCCACTTGCATTTCCAAGAACCAGCCCCCACTCCAAAATATCGATCCTCAAACCCGAGAATAATATCCCTCCCCCACAGATCTCCATTCCTACCCAATCTGGGCCTCAAGGACGTGGAGCTCGAAATCCGAATATCAGAGACCCTGTTCGCCCTATTGTAAGCAAGAGGCAACGTTTTAACCCTCCTCCCAAAAATTCCTATGCCCCGAAACCCTCTCACGGGGAGCTGGTCCCTTTGATGGGAACCCTCAAGCTCAACTTTGCTCCTAAGATGATACGACAAGCCTCGAGCCAAATCACAAAGGAAAGAACCCCATAGATCAACGCCCCGGGGCAAGTAAGTTTGATTGGGTGATACGGGAGGCCTATGGAGGCTCGGTGGAAGTGGTCCCATGTATTGTAGAGGAATTTATGGGAAGAAATTCCAAGGAGATCAACATCCCAGTGGAGAACAATTTTGATGCATTAAATCATTTGAAGGGAGATCAGATGGACAGCCAAGAAGTGGAATTCGAGGTAGAGGAGACTCAAGAGAAGGATTTAGAGGAGAAAAATCGAGAGGAAGGAGCGAGGAAACTAATAATACGAGGCAAGGATACTCGGGAGGAAGAGGTGAACCACCAAGATCAGTGTAACCCCAAAGCAGGGAAAAAGAATCTACTAATCAAGAAGCTAAGAGCACGGAATCATCTCCACTGTCAGAAAGACCAGTTAACCTGGAAAGCCAGATTGTTACCCCAAAGACCAAGACTGACCTACCCAAGATGGTTACTAGAAGCCAAGTGAATCCCAAGGAACTTCAACCTAGAGCGGATGTATGGGGATATGGTTCGGTAGGAAGAGGGAAACCTAGCAATGCTGCCTTAAGGCGAGAAAGAAGCGAGAGCGAGGAGTGGTCGATGGCACTCAAGCGGTATTGCTCTTTGGGGCGAAGGCTCGAGGATCCAAAGCCCATAAATGAAGATTCTTTCATGGAATATTCGTGGGAGTAATCCTGCCAAAAATAAGAGCTTTGTATGCTCTTAGACAAGAACACAAACCGGATATTATTTTACTTGCAAGAAACTAAAATGGAGGAGAGTAGAGTTATTCCTTTTAAGAATAGGACTTGGCGAGAAGGTGAAGTAGTAGGCCAAGAGGCCATTGGAACAGACGGGAGGGTTCTTGGTTATGTGGAACAAAAATGTGATTGATAGTAGAGTGATTCCGATGTCTAGTTGGTTTATTTGTCTCTTATGTGTGGATAAAACCACGCGGGAAGAGTGGATCTTAACGAATGTATATGCTCCGGTTAGACGAGGGACTGAGAAGGGTTCTTTGGAGTCGGCTAGCTGAATTGAGGGAGACGGTCCCCAACTACCCTTGGATTGTGGCGGGGGATTTCAATTGCTACCTTAATCCTGTAGATAAATTGGGGGGCTCTCAAAGAATAGCTGCTGATATCTATGAGTTTAGAGATTTTGTTGAGCAACATGAGTGATGGATGTGGACTGCGTAGATTCTCCTATACATGGTCTAACAAAAGATTGAAGGAAAACCAAATTCAGATAAGATTAGATAGGTTTCTTCTTTCTCAAGAATGCCTGGAGAGGTTTGGGGACTCTTCATTAACGGCACTCCCAAGAATCGGGTCTGATCACAACCCAATTTTGTGGGAAACAGGGGAGGACTCTAAGAAAAGATACATCAGACCCTTTCGATTCGAACTTATGTGGTTCCAACATCAGGATCTCAAGGATCTGGTTGCCCAATGGTGGGACAAAAAGTATAATGGTTCGAAACTGGCCCAAGTGGCATGTAAACTAAGGAATGTGAAGGCTAACATTAGAGAGTGGAACAAAACTTCCTTTGGCAATATTTTTGTTAAAAAGGCGAGAACTAAAAGACAAGATCAATGAACTACGGGGAGAAGGCTGAAGTCGGAGCGACTTACGAGAGGATACGAGAAACCGGGAGAGGGAGTGCATTGGCCGAATACCACACGATGCTAGGATTTGAAGAAACCTTTTGGAGGCAAAAATCCAGGTTGCGTTGGTTAAAGGAGGGTGACGAGAAATACAAATTTCTTCCATGTCTCTACTCTTTGCCACGGGAGTACTAACAAAATTAAGGAGATCAAGATGGCCGATGGGTCTAACACCAAAGATATGGAAGACATAAGGAGGGAAGCGGTTGAGTACTTTAAATCATTGCTAGAAGATGTAAATCCGTCTATTGAAGAAGAGGACTCTCTGTTGGCAGCCATTCCACCCCTCGTAACTGATAATCTTAATGGATTCTTACTTAGTCCTTTCACAAAGGAGGAAATCAAGAAGGTCATTTTTGACATGGATGGTAATAGCTCCCCGGGGACCGGATGGCTTCCCTGCAACTTTCTTCCAGAAGTTTTGGGATATCCTAGGCAATGATGTAGTGGAAGCTATAATTGAGGCTCAAAAGGACATGGAAATCCCAGAAGGAGTTAATGCTACTTTTTTAGTCCTCATCCCTAAACTAGTGGGAGCAATGGAATTTTCCAGTTTTCGCCCTATCAGTTTATGTAACACTCTGATGAAGATTCTCACAAAAACAATCGCCAATAGGTTGAAGGTTATCCTTCCTTTCATCATTGATATGAACCAAGGTGGCTTTGTGAAAGGGCGACAAATATTGGATGGTATCATCACAATTCATGAGGTTATTCATTCAATGGTGACTAGTAAGGAAGCGGGTATGTTACTAAAGCTTGATATGAATAAAGCCTACGACCGGGTCTCATGGCGGTTCCTCACCAAGATTTTGGGTAAGTTTGGTTTCTGCCCCCAGTGGATTAAGTTGATTTTTAATTGTATCTCTACTACAAGATTTTCTGTCATGGTGAATGGGTCACCCTCCGGTTACTTTAAGAGTGAAAGGGGGTTGCGACAAGGAGATCCTTTGTCTCCATACTTGTTTATTATTTTAGCGGAAGCATTGGGTAGGAACATTTCAGCAGCGGTGGCGGATGGTCAATTGGAAGGTTTTAAACCGGCCTCAACAGTGAGCCAGTGTCTCACCAACAGTTTGTGGATGATACAATCATTGTGTCCAAAGCCTCGGTGCCTCAAGCTAGGAAGTTGAAGAGAATTCTAACCAAGTATGAGACAGAAGCAGGACAATACATAAACTATAAGAAGAGTAGCATCTATTTCTTTAACACGCCTTGGTGGGAGGGAGGAAAGAATAGCTAACCTCTTCGGTTGTGGAAAGGAGCTTCTACCAGCAACTTATCTAGGCATGCCTATGTTCGAAGGAAGAATGAAGGCTACTTTGTGGAACTCAGTCATTGACGGGATCTCCAAAAAGTTAGCGAGGGTGGAAGGGCAGCCTTCTCGGCTCATGCGGGAAAAGCCTTATTAGTTCAAACTACTTTACGGAGCATTCCAATTTCCTGCATGTCTCTATTTAGAATGCCTGCAAAGGTCCGAGCTACATTGGAGCTAATTCAGCGCAACTTCTTGTGGTCAGGTTCAGAGGAGAGAAAGAGAATTTCGTTGGTAGCATGGAATCAGGTGTGTGCAAGCAAGGATCAAGGGGGCCTGGGGTTAAAGAGAATGAAAGAAATGAATCAAGCTCTGATTGGCAAACAGGTATGGAGATTTATCAATAATGATCAATTGGGATGGGTAAAACTTCTTAAGGCAAAATATATCAGAAATAATCAGGACTTCCTGAAAGTTGATAATCTTCCTAGAGGATCCTATTTTTGGAATTGTTTGCTCGAATGTCGGGAGGTAGTCAGGAAAGGCATCAGATGGAGAATTGGTAATGGAAGACAAGTGGACTTTTGGAAAGACCCGTGGTTGGAAGAGGCCCCTATGAAAGATAACTTAGACCTTCAGGTCCTCCAACATAAACTTTCGAAGGAAATGGGAGGAAAAGTAGGGGATTTTATTCTTTGTAGCACGGAAACTTCTTCTTGGAAGAAAATCACGGTTCATAATCTGTCGAGCAAGAGAAGGTGGCCCTAACCAAACTCAATGATGCTTTAAGGGTGTTCCTGATCATTCCTGGGGAGGAAGAGACAAGGCGATTTGGGGCAAAACTACAAGTGGGATCTATTCAGTAAAAGCTGCCTATAAGTTAATCCACTCGGGATTCAATGGTTGGACTCCGACTTCGTTATTTGGTTAAATAATTTAACCCCAAAAATAGCTTTCTTCTTTTGGTTGGCGAGTTCAAAATAAGATCCGACAATAGATAATCTGCAAAGGAGAGGTTTCCAATTCATCAATCGATGTATCTTGTGTGAGAAAGCAATAGAATACGTAAGTCATATATTTTTAACTTGTGATTTTTCTTGTACGAGTCTTCCAAATGATCTGTCCAAATTTCATATAGATTGGGTCTGTCCAAATAGCATGTCCGACTTACGCATACGGTGGGCTTCCCCCTTCGGGCAAAGCTTTTGACTTGGCTCTGGAAGCTCGGCTTACCCCATTTTTTATGGGGGATATGGAATGAGAGAAATAAGAGAGTATTTAAAGGACGTAAGAAAGATCCGAGGTTATGTGGTAATAAAATAATCGAGCTTTGAAAGAAAGCTGGAAAACTTTCTTCTTCAAAAATGAGACCATGTCTCTAAGGGAAAGGAGGATTTTGCGGAGCCGGGGAGAGGAACTTCCAGGACCTAGACATTACAACCAACCCACGGGATGGTGTCAAGTGGATACCCCCCACACAAAAGTGGGTTAAGTTTAATTTTGACGGGGCGGCTAAAGGAAATCCGGGGCTGCGGGAGCGGGGAGGAGTTTTGAGAAATGAGGAAGGAAAAGTGGTCCTTGCCTTTGCAGAGCCTTTGGGAACTCAAACAAATCATTTTGCGAAGCTCGAGCACTGCATGCGGGCAATGAGAATTGCCGGACTTGAGGGTTATAAGGAAGTTATCTTTGAAGGGGATTAGCTTAATATAATCAAGGCAATTAAGGAGGATAAAGACCCCAGCTGGACCATATTGGAGCTTATCCTAGAAGCAAAGATTCATAAATCTCATTTAGTTAATGCCCGAATCCAACACACCTTCAGAGAAGGGAACCAGGCGGCGGATCTAATGGCAAATATTGCAGTTTTTGTTGGGGAGATGCAAATTTGGAAGGATAACTTCCCTCAAGAACTATTGGTGTTGGTTGCTAGAGAAGAGCTAAGATCAAACTGTTAGAGCATCGGGGAGATCGAAGGGGATGATGATGAGTAATCCGACGAGATGGAATTAGGCGAGAAAAGGCATCCCATTTCTTTGGGGCACGGGAGGTGACAAGTGTACGGTACGACAACCTAGTGTTAGTAAGTGCTAGGTGTTGTTTGGTTTTTGTTTTATCTGAATAGTCAAGCGACAAGTATAGGACTGTGGACTCTAAGTATGGCTTAATGTGAGTCTTAGAAAGATCCATTTTGTATTTTGATTATACGGGCTTGATGCTAGAACCAGCCCATTTTGACTTTGTAAAAGGTTTGTGGACCTTATAACCACCTCTACCTTATACCAAAAAAAATGCCCTAACTTGACAATGAATAGAGAAAAGCAGAAGCAAGGAATGCTAGACAGAGGAAATTTGAGGAGTTTCCCTAGCAGAGGTGATTTCAATCAGGAAAACTATGTCTACAAAAAAAAGAAAAGAGAGGGTGTAGGGTCCCAACAAGACAAAGGAAAACAACAGGTTGTTGGCAACCAAAATACTTAGGTAAGTTCCAATCCTCTAGTTTCAAATAAATTTTCAACTATATCCAATATGGGAGTAGGAGGATTATCGAAAGACATGGAAACCTAGAACCTTCAGGCTAACCTTTATGACTCTCTAGAATCCCCATCTAAGTCAGGATCCTCAAACCCTAATGCTGAAATTACTGTAAGCCCCATGGGCATTACAAAGCCAAACCCTAATGTTCGATCTCTAGAATCCCCATCCAAGTTAGGATCCTTAAACCCCAATGCTAAAAATACTTCAAGCCTAGTGGGCATCCCAAAGACAAACCCTAATGCTGAAGAACTTAGGAAGAAAGTTGAGGCATCGAAAAATAAAAAATCTCATCTCCCTAACATCATCACTAGGAGCCAGGTGAATCCTACTGAGGGGTCATCTCGTAGACCAGGGGAATACAAGAAAAAAGGAGAAGATTTGGATGTAGGGGTGGAGATATGTGAAACTATTCAGACTGAGGAATATGGCAGTCTGATTCTGCAACAAATTGCCTCCCCCTAGTTTATTCCTAAACAAACCAGGAGAATTGTGAAGTCTCCTATAGATTTTGGCAGTGAAAAAAGAAGAGGGAAAATATCAAATGTTGAGCATCAAAAAATTAAAACTGATAATGACATTGCCAATGGAAAGCAAAGAACTTTGTTTCAATAAGTTATTCCAGGTTCTGAAGACAACAAATTAGGAAAACCCCCTCAAGGGAGGGGGAGAGAAAGAAACCCCAAACAATCTAAATGAAGTTCCTCTCATGGAACTTGAGAGGCCTCAATGGTTTGCCCAAACACAGGGAAGTCAGTGCAATAAGAAATCAAGTGAATCCAACTATTATCATGTTGCAAGAAACAAAAAATGATGAGATTCGATCAAAAAAAGTAGCAAAAAAAATCTGGAATCAAGGGGAGATGGTTTGCAAATCATCCAGAGGAGCGTTTGGAGGCCTTATGACTTTGTGGGATCCATGGAGAGTAGAAGGCACCATTATTCAGAAAGATGACAGGGTTATTAGTGTTTTATTTAAGGAAATAAACAACAATAGGTCCTGGATTCTTTCAAATATTTATGTCCTAACTTCAATTCAAGGGAGAGCTCTACTATGGGAGTACTTAAGCAATCTGAGTGAAATCTTCCATAATGTCCCCTGGATTTTGGTTGGGGATTTTAACACTCCTCTTTACCCTTCAGACAAATGGGTGGAAATGGAACACATATCAGGAGCATGGATGATTTTAATGACTTTGTGAACTCCAACATGTTTATGTATGTAAAACTTAGAGGAGCTAATTATACCTGGAGCAATTGGCGAATAGGGTGTCATCTCATTTAAGAAAGGCTTGATAGGTTTTTCCTATCAAAGGAGGCTACAACTCTGTTCGATGATTCTACCCTACAAGCCCTTCCTAAAATTTCCTCTGATCATAATTCCATTTTGTTGGAGATCCCTAACTCTCTATCCTTCAATAAACCTTTTAGATTTCAATCTATGTGGATCAAACATTCCAATTTCAGAGATAAATTAATTCAATGGTGGTAGCAGCCTATCAGGGGTAGTGCGGATTTTAAACTTGTTGGCAAATTAAAGTTTGTTAAGGAAAAGCTTCAAACTTGGAACAAATAGGTCTTTGGGAACCTCTTTGAAAATAAAAATAGGTTTTTGAAAGTTTGAATATAATTGATCAGAGGATTCAACATGGTGATGTTGATGAAACTACTAGGAAGGAGGAACGAACAAAACTAGCAAAGTTTCATAACATTTTGGCTTGTGAGGAAATATATTCAAGGCAAAAATCAAGGGCTCTTTAGTTGAAATATGGAGATTCAAATTCTAAGATTTTTCACATCACCATGCTTAGAACCAGAAGCAATAACAAGATAATTTTTTTTTAAAAAGTAGATGGTTCTATTACTCAAGATTTAACAGAAATCAGAAAGGAGGTAGTAACTTATTTCAATTTTATCCTTGGTCAGGAATCACAGTGTAATGAGGAGGCCAACGATATTCTCTTGCAATCCATTCCTAGCATAAAAAATGAGGATATAAACCTTAAGCTTCTAGCTTCCTTTTATGATGAGGAAATTAAGGAAGCCTTGTTTAGCATGGATCCAGACAAAGCCCCGGGACCCGATGGCTTTCCCCCTCATTTCTATAAATATTTTTGGGACATCGTAAGTGAGGATGTAATTTTTGCTGTCATAGAATTCCAAGCAAGCAATAATATCCCAAAAGGTCTCAACTCTACTTTTATTTCTCTAATTCCTAAGAAGAAAACCCCTAAATCTATGGTTGACTTCAGGCCAATCAGTTTGTGCAATGTTTCTTACAAGATCCTAACTAAAGCCATTGTAAATAGAATGAGAGATGTTCTGCCCTACATCATAGATCCATGCCAGGGAAGCTCTGTCTAGGGCAGTTCAATCTTGGATGGAGTTATCACAGTTCATGAAGCTCTGCACTCTGCTCATAAGACTAACAACTCTATTTTTACCCTCAAGCTTGATATGAACAAAGCATTTGACAGGATAAATTGGGACTTTCTGATTGTTGTCCTCCTTAAGTTTGGTTTTCACCACCAATGGGTTAATTTGATCAAATAATGCATTTCTAAAGCATGGTTATCAATTTTGGTTAATGGAACAACTGTTGGTTACTTTCAAAGTCGCAGAGGAATTCGACAAGGGGACCCTATCAACCCCATGTTATTCATCATTGTGGCATAAGCTTTAGGTAGAACCATAAAAAATACTTGCAGTTCAAGGCTAATATCAGGAATCAAGGAAACATATCTCACTAGGGTTGTTTCTCACCAAAAATTCATTGATGATACCCTTCTATTGATTGAGGTGTCGGTGGTTGAGGCCAAACAAATTAAATACATCATGCAACTCTACGAGGACATTGTTGGTCAAAAAGTTAATTTTAGTAAAAGCAAGTTATATTTCTTGAACACCCCCATTCAGAGGTAAGGAAGGTAAGCAAGGATTGCAAAAATTTTAGGGTGTGATATAGCAAACCTTCCCACTTTGTATCTTGGTCTCCCTCTTTTCATTGGTTCTCCGAGAGATTCAATGTGGGATAGGGTTATTGAAAGAATTAAAAAAAAAACTTGTATGGAAAGGTCATCTTCTATCTCAAGTAGGAAAGCTAACCCTCACTAAGGCCTCTCTTTAGAGCATTCCAGTCTATTTCCTCTTCATTTTCAAAGCCCCTGTGAAGATTTTTCAAAAAATTGAGAAACTCCAAAAAGCATTTTTATGGACTAGATCAGAGGATAAAAAAAGGATACACCTTGTAGGATGGACCAAAGTTTGTAGACCCAGGGAAAATGGGGGCTTAGGTCTGAGGAGAATTGCTCATATGAATTTAGCTTTACTAGCTAAGCAGGCATGGCACCTCATTTCTAGTGAAGAAAATGAATGGACAACTATCATCAAACGAAAGTATCTTCAAAATATAGAATTTCTAAGTGACTCAGTTCCAATCAGAGGTTCTGCTTTTTGGAAAGCAATTATCAATTGTAAGGAAATCATCAAAAAAGGTTTAAGATGGGTTTTAGGCAATGGTGAGAGGATAAATTACTAGAATGATAGGTGGGCTAAGGATGAACCACTGACGCAATATCCTAACTTAGCCCGAATTAGAGATATCATGAAAGAACTCATTGGTAGAAAAGTCTCTAATTATATGGTTGAGGACAGAGGCAAAATGAAGTGGAAACAAATAAGGATTCAGGGATTTCAAGTAGAATCAAATGATATTTATAAAATTCTCGAGCAACAATTTATCCCCATGAGACCCAAGGAAGATCAAGTGACCTGGGCTCCTATGAAAAACGGGCAGTTCACTATTAAATCAGCTTACAAGATTCTACTTGATGATGAGGATTTTGTCCTCCAAAAGGACTTAGTTTGGATAAAAAAATTAATTACAAAAATTATAGTATTTTCATGGCTGGTTATCCAAGGAAGAATTTTAACCATTGATAATATGATGTGTAAAGGTATTTGTATCACTATCACTGTTATCTATGCAGGGCTAATTGGGAGACCATTTATCACATTTTCCTTGAGTGCCCTTTTTCCTTGAATGTCCTAAGTGGGATTTTTTAGGCCTTCAATATTTCTTGGGTTAAACCAACCATCGTACTTGATTTTTTTGTCTAGTGGCCTTGCCCCTTTTCAAGCCAAAGACTTAGATACATGTGGAAAATTTTTCTCAATCACTATCTTTGGCAGGTGTGGTTAGAAAGGAACCATAGAGTCTTTAATAAGTTTATCCATGATCATAAAACTATCATTGTAAAGATCCTATCCTTTTCTAATGAAAATATGAACCTTATCCCTTTTGATAGTCATAAACCTCATCTACAGGAGACCATGATTGCTCAATATTTAAGCTTAACCTTGTTATATGAGTTTGTGCCTAGGGTAGTCAACCCCAAAGACAATGTTAAGTGGTCCCCACCTCCTACGGGTTGGTTTAAGCTTAATTTTTATGGAGCAGCTAAGGAAAATCCTAGCAGAGCAGGCATTGGCGGCATTGTGCGAGATCATAATGGGAATATGATTCTTGCATTTTTTGAATATTTGGGAACAAGGACAAACAACGAATCTGAAGCTAGAGCTATGTGGAGAGGCCTTCAAATGACTCAAGACTTAGAAGGCAATTTGATAATAGAAGGAGACTCTATGCATGTTATAAATATCCTTAATAATTGGAAAACACCTCCTTGGAGGATTAAAATAATTTTTTAATAGGTTAGGATCCTTTTCCAGGGAAGACAGGACAGAAAATCCCAACATGTCTTTCGGAAAGCTAACAACGTTGCTGATAAGCTGGCCAATTTGGGTGTCGATGATGACAAACTTTTCAAATGGGAACATGGTGTCACAAGCAAAGTAGAGGAGCTTATTCAACAAGAATGCCAAGAATGATAGTTGAATTTACCAATAGGGAAGGCACTATAAGTTCAAAGGCTATGAGTATTCCCGTATCTTTTTTGAAATGGACTCACAATAAAAATTATCCGAGTTGTCAGTCTTGGTGGATGCTGCTTGGAAATACCCTAAAGACTAATGGGGATAGTCACATGTTAGATAACATGGCTCCTAGTTGTCATAATAATTTGAGGTTGGTTGATAATCACAGGGCAGGAAAGAAACAACAATATAAGACTTCAAGCCAGAGCCACGTGGACCACCAGATAGCCACCGCCATAAATCTAGCCAACATGTTCACTTCTCCAAGGCTGATTGGCCAAGACGGGATGTGGTCCCAAAGCATGTCATATATGAAAGAAAGCAATTACCAAATAATTATTAAGAGTAACTGTCAATACAGAGCTTGTGGGAGTTTTTTTCAATACTCTGCTATGTGTGTCTGCAACTTTTTGTTTCTCAACTATTTCAAAGAAGGGATCTGTGTCTGTTTCTTTTTTTATAATTATGATGCAGGTGTGTTTTCTCAGGGTATACCCAAAATTTTGTATGGGAAGTTTCTTTTTGATAATAGGCTATGTGCCTTACTGGATGTAATGGCTTTGGTGGCATGTAGATTTTACATATATAGGATCCTTAGTAAGGACATGTTCATCAACAACCCTGGGCTAATTTTTGTAAAAGGTTTTGGGTCAACCTGTAAAACCCGATATTAATGCTATAGTATCTTATCTACCAAAAAAAATCTTTCATGATGATTATCTTT
This sequence comes from Wollemia nobilis, assembly GCA_028583015.1. Classification (NCBI taxonomy): domain Eukaryota; kingdom Viridiplantae; phylum Streptophyta; class Pinopsida; order Araucariales; family Araucariaceae; genus Wollemia; species Wollemia nobilis. Next base: position 6,734,602 of record JAQPPZ010001050.1, on the reverse strand, counting down.
GATGATTGAAAAGTAGATTACTTGAAAGTTATATTTTTTTATATATATGCAAGTATGTTTATATACTTTCTTATTGCATCCCTTTGTCAATGCATCTTATGTTTTGATTATGTTCACTTTCTATAATGGCTGATCATGGAATCTCCTTCACACCTAAGCACATCCTTGATGGATCAAATTTTGGAATATGGGAACCAAGGATGATGGCTGAATTTCAAGCAAGAAATTTATGGCCCATTATGAATAGAGATGGAGCAATCCCAACCCAGGCAAGGGCACTTGAGACATACAACAACAAGAGTCGCCTTACACTTTCCATGGTTATAAATAGTGTGAGTGATGAGATAGTGCTCACTATAATCCATTGTGAGTATGCTAAATATGCATGGGATTTGCTAAAACAAGTCCATCTAGGGTCTAAAACATCAAGGAAATTCACTTTATTGTCCAAAATTCTTAGCACTATGCAAGGTGAAGAAGAAAGTGCCTTGATATTCCTCTCAAATATGAAAAACTTGAGAACTCAACTATTGACTTGTAATTATGATTGGATAAGTGAGAAGCTCTTAAGCTTTATCATTTTAAGGAACTTGTCAAGGAAGTTCAAGAATTTTGTCACCATTATTGAGACTAGGCTAGAGCAAGAAGAGGATGGCATTCCTCTCAACACTCTTTCACAATTATTGATTCAATATGAAGAGTCTCTTAATAGAGACAAAGTGAATGGTCAAGTTGTCAAGAAGAAGAATGTTGCCTTGAGTGTTACTAAGGCTTCCTTCAAGAAGAAATACAAGGGAAGAAAAAATAAAAATTTCCAATCCAACAAGCCTAGAGTTGATTTCACTTGCAACTTTGTGGCAAGAAAGGCCACAAGGAAAAAAATTATTTCAAGAAGAAGAAGAAGATTGTAGAAAAGGAAGAGCAAGAAAATGCTAAGGGACAAGGACCTAAGAAATGGTTTGGCAAGGGAAAGAAACATAACAATAATGTAAAGTAAAATTCTAATAAAAATGCCTTTGTTTGTGCCCTCTACTCCATTGAATTATCTACTTCTAATAAATGGGTGTTATATTATGGATGCACTAACCATATGTGTTTTGGAAAGGATAAGTTTGTGGACTTTCATAAGCACTCTTCAGATTCAGTTGTCATTTGTGATAATACTAGACTTCAAGTAGAAGGTGTTGGCAATGTTGTAATTGAAGGGAAATTACTTGATAATGTCCTATATGTGTCTAAACTTAGGAGAAATTTAATTTTAGTTTTGCAAATTACTAGAAGTGGTCACACTATTGATTTCAATGCAACTTCATGGACCATTAGGAAAGGCATGCTACCAATCATTACAAATTATGTGAAGAATAATATTTATGCATAAGGTGATGCTCCTCCTAAAGTGTGTTTAGCAACTAATGTTTCTCCTAGTCGCAAGCTTTGGAACTTAAGGTTAGGCTATACAAACTATCAAAATATTCAAATGATGAAGTCCAAAAATTTGGTTGACGACTTACCTAACATTTCACCTATTCATGGTTTGTGTGAAACATGCATCTTAGGCAAGATGAGCAAACAAAATTTTGCAAAGGATAAGTCAACAAGGGCCACACAAATTCTTCAACTCATTCATATAGATATTATGGGTCCATTACATGTTATATCACTTGGTGGTGCATCCTATATTCTCACCTTTATAGATGATTATTAAAGAATGATCTTTGGGTATCTACTTAAGAATGAATCATATTTTTTTGAGACATTCAAGGAGTTCAAATATTTGGTAGAAAATCAAAAGGGAGCAAAGATCAAAATAATTAGAAGTGACAATGGAGGGGAGTAAAATAGCAATTATTTCAATGATTTTTGTTCTTCTCATGGGATCAAAAGGCAATTTACTTGTCCATACACTCCTCAACAAAATGGTTTTACAGAGAGGAAAAATAGGACAATCATGGAGATGGTAAGATGCATGCTTGGTGACCACTTACCTCAATTTCTTTGTGGTGAAGCAACCAATACAACAATCTACATTCTTAATAGGTGTCCTTCAACATCAGTTGAGGGGAAGACTCCTTATGAGTTTTGGAATGGTAAGAAGCTGAATTTGTCACACTTAAGAGTGTTTGTATGTGATGCATTTTCATATATTCCTTCAAAAAAGAGGAAGAAATTGGACAAAAAGTCTCAAAAATACATCTTTGTTGGCTATGATGCAGAACATAGGGGCTACAGGTTATACTCACCTTCTTCATGCATTGTATTTGTTTCAAGAGGTGTAAAATTCAATGAAGACCTTCTTGAGTTACAAAAGGGTGGGCCTTGTGTCAAAAGGACCAAGTGGTTGGATCATTCTTGGGGTCCTCAAGAGCGAAATTCAGTTATCCAAAGGATAACTAGAAGTATGACCCTTAACATGTCTCTTCTATCTAAGATAGAGAATTATCATGAGCCTACTTCTTACCAAGAAGCTTCAGAACACTCTTGTTGGGTTGATACCATGAAGGTTGAGATGGATTCTTTTCTAAAGAATAAAACTTGGGATCTAGTACCTTATCCTAATAAGATAAATGTTATTGGGAACAAGTGGGTCTATAGAGTCAAGTACAATTCTAGTGGAGCGATAGAAAATTATAAGGCTAGATTGGTTGCTAAGGATTATTATCAAAAACATGGCATTGACTATGATGAAACCTTTGCATCAGTTGCAAAAATGCCCACCATTCAGCTTCTCATTGCTATTGCTACTGCTCAAGGTTGGCAGATTTTTTAGTTTGATGTGAAAAGTGCCTTTCTAAATGGTGATTTGGATGTGGATATCTACATGAGTCAACCACAAGGATTTGTTGTACAAGGTAAGGAAACACTTGTGTGTAAACTAAAAAAAACCTTGTACGATCTGAAGCAAGTAGCTAGAGCATGGTACATGAAGATTTTAGGTTACTTCTTGTCTCTTGGTTTTGATAAATGCTATTCAGATACAGATCTCTATGTGCTTAGGAAGGATAACTTGGTCATTTTAATTGCTCTATTTTTTTATGACCTTGTTATGACTAGAAATGAGAATGAGGCCATTTTTTATTTCATCTCCAAATTAAAGTCAAGAGTATGAAATGACTGACCTTGGTCTTCTACACTACTATCTTGGCATGCAAGTTTATCAACATGAGGATTGTACCTTTTTTATTGAATCCAAGTATATTGAAGATCTTCTTAATAGGTTTAATTGGAGTATGGAAATCCTACTTCCATTCATATTTCTATAGGGGTTAAGTTGGAAGTAAGTACATAATCTCAGTTGGCTGATGCTACATTATATAGGCAACTCATTGGTAGTCTTATTTATGTTACCATCACAAGGCCAGATATTGCTTTTGTAGTTGGTATGATGGCTAGGTTCATGCAGAAACCTTATATTGAGCACTTACAAGCTACCAAGAATATTTTGAAGTACCTTTCAGGTACTAGATATTTGGCACTCAAGTATTCTAGGCTTCCTTCCTTTGCTCTTTTTGGCTATGCTGATTATGATTTTGGAGGGGATAGAATAGATAGAAAGTCTACCACAACATATGTTTTTAGTATTGGATCTGCAGCTATCTCTTGGTCTTCCAATAAGCAAGATACAATTGCTCTTTCTACAATGAAGGCTACAACAACAGCTACACATGAAGCGGTTTGGCTTTGTACCCTCATGAAGGAAATTGGCTTTGAGAAATTTGTTCCTTCATGTTTGCTCTCCATTAATCAATCAGCTATTGCCTTGGCTAAAAATCTTGTAATGCATCAAAGGACAAAGCATGTTGAAATCTAAGCCCACTTTATCAAAGAGAAGGTATTGGATGGGACTATTCAGTTGGAGTATTGCCCATCATCTTCTAATTCTTTTGATTTGTTCACCAAACCTCTTCCCAAGGAGCAGTTTTGTAAGTTGAGGGACTCACTTGGTTTGGTGAAGTTGTCCTCAAGGGGGAATGAAGTGTAGTTACACTTGTGTGATGACAACTTCATCCTTATGAGGTATTTTGTGCTATATATATGAGTTGATCTTTGGTGGTATAATTGCTTTTTGCATCTCTTTTGAACATGGTACTTTCTTGTTTGCCTTGTGCAACTTTTGTACATGTTACTTTGTAGATGGCATTGTGCAATTATGGTATATGATTTAATTGCTTTATGCGACTCTTTTACATGGTACTTTCTTGTTGCCTTGTGCAAATTTGTACATATTTTTATGTAGTTGGCATTATGCAATTGGTTTATCATGGTACTTTCTTGTTAGCATTTATGCTACTTTTGTACATGATATTTTATGGTTGGCTTTATGCAACCGATGTGCACACTTTATTATTTTCATATACCTTATGCAACTCTTGTACATGGTACTTTTTTGTTAGCCTTGTTCTACTTTTGTACATGGTACTTTAGAGTTTTCATTATCATGGTACTTCTTGTTTGCTTTATGCAACTTTGTACATGATATTTTTTGATCAACTATATAGCACGTGACTATAAGTATGGCTTGGCATATTTTTGTGATGACTTATAGTTCACTATTTGTTAGATTAGTTTTGTTATCATCTTTGGATATTCATATATGTTGTGGTGAATATATTTATGATGATGTATCTAACTGGTCTTATGTTGAGTTTCTTGTAGCTTGCAGGTACTTCTATTTGGGGTTTTGTAGGCTTACTGAAGACACCCTTGTGATGTTTTATTCTTGTCATTTCCAACCACTTGTGGTTTATGTATGGCTTTGTAAGCTGCTTGTATCTAAAGCTACTCTGTTGGGGGCTTGCAGTATCATTTTGGCCCATTTTGTATTAGTGCCTTATTGTAGACCATTCTTGGTCATAGAAGCTCATTGTAACTATATTACTCATTTGATTCTCATCCCTGTTTGTATATATAGGGGGAGAATGTTTCTTTGTTTCATAATTTCTTTACCCAATATTGCATTAAGGGGGAGTGTTGGAATATGTAATGCAACATTGTGTAAATTATTATTAGACTAAAATATAAAGTTTAAAGAATAATATTTGAATTAGAAAATAATTCTATTTTATGTAAAAATATTCTCACCCAATTAATAAATAAAATAAGGGTGCTAGGAATATTTAATTTATGGGAAAAATTTATTTCCCATTTTCTAGCAAATATTAAAAAGTAACCAATCACTTTTTAATATTTGATAGATGCCACTTGTCACACATCTCAAGATAATATTGTGATAAGATTTGTCACACATCTCAAGATAATATTGTGATAATATTTGTCACACATCTCAAGATAAGATTGTGATAATATTAGGGTAATTTTAGGGTTGTAGTAGAAAATCTTCTCTTTAAATAGGGGTGTTGTCTACTACATCTTGTCATATCATGTTGATGCATATTGTTGCATAACATTGAATCATTCTTATATTGTTGAATCATTGAGTAATATAGTGAGCTTCATAGTGTATTTTTCCCTTCTTCATTTGAAGTAGGGTTATACCACTTAATATTGGTGTTGTGGGTTTTCCTCTTTTGTGTGTGATTGATCTTGTGGAGCATTCTTCGATCTTGGGGAGACTTTTCTTGTCTCACAAAAGCCTCAAAAGAGTTGGTATTTATTCCAATATCCTTCCTTACTAGTCTCCACTATTTATTTTCTTTTATTTTTCTAGATCTATTTTTTGGAAGTTGAAAACCATCTTCATCCATAATCATTTATAAGTTTCTCTTGCGGTTTTCTACATATGATTATGTTGGGATATTCTTAGGGCATGATATCTCAATATGACCCACCTCATGACATATTCTACATCTAAAAGATATGTTTTCATAATATATGGTTTGGATCCACATCTTATCTCATACTTAAGAATGATCGACTTATATTAATCATGACCAATATCCGAGCATAAATAGCCAAGAATCCATATTTCATAGTATTTGAAATCTCAAGGAATTCTCCTAGAGTATTTTCTATTGCCTTGAAGGTATCTATTTCTAAAATTTCAATGGGCAATCCAAACATCCTAACCCAGAATGGTACTAGGGATAGATTTACATTTTCAGGTGAAAAACCTTCATACCAGTGGGTAAGGAAGATTTCTACTCTTCCCATAAACCAAGGACCCCCTTTTCATTTTTTTCTTTTCTTCCCTAGAATAAAAAATATCTAGGAAGAAACCTTTGGGAAGAAAGGATAGAATCACTCCTGGATATTTTTAACTCCTATTAATCCATTTTATCAAGGTTGAAGTCCTTGGCGAATACCCATTAAATTTACCAAAAAATATCCTATCTTGGAGCATAAGGATCTCTATGAGATGCACTCACTAACCTCTACCACTAGAGATGATGCTAAGGATTTAACTATAAATCGTTCCATGGAAAGGAAACTAAAAATCAAAATCTATTGAAATTTATTAGAATTTCCTATAGTAGATATAATATTTGATAAAAAATTATAATAATTTGCATGCAAAATTTCTAAGATAAAGAAGGGAAAAAATTAGCTGAAAAATTATATGTCCAGATATAATTTCTTACTTTATTGAATTCCTAGCCCTTCATTGCTCTCCCCATCATCCGAACCCTAGCTAAAAAATATTTGCAATTTTGTTTTTCATGACTTGAAAAATTGTCACTGCCCTTATTCTAGATGGTTGACTTCACAATGTTATATATCCCTAAATTTTGTTTGGATTCCTTCATATCACCACTCATTTTAAAGCTATTAAAATTTCACACACGTAAGATTGATCATCAGTTCTTAGTTATTTGCCTTAATGGGAGATATTATAATATTTGGTCAACCCAAATTATTGGCCTATTGTAGACACCTAATTTTGCACATAGAACTAATATTCAATCCTACCATTCCCCTCATTAATAATCCTTTTAATCAATCAAACTAACTCAACCATCCTTGTGGCCAAAATTTGAGCATTTATTACTTCAATAGTGATATTGTTGGGGCATGAGTGATAGTTCTAGTAGAGCTATCATGACCCTAGTAATTCTTATGCTAACAATTAACTTTTAACATTTTTTTATCCATTTTTGACCTCTAATAGTCATGAGATGATAACACTAGTTGTTAACAATAGCATTGGTGTCATTTCAATGAGTAGACGATGCTTCTACAGCTATCACAAAAAGAGATCATTTTTCCCTTGATATCTGTACTTTTAGTACTTAGATATTAAATTCTACTTATTTTTTTCTTAGATTAGTTTTTGTTTTCTATTTATTGTTAAGTTAAACAAAGGGAAACAATAAACTAGTTTATCTTAATCATATAAGACATAATCTAATCTTTTTAGCCTAGGTATTAAATCAAAATTGCATGTAGACTATCTATTAGGCTAGACTTTGTCTATCACATATATCTTCTACCCTTGCTTATCAAAAGAAAAGAAAAAACATTTTTTACTTTATCATTAAACCATTAGAGAAGGTTATGATGCTCTAGGCATTCCTATAGGGGAGGGTTCACTATTGGACCATCGCCAAAAACCTAGCTATAACCCTTTATTTTTTTATGAAGTTGATCCATCCTTTGGATACTTAAATACAAATATTAATTTATCAATTTCTAATCTCATTGATTTTAATCCTCCTATCATCACCACTTTAATAGATACTAGGATGCAAAACATACCATTATCCTTAGGATATTATTCATATTTACCTCCTCTTAAAGAACTATTACAAGTCAATATAATTTGCCTTGTATCTCAACGAAAGGGTATGAGTTACATTCATAATCTAGATGTATCCTCTAGTATCCTGATATTTTCAACAATCTTCCTTCTAATCCACAAGCATGAGCATGCATTTTTCTCAAAATCCTACTCCCACAATCTCTCATCCTTCATCTTCTAATACTTTCATTTTTAATAGTTGGAGGATGAGTCATGTTATGCTGACCTCAACATCATACACCCCAATGCATAAATATTATCCTTATGTCAATTAATGAGGTCCTCTTATTTCTTAGAACATTTGTTTTGTACAATCAAATCTAGTTTCTTTTGAGATTCAAACTCCAACCTCTAAACTAGAGCTATCAATGGTAATAATCCAAGGGCCTTCTTATAGAAACAAGTGATTTTATGATGACTTTTGCAACCAACCTTGAAATCCTTTTATAGCTAGTCATTCCTTCCCTCCTAATTTTAAAAATTCTAATTTTCAAATGTACATAGGGAAGAAAGGTCATATCAACCATCTTAGGATGTTTAGAAATGCTTATAGCGATATTTCTTATGATGAAATATTGTTACTTAATATCTTTTCCAAAGGCCTTAGTGGTATTACCTTAGATTGGTACTTCCAAATATGAAGGCATTCCATTTAAATATTTAGGGAACTTTTTGAGATGTTTGTCAAGTAATTCTCTCTCTACATTGAGAAAAATGTCACAATTAGTGATCTATATAAGCTCAAGCAATCTAAAGATGATATTTTTTCTAACTTCATAGAAAAATGGTGAGTCATGGTGAGGAGAATCCAATACATCCCTTCACCATAATACCTCCTAGATATATTCGTAGGCAACCTAAATGAGCAATTGACCTTCTCTTTAGAAATGACTAATGTATTTTATTTTGAATATGCAATTGACATGGTCAAGAGAGTAGAGACTACCCTTCTCAAAAGAGGATAATTAAAATACAAATCCCATAAGTAAGAAGATAATTCCTCCTCTAACCCAAAGGGGCAGTACAAGTATAAGCACGTTGCAGGTGATAGAGTTATAGACTCATGCCAAACCAACAATGTGAGCATTGTAACAACCCTTCCAAAAGCTTGTCTTGGAAAGCCCCAACAATCAAAACCTAGAAGGAAATTCTCCCAATTGGAACCTCTTTTAGCCATCCTAGATCAACTCCTCAAATCCAAAATGGTAGAGCTTCCATCCACTAAACATTTAGATCTTGAAAAGGAAAAAGCTCCTTGGTCCTGCCATAATTAGTAGCATGCATTGCATCATGTTAATAATCATGTGATCAATAAATGCAAGAGCCTTAGAAATATAATATAGGAACTAATTAGTAAAGGTTAAGTGGTTCTTAGTAGTTCTAATTCCCAACCTTCTTCTAGTCAAGATCTTCAAATTTTTCAAGGCCTGCTACCCCATCATAACTAAGATTGAAAGGTAGAAAACAATGTTCACTATAGGAATTTACCACCTCCAAATGAGAGGATGGTGATAATGGTATATTATTCTTATTGATATTATTTCATTTATGTTGTAACAAAAAAGAAATAATAAAATTATTTATCTAAACAATTTCTAGACCCCCTTTAGACCTTTGCATCAAAAGAACATCTTCCCCTGAAGGACCACCATTAATAATTTTGTTATAAAATAAAGATAAGGATGATTTTTATTTGTGTCAATAATGTGAAAGTAACCCAACTAAAATATCTCTTCTCAAGCTCCTCAAGACCTCTCCAATTCATAGGGACATTTTGCTTAAACTTTTGAGTGAACAAGTTGTTCCTCAAGATCTTAATGTTAATGACCTCACCTCTATGGTGGTATCCACTGAGGTCAATCATGTGACCATATAATTATATGAGGATGATATCCCACCACCCTTTATGGTGGAAAATATCCCATTGTACATCAAGAGCTATATTTGTATCACTTTCATCAAGTGAATCCTAGTTTATAATGGCTTATGTCTCAATGTTTGTAGCCTAAAATTCATCAGTAATCTTAGGCTATCTAAATAAGATTTGGAGAAATATGATCTTTGTTGTGGGCCAAACAAGGTTAACTTTTTCCTACTTTTGTCACATGCCCATGCATTTAATTATCAACCCAGGGAGCTTCGTAAACTTGCGAAGAGTCTAAATAAGATTGTTTACAATACCACTTGAGATGAATCCGCTAATCCTACTATTGGGGGGTGTTTTCAAAATGGTTGTCAATCATTCGTGCACTCCTCAATAATTTACGTAAGAAGAAAATAATTAAATCTATGAAAATGAAACATTCACACATTCCTAAAAATGAATCTACTACAAATACTGGGAATAGTAATGAGGTAAACGATCTTTCAAAAGCAATAGACTAATCTAGAAAATAGAAGTAAAGTGGGGAAGAAATATTGGCTTGGAGTGGGCCCAGGCTCCAGCAACTTCCTCCCAGCTGAACACGCGCTAGAACTCTTAGAACTGTAATATATTTATCAAAGTGTTACAATATTTATCTATCTCTGTATCTCTATATGAATCTATATCAATATATATATCTCAGAATGGTCTGCATGCGTTTATATAACACACCCGCAGAACTTCTATTACAAAGAGGTTACAACAGTCGATTCATCCCAGACTAAATTAAGATAGTCTGGTGAATGCAATCGACGTCTGCTTAAAACTGGCATTTGGTTCTAATGGCGGCGTGTTCGTTGATTGGTTCGTGCTTCGCCTGGCATTGGTAAGATGTTTTCATACATTGGTGCGATCTCCGATTTAGCTCTACATGACGTAGAGTTGGAACTGCACCAGTCGTTGCTGTCCACGTCGTATAAATCTGGTCAATGGGCGAAGAATAGAGGTGCCTTCCTTATGAGGAAGGCACCTAAGTATATCGGGCGCCTTCCCTATGCGAAAGGTATCTTATTGTCATGGCACCTTCCTGGAAGAGGAAGGCGCTTACCTTCTATTGGTGCCTTCCTGTAGGAGGAAGGCGCTTGCCTTCTAGTGGCGCCTTCCTTATAGGGGGAAGGCGCTCGCCTTCTGTGAGGAAGGCGCGTCTTCTAGTGGCACCTTCCTTATGGGAGGAAGGCACTTTGCCTATCATGGTGCCTTCCTGTCGGTGCCTTCCTTATGAGAGGAAGGTGCTTCCTTCCTTTTGGCGCCTTCCTGGAGGAGGAAGGTGCTTCTCTTTCCTTGGCGCCTTCCTGGAAGAGGAAGGCGCCTACGTTCTCTTGGCGCCTTCCTGGAAGAGGAAGGCACCTATGTTCTCTTGGCACCTTCCTGGAAGAGGAAGGCGCCTATGTTCTCTGCATTGACCCCCAAAGAAACAAAGTGCCAGGTCCATCAAAAGACCTCGACTGATCCAAATCTAACTAAACCAACTCGCAATTCCACAAAACACACTAAAAAACACAAAATTAGATAACACGCATAATTTCATCAAATATCTATATAATCATTTATAAAAGTATGCAATCCTTATTATACAGTCGCATAATGATCAAGAAAATGTGTACAAAATATGAGCATTTCTGGTGCTCATCATCCCCCCATGCCTAACATATGCCATGCCCTCGTGGCATCAAAACTGTAGGTAGCCCGGTTGATCCTTCATCGTTGCCATTTCTTGGAGGGTTCGATTGCCCCTGCGGCTCGAGTCTGTCTCTTCTGCATACTGGCATCTAAAGGTGTGGCTCACCTTTTTCTACGTGGAACTGAGGGTGCGGTTGTCGATTGTCCCTTTCTCATTCTGGCCACTACTGGCGGTGATCTAGCCAACGTCATCTCTGTTGACTGGAATGCAGCTTCGACAGCTTGCTAGAGGTCAACGTCTGGAGGTCTGACCACTGCCAGAGGGATATCTAAATTATCCCCCCTGGAAGGTACTACTTGGGCCTTGTATAATCTAGCCACTTTAGGAGTAAGCCCTACGTTCTCCTTTGCAATGGTAGTGGCCTCCAATTGGGGGCCATATACCCCCCATCATTCCAAATACCTCCTCATCATGGAGGGTCATCCCCGGGATGAACTGTAAATATCCTAGAACTGGCTGTCCTCTACTGGATTAACGTAGATGCCAGAGTCTCCTCTCATCCTCGAGGCTGCCTTCCTGGCCTCTTTGGCTGCTTTCATCTCCTTGAGTAGTCGTTCGAACTATTTTTGCCTTTCGATGAATGGCTGCATATCCCACTCGTCCTCTTCTGGCTCGGCGAAGGTCACCTTCGCCTTCTTTCGAGCTGTCTTGGGCCTTTTTCCTCTGGCCTCTATAGAAAATGTGGTAGCTCAAATAGGGGTCTTCTCTTTCTCCCTAGGGGACGTCTCCTCACTCCGAGGGGTCTGCTCTGGAGCGTTCTCATCATTCTGTGCTGCTATCTCTGGGGGTGATCCTTCATTCTCCTGTCTGTCCGGTGTCGACCCCTCAGGCTCTTCTCCTTCTTCAGGTCTAGGGAGTTCCTCCTTATCCTCTGGTCTTGTCTGCTATTGGAGGCCCTCGCCCTACTCTGTATCACTTAGGACGATGATAGGGGGTATTGTGGGACTTCTCTCCCCCTCACTCCCAAAAATAGAGGAATTCTCCCCTGCCTCCGGGCTGCTCTGTCGGGCGTCCGATCGAATTTCCCCTGAAGAGAATACTCGTTCGACAGATGTGGGAGAATTCATCGGGACTTCTTTCGCCCAATCAGTTTGAGTGTACGCATCCCTCCTTTTCGTTCCCCTATCCTGAAGTAGCTAGTTTTCCTCCCATAACTGCTGGACCAGCTGCTCGAGCTGGGCGATCCATCTATCTCGTTCCTTCAACTCCCCTACATGCTTGTTCTGGCAGTCCTCCAAAATTTGTTGGGTCATCCAGCAATTGGTTTGCCATTCGAGCACCTCCTCCAAGGCCGCATCAACTTGGTCATTGTTTTCGAAAGTCCCTACATCTTGTGGGCTCTGGTTCGTCAATTCCCGGAGGGTTTGGGCTGCAACATCTATTTTTGGGTCGCTCTATTCTTCCTCTGTCGAGAGGAGTCACCGTAGATGTTTCCTCCTGGGGATTGGTTCTGTCGGGCGAGACTCATCCTCGTCGCTAGCAAGTGGTGCTCCTTCTTCCTCTATGTTTTTGGGCACTGGTAACTGCCCTCTTTCCTCTATGAAATAGGGCAATGCCAATTGCTCGATGCTCGCTATGTCCTCTATAGGGCATCCCTCGTCTTGCCCTGCTTTGACAACAACATCGTGTCGCCTTTCTTGGCCATCATCTCCCTCTGCGTCGGGGTTCTACCTCTACACTTTTGCATGGTGGGCAAGTGTCGATATTAGCCCATGGTGGGCTAAGGTGGATGGTGCCCCCTTCTAGTACTGAGCTTCTTCATCCTTCAGGGCATTCGCCAAGTAGAAGGGCACGTTTAACTTCCTCCCATGCACCAGGTGATTGAGAAACTGCACATGATTAGCGTGCAGATGGGTATATTTCTCGATGCATGTGAAGAATCGAGCAACCTGCTCGAACATCTTCCATAGATTCATGGGGAGACTATTTTTGGGTAACCCCTCCTTGTCTATCTGCACGTTCTCTCCTGGCAGCAGCACCTCGATGTACGGCTTTAATAGTCCACCCTTATATACACATTCCCCTATGAGGGGCAATCCAGTTGCTTGTGAGATGAACTCAGGGGTGATTGGAATTTCTACCCCATGTACTTGGGCCACATCGCCCCTCAAGGAGGCAACGAACTCCTTGGCTGCCTCCATATCCTGGCCCTAACTGACTAGGGTATAGTATTCGAGCCATCCCTCGACCTCGAACTATGTTTTCATCGCTCCTTTGATTCCTTCCGTATCACCTGGTTCGTTCTTCTTCACTACGTGATTCTTAGACCTTCCTCCCATGGCGCCTTCCCTTACTACTGCTATATTTTTTTCTATCCTTCCTTCCTCAGGAAGGTGCCTTCTTATAGGGAAGGTGCCTAATCCTAGTAGTTATGGAAGGCACCATATCATTGGCATGCGGTTCCGGCTATGGGGGGATATGATCTTTATGACGATGGTATCTTTTTTGGTACTATATATTTTATAAATAATTATATAAAAATTTGAATTAACATGCATGTACCTGATTCGATGTTTCAGGCATCATGAAGGCCATTGATTCACCGATTTGTGACACGGGGGAGGGGTATGGTCATCTGGTGCCGCTCATTCATGTGATGCTTCATTCCGCTCGAGGCATCCGGGAGGCATGAGTGCTGGCTGTACGTGGAAGGCATTCTTTGGTACCTTCCCCATGTGGAAGGCGCTGATGTGGCACCTTCCCGATGTTGTCGATGCTTTCTAAAAGGATGCACCTTCCGGTGATGGAAGGTGCCTCTGATTGGATGTGTCGTCCGGTGGTGGAAGGCACCTTCTTGATGATGGCACCTTCCTGCTACGGAAGGTGCTCCTGATTGGGTGCGCCTTTTCGATGTGGAAGGCACCTTGGCCTACATGTGCCTTCCCTATGATGGAAGGCACTTTTTTTTGCATGCACCTTCCTGATGTGGAAGGCGCTTTTTTCTGTATGTGCCTTCCCGATGTGGAAGGTGCCTCTGGTTGGATGCACCTTCTTGATGTGGAAGGTGCCTCTGGCTGGATGCGCCTTCTCGATGTGGAAGGCACCTTGGCTTTTTTTTTTAGATATGGTGCCTTCCAGCCATGGAAGGTGCCTATATATATATATTTATAACTCTTACAACTGGGTTGGGCGCCTTCTTTTTGCAAGGCACCTTATTTATAAGGAAGGCACCTTATTTTGGCTGGGCGCCTTCTGGATGTGGAAGGCGCCTTCTTCTAGTTGGGCGCCTTCTTTATAAGGAAGGCACCTTATTCTGGCTGGGTGCCTTATTTATATGGAAGGTGCCTTCTTCTGGCTTGGCACCTTCTTTATAAGGAAGGCACCTTATTATGGATGAGTGCCTTTGGATGTGGAAGGTGCCTTATTCTGGATGGGCACCTTCTGGATGTGGAAGGCGCCTTCTTCTGGCTAGGCACCTTCTTTATAAGGAAGGTGCCTTATTCTAGCTGGGTGCCTTCTTGATGTGGAAGGTGCCTTCTTCTGGCTGGGCGCCTTCTTTATAAGGAAGGTGCCTTGTTCTCGGCAATCATGTTGCGATTGACTAGGAAAGGGTGATCAAGCCTTCCCAGTCTTGCTTCATGTTGCCTCAGCTTCTACCTACGAGCCGATGTCAGAATGCTGAGCCGAATCAGGCCTGGTTTCCCAGATACCTATCCCTCATGCTGTCAGGTCCTCCACCTACAAAAAGCAACCGAAAAAAAGGAAAATAAAGGCAGTTAGATGCATTTCGTGCCTGTTAGGCCCTGGGTTAGGATGCCTGCAGCTTGCATGCGGGTGTCATCCCTACAAAAACACATGATATATACAAAAAACTACATTAACTAATTTTGGGTGAGCACTTCCATGCCCACCATTTCACTTGAGAGAGTTCGGTCTAGATCTAGCAAGATGGGGTCTCCCCCATGCCTATTCTGGATTCTACCTATAATGTTTTGGACGTATTATAGGGGTGTAGTCGGTGGCCATTGACTGTGAACATGGTGTTGCTGTCGTCAATTGTCTTAACATGCACCACCCCATTCTTGATGAGCTCTACCACCTCATATGGCCCCATCCATCTCTACATTAATTTGCCCTTCCTCTCCTGGAACCGAGAATCGTACAATAGTACCCATTCCCCTTCTTGGAACTGCTTCAGCTTAATGTGGCTATCATGCCACCACTTTCTTTGCTTCTGTATAATTTTTGTCCTCTACAAAGCATCTAATCGGATTTCATCCAGCTGATCTAGCTATCGAATCCTTTGTTTTTGAGCTTCATCCAAGCTCAAATTCAATTCTGAAGCCATTCTCAGGGTCTTGATTTCAAATTCGATGGGCATCATCGCATTTTTCCCATAGACCAGTTGGAAAGGTGTAAATCCTGTGGTGGATTTCCACGTGGTGTTATATGCCCAGACTACCTCCGGTAACCGTGTAGCCCAATATTTCCTGTGTTGCTGCATGGTCTTCATCAGGATGTTCTCTATTTCTCTGTTTGTCACTTCCACTTGCCTGTTTGCCTATGGATGGTAGGGCATAGTTTTATTGTGCCAAACTTTGTATTGCTCCATCAGTTCCTCGATCAACTTGGAGGTAAATTGAGGCCCTTGGTCTATTGTTATCTCCCGAGGGACCCCAAACCGTGTAAAAATATGGGCAAATAAGAAATCGATGACCGTTCTTTCCTTTGAATCCCTCAATGCCTGTACTTCAACCCATTTGGTAACGTAATCCGTACAGACCAAAATAAACCTCCTCCCCATCGAAGGTGGATTAAACGGTCCCACGAAGTCCATGCCCCACTTATCAAAAGGTTCCAGGTGTACCTGGGGTTGGAGGGGCATTTTGTCTCGATGGGTTGGTCTACCCATCCTTTGGCATTCATCACACTTGTTGGCATACGCAGCCGCATCCTTAAATAGAGTGGGCCAAAAGTACCCAGCTTGTAGGATTTTGTAGGCAGTTCATTTCCCTACAAAGTGTCCTCCGCATGGCTCATCGTGACATGCTTTGAGTACTTCTGAGAACTCCTGTTCTGCTATGCATCTTCTTATAATTTGGTCACATCCTATTTTAAATAGGAGACCATCCATCCATAGGAACGATGCACTTTTCTCTATGACCACCTACTTTTCTCGGTAAGAGAGAGCAGGTGAGGTCCTTCCGATGGCCAAGTAATTGGCTATATCTGCATACCATGGGATTTGCTCACTAATAGTGAACAAATGTTCATCCAAAAACTGGTCTTCCACTGCTTGATGGTCTACTGGTATCAATCTGGACAGAAAATCTGCCACGACGTTATCCTTGCCTGGTTTGTCGACTATGGTGATGTCGAATTCCTGTAGTAGCAACAGCCATCTGATAATTCTTTCACCAATGGCCGGCTTGCTCATTAGGTATCTGATAGCCGCATGGTCCGTATGGACAAAAACCTTATATCCGATGATATAGTGGCAGAATTTGTTTATAGCATGGACAACTACTAGGAATTCCTTCTCTGTCACTGTGTAGTTGAGCTCTGCTCCTGCCAAGTTTTTACTGACATAATAAATGGCGTAAAATTCTTCACCATATTTTTGTCCGAGGACTGCTCCAATCGCATCGTTGGATGCGTCACAGTAGATATGGAATGGTATGGCCCAATTTGGTCCTCTTAAAACTGGTGCAGATATCAGTTTCTCCTTAAGCAATTGGAACGCTTCTTCGCAGTCTTCCATCCAATTGAACTCCACATCCTTAGATAATAGAGTGTGCAGTGGTTTGGCAATTTCGCTAAATTCGACGATAAATCATCGATAGTATCCGGCTGATCCAAGAAAACTTCTTACCTCCTTCTGCATTCTAGGGCTGGGTAGGTCTCTGATGACCTCAACCTTCCTTTTATCAACTTTTATTCCTTCTGCAGAGAGGTGGTGCCCCAACACGATGCCTTCTTGCATCATCATAAAGCATTTTTCATTACTTAGGGACAAATTATTTTCCTTGCTTCTGTCGAGCACTCTTTCCAAATTCGTCATTGCCTCCTCAAAGGTTTCTCCATAGACGGTGAAGTCATCCATGTATACCTCGACCCCATCTCCCATCATGTCTGAGAATATGCTAAGCACCGCCCTTTGAAAGGTGGCAGGTGCGTTGCACGATCCGAAAGGCAATACCCTATAGGCAAACGTTCCCCATGGGCAGGTGAACGTTGTCTTATCCTGATCTTCTTCTCCTATCTGGATCTGGTTGTATCCACTGAATCCATCCAAAAAGGAGAAGTACTTCCTCCTCGAGAGTGTGTCCAAGACCTGATCAATGAATGGGAGCGGGAAGTGGTCTTTCTTGGTTGCTTTGTTCAATGCTCTATAGTCCACACAGATTCGCCACTTCCCATTCTTTTTAGGGACCACCACTAACGGTGATACCCACTCATTGTCAAAAATTGGATATATGAATCCGGCAGCCAAGAGTTTGTGCAGTTCTTCCTTGACAATGTCTTTCATTGTCGGGTTCATTCTTCACTGTGGTTGCCGGCTTGGAGTTGCTTGATCATCTAGATAAATCCGATGGGTACAGATCTCTGGGCTGATGCCTTGCATATCCGAGTAATCCCATGCAAACGCTTGTTGGTGCCTTACCAGGAGCTCTTCTAATTTTGTCAGTTGTGTGGGCGTCAACCTACTGCTGACATTTAATGTTCTTCTTGGCCCAACGTGTATCTGTCGGACGTGGTGATCTTGGGCGCCAGTCAATGGTGATCCAGGTGCGGAGATGGAGGGTTCTCCATGGAGAAACTCCACAATAGCACCATCTTCGTCCTCTTCTATCAACTCCTCCAATGTCATCACCGGCTGGATTATGGACAGCTCCGTATTTCCATGCTCGGTGATCATGGGTTCTGCTACTGAGTCGACAGACTGTGCTGGAGGTGAAATGGTCAGCCTTTTAATGTTTCGCCCATCGGAGATGGTCATCAACCCATCCCGATAGCTGATGTAAGCATCATCTATTGCTAGCCATGGCCTCCCCAAGATGAGCGGGTAACCGCCTAGCCTAGTTTTGGATTGCAAAACTAAAAATTTGGCTGGGTATTCCCATGCACTGACCATTACTATCACGTCTTCCAACATCCCTTCTAGCGATACGGTCGATCGATCGGCTAGCTGCAGCACTGTCATGGTGGGTTTCAGGTTCATGAGTTGTAGCCTCTGCATGGTCTCCTGAGGCATTACGTTGATGGCTGCTCCGAGATCGACCAACGTATTGGACAGGGAATGTCCCTCGATTTTTATAGTCAGCACCGGGCTGCCTGGGTTTGCATACTTCGGATGGCATGTTCTGCCCATCATCAAATCTACCAGTTTACCCATGACGTTGATAGTCTGGGTTGCTTTTCATCCCGGCTTCCTCAGACACATCTCTCCGATTGCCTTGGTATATATGGGAACATCTCGGATTGCTTGAAATAATGGAATTGTCACTGTGAGGTTCTTCAAGCTTGACAGGATGTCGAATTTCAGCTGTGTTACTTTTCTCTGTTCTTGCAGCCAGCTAGGAAATGGAGCCTTCGCTCTCTCAAGTGTTTCTTCCTCTTCTACCAAAGGTGTTTCTTCTACCTCTTCCTCCTCTTCTACCAGTGGAGGTGTTTCTACTCCTAGCTTCCTACCTGACCTAAGCTAAATATTGTACATAGGATACATCTCACCCTCCACGTTGTATGCTGGTTGGTTCACTCTGTTGTTCGGATTTGCCATCGATTGTGTGGGTAGCTACGCAGGTCTCACTGCTGGCAATGCCAATAAATTTTGTTGGGGGTGAGCAGGTGCTACGTTCTGTGGAGCTTGATTCCATGTAGTATGGCCTCTCCACTATTGCCCAGGATATGGATATGGCATCCATGGCTGCTGGTTCGGGAATGCTACTGGGGTGCGTTAGACCAGGGTGATGGCCCCCACCACCCCATGTTAGGTGGTTGAGGTGGTCCTTGGTGCATGTATGGCCCTCCCCCATATGGCAGCATTTCGATTGGCATATTCCCCGTAGGGGCTTATGGCCAACTCTTCCTATTGCCTATGAAATAGGCATCCGTGCTTTCAGCCTCCTCCTGATTACTGGGCAGTTGTGGGCACAATCGAGTTTTATGATTCAGCCTGCAAACTACGCATACTCTGACTTTGTTCTCTGGGCATGCATTCTTTGCATGCCTCCCTCTACATTTTGGATAGAAATAAGCTAATGCTGCATCATTCTCTTGCTTCTTTTTCTCTAATAGCAATGTATCCATATGCAATGCTAGAGATGAGAGCATTTCGCTCTTTAAATCCTCCAGCATGTTACCTATTTTTGTCTTTGTGACTGAAGCAATCGCTTTCATGGTTCTGGAGGTGGCCTTGCCTCACCTTCTTGAGTAGTTTCGGCATAGTTTCTGGATGTCTTCCATAGCATGCTGGTAGACATCACCTCCGGAGATCATGTTAAGAGCCTCCAGTGATTCATTGGTAAGTCCTCTCAAGAAGATGCTTTTGAGGGACTTATCAGATAGTCTTGCATGAGGAGATCATTGAAGATTAAAGTTGAATCTCTCCCAGTACTCTTCGAGAGACTCATCTTCTTTCTGTGTCATGCTCAAGACCTCCTCCCTGGAGTCTCTTGCTCTCCCAAAATCTTGGTATTGCTCTAAAAAGAGCCTCTTCATCTGGTCCCAAGTGGCAATGTGTTTGTCTCCCAGACCGATGAACCATCGTAGAGCTGCATCATCTAATGTAGAAGGAAAGAGTTTCAGCTTCTACGTATCGGATTTGTAGTCCACAGACCTGCATAAGACATCAAACTTAAATAAAAACAGGTCAGGGTCCTCAGTCGGGTATCCTCTGAAGGACGGAAGGTGAGCAGGGGATATATTTTTCATTTTAGCATCTCCTACTCCTTCCTCTATCGAGAAACTAAAGCCAGATGAGACCTCATCGTTATCAGCCATTTTTTTAGGAAATGTGGTTTCTAATGCAGTGCTTATGGCCTTACGGTCATTTAAGACTTTTTGAGTCAAAGCTCTAAGGTTGTCTGGTGAGATCGTCCGATCTTCTATAGCCTTCCACAATAGGGCTTCCTCTAAGGGAGTCCTATTAAATAGGGGATTTATGATGATTCGTTCTTCCCCACGTTGGTGGGATGAGGAGGCACTTTGCACAAAGTGCGGTTCCTCACTCCAATGGATTGTTGGTGGGTCGGGTGAGTCTAATTCAAATTTAGAATGCTCGGCTGACTCTGGTTCTGATGGATTGGTTCTTATAAACCGATCGTCCGGTCCTCTTCTTCTCGAAGAACTCATACAAGGTCAGATGGAAGGTTTTAGGGTATTGTAAATAATCTAGTTGAGATGCTTCCCCGACAATGGCGCCAAAATGTTGCGGGCCAAACAAGGTTAACTTTTTCCTACTTTTGTCACATGCCCGTGCATTTAATTATCAACCCAGGGAGCTTCGTAAACTTGCGAAGAGTCTGAATAAGATTGTTTACAATACCACTTGAGATGAATCCGCTAATCCTACTATTGGGGGGTGTTTTCAAAATGGTTGTCAATCATTCGTGCACTCCTCAATAATTTACGTAAGAAGAAAATAATTAAATCTACGGAAATGAAACATTCACACATTCCTGAAAATGAATCTACTACAAATACTGGGAATAGTAATGAGGTAAATGATCCTTCAAAAGCAATAGACTAATCTAGAAAATAGAAGTAAAGTGGGGAAGAAATACTGGCTTGGAGTGGGCCCAGGCTCCAACAGCTTCCTCCCAGCTGAACACGCGCTAGAACTCTTAGAACTGTAATATATTTATCAAAGTGTTACAATATTTATCTATCTCTGTATCTCTATATGAATCTATATCAATCTATATATCTCAGAACGGTCTGCGCGTGTTTATATAACACACCCACAGAACTTTTGTTACAAAGAGGTTACAACAGTCGATTCATCCCAGACTAAATTAAGACAGTCTGGTGAATGCAATCGACGTCTGCTTAAAACTGGCATTTGGTTCTAATAGCGGCGTGTTCACTGATTGGTTCGTGCTTCACCTGGCATTGGTAAGACATTTTCATACGTTGGTGTGATCTCCGATTTAGCTCTACATGACGTAGAGTTGGAACTGCACCAACCGTTGCTGTCCACGTCGTATAAATCTGGTCAATGGGCGAAGAACAGAGGTGCCTTCCTTATGAGGAAGGCACCTAAGTATATCGGGCGCCTTCCCTATGCGGAAGGTATCTTATTGCCATGGCACCTTCCTGGAAGAGGAAGGTGCTTACCTTCTATTGGTGCCTTCCTGTAGGAGGAAGGCGCTTGCCTTCTAGTGGCGCCTTCCTTATGGGGGGAAGGCGCTCGCCTTCTGTGAGGAAGGCGCGTCTTCTAGTGGCACCTTCCTTATGGGAGGAAGGCGCTTTGCCTGTCACGGTGCCTTCCCGTCGGTGCCTTCCTTATGAGAGGAAGGCGCTTCCTTCCTTTTGGCGCCTTCCTAGAGGAGGAAGGTGCTTCTCTTTCCTTGGTGCCTTCTTGGAAGAGGAAGGCGCCTATGTTCTCTTGGCGCCTTCCTGGAAGAGGAAGGCGCCTATGTTCTCTGCATTGACCCCCAAAGAAACAAAGTGCCAGGTCCATCAAAAGACCTCGACTGATCCAAATCTAACTAAACCAACTGCAATTCCACAAAACACACTGAAAACACACAAATTAGATAACACGCATAATTTCATCAAATATCTATATAATCATTTATAAAAGTACGCAATCCTTATTATACAACCGCATAATGATCAAGAAAATGTGTACAAAATATGAGCATTTCTGGTGCTCATCAATCTTATTATTAGGGAATTTGATAATGAGGAACATGAGGCTAGTGGCACTATAATATTACCCCGCAAAGTTAGACCCTACATTCTCAACACTCTCTTTTATGTCATGCCTTATGATCTAATTGTAACGACCCAAAAAATAAACAAACAAAAAAATACAAAAATAGAATTTTTTTTTTTTACTATGGAGAGAGGTACATGAACTCTTCATGAACCCCTAACCAAACCACTATTTTCCTAAAGTCTCGATCTCCTAAGTTTTCCTGAAAGCTACATCTCACGAGGTACCCTAACACAAGTCCATCTGTGTAGGCGTATCATGTGTTACTACAAATAAGTCTATCTTTCCCATCATTCTCGATGAGCTAGACTTATCACCCTCCATCCATCGAAGGTATACACGCATCTCCATGCCATACACAAATCATCATGTGTAGGCATGCTACGAGTATTGCGAGTTAAGCTATCTATCTCATCTCCACGATGAGCTATCTTAACTCAGATGTAGTCTCTCCACAACCTAGTCCTTTATCTCCCTAAGGGGGTCTCAATTCCCTTAGGTCTCCTATGTTCACCCTAAGGGAGTTCTCAATTCCCTTAGGTCACCTCTGAGTTCACCCTAGAACTCTACACTTAGATTTCTAACATCAAGCAATCCAAACAATGATACAACTAGATACCACATTACCAGAAAACAATCACCAAGCATCTAGAACACAAGCAAGATTAACTTTAAAAAAGAATCATCTACATAACATAAACAATTACAACCATAAAGTAAAAATACCTTCTTTAATCCAATGAACAGTTATTGCATCAAAATTTGCACATTAATTCCTTCTTACTCTAAGGAATATTACAACATCTATATTGGGGATATCTCCCCACAATTCTAATCTATTTGAGCATAGTAAAGCAACATAAAATACAATTACCTATACCTCACTTCCATTGAACTCCTTGCTTCTCCTTGCTTCCCATTGATTCTTTGAGGGTAGTAGGGGATCAGGGTACTCATGGTTCAGGATAGGCATGCCTTTAAATGCATCTACTCATTTACTTTGCCAAATTGCAACTATACAAAATCTAAATAAGTTTCCAACCATCTAATGCATAATGGATATCATAAAAGATCCTTTACTTTTATCTTCACCTCTCAAATTCCTTTAGAGAGTCATCCAACATGTGCTACTTAGAACAAGGCCTAACTTAATCAGATTCATTCATGCTTTAAAGTGATAAAGTCCCATACCTTTAACCTCTAAAACAATCCTTTTATTTTCATTCCCTAAATCAAAGCCCCATAACTTCAATCTAAAGAATAAATCCACATCTTTTTCCATTCACAAAATCCAATTAAATCATTTACTGTTTAAAGCATTAAAATCACACCCCTTTTAATCTTTAAACAAACAATTCATTCATTCCTTAAATCAAAGCCCCATAACTTCAATCTAAGGAACAAATCCACATCCCTTTTAATTTTAAAAGCCCTAAGATAATCATCAAAAATCAAAGGTTTCCTTTTAAATTAAAACCCTAAGATAATCATTAAAATCAAAGGTTTTCCTATTTAATCAAATGCCCTTTAATAATAATTAAAATCAAAGGTTTCCTATTTAATAAAATGCCCTTTAATAATCATTAAAATCAAAGGTTTCCTATTTAATCAAATGCCCTTTAATAATCATTAAAATCAAAGGTTTCCTATTTAATCAAATGCCCTTTAATAATCATTAAAATCAAAGGTTTCCTATTTAATCAAATGCCCTTTAATAATCATTAAAATCAAAGGTTTCCTATTTAATCAAATGCCCTTTAATAATCATTAAAATCAAAGGTTTCCTATTTAATTAAATGCCCTTTAATAATCATTAAAATCAAAGGTTTCCTATTTAATTAAATATTTAATAATTAAATAAGTTATTTATAATCCTTTAATAATAATTAAAATCAAAGGTTTCCTATTTAATTAAATGCCCTTTAATAATAATTAAAATCAAAGGTTTCCTATTTAATTAAATGTCCTTCTTCCAAAGCATGGTGGTTTCCATAGATGATGCTCCCAAACACAATGTCCCTTCTTCCCTGTACGTGAAGGTCTAACTCATAGCTTTGAAACACTTAATAGAGTCTCTAAGCATACCTAGGTGGTTCCCTAAAAGCATAACACCTGAGCTTACATAGGCGTCTCTTAAAACACATAGCATTTAACTTGGACATATGCTCTCCCAAACACACACACATAGTGCTTAGCTTGGATAGACACTCTCCCAAACACACACTACATCTAGCTTGGATAGATGCTCTCCCAAACACACACCCAGTGCTTAGCTTGGATAGACACTCTCCCAAACACACACCCACAATGTTTAGCTTGGAAAAACGCTCTCCCAAACACATATACAATGTTAGCTTGGACAAACGCACTCCTAAAAATAACACCACTAGCTTAGGATAGACACTCTCCCAAAAACACACACAATGTTAGCTTGGATAGACGCTCTCCCAAACACACACAATGTTAGCTTGGATAGACGCTCTCTAAAAATGTAAACACCACCCAACTTAGGATAGACGCTCTCCCAAACACACACACAATGTTAGCTTGGATAGATGCTCTCTAAAAACATCACCTAGCTTGGATAGATGCTCTCCCAAACACACACAATGTTAGCTTGGATAAATGCGTCTCTAAAAAAAATCAATGGACAAATGCTCTAAACACACAAATGTTAGCTTTCAACCAAGCAATTTATGGTTTCTAAAAAACATCAACAGAGTAAAAATGTAGAGCTTTCAACCAAGAAATTTATGGTTTCTAAAACACCAATTTTCACCATACAAAGCATGCACTAAAAAAAGGTAGGTTAAATTCTAATACTCCAACCTCAATGCTATTATGAAATGGGGATCAATGGAGTCTAGGTCACTTCTCCTTCACTCACAGTGCATTCCTCGCCTTTCCTGTCCCTGGTCTGCGTTCTCTCCCTCCGCTCCTTCATCCTCCTCCGTCCTCTCTCTCTCTTTCCTTTCTCCTTCTCACACCATACGAGCTTCTTCTCCTCTAGGTGGCCCATCTCGAACCTCGAGCCCTCTCCTCGAGCCTCCTCCCCTTCCATTCTCTATCCCTTTCTCTGGTGGCAAGGAACCCTTCATCCGATGGTTTCCATATTTGGAAGCCTATCAACCACCCTAGATTATTTCATAGCTTACGAGCTATAAGGGAATAAGATATTTACATATTTTATATTATCCCTTTTTATATTTTAGAAGGATGGTATTATTTTAACATATCTCCTTTATTTTAAATATATATCCTTTATTGATAATTATCACCATTAAGATACCTCTTTTATTTATACAATTTCATAATTGTTTTTCATTAAAATAAAAGACATCTTATTTCTTAAATGGATATATGTTTTTTTTTTAATTAATTAAAGTCTTTCAATGACTTCTCTATTAGCATTAAAATGAATACCTTTAATTAACTAAAAAAAACTCTCATCTATTAAATAAAATGAGGTTTACTAATGAGCTTAATTAAATCAATTATTTAATCAAACTTCATTGATCCTTTTGAATGAATCTTTATTTAACATTCAAATTTAATATGCTTTTCTCTATGAAAATGATGCTCTATATTTTCTTTAACAAAACAATTAGTTTTATGCATCCACATATATTTGGCAGTTGTTTTTCTATAGCAGTTCCAACATTATGCTACTCCAACCACTATGCAACAAAGAGCAAACAAATTTATAAAGCAACAAAGAGGGAATCTTTCCATCGACCCTGTCACCTATCTCAGCCAGAGATTTTATGATAGCTACTAGGCTATCAACTAAGGCTCAAGGTGATCAACCATCGATGATTATCCCTTCCGACAATGCATACCTATATGAAGGTATCTATCCATGTTACCTTCGAGTACCTTAATCATCATTTCCCCTGATCTTAGGCACCCTCATTTCTGGTGGATGCTTCTACCTTCTCCACCCATGAGTATATGGATCCTGCACACTTGGAAATATATTAGCAATAACATGCCCTTCACAAATCAACTAAACATCATATAGTTGGTACAATTTTTCAAACTAAGTATCACCACACCATAGGTTAATACATTGTTCCTTTGTGCCATAAATTCAACTAGGGAGGGTCATGACATCCTCCCCCACTAGAATTAAACATCATCCTCGGTGTTTCCAGTTTTTCTTTGTTTTAACAACACTAAAAATAAAAGTTATTACATCACAAAGTTTCAAATAGAAAGGGAAAATATTTTTGCATAACCTCCACTTTCTCCCAAGTGGCATTTTTCTTAGAGAACTGGTCCCACTGGACCTTACACTATTTGAGAGTCCGATTCCATAGAGACTTGGAATGAAACTCAAGAATCTTCATCGGTAGTACTTCAATGGCCTCCGGGTTTACCATCTACAAATTAGAAACATCCCACACATGTTTAGGGTCAGCAACATACTTTCTAAGCAAGGATATGTGGAAGGTGTCATGGATTTTGGATAGATTAGGTGGTAATGCAAGTCGGTATGCAACCGAGTTGATATTTTTCGTGATCTCAAAGGGTCCCACAAAGCGTGGATCCAACTTCATGGATTTGATAGCACTCTTCTTTGGCTTAACCCTTAAGAACACCTTATCTCCAATAGAATACTCTCTGGGAGTCCTTTTTAGATCTGCATAACTCTTCTACCTATCCATAACTTCTTTAAGCCTTTGCCTAATTTCCTTTAACTACTCTTCCATTACCCTGACCATTTTTGGACCAATCTCAACTCGATCCTCTAGGTTGTCCCAAGACAATGGTGTTCTACACTTTCACCCATACAAGGCATCGAAAGGTGCCATTCCTAGCGAGGAGTGATGTCCATTATTGTAGGCAAACTCTACCAAAGGTAGACAATCTTCCCAATGAGATTTGTGATCCATGCAGTACATGCGAAGCATGTCTTCCAAAACTTGGTTTACCCACTCTATTTGGCCATCCATTTTAGGGTGGTATGCTGAACTCATATTCAATTTCGTGCCAACCACACTATGAAGGGACTTCCAAAATTTAGAAGTGAATTTGGAGTCTCTATCTGAGATGATTACCTCAAGAAATCCATGCAATCATAATACCTCTTTGATGAATCTTCTAGCCACCACCTGAGCATCATCCTTGGTATTTCCTGGTATGAAGTGGGTAACCTTAGTTAATTTTTCGACCACTACAAAGATGGCATCATGTTGGTACCAAGTTTTGGGTAAACCTACTATAAAATCCATAGATATAACCTACCATTTTTGCATAGGTATATCATGCAGATATAGTTTTCCTATAGGATGCTGGTGTTCCACCTTGAATTTCTGACATTCGAGGCATCGAGCAACAAAATCCATGATGTCCTTCTTCATACCTACCCAAAAGAAGGTTCTTTTCATGTTTTCTCACATTTTGGCTCCTCCTGGATGAGTATAATAAGGAGATCTATGAGCTTCTTGCATTATCAAGTTCCTCAGATTGCCCATATTTGGTATGATGACTCTTCCCTTATAACACATAAAGTCATATTTCACACTAAATTCCTTATTTCCTTCAGGATCTCTATCCATATTGACTCGAATTCCTTGGAAATACTCATCCTGAGATTGCTCCTATCTCACTCGATCCATCAGGTCCATGTGAATTCTAGTTATGGATGCTATATATTTCCTTCTACTTAAAGCATCCGCTACCTTATTCTCTTTTCCCTTTATGTACTCAATCTCAAAATCATACTCAATGAGAAATTCCACCCATCTTCTCTATCTTGCATTGAGTATTGGTTGGGTGAATATATACCGTAGACTTTGATGATCGATTTTCAATTCAAAGGGTCTCCCCACTAAGTAGTGGTGCCAAAATTTTAAAGCATGCACCACTGCAGCTAGCTCTAAATCATGCATAGCATAATTAACTTCATGCTTTTTGAGCTTCCTTGAAGTATATGCCACTACTGAATCTTCTTGTGAGAGCACCCCACCCAACCCTTCTATCGATGCATCAGTGCACACTGAAAAGTCTCCCTAGGGATCGAGAACCTTCAATATTGGTGTCGTAGTAAGCTTATGCTTTAGTAGTTCGAAGGCAGCCTCACACTTTTCTGACCATTTGAATTCTTTCCCCTTCTTCTGAAGGTTTGTTATGGGTCCAACAATCTTGGAGTAGTCCTTTATATAACGTCTATAATAGCCCATTAACCCCATAAAACTTCGCACTTCAGTGACATTAGTAGGGGGTGGCCAATTCAGAATAGCCTCTATCTTTTCTGGATCCATAATGATCCCCTTTTTTGATATAATGTGTCCAAGATATCGTACCTCTAGGGCATAGAACTCACTCTTCATCAGATTTCCATAAATTTGATTCTTCCTTAACAATTCCAACACAATCCTAAGATGTTTATCATGCTCCTCTTTATCTCGAGAATATATAAGGATATCATCAAGGAATACCAGGACAAACTGGTCCAAATGTCTTTGAAACACACTATTCATTAGGTTCATGAAAGCAGTTGGGGCATTAGTAAGTCCAAAGGGTAGAATAGTAAACTCATAATACCCATACCTAGTCTTAAATGTCATCTTGTGAGTGTCTTCCTCACGGATCCTTAACTGGTGATACCCTGACCTTAAATCGATCTTAGTAAACACCTTGGCATATTTTAGTTGATCAAATAAATCTTCAATCCTAGGTAAAGGATATCGATTCTTGATTGTAGCTTTATTTAACATCCTATAGTCAATACACAATCATAGCGAACCATCCTTATTTTTCATGAACAAAACTGGTGCACCCCATGGTGACACACTTGGTTTTATCAAACCCTTCTCCAATAATCCTTGCAATTGAACCTTCAGTTCTCACATTTCAGTAGGATTCATCCTATATGGGGATCTATGAATAGGTTCAGCTCCCATCATAAGTTCAATTGTGAAATCAAATTCCCGTGCAAGAGGTAGCCCCGATAGGTCTTCTGGAAACACATCCTAAAAATCCTATAGGATCAGGTGTTGTCTTAGTATTTCTCCTTTCTCATGGTCTTCCACTTCATTAAGTTTTACCACATACACTATTCCTCCTTTCTTTAGGGCCTTTTTCACTTGCATAGCGGACAACATCTATGGTTCAAATGCCCCTTGCTCACTATGAACTCTCATTCTCCTTCCACCTTCTTCTAAATACTCAATCCATCGGTCTTGAAAATTGACCAAGGCTTTATGAGCCTACAACCAATCCATCCCTAGGATCACATCAAAGGCATGTAAGGGAGCTACATACAAACAACCATCCGTAGTTCCACTTGATAGAGTGATTTCTGCCATAGGATAGCATTGGTTCACCGAGTAGGTCTATCCAGAACCGTACTCAACCTTCCACCCTTGAGCCAAATATCCAGGCCTTTCCGACATAGTCCTTGCTAGACTAGATGAAATAAAACTATCAGTGGCTCCACTATCTATCAAAATGTTTATTGGTTTATTAAAAACCTTACCTTTCACCAGTAATGGGGTGGCTTGTCCCTCTAGCTTCTGCTTCCTGGTTGTGGCATAAATCCGATGTTTCGGTTCCTTCCCTTTCGCATTAGTGGTGCTAGTCCCTGCTCGATATGGACACTGATTGTAGTAATGAGATCCCCAAAAATTGTAGCACCCTTCCTTGGGTCCTTGCTATTTTTTAGGTTTCTCATTCCCATTCTTAACTGCTGGAATTGGAGCCTACGACTTCTGTGGTTGAGGTTTCATGTTGTTGGGTTTGTTATCCTTCTTACAAAAGTTCTTCTTGAACTTCTTCTAATCTCCATAAGATTTCTTCTCAGGATTTTGGGGGTTCTTAGCCTTTCGCTCTTGATCAGACTCCCATTTTACAAACCCAACACTATTCCTCTTCTTTAACTCCTACCGAGCTTGCTCGAGCAGAGTGTCATATTTATAATAGAAGTGTGACTCTGCTTTCTTTGCTAGGTCATATGCCTTTTGTAGTGATTTAGGCTCCTGCATTTCCACATCATGCTTTAACCTAGATTCCAATCCAAGAATGAACTTGTGAACCCACATTTTCTCATTATAAATAGGCACATATTTGAACAACCTTACCATATTCTTGTAGTACACCTCTACTATGTTGGTTCCTTGTCTAAGACCAACAAATTCTTCAAACTTTAAGGCATAAAAATGCTCTATTAGGAATCTCTTCTTAAATATATTTATAAATTCTTCCCATGGGGTATCAATGGGTTCAATATTAGTTTCCTCATAGTAGGTTTCCCACCACTCTAGAGCAGCCCCTTCCAGGTTAATTGTAGCCCAAAGTGTTCGGGTTCTTGATGAGTAACCTTTTACTGTAAAGTGAACCTCTACTTCTCTCAGCCATGCTTCCACTGCATCACCATCACCCTCTCCATAAAACTTAGAGATACTAATGTTTTTCATGTCCCTAGTTATTTCCTTTTCTGCTAAGGCTCTGGCTTGTACTTGTTCTATAGTTAGTCCACTTTCTAGACCGGTCTCTGAACCATGAACTTGTAAATTCTGATTCACAATCATCTCTAACAACTATCTTATCTGATCCTGCATAGCAGTGACCATAGCAACGAGGTCTTCTACCTCCCTATTGGGGTTTGTTGGTTCCCCCTCCTGGTTTTCCTCTTCGACATCACTTTGTCAAGTTTTTCTAGGTATAGGCCTCCCTCTTCTGGTCTTAGGTGGCATCTCAACCTGATTCCATCCAAGAAAGAGGATTAGATTATAGTTTCATCTTAAGCTGTAACTCTAATTCAAGCCATATTATAGAGTTCTCTTGCTATATGCATTAACCAATCTAACTAGGGTAATATCCCAGGCTAGGGTGTGTCACTGATACCAAAGCCCATACTAAGGTATCCTAACATCCTCGCTCTCTTGGGGTTAAATCCCATCAGATCCTAGAAAATAGGGTATCCTAGATCATCCTAACTTTAGCCTTTACTTTAAGCAAGCCTTCAGTGGATTCATCTGATTTCCCTTAGCACACATAGAAGCTCTATACCCTCGTACCTAGAGCTCTGATACCAAATGTAACGACCCAAAAAATAAACAAATAAAAAAATACAAAAATAGAAAAAATTTTTTTTTTTTACTATGGAGAGAGGTACATGAACTCTTCATGAACCCCTAACCAAACCACTATTTTCCTAAAGTCTCGATCTCCTAAGTTTTCTTGAAAGCTACATCTCACGAGGTACCCTAACACAAGTCCATCTATGTAGGCGTATCATGTGTTACTACAAATAAGTCTATCTTTCCCATCATTCTCGATGAGCTAGACTTATCACCCTCCATCCATCGAAGGTATACACGCATCTCCATGCCATACACAAATCATCATGTGTAGGCATGCTATGAGTATTACGAGTTAAGCTATCTATCTCGTCTCCATGATGAGCTATCTTAACTCAGATGTAGTCTCTCCACAACCTAGTCCTTTATCTCCCTAAGGGGGTCTCAATTCCCTTAGGTCTCCTATGTTCACCCTAAGGGAGTTCTCAATTCCCTTAGGTCACCTCTGAGTTCACCCTAGAACTCTACACTTAGATTTCTAACATCAAGCAATCCAAACAATGATACAACTAGATACCACATTACCAAAAACAATCACCAAGCATCTAGAACACAAGCAAGATTAACTTTAAAAAAGAATCATCTACATAACATAAACAATTACAACCATAAAGTAAAAATACCTTCTTTAATCCAATGAACAGTTATTGCATCAGAATTTGCACATTAATTCCTTCTTACTCTAAGGAATATTACAACATCTATATTGGGGATATCTCCCCAATCAATTCTAATCTATTTGAGCATAGTAAAGCAACATAAAATACAATTACCTATACCTCACTTCCATTGAACTCCTTGCTTCTCCTTGCTTCCCATTGATTCTTTGAGGGTAGTAGGGGATCATGGTACTCATGGTTCAGGATAGGCATGCCTTTAAATGCATCTACTCATTTACTTTGCCAAATTGCAACTATACAAAATCTAAATAAGTTTCCAACCATCTAATGCATAATGGATATCATAAAAGATCCTTTACTTTTATCTTCACCTCTCAAATTCCTTTAGAGAGTCATCCAACATGTGCTACTTAGAACAAGGCCTAACTTAATCAGATTCATTCATGCTTTAAAGCGATAAAGTCCCATACCTTTAACCTCTAAAACAATCTTTTTCTTTTCATTCCCTAAATCAAAGCCCCATAACGATCCTATTTTATTGGAATTTTGTGAGCGATGAACAGGAAGGTAGCGACAGGAGGGCACGAGAGCGGGAGCGCCAGCACTATGAACCTGGGCACCGACAAGTTGGAGGGCCGCAACAAGGCACAGGGAGGGCAGTCAAAGAATGGAGGCTCGACGGAGTTACCCGAAGATGGAGGCAGATGCGAGAAGGATCCGCCTGACAAAGGGAGAGACTGCAAACATAAATCGTATGTAGAGGCAGCAGCTTCTGAAACCCCAAATGGTATTTTCACTAAGGACCTCTTTCCATCCAGGGATGAACTGGACATCCTGAAGGAAATCCTATTAAGTTTCGTCGAATTTGAAAAATTTATCCTAATTGGGAAGTTTATTGGAGGGCATCCCGATATGGAGACCATTCGTAGGTGGGTGGCAGGAAAATGGCGGACCTCGGGTCATATGGAGCTGGCTACCCTATCCCGGGGTTTTTTCACAATTAGGCTGAATAATGTAGAGGATTACTATAAAATTTTGGCTGGGGGCCCTTGGTTTCTGGGATGCAGGAGTCTCTTTCTTAGGAAGTGGGGGATGGATTTTAACCCTGAAACCTAGAGTATTAATATTGCCCCAATATGGGTTAGGCTACCAAACCTTCCCCTTTTTTGTTGGCATGAAAATTTTATTAGGGGTATCGCCCGTTCCATTAGTGAGTTGGTCACCATTGACCCTCCCACTCGGGCCTGAACTAGATTTGTCCAAGCTCACTTCTGTGTCCTGGCAGATTTAGAGGCGAACCTTCCATCCTCCATCACTCTTCAGTATGGAGGCTTCGTTATTCATAAGAAAGTCATTAACTACAAAAATAGACCAGCATTTTGCCCTCAATGTAGTTCCAAGGGGCATCTTCAGTCAAATTGTCCTCTTCAAAAGTCGGGGATGAAGGGTGGGGCTTCTGGAAACCCCTCGGAGCAAGAAGGAAAACAATCGAAACACCCTGTAGCGATAGTGCCTGAGTCTCCAGATCCTTCTGGGGTTCTCCTCGAGTCGGACGCCATTCTATGCAATGCAAGTTCCCAACCAAAACCTCAAGTGGAAAAGGATCAGTCTCCTTCCCGTATGTCTGCTCAGGCTGATTCCCCTATTTTTCAAAACCAGAAACCTCTCGAGTCCTTGCTGGAAGAGTATCTGCTGGGCAAGAGGGACGAACAACATGGCAACATTAGTCTACGAAACACTAGAAGCTGGAAGCAAGGGGTGGATTTTGGCTATGAAAGAAAATAGGGGTGACCTCCTAACAAAGAAAGAAGGGATAAGGAAACAGCAGTAGACATTGCAAATGGATCCCAACGGTTGCTTTTTCAAGAAGATTTTGAATCCCTGGTGGGTGATTTGCTTGTCCCAAAACCTCCCATCCAGTAAGGAAATGGAGGCAAGAAAGTCTTTAAAATGTCCAGATGAAAATCCTCTCATGGAATGTGAGAGGTCTTAACGGAGCGGCCAAACGTAGGGTGGTGGTCGATATCCAAAAGAAGTCTAACCCATCCATCCTCATTTTGCAGGAGACTAAGTCTAATGCCTCTGCCTCTGTCAAGGTTGCCAGGGCCATTTGGGCCAAGGCCAAATTCCTTTCCAGCCCTACAATAGGTTCTGCAGGCGGTCTCATGGTGCTATGGGACTCTGACAAGGTTGAGGGTAGTCTTCTATCGGCTTCCAGCAGGACTATCAATGTCCTATTTCACTCCAAGGTTGATAATTTTTCATGGATTTTGACCAATTTTTATGCCTCGAACTCTGCTTCGAAGCGAGCTGTGTTGTGGAAAACCATCTCTCTGATGAGGGAAAGTTTTAGTGACTTCCCATGGGTTGTGGGAGGGTATTTCAATTGACCTATTCATCCCTTTGAAAAGAAGGGAGGCACTGAGTTGGCCAGCCGTAGCATGGAGGATTTCAAAAAATTTGTTTCGTCCAATAATTTGCTAGACATCAAACTTAAGGGGGCATCCTTCACCTGGAGCAACAGGAGGATTGGGAGCAATCTCATCTAGGTCAAGCTCGACCGGTTCCTCATTTCCCATGAAGCTATTCCCTTCCTCGACGCTGCAACTCTCTCAAATTTGCCAAGAATCGGGTCAAACCATAATCCCATTCTGTTAGAGGCCACTGGTGGGCCTAGGTTTAAGATCCCTTTTAGATTTGAGTCCATGTGGATTTCCCACAAGGATTTCAAATAGTTGGTTTCAGAATGGTGGCAGGTGACGGTGGTTGGTTCAGCATCCAAAAGACTGGCCCTAAAACTTAAGATGATTAAAAAGAACTTAAAGGCATGGAATAAGGAGGTTTTTGGCAACATTTTTGAGTCTAAAAGGTCCATATCTGAGTGCTTGAAGAGTTTAGAGGAAAATATGGAGGTCGAAGGGTATTCTGAAGGCCTCAAAGAGGAGGAACGGAGCCTCCTGGTGGACTATCATTCCATTCTTGCTAGTGAGGAAACGTTTTGGCATCAGAAGTCCAGGGATATTTGGCTGAAGAGCAGTGATTCAAATTCAAAGTTTTTCCATGCGTCTACCATGAGACATAGGGGGGCCAACAAGATCAGACAAATGTTGTGTAAGGATGGGCGCACTACCAGGGATATTGACGAAATTCGAAGCGAAGCAGTCGATTTCTTCTAAGATTTGTTGGGTGCTCCTCCTGATAGCGTCCTCCAAGTTCAAAAATCCTTGCTTGCTAATTTCCCTACCAAAGTCCCCCATGAGGCAAGTATTAAACTCTTGGAACCTTTTTCCCATTCCGAGATTAAGGATGCTCTTTTTTCCATGCAACCAGATAAGGCCCCCGGGCTTAATGGGTTCCCCCCTCGATTCTTTCAAGTTATGTGGGATGTTGTGGGGCCTGATGTCTGTGAGGCTATCTTAGAAATCCAGGCATCAAGATCCATCCCTCCAAAGCTCAACTCTACCTTCCTAGCTCTCATTCCTAAGTCGCCCGCCTGTAAAAGTTTTTCTGACTATCGTCCCATAAGCCTCTGCAATGTTTTCTACAAGATTCTTACCAAGACCATTGCCAATCGTCTGAGATCCCTCCTCCCCTATTGGTAGGTTCAGCTCAGGGGAGCACCGTTAAGGGTAGAAACATCCTTGACGGCATCATTACTATTCATGAAACCCTCCATATTGCCCAATGTTCTAAGAATGTTGTGCTTTTCCTTAAACTAGACATGAATAAAGATTTTGACAGAGTGGATAGGAGGTTCCTCTATGTTGTCCTTTGCAAGTTGGGCTTCCATCATCACTGGATTGACCTTGTGAATAGTTGCATTTCCACTCTGTCCTTTTTTGTGCTGATCAACGGGTCCCCCGTTGGATTCTTCCAGAGTGCTCGCGGCCTCAGAGAAGGTGATCCACTGTCTCGTATTTTATTCATTCTTTTGGCGAAGGTCCTTAGCTGGTATTTGAATGAAGCCCTCTATCAAAGCAAGATTTCTGGAATTCTACCTACTTCTACAGTTTATCCTTTCACTCACCAAAATTTTGTGGATGACACGCTCATATCCACTAGAGCATCTGTCACTCAGGCGAAATCTATCAAGTGCATTCTGTCCCGGTATGAGAAGGCTTCTAGACAAAAAGTTAATTATTTGAAGAGCAAAATTTATTTTGTTAATACCCCTCTGCGTAGGCAAATTCACATTGCTAGAATCCTTGAATGCACTATTGATTCCCTTCCTGCAACTTATTTGGGGTTGTCGCTAGTTTGCAATGGGCGAGGCAGTGGGAACATCTGGAATTCAATTTTGGAACGACTTCATAAGAAACTCAACACTTGGAAAGGCAAATTGCTATCTCAAGTTGGGAAGGCAACCCTCACCAAAGCCTGTCTTCAAGGAATTCCCACCTATTTCATGTATGTTTTCATGCTTCCTGTGTTTATCCATTCCAAAATCGAGCAGATTCAAAGGAATTTTCTCTGGTTCGACAGCGAAGAAAAATCCAAAATTCCTCTGGTGGCATGGGACAAAGTTTGCCTTTGAAAGGACCAAGGGGTCATGGGATTGAGAAGATCCAGGCTCATGAACACTACCTTAATTTCCAAACATGCTTGGAGAATTCTTATTAATGCACCGACGAAATGGGTCAATATAGTTAAAAGAAAGTATCTTGGGGAAAATTCTCTCCTGGAAGCTGAGTCTCCTCATGAAGCTTCGGCTTTCTGGAAGACGGTGCTTCAAGGCCGTTTGGTGATTAACAGGGGTGCTCATTGGATCTTTGGGGATGGATCCACGATCCTTTTTTGGAGAGACAGGTGGGCTACAGATGAATCTCTCGCTGTAAATCAAAACTTGGCTGGCTTGAGGGCCCAGATTGATCCAAACCGTCATCCCAAGGTTTCGAATTGCATTGACCGGAGTTCCCTTCCCCCTCGTGGAAACTTTCGATGGTGGATGGGTTTGATAATGAGGTGAATTTCTTGTATAGTGTCCTCCAATCGGTGTTAATTCCTTCGATCATAAGAGATGACAAAATTATTTGGAGCAACACGTAGGATGGGCGATTTTCTGTTAAGCACGCTTATGATCTTTTGTCATGTGAGGCTACTGTGGACCCCCGATGGAAAGCAATTTGGAGGAAAGGGATTATTCCTAAGATAAATTACTTTACTTGGATTGCCTTTTATAACAAAGCATTTACCATAGATAATCTCCATAAGAGAGGCCTTGCAATTCCCAACAGGTGCTATCTTTGCTTAGCTGACTGTGAAACATCCGATCACTTATTTTTGCATTGCCCCTTTTCCCATTCGGTCCTAAGTTGTGTGTTTTCTTCCTTCCAAGTACTCTGGTGCTCCCCTCGCTCCCTTAAAGACGCCTTCCTCCAATGGCCCAAGCCCTTTAAGAATTCTAAGCTCCGATTCCTTTGTGAGGTTGCCTTTCACCATTCCATCTGGCAAATTTGGCTGGAGCGTAATGCTAGAATCTTCAAAAAGATCCCTAGAATGGCTCCCTCTGTTGTCCAGCGGGCCTTATCCTTTGCTGTCAAGAATTCAAAAACTATTCCCATCTTTTGCCCTCATAATCCTTGGGAGGCATTTATTTTCAAAAGACTAGACCTTGGCTCCTCTTCCAGAGTTGACTCAGTGAATGGCCACAGGGAGGTCACTTGGACCAAACCTCCTTTGGGGTGGATCAAACTTAATTTTTATGGGGCTGCTAAAGGCAACCCGAGGCCTGCTGGTTCCGAGGGGCTTGTCAAGGACCATAATGGGAAGCTGATCTTGGCCTACTATGAAAATCTAGGCCCTCAGACCAATCATTTTGTCAAATCCCATGGTGTGTTGAAAGGGTTGCAGGTCATATCGAATGATCCTAGGCCTTTAATTATTGAAGGCGATTCTCTAAACATTATCAACTACCTTCGTGGCTCCAAAGACCCATCGTGGCGGGTCCTAAATATCATCCTCGAGGCTAGGATGCTCCTCTCTCGATGCGCCAGGTGGGATGCGGGGCACATCTACAAAGAAGGTAATCGGGTGGCGGATCACTTGGCCAACAAAGGACTGATGACCACATGCCCGGTTGTTTGGCGTTCTCGTTTCCCAGCCAAGGTGTACAGTTTGGCCAAGGCAGATATTCCCTCATGATGAAGAATTTGTATCATAGGTCTTCTCCCAAAGTTTGTTGATATATTGTCTTCGGCTACTATTTTGGTTTAATGTATTTCAAGATCAATATTTCCAGGACTGTCCACGTCTTCTGGGGCCCTCGGACATTTTGTATTTCCCTGTCTTTTTTACAAACTGCTCTATTTACCCAACCATCCGACATGAAATATCTTTTAGCAAGGCTGATTTTGTACATAAGGTTTTGGGATCCTTTATAAAAACCCACAATTAATCTATTATTATAATTACCAAAAAAAAAATCAAAGCCCCATAACTTCAATCTAAAGAATAAATCCACATATTTTTCCATTCACAAAATCCAATTAAATCATTTACTATTTAAAGCATTAAAATCACACCCCTTTTAATATTTAAACAAACAATTCATTCATTCCTTAAATCAAAGCCCCATAACTTCAATCTAAGGAACAAATCCACATCCCTTTTAATTTTAAAAGCCCTAATATAATCATCAAAAATCAAAGGTTTCCTTTTAAATTAAAACCCTAATATAATCATT
Organism: Wollemia nobilis; assembly: GCA_028583015.1. NCBI lineage: Eukaryota > Viridiplantae > Streptophyta > Pinopsida > Araucariales > Araucariaceae > Wollemia > Wollemia nobilis. The sequence continues at coordinate 6,696,034 of JAQPPZ010001050.1, read as the reverse complement.
AAAATCAAAGGTTTTCCTATTTAATCAAATGCCCTTTAATAATACCCAGGTGTTGTAGGTGAGTTGGAGAAGAGAGGACAATCCTTCAAGGGAGGTCCCAGGTTCGAATCTCTACCCTACCAAAAAGATGAATTGGGTACCCAAAATCCAATTGATAATTTTGGTGCGGGCAGGGCTAGGTGTGACTCCCGGGTGACTTTGACGGTGTAAAACCCCCTGTTCGTGGTCTCTCAGACCAAGGCAGCCCCGTAAGGGGTTTTTCGCTAAAAAAAAATACCCTTTAATAATAATTAAAATCAAAGGTTTCCTATTTAATCAAATGCCCTTTAATAATCATTAAAATCAAAGGTTTCCTATTTAATCAAATGCTCTTTAATAATCATTAAAATCAAAGGTTTCCTATTTAATCAAATGCCCTTTAATAATCATTAAAATCAAAGTTTTCCTATTTAATCAAATGCCCTTTAATAATCATTAAAATCACAGGTTTTCTATTTAATCAAATGCCCTTTAATAATCATTAAAATCAAAGGTTTCCTATTTAATCAAATGCCCTTTAGTAATCATTAAAATAAAAGGTTTCCTATTTAATCAAATGCCCTTTAGTAATCATTAAAATCAAAGGTTTCCTATTAATCAAATGCCCTTTAGTAATCATTAAAATCAAAGGTTTCCTATTTAATCAAATGCCCTTTAATAATCGAGCAGTTCGTGCACGGTAGCGGTCACAAAAATTTTGGCCCTAAAAAAAAAAAAAAAAAAAAAAATGGCAGATTTTGGAGGCAACAAGTTGTGACGGATGGAGCAGTAAGGAGGAGGAGCGAGAGGTCTAGGGGCATCAAACCCTAGGTGTGGGACTTCATAGGGCAGATCAGCAGACGCGGCAGTGGGGGCTCGGCGAGATAGCAGCTCCCTGAGCGGAGGATGTGGACAAGGAAGTTCTATTGGAACCGGTCCAAGGGCGTTGGGCGGATGCGGTTGAAGATTTCTCTGAGGGGGACCAGGACTCTATGCGTCAGGATCAAAGGAAGACCCAAGAAGGAGACAAAGAGAAACCTGGCAACTGGAGACCTTCATATCTTAATGCTCTTCGCGGTAAGCAAAAATTATCCGACTCTTGTTTTAATCTAAAATCTGTCAATGGTAGGTTGCACGTCCCGCATTCCTTAGCTCAAGCATGTGGCTATGGAGGGCATAACATCTTTGGTGGCTAAATTTATGGGGGTGAGGCCAGACATGGAAGTCATAAGGAGATGGGCCATCCAAAAATGGCAGCCAAGGGCCGGTATGATGATTAAGGCTTTACCCAAGAGTTTTCTTTTGGTGACATTTCAATGTGAACAGGACATGGAAAGGACTCTCCAAGGAGGTCCTTGGTTTTTTGGGAAAAGGGGCTTGTATCTGAAGCGTTGGTCCCCCGATTTCAACCCCTGCACTCAGTGCCGGATTTGGCTCCTATTTGGGTTAAGATGCCAGGATTACCTCTACTTTTCTGGAACGAACAAATATTGGCTGGGATAGCTACAGAGATTGGAGAACTAATAGCTATTGATCCTGCAACCTTGAGCAAAACAAGACTCCTATCTCGCTCGCATGTGTGTGTTGGCGGACCCGAGTAAAGAGCTCCCTAAATCCATTATTTTGTCGTCTATGTTTGGCCTTCATACTCATGTATTTGAATATGAAAATATGTCTTTTAAGTGTAGTGTTTGTGGGAAGGTAGGGCACCAGGGTATCCACCGCATTTCCAAGAACCAAATTCCCACTCCAAAATACCGATCCTCAAACCTGCAATAATATCCCTCCCCGCGCATCTCCATTCCTACCCAACCCGGGCCTCAAGGACGTGGAGCTCGAAATCCGAATATCGTAGACCCCGTTCGCCCTATTGTAAGCAAGAGGCAACGTTTTAACCCTCCTCCCAAAAATTCCTATGCCCCAAAACCCTCTCACATGGGAGCCGGTCCCTTTGATGGGAACCCTCAAGCTCAACCTCGCTCCTAAGATGATACAAGCAAGCCTCGTGAGCCAAATCACAAAGGAAAGAACCCCATAGATCAACGCCCCGGGGCAAGTAAGTTTGATTGGGTGATACGGGAGGCCTATGGAGGCTCGGTGGAAGTGGTCCCATGTACCGCAGAGGAATTTATGGGAAGAAATTCCAAGGAGATCAACATCCCAAAGGAGAACAGCTTTGATGCATTAAATCATTTGAAGGGAGATCAGATGGACAGCCAAGAAGTGGAATCTGAGGTAGAGGAGACTCAAGAGAAGGATTTAGAGGAGAAAAATCAGAGGAAGGAGCAGGAAACTAATAATACAGGCAAGGATACTCAGGAGGAAGAGGTGAACCACCAAGATCAGTGTAACCCCAAAGCAGGGAAAAAAGAATCTACTAATCAAGAAGCTAAGAGCACGGAATCATCTCCACTGTCAAAAAGACCAGTTAACCTGGAAATCCAGATTGTTACCCCAAAGACCAAGACCGACCTACCCAAGATGGTTACTAGAAGCCAAGTGAATCCCAAGGAACTTCAACCTAGAGCGGATGTATGGGGATATGGTTCGGTGGGAAGAGGGAAACCTAGCAATGCCGCCTTAAGGCGTAAAGAAGCAGAGCGAGGAGTGGCCGATGGCACTCAAGCAAGATTGCTCTTTGGGGCGAAGGCTCGAGGATCCAAAGCCCATAAATGAAGATCCTTTCATGGAATATTCGTGGGAGTAATCCCGCAAAAATAAGAGCTTTGTATGCTCTTAGACAAGAACACAAACCGGATATGATTTTACCGCAAGAAACTAAAATGGAGGAGAGTAGAGTTATTCCTTTTAAGAATAGGACTTGGCGAGAAGTCAAGTAGTAGGCCAAGAGGCCACCGGAACAAGCAGGAGGGTTACCGGTTATGTGGAACAAAAATGTGATTGATAGTAGAGTGATTCCGATGTCTAGTTGGTTTATTTGTCTCTTATGTGTGGATAAAACCACGCAGAAGAGTGGATCTTAACGAATGTATATGCTCCAGCTTAGACAGTGGACCGAGAAGGGTTCTTTGGAGTCGACTAGCCGAATTGAGGGAGACGGTCCCCAACTACCCTTGGATTGTAGCGGGGGATTTCAATTGCTACCTTAATCCCGTAGATAAATTGGGGGGCTCTCAAAGAATAACTGCCGATATCTACGAGTTTAGAGATTTTGTTGAGCAACATGAGCCGATGGATGTGGACCTCGCGTAGATTCTCCTATACATGGTCTAACAAAAGATTGAAGGAAAACCAAATTCGGATAAGATTAGATAGGTTTCTTCTTTCTCAATAATGCCCGGAGAGGTTTGGGGACTCTTCATTAACGACACTCCCAAGAATCGGGTCCGATCACAACCCAATTCTGTGGGAAACAGGGAGGACTCTAAGAAAAGATACATCGTACCCTTTCGATTCGAACTTATGTGGTTCCAACATCGGATCTCAAGGATCTCGGTTGCCCAATGGTGGGACAAAAAGTATAATGGTTCGAAACCGGCCCAAGTGGCATGTAAACTAAGGAATGTGAAGGCTAACATTAGAGAGTGGAACAAAACTTCCTTTGGCAATATTTTTGTTAAAAAGGCAGTAACTAAAAGACAAGATCAATGAACTACAGGAGAAGTTGAAGTCGGAGCAGACTACGATGAGGATCCGAGAAACCAGGAGAGGGAGCCGTTAGCCGAATACCACACGATGCTAGGATTTGAAGAAACCTTTTGGAGGCAGTAAATCCGGACCGCGTTGGTTAAAGGAGGGTGACAGAAATACAAAGTTCTTCCATGTCTCTACTCTTCGCCACAGGAGTACTAACAAAATTAAGGAGATCAAGATGGCCGATGGGTCTAACACCAAAGATATGGAAGACATAAGGAGGGAAGCGGTTGAGTACTTTAAATCGTTGCTAGAAGATGTAAATCCGACTATTGAAGAAGAGGACTCTCTCGTTGGCAGCCATTCCACCCCTCAGAATCGATAATCTTAATGGATTCTTACTTAGTCCTTTCACAAAGGAGGAAATCAAGAAGGTCGTTTTTGACATGGATGGTAATAGCTCCCTAAGACCGGATGGCTTCCCCGCAGCCTTTCTTCCGTAAGTTTTGGGATATCCTAGGCAATGATGTAGTGGAAGCTATAATTGAGGCTCAAAAGGACATGGAAATCCCATAAGGAGTTAATGCTACTTTTTTAGTCCTCATCCCTAAACTAGTGGGAGCAATGGAATTTTCCAGCTTTCGCCCTATCGCTTATGTAACACTCGATGAAGATTCTCACAAAAACAATCGCCAATAGGTCGAAGGTTATCCTTCCTTTCATCATTGATATGAACCAAGGTGGCTTTGTGAAAGGGCGACAAATATTGGATGGTATCATCACAATTCATGAGGTTATTCATTCAATGGTGACTAGTAAGGAAGCGTGTATGTTACTAAAGCTTGATATGAATAAAGCCTACGACCGGGTCTCATGGCGGTTCCTCACCAAGATTTTGGGTAAGTTTGGTTTTTGTCCCAGTGGATTAAGTTGATTTTTAGTTGTATCTCTACTACAAGATTTTCTCGTCATGGTGAATGGGTCACCCTCCTGGTTACTTTAAGAGTGAAAGGGGGTTGCGACAAGGAGATCCTTTGTCTCCATACTTGTTTATTATTTTAGCGGAAGCATTGGGTAGGAACATTTCAGCAGAAGGTGGCAGTATGGTCAATTGGAAGGTTTTAAACCAGCCTCAACAAGCAGGCGGTGTCTCACCAACAGCTTTGTGGATGATACAATCATTGTGTCCAAAGCCTCCGTGCCTCAAGCTAGGAAGTTGAAGAGAATTCTAACCAAGTATGAGACAAGCAGGATAAGACATAAACTATAAGAAGAGTAGCATCTATTTCTTTAACACGCCCGGTGGGAGGGAGGAAAGAATAGCTAACCTCTTCGGTTGTGGAAAGGAGCTTCTACCAAAGAACTTATCTAGGCATGCCTATGTTCGAAGGAAGAATGAAGGCTACTTTGTGGAACTCGACCATTGACAGGATCTCCAAAAAGTTAGCATGGTGGAAGGGCAGCCTTCTCACCTCCGCAGAAAAGCCTTATTAGTTCAAACTACTTTACAGAGCATTCCAATTTATCGCATGTCTCTATTTAGAATGCCCGCAAAGGTCCGAGCTACATTGGAGCTAATTCAACGCAACTTCTTGTGGTCGTGTTCGGAGGAGAGAAAGAGAATTTCGTTGGTAGCATGGAATCAGGTGTGTGTGCAAGCAAGGATCGTGGGGCCTCGGGGTTAAAGAGAATGAAAGAATTGAATCAAGCTCCGATTGGCAAACAGTATGGAGATTTATCAATAATGATCAATTGGGATGGGTAAAACTTCTTAAGGCAAAATATATCGTAAATAATCGGGACTTCCCGAAAGCCGATAATCTTCCTAGAGGATCCTATTTTTGGAATTGTTTGCTCGAATGTCGGGAGGTAGTCAGAAAGGCATCGATGGAGAATTGGTAATGGAAGACAAGTGGACTTTTGGAAAGACCCGTGGTTGGAAGAGGCCCCTCCGAAAGATAACTTAGACCTTCGTGTCCTCCAACATAAACTTTCGAAGGAAATGGGAGGAAAAGTAGGGGATTTTATTGTCGTAGCACAGAAACTTCTTCTTGGAAGAAAATCACAGCTCATAATCTGTCGTAGCAAGAGAAGGTGGCCCTAACCAAACTCAATGATGCTTTAAGGGTGTTCCCGATCATTCCCCGGGGGAGGAAGAGACAAGGCGATTTGGGGCAAAACTACAAGTGGGATCTATTCAATAAAAATCGCCTATAAGTTAATCCACTCAGGATTCAATGGTCGGACTCCGACTTCGTTATTTGGTTAAATAATTTAACCCCAAAAATAGCTTTCTTCTTTTGGTTGGCGCTCAAAATAAGATCCCGACAACGTATAATCCGCAAAGGAGAGGTTTCCAATTCATCAATCGATGTATCTTGTGTGAGAAAGCAATAGAATCTGTAAGTCATATATTTCTAACTTGTGATTTTTCTTGTACAGCTCTTCCAAATGATCCCGTCCAAATTTCATATAGATTGGGTCTCGTCCAAATAGCATGTCCGACTTCCGCATACAAGGGCTTCCCCTTCCGGCAAAGCTTTTGACTTGGCTCGGAAGCTCGCCTTACTCCCATTTTTTATGGGGGATATGGAATGAGAGAAATAAGAGAGTATTTAAAGGACGTAAGAAAGATCCCGTGTTATGTGGTAATAAAATAATCGTAGCTTTGAAAGAAAACTCGGAAAACTTTCTTCTTCAAAAATGAGACCATGTCTCTAAGGGAAAGGAGGATTTTGCGGAACTCGGGGAGAGGATCTTCCGGACCTAGACATTACAACCAACCCACGGGATGGTGTCAAGTGGATACCCCCCACACAAAAGTGGGTTAAGTTTAATTTTGACGGGGCAACTAAAGGAAATCCGGGGTCGCAGGAGCAGGAGGAGTTTTGAGAAATGAGGAAGGAAAAGTGGTCCTTGCCTTTGCAGAGCCTTTGGGAACTCAAACAAATCATTTTGCAGAAGCCCGAGCTCGCATGCGTGCAATGAGAATTGCCGGACTTGAGGGTTATAAGGAAGTTATCTTTGAAGGGGATTCGCTTAATATAATCAAGGCAATTAAGGAGGATAAAGACCCCAACTGGACCATATTGGAGCTTATCCTAGAAGCAAAGATTCATAAATCTCATTTGGTTAATGCCCGAATCCAACACACCTTCGGAGAAGGGAACCAAAGCGGCGGATCTAATGGCAAATATTGCGCTTCGTTGGGGAGATGCAAATTTGGAAGGATAACTTCCCTCAAGAACTATTGGTGTTGGTCGCTAGAGAAGAGCTAAGATCAAACCCGTTAGAGCATCGGGAGATCGTAGGGGCCGATGATGAGTAATCCGACGGATGGAATTAGGCAGAAAAGGCATCCCATTTATCGGGGCCTGGGAGGTGACAAGTGTACAAGATACAACAACCTAGTGTTAGTAAGTGCTAGGTGTTGTTTGGTTTTTGTTTTATCCCGAATAGTCAAGCGACAAGTATAGGACCGTGGACTCTAAGTATGGCTTAATGTGAGTCTTAGAAAGATCCATTTTGTATTTTGATTATACGGGCTTGATGCTAGAACCAGCCCATTTTGACTTTGTAAAAGGTTTGTGGACCTTATAACCACCTCTACCTTATACCAAAAAAAATGCCCTTTAATAATCATTAAAATCAAAGGTTTCCTATTTAATCAAATGCCCTTTAATAATCATTAAAATCAAAGGTTTCCTATTTAATCAAATGCCCTTTAATAATAATTAAAATCAAAGGTTTCCTATTTAATCAAATGTCCTTCTTCCAAAGCATGGTGGTTTCCACAGATGGCACTCCCAAACACAACGTCCCTTATTCCTTATACGTGGAGGTCTAACTCACAACTTTGAAACACTTAACAGAGTCTCTAAGCATACCGAGGTGGTTCCCTAAAAGCACATCACCTGAGCTTACATAGGCATCTCTTAAAACACATAGCATTTAACTTGGAAAAACACTCTCCCAAACACACACACATAGTGCTTAGCTTGGATAGACACTCTCCCAAACACACATTGCATCTATCTTGGACAGACGCTCTCCCAAACACACACCCGATGCTTAGCTTGTATAGACACTCTCCCAAACACACACCCGATGCTTAGCTTGGATAGACACTCTCCCAAACACACATCCACAATGTTTATCTTGGAAAGACGCTCTCCCAAACACACACCCGATGCTTAGCTTGGACAGACACTCTCCCAAACACATACCCATAATGTTTATCTTGGACAGACGCTCTCCCAAACACACACACACAGTGTTAGCTTGGACAGATGATCTCTAAAAATGCAAACATCATCCAACTTAGTATAGACACTATCCCAAACATACACACAGTGTTAGCTTGGACAGACACTCTCTAAAAAATGTAAACACCGCCTAACTTAGGACAAATGCTCTACCAAACACACACACACAACGTTAAATTGTAAAGACGCTCTCTAAAAATGTAAACATCGTCCAACTTAAGATAGAGACTCTCCTAAACACACACACACACACACACCGTTTAGCTTTCAACCAAAAAATTTATGGTTTCTAAAAAACATCAATAGGGCAGAAACTTAGAGTTTTTAACCAAGCAAATTATGGTTTCTAAAACACCAATTTTCACTGTACAAAGCATGCACTAAAAAAAATGCAAGTTAAATTCTATTACTCCAACCTCAATGCTGTTGTGAAATGGGGATCAATGAAGTCTAGGTCGCTTCTCCTTTGCTCACAGTGTGTTCCTCACCTTTCCTATCCCTATTTTGTATTCTCTCCCTTTGCTCCTTCGTCCTCCTCCCTCGGTCCTCTCTCTTCTTTCCTCTCTTTCTCACACCATACGAGCTTCTTCTCCTCTAGTTGGCCCGTCTCGAACCTTGATCCCTCTCCTTGAGCCTCCTCTCCTTCCATTCTTCGTCCCTTTCTCTGGTGGTAAGGAACCCTTCGTCCAATCGTTTCCATATTTGAAAGCCTATTATCCACCCTAGATTATTTCATAGCTTACGAGCTATAAAGGAATATGATATTTACATATTTTATATTTTAGAAGGATGGTATTCTTTTAACATATCTCCTTTATTTTAAATATATATCTTTTATTGATAATTATCACCATTAAGATACCTCTTTTATTTATACAATTTCATAATTGTTTTCATTAAAATAAAAGACATCTTATTTCTTAAATGGATATATGTTTTTTTTTTTTTTTTAATTAAAGTATTTCAATGACTTCTCTATTAGCATTAAAATGAATACCTTTAATTAACTAAAAAAACTCTCATCTATTAAATAAAATGAGGTTTACTAATGAGCTTAATTAAATCAATTATTTAATCAAACTTCATTGATCCTTTTGAATGAAATTGTATTTAACATTCAAATTTAATATGTTTTTCTCTATGAAAATGATGCTCTATCTTTTCTTTAACAAAACAATTAGGTTTATGCATCCACATATATTTGGCAGTTTTTTTTCTATAACAGTTCGAACATTATGCTACTCCAACCACTATGTAATAAAGAGCAAACAAATTTATAAAGCAACAAAGAGGAAATCTTTCCATAGACCCTGTCACCTATCTCATCCAGATATTTTACGATAGCTACTAGGCTATCAACTAAGGCTCAAGGCGATCAACCATCGACAATTATCCCTTCCAATAATGCATGCCTATATGAAGGTATCTATCCATGTTACCTCCGAGTACCTTAATCATCATTTCCCCTTATATTAGGCACCCTCATTTTTTGTGGATGCTTTTGCCTTCTCCACCCACGAGTATACCGAATCTTGCACACTTGGCAATATATTAGCAATAACATACCCTTCACAAATCAACTAAACATCATATAGTTGGTACAATTGTTCAAACTAAGTATCACCACACCATAGGTTAATACATTATTCCTTTGTGCCATAAATTCAACTAGGGAGGCTCATGACACTAACCTATAACATTCTTCTTATGAGGCCTTGGATCCATGTGATGCAAGCCATTCCCTCAACCATTTATTAATGCTTGAAATATATATCATGGCAAGACATATCACATTCTAGCCAATCCTAGGCCTTTTTCCTATTGTTAGGTGATCAAGGCTGCAAACCCTAAGGTGCATATTTGTCCTTCTCTTAACCCGTAACATTTTTCATCTTCTTTTTCTTAGCTTTCCATTGCCAATTCATTAAGTTCTATAACCTTAAATATTAAATCTAATAGTATATTTTAAGCTCACACTTCCAACTCAACCAACCTTAACAACAATAATAAATATAATAATAAATATTTATGAACTTAGCCAATCCCCTTCTATATCCTCAAACCTTAGGTTTATCTTCTAGTAAAAAGGATAAAATAGTAAAACTCAAAAGTTTCTCATTTATTTACATTTTTAATGCTAAAAATATTAAAATCTATGGTAGTAACCCTCTCCTAGCTGAATGATAGTATGCTTCATGTTACTTTTCAAACTCATATCCCATTCTAATATAGATGATTTCTAACATGAGATATTAGGGAAAATAACTAGGTCTGCATGAAAAGGGCATAAAATATCTCCTAGAGGCCAAAGCTTGGGTGAGTTTTTATAGGATAGGTTAAATCCCTAGTTGTAAGTAGCCTCTTCTCCCTTTTCCTTTGTTTGATAGTGAACATGAACCTTATCTTTTTTATAGGAAATCTCATGATGACATTGTTTCTTTAAACAAATTTGATTAGGATAAGGAGAATTATATTGGGCCATTGCTCCTCATAGATCCTAGATCTTATCAATTTAAACACTTTTCTTGTGTAAATATTGTAACCCTAGACTATCTCGAGTTTATTGTTGACAAAGATAACTATGATATGGAGGATGTTTTGCAGGACCCTCCTCAAGATTTTCCTTTAGACTATCTAAGAAAAAATGACTTCTATTTTTGTGGATATTTTTCCCAAATTATGAATGTTGCTATCTCATAGATAATATATCAAACTCAACCATCCTTAGATCCTATAAATCTTAAGAACATGGGAGTGTTGCTTGTTACACCTAAATTGGAAGATAAGTCTCATATTTTGATTGATGAAAGTGTGGACATCGATATGAGGACTCCTAAAAATCCTAAGACCCTCAAGCTAGGTAAAGTTTTGACCTCAATCAAGTAGAAGCAATACACCAAGATTTTTATAAATTTTAGTGATACCTTTTCTTAGTCCTATACCAATATACCAAGCCTTTTTATTTCCCTAGTTTTCCACCACCTAGTTGTTAAACTTGATGCAAAACCCATAAAGTAAAAATCATAGAAGAATTAGAAAGTCACCTTGTTGGTCAAGGAGGAGATTCAAAAACTTCTTGATGTTAGATTTATCAAAGCTATTGACTATTCTAACTAGATCTCTAATGTTGTTCTTGTTGCCAATAAAAATGACAAGTTTAGTGTTTGTGTAAACTTTTGGGACATCAATAAGGTATGTTCCAAGTATTACTTCACCTTGCCCAACATTGACATGATCATCAATTTTACTGCAAGATGTGGACTGTTCTCTAGTGGGTAGGTTCGTAGGTTATAATAAGATCAAAATCACTCGTCAAGACCAATCCAAAAACACTTTTACCACTCCATAGGGAACATTTTGCTATCAAGTCATGTCTTTTGGCTTGAAAAATGCAAGAGCTACCTACTAACTATCCATGACATATATATTTCATGACGTGATGCATGACATTGTGGAAGCCTATGTCAATGACCTTATTGATCAATATTTATATTAAGAAATCATGTTTAAGACTTAATATGCACTTTCAAATGGTTGAGGGAGGATGAGGTATGCCTAAAGCTTTAGAAATGCATCTTTAGATTACATCAAGAAAACTGATCGGATTCATTGTATCTTGATGTGGCATCAAAGCTAATCCTAACAAGATATCAACTATCATTGATATGCTCCACTCAAATTTTAACCTAGCTTAAGATTTTTTAGGGCAAAATCCAAACCATTTAGAGATTCATATTTCAACTTGTTGTTAAGTGTCATAATTTTACCAATATTTTGAGGAAGGATGTGGTCTTCAATTGGGGTATTGATTTTCAAGTGACCTATAATTCTCAAATTCTACCTCTTGTCACATCCTATATTCATCCCTAATAATCCTTATTGTCCTTGTTTCTATACATAGTAACAATAAACCATGCCTTAGGAGATGTGTTGGTGCAATAATATCACCAACATAAAGAGTGATCCATCTTCTACATTAGTAGGAATATGGTCAATTACGAAGTTTGCTATATCCCCTAAGGAAGCTTTGTATTTCTATAGTGTTTGCTTCCCAAGAGCTTCAATACTACATGCTTAGCCATAAGACATTTTTAATCATGAAGGTCAATATCTTGTGATATCTCACATCAAAGCTTCACCTCTTGGGATGAAGCACTAAGTGGGTCATCACCCTTAACAAATTCAATCTTGAATTTGTTAGCTAGAATCATATGAAATATCAATTCATTGTTGACCAAGTAGCAAGTACACCTTTAGAAGCTAGTCATATTTTAGCTAAAGACTTCCCAAATAATTCAATATTTAGCCTATAAGCCAATCAATCTAATTCTTGGATCCTATACTTTGATGGTACTTGATGTGTCAAAGGAGTAGGGGTATGAGTTATCTTGGTAACTCCTTAATAGTATCTTATCCTTTTGTCCTTTAAGATCCCTTTTTCCTATACCAACAATATTGTAGAGTATGAAGCTCTTATACCAAGACTTTGTATAGCCTTAGCTTTGTAGGTTAGAACCTTATTTATTTTTAGATATTCCTAGCCTATAGTGAACCAATTCAATGGTGTTTATAAAATGAAATATAAAAATATTAGGCCATACAAAGACATAATTGGTATGTCTATGTCTACTTTCAATAAAATCACTATCAAAGCCATTCCCCAATCTAGTAATTGTCATGTTGATGCTATAGTAGTGACTACATTCCTTGTCCCCTTAGAGTTGGATAATGGATAATCCAAAATTATCATTCAAATTTGAGTCTTAAACCTTATAATTTTACTAGCTTCCTCTACAAACCTGTTTTGTAGAAGTGTCTTCTTCTCTTGATCCTTGGTACAATAATATCTTTTTCTTCCTTAGGGATGGCATGTTTCTTGGTAGTTTGAATTATAATGAGCACAATAACCTTAAGCAATGCTCCTATAGATAGGTCATCATTGGAAAAATATTATACCATCATTCCTTTGATGACATTCTCCGTATATGCCTTACCTTAGCCAACGACCGACCAATCATTAAATAGGCCCATGATGGATCATGTGATGATAACTTTAGGAGAGTTGTCATTGCCAATAAAATACTATAGATGGGTTATTAATATCACTCCATGAAAAAGTACTATTGCAACTATGTTAGGAGTTGTAATTAGTGTTAGAAGCATGATAACCTTATCCACACTCCATCCTAGGATCTTAACCCTTTACTTCTCCTTGGAATTTTTCACTTGGTGCAATGCCCTATGTCTTGGCTTATGGAATTGAAGCCATATTCTCTTTTGACCTTAAGGTACCTTAATTGCATAATTTGTTGTAGGATTTCTCCATGAAAAATTACTATTGCAACTATGTTAGGATTTTTAATTAGTGTTAGAAGCATGACAACCTTATCCACACTCCATCCTAAGATCTTAACCCTTGACTTCTCCTTGGAATTTTCCACTTGGGGCTTAAGCATCATTGGGAAAATCGACTTGGAGTCATCTAATGGGCATATTTTCATCATCATGGCTACTAAGTACTTTAATAAGTGGTTCAAATCCATTCCTTTAGCCTTAGTCATTATATTTCAATTCTCTAAGTATGTCTTTAACCAAATACTTTTTCATTTTGATGTCCCTTCTATGATAATCTCTAACAATGGATCACCCTTAAAAAATAAGGATATCTAGAAAGTTTGTGCTAAATGCAAGATTCATCACAAATGGTTAACACCTTACTATCCTCAAGTAAATGTCCAATTTGAAGCTTCTAATAAGACTCTTGTCAAGATCCTTATGAATCTTATCAAAAAAATTGGTCAAGATTGGCATCTTCAACTTTATCCCACTTTGTGCGCCTATCGCACCTAGTATTCAAGCTCCCAATGGTGTGATGCCCTATGTATTAGCTTATGGAATTGAAGCCATATTCTCTTTTGACCTTATGGTGCCTTCATTGCATATTTTTTGTAGTATTATTCTATTGAAGATAAATATTATCTCACTTATCTTAGCCAGTTGGAGTTGCTTGGTGAATAGCAAATTCATGTCGTAGAGGACCTATGGATCTACCAACAAAGGCTTAAGCATACCTATAGAAAAATGTACAATCTTGCTCCTTCAAGGTTGGTGATCTCATTATCAAAGAGAATTAAAAGAATACCAATGCTAAATCTAAGCTCAAAGATAAGTTTCAGCCTAATTGGCTAGCTCCATTTATCATAACCTCCAAGTTTAGTTTAATAGCTTACCACCTTGCCATGCTTAATGAAAAATAACTTAAAGAACCAATGAAAATGATACATATTAAATGATATTACATTTGAGTCTACATGGACTACATATTTATTTTAACTCTTTGTCATTGCTTGCTTGCATTTTACATGATCTCATATCTACTTGTATGCATGTGCTTGTCTATGCCTGGACTGTCTATTGCATTTAAAAACAAGGATACATGATAGAATTCAAATGATGATTTTAGTTAGGATATTTGACTATTGCATTGTACTAGGTAGATGATGTAAGCATATCCTTCTAGTTCTATCTTTATAAACCAAATCAGGGTTCACAAACCATCTATCTTTATAGTCAATATCTATCATTCTCTAGTTCAATCTAATTTGTATCAAATCACATTTATAAAGTCTTTTTATCTACAAATCCACTACCCCATTATGAATACTATGAAGATCATAGGTGTTGATGGAAAACTCAAATCAAATTTCTTTTATCTCATTAAGAACTAAATTATGAGTACTGTAAAGTTTTGTAGGCGTTGATAGCCCCATCAATCTTATCATCTATTACTCATTGATAAATTTATCATACCAATTGGATAAATCATTTAGTTCCACATAAATTAATCATTAGTCCTCTATGACACTTCAAAAAGATGCAAAGTAATCTAAATCAAAATTCCTTTAAGCACAAAGCTTTTCTTAAAGGAAAATATCAAGGTTAAATGCCTTAAAGCTAATAGGTAAGGCTAAATCAAGTTATTTAAGCATGAAACTATGCTTAAAGGCAAGGATAAATCTTTTGAACATACTTGTATATAGTTGTACATATCATGTATCATAATAAACTAAGAAAAATTTCTTTAAGAATTTGTCTAAAGGCCATAGAAATAGACATCTTCCTAAAGGCAAGTCTCAAAGTAAATCTAATAAAAAGTCCTTTAATGAATTTACCAGTAATGAATTTTTAGATTTTTTGAAAAAATATAGAATTCAATGACAACTAAAAATAGCCTACCCACCACAAAAAATGATATTTCAAAACATAGAAACTAAACAATCATGGAAATGGAATGGAGCATGTTGAAGTACATACAACTTGGACACTCATTCTGGATAGAAGCTATACATACAATAGTTTACTTACTCAATCGAGCATCCACTTCGTCACTTGAACATATCACTACAATAGAAGCATGGAGTGGACAAACCATTAGTCTCTCATTTTTAATTATTTGGGTATACAACATACATGCACATTCCAAAAGAAAAGAGATAAATTGGATGAAATTCTCAATAGTGCATCTTACTAGGATACAATGATGAATCAAAATCCTATAGACTATTTTATCTAGATTTAAATAAAGTATACATTATTTGTGATTTTGTTTTTGATGAAGAAGGAAAATCACCTTCATCACCATCATAATAATCTTCATCTAACTCAACTCTAATAATGATTGAAAGTGATAAAGAAACTACAAATGAAGAGTTGTTCAGTGACATCAATTATGAATAAAATGTATCTACTTCACCACAACATACAAGGAGAATGCCTAAATGGTATACTAGTACATTTAAAGCATATGAGATAAATGGAATTCCATAAACCTCTTCTAAAAGATCAAGAACACAAAGTATGACTCATAATGAAAAAAATATGGCTCTAATGAGTATAATTAAGCCATGCATAGTATATGAAGATCTTCAATCCATTATAGGAAGCTCTTCAATCCATTACTTGAATACTAAGCACTATTAAATAACAAGACTTAGAATATCATTGATATTCCAACAAAAAAAAAGGATATTGGATGCAAATGGGTCTACAAAGTCAAATATAAGTCAAATGGTAGTATTGATAAGCACAAAGTAAGACTTGTAGCAAAGGTATATGCATAACAGGAAGACATATAGTATGAAAAACCTTTTCCCCTACAACAAAAATAAAATCCATCATAATTATCTTTGCTCTAACCATACAATTTGGATGGAAAATTCATCTAATGGATGTGAAAAGTTCCTTTCTCAATAGAGATCTAAAGGAAGAAGTCTATATGACTCAACTAGAAGAATTTATCATACCTAGACAAGAAACAAAGGTATGCAAATTGATAAAATCTCTTTATGGTATCAAACAAGCTCCTCAAGCATGGTATATGTAAATAGATTAATATTTTGAAAGGCATGGGTTTAAAAGGAACCCATATGATCCAAGTATGTATCACAAAGAACAAGGAGGAGATAGTATTCATCAATGTGTATGTAAATAATTTGGTCATCATAGAAAGTTTTAAAAATATGATTCTAGCTACAAAAGAAGACCTGACCAATCTTGGATTATTACATTATTGCCTAGGATTGGAGGTAAAATAGAGCCACCATCATATATTTGTTTCAAAATAAAATATTGTAAGAACCTCCTTGAGAAATATCATATGGAAGAGTGTAAATCTATAGTATCTCCAATGCATTCAGGTATACAAATCTCACACTTGTATTCCTCTCCTTCGATGGATTCAACACTCTACTAGAAATTTATTGGGAGTCTTATTTGCCTAACTTACATAAGACCAAATATCAATTTTGCAGTAAGCTATCTCTTACATTTCATGAAAGAACTAAATATGACACAATGGAAGGTAATAAAGAGAATTTTAAGATATATACAAGGCACTACTGAATATGGTTTAGAATTTAAGAGGAGTGACCAGTTACTCTTAACAATTACACAGATGCAAATTACGTAGGTTGTATCGAAGACCAAAAATCCACCTCTAGTGATGTATTATTTATAGGATATAGATATATCACGGGGAAGCAAGAAATAATAAATGGTTGCTCAACATTCCACTAAAGAAAAATACCATGCAACAACGGGAGTTGTTTGTGAAGCAATATGGTTGAAATATATGTTAACAAATATGGGAGTATAACAAGATAAACCTACAATTATGCATTTTGATAACCAACATGTATTAAAACTTGTTCATAATTAATTTTTCCATGAAAGGACCAAGCACATCAACATGGAGTGTCACTTCATCCATGAACATGTTCAACAATATAATATCTAGCTCAAGTTCTATCCTGCTCAGGAACAATGAGCAAACATCTTCACAAAATTACTAGGATGAGATTTTATTTGCTAGAGAACAAGGGGTTGTACTTAAGTTCCTCACCCTTGATAAATCATAACTTTCTTCTTTATAGCTTGAGATTTTACAAATAGATTCAATTCTCATCTCAATTGAGACGCTATAGCTAAATACCTACATCATTTTTCATAAAATATTTGAATTCTTGATTTTCATTTTCTAGATACTCTTCAATTTTTTGTGTGAATACAAATATTCCAAAATTTAGCATCCTCTTAATATTTTCCTACAAAATCCTTCACAATACTAAAATTTGACCCCTACTATCTATGCATTGCATATAAGTAGAGTAATATTTCCAAAACATTGCACTATCATAGTTTACTTTACTAGATATGGATTGTTAGTTTCCTTCCTAAAGCATAAGTGTAACCACAAAAATTGTAATAAATATTTTATATGAAAACATGTTAATGTTATAAAATAAATTAGATACTCCCAATGAAAACCATTAAAGTAAAGCTTAATCATTATTTGATTCAAGCAGTCAATATTTTCTTCTAAGCTTCAACTAAACTTACTACTTCTTATAAACATGGAAAAGAGAATCTAACTTCATGATACTCAATTAAAACCCCTCTATTTGCTCACCTATCTACAAATTTGTTTCCTTCCCTTAATGTATGTGTAAACTTGATTTCTTCAAACTTAGTGTTATCTTTCTAGATAGGTTAACTCACAGAAAGTTCCATCTAGGATCTAAAGATAAATCAAACCAATGCTACTAATAATGAAACTTAATAACAACAATATCTTATAGGTAATATCTCATGAAATATAACACAAATGAACACAATATACAAATATTACATTAATGATATAGCTTGGTTACAATGCATGGAGCTTTACCTCCAATATATAATTTTTCATGACTTTTTAGTTCTCTAATTATTGCTCTCATCTTTCATCCAAGAGATGCAACCTTTCATATTCCTCTCATAAAGACAAATCTCTCAAGTTGCCAAATATCATGTGACTCTTCATACTGTCTTGACACTTTGAAATCTTCTAGTTTTACATAAAATATAAATTATCTACCAAACTAATATTGCAAGGGGGACCAAATAATGTATTATCTCCAACATATAGCAAGGTCTTGAATTTCCATAAATATCTCTTGTATGTATCATGGAGCCTTAGCTATCCTTGAAATTGAATTTATTAGTATGAGTGAATCACCTTCCATTCATACTTTATTCCATTTTATTTGTTTGCATATTTTTAACCCCTCCAAAGATGCCCAAGCTTTAGCTTCATTATTTATCTTAAATTCACTATTCAAATCATAATGAGACAAAATCTCTCCTCTATTATTTCTAATTATTCCTCCTCCTCCTGTTGGTCCTAGATTTCCTTTAGATGCTCTATCAAGATTCAATTTGACTAAATCCACATCTGGTGGTTTCCACTTTATATTTTTTTCCTTATTTTTGTTTCTCTTGTACATAACATCATAATTTCATTTGATGGCTTGACTCCATCTATCAATACTATCTGCTTCCAGATTAGGTATTGGGTGATTTTATAGGGTTGGTTTAGACTCCTCTATTACTAAAAAAATATTTCTTTTCATTACCTCTAAATTACTTTTCTTTCCTTTAAATATTCTTCTATTTCTTTCTAGCCATATAGTCCAAAGTATTGTATATTTTGATATATCCTAGATTGTTTGTAAAGTCTCACTTTTAAAAGTGCTCTTCCATTGCTTTAACCATTCTTCAATTTTTCCATTCATCACTATGCATTTACCAAATATATTAAGAATCCATTGTTATATATTCTAGACTATTGAGTAGTGTCCCAAGAGATGGTTTATACTCTCCTCCTCCCTTTTACAAAGAACACATTGTGAGGGGCCATGAAAACCCCTTTTCATAAGGTTACCCTAGGATAAAATTCTTCTAATACCTAAAAGCCAAACATACATTTTGACTTTAATAATGCTAGGACTATACCAAATATCTCTTCATATTCTTGTGATATTTTTATTTTGTTGGTGATTTACATTATACCCACTTCTTGTTGTGGATTCTCCTAAGCTATTCAACTCCCAAATTATCTTATCTTTGGCTCCCCTCAAAATAATAATTGTTGTTACATTTATGCTAAACTACATTCTAGCATCAATGTCTTGTATACTTGTAAAAAATATTCTATCCATTTGTATCTTTCTTCCTAATCCTTGTACATAATGTTTGAAATTCTATCAATATATTTATCTTGAAGTAATATCATCCATTGTTTCAAAATTGGATCTAGATTGAGTGGTTTTTTTTATCACATTAGGTATCCATCCAAATAAAAATCTTTTCTCTAATTTCCACCACCCATCTTAGACCTTTAATCACTAGATCAATAGATTTTTTTTTAAATTTCTTGTAATGGTCCACCCTAGAAAAACTTTTCCTTGTTGATTTATGTATTGATGTGTGGATATCAAATGCATAATATTAATTTATTTAATCAAATGTGTTGATAGTTGCACTTTATGTTTTTTAAGTTGGATTATGCAATTTTTAAAATATGATACCGTTTATGAATTTTGTGGTTGTAGGACCAGCTACTATCATAGATGGATTTGTATGGGACAACCACCAGAGTTGGGAGAAAAGAGAAATTATGGATGAAATTCTCATTGATAGCTCAAGGGTAAAAGAATACCCTCATATAGATGCATTGCATACATGTATGCTTTATTAATAATGTACCATTGAGTAAGGAGGTTGATATTAAAGCAAAAGAGCCATCCTTAGTTGGCAAGTGATAACATTGCAGTCACCATAAAGCCTTCTGCTCAAGGAAAAACATTTTTTGCGCATATTAATGATTGCATATTGGACTAACAAATTTTATTGTGATGCATTCATGCATGTGTTTTGAGATATGGAAACGGTTTGGTTAAGTTGGTATTAATAATAATGTTGGTATTATTAATACTAAAAATATTAATATCGATGTTAATAGTTAATATTAGCATTTGATATTAATTAAATTAATTAGGGAGTATTTAATTACTATTATATTACTCTAATGTTAGTAAATAACACTAGCATTAGAAAGTAATAATATTATTATTTCACTAGAAGAGTGAATGATTTCATACTTGGCTTTACAAATATTATTATGGTTAATATTTAACCTAATAAGCTAAACCTTATAAGGGAGTTAAAATCAATAATTATTAAAATAAATATTTTCTCTAAGGTTGAAATATGTGATCTTTGTTAACATTAATTGGAAATATTAATTTCTTTTGTAACAATTGGAATGCTTTAGCAGAAGAATACCGCATGGGAAGGAGCCAAGAAAAACATTTTCTAACTTTTGATCTTCCTTACTCTGTAGAGGTTTATATGTCTTTCAGGTTGCCAAGTTTTGGGGGCATTGTAGATTGGAAGAAAATTTGACAACAATGAAAGATCAAAAAAGGAAGAAGGGATATTTGGAATTAGTTGTTGTAGAGGTATTATTTTTCCTTTAGTTTTCTTTGGAATGTTTTAAATGGATTTTAAGGGGAGACATTTTTTTTTAAGCATTATGTTGTGCAATTAACTAAACACTAAATGGAGTATAGTTTCAAAACCTCTATTGAGATACGTATTCATGGACATGTTACAATCTTACCTTCTATTGAGCAAAACAAACATAGGTGCATGGATTAAGGTTTGGATCTTTTTTGTTGAGATTTCAAATTTAGAGAGAGCAATCTAGATATCTAGCTGGAGGAATAAAATCCTTGTTCTTTGAAATAATTATATTTGCACTACATTGTCCTCCAATAAATTATTAAGTGATAGTGATAGGCAGTGTATCTTTGATATTTTTTTCTTATATTAGATGGTTGTTTGAAGCTCAATAGCTTATCCATTAAGATAACATCTAAAACTATAGAAAGAATAAATTCTTGCAAGCAACCATTATGTGAGGAAAATTTGGTTCAACTAGGTAGAGAGAATCATAGCCAAAAATGTAGTTGAATTATTTAGATATGTGGGTAATGCAAATCCGCATGGGATAAGATAGTGAGATCACTAGGGTATGGTATTGTATGGGAAATCCTATGTTTATATAGGGAATGGATGAACCAAATGAACTAGAGTGCCCTATGGATTATATTTCAAGGTTGGCTCAACGTTCTTTGATTATTTTGACGCATGTGGTAGTACTATTTCTAATGACATGATCCAGTCTTATGTTATATATAATAAGTTATTATATATGCATTCAAGTTGAGTTTATTAAATGTTATATTCATTTTTACAATATAGTAGGAGTAATGTGATTATCTTCTACTCTGGAAAGTTACTATTAAGGTTTTATTAATAGTGATGTATTGTTTTAAAACAATATTAATAATTTATGATAGTCAAAAGGATGAAGTCTTAAATTAATGTTGGAATAATTGCTTTAACTTGATTATTGTTATTATGCAACTAATTAATAGTTTGCTAAAGTTATAAGTTATTAGATTATTAATGAAGATTATGTTTTATTTTGTGGTATTAAATGATGTATGTATGTTAACCATTTATTGAGGATTATAATAGATTTATTAGGGGAGTAATAACCAAAATTAAGGATTGATATGTTTTCTTTCAAACAATGAATTGTTTAGAGAAAAAGAGGAAAATTTATTTGGATTAAATGGACTAAGTAGCTAAGTAATCCATATTCGAGAGAAGTATGGGATTCTCTCATTATTTTGCATAGTATTATTTACATTTTGTATGCTCTTGCATTGTGGTATACATAGTGCATGTTAGACTTACATATGCACTCAAGAGTTGTCATGATCCCTAAGTTTCTATTCCAAGTTCGTGGGAGATGACCAATCAAGAAGAAGACATTGAAGAAGATGATTTTATGGACGATTTATATTGTAATAGAAGGAGAACTATTTGTAAAGTATCTTGTATAGAAATACTATTATTGAAAAATATTTGATGTCATTGAGATATGTTCAAAGAATGAATGACTAGAAAATGTTACTCTTCTATGTTAAGCTCTTGGAAATATATATAGATTTACAATAATGGAAAGGATGTGTTATTGATGGGAATTGATAGAATCTAATTTATGAATGATGGTGATGATGTTGATTTTTGTCCTTTTTATTGCAAGTAAAGGAAATGATAAATTCTAGCATTATGATTTGAAAAGTATTTAAATTCCTAGTCTTTAGTTGTGTTATGTTGAACTTAGTTATGATTTAATAAAACACTTTATTTATTTTTGAAGAGATGTTTATTTATTTTAATAAATTAAGAATCATGGGTTGGGAAGGGGTTTTAGGCATGAATCTAGATCCATATTAGTAAACCATTGATTCAAGATGTACTCCAATTCCTAGTTGAGTTGTAGTGAGACAATGACTAGGTATTTGTGAATGATACACCTTGAACGGTGAGGCTCGAGTGAGCCAAAGCGATGAGGATTTTGGATAGTCCACAATGGTGAGGCTTGGACATGTTATAGGGGGTGAGGCTTAGATGTATTTCTAGTAGTGATATCTATGAATCTAAAGGTGGATTGGTATGGGATAATCCATCGAATCATTCACAAGATAGTATAGTGGTGGCATCTTGCAATGAGGCAATAGTGACCATGTTCATTATCGTGTGAGTGGTAATGGCCTTAGTTAGCCCATAGAGGTGTAGGTAACTAAGCACTAAGGTATTACACTAGATTAATTCTACATAGATGGACTTACGTAGGGTTAGGGAATAGGCACCCTCTTTAAGTATTATGGGCCTTAAAGTATAATCCCTACACCATGGTCAAGTTGTCCTATATTATTGAGGGTATAGGAAAATTGGGGGGACCAATAATGGTATATTTTCTAAATAGTGATGTTTAGAAAGGTGAACCCCAAAATTACAGGATGTTGGTCACTCCTATCCACTTGAGTGTAGTTTGCAGTGGCAATGAACTCAAAATGTGGTTATGTCTTATACTACTAAAAATATATTATGTCTTATTTGTGAGTTATTCCTTGTGTAAAAAAATCTCTCTCCCTTGGGTCAAGTTGTAGGTTGCTACAATTCCATAGAGCAAAACCATTTGGAAGTGAGAATGCAATAAAAATTAAGCTTGGGTCACTAGGTTCAATATACTTAAAAGAATTTTGACCCATTGTCTTTGACTCTCTTTGTACAATCTCCAAATTATTTTTTTCCTAAGAGCCAATTTTGCATCCATAAGAACTCTTCAATTGATACATCCTATTGTTTTATCATCACACACCTTGATTTTACCAAAGGAAATTCCCTTTTATCATGTAAACCTAACCATAAAAAGTACCACATAATAAAGATTAAAAAAAATTCTATCAATTTTTGCATAGTATATAAGTACATATAATAAGTTGGAATGGCCTATAAGACTAATTTAATTAGTTGCACTATTTCTGCTAATCATAACCATATACCTTTCCATGCTAGTGGTTTATTCTAAATTTTACTTATAATTGGATTTCATAATTCTATCCCCATTCTCCCCTTAAATAAGGGCATCCCTAGATAAGTTGCTTGTAAATTTACCTCCTTTGAAGTAACCTCCTTGCTTTGATTCTATCTGGGGTGTTTAGGAAGTAAATTTTGACTTTTATCCTATTAACTTTCTATCTTTGACTCTCTTTTGTATTCCTTTGATAAGTTATTCAAATATTTGGCCTTGTTTATCCTTGCCCTCTTAAAAATGGTTGTATCATCTACAAACTATTTATGGGTGATGTTTTTGATCTTATTACTAGCCTTAAGACCACTTATCAACCCATATTTATTAGCTTTATTCAACTTCCTACCCAAAACCTCTACCATAATAATGAAAAAATATGGTGATAGAGGATCTTCCTGTCTAAGACCTCTCTTGGCTTTAAAAGATTCTATAATTAACACATTGACCAATACTTAATATGAAATTGTAGAGACACAAACTCTAATCCATATGACCCATTTCTTACCAAATCCAAATTTTTATAATACTACAAAAATAAATTTCCATTTAACCCTATCATTGGCTTTACTCATATCAAGTTTTAATATCATTGCTCTCTCTTTTCTTGACATTGTTGAATGCATAACTCCATGAGCTACAATGATCCCATATAGAATCTGCCTCCCCTTCATAAATCCTCCTTACTCTTTTGAAATAATTTTTTCTAACAGAGGTCTTAATTAATTAACCATCACTTTGGAGATAATATTATATGCCATATTACATAGGCTTATGGGCCTAAATAAATCAAACAATTTTGCATTCTTTTTTTTTGGAATTAGGGTAATATATGTTGCATTTTATTTATAAGGAATGTATAATTTTACCCTATATTGTTCCACTACTACCAATAAATAATATTTCACTATAGCCTAATTATGTTGATCGAATGTTGTAGAGATCCCATCCAAACCTGGGGATTTATCCTTATCAAAATATAAAAGAGCTAAATGAACATTTTCTAGAGTAATAGGCTCCATTAGTTTCATGTTGTCTTCATCTATTATAACTGAAGGTACTTATTGTAGTAGATTATCATGAAGAACTTCAAAATCCTTTAATCACAAAATATTTTGGTAAAAGCCCTTACCTCATTTTTTCACTTTAGTCTTCAATCCAAACCCCTTCTACCAATTTAATTATACTACTTCTGGATGTTGATCTTTGTATTATTGTCATCCTATGAAAAAACCTTGTAAATTTATCTCCTTATTTTAACCAAGTCTATCTTGATTTTAATCTCTAAAATTTCTCTTCCTTACTAAAAAATATTATGATATTCACTAAGCAATTTCCTTTCTTCTAAGCTTAGATTATTATGATTTCCTTTTTGAAATTTTGAAATTTTAAATTTACCAAAAATACCCAATATTTGAGATACAATGATTGTTCCTCTATAAGGTGCTCATAAACCCCTACTACTAGAGATGATTCTAAGGATTTAGTTATAGATCAGTCCATAGGAAGGAAACTAAAACTCAAAATCTATTGAAAAAACCAAAAACTCCTATAGTAATTATAAGATGAAAAAACCTAAAATAATTTGCATGAAAAATTTATAAGAAAAAGAAGGGGAAAAAGAAACTTAGCTAAAAAATTCTATGACCAAATATAATGTCTTACCTCACTAAAACCCTAGCTCTCCATTGCTCCTCCCATCATATGAACCCTAGCTGATAGATATTTACAATTTTATTTTTTGTGACTTGAAATATCATCCCTACTCTTGTTCTATATGGTTGACTTCATAGGATCATATCTCCATCAATATTACTCAGATTCCTTATATGACTACTCATTTTAAAGCTCTTCAAATTTCACACAAATTGGTCCAAGAATCAGCTGAATCAGACAACCCTTTGCAAAGATAAGGCTCCTTAAAAATGAGGTGTTTTTCAGAAAAATAATTGCCCTAACACTGCCCTAGTTTCAAATAGTTGTCTTCACATGGTCATATCTCCCTCAATATTTCTTGTATTTTTCAAATGACTATTCATTTCAAAGAATTTAAAAATACACAAAAAATGGCTCAAGAATCGTTTGAATCAAACAAATCTATGCAAATATATGGCTCCCAAAATATTTTTTGCTTTTCAAATAATTTTCCCTAGCTCTATCAATTCATAATTTCACTTGGTAAGTTTAAGGTAGATTGATTGAGGAAATAAAAAATAAATTAAATTAATTGGATGAGTTAAATTTGAAGAATTATAAAGTTTTTTGTCTAAAATTATGATGTAGTAAGGTGGGAATATTAGGAGTTATTACATCATGTATAATATGAATGTAAGTTGAGTAACCACTCAATACATGGTCTGTAAGGTTCATTAGGGTACATGGGTAATTGTAGGATGTTATGTCATATTTGAGCATCTATTGCATTTAAATACCCTTGCACTTTCATAATGCAATTCATTCAAATCTTAAGTTCTAACAACTATTTAACCAACTTATCCTTCCCATGGATCTCAATCAACAATAATTATACTAGATACCTCTTGGTATTTATAATTACATTCATAAATATTATTTTTCCTTGCTTTTAAGGTCAAGAGGAGATGTCGTCCATGACAACTTCCAAAATGGACTTGTTTGAAATTAGAAAAGTGAATATTTTCCTCTTGTAGTGATTGAGGCTTGAAAATATCACTCCTAACAATATTTGACTCAAGCAACGAGATAATTTTCAATAATTTGGGAGTTGTCTTCAACACCCTTGTCATATCTAGCTTTCTCTAGCACACCTACCATTTATTATCTAATAGCCATTAGCATTACTTCGTCCCTTCAAAACACATCATGTTGAATATATTGTACTACACTTTCTAATGCTTTTTATTATTTGTGTACTTTGGAATTCATATCATGCTCTTAGTCATTCACTATATTACCTTTTAAATGAATTTTAAAACAAATGATCAAATACCAAATCCTATAGCAATTGCTTACAACTTTATGATGTGAGCAAGTTGAAATGGGTAACTAAAATGGTATCTAGATTGCACAACCAATTAGGGTAATAAAGGTTTGAAAAATGGTTAGATCTCATCATTTTATTGTTCCATTATCATTAATTATAGGTAGTATATGCTTGTGGTTGCACGTAAAGTATAATTTATCTCTACATCTATAATTACTTGTGCTATTAGAGATATGTTTGTTAGTAAGTTAAAAATATTTCATTAAGGGGGCATTTGAAAGGCGCCCCAATGCCTTAATACATCACAAAAATAATGGATGCAAGAAAAGTAGAAGTGCATCCTAGAGAGTTAGCAGAAAGAGAAGAGGATGCAAGGAAGACTTAAAATGCATCCTTATAAAAAAGAGAAAACACAAAAAGATAGATAGAGGAAAGCCAAAAATAAAGGAAACCCCACAGGGAGAAGCACAAAAATCAGACAGGTAAATTCTCCAAAGGAGGTAAATGCTATTAGAGATATTTTCAATGCGTAGAGACAATTGTATTATTTTATTCTTTTATAGTATTATTCTCAAGGAAATTAATTTGAAACACTACCTTGTATTGGATTCTTGAGTTTTACTCCTTTTCCTATGCACTTCTTTGTCTATAAATATTTTATATTTCTAACATTAGAAACCTAATATACATGAATATTTTAACTCAATAATTTAGCGATTAGTCTTACATTAAATAAATTTTCTATACAATTTTAATTTTTGCCTAAGAATGAACATGGTGTCATCTTGGTTGCTCTTGAAAAATTAACAAACGCTGCATATTGTATCCAAGAAATATGAAATATGATGCTCCCACAATAGCAAAGATATTTTTTTAGGATACACTTAGATTACATGGGGTAGTAGAGATGATAATCTTAGTATTGACACCAATATCACTTGGTTTGTAAACTTTAACAACACTTAGTACCAAACTTAACATCAATTCCCCTTTTTGTCCTAAAACTGATGGGTAAATGGAGCAAGTGAATTATGTCTTATAGTATTTGTTCAAAATGTATTACATGGATCAACAATATCTATGGAAAAAATGCCTACAATTGGTAAAAGAATTTTACAACTATTCCTACCACTCTATCATAGGCATGGTTCCATTTGAAGCATTGAATGGAAGGAAATGTAGGGTGCTTCTTAATTGGGATCAAGTGGAGGATAAAATAATTATAAAACCTAATATGCTAAGAAAATAAAGGATTATTTTGTACAAAGTCATCAGGGCAAAGACTCTTTAATGTGGGAAAGTATATCACATCCCAAGTAATTACTTTATTATATATGTAACTATTTGGGAAAGGTAATTAAAGTTTTGAAATAAATTAAAATTTATGATTGATTGAATTTTGAATAAATTGTTATCAATTTTAATTATGAAATTCACTAAATTGTAATTTTTTGCAATTGCTAATATGTTACCCTTTAGGAGGTGGAAGAGGGAAGATATATTCAGTGAAAAAACAACAAATTTGAAGAACACAAGCTTATACTGAGAGGGGGGTGAACAGTATAAGACCACTTTTTACTTTTTCTTCCCAATCAATATTATGCAATGTAAAGATAGCAATATCAATAGCAGTAATCAAAGCAATGCACAAATCACCACACACAATAGAGACACCACAATTTACGTGGTTCACCCAATGTGGGCTACTCCACGAGAGAAAATATTTCACTAAAATTTTCTCAATCAATCTCTTGGGAATCCTTTCCCTATTACAATGTTTATGGACCTCTGTCCAAAGGAGATACCAATCCCCTTAATCAAGTTCATGGATCTCTATCCATAGGAGAACTCCTTTCTCCTCTTGCTCTGGTTGGTGATCTTCTAGAAGAACTATTGCCTCCACTGCCCTAGCTAATGGATCTCTATCCATTGAAGACTCTTGTCCTCACTCAGAAGACCTATCCTCATTGCCTTGGCTAATGGATCTCTATCCACTAGAGACTATCATCCTCTATACTCTATCACCTCCAAATATTGCACTC
This sequence comes from Wollemia nobilis, assembly GCA_028583015.1. Taxonomy (NCBI): domain Eukaryota; kingdom Viridiplantae; phylum Streptophyta; class Pinopsida; order Araucariales; family Araucariaceae; genus Wollemia; species Wollemia nobilis. The sequence goes on along the minus strand of JAQPPZ010001050.1, from coordinate 6,667,324 downwards.
AACTCTATCTCAAATCTGTACTAAACATAGTCCTTCGGTCTAGCACAAATCTGTCCTCAATATCTATCTCTGGTCTAGCACAAATCTATCCTCAAATCTGCACCAAAATCTATCCTCGAATCTATACTAAACATAGTCCTTCGGTCTAGCACAAATTATATCCTCAATAAACTTAACTCAAAGCTTGACCCCCCCCCCCTCCCCCCCCCCCCCCCCCCCCCCCCCCCCCCCCCCCCCCCCCCCCCAAACCCCACCCCCCCCCCCCCCCCCCCCCCCCACCCACCCCCCCCCCAACCCCCCCCACCCCCCCCCCAAACTCCCCCCACAATCCCCCAAAAAGCCCCCCCAAAACTTAACCAAATCTCCTCAATAAGTCCTCTCAAGAACTTAACCAAATCTGCTCAATAAGTCCTCTCAAGAACTTAACCAAATCTGCTCTCAATCTGTATTGTAAGCTTCCACAAAAGCTTACTCAAATCTGTCCACAAGTCTTCTCAAAGACTTACCTCAAATCTGCTCAACAAGTCCACACTAGAACTTGTCCAATCTCATAGAAACATAAAGAGAATTGTTAGAGACTCAATATGCTCTATACTCATCACAATGCTCAATCACTTTCAATCACTCTTTCAGAAACATACAGAGAATTGTTAGAGACTCAATATGCTTCAACTCAATCACTTTCTCAATTCAATTCAGAATATAGAATAGTTTGTTTTATGGAACTTGAACAATCACTTCACACATCCACTTGACTAGGCTCAACCAACTCTACTCAACCAATCTCTCAATGAAATAATCCTTGCTCACAAACCCTAGTCCAAGCATATGATCCTTCACTCAAAATATTTCCAACAATGCTCAACAACAAATCTCACATAACAATGATACTTTTTAAACCCTAGTTCAAGTTCTTTGCTCAACAACTCACTTCAACAACAATGCTTATAAAACAACTCTCACATAACAATGATACTCATGTTCTTTTCAAACCCTAGTTCTTTGCTCAACCAATGGCTTCAACAACAATGCTTATAAAACAAGGTTTCAATAACAACTCTTTATTCCAGAAAACCTTGAAGCATTAACTCAAACACACTCAATAAGGAAGCCCTAATCAATTCCTTTTCACTCCAAACTTATTTTCAGAAAACCAATCAATCAACTCAACTATGGAAGAATGTGCTCATACCTTTTCTTGATGATGAAGGAACCTCAAATATCTACCACAACCACAAACACTTCTATGCCAAACTCAAAGAGGTTAGAAGATAAATCTCTCTCACAATGTAATGCAAAAACTCAATTACACCTTATCACTCCATATTTAAAAACAACCATCAACATACATAAAATATTTATCCAATAACACCTTATAATCTCCCAATTAAAATAAATTTAACATCCACCAAAATTAACTCAAAAACCTCTTTAATTAGATTTAATGGCAAAAATAACTTTGGCAAAAATCAAATCCACTTTCCTTATAACTCCAATAACATAAATTAATTACCAAGCAAGTAACCTTTCATATACCCTTATAACTCCAAATATCACCTTAGGAAAACATTAGGCAAATAAAAATATTTAATTAAAAGTACCTTTGCCACTTGTGGGATTCGAACCCACAACCACCGCCTCCTCGTGCACCCTAGTTACGGGCTTGACCACCGCATGCGCTAGGCACATGCTTGGAAGGCTAAGAGCACCACATGCTCTTTCTTCCCAAGCCTGGCGCTTAAAAAGTACATGCCAAAATATTTCCACCTCGACGCTCAAGACAAACATGCCAACAACCTCCACGTGAATCGATCATGGTCACTCCCACTCCAAACGCTCTCATGAAATATGCACTGCCAATGGACCACACTGTCCAATGGGAGTGAGGCCTTAAGCCCTCCCCACTAGTCTTCTTCCTGGTGCTAAAAGATAAAATGATTCTTGTCTTCTTCCTCAATGATTTGCATGAAATAAACTTTGCTCGGTCGCTTGAATATTAATCGATGAAGGTAAGGTTTGAATGCCCCTTTGGCATGGCATTTATACATGAAATCCATCATTTGACTTAGACGTCGGTGCTCCATAAAATTTGATGACGTCGATGGGGAAAAGACAATTGCAATTAAATTTAAACTTTGCCAACCTTACCATAAGGTAATTTAATTAAATTATAAATTAATTAATAATAATATTAATTAATATAATTAAGTTATAATTAATTTAATAACCAAAAGGATTATTAAATTAAATTACAAATTAATATATAATTAAATTATTATAATTAATTTAATTCCTTAGGCCTCTCCATAGGTTTTAAGAAAAACCTTTTATTTTGCCATCAATGGTTTTGAGAAAAACCATTTAAATCATGCTTTACATAAAGCTCTTTTGGAACCAATCAAAATGCAATCCTTCTTAGAACCTTTTGACATCAATGACAACTAATATTCCTCAAAATGTCCAACAATCTCCCCCTTTGTCATTGATGGCAACCCAAACTCTTTTTACCAGAAACTTAACCTTTTATGGGTTCTGCTCCCCCTGGGACTTTGCTCCCCCTGGCTCAAATCTCTCCTTGTTTCTCAAATACCAAATCTCTCCCCTTTGAAATCAATGGCAAAGGGTCACCTTTGGGGCTCGGGGCTAAGAATGAGCCTCTTAGCTTAGCCCCTCCCCCACCTCCTCTTGAGATGGTTAATTCTGGGGTGGGAGTATTTCTACTCCCAAAAAACATTGGTCTTTACCTTTATCTTCTTTTCTTCTTATCTGATCCTTCTGATTCCTCTAACTATGTCTTTCCATGTCCATGTTCTTGTTCCTATTCATATCCATATTCTTGTTCCTATTCATATTCATTCTTGTTCCTGTTCATATCCATGTTCCTGTTCCTGTTCATATCCATGTTCCTGTTCCTGTTCCTATTCTTGTTCATACTTGATTCTGGAATGTCTGCTCTACACCACTTTGTTGTGTGACCATCATTATTGCACTTATAACACTTAATGTTATTATTCCTTGGAGGTGCAAATGTCTTAGGATTTCTCCTAGTGAAGCCATATCCTCTTCTATCATGAACCCTGCAATTCATTGCCTTGTGACCAAACTGATTACATGAGTAGCAATACCCATGGAAAAGTTGTTTGTTCCCATATTCCTATCTTTCATGTGTCCTACACTGTGAAACCATGTGCCCAAACCTGTGACATGAAAAACATCTTCCATTGAAGTTTCCTTGTCTTGACCTCATTGGTCTCTTAGTCTCTCTTGACCTATTCTGATTGTTGTTCCATCTGTATCTTCTTTGTGCATTGTTCCTGTTCTTGTTGAACTTTCTGTTGTCCAACTCATCCTCAGATGTCTCACTTTATTTTACACTATCTTCTTCTGTGTCTTCATCTGAAGTTTCTTCTTCTCCAGAACTTGAGGTTGACTTTCCTTCCCATTTCTTCTGTCCTTGTTCAAATCCAAGACCTATTTTGCTTGATGTAGGCTTTTGTATCTTGATGAACTTATCCAAGTTCTTTGAGCTATTTTTGAACCCTTTTAGCTTGACTTTGGAGTCTTCTAAATCTTCCCTTAGTAGTGCCACTTCTTGTGCTAACTTTTCACATTCTAAGATCTTTGCTTCTAACTTATCCTTGAACTTCTTTGTCTTAGCCTTTGATTTTTCTAGATCCTCTATAAGCATCCTTCTCTCTTCATCACATTCTTGAAACTGAATTTCAAGTTTAGAGTTTTGCTTTCTTACCTTCTTCACTATGTCAAGGGCATAGATAAGTTCTCCCTTGAGATCATATCCATATTTATCTGAATATTCCTCTATTTGTTTACCTTTGTCCATATCTTCATTTTATTTTGACTTGTCTTCTATAGGATCATTTTCTTCTTCTTCTAGTGCCATTAGAATATTCTCTTCTGGTCCTTCAAGTGCATCTTCATATTCATCATCACTGAAACTATAACCATTCCTTGTACAACTATCTTCAAGATGTCCAAAGTTACCACATCTAAAACACTTGAGAATCATTGGAGCCCTTTTCTGAACTTTCTTTTCTTCAATCATAAATAGGACTTCATCTCTATCATTATCTGAAAAACTAGCATCACTATCACTTGAGTACTTACTTGCCTTATCCGCATAGTAGCTCCTCTTTTGCCTTTGAAAGAACTTCTTTCCTTGTCTGCTTTGTCCATCCTTGCTTTTCTTTTGGTGCCTGTATCTTTCTGATTCCCTATTTCTGTGATCCTATTTCTCTTCACCATTGTTATTCTTAGCTTCTTGACAATCTGTTGCATAATGACCATACTTTCCACAATTGAAACATTTAACAGATTTTAGATCTCTAGATCTTCTAGAATCCTTATCCCTTCTACCATAATTAGCTTCTTCATCATTGGATGACTCATTGCTTGATTCTGACTTCTTACCCTTTGTCTTCTTTATTGCTTTGAAGGTTGCTTCCTTCTGGGGAATAGGTTCTTTTGTTCTCATCTCAAAAGTTGTAAGAATACCAAGCAACATATCTCTTGTCAAAGAATCACCATCCTTTGACTCTTCTATAGCTGAAATATTTTCACTAAATCTTTTTGGAAGAGATCTTAAGATCTTATCACAAATATCTGATTCATCAACCTTCATTCCAAGTCCTTGCATAGCATTAACAACCTCATCAATTCAAAGTAGATAAGTACTAATGTTTTCCTCATTCTTCATTCTTAACTCTTCAAGTTGTCCTTTGAGATTTTGTATCTTTGCTTTCTTGACACCTTTATCTCCTTCATATATATTTTGCAACTTATCCCACATTCCTTTTGCATCTTGACAATGCATAACTTTTATGGACTCTGTTCTATGCAAACCTCTCAAAAGTGCATTCATTGCTTTTGAATTGTAATGTTGTAGAAGCTTACCTTCCTTATCTATAGGTGGATCAACTAAGGGGTCGTATCCATTTTCAACTACTTCCCAAACTTCATTGCCAAGTGCCTTCAAGTAGATCTTCATTCTCAAACTCCAATATACATAATCACTTCCATAAAATACTGGTACTGAATTATCTGAAGATCCATTCTTAGAATCCATTGTGTTCTTGTTAGCTTTTCCTTCAATCTATTAAACTCTTTCGAAGGAACCCACTCTGATACCAATTGAAGAACACAAGCTTATACTGAGAGGGGGGTGAATAGTATAAGACCACTTTTTACTTTTTCTTTCCCAATCAATATTATGCAATGTAAAGATAGCAATATCAATAGTAGTAATCAAAGCAATGTATAAATCACCACACACAATAGAGACACCATAATTTACGTGGTTCACCCAATGTGGGCTACTCCATGGAGAAAATATTTCACTAAAATTTTCTCAATCAATCTCTTGGGAATCCTTTCCCTATTACAATGTTTATGGACCTCTATCCAAAGGAGATACCAATCCCCTAAATCAAGTTTATGGATCTCTATCCATAGGAGAACTCCTTTCTCCTCTCTACTCTGGTTGGTGATCTTCTAGAAGAACTATTGCCTCCACTACCCTGGCTAATGGATCTCTATCCATTGAAGACTCTTGTCCTCACTCAAAGACCTATCCTCACTACCTTGGCTAATGGATCTCTATCCACTAGAGACTATCATCCTCTATACTCTATCACCTCCAAATCTTGCACTTATCCTCAAATCTATACTAAACATAGTCTTTGATCTAGCACAAATCTATCCTCAATATCTGTCTCTAGTCTAGCACAAATCTATCCTCAAATCTACACCAAACTCTATCCTCGAATCTGTACTAAACATAGTCCTTCGGTCTAGCACAAATTAGTCCTCAATATCTGTCCTCAAGCCTTAACTCAAAGCTTGACTCAATCTCAAATCAACTCTTTGGATCTGCCCCAAACCTTAACTCAAGGTTTGAACAAATCAATCAATCAACTCTGCTCTCAAGCCTTCTCAAAGACTTATCTCAAATCTACCTTGTAAGCTTCCACAAAAGCTCACACCAATATGTCCACAAGTCCTCTCTAGAACTTGTCCAATTCTGCTCAATAAGTCCTCTCAAGAACTTAACAACTACTTAATAAGTCCTCTCTCAAGAACTTAACCAAATCTCTCAATAAGTCCTCTCAAGAACTTAACCAAATCTGCTCTCAATCTGTATTGTAAGCTTCCACAAAAGCTTACTCAAATCTATCCACAAGTCTTCTCAAAGACTTACCTCAAATCTGCTCAACAAGTCCACACTAGAACTTGTCCAATCTCATAGAAACATAAAGAGAATTGTTAGAGACTCAATATGCTCTATACTCATCACAATGCTCAATCACTTTCAATCACTCTTTCAGAAACATATAGAGAATTGTTAGAGACTCAATATGCTTCAACTCAATCACTTTCTCAATTCAATTCAGAATATAGAATAGTTTGTTTTATGGAACTTGAACAATCACTTCACACATCCACTTGACTAGGCTCAACCAACTCTACTCAACCAATCTCTCAATGAAATAATCCTTGCTCACAAACCCTAGTCCAAGCATATGATCCTTCACTCAAAATATTTCCAACAATGCTCAACAACAAATCTCACATAACAATGATAACCCTAGTTCAAGTTCTTTGCTCAACAACTCACTTCAACAACAATGCTCATAAAACAACTCTCACATAACAATGATACTCATGTTCTTTTCAAACCCTAGTTCTTTGCTCAACCAATGACTTCAACAACAATGCTTATAAAACAAGGTTTCAATAACAACTCTTTATTCCAGAAAACCTTGAAGCATTAACTCAAACACACTCAATAAGGAAGCCCTAATCAATTCCTTTTCACTCCAAACTTATTTTCAGAAAACCAATCAATCAACTCAACTATGGAAGAATGTGCTCATACCTTTTCTTGATGATGAAGGAATCTCAAATATCTGCCACAACCACAAACACTTCTATGCCAAACTCAAAGAGGTTAGAAGATAAATCTCTCTCACAATGTAATGCAAAAACTCAATTACACCTTATCACTCCATCTTTAAAAACAACCATCAACATACATAAAATATTTATCCAATAACACCTTATAATCTCCCAATTAAAATAAATTTAACATCCACCAAAATTAACTCAAAAACCTCCTTAATTAAATTTAATGGCAAAAAGAACTTTGGCAAAAATCAAATCCACTTTCCTTATAACTCCAATAACATAAATTAATTACCAAGCAAGTAACCTTTCATTTACCCTTATAACTCCATATAACACCTTAGGAAAAACATTAGGCAAATAAAAATATTTAATTAAAAGTACCTTTGCCACTTGTGGGATTCGAACCCACAACCATCGCCTCCTCGTGCACCCTAGCTATGGGCTTGACCACCACGTGCGCTAGGCACACGCTTGGAAGGCTAAGAGCACCACGTGCTCTTTCTTCCCAAGCCTAGCACTTAAAAAGTGCATGCAAAAATATTTCCACCTCGATGCTCAAGACAAACATGCCAACAACCTCCATGTGAATCGATCATGGTCACTCCCACTCCAAACGCTCTCATGAAATGCACGCTGCCAATGGACCACACTATCCAATGGGAGTGAGGCCTTAAGCCCTCCCCACTAGTCTTCTTCCTGGCGCTAAAAGACAAAATTATTTTTGTCTTCTTCCTCAATGATTTGCATGAAATAAACTTTGCTCGGTCGCTTGAATATTAATCGATGAAGGTAAGGTTTGAATGCCCCTTTGGCATGGCATTTATACATGAAATCCATCATTTGACTTAGACGTCGGTGCTCCACTAAATTTGATGACGTCGATGGGGAAAAGACAATTGCAATTTGAATTTAAACTTTGCCAACCTTACCATAAGGTAATTTAATTAAATTATAAATTAATTAATAATAATATTAATTAATATAATTAAGTTATAATTAATTTAATAACCAAAAGGATTATTAAATTAAATTACAAATTAATATATAATTAAATTATTATAATTAATTTTAATTCCTTAGGCCTCTCCATAGGTTTTAAGAAAAACCTTTTATTTTGCCATCAATGGTTTTGAGAAAAACCATTTAAATCATGCTTTACATAAAGCTCTTTTGGAACCAATCAAGATGCAATCCTTCTTAGAACCTTTTGACATCAATGACAACTAATATTACTCAAAATGTCCAATAAAATTTGATAGAGGTAGCCAGAGGAGAGAGATCACATACACCTCATAAAATAAACATTTAGATGCATGATTGATTGGACACACTTTGACTGTTGTTTGTAAAAATTCATAACTTCAATTATGATGGTTTTGCATTTGATGGTTCTTGAATTTAAGTTCTTGATTAAATGGATGTACAAGTTTGACCTCAATTATGATTCCCTTTAGGGATTTCCATTTTGTTAGAATCACCAATTCCTCATAATTTATCACTTCCAAAAACCTCTACAAATCCCTTAATGTTTTACTCATTGCTTTGTCACTTCTATGATATAAATTGTTGTTGTTATCTACTCTACTCAAGTACCATATTGTCTATAATTTTTTTATGTGTAACTCTATTCCTTATTCCTCTCCTCCTTGGTTATTAAAAGGTTCGCTTTGCTAGAATAATTATGTATGGTGCTTGAAGTACTCTAGTAGGGTCATAAGTTTTGTGGTCTTCTGGTCACTCTCTTTGTATGGATACAAGTTCTTGCGAGGGTTTTTTTTTGGTGTGCTACGCTATATTTTATCTAGTTTATGGGTTTACAAATATATTGATCTCATTTGTAGACAATGTTTGACGTGATATTTCAAGGCACTAACTATGGAAAATTTCACATTTACCATAGTCACACTACTTATCTTCAAGATACAATGTATTTTATTAAGGCTAACTATGATGCACCACAAAACGCAAATGAATAATGTCTTTATATGGATAAAAAATATCTATTTTTCCTAGGTAGGTCTCCTTATATACCTAAAAGTATATGGGAGCTTATAACAATGTACGAATGTTATTTGAGGCTTGGATATTGGAGTCTTATCACCTCTCATTTCAAGAGATGTTTTATGTTTAGTTTAGCTTAGCTAATAATGATAACTCTCCATGATATTTTTAAAACCCTTGGTACAAGGTTTCTAATCCAATATATCGAGGGGTAAGACAATTGCGAAATAAAATGCAAAACAATAAGAGGGTTAGGAATTTGTAGAAAAATATATATATTTTAAACTAAATATTATGAGATGAATGTACTATGGTCATGGTTGTTAGGAAAAATTTAAAAAAATGTTTTGTTGTCGTAATAGTATCACCCTTGAATAGAGCTCTAATACCAAATGTAATGTTTCCACTTGCAAGAATGAATAGAAACTACAAAAAACTCACAAAAAATAAAGCTATGTAGAATGAAGATAATAAGCAAGTTTTTTATTAATAACATGGAAGACTTTATTATGTATCACAAGATGTTAAGGGAACAACATTCTTTATAAGCAAAACTCAATAATATATAATTCTTCAAGATGTCTCTCCCTCTATTATTATTTTTTTAAAAAGAATTTATATATTGATATTCAAATTTGCATAGAAAAATTATCCAACAAGCAGCTTAGAGGTCAAAAGATTGTTGTCCAAAAGAAGGAACAACCAACAAAGCAAATTTAAAAACTCCAAAAAGTGCAACAGTATACTAAGAGTGCCAAAGATGAAAAGAGTACCATTGATGAGGACATTAAATATCATATAGTCTAAGTATTAACTTAGACACATATTAATATATTCATTATGCTTCTCTATTGAGCCACTTGAGATTTCACATGAAAACTCATATTGGATTATTGGTTTAATTGTTTAGGTGGTTAGGAGTAGTTCCAACCTCTCCTCTCTAGTTAGCTATATTTTAGCTTCTAGTTTTTTGGGTTGTGGGCTTCTTGTTAGCCTTGTTGTAACCACCTTATCATTGTTATTCACATGATTGTATTTTAAGCATGGTATATGCCTATGTAAACATCATTGCATGAATGGAATAATCAGTTTTTGCTTTGCAATTTCCAACTTGCTTTTTGCCTTGCATATTTTTTGTGTGTGGCACTTTTGTAAGGACATCACTGGTATCAAAGACTAAGTTTTGATCACCTGGGTTAATTTTGGTTTTGAAGTTTTGTAGAAAGATATTTGAGTAGTCACTAATTCCATGAGTTGAATCCCAGTGTGGAATAGTTAGATTGCATGCCTATATCTTTCTCAACCAATTGTAATCATTGAGCTCCAGTTTTGATCTGCATTTCCATTGTTGGACTATGAAGTGCTTATTTTAGATTATTGTTGCCACGTAACATGGTTTGGTGCATTTTTTTCACCCATATTACTAGAAAAATTTGGGTAGGAAACTCAAATGGTAGCACTCCAAGCGATCAAATAAAGGATCTAGGAAGGGGCTTGTGAGAGATCACATAGTGCACATGATTTTGTGCACTGTAATTACTATAGCTCTTTCTCACATGCAAAGATGAAAATAATTCATCCATGATATAGTCTACGACTCGTTGAATCATTGTTATCGTCATTTTGATTTTTGACACTATCAGATTCTTGTTTGGAAATACTTCAAAGATGCATGTGTGGCTTGCTATGTTAATCCTACATACATAATAATATAGATGTTAACAATATAGATGTTGAAGAATAGTGGTTTGCTTTGAATATTTTGAGTGTGCACTATACCAATGACGGTATGAATCTTATCAGTGGTCCCCATGTCATGCCAGTTGAACAAGAACAAGAAGGATAGATTTGTTGGGAGTAGTCCCCATGGTTCAATCCCCGTGAGTGTGGTCTATCGGTAAGGACACCACTTGCATTATCATTGATGTGACCCGAGTTCAATCCCCATGGTGGATGTGCATAAGAATTATTATTAAAAAAACAAGAACTAGAAGGATAGGTTTTTTGGGAGCAATCCCAATCTCTATGGTTTAAATCTTGAGCTGGCCAATTACTAAAAATAAAAGTATTACTAAAAATAATAACTATAACCAACTCCTATGTAATAAAAAAAATATAGATGTTGAAAAATATGAGTGTGTTCCATGGTGGATGAAATTTTGCCTTCGAACAAGCGCAAGACTATGTGACACATTGTATGCGACTTTTGATGATAGGTCATGCACTTTCGATGATCACCAACCCCATAAACATAGCCGATTTAGGAATGCTTATAGTTCCTTTCACTATTGCATTTGTGGCCCAGAGGACAAATTCCATGGTGGAGTTTGCATCTTGAATTTTGATGAATAGTAGGTATACGAGGCTATTTGTCGACCAAATTGGTCTGTCAACCTCCTTTTCATCCCGTTGTTCAATGGTGATGTTGATTTTCATTGCTTGAACCGAATTCTCGTCGTCTACAGGAGAAGTTGTAGAGCGTAAAATTTTGTAGGTGATGAACAAAAATATTAAACAACATCCCTAAGGTTAAAATTGACCAATTAGGAGCAAGTATTCAAAATTGTAAGTGTTAGCCAACCAAAAACCTGACACATGGCCCTAGGAGGACCTCATGTCCTAAATCTCCCCACATCCAATTCATAGTGGACACGAGGTAGTCATCTTTACGGTTCAAGCAGAGGCAAGAGAGTAGGTGATTTCAATGTTTTTTTATAGGGGTCTATTATCCCATATATATGAAGGGATATCGCCTATAACGTATTAATAGGCAGGAGATCTCCCATTTTGTTTGACCATCACACAGGGGTCAAACCTGCCACTGCATAGGGCCTCCAAACAATGCCAGTTGTATGCACGAGTTCTCATTTTGTGGGTGGCACAAAATCGATAGTGCATTTCTTGATTGTTGACCTTCATAGGCGCTAGCCTTTTTTTGCCACTTTTTAGAATTAAAATTAAAATTAATTCTAATTTTTTGGCACTAGAAGAGAACATGAAATTTGATTTTTGCCACTTTTTAGAATTCGAATTCAAATTAATTCTAATTTTTTTTGGCACTTTTTAGAATTCGAATTCAAAATTTTTGGCATTAGGAGAGAAGGTGAAATTTGACTTTTTTTTTAATTTATTTTTTGCTCCCAAAAAAATTTATATTTTTACAAAATTAAAGGAAGACAATTTTAAATTTTAGTGCTAATTTTACCACTTCAAATTGAAGGAAAATTTATTTTGTAATTGCACAAATTATGTAACATGTTTTTTCAATTGGTTATATGGGATTGAAACAGGTCCCACCTGTATTACATCATCACCACATAATGGTATTATAAAAAAGCTTGGATATTATCAATGTGTTAGGATTCTAATCCTAACCATTAATTAATCATTCATAGTTATTACTTTATATGGACCATTGTGTATTTTCATTCATAACTATAGATAGGTATTTATTATTATTCAAATGGGTGTAAACAACCATCCATCGAATTATAAGAATATATATGCTATTTAATCCATTGGCAGGTTTTCCTCTAGTGTAACAGTGATTCAAACCAAAGGTGATTCTATCAATTTCATTTATTTTTCTGCATTCAAATCCATTCATTCCAATTGTGTAATCTGCTAGGACTTAGAGTCCTACCATCTAGTATCAGAGACTTCCTTCTAGGGATTCGTTGTATGCCATTTCATTTCATTACCACGCTATCATTGCTCATTATTACCCATCACCCTTTTTTCCTTCACAAATTATTGTTCATCAAAGACAAGGAAAAGATAAGGCAACAAGAACTCATGTTAATGCAGCACATCACTCTGTTAAAAAGACCAATCGACGAACGAGCAAAAACTCCTCGTAAGATGTCATCTTAGGTGCAGGGAATGAAATTTCAATTTCTTAAATACCCTCTCAAACCCTTGCTAGACTCCGTGAATCAATCTAGGATCAAATAACGAATCATATCATAAAAATATTCATAAAACTGTTGAAAAACGATGTTATCCGACGAACGATAGAAAATTAGTATGATAAAAGTGAAATATTAAAATATAAAGCTAAGGTTTTAATAAATCCTGATCATCGATTTAGTTTGTTTGACACTGGAATATCATAGGGCACAAAAGTATTTTTTTTACATGATATAAAATCCCACATTCATTATACTGTGTCGTGGGTGAGGTATAAAGGTGCGCAAGCACCACTAGGTGGTTGTTACTACCACATGGTACTCATGCATGCACAACCTAACCTTGACTCCTCCCTCTAATCTGTTTGCCATCACCACTCGTCCTTACCTGCTCTGCCCTCACTTACCCTCATGATCCACACTCCTTTTCATTGTCCCTACAACCCTTGCTGTCTCTTTGATCTGTTGACTCCGCTATCACCACTCATCCTTACTCGCTTCTCCCTCGCTTCCTCTCATACCCTACACTATCCACTTGCTGCTGACATGTGGTGCCTTGTGTTCCCACCCGTTGTTGAATTTCAAATTCTCCCACCTGCTGATATCACATGTTGTTTGTGCTACCGCCAAGAAAGTGATTTGAATTTAAAAATTCAAAATCAATTAATCGTTGATAAACCAAATTTTGGCCAATTTTTTTTAAATTATACAATTTTTTGCAAAATGTTTTAGCCTAATTGCATAATTTTTGCAATTTTTTTAAAAACTTAATTCCACCTACCAAAGAGGACTTACATTTTGTAAACCAAGTCTAAAATGGCTGATGGCAAGAGATCGCAGGACATTACCTTCAAGAAATTTGTCTAGGAAGTGCGCCAGTGGAGGGAAGAACTTACAAATAGTACTATACAAAAGGATGAGTTCCACAAATGGAAGGACGAAATTACAAATAGTACTATACCAAGGGTGGAACATGAAAACAAAATTTCAACAATGGATTTAAAAATTGATGCCTATAACCACTCCATCGATATAATACAACAAAATATGGAACTGATCCAAGCTAGCCAATCTACCGAAGGACCAACACACCAAGCACTACTTGGGGGGCCACAAACTTCCATGAACTACTAAATTGGATTTTCTAAAATTTTAAGGAGGTGACCCCACCAACTGGATTTATCGAGTCGAACAATACTTCTCCCTCTACCAAATCCTTGAGGCACAAAAGGTTTGCATTGCATCCTTCCACCTTGAAAATATCACCATCCAATGGTACCAATGGTATGAAAAGACTAATGGCACACCTACATGGCTAGAATTTACAAAAAATATAAAGGTATGATTTGGTCCTAGTAAATTTGAATATTATACGAGAGCCCTTACCAAGCTTCGCCAAACCACTACAGTGTGTGAATACCAAGCTCAATTTGAAAAATTGGTCAATCTTACATTAGGGCTAGATACCTCATTCTTTCAAAGTTGTTTCATCAGTGGCTTAATGGAAAAATTTTGGTTAGAAGTACAAATGTTCAATCCCACTACCATGATGCAGACCATTGGATTGGCCCAATTAGCAGAAGATAAATTCAATCGATTGGGAAAACCATCTATGGGGGAATCACAAAATACTTACACCACCCCAAAACTTAACCGAATCTTACCAATTAAACGTATCAGCCCTAAGAAAATGAAGGAAAGAAGAGAAAAAAACCTATGTTATCATTGCGATATGAAATTTGTCCCCAATCATAAATGTATTACATCCAAACTATATATTTTGGATGCAGCTATTCCTTGTAGTTCAACCAACGAAGAAAATGAGATCGAGGTAGAAGTAGTGATGGATACACTTGATTATAGCACTAAAGGTCCACTGTAAATTTCTTTCAATTCCCTCACCGATAATTCTTCTCCCCAAACTATGAAAGTTCTAGGATCCTTCAAATGACAAAACCTTATTGTGCTTATTGACTCTGACAATACCCATAATTTCATCGACCCATGTGTGGCAAAACAAGTTGATTGCTATATCCAACCTTGTAATAGTTTTGAGATCATGATTGGTAATGGGGGAAGGATCGTCTATAAGGAAAAATGCCAAAATATTAAGCTCACCATGGGCGATTACAACATGAAACATGACATGTATGCAATTCCATTAGGAGGATGTGATATTGTCTTAGGAGTGCAATGGTTATGAACACTCGGAACAATCCAATGGGATTTTTAAAAATTATGAATTAAAATCATAATAAAGAATCAAATATATACTCTTAAAGGATTACAATTTGACTCTTCCCAAAATGTAAGTTCTCACCGGATGGAAAAAATTATTCGCAAAGGAGGCAAGGGAATGGTTGCCCACCTATTTTCTATCCAAGCCACCAAGAAGGCACAAAAAGAGGTACCCAAATTCCAACAAATTCTACTACACCATTCTAGCATATTTCATGCACAAAAAAGGTTTCCCTTTTGTCGTCATTCTAATCCTACTATTTTTTCCACCAATCCTCCACAAACCCTTCAACCTTCACAATATCCCTACTTACAAAAATATGACATTAAAATAGTGCAAGAACTTGTGCAAATAAAACTTGGAAAACAAGGGACAAAGCTCCTCACTTTTAGCTTTGAGGACAAAGCTCCTTTTAAGGAGGGTGGCATGTTAGGATTCTAATCCTAACCATTAATTAATCATTCACCATTATTACTTTATATGGACCATTGTGTCCTTTCACTCATAACTATAGATAGGTATTTATGATTATTCAAATGGGTGTAAACAACCATCCATCGAATTATAAGAATATATATGTTATTTAATCCATTGGCAGGTTTTCCTCCAGTGTAATAGTGATTCGAACCAAAGGTGATTCTATCAATTTCATTTGTTTTTCTGCATCCAAATCCATTCATTCCAATTGTGTAACCCGCTAGGACTTATATTCCTACCATAATGTATTGCTTGGCAAGATTTGAACCATGATCTCATCCTTAAATGTTGAGGACTCTAATCGATCGAGCTAATATCGCTTGATTCACAAATTGTGTAATATTGAAAGCTTTAAATTTAGTCTTTCTTTTTGTAATTTGGAAGGCAAAATTTTGTAATCTAGGCCCATTGTTTTTCAGTTTAAATTTTGCCCCCCAAAAAAAAAAATTATATTTTTACAAAATTAAAGAAAGACAATTTTAAATTTTAGTGCTAATTTTACCACTTCAAATTGAAGGAGAAATATATTGTAATTGCACAAATTGTGTAACATTTTTTTCAATTGGTTATATGGGATTGAAATAGGCCCCACCTGTATTACAGCATCATCACATAGTGGTATTACAACAAAGCGTGGATATTATCAATGTATTTCTTGGCGAGATTTGAACCATGATCTCCTCCTTAAATGTTGAGGAATCTAATCGATCAAGCTAATACCACTTGATGCACAAATTTTGTAATATTTTTTTTCAATTGGTTATATGGGATTGAAACAAGACCCACCTATATTACATCATCACGACATAGTGGTATTACAACAAAGCTTGGATATTATCAATGTATTGCTTGGTAAGATTTGAACCATGGTCTCTTTAAAAGTTGAGGAATCTAATCGATCGAGCTAATGCCACTTGATGCACAATTTGTGTAATATTGAAAGCACTAAATTTAGTCTTTTTTTCTATAATTTGGAAGGCAAAAAATTTGTAATATAGGTCCATTATTGAATTAGGAATCCCTCAAACTCATTCCTAATATTTTTCTAGATAATTCTTGCAACATAAGTGGTAAAAATTGCCAATGTAGTAGGAGAATTAATGAGTAGAGTACAAGACATTATAGAACAATTGACTCCTGTGTATGTCAAGATATATAATAATAAATTTGCGAATAAGAAAAAATGTGAGATCAAACCTTGTTATGGATCAAGGGATCTAGTTGGATTCTAGACATGGAGACTTGGTTCTCCTATGCATAAATTCCTTTAGATAAATAATTTGCCTTTGCTAAAGTATAACTCAAGGGATTATCAAAATTATTGATCATAAAAAGACAACAAATTGAACACCCTATCAATACTTGGAAGGAACTTGTCCAAACCTTGAAGAACGCATTTTAACCACCTAATTACCAAAGTGATCTAAAGACCAAATGGTACAGGTTGAGGCAAGAATATAAGAGGTTAGTTTCAGACTACATTTTTCAATTTAACAGGCTAAAGGTTCTTCTTGGAATCAAAGATTCGAAGGAGGAGCTAATTGATAAATTCACTAGTGGGTTGCAAGATCAAATATTTAGGGGAGTCAACACAAGTTCTGGTAATAAAGTTTCAAGGATGATGAGGATCTACAATCTCAACAGAAGGCTGGATATTGTAATAGGTTTATTTATTTTTTTATTTTTTTATTTGTGGAAAACATCCCAAAAGGGATGCCACTTTCGGGTAAGACCCAAGGAGGCAGGGGTATCCATTCCTCCAAAAACGCCCAAGACTCGGACTTGGCCTACCACCTTTGACATACTCAAGGAGCAAACAAACACACAAAACCAAATTAAAAAAAGTAAATAACAACAAAAATAATAAAATAAAATAAAAAACATGCTCCTTGAGTGTGTCAAAACCAAAAGCACAACCAAACACGCATAATAAGATAAAAGAAACCATAACACAAACCACATAGAAAAACACAAGAACCACATAACAAAACACAAACAAGACAAAAACAACAGAACACTACAAAGACATAACCCAAAAAAACATGAAAAATAAACACAACCAAAACCTAAAAAATAAAATAAAAAATAAAAAACAACCAACAACAGACAATAAATAAAAACAAAAAACATAGAAAACACTCACACATAAAAAAATGAAATTACACAAACAAATAGAAACCCAAGAACAAGAACGAAAAAAATACAATAACAATAACAAAAAACATAAAAAAAAAAACAAAACAACAAAAACACAAGAACAAAAAAAAACAACACAAAGAACACAAAAACAAAAAAAACAAAAGAACCCACCCACCTTAAAAAACTAAACAAAAAAACAAAGAAAAAAGAAAAAAAATGAACAAAACAATGACCTATCTAGACCAGAAGACTATTAATGCAATAATCAATAGAGGAAATAAAATAAAGAATAGAATGAGCTAGGGAACTAAAAAAACTGAATGAACCAAAGAGAAACAAAAAAAAAAAAGAAGAAACTAGGTACCTTCAGAACTGGAGCCATCCAAAGAAATGATAGAATGAAGATCTTCCCTAATTTGAGAAGCCCACCATATAGGAGGGTGGCCATAACAAGTAAGATCACCTTTGTCCAAAACCCAATTAGCTAAAGCATCAAAACTCTTGTTTTGATCTCTGACCACATGATTGTAATCAACTTTCAAAAATCCCATCTGGATTAATTGAATCTTCTCAATAATTCTTTTTATTCTCAATCCACCTTATGATTCTTAGAAGGAGTCTTCAAGAGATTAATCATAAGTTGAGAGTCAGACTCAACTAACACCTTTTCCCATCCAACCTTAGTAGCCTCCTGAATGCCTCTAAGGATACCATACCCCTTAGCAAGGTTATTGGAAAGAATCCCCAAATTCTCAGCAAAAGTAAAAACCAGGGAGCCATTTGAAAGTCTACCAATTCCTCCCACATTGGATTTTCCAGGGTTCCCTCTATAGGCTCCATCAGTATTGAATTTTCCAAAATCCTTAGGAGGAGGTTGCCAATTTCTAGTCCTATCCATCTTACTAATACTCACATTCCCTTTAAGTTGGTTGCCCTTAGAAGGTTTAATCTTCAATCTTTGCATCACTTGATCCCATCTTTGGTGGGAGTTTTGGGGGTGATTAAGGAGTTGATGGACTGATTCAACTAAGTTGGCTATGGTATTTTGCCAAATATAGTGAATATCCTTCCTATCTTGATTAAAAATTCAGTTGTTCCTTTCATTCCAAATATTCCAAAGAAGAATGGTAGAACCCATCCAAACTAACTGCCTAATAAAATGATCAACACCCTCTTGATTAGGCCAATCCCTCCAAAGTTGTTCAAAAGTGAAAAAATTGGACCACTGTAAGCCAAGTAAAGTTGCCATTCTCCTCCATGGCTCAGAGGCTAAAGTACACTCAATAAAATGATGGTTGATATTTTCTACATTCTCTTCACACATTTCACATCTAAAAGGGCCATGAAAACCACGCTTCATAAGTTGCTCACTAGTAAGCACCCTACGATGCAATAAAAGCCAATTAAAGAACCTCACCTTAGGCCAGAGCTTTTGAGCCCACAATTGAGAAAAAAT
Source organism: Wollemia nobilis (assembly GCA_028583015.1). NCBI lineage: Eukaryota > Viridiplantae > Streptophyta > Pinopsida > Araucariales > Araucariaceae > Wollemia > Wollemia nobilis. The sequence continues at coordinate 6,648,183 of JAQPPZ010001050.1, read as the reverse complement.
GTCAGAAGAATGGTTGGGATTATTATGGCATAAGGTCAAATAACCTTGAGCAACTGAATACTCACCCTTAGTAGTGTTGTTCCATCCAAAACAATCTTTTTCATGGGACCAAGAGAGGGATCTCATATGAAGGATGCCTTGGATATCTTATCTTTGCCTTTCTGGATTTGAATAGGCCGAGTCCTCAATAGGGATCCAATATCTACCAACCTTTGAATTACCGAGTATGGTACCGACAGTAATTAGCCACCTTTATCCAATTAGCTTGGTGAAGCTCCTCCATCCAAGGCCTCCAATCGGGAAACTGAGTTATCAAAGGCTTGTGACCATCCCAAGAATTTGTCCAAAAATTTGCATGTTGACCATTATGAATGATCCAAAATAATTTTTTCTTTATCAAATCCTCACCAGTCTTAAGAAGTGCTAAAATGGGAGAACCTTTGGTAGGAAGTTGATAGCGAACAAGGTCTTCAGGACTTTTATTCTCAGCATATTTAGCACAGAGATTATTGGCCCAAAGAGCATTGGGGTTATGCAACATCCTCCAATATAATTCAGCAGCTAAAGCTTTGTTGTTATTAATTGAAGACCGGAATCCTAACCCCCCTTCACTCTTAGGAAGACATAAAGTATCCCATTTCACCAAGGCCCATTTTCTTTTCTCCTTACTACCACTCCAAAGGAAACGATGACTGATTTGATCCAAATCTCGAAGAACAACCTTTGGGATATTCAAAATGGAAGAAACATAAATAGGAATAGCTTGAAGGACTGATTTTACCAAGGTGATTCTACCCCCAGAAGAAAGCCACTTGTTGGTCCACTTTCCAATTTTCTTCTTGACTTTGTCCAACAACCAATTCCAATATTTATTTTTTTGCCTTTGAATATTTATGGGAATACCTAAATAAGTGATTGGAAGGGAGGCCTTCTTATATCTTAATTTATCCAAGACCATGGATTCTTGTCTAGCAGAGCAATGAAAGAAAATAACTTTAGATTTTTCTTCATTGATCAACTGCCCAGTAGCCTTAGAAAAATAGCTAATGATTTGCTTAATATTATAAGCTTCCTTAACAGTAGCTTTATATAAAAGGGTAGAGTCATCCACAAATTGAAGATGAGAGATAGGTCTAGCTCCATGAGCAATGGTAACTCCCTCAAGGGTTTTGTTTTCCCTCTTTTTGGTTATAGTCCTACCCAAGCATTCAACAAGAATGATGAATAAATAAGGGGATAGCGGGTCACCTTGCCTAATACCTCTGGAAGTTGGGAAAGACTAAGAAGGCCTGCCATTGATAAGAACTAAGTAGGAAACTGAAGAGATACATACCATAATCCAATCCATCCAATCCTTAGAGAAACCAAATTGCCTCAAAACTTTGATAAGGAAGTGCCAATCCACTCTGTCATAAGCTTTGGATAAGTCTAACCGGATGAACATAGAAGGAGAATTTTGCATATCCATGGAATGGATGGCTTCTTGAGCAAGAACTATCTCATCTACTATTTGACGTCCTTCCACATATCCCCCTTGCTGCGGGAAATAATCTTATGCAAAAGAGGCTTCAACCTTTTTGCCATGATTTTAATAATAATTTTGAGAAGAACATTACATAAAGCAATAGGTCTAAAAGAAGAGATATGATCAACCTCTTGAGCTTTTGGAACAAGAGTAATATAAGTTTTATTGATAACCTTCAAAATTTCTTTGGATTTCCTGGCTTCTTCCACCACCTCTAATAAATCAACATGAAGGATATCCCAGAACTCTTGGTAGAACTTAATAGGAAAACCATCAGGACCTGGGGTTTTCCCTTTTTGCATTTTAAAAACTACTTGTTGAAGCTCATTGATAGTAACGAGGAGCGAGTCAAAATAGAGTTCTCCTCGAAGTGATAAGAGAAGGGATTGCTTGAAGAACATTTTGTTGTGAAGTTGAGTCAAGAGGAGTAGCGACAAAAATATTGGAAAAGTAATCAACAACAATAGAGTTCATGCCATCCCAAGTATAAACAACATCTCCAGAATCTGATTTTAAGGAAGAAATAAAGTTGTGAGATCTTCGAGCTAGAAGATATTTGTGGAAGAAATTTGTGTTTCGATCTACTTCTTTGAGCCATTGAATTCTAGATTTTTGCTTCCATAAGATTTCTTCTCTTTTTCCCATTCCTCTAACTGAGTTGTAAGTTTAATTTCATCTGCACTTCTCTTCTCTGTGAGGCCATCTAAACAGATTTTCTTATTCAAATTTTCAAGATGAGCAATAACTTCATGTTTTTTTTTATGAACATCCCCAAACTCTTTCCAGTTCCAAGTCTTGATTTTGGATTTAATGTATTGCAGTCTTTTGGCAAAATAGAACATCTTAGTCCCATGCCTAGGTTTACCTTCCTTCCACCATTGTTGCACATGAGGTCTGAAGGAAATGTCTCTAAGCCACATTAATTGAAAATGAAAAGGAGAGAAACTCACATTGGTTTTCCACATTTCCACCATGACTGGCCAATGATCCGAACTAGTATTATTAAGAGTCTTCACTTTAGGAATGTGACCATGGATTAAGAAATTTTTAGAGAGCAAAAACCTATCCAATCTCTCCATTATACAAGCTAAGCCTTGCATTCTGTTAGACCAAGTCATAAGGCCATTATCTGATTGGATATCCACAAGATGGAGGTTTGCAATATATTCACTCATGAGGTCAGTACTTTTGTCCAAATTTCTATTTCCCCCTCTTTTCTCATCCAGTGAGAGGATGGTATTGAAATCTCCTCCGATCAAGATCCAAGCTTTAGGAAAATGAGAGATAATATGAGTAATATCCTTCCACTGTCTTCTTTTTTCCTCCAAAGAAGTCGGGGCATAAACAGTAATGCAGAGCATAATCTGGTTGGAATGTCTACTTTGAATAGCTATAGCCAAAAAACCCTAACTGCCAACCATATGGTGAATAACTACCTCTTTTGTGTCCCAAAGACAAGCAATGCCACCCGAAGTCCCTTGGGAACTGAGGGAAACCACTTTTCCAGCTAGCCAAATTTTTGGCAATTAAGTCCATATCCTCCATTGACATCTTTGTTTCTTGAAGGAAAACAAGATGTGGATGATTTATCTGAATCATTCTTCTAATTTCATTTTGTTTTGAAAGACTCCCTTTGAGTCCTCTAATATTCCAAGTGATGATCTTCATTAATACCAAGGCTAAAAATTTTGGGAAGGGCATTAATCTTACCTTCCTCTACAAGCTTTTCACCTTCTTTTACCATATGATATTGATTGGTCTTGCGACCTACTTTTTGATTAGAATCCATCTTCAATTTTTTTTCCCTGTTTCTTGACTTATTCCAATTGAATCTGAGATGGCTTCTAACCTTGAAGAATGCTCATACACAGCCAAAATTTTACTAGATGGTTCAATGGAGTCTATATTGGGACTCGCATTATTTGAAGTTTTGACATTTGAAATATTGTTTTTCTTATGTAAATTTTCTCCTTTTTTTTTCTGTTGAAAACCTTTGATTTGTTGGTTTGTCTCTGAGTTCTTTCCTTCATATTTAAATTGTGTTTCTAAGATTTCATTTTCCATTATTTCCTCTTCCTCACTTGGGACATCATTTGTGGAAAGGATTTCAAACATATTAGCAAATCACTTTGATTGATCCTTCATTACTTGTTTTTTCTGAGTGTTCTTCTTCTTAGGTATTTGGAAACCTGCTGAGTTTATATCTTCTTTCTTTTGATCGGGAATTTTATTTGGGCAAGCACTGGCCAAATGACCATATTCATGGCAAATTCTACAACGAAAAGGAATGTTCTCATAGTCCACTACTTTCTCCCAAGTGTCTTCCCCAAATTGTAATGTGATCTTTTTAGGTAGGGGTTTGTCAAAATCCATTAAAACACAAATTCGAGCATAAATAATATATTCAAAATTTTGAGTACAATCAGCAGTCATCATAAAAGTTCCTAAAGAGTTTCCAATTGAAGAAAAAATAGTAGGATTCCAAAATTCAATAGGGAGGCCAAAGAGTTTAACCCACACGGGAGCTATAGAAGGCATCTCTTCTTCGGCTTTAAATTTAGTATGCCAAGGCTTCATGAAAAGCCCTACCCTTCCAAAAAACCAAGGACCCCCTTGAAAATTTTTCTCTCTATCTTCATTATTAGCAAAATAAAACAAGAAAATAACCATTTGGATAAATAGAGATTTGTAACTCACATTTAGTTTTCCAGCTTTTTGTAGCCCAGACTTTGAAAGCAAATAGACTCGGATGAAAACCCACGAACCGACAAATTAGTCCTTTTTTTCCAAATCTTCAATGCCAGTTTGAATGTTACCCATATCAAGCTTAACAATAGGAGTTCCATCAGTTGCTTTAAGACATCCTGACTTCGTTTTCCTGGGATCAATCTTAGGCATTCTTAGAGGTTTATGAGAAACCTTAATATTGATATTAGCATTGGGTTGAGGCTGTCCACCACGAAGGGCATCCCTAAAATTCTTTTTTGGATCGAGTCTTCAAAATTCTTACCCTTGACGGGGGTTTTCACGGTAGAATTATTTTGTGGGTGCACCTTAGCACCAGATTCACTTGAGATATGAGCCATTTTTTGATCAACTGCTTGAAACTTATTTCGTGGTCTCTTTAATCCTTGCCCTAGACACCGTGGAAAGGTATGGTTTTCACTTTTCTTTTGTGCAGCAAATTGGAAGCCGTTGTCACTCAAGTTCATAGTATGATCTGTTGAAAGATAAATTTCTAACCCATCTTGTATCCCCTGCAACATTTCATACTAAAATATTGAGCATAAACCACAAAAATATTGGCCGCTAGGGCCCGAAGGCCCTAAAAACCAACCTCTAGAGCTACTTGCACTCAACCCAGATGAAACCCTCGCATAGTCGCTTGCCAAATATATCGTTCACACATAGGGATGCGCTAGGATCTGTGTTGCTCCAAATGATATGAAAATTTGTGGAGACATTCTAGGGTTTTTCATGCATCTAACCTCAAAATTTTAGCTCAATCCGAGTTCGGATGAGTAATATATGGCCGAAAAGAGTTCGATAGTTTGGGCAGTCTTATGAAAAACCTAAAACATATCCAAGATCGTAATACCTATATTGAGCAATTGAATCAACTCGATATTGTAATAGGTTTTGGGTTAACCTGAAAAACCCAGTAATTAATGAAGATTTTTATTTACCAAAAAAAAATATATTTAGGGAAGTGAAGTTCACTCCCTTTTCTACTTTGGATGTGACATTCAATCATGCACTTCTAGCAGAGGAGAAGGTGGCTACTCAGTATGTACACCCTTTCAAGGCACCAAGTCCGCAATAGTCACACCAAGAAAATACATATTCCTCTTCTTATTTCTCTCCTCCCCTTTATTTCTCTCTTTCTTCTTCTTCCTCTTCTTATTTCAATGGGAATTTTTTTTGTAATCATTGTAAAAGAAGAGGCCATGTAGAAAAATATTATTTTAGGAAGAAGAAAAATTTGATTGTACAAACAAATGAGGAACCACAAGATGGTCTCATTCATACTATAGGAGAGGACAAACCTTATTATGAGCTTAGGGGCAAGCTCAATGATGTAAACTTATTGTCACATCCTTTGTATGAGGGTACTCGTGATAATTTGTTCGTCACGAGGGCCCACTTGATGCATGACTTTTTTGTGCATTGTATCCTTGACAATGGATCACAAAATAATTTAATTGTGAAGTTTGTTGTTGACAGGTTGAAACTACCAGTGGAACCCCATCCTTGTACTTACTAATTAGGATGGAAGTATAAAGGTTCCTCCTCATACATCAATGAAAGGTGCACGATGTCCTTTGCCTTTGGTTTGCATTATGTGGATAGAGTCACATACAACATGACTCTTATGGATTGTTGTGGTTTTATTTTGGGTAAGCCCTATCAATCTGACAAGAGGGCTATATAATGCTTTTGAAAACACATATACATTGCACCATGAGAACAAGACTTTTCTTGTTAAAAGCATTAAGTATGATGCACTTTTGATGCACCCCATTCAACCACAACCAAAGAAGATTACCTTAATCTTTGATAGACCACAGAACACATCGACACTAGTTGAACCATCTCCTCCTCCTCTTCCTAAGGAGTGGACTTCTTCTTCATTGGTTCCTCCTCTTGTTGCTCCTTCTGCTCCTCCAGCTTTGCAGAAGACTCAAAAACCTCAACAACATGATATTGGTCCTCATTAGATTCCTCCACCTTCTAAGGGTGGTGACAAAGTACTAACAAAGTGTGGCATTCCAGAACAGGCATCGATGGGCTTCATCGACGTTGTCCAGGCAAATAATTATGTGGCACCATAGCCTTCATTCCATGTTGTATGTGGCACCATGGTATATGCCTATTTAAACATCATTGCATGAATGAAATAATCAGTTTTTGCTTTGCAATTTCAAACTTGCTTTCTACCTTGCATATTTTTGTGTGTGGCACTTTTGTGTGACATCACTGGTATCAAAGCCTAAGTTCTGATCACTTGGGTTAATTTTGGTTTTGAAGCTTTTTTGGAACATATTTGAGTAGTCACTAATTTCACGAGTTGACTCCCAATGTGGAATAGTTATATTACATGCCTATATCTTTCTCAACCAATTGCATTCGTTGAGCTCTAGTTTTGATATGCATTTCCATCGTTGGACTATGAAGTGCTTGTTTTAGATGATTGTTACCATGTAATATTTTTTGGTGTGTTTTTTCCCCCACATTGCTAGAAGAATTTTGGTGGGAAACCCAAAATTTAGCACTCCGAGTGATTAAATAAAGGAGCTAGGAAGGGGCTTATGAGCGATCACATAGTGCATAGGATTTTTTACGTTGTAATTACTATTAACTCTTTCTCACATGTAAAGATGAAAATAATTCATCCATGATATAATCTACGACTCGTTGAATCATTGTTCTTGTCATTTTGATTTTTTATGTTGTCATATTCTCGGTTAGAAATAATGTATGGCTTGCTATGTTAACCTTGCACACGTAGCAATATAGATGTTGAAGAATAGTGGTGTGCTCTGAATCCTTTGAGTGTGTGCCAAACCAATGAGGGTATGCACCCCGAGCGATTGGTGGTCCCCATCTCACGTTGGGTGAACAAGAACAAGACAGATAGGTTTGTTGGGAGCAGTCCTAGTCCTTGTGGTTTGAATCTTGCATTGGCCAGTTACTAAAAATAGTGGCTGTAACCAACTCTCCTATGTAATAAAAAATATAGATGTTGTAGAAGCTTAGTGTGTTCCATGATGGATGAAATTTTACCTTCAAACAAGTGCAAGACTATGTGATGCATTGTATGCAGCCATCGATGATAGGTCATTCACTTTCGATGATCGCCAACACCAAAGATGTAGCCAATTTATGAATGCTTCTAGTTTCTTTCACTATTGCATTTGTGGCCTAGAGGACAAATTTTATGGTGGATGTTTGCAATTTGGATTTTGATTAACAATAGGTATATCACGCCATTTGTTGACCAAATTGATATGTCAACCTCCTTTTTGATCCGTTGTTTGACGGTAACGTTGATTATCACTGCTTGAATCGAATTCTCATCGTCTACAGGAGTTGTAGAGCACAAAAGTTTGTAGGTGATGAACAAAAATATTAAACAACATCCCTAAGTTAAATTTTACCAATCAAATCAAGTATTCGAAATTGTAAGTGTCAACCAGCCAAAACTTGACACATGGCCCTAGGAGGACCTCATGTCCTGAATCTCCCCCACATCCAATTCATAGTGGACATGTGGTAGCCATCTTCATGGTTCAAGCAGAGGTGAGAGAGTAGGTGATTTCAGTGTTTTTTATAGGGGCTTATTATTCCAAATTTATGATGGAACATCGCCTATAGCACCTTAATAGGCAGGAAACCCCCCATTTTGTTTGATCACCACACAGTGGTCAAGCCTACCACTGCGTAGGGCCTCCAAACAGTACTAGTTGTAGGCACAAGTCTTCATATGGTAGGTGGCACAAAAATAATAGTTGCACTATAATTTTGATTGTTGACCTTCATAAATCTTCATAGGCTAGGTGTTGACTTTCGTTTTTTAATTTAACTTTTGCCCCCCTCCCCAAAAAAATTATATTTATGCAAAATTAAAGGAAGAAAATTTTAAATTTTAGTGCTAATTTTAACACAAGAAATTGGAGGGGAAATTATTTTGTCATTGCACAAATTGTGTAACGTTTTTTTCAATTTGTTATATGGGATTGAAATAGGCCCTACCCATATTACATCATCACCACATAGTGGTATTACAACAAAGCTTGGATATTATCCATGTATCGCTTGACAAGATTTGAACCATTGGTCTCCTCCTTAAATGTTCAGGAATCTAATAGATCGAGCTAATGTCACTTGATGCACAAATTGTGTAACATTGAAAGCACTAAATTTAGCCTTTATTTTTGTAATTTGGAAGGCAAAATTTTTGTAATCTAGTCCCATTGTTGCATTAGGAATCCCTTAAACTCATTTCTAATAGCTGTCTAGATAATTCTTGCAACCACTTTAGTACTCTCTTATACTAGCATATGCAAGATTTCAAATGGCTAATGATTTGGCAACATAAGTGGCAAACATTGCCAATGTAGTAGGAGAATTGATGAGTAGAGTACAAGATATTATAGTACAATTGACTCAGGTGGATGTCAATATATATAATAATAAATTTGCTAATAAGGCAAAATGTGAGATCAAGCCTTACTATGGATCAAGGGATCTAGTCTAATTCTAGACATGGAGACTTGGTTCTCCTATGCAAAAATTCCTTCAGATGAATAATTTGCCTTTGCTAAAGTACAACTCACGAGATTAGCAAAAGTCTTGATCATAAAAAGACAACAAAATCAACACCCTGTCAAGACTTGGAAGGAACTTTTCCAAACCTTGAAGAACACCTTTTACCCACCTAATTACCAAAGTGATCTAAAGACCAAATGGTATAGGTTGAGGCAAGAATATAAGATGTCAGTTTCAGACTACATTTTTCAATTTAATAGGCTAAAGGTTCTTATTGGAGTCAAATATTAAGAGGAGGATCTAAATTATAGATTCACTAGTGGGTTGCAAGATCAAATATTTAGAGAAGTGAAATTCACTCTCTTTGCTACTTTGGATGTGACATTCAGTCATGCGCTTCTAGCAAAGGAGAAGGTGGTTGCTCAGTATGTACGCCCTTTCAAGACACCAAGTCCGCAACAGTCACACCAGATAGAGACATATTCCTCTTCTTCTTTCTCTCCTTCTTCTTCTTCCTTTTCTCCTTCTTTCAATAGGAATATTTTTTGTATTCATTGTAAAAGAAGAGTCCATATAGAAAATGATTATTTTAGGAATAAGAAAAATTTGATTGTACAAACAAATGAGGAACCACAAGATGGTCCCATTCGTACTATAGGATAGGAAATACCTTATTATGAGCTTAGGGGTAAGCTCAATGATGTAAAATTATTATCACATCCTTTGTATGAGGGTACTCGTGATAATTTGTTCATCGTGAGAGCCCACTTGATGCATGACTTTTTCATGCATTGTATCCTTGACAATGAATCCCAAAATAATTTAATTGCGAAGTTCGTTGTTGACAAGTTGAAACTGGTAATGGAACCCCATCCTCGTCCTTACTCATTAGGATGAAAGGATAAAGGTTCCTCCTCATACATCAACAAAAGGTGCACAATGTCCTTTGCCTTTGGTCCACATTATGTGGATAGAGTCACATGCGACATGACTCCCATGGATTGTTGTGGTTTGATTTTGGGAAAGCCCTATCAATTTGACAAGAGGGCTATATATAATGCTTTGGAAAACACATATACATTACACCATGAGAACAAGACTTTTCTTGTTGAAAGCATTAAGTATGATGCACTTTTGATGCACCTCATTCAACCACAGAAGATTACCTTAATCTTCGATAGACCACAGGACATATTGACACCAGTTGAACCATCTTCTCATCCTCTTCCTAAGGAGTGAACTTCTTCTTCATCGACTCCTCCTCTTCTTGCTCCTCATGCTCCTCGAGCTTTGCAGAAGACTCAACAACATGATATTGGTTCTCGTCAAATTCCTCCTCCTTCTAAGGGTGGCGATAAAGTATTGACCAAGTGTGGCATTCCAGCACAAGCATTGATGGACTTCATCAACCTCATCCGGGATAATAATGATGTGACACCATAGCCTTCACTCCATCTAGCCAGCAAGATTTGTTTTCAGCGTTTGGTGTCTCACACTCCCACTTATGTTGTAAAAGCATTGGAGTCCAATGCTTCTATTGTGGGAGGTATGATGAGGACATCAAATATCATATAGCCTAGGTATTAACTTGGGTACATAATAATATATTTATTATGCTTCTCTATGTAGCCACATAAGATTTCAAATGAAAACTCATGTTATATTATTGGTTTGTTTGTTTAGGTGGTTTAGAGTAGTCCAACATTTCCTCTCTAGTTACCTATATGTTAGCTTCTAGTTTGTTGGCTTATGGGTTTCTTGTTAGTCTTGTTGCAACCACCTTATCGTTGTTATTTGTATGATTGCATTTTAGGTATGGTATGCGTATTTAATAATTAGTTTTCGCTTTGCAATTTCCAACTTGTCTTACGCCTTGCATTTTTTTGTGTGTGACACATAATCACTGAGAAAACTTGAAACACCAAAAGCTCCAAAATCACACAATGTTCTAGGGTTGTCCAGAGGTATCAAAATCTCTAGGGGTGTTGAAATCTTCAAAGGCTCTAGAATCTCCAAAGGCTCCAAAATTACCATATACTTCCTATCATCTGTGCCACTCATGTTGTCTGCTTTTATTTTTTCTTATTACTCTGAGATGCAAATAGGCTATATTTATGGCCTCATTTGCAAGGCGATCAACCACCATATTATGCCTCCTTCCAATGTGGGAGTATTATATATATTCAAACTTTTGCTCCAATTCTCCTAGTCTTCTCTGAACTATTTGTAGTTGGACTGATGAGAAATTTAAGAGATTTTGGAGATCTATTTGGTGTAATAGTTGTATCTTCTTTTTTCTTAATCTCCTAATGTCTTGTTGTTTATGATATATAGCTTTTGTGTTCAAGACTATCTCCCTTAACACTCTATTGGTTAACACTTGAAAATTGGTTCTTTTGTCATCAAATATTATCCTGTTTTTGTCCTTCCATATGTGCCAAATGATGAATATAGTACTGAATACCATATATGCCTAATAAGGTGCTTTATACATTTGGTCCCAATTGGTTAGGCAATTTTCTAAGTTGAAGGTTTTTGATAGTGATGATCGTTATTGGGTTATTTGAATCTAGATTTTAATTGCTTATATACACTAAAATAATAGATGTGATATTGTTTCATTGTTCTTAAGACACCTATGATAAATATGAGGCCCTATGATATTCCTCTTAATGAGGTTGTCTCTAGTAAAAATCTTGTTTTGGAGCACAAACCAAAGAAAGGTTGAGTTCTAACCGTATTGCTGTAATAACACTCCTTGTCTAACTATGTAAACACTCGACCCACTAATAGAGCCCCATATATATTAATTTGGAATCTAGGGAGAAAGTTTAATCCCTTTAGTTTGGATGTTCAGTTGTCTCTATAAGTCTTGGTCAAGATGTGGTAGGGGTGGATCTCTCACCCATTCAATTAAGCTTGCATGAGTGTTAACACCCAACTATTGTAGATCTGCTTTTATTTTAGAAGTCTCTCCCTTTATTATAATGTAATATATAAATATAATTCAACCTCAACTCTAATACCTTAATATTAGAAAAAAATAAATTAACAAAAAATAAATATCTCGCTTTTCTAAGACTTTTCTATCTTAACTCTAATAATCAAGAGTTACACTTACATTTAAAATAAATGTCCAATAATTACTAATTAAACTATTAAGATTAAAACTTGAAGTACTAACATTATATCAAAAATCTAGATACAAATTTAAATAAATATAAAAGTTTCAAAGTCTTTTTTTTTTCAATGAGTTTAGGGGTCTCAATCCCCTAATACCTCCAAAGAGAAGCCAAAGCCCTTACCACAACAATAAATTTACAACTCTTTTACATGTCAAACCTTGATTTATATGATAATCTAATTTTAATTTTTATGAGGGGTCCTAGTCCATGAAAGGAGTTTGAACCTTAAACCTTCCAAAGAAAAAACAAAACCCCTGCAACTACAATAAACTTGCAACTGTTCAATAAATCTTGACTTATATGATAACCCATTTTGACCACCAAAAATGAAAACAAAAAAAACTAATCACTACCTACTATACTTAGTAAATAATGAGAAATAGCCAATGGAAATGTTACTAAAGAGATAGAGAGGGTTTAAGCCTTAAACCCATTAACCGTTCGGAAACCCTAATCCCCACTGTTCACGTCTTAAACCCTAGCGCTCCCAGTATAAAAACAAACTGCCCTTACCCTTTAAGATCACATCCAAGGCCTCTGCAACAGAAGCTCTCAGCCGAAAATGGCATGCAAATCTTATTCAATAATTTCTATTCTGAGACGCCTCTCGTCAAAATACGCGTGTGCTTCCAAATTGCCGGTGGCCGCGCCCCTTCAGTCCCGCTTGTTTTCGCAGATTCATGGCGTTCCTGCCGCAAAATGGACAATTTCCAACAGTATTTTGCCCAGGATGTCCGTCGCGGGAATCGTCCCGTACGGAAATCCGGCAAATAATTGCAGAAATTATGCCCGCTCCGGAAAGGCCGCAAGCGAGGACGATGAGGAGGACGAGGAAGATTTCGATGATGATCTAGAAGATTCCGAACTCGACGAGAACGACTTAAATGAAGATATTTTGGAGGTTGATAGCGACTTGACTGATTTTGAGGACAAGCAGTCCGAGGAAGATTAGAGAAGATCACAATAGGTATTGCTGTTATTTGCTAGATGTTGCAGGTGGCTTCTACAACCTTTGGGTTTTCCTGTGTGTACCTTTTACTTGGATGTTTTGGGGTTAGCGTTCTGACAAATGTCGGAAAAATGTCTTAGGGTCAGGGTTCTGTGATAGGATAGTTGTCTTCATTAAGACAAATGATTTTATAAGCAAGCCGAATCATAGTGCCCTGGGTTTCCAAAAATGATTGAGATAATATTTTAGGGTTACATATGAAAATAAATTAGAAATGTTTATGTCTGAAGTGCTCTCATTGGTATTCCACAAACTTGTAAAATTATTTAAAGCAGTTGCATTTTGATTACATTAGTAGGGTATGACAATAGCTTGATAGTTGTTATTTGATATTTTATTTATTTTTTTAATTTTTAAAATTAAAACTGGTTCACTTATAGGACATTGACCGTATAGGGAGATCACAGCACTTTGCCAATCATGTATTTAGAGAAATTGAGTTAATGTCATTTATCACAACACTTTGCCAATCATTTATTGCGTTAGAGAAATTGAGTTAATGCCTTTTAATATCTAGAATGGGGTTTGTTGTAATTCCATTAAAAGCTTTGCAGGTGGAAGTGGCCAAAACTGGCCATAAATGGAATGAGCATATTTGGGAGTACAGATTAGAGCTAAGGTTGTTAGTTTCCTTTAATTGGGAATGAGGTGATAATTTGGAGGAGTAATGTCTTGGACCAGGATCTAGTCCTTGATAATTGACTTTTTAATTTGACAAATAAAAAACTATGTGTTTTCTTTTCATTGAGTATTGCTACAGATAAGTTGCATTGTCTTCTTCTGCTGTAATTCAGCTTTGGCATTCATTTGCTTACATTGACGTAGTGATTCTCCCGATATAACCACTTTGATTTTCCGAAGTAAAATAAAAAGGGACTACCATGCAACATATCTTTTAGATGCAGTTGTTGCAATCGTCTGACAGTGTCTGGAGTAATATTGGTAACATGCTCATCCTGGTTATAAAAGGCAAAAGTGTTATGTTCCTTAATGAGACTTCCATGTTAAAATACTGTTTCTCTGAATTGGTTAGTGTTTGCTTGTGTCAATGTGATTAACCGGATCCAGTACTAATCCTCCAAAATCATGTAGGACCATATATGTGATCTTTCATTAAACATTGTGGTTAGGACCATATATGTGATCTTTTATTAACACAGTGTGCTTGAGGTGATCAAAAATCATTCCCCCTCTCCAAATTCATGCAATTAATTGGTATCCAAATTAAAGCTTTTGTAATGTACTAGTACCCCCAACTTGACAAGTATGTGGATTACTATTGCTTTTCCAAATGAAAGATTGGATTGCAAAAGATAAACCATTATAAGAACATAACTAGTACATTACCAATCTTCACCATTCGAAATTTATCTTGCAATGTAGTGACGGTGGCATTTATGCCCTGGCTAGGTTTGGTGGCTATGCAGGTGGAACCTGGTCAGAGTATAAATGCTACCAACACTACATTGCAAGAGAATGCTCTGTTACGAATTTATCTTTGAACATCCCAGTTAATACAACATAGAAAGATCAATCTGCCTTTCATTCTGGGTCTTATTGTTGGTCAGGTATCCATTTATAATGTGAGTTTTCATAAGTTCTTTTGTCCGTAATTTTATTTCATAACGTCGTCACTCAAGATGATGATCTTTTGCATTACCTTGATGATACTCTTCATCTTACAACTCGAATGATTTTGCACATATATATCTCATATATTATTGCATGTATTATATCATCGTGTACCTATCTGGTGTATTATAATCTTTTGCATCACCCTGGTGACTCATCTTACATCTGGGATGTTTTTGCATGTGTATATCTCATATGTGATTCCATGTATTATATCATTGTGTACATATCTGGTGTATTATGCCCTGTCCCCCTATGTTATATGGTATGTGTACAACACTTATCATTTGGCCTTGAACACATTCTCTAACGTGTTTTCTAACTTTCTTGAGGTTCACTGACGTACCCTTTGTGAACATTTTTGTGGTTTGTTTTGCATATCTTCTTTAATAGGCTCAAGATTTGGGATACAGGGGATATGATTCAATTCTTTGCATATCTTCTTTAATAGGCTCAAGATTTGGGATACAGGGGATATGATTCAATTCTAATACGAGACAATTGAAAACTATGATGTTTAGAGCTTACTAGCGAACGTAACTGCCCGTATTTGCTGTTTTGCCATTATACTCTGTTTATGAATTGAAATGAATTTGAAGCCACTCTGTTTGTGAACATTTTTGTGGTTTGTTTTGCATATCTTCTTTAATAGGCTCAAGATTTGGGATACAGGGGATATGATTCAATTCTAATACGAGACAATTGAAAACTATGATGTTGAGAGCTTACTAGCGAACGTAACTGCCCGTATTTGCTGTTTTGCCATTATACTCTGTTTATGAATTGAAATGAATTTGAAGCCACTCTGCATACAAATTTAAATGATTTTGAATCAGAATTACTCAAATCCTTTTGGGATACTTCTCTTTAAGTGCTAAAGAAAATGAGTTGAATAGCACACAGACGAAATGCTTATTGCAATCACTTTACTGAATTGCATGAATGAAGTGTTTCTTATGGTCGGAAACGTTAGTTTTGCCATGTGTGAAATGCATATTGTAATTACTTGGTTGTAATGAGCGAAATGAGTCGATGTTGAATGTGTAATTTTGATAAGGGTTAAGGTTGATATTGTATGAGATAATGTATAGTTAAAGGATAATCACTGGATAATGTATTTAATTTATTATCATAATATGTAAGGATATTGTATAATGTTTTTTTGTAATATTAAGAAATGGTTTTTTTTTTGGTCAGGAATCCCCAACCTGGTACAACTACTCCACCAGGGAGACACACCCACCCTCTCACACACCTACGTTAAGTGTTTCTTATGGTCGGAAACGTTAGTTTTGCCCTGCATATTGTAATTACCACACTCACCTAAGTTAAGTGTTTCTTATGGTCGGAAACTTTAGTTTTGCCATGTGTGAAATGCATATTGTAATTACTTGGTTGTAGTGAGCGAAATGAGTCGATGTTGAATGTGTAATTTTGATTATGGTTTAAGGTTGATATTGTATGAGATAATAATGTATAGTTAAAG
This sequence comes from Wollemia nobilis, assembly GCA_028583015.1. Taxonomy (NCBI): domain Eukaryota; kingdom Viridiplantae; phylum Streptophyta; class Pinopsida; order Araucariales; family Araucariaceae; genus Wollemia; species Wollemia nobilis. The sequence continues at coordinate 6,632,077 of JAQPPZ010001050.1, read as the reverse complement.
GATAATCATTGTATAATGTATTTAATTTATTATCATAATATGTAAGGATAATTATTGTATAATGTTTTTTTTTTTTTTTTTTTTTTAATATTAAAAAATTTTTTTTTTTGTCAGTCGTACAACTCCATCGGGGAGACACATCCACCCTTTCACACACTCACCTACGTTCAACCTGGTACAACAACTTCATTAAGGAGACACACACCCACCCCCTCACACATTCACTCATGCCACAGTTTGGACCTTGGATCTCTCGAAGAAGAGCCAAAGCCCAAACCATTGCGCTGCACCTCCAGGTGCTATTGTATAATGTTTTTAATTTACTATAATATTTTAAGTTGTAATGAGCGAAATGAAATGAGTGAATGTTGAAAATGTAATTTTGATTATGGTTAAGGTTGATACCCTTACACACTCACCCACGCCACAGTTTGAACCTGGCTCTCCCGAAGAAGAGCCAAAGCCCAAACAATTGTGCTGCACCTCCAAGTGCTATTGTATAATGTTTTTAATTTGCTATAATATTTTAAGTTGTAATGAGAGAAATGAAATGAGTGAATGTTGAAAGTGTAATTTTGATTATGGTTAAGGTTGATATTGTATGAGATAATAATGTATAGTTTAAAGATAATGATTGCATAATGCATTTAATTTATTATCATATTTTAATATGTAAGGATAGTTATTGTATAATGTTTTTAATTTATTATAATATTTTAATATGCTATAATAATGCATAGGTTTAAGATAATCATTGTATTTTATATTTAATTTATTATAATATTTTAATATGCAAGTTACATAGGTTGTGTAAACCGTATTATGTTATTATCGTAATTTGGTATTAAATTTTAAGCCTTATTGTTATATAAATTGAGGTTGAACTTGTTGACATAATTTGGGTATCATGAATTGGTATAAAACCCCTACCCCTTCGAAGTGTTGTTATTCTTATCTATGCATAAAATACTATTTATGGTGTCTATTTGCCCACTAATTTTTTTTTTCTTTCATTCTTTTATGCTTTCCATATAAGATTTAAGTGGTTTGATTACTTTTGTCTCTGAAAAATATTGTAAATTTTAATATGGTTTTGGAGCGGGTATGGAGTGACATTGTAGGGCCATATCTTTGATCCTTCTTTTGGGCCATATCTTTGATCCTTCTTTTGATCTTTTGGACGAGTTTTTCTTCAAAGCTTCATAAACACCTTTTGTGTAAGGAGGGGAGAGGTAACTTCTTACCAAAATTCTTAAAATTCTTTTTTCATCCTTAAAGTTTTTGGATCTTTTTGGTCATTATCAAGCCATTCAAATTGAAATTCATCTTTTTAGCTTCCTTCAAGTCATTATTAGACCTACTACAATATCTTTCTTCAAGACATCCTCAAGCGTACTACGATATCTCTAGGACAAGGACAAGGAATACGAGAGAGCAAATGGTTGAATTTGAATTTTGATGCCATGATTTTAGTGCATGTTCTTTGCATGCATGACTGTGACTTGGACAATATCCACAATGCATAACTGTGACTTGGACAATGTCGCATGTATGCTAAGTCGACTAACACAAAGTTTGTGAAGACATTTAGAGAAGATAGAGGGATAAAATCCTCATGTCATCATTTGGTTATGAGACTGTGTAGCGTAAGGTTTTATAATAATGATCTTTGTGGCATGGTGCGATTGGGCACTAGCTAGTTGGATAATTGAACAGGAGGATAGGTATTACTTATGTGAGGTTCAAGGTTCAAGCCTCACTTTTGCTTGGAAAGCACCTCAGTTGGTAAAGGAGATGTTCTCCGCAGAGGCATTCTATTTTTTGTCTAATAAGGTGTGTAGTCTAATTAGTTGGTTTTCCTTGGTCAAATGTGTATATGATCTCAGAGATTGAATCATGATGGGGATATCCTTTTTGCTTTTTTTCATTTGTCTCACCGCTAGAGTGGAAGGCTCATGCATGAAGGGAGGCACCCTCAATCACAAAGGCATGTTGGGCACCTTCTTTAGGTGAAAGTATTTGACATTTGGGAGCCTAGGTTCAAGTCTCATTTTTGGCAATTCCAAAGCTTAATGAATGCAATGAAAATTTGGCTGATGTGGCACTTCTATGCGTTACATAAATCAACTATATATATATATATATATATATATATATATAGTTGCATCAATTTGGGTACGTTGAAGTGGCAAAATGTCAAAGGAAGACACTAGTGAATCATAGGGCGCGAAGAGGTAGTAAGTGATTGCATTTTTATTCTAAGGTTTGGGTATTTAGTTTTTGCATTTTTGGGGTCCATTGGGGCAAAGCTTGTGGAGGCCATATCTTTTGCATATAGAAGTGTTTCGAACCTTTCGTTTCCCTTTAAATCACATGATTTTTGAGCTTTATGCATTGGCAACATTAGTTCAAGAACCTACAATAGTGTGGGAGGTCAAATTGTGTAAGATTGATCATCAAGCCTTGTTTACTTGCCTCAATGGGAGATATTATAGTATTTGGTCAACCTAAATGATTGGTCTATTATGCAATAAGAACGGTGGTGCATCTTTCAAGAAGATAAAGCAATAGCCTTTGATGAAGAAACTCACCAATACAAGGAAGGAGAAGCTCTTGGTTTATTCTCCTTGTTGATTGAACCATAATTGCTTTTTCATATTAAAGAAGAAAGTGAACCTATCAAGGTATGGTCAAAATTTCATGAGTGAGAGAAAGTAAATACAAAAATCAATCACTTGGAATTAGAGTTTTCTTCTTTCAAGTTACTTGAGTTTGATAAGAAATAAATTGTGACATTTAAGGCATTGAGAGCCGATATTGCATTTTTTGGAGGTAAAAACAAAGATGATGCAGAATATATGAAGATTGTCTTTGCTAATATTTCTTCTTTTTAGATGTTGAATCTCATGGTTCATATGATTAATATGTTCTTAGAATCTCAAAAAAATTACGCTTAATTAACTTTTCTCTTGCCTAGTTCATTTTTAAGTGGCAATGAGGAATTGTGGTGGTACTTCAAGATACATACTTATGCAAAGGAATTCAAACCTAAGGAGGCTAAGATGTAGGGGCCCAAGGGTCAGGGTAAGTCTTCAAAGAAGTTGAAGACCATCTATGAATATTGCAAGAGGGAAGGACATCCAACGAAGAATTGCTTGTTGAAATTGCAAAGGATTGAAACCGAGTTTCTAAATATGGGTGGATGTCTTTTAGATGATGAGAGGGATTTAGAAGGATTTACCTCAACTTCAGAGTCCCACTAGAGCATCCATTATTGGGGTGGAGGGGGTGTTGGAAATGTAATTTGATTTATGACGAAGACTGACATTGTAGGATGTAATAATGTTTAGGTCTAAGGACAATCATTGTCCAATGTATTTAAATTATTGTAATATTTTACTATATAAACCCTATGGGTGACAGTTAACCTTGTCATGATTAAACCCACCTTATAAACTATAATTAATCTTAAAGCCTTATTGTTATCCATCCATTGTATTTGTGATTCTTATCCACAAATAATACAATGATTATTTATAGTATCTATGGGCATCGCCCAATTTCTACATCTCTTTCCTTTTGTCCTTTTAAGCTTTTTGTGTAATATTTGAGTGGATGGATTGCCTTTGTCTATTTTAAAAAAATATTGTGAATTCCAATAATGGAGTGTTTCTTTTTGCACATAAATGCAATTATTATGGTATTTAAGCCCTCATATTATCCATCCATTGTATTTGTGATTCTTATCCATGGATAATACAATGATTATTTATGGTGCCTATGGGCATCTACCACCTTTTGTCTTATTTTATTTCTTTTGTTCTTTAAAGCTTTTTTTATAAGATTTAAGTGGGTGGATTGTTTTTGTTTGTTTCTAAAATATTGTGAATTCCAACAACGAAGTGTTTCTTTCTACACATTAAGACAATTGCGTAATGTATATGAAATGTCTATTGTGATTGATTTATTAAAGTGGATGACATGATTGTTTATTACTATTTGCTCGTTTTTACATACAAGTGCCTAGTGTATGTGAAATGATGTTGTGATTGAATTATTAAAGTGGATGACAAGATTGTTTATTACTATTTGCTTTATTGTGATTGATTTATTATAGTGGATGTCAAGATTGTTTATTTATTAGTTTTTAAAATTGGATTGAAACAAGCCCCACTCGTCTTACATCATCACCACATCATGGCATTACAATAGTTTGGATATTTATCCATGTATCACTTGGCAAGATTCAAACCGGGATCGCCTCCTTGAATGTGTTGAGTGATATTTTTGTCTAATCACAAGAATATACTCACAGTCATGATTCTACCTGGATATCCTCTCTTGTAAGAAAATATTTGTGATTTCCTCAAGGTTTTGTTTAATGTGTTAATCTGCTTGCAATGCTTAGTAAAAAATGTGAAATGCCAAAAGTTAATTGGATATCTCAGTGTTGCATATACTTGTTAACAAGGGGCTTGTTTTGGATTGATTTAATTTACAATGACTTTGTTCATGGAATTTCATGAAAATGTGAAATTATCGATCAACTAACAACCTTCGAAATTTAAAAAGTATTTGATTTTGACCTTTGAAAATTTGATTTTAATTGATTTTATCTCAAATTGTTAATAAAATTTTATCTTTGATTGTTAATCAAATTTTATCTCAAATTGTTAATCAAATTTTATCTTTGATTGTTAATCAAGTTTTATCTTCGATTGTTAATCAAGTTTTATCTTTGATTTTTAAGATTTGCTTGAAAATAAAAATGAAATGATTAAATCTAACTTAGCAATGTAAAAAATTTGGAATATCATATTAATTGTTCACTTTAATAGAGAATTGAAATTTATTGAAATTTCAATTTTTACATAAAATGAAACTAAATGATTATTTGGAGAAGCTATGTAAATTTTAAAACTTCAAATTTTCATTATAAATGTGAATTTACTTAAATATGAAAATTTGAATCTTAATTCTACCTGGATATCCTCTCTTGCAAGGAAATATTTGTGATTTTCCCAAAGTTCTATTTAATGTGTTAATTTGCTTGCAATGCTTAGTAAAAAATGTGAAATGCCAAAAGTTAATTGGATACCTCAGTGTTGCATATATCTGTTAACAAGGGGCCTATTTTGGATACCCAATTCAACCTTTTTGAAAATTTGAATCTTAATTTGGAACATCGGTTTCAAGAATTAAGATTCAAATTTTCATATTTAAGTAAATTCACATTTATAATGAAAATTTGAAGTTTTAAAATTTACATAGCTTCTCCAAATAATCATTTAGTTTCATGTTATGTAAAAATTGAAATTTCAATAAATTTCAATTCTCTATTAAAGTGAACAATTAATATGATATGCCAATTTTTTTACATTGCTAAGTTGGATTTAATCATTTCATTTTTATTTTCAAGCAAATCTTAAAAATCAAAGATAAAACTTGATTAACAATCGAAGATAAAATTTGATTAACAATCAAAGATAGAATTTGCTTAACAACTTGACATAAAATTTGATTAACAATCAAAGATAAAATTTTATTAACAATTTGAGATAAAATCAATTAAAATCAATTTTTCAAAGGTCAAAATCAAATACTTTTTTAAATTTCGAAGGTTGTTAGTTGATTAATAATTTCACATTTTCATAAATTCCATGAACAACAAAGTCATTGCAAATCAAATCAATCCAAAATAGGCCCCTTGTTAACAAATATATGCAACACTGAGGTATCCAATTAACTTTTGGCATTTCACATTTTTTACTAAGCATTGCAAGCAAATTAACACATTAAATAGAACTTTGGGAAAATCACAAATATTTCCTTGCAAGAGAGGATATCCAGGTAGAATCCTAACTGTGAGTATATTCTTGTGATTGGACAAAAATATCACTTAACAAAATGTTGAGGAATCTAGCTGATTGAGCTAATGCCATTTGATGTCATGATTATTTATTTATTTATTGTTGGAGAACAAGAGGTTGTACTCGGGTCCCCCACCCTTGACAAATCACAACTCTCTTCTTTAGAGCATGAGAGTTTACAAACAAATTTAATTCTCATCTCAATTCAATTGCTATAGCTAGAAACCTACATCATTTTACATAAAATTTTTGAATTTTTTATTTTTATTTTTTGAAACTTTTTCAAATTTTTGTGAGTACAAATATTCTAGAGTTCAACATTCTTCTTGACATTTTTCTACAACAACCTTCACAATACCAAAACTTCACCTCTACTATCTATGCATTGTATCTTAGTAGAGTATTATTTCCAAAACATTGCACTATCATAGCTCGCTTTACCAAATATGGATTGCTAGTTTCCTTCTTGAAGCACAAGTGTAACCACAAAAATTGTAATAAATAGTATATATGAAAGCACATTAATGTTATAAAATAAAACAAATATTACTAATGAAAAACATTAAAGTAAATCTTATTCATTATTTGATGTATGCAATCAACATTTTCTTGTCAGCTTTAGCTAAACTTACTATTTTCTCCAACCAACAAAAAGAGAATTTAACTTCATGATCCTCAATTAAAACCCCTCTATTGGCTAGCCTATGTGCACATTTGTTTCTTTCCCTTAATAGATGTGTAAATTTGATTTCTTCAAACTCTATAGCAAGGTCTTGAGTTTTCACAAATTTCTCTTGTATGTTTTGTGGAGCCTTTGCTTTCCTCAAAATTGCATTTATTACTATGAGTGAATCACCTTCTATCCATAATTTATTCCATTTCATTTGTTTGCATATTTTTAACCCTTGCAAAGTCACCCAAGCTTCAACTTCATTATTTGTCTCAAATCCACTATTGAAAGCATAATAAGATAAAATCTCTCCTCTATTATTTCTAATTATTTCTCCTCCTCATGCTGGTCTTGGATTTCCTTTAGATGCTCCATAAAAATTCCATTTGACCAAATCCACATCTGGTAGTTTCCACTTTATATTCTCTACTTTCTTCTTCTTTATCTTCCCCAACATCATAATTCCATTTGATGACTTGAATCCATCTATCAAGGCTCTCTACTTCTAGATTAGGGATTGAGTGAGTTGATAGGGTTTGTTTAGATTCCATTATGGCTAAACAAATATTTATTTTCATTACCTCTAAATTACTTTCCTTTCCTTTAAATATTCTTCTATTTCTTTCTAACCAAATAGTCCAAAGTATTGTATCTTTTGATGTATCCCAGATTATCTGTAAAGAATTTTTTTTTTTTAATAGCGAAAAATCCCTTGTGGTGCCGCCTTGGTCTGAGAGACCACGAACAGGGAGTTCTACACCGTCAAAGTCACCCGAGAGTCGCGCCTGGCCCTGCTCGCACCAACATTATCAATTGGATTTTAGGTACCCAATTCAACTTTTTTGTAGGGTGGAGATTCGAACTTGGGACCTCCCTTTGAGGATTACCCTCTCCTCTCCAATTCACGTACAACACCTAGGTAAGCATCATTTTTAAAAGTGCTCTACCATTCCTCAATTATGTCGTTCATCACCATGCATTTACCAAACGTAAGAATCCATTGCCATAATTTCCAGACTATTGAGAAGTGTCCCAAGATATGGTCCATACTCTCCTCCATTTTACAAATAACACATTTGGATGGGCCATAAAAACTCCTTTTCATAAGGTTATTTCAAGATAAAATTCTCACCATGCATTTACCAAACATATTAAGAATTCATTGCCATAGTTTCTAGACTATAGAGCAATGTCCAAAGATATGGTCTATACTCTCCTCCTTTTTACAAAGAACACATTAAGAGAGGTCATGAAAAATCCCTTTTCATAAGGATATACCAAGATAAAATTCTTCTATGACCTGCTAGCCAAACACACATTTTAATTTAGGAATGTTTGGGCTATCCCAAATATCTCTTCATATCCTTGCGATATTACTATTTCGATGGTGCTTATATTATATCCACTTCTTGTTGTGTATTCTCCTAAGCTATTCAACTCCCAATCAACTTATCCTTGGCTCTCCTTGAAATAATCAATGTTTTATCTTTCTACTCAACTGGCTATTAACATCAATGTCTTGTATACTTGTAAAAAGATCTTCTTTCTATTTGTATCTTCTTTCGTGATACTTGTACAAAATATTTGAAACCTTATCACCATATTTTTTTTGAATAAATACTACTTATATTACTAAAAAGAATTCATAATACATCATAGATACAAAGATTACAAAAATCTACTCAAGGACATCTAACAATCATATTTATCCTGAGCAGAAAAATCCTTAATGTATTTTATCATCAGCCTCTTAAATGCTCTACATTGATCATGGATATCAATAACAACCCTAGAAGTAATCCCCGAAGCACTGAGTACTTCAATTTTGAAGACCAAACTACACCTGGCCCTCCATATAGCATACATAGTTGCTGCTTTAATGGTAGTCCACACACCCAATAGATGCTGAGGACAACCAAAATAATCACAAAAAAAAACCATTTTCTAGCTAAACCGATCCCCGAGAATAGGGAAATATGTCCACTCAAGGTTCTTCCAAACTTTCTTTGAATTTTTGCAGTCCCAAAAGATATTTGACAGTTTTCTTCTATAGCTACTGCATTGATCTGAAAGACTCATCCATTTTACCAATCTAACCTTATAGTGAATACCCTGAAAAATTAATAACCATAAGAAAACTTTGAATTGAGAAGCTATCCTGAACTTCCATATCTGCCTATTCAATACAATATGTAAGAAAACCTTAGGCAGAAGAGCTATATAAATCTTGTTAGATTTATAAGAAGTAATAATACCATGAAAACTCCAATGCCAGTCGCGTCATATGGGACCCGACAATCCACCATTTAATTTAAAATGCTACTTGGATGAAAGAAGAGAATGAATTTACATAATAGCATCTCTATCAAAAGATTTTAGCTTAAACTTACTGCATAAATCAGCCCACTTGACCCAACCTCCAACCCCTGAATCCCAAAGATTTGACCATTTCACAATCCCTTTTTTAATCAACCTCTTATATCTGAGGTGAGGGAGTTCTAAAGCAAATACCCCATTCTTCTTCTAGACCCAAATAGATCTATATGAAAGAACCCAACCCCTACATTCTTCCATATAATCCTAGTAAACAGTTGAACCAATAGTCTTCCAAGCCTCCAAAATCCTCTTAACAAGAATACAACCTTTGATTTTAAACTTGTTGGGATGGCCCACAATGTCCTCGATATGAAAAGCCCTTTTTAAACCTTCAACATGCTAAGCATTCTAAATTCTGAACCACAAAAGATGTTGCCAAGAATCATTCTCTTCTAGAGCCCTAACCACCCATTTCGTAGCCAAAACCTTACCCTGCATCTGGATATCAAATAAACCTAAACTCCATCCTTGGGAACAATGCAAAAATTCTAGAAAATAGAGGGTATTTTATTTGATCCATCAAAATTAGACCATAAAAAACCGTCTTTCAAGCTTTCTAAATTGTGAAGCATTAGGTAGCTAACATGAGGAATAGTAGAGGTGATAAGCTTGAATAACCTTCCCAACAATGACCACTTTTTAAGAAAAAGAAATAAGTTTGTTTTCCAAAGCTGGATATATTTTTTTCAAATCTAGCAAGACACCAATTTCACATGTTTTTCAAAGAAAGAGCCTTAGCAAAAGGGATTCCCAGGTACCTAACAATATCACCATCGTTCACCTATCGCCAACTAGGGGTATAATTAGTAGGAAGAGAGTCACTACCAATCAACCAATAATCAAACTTTTTCTCACTAATGATAGATCCTAAAGCTTTGCAAAACTGACCCAAACATATTTTGACATTAGTAAGGGATAAAGCATCTAGTTGAAAGGACAACAGAGAATCATACACAAAATGATTATTCAGAATAGAACTTCCCAGAATATCAATTCCGTTAATAAAACCAGCATAACTTCTCTCCTCCAACATATAACCCAAGGCATTTGCTAAAATCACAAAAATAAGCAGATCAATGGGGCAACCCTATTTTATGGACTTGAAGAGGCTAATATTATTAGTGAGCTTACCATTAACCACAACTTTAGCATAAGAAAAAGTGAAAAGAACTCAAATTTTATCAACAACTTGCCTGGTAAAACCAAGCCATTCCAACACACTCAAGATAAAGGACCAATAAACTTGATCATATGTTTTATCAAAATAAATCTTGAGCATAATCACCTTTTACCCGCTTTCTTGAGCCCACTCCAAAGTCTCCCAAGTCATGAGAATTGTATCTAAAATGAATTTCTCCTTCACAAAACCAGTTTTTTCACGTATCACAATTTGAGCATCAATATATTTGAAACAAAGAGCCAAATCCTTGGAAATAATCTTGTACGAAACATTCAATAGGGTGATGGGCCTCCAACCCCCCATAGTATCCTTCCTATTACCCTTCACAATAAGAATCAAACCCTAATTAATAACAGATGAAAGAGAACCTCTATCAAGATTTTTAGAACCATTTGAGTATAATCATCACTGACAACATCCCATAACTTTTTGTAAAATTCCACTGGGATACCATCTAGACTTGGAGACTTACCATATTTTATTTTTGAAAGGGCTTCAAACAGTTCCTCCTTGGAAAAGGTAGCCGCAATACGATCACTCTCAAAACTGAACAATTTTTTTGGAACACTCCTCTTAATTTCCACCCTAGCAACAAGAACCTCTAGAGACATAGGATAAGTAGAGAAAATATTCTGGAAATGCTCCTTAATAGCAGCCCTAATCCCATCATCATATTGCACCAACCTATCATCGAAAGTGTGAAGAGCAGTAATTCTTTCAAAAGCAATTTTCTTCTTAATATGACTGAAAAATAATTGAGAGGAAGCATCCCCTTACTCCAACCAATGAATTCTGCTCCTAATTCGTGTCCCTCTGTTAATATAATCCTCATAACAATGAATCTCATGCTCCCAACTAGCAGCTCTTTCTTGAAGCTGAACATTAAAAGGATCCATCTCAAGAGCTCTTCTAGCATTATTCAAATCTTTCCTAAGCTGCTTTAATCTTCCTTTTCTTCTCTTAGCAACCAAATTTCCCCAACCACACAAAAAATTCACAATACGTTTAATAGTTACCTCCTACAAAATGATTATTCATAATATAACCTTTGAGAGTATCAATTCCCTTAATCAAACTAGCATAACTTCTCTCCTCAAACATATAACCCAAGGCATTTGCTAAAATCACAAAAATAAGCATAGCAAGGGGGCAACCCTGTTTGATGGACTTGAAGAGGCTAATATTATTAGTGAGCTTACTATTAACAACAACTTTAACAAAAGCAAAAGTGAAAAGAACTCAAATTTTATGAACAACTTGCCTGGTAAAACAAAGCCATTCCAACATATTGAAGATAAAGGACCAATCCACTTGATCATATGTTTTATCAAAATTAATATTGAGTATAATCACCTTTTACTTGCTTTCTTGAGCCCACTCCAAAGTCTCCCAAGTCGTGAGAATTGTATCTAGAATTAATTTCCCCTTCATAAAACCAGTTTGTTCATGTCTCACAATCCAAGCATCAATATCTTTGAAACAAAGAGCCAAAGCCTTGGAAACAATCTTGTACGAAACATTCAATAGGGTGATGAGCCTCCAATCCCCCATAGTATCATTCCTATTGCCCTTCAAAATAATCTTAATCAACCCCTGATTAAGAATAGGCGAAAGAGAACCTCTATCAAAATTTTTAGAACCGTTTGAGTATAATCATCACTAACAACATCCTATAATTTTTTGTAAAATTCCACTAGGATACCATTTGGACCTGGAGACTTACCATATTTCATTTTTGAAAGGGCTTCAAACAGTTCCTCCTTGGAAAAGGTAGCTACAACATGATCACTCTCAAAACTGAACACTTTTTTGGAACACTCCTCTTAATTTACTCCTTAGCAGCAAGAACCTTCAAAGACATAGGATAAGCAAAGAAAATCTTCTAGAAATGCTCCTCAATAACAGCCCTAATCCCATCATCATCTTCCACAAACCTATCATCGAAAGTGTGAAGAGCAGTAATTTTTTAGAAGCATTTTTCTTTTTAATATGACTGAAAAAGAATTGAGAGGGAGAATCCCCTTGCTGCAACCAATGAATTCTGCTCCTGATTCGTGTCCCTATGCTACTATAATCCTCATAACAATGAATCTCATGCTCCCAACTAGCAACTCTTTCCTGAATATGAACATTAAAAGGATCCATCTCAAGAGCTCTTCTAACATTATCCAAATGTTTTCTAAACTGCTTTAATCTTCCTTTTCTTCTCTTAGCAACCAGATTTCCCCAACCACGTAAAAATTTCACAATATGTTTAATGGTTGCCTTCCACCAACCAATCCATCCAATATCAACTAGACAAGGTTCCAAATTCCAAACACAATTTATGATATCTCTACAAGAATTAGAATCTAAATGAGAAACATTAATTTTAAAGGGAAGCTTCTTATCAATCACTGCAACAACTCCCAAAAATATTGAAGAGTTATTTGGATAATGATCAGATCCAGTGACAGTTAAGTCAACAAAAACAACCCTTCCTCTACCAACACTTGTAATGATATTGTTGTCCACTAAAGTTTATCCAATTGAGCTATAATTCTATCACCACATCTCTTATTAGACCAAGTAAACCATCACCTTGTTTCCAAACATTTTTGTCTAAAATTAGCATCAAAAATTTGAAGCGAGGCCTTCAAACTGCTCCAAGATTCCTTTTCAGAACCATAAATACAACCTCCCTGATCACCTTCTCTATCCCCATACCATTCAACCATATTAAAGTCACCTCCAACAATCCAATGCACATCAGGAAAATTGTGTTGCATTCAATCCCATAAGATCATCCGCTCACTAGAGGTGTTAGAAGCATATAAAGAACAAATATCAATCACCTAACCAGCTACAAAAAAGTATCCCGACATATTCTACCTTAAGGATCCTCCTCCTATTCCACCATAGAGGTAGCCAACCAAGGTTTAATAGCAAGGACCACCCCACCCGACCCTCTATCATGCATAGAATACCACCAAATACCATTTCAAATTTTACTCATACAACTATGGAGAGTAAAACCATCAACCTTGACCTCTTGGAAACACACAACATCAACACTAACACTATGTAAAAAAATACTCACTAAACATATTCTGGTGGGAATTGACATTCCCTAAACATTCCACGCTGAATTCAACTTTCATTGAGAAAAAACATCATTAAAGCCTCAAACTGATTGCTAAGCTGAGTAGACCTTCCTTTGGGAGACCTACTCCTATCTATAACTGAACTTCTACTATTCCTCCTACCCTCAAGGGCATCCAAATCTTCACTTAGATTTCTAGTAACCTTTGCCAAATTATTAAGATGGTTGCTATCCTTGGAAGTAATAGTTCCTTTGCTGGAATTTTCTCAAGAATAAAATGAGCTCCTTTTCAGCTTAGAAGGCCTATCCGGTGAGTCCTTATCCTCTCTACATTTTTGAACAATCCTCCAATTTGAATCCTCCTTACTAACCACTAATTTTTTGCCCAAATTAGTCTCCATATCTTGTGGCTCCTCATTTTTGTCCTTGCTTTTCTGATCATTCCCACTAATAACAAAGGTCTTTGAAACATTCTTGGCCTTCTCTACCTTCACTTGTTGTTTTTTCTGAGGGCAATCCCGAATGAGGTGTTCTTGAGATTGATAGAAAAACCAAGCATTAGGAAGATTAGGTAACGTAGCTCCTGAGAAATTACCCTTTTTTGGGTAACAATCTTCAAATACTTAGGCAACTTTATTTGTAAATCTACTTCAACACATACCCTAAGACTAAATATGAAAGATGTTCTTGTTGCAGGTTCAATAAGAATTCTTCCAAACCTTTGAACCATAGATCACAACATAACCTGAAAATCTGATTTCATAGCTACAAACTCGATCCAAAGGGGATACCTAGTTTGGGACACATCTTTGGGATCAAAGTTTGGATGCCACGATTGAGTGGTTTTCTATCACACCAAGTATCCATCCCAATAGAATTTTTTCTTGAGATCCCACCACCCATATTAAACCTTTAATCACTAGATTGATTTATTTTTTTAAATTGTTCCATAGTGCAAAACTATTTTGTAGAGAGAATGTAGTACATATTAAGCTTGGGTCATCAGGTTCAACATAATTAGAAGAATTATTGCCCATTGTCTTTGACTCTCTTTGTACAATCTCCAAATTACTTTTACTCGAAGATATAAGTTTGCATATGTATGAAATCCTAAACTAATACCTCCCCTAGTTTTATCGTCACACACCTTAGACCATTTCACCAAAGAAAATTTTCTTTTATCCAGTAATATTGACCACAAAAATGACTGCATAATATAAATTATTATTTTTTCTATAGATTTTAATGATAACCATCTACCTTTCCATGTTGGTAGTTTATTCTGAACTTTACTTATAACTGGATTCCATAATTCTATCCTTATTCTCCTCTCAAATAAAGACATCCCTAGATAAGTTGTTGGTAAATTTGCCTCCTCCATTTGAAGTAACCTGCATATCCCTACTATGATTTTAGTTGGGGTGTTTAGGAAGTAAATTTTGAATTTTTTCCTATTAAAGTTTTTCCCTTATGCTCTTTCGTATTCCTTTAATAAGTTATTCAAATTTTTGGCCTTGTTTATCCTTGCCCTACCAAAAAGGGTTGTATCATCTACAAATTATTGATGGGTGATGTTGTCGATGTTATTACTAGCCTTAAGTCCACTTATAAGCCCATATTTGTAAGCCTTATTCAAGTTCCTATCCAAACCATCTGCCATAATAATAAATAAATATGATGATAGAATATATCCCTATATAAGGCCTCCATTGGATTTAAATGATTCTATTACTAACCCATTGACAATCACTGAATATGAAACCGCAGAGACAAGCTTTAATCCATCTAACCTATTTCTTCCCAAATCCAAAATTTTCTAATACTACAAAAATAAAATCCCATTTAACCCTATCATAGGCCTTACTCATATCAAGTTTTAATATCATTGCTTTCTCTTTTCTTGAAGTTGTTGAATGCATAAATTCATGAGATACTATGATCCCATCCAGAATTTGTCTCCCTTTCACAAACACTCCTTGCTCTTTTGAAATAATTTTATCTAAAAATGGTCTTAACCAATTTTCCATCACTTTGGAAATAATATTTTATGCCATATTACGTAGGCTTATGGGTCGAAATAAATCAAACAATTCTACATCCTTATTTTTGGAATTAGGGTAAGAAATGATGCATTTATTTTATAATGTATGTATTGTTTTACCTCATAATGTTCCACTACCACCAATAAAGAATCCTTTACTATATCCTAATTATGTTGATATAATGTTGTAGAGAGACCATCCGGACCTGGGGATTTATCCTTATTAAAAGAGAAAATAGCTAGATGAACTTCTTCTAGAGTAATAGGCTTCATCAATTTCCTATTGTCTTCATATGTTATAATTGAAGGAACTTCTTGTAGAAGTTTATCATTAAGAACTTCAAACTCCTCCGATCCTAGAATATTTTGATAAAAAGACTTGGCCTTCTTTCAAATTTCACTCTAGTCTTCAATCCAAACCCCTTTTACTGATTTAATTCTACTAATTCTCTGTACTATTGCCATATTATGAAAAAATTGTGTTTTTATATCATTTTAACCAAGTCTGTCTTGATTTTAATCTCAAAAATTTCTCTTCATTACTCAAAATATTATGATATTCACTAATTCCCTTTCCTTAGAGCTTGGATTATTATGATCACCTTTTTAGAATTTTGAAAGTTTATCTTTTAGTTCTCCTTTCTTCTCAAAAATGTTTATAAAATTATTCTTGTTCCATTCTTTTAATTTTGATGTCATTGATTTAATTTGATTTTGAAGTGTATACAACCCACCGTTTCTAGAATAATTTCACATTTATGCTATCATATCAACAAATTGAGGATGGTCTTCCCACATCTACTCATATTTAAAATATGATATTTTTTGAATTTATTTACCACCATTTTAACTCTTATTGGAAAATGATTTGAACCAATCCTTGTCAAGGTATTAATTTTAGCACAAGTTCCTTCATCTAGCCAATAATTTGAGAGAATTCATCCATCTAATCTTTTGGTTATTAGGTTTTGTCCTCTCTTGTCATTGGTTCATGTATAGTTATCTTATTTAAACTCAACCTCCCATAGATTATTATTTTGAATAAAATCTAAGAAATCTCTCATACTTTAGGTTATTTTTCTAATTTCCCTAGTTTTATCATTTAGCTTGGTTATGACAGCAAAATATCCTATGACCATGAATCAATTTTATTGGTCTTTACTTCTCATAAAGGCTTCAATCCTAATCCAAACTTCTAATCTACATAATTGAGTTGTAGGTCAATAGATATTGATAAGGATGAAATAAATATCTATAAAGAAGCATGTGACTAAAGAGGCTATCCAATGCCTAGTTTTATGAATGGTTGCATAGGATATTCTAATAGGATTCCAACAAGTTAGAATTCCCCCTGCCGCTCCTTCAAAATCTATAGCATCCCATTCACATATTGCCCATACTGCTTTCATTGGAAACTTCTTTTGTCATTTTAGTTTCTTGGATACAAAGGATACCAAGTATACCAGGCTTATTACTTAAATAGAGGTCCCTAATACACCTTTGATTTGAGGGGGCATTAGCATAACTTATATTCCATGAGATGGTAATCATGTCTCATTAGGGGCTATTGGCCACGCCTATGAATTACCAATATCATTTTGTTGTTTGGTAAAAATAAGTTCAACCAACTTAGTTTTTTTTCCTTTCTCTATGTTTTCTCTTGCCTTCTTGGATCTTGCTTGATAATTTGAGGGTTTTTCTCTTTTTTCCTTGCCTATATGAAGAGTAGACCTTATTACTCTATTCCTCGATATTATTTTACAACTTTCTTTTTTCTTAGAATTATCCTCTTCTAGCTCTACTAAGGAAGCTTTTGACTTGTCCTGCTCATTTTCGGTGCTACCTTATTAATAATAGATGCATTAGCATCTAACACTACATTTTATTTATCATAATTTTTTCTCCTATATGGTGCATGGTACTTCAAGAGAGTCTTCAAAATCTAATTTGACACAATCCTTAGGTTCATTGAGAATGTTCATCCCTAAATTAAGATCATACTGAATAGATGGTTCCTTGTTAATATGTTGAAGTTATTGTATTGTATCCTCTAAGATTTGATCTACTTTTTATTCATCGACTAAAGCCTCAAAAGAGTTAGAATTTCTTCCAATATCCTTTACTGGTCTCCATTGAATATTTTCTTTTATTTATCTATTTTTATTTTTTCGAAGTTGAAATTATCCTCATCCATATCCATTTGTAAGTTTCTCTTGCAGTTTTCTACATATGATTTTGCTAGACTCTTCTTGGTATGATCTCTCAATATGCCTCACCTCATGACATATTATACATCTAAAAGATATGTTTTTATAATCTATGTTTTGGGTCCACATATTATCCCAATACTTGAGAATTATTGATTATGGTAAAGGTTTACTTATATCAATCATGACTAATATCTAAGCATAAATAGCTAAGATCCATCTTGTGTAGTTTTTGAAATCTCAAGTAATTCTCCTAGAGTGTTGCCTATTGCCTTGAAGGTATCCATTTTTCAAAAATCAATGGGAAAACCAAACATCCTAACCCAGACTGATACTAGGGATAAATTTATATTTTCAAGTGAAAAATTTACATACCAGTGGGTAAGGAAGAGTATTGCTCTTTCCATAAACCAAATACCTCCTTTTAGGATCATATCTCTTTCTTATCTAGAAAAAATAATGGCTAGGAAGAAATATTTGGGAAGACAGGATAGAATCACTCCAAAAGACTTCCAACTCCCATCAATTCATTTTCTCAAACCTGAAGCCCCTGGCCAATAACCATTAAATTTACTAAAAACCACCTATATTTGAGCAACAAGGATCAATCCTCTATGGTTTTATCACTAACCTCTACTACTAGAGATGATTCTAAGAATTTAGCTATAAATAGGTCCATGGAAAGGAAACTAAAAATCAAAATATATTAAAATTTACTAGAATATTTTATAGTGAATATAATAATTTGCAAGCAAAATTTCTAATATAAAGAAGGGAAAAATAAACTCAGCTGAAAAATTCTTTGCCCAAACATAATGTCTTGCCTCATTGAAGCTCTAGCCATCCATTTTTCCTTCCATAAGCCAAACCCTCCCTGATAGATATTTGTAATTTCGGTTTTTGCAACTTGAAAAATTGTCACTGCCCTTGTTTCGGATGGCTAACTTCACAGTGTCATATCTCCCCATGTCATGATTGTTTATTACTATTTACTTTTTTTCCTTTTAAAATTGAATGTTATCATAGAATAGTACTATATTTTGAACTATATAATTAATATTTTTTTACTTGTTTCTTTGTACTTGTAACACAATGATTTTGCTTTTCCCCTTTTAAGTAGAATCTTATACTAAATTTTGAATTGTACAATTAATATTTGTACTTTGACTATTGTGTTTTGTAACATAATTTGTGTGTGGAAAAGTATTCTTGCATCTCTCTTACCATAAATGTTTGTTTTTACTTGCATCTCAACTGGGTATGTTTGAAATATGACCATATGGCCATAAATATTTATTTTCATTTGCATCTCAACTTGATGCATTATAATATGAATAAATGTATAATTACAAAGAATACATTTGACATTTAAAATTAATTATAATTTTATTAGAATGTTAAAAAATTATATGTTATATAAATTGTGAATACAATCAAAAAGAAAAAAAGTTATTAATGAAAATTTTATATAGTACATAAACTAATCAAACAAGTGAATCTTACACACAATTTTTAAAAATTGGTTATATGGGATTGAAATGAATTCCACCCATATTACATCATGATCAAAAGAAAACCAAAATTTTGATGTGTTGTAACCTATTCTAAATTTGAGAAATATCAACACACAAATAATATATAATTGAGCCTTATATGATTTACACTTCAAAAATTTAAAATAAAAGCAAAAATTGGATGAATGTCTCATTAACAATTTTGAAATATAGTAAAGAATACCAACCGATGAACCATAGATATTCTATAACAATAATTCCAAAAGGTTCAAATAAAACCAAAGTTCTATGATAATAATTCCAAAATATCCAAAGAAAACCAAAATCTAAGCATTGTTTGATAATGAAGCCTCAACAATATCACAATACAAATTTAACATTATTTGAAAATTTATTTACATCCATGATTATAAGGTTTTATGTTGGACTCAAAAATTTCTCTACATCGACAAGTACAAGGTTATGTGTTGGATTCAAGTTGTGTATGATGCTTGGAAAGTGGGTGGATTGTCATCACCCCTCGTTCAGGTTTTCAATTAAGGATTCATATCCACAAGGTTGTGTGTTTGATATTATAACACCATTTATATTTTCTTAACATTTTACATCATAATTCACATATATTTCATAATTTGGAGTAGGAGAAGAGTGGTGTTTATGGCATTGGCATTTATGGCTCACATTGCTATGGAAAAAATCAAGATTTTACACTTGGTGATTTCTCTTTTCCTTATCTTTGAATGAATAAGTTTAAATCTATTCCAACTAAAATGTTCCTTCTATTATGCCCTAATTTCAATACAAGTTGAAAAAATTTATAAATTTGAAGTCCACAATAATATTGTTACTACGATATTGTTGTGAAGTTTGGATTAGTTAATTATATCTATTTTTTTTAGGGAGTAGGACCCCAATTTCATTCTTACATGCATTCCTTTGAATCTTTGTTGTGCACCATAGGATTAGAATATATTCTTTTCATACACTCAAATAAGCCATTCATAATATCTTTATCACTTTCTTGGTTACTTCCAAATAATAAAGAATTCAAGTAACATGTTACTTCATGTAAAGATGTATGTATCATTTTTTATCTCTCATTTATAATAAACCCATAAATAATCTCATTTTGACTTACACACTACATCATGTAAAGTTGTATGTATCATTTTCCATCAGTCATCTATAATAACCCATAAGTAATCTCTTTTTGACTTATGAATTGGTTAATATCCATCAAAGGAGTATTTGATAGCACCTTTTATTTTATACAAATGCCCCATAATATATCCCATGCAAGGGATATTACCATCAACTATATAAACAAATTTTATAATACTTCCAAATAACTTATTATCCTTAATTACTCCATCCTAAAAGCATTCTCTTAAAATAAAATTTGTAATATCTTTGTCCTTTGAGTAGATGAAATATTGCAATTTACTGAATCTTGACTAACAACCACACTTATTACTTCCTCCTCAAATTTTGTTCTTCCTAAAGTGAGAAATTGAGATGCAAATTATGTGCACTTGGCATTAATAAATCTCTTTTATATTCCATTCTAAATTTGCTAAGTCTAAATTTATGGTTTGTGATAAACTTATCATTTTTCTTTCTTCCACTATGGTTGATACATAAGGAAGGTTTCCAAAATCCTCCAAAAGGAGATCTAAAATAGGGGAACATAAGAACTTCAAAACATAGTTCGAAATTTCTCTATTAATATATTTTTGTCCAAACATATTTTATACATTATAAGATATATTGTGCACTACATGTTCAACTCAAACACATAGAATGGTTTTCTTATGGATACCAACAATATATTTTGAATTTTTTATTTCATTTGAAGCATCTACAAAGACAACAAGGAAGAGTATTGATAAGGGTTCTATATTTTTTATCTAACTATCAATTACTAAATATGGTACATTTTTTCTTAGAGAATTTACATGTGTAACTTATTAATTTAGTTTTCTCTTTTTTGATGTCTAAAGTCTTCAAACTCTCATAGGACTATTATAGCTTTGTTTAAAATCTAAAATTTTTTGCAACATTTATTGAAAATATGGGAGATCTAACATGACGAAAAGGTATTGCATCACCATACAAATACCTTCTTATTGCATGGTCAATCTCTTACTTTTTTATTCCATATTGATTTAAATGTATGTAATGATTTTATTTTTCCTTTATTACCATTAATAGAAGGGATTGAATAGTCTCAATTTTTAAAAAATACTTTTTGTTTTCTTGTCTCATTCTCAAATTTATGTTTATTTTCTTATTTTGAATTTTTTATTTCATTTTAAAATAAAAACAATTAATAACTTAATTGGAGTTTCCAAGAAATTATTCACTCTAGTCAACTTGTTTTGCATATTTGCTTGAAAGAATATACATTTATATGGTTCAAGGAGAATATTTCACTATATAATTTCTATTGAGGAGATTTGTGACATTTGTGACTATGTTTCCTTTCAATGTAAACTAATTTTTTTTTCTATATATTATTGTTGCTAAGTATCTTGTTGCTTAAATGTGTAGTTTATTTTATGATGAAGTTTTCTAGTTCTAAACAAACGTTGGACTTCCTCTCCAAAAAATTCATCTTTTCAAATCTTAATGTGCAACCCCTATTTTTTAAACTATAAGCACTTATTTTTTTAAATACAAATTTTTATTTTTAACTATAGAATCTCATTTCAAATTTATTTAAAACAATTAAGGGTTAGAGATGTCTCAAATAGTGATAACAAAATGACTTATTTATGGCTTAAATTTTTTAATGATACTTATATGAGTTGGAATAAGACTAATGATTATTTATTCTCAGATGTTATGATCTATAATAAACTTCAATATTTCAATCCTATAGCAAATTCTCTATAAGTGCTTTATGAATATTTTTTCCATTGAAATCCTTGGCTTTTTATTTGACATACAATTACTTCATAAAAAAATTGTGTACTTTTATCATAAATTTACAAGATCCCATCTCCCTCAACCTTGCTAACAATAGTACCTTTACAACTCATCAATTAAATAAACTCAAGAAGCTATATTTGGCTATTTGAAATTGACCCTTAGGAGTAAATCCTAAGTTTTATTATTTTCAAATATATATTTTTGGATATCTCTTATAAGTTTTTGACTACAATAGAAAATTTATTAAAACCAAAAAACAATGGGATAATTTTCTTGACATACTCTACTTGAGAGTGAATCCATACACAAAGCCGATCAACATTTTAATTCATGATTTAAAAGTAAGCAAGTCATGTTGTAAATTGTGAGGGCAAGGCATGCAAGGGAGGGAAAGACAATATGATTATTTGGGATTACATATAAAATTTTGTTGTTACAATAAATATGAATGTCAAGCAAGTATTAGTGGTCTCAAATTTAAGGTGGAAAGAAGCTTCTTCTTAGAGTGTAGATATTTTATTAGCAACTTGGATTTTAAAGTAGAACTCGAGTTTCTTGTGCTTGAAGTGAGGTGGAGTGAAAGTCTATGCATAAACATGAAGGTGTACAAGCTCATAGAAAATGTTAGTATAGCATGGATTTACTTGTTGAACTTTGATTCTTTATTGATGGAGAATTAGTCTCCTTAGGCTTTAAGCAAAAAATTAAAATATGACCTAGAACCACCTATCCTCTTGTAACATTGCTTGTCAAAAGTTCACTACCATCAATGGAAAAAAATAAAAATGGGTAAAATATTTTCCCTATTACTACTAAAATTAGGTTTTCCATGGATGGTTCCTTTGGAATAAATAGAGATGTTATAGACAGGCACAATGGATCTCTGGAAATATATGAGTGTGTTTATTAAGGAAACCTTTGTATTTATAAATGGGTAATCTACTTTAGAGATGCAACATAGCATAATTGATTACTAATATTGTTATAATTATATAATTAAAATTTATAGGAGTAATAAAATATTTATGCTTTTTAAAAATATTTTTTGAATTTAAGAGAATTATCCAATGAAAAAGTGGGGAGTTTGAGATAAGAGGAAAAAATCATAACATAATATAATTTGATATTCAACTAGAATTGATATTCATTTTCCTAGGTTGCACTACCAACAACAAGGATCCTTTAACCCCAACCAAGACAATTAAGAGTTTTGTACAAGATTTCAAAAATCAATTCTATTTTTTTCTTTGCTAGTATTGTTGTAACATGATACTATAACTATATACTAGAGTTATAACTATTTGAATGGATATATTCTTAAGATTTTAAATCTCAACAAGCTCTACTATCTAGAGTTATATTTCACTAATTCTAGTGGAAAAACATCTTTACAATATTATCCTAAAGTGGTTTAACACATAGCTTCTAAGAACATGTTTTATGCAATACTTAAAAATATTGGAAATTTGAGAAGTTTAGTTTTGTTTATTAGAGTATATTACATTATTTGGTACATGCCAATGTACCACCTTGGGTACATTATTATATTAGGAGTTTATCTTAGGTTAAGTAGTTACTTGAGGAAGAAGCAAACTA
Organism: Wollemia nobilis; assembly: GCA_028583015.1. Taxonomy (NCBI): domain Eukaryota; kingdom Viridiplantae; phylum Streptophyta; class Pinopsida; order Araucariales; family Araucariaceae; genus Wollemia; species Wollemia nobilis. Next base: position 6,608,610 of record JAQPPZ010001050.1, on the reverse strand, counting down.
TAATTTTTGACGACATGTAGAAATGCTATGTTATTTTGATGAAATATAAACACATTTGAAGTGGGTATCGTGTTAAAGAATGTAGACATGATTTGAGCATTTGTTTCGACCATTTTATGATTGGTGAATTGATTTTCTAAATAGAGCGAAGTGGTAGGATAAGTGGGAATGATAGATGGATTGTATGGGAAATTGAAATTATTGGATGACATCGCATTCAAAATAGGCATTTGTTGTGACAAAGCATGATTGATCACAGGTACTTGATTATAAGCACCTAGCTGTCCTATGGAAGGTAATTGTCCTATCCCAAAACCTTGTGGTGTCAACTATTATTATACAATAAAAGCCTCACTGTATGCCATGGGAAGCGTAGTGATTTGAGAAGCTATCCTTAGAAACATAGATGTTAAAGGGTCCAATGACCTAAAGTAAATCTGTATGATAGAAATTTATTGAAGAGTATAAGGAGCAACTTACCTGCTATACAAATTATAGAAATGAGTATTGAACAATCTCAAAGGTTCATTAGGCTCTGTCTTAGCTGAAGCAAACTGATGATAGATTACAGCCAGATCTATGGGTAGCCTAAATTGATTCACAAAAGCTGTCTCCAACTCAACCCAAGATATAATAGAATTGGTAGGTAAACTAATATACCAATCATATGCTATTTCATCTAAGGTGAGAGGAAACAATATGCAAGAAACATCCTCATGTTCAACTTGCAGTCTAATCAAGGTATCCTTGTAAGCTTGAATATGCTATTTAGCAATTCTAAGTCCATCATGTTTATATTTAGGCAAATACATTTTTAAGTTTTTAGGAATGTCATGGGCTGCTCCAACAATGTTTAAAGGACTACTATGAGCACCTAACCAAGTTTCAACTCCTACCATTTGAGCTATTGGTGGAGTAATAAATGGGATGATGAGTAGCGATGAAGTGCTATTGGGTGGAATAATAATTGATTGACTCTTGGACCTTATGATCCTCTTTGTGGGAGAAATGCTATGAAAAATAGTATCTTTAGAAGCCTTAGATATTGTGATTATGATTTTCAATTTCAGCTCTGATAATGGAAACAAGTTTTTAATGATCTTGAAATGAAAAGACTCCTAGTTTTTACATGTTCAACTGATAAATCATCATGTTCATTAATCATAAAGCATCAATTAAACCATAACAATAAGGAATATTCTTAATTGTAAAATATTAAAATCAATACATCATCAATTAGAGAATTTCCAACAATGGATGTGAACCACTTAAAAAGAACTTCGTAAATTGAATAGTTTACCTTCAAGTAGGCCCTCCTAGTGCCAATTCTATTGAATGATATTTTTGTCCAATTACAAGAATATACTCACAGTAAAGATTTTGCTTGGATACCCTCTCTTGCAAGGAAACACTTGTGATTTACCCAAGGTTCTATTTAAGGTAATAATATGCTTGCAATGCTTAGTGAAAAATGTGAAAATAATTAATGGGATAACCCAGTGTTGCATATACCTATTAACAAGGGGCCTATTTTGGGTTGATTTGATTTGCAATGATTTTTTTGTTCATGGAATTTATTAAACATGTGAAATTTCTAATCAACTAGCCTTTCAAAATTTGATAAATATTTGATTTTAACATTTAAAAATTTGATTTTAATTAATATTATCTCAAATTGTTAATCAAATTTTATCTTTGATTGTTAATAAAATTTTATTTTTGATTGTTAACCAAATTTTATCTTCGATTTTTAATCAGATTTTATCTTCATTTGTTAACCAAATTATATCTTTGATTGTTAATCCAATTTTATCTTTGATTGTTAAGCCAATTTTATCTTCGATTGTTAATATTTGCTAAAAATAAAAATAAAATGATTAAATCTAACTTTTTTTTTCTTGATAAAAAGGGGCTGTACTCGGGTTCCCCACCCTTAAAAAATTACATCTCTTATTTAGAGCTTGAAAGTTTACAAATATATACACTTCTCATCTCAATTGAGATGTTATAGTTAGAAACCTACATCATTTTACATAAAATTTCTGAATTCTTGATTTTCATTTTTTGACTCTTTTCAAATCTCTGTATGAATACAATTACTCCAAAATTTAGCATCTTTCCTGACATTTTCTATAGTAGCCTTCACAATGCTAAAAATTCACCTCTACTATCTATGCCTTGCATCTTAGTAGAGTAATATTTCCAAAACATCGTACTAACATAGTCCGCTTTACCAAATATGGATTGCTAGTTTCCTTATTGAAACACAAGTGCAACCACAAAAATTATAATAAATAGTATAAAAGAACATGGATTATTGTTACAAAATAAAACATATATTACCAATAGAAAAAATTAAAGTAAATCTTAATCATTAATTGATTTAGGCAATCAACAATTTTTATCAGCTTCAACTAAACTTTATACTTAATCTAACCATGGAAGGAGATGTTAACTTCACAATCCTCAATAAAAATTCCTCTATTAACTAGCTTATTTGCACATTTGTTTCCTTCCCTTAATATATGTGTAAACCTAATTTCTTCAAACTCTTTAGCAAGATCTTGAATTTCGACAATTATCTCTTGTATGTTCCAAGGAGCCTTTGATTTCCTCAAAATTGCATTTATTACTATGAGAGAATCACTTTCCATACAAACTATATTACAATTCATTTGTTTACATATTTTTAATCCTTCTAAAGCTGCCCAAGATTTAGTTTTATTATTTGTCTTAAATCCACAATTGAAAGCATAATGAGATAAAATATCTCCTCTATTATTTCTAATTATTCCTCCCCCTCCTATTGGTCCTGGGTTTCTTTTAGATGCTCCATAAAAATTCAATTTAACCCACTCCACATTTGGTGGTTTCCACTTTATATTATTTACCTTATTTTTGCTTCTCTTGTATCCAACATCATAATTCCATTTAATGACTTAACTCTATCTATAAAGACTCTCTGCTTATAAATTAAGGATTGGGTGAGTTAATAGGGTTGGTTTAGATCTTTCTATGGCAAACATATCTTCTTTTTTATTACTTCTAAAATATTTTCCTTTCCTTTAAAAATTATTCTATTCCTTTCTAGCCATATAGTCCAAAGTATTGTATATTTTGATATATCCCATATTGTTTGTAAATCCTTACTTTTATAAGTGCTCCACCATTGCTTTAACCAATATTCAATTATGCTATTCATCACCATGAATTTACCAAACATATTAAGAATCCATTGCCATAGATTCCAGACTATTGAGCAATGCCCCAAGAGATGGTCAATACTCTCCTCCTCCTTATTACAGAAAACACATTTAGAGGGGCCATGAAAACCCCTTTTCATAAGGTTAATTCAAGATAAAATTCTTCTATGACCTACTAGCCAAACAAACATTTTAACTTTAGGAATGCTTGGGCTATCCCAAATATCTCTCCAAATTCTAGTGATATTATTATTATGTTGGTGTTGAATATTATATCAACTTTTTGTTGTGTATTATCCTCAAATATTTAACTCCCAAATAAATTTATCCTTGGCACCCCTTAGAATAATTATAGTTGTTATATTTCTACTCAATTACCTCCTAGCATCAATGTATTGTATACTTGTAAAAAAATCTTCTTTCCATTTGTATCTTCCTTCTCGATCCTTGTACAATTTTTTTGAAACCCTATCACCATATTTATCTTGAAGTAATCTCATCCAAGGTTTAAAAAAGGATCTAAATTTAGTGGTTTATTATCACACCAAGTATCCATCCAAATGGAAAAATTTTCTCCAGTTCCCACCACCCATATTAAACTTTTAAATTATAAGATCAATAGATTTTTTAAACCATTCCAAAGAGAAAAATCATTTGGAAGAGAGAATACAATAAATATTAAACTTGGGTCATTGGGATCAACATACTTGGAAAAATTCTTGCCCATTATCTTTGAATCTCTTTGTACAATTTTGAGATAAATTTTTACCTAAGAGATAAGTTTGCATCTATAAGAGCTCTTAAACCAATACCTCCCCTAGTTTTTTCATCACACAACTTGCTCCATTTCACCAAAGAAAATTTCCTTTTATCATGTAAACCTGACCATAAAAAGGATCGCTTAATAAAGATAAAAAAATTTCAATCGATTTTGGCATAGAATACAAAGACATATAATATGTTGGAATGGCTTGTAAGACTGACTTAATTAACTGTACTCTTCCTGTTAATGATAACCATCTACCTTTCCAAGGTGGAAGTTTATTTTGAACTTTATTAATAACTAGATTCCATAAATCTATCATCAATCTACCCTTAAATAAAGGCATTCCTAGATAAGTTGTTGGTAAATTTGCCTCCTCCATTTGAATCAATATATAAATTCTTGCTTTGATATTAGCAGGAGTGTTTAGAAAGTAAAATTTGGATTTAGTACTATTAATTTTTTGCCTTAAAGCTCTTTTATACTCTTTTAAAATGTTATTCAAAGCTTTGGCCTCATTTATCCTTTCCCTTCCAAAAAGGGTCGTATCATATACAAACTGTTGATGGGAGATGTTATCAATGTTATTACTAACCTTAAGTCCACTTATAAACCCATTATTGTAAGTCTTCTTTAAGTTCCTACTCAAAATTTTTGCCATAATAATGAAAAAATAAGGAGATAGATGATCTTCTTGTCTAAGACCTATCTTGGCTTTAAAATATTCTGTCACTAACCCATTGACCAACACTAAATAAGAAACTGTAGAGACACAAACTTTAATCCATATAACCGATTTCTTTGCAAAACTAAACTTATCTAAAATTGCAAAAAGAAAATTCTATTTAAACATATCATAGGCTTTACTCATATCAAGTTTTAATATCATAGCTTTCTCTTTTCTTGAAGCTGATGAATGTATAACTTCATGAGCTATTATGATCCCATCCAAAATTTGTTTCCCTTTCATAAAACATCCTTGCTCTTCTGAAATGATTTTTTCTAACAATGGCATTAATATATTCACCATCACTTTGAAAATAATATTATAAGCCACATTACATAGGCTTATGGGTCTAAAAGAATCAAATAATTCAGCATCCTTCTTTTATAGAATTAAGGTAAGATAAGTTGCATTTATTTTATAAGGAATGTATTGTTTTACTCTAGACTGTTCCACTACCACCAATAAATAATCCTTCACTATATCCCAATTATGTTGGTAAAAAACTACAGAGAGCCCTTCTGGACCAAGGAATTTATCCTTATTAAAAGAGAAAAGAGCTAAATGAACTTCTTCTAGAGTAATAGGCTCCAACATTTTCTTATTGTATTCATTTGTTATAACTGAAGGAACATCTTGAAGAAGTTTATCATTAAAAAATTTGATCTCCTCTAAACTTATAATATTTTGATAAAATGACTTAGCCTCTTTTATAATATCACTCTAATCTTCAATCCAAACCCCTTCTATTGATTTAATTTTGCCAATTCTAGAAGATCTCTGTACTATAGCTATCCTATGAAAAACTTTGTATTTTTATCTCCTTTTAACCAAGTCTGTCTTGATTTTAATCTCCAAAATTTATCTTCCTTACTCAAAATATTATGATATTCACTACGCAAATTCTTTCTTCTAAGCTTGTATTATTTTCATCACATTTTTGGAATTTTGAAAGTTTATCTTTTAGTTATTTCTTCTCAAAAATATTTCCAAAGGTGTTATTGTTCCATTATTTTAATCTATATATCATAGCTTTAATTTGGTTTGGAAAAGCATATGACCCACCATTACCTAAAGAATTCCATGTTTGAGCTATCATATCAAAAAATTGAGGATGGTTTTACCACATCTTATCATATTTAAAATATGATATTTTTTTGAATTTACTAACCACAATTTTAACTCTTATTGGTTAGTGATATAAACCAATCCTTGTCAAGGTATTAATTTTAGCACAAGTTCCTTCATCTAGCCAATTATCTGAGAGAATGCATCTATCTATTTTTTCTACTATTAGGTTCTGGCCTCTCTTGTTGTTGGTCCAAGTATAGTTGTCTTCTTCAAACTCAACTTCCCATAGATTGTTGTTTTGAATAAAAGCTGAGAAATATTTTATACTTTGGGTCAATTTTCTAATTCCCCTAAAATTTTCTTTCAACTTGGTAATGGTATTAAAATATCCAATGATCATGAGATGGGTTTCTTGGTCTTTACTTCTCATAAAGGCCTCAATCCCAATCAAAACTTATAATCTACCTGACTGAGCTGTAGGACAATACACATTGATAAGGATGAAGTGAATATCAACAAAGTAGTAAGTGACTAAAGAGGCTATCCAATGCCTAGTTTTATCGATGGTTACACAAGAGGTTATATAAGGATTCCAACAAGTTAGAATTCCCCCTACCGTTCATTTAGAATACATAGCATCCTATTCACATCTTGCCCACACCACTTTCATAGTTTTTGAAACTTCTTCTTTTGTCATTTTAGTTTCCTGGATACAGAGAATATCAGGTTTATTACTTAAACATAGGTCCCTAATACACCTATTATTTGAGGGGTCATTAGCACCCCTTATATTCCATGAGATGATAATCATATCTCATTAGGGACAATTGGCCCCTCTTGCGTATTACCAATATCATTTTATTGTTTGGTAAAGATAAGTTCAACCAATTTAGTTTGTGTTCATTTCTTTATGTTAGCTCTTGCTTCCCTAGATCTTGCTTGATAATTTGAGGGTTTACCTCTTTTTGCCTTGCCTATATCAAGAGTAGGTATTATTATTCTATTCCTCAATATTATTTTACCATTTTGGTTTTCAACATATTTATCCTCTCCTGGCTGAATTATAGAAGCTTTTGACTTATCCTACTCATTTTTTGCTATTTCCTTATTAATGGCAGAGGTATTAACTTCTAAAACTGCATTTTTTTTACCAATTATTTTCTTCGGAATGGTGCATGGTACTTTAAGAGAGTATTAAAAATTTGATGAAACACATTCCTTAGGTTCATCAAGAATGTTCTTCCTTGAATTATGATCATATTGAATAAACGGTTCCTTGCTAATATATTGAAATTGTTGTCCTGTGTCCTTTAAGTTTTGATCTACTTTTTCTTCATAGGCTTAAGTGAATTGGAATTTCTTCTAGTATCCTTTCTTATTGGTCTCCATTATTCATTTTATTTTATTTTTCTAATCTATTTTTTGGAAGTTAACCATATTTATCCATAACCATTTGTAAATTTCTCTTACGACTTTCTACAAATGATTTTGCTAGGCTCTTCTTAGGGTATGATCTCTCAATATGCCCCACCTCATGAAATATTCTACATATAAAAGATATGTTTTCATATTATATAGTTTGGATCCACATCTTATTCCCATACTTAAGAATGATTGATTCTGGTAAATTTTTACTTATATCAATCATGACCAATATTCGAGCATAAATGGCCAAAAATCCATCTTTTGTTGTATCTAAAATCTCAAGGAATTCTCCTAGAGTGTTGCCTATTGTATTGAAGGTATTTATTTCTCAAAATTAAATGGGCAATCCAAACATCCTAACCCATACTGGTACTAGGTATAGATTTACATTTTCAGGTGAAAAGCCTTCATACCAACGGGTAAGGAAGAGCCCTACTCTTCCCATAAACCAAGGACCCCCTTTTAGAATTCTTTCTCTTTCTTCTCTAGAATAAAAATGGATAGGAATAAACCTTTGGGAAGAAATGATAGAATCACTCCAGGAGACTTCTAACTTATATCAATCCATTTTCTCAAGGCTGAAGCCCCTAGCCAATACCCATTAAATTTACCCAAAACTGCCCTATCTTGGAGAAATGAGGATCTCTCTGAGGTGCGCTCACTAACCTCTACCACGAGGGATGATTCTAAGGATTTAAATATAAATTGATCCATGGAAATGTAACTAAAACTCAAAATCTAATGAAATTTATTTGAAAGTTCTATAAAATATATAATATTTGATAAAAACTTCATAAAATTTTCATGTAAAATTTCTAAGATAAATAAAGGGAAAAGGGAACTTAGCTAAAAAATTCTTTGTCCAGATAGAATATATTGCCTTGCTGAAGTCCTAGCCCTTCATTCCTCTTCCCATAATTTGAATCCTAGTTGGAAAATATTTGCAATTTTTATTTTGTGACTTGAAAAATCGTCACTGCCCTTGTTATGAATAGTTGACTTCACAAGATTGTATCTCCCTCAATATTGCTTAGGGTTTTGCATATGACCACTCATTTTAAAGCTATTCAAATTATGCACAAGTTTTTCTAAGAATTAGCTGAATCGTATAACTCATTGCAAAGATATGACTCCTAAAAGATGAGATGTTTTTCAAGAAAAACCCTAATCCTTCACACTTTGCAATTTTGTTTTTCATAATTTGAAAAATTATCACTACCTTTGTTTTGAATGGTTGACTTCATAGGATCGTATATCCCTCAATATTGCTTGGATTTTTGCACATGAGCACTCATTTTAAAGCTATTAAAATTCTGCACAAGTTGGTCCAAGAATCAATTGAATCAGATAACTCTTCATGAATATGACTCCTAAAATATGAGATATTTTTAATTATAATTCCTAATCCTTCGTACTTTACAATTTTGTTTTTGGTGATTTGAAAAATCATCACTACCCTTGTTCCGAATGGTTGACTTCACAGGGTCGTATCTCCCTCAATATTGCTCGGATTTTTGCATATGACCATTCATTTTAAAGCTATTCAAATTATGCACAAGTTGGTCCAAGAATAAGCTGATTCAGATAACTCTTCATAAAGATATATTATTAAATATAACTTTCCCATGTAAAAACTTTAGAAATTCATTTTAAATTATTCACTTTAACGAAAAATTAGAAAAATTATCAACATCTTTCCCCACTCATCTACATCATAGTGGACTGCAATCCTGGGTAACACCAAATCTGTGCCTACTAAAAGAGTAAGGCCTTCCTATGCATATTTTCATAGGTAGTTATTATCATAAAAGCCACTGGAGGGTAAAGACTCAACACTGTTCACAACTTTCAAGTGAGAGAGCACATCGACATTAGGAGTTTCTTTCGTAAAGACATGAAGCACTTCCTCCCATGCTCATGCTTGCCAATTGGTGTGAATTCCAAGTAAACTATTATCCATGCTAGAAAAGTAAAGGTTGTCTTGTGTCCTATATTGAATAAAGTCCTTCATCGACCATGCATTCAAGAGATACCCTCATAAAATTATTTCTAACATCTGATTCATTATTATACACAACTATTAACTAGCCCAGGATATTGAAACCATAGCCCTCCCATAATGCTTGCCAAATGATCTAAAAGTGTGGAAATATTAAATACAATCCAACCTACTCATTTTACTCCATGAGTTTGTGCACGTAGTATTTGTAAAAGACTTGAGAAATGAGGGCATGTGAAATTTAAATGACAATGCTTCACATTATTTGTATCCTCAATGTATTTTTGATTTTACCCTAATCTATTATCATTTGTCTCGCATACTACGATCTAAGGTGCTTCCATAGTAGCATATTTGAAATTATTATGGTGAAACATGGATTAATCAAACCTGTCTCCAAACATGTGAATGCCATATATTTCTTTGTCTCTCTTTATGAAGTGCTCAGGTATCAATTCCAACGGTGAAATTTACTCGTACTGTGGGGTATCCATGAATTGCCCAACATTATAATTTTCTCCCCACTCCACTCATCTCTAGGCATTTCATTCATTGCAATATTTATTCTAAATGTAAGCTCGAGAAACTCCAAATTTTCAAGGAAGAAACAACTATATTCAAGTTGATTTTCCATGATCTGTTCATACTACTAAAATAATTCAAATCGGACTACTTGGTAGTGGGAGTTTTTGGGACATTATACAACATCTTGTTCCTGTGTGATAGCATTCACATATGCTTTTCTATCATGGCATTGCATTGGATTTATCAGGTAATATACAACACCAAGGAAATTATATTTTGACAAGGCAACCTCCAACTAAAATTTGGACAACAATCAAATCACAAGCAACAACTATTTTATCCATCGCCAGTGTTTTTATCCACTTTGTGTGATTTATGAATTTGGTATCCTCGCATGTTATATTGGGCTCAACCCACCCTCTACATGTTTGTGCTAGCAAAACATGAAGGATAGATTGCATCAATTTCTCATTGTCACATTATTTCAACAAAGACCTTTAATCCTACATGCATTCAGGGATGAAGTGCTGGGTATTTTATCAACACAAAATTACATTAATAGAAATAACTCAGCTAGCCCTTTGGGGCACCTTGGTATCCGTCTTCCACATTGACTGGGCCTCTCAGAATCCGTGCCTCCATGTTAATCATGCTCTGATGCTGCATCCGCTGGTTGGCCGGGTTGGGGGTTCACCTCAAAAATCATACCACCTTTCTTAAAAACTATTTTGTCCCTCTATGCCCTACGTTGATCATGCTTAAGCACTGCATTCATAGGTTGACATGTTATTGAAAATTAGGCCAATATATTTTTTAGGACCTTGCAAAAATGAAACATTTCAACATTAGTCTTTCAAATTAAAATAACATACTATGTGGGGACAATGAATTTTTATTTATTTTAGTTTATTTTATTTTTACTTTTACTTTTATTATTTTATTATTTTTAATTTTCAAAATTTTAAATTTTTATTAAAACTAAATCTTGGAAGATCCCAAAAGCTTTATTAAAGAAGATTGGAAAAATAAGCTATTACAAAAACCAATTAGGAAGAGTCTCACCACAAGGGATTAATATATATGGGAGAAAATATTATTAGGCTTTGACTAATGGACCTTCCTAAGCTACATAGACATACATAGCACTCGAAATATGGTAAATTTATCTTTGAAGAACCCTTCTAATGAAACCATGACCATAATAAACTTTCAGATTTTAAAAATTTATAAACCATATTATGATATAACTTAATACAAACTACAATTTCACATCAACCATAAAAATATCAGGTGGGTCCCCAAATTTGGGATAAGTTGTGCAATGGCCACAACAAATGGTGACTCTACTGGAAAATGCTCCTGAGCATTTTGGATAAAAAACCCAATCTGAAATCAAGAAAACCAAATATTAGCAAAACATAAATCATCCAATAATATCCAAGAAATATGTGGTTAAATAGCTTCAATTAAATGAAAATACTTCATTTGCTTTAGCTTAGTGGGTTTTTTGTGAATTCATTCTCTATTTTTAAATCCATCATAATTTCCTCATCTGTTTTGTAGTTAGGCTATGAAAAAATGTTACTCATAAAAAAATTACCTCTGCATTGCTCCATTGCTAGTCAAGCATCCATAGATCTGGTGGAGATGACCTTGATCTCTTCTAGACCTTGTTATACTACCAGCTAGGCATCTATAGCCCCAATAGAGATTATCTGAACCACCCAAATATTTTGATTGATTTGTTTTTGTATAAGCATTTAATTGCTTTACAAATGTCATATGCACCTCTTGGGTTAGACATCATATAAGACTTAAGATAGAGTGTATAGAATTTTTTCCTAACAAACAAACCATAATGGTTTCATCCTTCCGAAGTAAAAAATATCCTTTAAATGTGATTTTACATGTGAAGCTTTAGCAAAATGTCGCATTACTTCAATCTCCACCATTCTAATCCATAATTCAAGAAAAACTACTAGATAATCTAATTTCACAAACTTTAGTTTCACTTCATATCAACCAAGCAATTCATCTTCCATGACTAAGCAACATTTCCAACAAAGTGATAAAATTTTATCGCAACTACACAACTATACCACAATCTGGAAACCAAAACAAACTATGAAAGCGAAGAAGCCAAAATGTGAACCTAAATCAAAACACAAAATTTGGCATGAAATTGTATTGTTGAAAGGCCAAAAATAGAAATAAATAAAATTCAAAATGAAAATAACAAAAAAAACAAACGAGTGATGAATTTATCCAAATGGTACATACACATACAAAACTATATACAAGCAAAAACAAAACAAAACAACAATGCTATATACAAGCAAAACTTGCAAAACCAAAAACTGTGTACAAAAAATGAATATATGCAAGTGATAAATGTGCTTTCCATATCAGGGATAGAAATAGTGCTTTAAAAACTATCCATTCACAGACAAAGGAATGTTCTCTCCACTTAGATTCTGCTATCTAAAAGCATTTTACCCAAGAATATTAGAAATTTGTTAGGGGCCTCACCAAACTTTATCAAATTTACTATGATCACCCTTCTTTTCATGTGCCTTATCCCACAATAAAACCAAATAAACAATCCTAAAGGCTTTGACCTTGGCTCTCTTATCAAACCACCTTTTAACAACCCCCTAATGCTTACTAATATGCTGTAGGGCATCTTCCCTCTTTTCATCTAGACTCATAAATGAGTAAATCTTGCCTCTTTTTAATAATCAATTTCAAGATAATTTTTCATAAACTGAAAAGGTTAGTAAGAAAGATGGGATCTTTACCATAAACTAAATGCTAAGGAGAAGTGCCAATGGAACCTTTTGATCTAGTTCTATCCACCCATAAAACATATTTAAACTTGTTTTTTTTTTTTTTTTTTTTAGCGAAAAACCCCTTGTGGGGCCGCCTTGGTCTGAGAGACCATGAACAGGGGGTTCTATACCATCAAAGTCACCCGGGAGTCGCACCCAACCCTGCCCGCACCAAAATTATCAATTGGATTTTGGGTACCCAATTCAGCTTTTTGGTAGGGTGGAGATTCGAACCTGGGACCTCCCTTGGAGGATTGCCCTCTCCTCTCCAACTCACCTACAACACCTGGGTAGCATATTTAAACTTGTTATGCCAGTATCTAGCATTCATTTTCAACAATTTCTTAATTATTGACAATAAATTCTTACTAGAAGATTCTACCAAACCATTACCTTGTGGGTAGTAATTTGAAGAAAACTTTATGCTTACCTTTTTTTCGTACGCCCATTCTACAAACTGAAGTGAAGTGAAAGAAAAACCATTGTAACAAATAATAGAATATGGCATACCAAATCTAGTACTAATGTGTCCTTCTAAACATTGAATAACCACTTTAGAAGTATAGTTCTTAGTGGGAATGGCCTTAGTCCATCTGGTACAATAATCTGTGGTGGTTAAAATGTGTTTGTAACTAGGTGAAGAGTTTGGATTTATAACTCCTATGAAATCTAAACTCCATTGTGCAAATGGTATAGCCTCAAATATGGACTATAAAGGCATGGAGGCATTTCATTCTTTGTTGGTAGTAGTATGACATGTATGGCAAGAATGAACATGGGTATGGGCATATTTGAAAATGTGGGGCCAACAGTAACCAAATCTCAAAATCTAGTGCACTATGACATTAGCTGATCCATGCCCAATCCCATACTTATGATGAAAATTCTTAAGAATTTATATAGCCTCATCCTTGCTTAAACATCTAAGGAAAATTTCTTCATGATTTTTTCTATATAACACATCAAATTTAATCATAAAATTAGAGCCCTTTAGTTGAAGTGCTCTTCTTTGCATAACATTAAAGTGATCAAGGCACTCACCAATCAAAAGAAATACACAATGTCATTATACCATTCATCCGTGGTGATGCTTTCTATAGTGTATTGCTGACACACGATTTGAGGATCAATTTTAGCTAGAGACTTCATCAAAATTATCCTATAACAAGCTTCATTGGACGGATCTCTAAATCAAACTCCTACAAAGTAGCCAGCCATTTACCTCTCCTTTTTCCAATTCATTTTGCATCAACATTGTTTTAAAATATGGGTCAGGTACTATTACAAAAATTCTACCATGCAAAATGTAATGTCTAATCTTCTTCATAGTTTTAAAAAGAGCATATACCTATTTATCTAGAATATTGTATTTCAACTAGGTATATTTTAGTGGTGAACTCAAGAAAGCAATAGGATTTTCTAAATTATCTTCGTTCTTTTGAGTTAATACACTAGCAAAAGAATGCTCAAAAGCAAATGAATAAATATAGAAAGGTTTCTTGTAATTAGGACTCACAAGCACAGGTGTAGAAGATATTGCAATTTTTACATCCTAAAAAGCTGTTTTAGCTTCATTAGTCCAATTAATGCTAGCATCCTTTTTCAACATATCATTTAATGGTTTAACTATTTCAGCAAATCCTAAAATGAATTTCCTGACAAAGTTGATTTTCCTAAAAATAATTGTAATTCTTTTTTTCTACTAGGAAAAGGGATTTTTTGGATGGCTTCGATTCTTTCAGGATCTATGGAAATTTTATCTTTTGAGATGATATGGCCTAAAATTTTACCTTTTGTTACTCCAAAAATGCACTTTTTGAAATTTAGTGAAATGCCATGCTCTCTACACTTTTGAAGAACTTTTCTCAAATCATTGACATGGTCAGATTTGTTCTTTTAAAAATGGGAATGTCATCAACATAAATAACTATGAATTTACCTATCAAATATCTAAATGCATAGTCCATGACTCTCTAAAATGTGGCACCTACGTTAAGAAATCCAAAAGGTATTCTTATGTAAGAAAAGGTACCCCACTTCATGGTAAAAGCAATTTTCATTCTGTCTTTTGGGTCAATAAGAATTTGGCTATATCTAGAGTAACCATCAATAAAGGATATCATCTTAGAACCATTATCCATTTACAAAATATGATCAATGGAAGGTAAATGATAGTTATATTTTTGTGAGGTCTTATTGAGATTTCTAAAATCAATACACAAACGGATTTCACCTGTCTTCTTTCTAACTGGTACAATGTTTGCTACCCATGTAGAGTGTCTGATTGAAAAATTAATCTTAGCATCTAATAATTTCTTAACCTCATTTTTTATAAGATGCTCTAGCAATGGGTTAACTGATATTTGTTTTTATCTAAATGGTTTTGAATATGGATTTAAATGAATAGTATGTGTTATGATGTTTTCATTATATTTCTTTAAATTCTCATAACTCCATGCTATTACATAAACATAATATTTAAGATCCTGTACAATCCCTTCTTGTTCATGATGAGTACAAGCCTTTCCCATGAGTACGTTATGTGGGTATTTACTAATCCCAATATCAATAAAATTATAAGCATCCTGCAGGAGTGAGGTTTTATTACAACTAATGCTTTTTTAATAAATATCAAAAATATTTTTGAGAGAAATAATACTTTTAGGAATCACATTGATTTTATTTGTTACCTCATGATATTCATTTTCATCTTCTTGCAATCTCTCATCCTCATAGATCACCTGATTTTGAAAAACACCTAAATTAGCTATAAAATAAAAAATGTGCATGTCACTTTCAAATACCTATAATTTTTTTACATTGTCAGGTATAGAAGGATAGGGTATCAACTCAATTTAAAAATTCTTTAGCTTCCTATTATCAATAGACTTAAAAGTACCTACTTTTATAGGTAAAGAATCAACAATTTGATTGTTCTTCCTAGATATCAATTAAATATTGAAAGCATAAAATTCATCAATAAATCCCTAACTCTATTTTTGTACTGAATTAGCCTTTTATCATGACACATGTATTGGCCTTTCACCTGTTTAAAAATCAAATTTGAATCTCCTAGAAGTTTCAAACATTTAATGTTTTTCTTTAAGACTAACTACAAACCAAATATTAAGGCCTCATATTCTATAGTATTACAAGTGCAAGGAAACTTTAATCTATAAGCTTCTAAAGATAACTTAACTTTAGGACTAATCAACTCCACACCAGCTCCACTACCTTGTTTGGATTTAGATATATGAAAATTAAGCATACAAATAATATTTTCATCCTTAATTAGATTAATAGATGGTATTTCATTTTTGGATTCACCTACATCGAATTTTGTTTCCAAAGTGTAAACACCTAACTCAGATTCATTGTAAAAAATATCATTGGTTTTGTTATATTTCGTAATCAAATCATTGAGTCTAAATTCTCTTCCAAATTTGATTTTGTTAGAAACATCCTTCCATGGAAGCCACATATGTGAATAATCTATGGCCATGTATCTGTTTAAGTTCCTAAACTAATCTTTGCTCAACAACATTCCATACCTATAAGATATATCTATATGTATATCAATATATTGTTGTATCCTAGATTTCGAGGCTAGTTGTATGTAAATATTCTTAAGCATTCCAATCATATTAAATTCATATTTATCCAGTTGCACAACTATCTTGTTAGAAGGGATGGTTTTCAAACCCAAATTTTTACAAACAATGTGAGGCATGACATTATAGGATGCTCCCAGATCAACAAGATAATTGTGCAGATTTATTCTCATAAATATTATGGTCAATAGAAAGGGAGGAACTTCTCATTTGTCCCTTCATAGGAAAATTATGCAAGCATGTATTTCTGGGATTCATTCTTGCTTTGATTACCAAAAGCCTATATAAAAAATTCTTGCTGATTAGTCAACTTAGCAACATCAAATAAAGATATATTTGCTTTTATTTTCTTTAAATCCTCCATAATATTATATGCAATTTTATCATGTGGTGGTTGAGGCAGATCAAATTTAGATGGAGGTATGGGATTGCTACTAGCCTATGTGTCTAGAGGAATGATGGTGTCATTTGGAGGAGTAGAAGAAGTAAAAGGAGCTTTAGTCTTACTCCTAAGCTTGTAATTATGATTACCTTTTGTAAATTTTCTAAAGGATTGAACTTCCTCTTCTATAGACCCATCATACTCTTCTTAATATTATTTAGTTGGTTTAAATATTTCAACTACTAGCGCTGATTCTTTACCTTTTCTAGTACTAGCCTATTGGGAAGGATCTTCATATGAAACAATTTCCATGTTATCCATCTCTTTTTGTAGAATATCTAGTGTTGTTTTGAATTCAGGGCACTCATTTTTATTATGTTGTGTTTTAGAATGTACCCTATACCAATTTTTTAAATCCAACTTCGAGAGATTACCAATAGTGCTGGTTTGATTAAAACTAGTGGTAGTATTATTCTGATTAACAATGGGATTAGGCACTCCATTTTTTGGATGAGTATTCCATTGCTCTCTTTGAAAACTAAAAATTTAATTTTTATGAGAATTTTGAGGCAATTGTTTCTACATTTGAACCATGTCACTACTGAGGTTTTGGATAACCTTATGTAGGTCCTTTAACTAAGAATTAGGATCATTATTTTATCCTACAATAGTTTGACTGGTTGAGTTACTTGTAGTGGCAGTGGGATTTTGTAAATTTGGTAAACTATAAATTTTGACAACCTATGGAAATACCATGTTATTTTGATAAAATATTGATGCATTTGAAGTGGTTCTTGTGTTAAATAATGTAGGAATGATTTGAGCATTTATTTCAACCATTTTATTATTAGTGAATTGATTTTCTAAATATAATGGAGTGGTAGGATAAGTGGGCGTGATAGGTGGATTGTATGGAAAATTGAAATTATTGAATGACATGACATTCAACATAGGAATTTGTTGTGAAAAATCTTGATTGATCATAGGTACTTGATTATAAGCACCTGGCTATCCTATGGAAGGCAACTATCCTATACTAAAATCTTACGGTATCAACTATTGTTCTACAATCAAAGCCTTATTGTATGCCATGGGAAGCATAGTGATTTTAGGATCTCTCCTTACAAACATAGGTGTTAAAGGGTCCAATTCCCTACAATACATCTATATGGGAGAAAATACCTGAAGAGTATAATGAGAAACTAACCTACTATACAACTAATAGAAATGAGTATCAAACAATTTCATAGGTTCATTAGGCTCTCTCTTAGCTGAAGCAAATTGATGATAGATTACAACCATATCTATGGGTAGCCTAAATTGATTTACAAAAGCTGTTTCTAAATCAGCCCAAGACATAATGGAATTGGTAGGTAAACTAATGTACCAATCATATGCCATTTCATCTAAGGTGAGAGGAAACATTCTACAAGAAACATCCTCATGTTCATCTTGTAGTCTAATAAAGGTATCCTTGTAAGCTTGAATATGCTCTTCAATAATTCTAATTCCATCATGTTTATATTTAGGAAAATACCTTTATGAGTTTTTAGAAATATCACGGGTTGCTCCAATAATGTTTAAAGGACTGCAATGAGCACCTAACCAAGCTGCAACTTATGCCATTGGAGCTACTAGTGGAGTAATAAATGGGATGATGGGTAGTGATGATCTACAACAGGGTGGAATAATAATTGACTGACTCTTGGACCTTCTAATCCTCTTTGTGGGAGAAATGCTATGAAAAATAGTATCTTTAGAAGCCTTAGATCTTGTAATAATTATTTTTGGTTCCAGATTTGATAATGGAAACAACAAGTGTTTAATGATATTGAAATGAAAAGTGTCCCAATTTTCACATGTTCAACTGATAAATCATCATGTTCATTAATATTAAAACATCAATTAAACTATAAAAATAAGAAATATTCTTAATTGGTAAAATATTAAAATCAATACATCATCAATTAGAGAATTTCCAACAATAAATGTGAACCACTTAAAAAGAACTTTGTAAATCGAATTGATTACCTTCAAGTAGGACCTCCTAAAACCAATTCTATTGAGTGATATTTTTGTCCAATCATAATAATATACTCACAGTTCGTATTCTGCTTAGATATCCTCTCTTGTAAGGAAACACTTGTGATTTCCCCAAGGCTTTGTTTAAGGTATTAATCTGCTTGCAATGCTTAGTGAAAAATGTGAAATGCCAATAATTAATGGGATACCTCAGTGTTGCATATACCTGTTAACAAGGGGCCTATTTTGGGTTGATTTGATTTGCAATGATTTTGTTGCTCATGGAATTTATTGAAAATTTGAAATTGTTGATCAACTAACCTTTCAAAATTTGATTAACATTTGATTTTAACCTTTGAAAATTTGATTTTAATTAATTTTATCTCAAATTGTTAATCAAATTTTATCTTCAATTGTTAATAAATTTTTATCTTCGATTGTTAATAAAATTTTATCTTCAACTGTTAACCAAATTTTATCTTCGATTGTTAATCAAAATTTTTCTTTGTTTGTTAACCAAATTTTATCTTTGATTGTTAAGCCAATTTTATCTTCGATTGTTAATCCAATTTTATCTTCGATTGTTAAGATTTGCTTGAAAATAAAAATGAAATGATTAAATCTAAATTTTCCATGTAAAAAATTTGGAATATCATATTAATTATTCACTTTAATGAAAAATTAAAATTTATCAAAATTTCAATTTTTTTTTATTGGTGAAAAGGGGTTTTGAAAGGGTCCCGTAACCTTTTACAACAACCAAGACATAATCAAAAGCTCCAAAGAGACAAAAAACCACAAGGAAGACAATCCTGGCTGGGATGCCTAGGAGAATCCTGCTATCACCCTAGAGAAACTACTATCGAGGCACAAAATCATCCCTGGGTCCCACATAGGGGAGGGCCTAAACACTAAAAAGGGCCCACGCAGGGGCAACAACAACCAACCAAAAAATCGCCCATGTAGGGGCATGGCCTGAGGGCCAAAAAACAAAAAAAGCCCATGCAAGGGTAGACCATGAAACCAAAGACACCCACACCAGAGCAAAAATAGCAAAACCACTAAGGGGAGACCCCCACGACCGAGAAACCACCTGCATATCAGATTAAACATTTGGTCCCTGACCATTACCCGTAGGGCTCTCTCCAACCAAGCTTTTGAATTCCTCAAGGACTTCATACTGATCCTTGTATTCCTCGAGGAGGGAGTCTGCCTAAACCAGGAGGGAAGTGATGGTCTTGGCCACCCGACCAAGAGCTTTAAGGAGATCCTGGATCTCTTGGATGTGTCCATGGTCATAAAGGTTCAAATACTGCATCACTCGAGAAGCCAACAAGGGAGCCTGAGTAGAGGTCCCCTCATTGTGGATTGTTCTCCTCATCGACTTGTCTTTCTTGGCCTAGAAGGATAGAGAATCATTTGAAACATCATCGATGATGAGCGGGGCCTTCCGTTTGCTACACCCCACCTTGGCCCGAAGGGGGTAACATCGGGGTTCATATTTTTGGGAACCTGGGGTGTCATCCACCCTGGTTATAGAGCTCAAAGTGCAATTGGGAGGAGGGGTGACCAGGACATCTCCCCCAACCTCACCTTCGATGTTAGTAGGTCCTTCGGCAATGAGAGTAGGCCTAGATAGGCATAATCGCCCTATGGTTTTGCTCCGCAACCACGAAGTTAAACAGAACAAGGTGGAGGTCCTAGTGGAGGGGGAGGAGGAGATTCCCCTCTTCACATTCAGGATGGACCTCTCCATAGATCGAAACATATACTCGAGGATGTTAATTGATTTTTTCCCTCGAAGGTGGTTTAGGAATGCGAGATGAAAGCTGCGAAGAACAACGTTCGAGTTGTCAAGGGTGAAATACTATAGCACCATCACCATAACCGTGTCCCATGGTTTTGGCAAAGTTTCCCTCACTATGCCACCTTTTTCTTTGTCGAGGGACTCCCCTTTGTCCCTGAACAGGGCCAATTCTCCTTGGAGGGAATGTTTTTCATGGTTGATGATTTCCCCATCATTGGGGAGGCCAATGACTTCCGCTAGTAAGTCCACCATGATAGTGAAGCCCATCCCTCTGAGGATGACGTGCCCTCCATTCCAAGAGTGAATAAAATCCATGGACAAATCCGGCTCGGTCCCACTAAAAAGCTACAAAAAATTGAGGAGACCATGGTCTCTAAAAATATCTTCGACTAGGGGAGTAAGTTGAAGGGAAGCTGGTTCAATTTCGGCCATGGTAGGAAGAAATTTTAGAGGAAACAGACAAAAATTGAGGGGGTGGTGACAATGAGAAAATGAAAGGGTGATGGGGGTGGAAATAAAGCTATGACTCCAAAAAAATCCACCACCCAAAGCGGCTCGTGCTCCATGTCAACCAAATCGAATGAAAACCAAGGGACACGGGTGAAGTGGCATGCCAAACAATGGAGAGGGCCAGGTGGAGGGGAGCGAGGGTGGCACCAAGTTCGACTAAAAGGGTGGGCTAGTACAGGACATGATGGAGGGGATGAACATCCTCGTTGGACAGGCAGACGTGGTAGAGGCACTTGATGGGGGTGACGAAAATGATAGCCAAGGGGATGCTAAAAACAAGGGGGAAAATCGATAATGGAAACATGCCAATGGGTCAAAGCTTAAAAAACACCTTGCCCAAAAACCATTGGAGGGGCAGCGACAAGTTAGAAAGGATCGACTAAAAATGAGGAAATGAATAGGACACCCATCGAGCATTGGGACTATGGTGGTGACTAAAATAAGAACACGGGCGGAGGAGGCAAACATTCCCAAGGTTTGGGTACCCCTACCAAAGTCGAACAAAGGGGTGATGTGGTTCTCAAGGCTTACACTTTTGATGATGATGTCCTCCCGGTTCCATGTGAAAGAGGATTGATGAGTGTGCCACTAGGGGGTGGTATTGGTGGGCTAGACTGATAGTTGGCTGGCCTTGAGAAGCCTTTTGGCCTTCCAATGATTGGAGGGATCCACCTAGGGGAGGCTGATTTGAAAAAATCCTAAACATGAGAGATGACCAAAATTCAGATCTCATGGTGCAAAGATGAAGACTTGCCACATTGGCTCTGGGCTGACCAATCAACATGCTTAGGTGGTGGCGGGCTTGAAATCGAAGGAGTTGGTTTCTGATCCTGGCCCACTTCGAATCATTGGATGATGATATCAGTAGCATTGGCATCGATGAGCATCTGGGGGAAGGAATCTTTCCACACAGTGAGGCTAGGATCTGAGATTCCTATATTGGCTAAATGATCAGCTACATGATTTCCTTCCCTGTAGGTATGGGTCAGCCTTATGCTCGAGAAGGAGAGCATCAGATGATTGACTTCTGTGATCATATTGGAGATGTTCCACGAAGTGAGGGAAGTTCTAAAGGTAAGGTAGGTGATGATGTTTTTGGAATCACCTTCCACCACGACATTGGGAACCTGCAAGCTGTGAATAAGGATAACACCTTGGTAGAGAGCCTTAGCTTCTATGTAGGCTAGGATGATATTTCCCTTATGATCCTAAATGATGTTTCCCGCACTAGTTGCTCCTGGATTTCCTTTGGTTGCACCATCAAAATTTAGTTTGAGGAAGCCTGGGAGGAGGAGTCCACCTGACAAGGGAGCGATCAGCTTTGGGAGAGACCTGCTTGTGAATGCCTTCAAGGATTCTAAGAAAGGAAGCCATGATGATCTTCACAGCGTGGTTCGGGATCACTCTCGCCTTGGGTGATGGACACATTTTTAGTGGCAATAGCTAAAATTCTGGAGAGGACATACTTCTCATTGTGGGTAGAATCTTGGAAGGCACGGGCATTGCACTCATGCTAGACCTCCCACAGGAAGTGGGGGAGGTAGAAGGACCATAAAGTTTTCAAATGGTGGCCTCTGAACGGATTCGGCCACTGAACACAAAGATCACTAAGCTAGAAGGGTGGGACCCAGGAGATACCAATCGAGGAGAACAGGGAAGAAAGAATGGATTGGGAGAAGGGGTAGGAAATGAAGATGTGTTGGGTAGACTCGCAATATGAGAGGCACAGGTAGCAATGGTTGGGGAGAGATAGGCCATGATGATGGAGGTTTGGGATGGTGAGGATCTTATCCTAGACAGCAAGCCAAAGGAAGAAGTTGACCTTAGGGATAAGGTGGGGCTTCCAGATGAGCTTGGAGGGAAACCAGGGAGGACCAGGGTTCTCGAAGAGGGCATAGGCTGATTTGACAGAGAAAAGGCCTAAAGAGGTGGGAGCCTAGAGGATGGAATCTTCCTCCAAGGAGGAGGGGATGACACAAAGGTGGAGAAGGTTGGAGAGTTCGACAGAGGTAAGCTTTTGCTCAGTAGAGAGGACATCAACCGAAAAGGGTTTCCAGGAGAGGCTCTTCAGGAGGAAGAAATTACACACCTTTGGCCCAAACAGGGCATTGGTTACCGGTCTGAGACAAACAAGATCCTCACGGTTCTATAGTGAACAGTTGCCTAGCTAGAGGTCATCCCAAAAGTTAATCCTAGCACCATTTCCTAGCTTCCATCTGATGCCCTTCTGAAGGATATGCTTAGTCTTGAGGATTGAATTCCAAACCGTAGATCCATAAATGGGGTTAGGATCATCCAAAAAGTTTTGGTTGTGCCAGAGGTATTTTGCCTTGATGATGGAAACCCACAGAGAGTTTTCATTGGTGAGGATCCACCAGCCTTGCTTGGCAATGAGAGCTAGGTTCATATTGTGGACCTTTCAAAGCCCAATGCCACCATACTCCTTCCCAGAGTAGACCTGATTCCAAGCCACTAGGTGAATCCGTTGCTTGTTCTCTGATCCTGACCAAAGAAAATTCCTTTGTAGTTGCTCAATGCGATTGCAAATTTTAGTAGGGATCTAGAAGATGAAAAGGAAGAAGATGGGGATGCTCTAAAGGGTAGCTTTGACTAAGGTGGCTTTGCTTGCTTGATTGAGGAGGCTTCCTTTCTAGTTGGCCAAATTTTTTGGATGCGCTCAATGATAGGGTTCCATAAGGATTTTTTGGAATGGCCTTCAAAGAGAGGGAACCCTAGGTATGTGGTAGGGAAGGTGTCAATGGAGCATCCAAGGATGGTAGTAATGCGGGCTTGGCGCCTCGTCGGAGTATTGATGAAGTAGATCTTACTCTTGTTAAAATTCACCTTTTGACCCACCGAAGGAGTGGAGGATGGATTTGATGCACTGTGCTTGGGGAACCGAGGTATGAGTAGCCAGAATGGTGTCATCGACAAACTGTTGATGGGAGATGACCTGGAGAGAGGAAGCAAGTTTGATGCTAGAGATGGACCCTTCGAGGCAAGCATGGGTAAGAGCCCTCCCAAGAGCTTCAACAACAATGATGAATAAGAAAGGGGAGATGGGGTCTCCTTGCCTGAGGCCTTTGAAGTTCTTGAAGTAACCTGTTGGGGATCCATTGACCAGGATAAAAAAATTGGTCGAGGTAACATAGCCTTTGATCAGATCAATCCAGTTCGGATGGAAACCAAATCTGTGGAGTACCACAAATAGGAAATCCTAGGAGACTCTATCGAAGGCTTTGTTCATATCGAGCTTCAGGAGGAAGCCCACTTGGCCACTCGAGGAGATGGAATGGATGAGCTCATGGATGGTGATAATGCTATCAGTGATCTGCCTACCGTGGATAGAGCTGCCTTGATTTGGGGTAATGATGCATGGAAGGATGAGCTTGAGCCTAGTGGCTAGGGCCTTGGTGAGGATCTTATACAGGACATTGCACAGGCTTATGGGGTGGAAGTCGGAGAGGGTGTGGGCCTGGTTAACTTTGGGGATGAGAGCTAAGAAGGTGGAGTTGATGTCCCCTAGGATCTCCCTATATTTTTGCATCTGTTGGATGGTCGAGACCACGTCTAGGCCTAGGATGTCCCATAAGTGCTAGAAAAAAGGAGGGGAAGCCATCCGGGCCTGGAGCTTTCCCTCCTTGCATAGAAAAATAATAGACCTAATTTCTTCAGTAGAGAGGGTTTTAAGTAAAATTTGGTTCTGGTCGGCGGTGACTAACCTGGGGATGTTTCGGAGGAGGTCCTCAGAGGTTTGGTGGTCATAGCTAGGAGAGGGGCCGAGTAGCTCCTCAAAGAAAAGAACTGCCTTGGATCTAATTTCTTGAATGTTCAAGACTACCTGGCCATCCTGCTGAACTAGTTCCTTGATCCTGTTGCTTCCCTTGTGTCTCACTACTGTGGCATGGAAAAACTTGGTGTTTGAATCACCTTCTTTGAGCCATGTTACCCTAGACTTTTGTTTCCAAAAGACTTCTTCGCTTTTAAGAATGTTGTGATAGTCAGAGAGGAGGATTCTTTCAGAGTCTTGAAGAGTGGGGTCAGGATCACCATTCTGAAGAGTGATTTCGATATCTCGAAGCTAGGATTGGATTTGTTGTTTCTTATGAAAAATATTCCCAAAAACTTCTTTGTTCCAGCATTTCAGATTGTATTTTACATGTCGTAGTTTGTTGCTCACCTAAGAAATTTTGGATCCGTGGAAGGGGTGGGCCCACCATTGGGAGATTAAGGATCTGATATTTGGATCATGGAGCCACATGGATTCGAATCTGAAGGGAGATTTGAAAGAGGAGGCATGAGGATGACAATCCAACAAGAGGGGGTTGTGGTCGGATCCAATCCTAGGTAGAGAGCGCATAGTTGCATCACCAAATTTTGGGATGGCATTGACGGAAATGAGGACACGATCAAGGCGCATCTAGATCAGCTGGTCACCCTTCCTGTGGTTGCTCCAAGTGAATTTTGGCCCTCTAAGACTGATATCCATCAGTTCATTGTTGTCTATGAAGTTTGCAAAGCGTTCATAGAATCTCTTGATTATTGGAGACCCTCCTTTCTTATCGAAAGGGAAGAGGGGGGAGTTGAAGTCTCCGACCAGCATCTAGGATTTTGAAGAAAATACGTCCCTTAACTGGCTGAGAGAGTTCCATAATAAGTTCCTCCGAGAAGGAGCATTCGGGGCATAAACATTTGATAGGACCCATCGAAACCCATCTTCTTTGTTGAAGAACAAAATGTTAATATAGCTCTCAGTCGTAGACAACACCGTCCCGTCGACCTTGGCTGGATCCCATAAACACAATAGGCCCCCTGAAGCTCCATTGGTTGAACTAAAGCAGAGTCTTTCCAAATGTAATTTGAAATGCAAGAAACATCCTGAGAATCAAGCTTGGTTTCTTGGAGAAGAATAATGGTGGGTCTATGTTCTCTCCTCATGGACTTTACTAAGCGTTGCTTATTTCATCCATTGAGGCCTCTCACGTTCCATGAGAGGATCTTCATTTGGAAACTCTTGACGATGTGCGCTTCCCTCTCCCGAGTGGGGGGAAGGTTGTTTCTATTCTATTCCTGGGTCTTCGAAAGCTGAGAGGACCCTCTGAGAGTGAGTTGGGTGCCATTTGCAACTTCGTCTGAGGCTTCCCTATTTCTAATGTCCTGCATCGAGGGGCGACCCCTCTTTTTAACTAAGCCCACATCCACCATTGGTTTCCTCAAAGAGCGAGAGGGGGAGGACTGGGGGAGGCGTTAGGGGAGGGGGGACTGCTCGAGGATGCCGAGGCTCTAAGGGGGGAGGGAGGGGAGGGTGGTGAGTGCATTGGGCAGTTGAAGGCCAGTTCAGAGGGATCAGAGGGAGGGTCATCGGAGGACAAGGGGGAGAAGTGGTTAGACACCAAGATAGATGGGCTATAGGGGGAAAGGGCCCGGTTGGGAGGGTTCCAAAGGATCCATCTCCCTACAAGGGGTTGCAGGAGGGGAGATAGGAGGGTTGGGGTTGGGATCGGGGCCAGAGGGACGATCGATTTTGGGAAGATGATGATTCTTTCGGGAGGAGATGGCTAGGGGCTTGGAAGGGCACTGGGAGTTAAGATGACCTTGTTTGGAACACAGACTGCAAAAAGTAGGTTTGTTTTCATATTCAATAACTTGAGAAAAAGTACAAACCTTGGAGATGAGGTTGATAGAGGATGGAAGGTCTACGTCCAAGTTGGCGTTGATGCACATGCGAGCCTGGGTCATCCGAGTCCCGGAGCGTGTTGGAGGATCGAAGGAGATCAGTTCCCCAATGCTTCTCGCTATGCCACAGAGAATGTCTTCATGCCAAAATTGGACCAAAAGGCTAGGAAGGCGGATCCAGATCAGAGCAAAGTTAATGCTCTAGGTAGCAGGGTCGAAATCCACCCCCCACTTTTGGAGGAAAAGGCCTCTTCAATCAAAAAACCAGGGCCCACCAGTGAGAATCCATCGAGAATCTACAAGATTGTTCAGTCGGATTAGGAAAAATCCTCTAGGGAGGGCTACTAGCTCCATGGATCCGACCGGGCGCCAGGAGGTGTTGGCCCATTTGCGGATGGACTCCATGTCAGGCCAGGATCCAAGGAATTTGTCGATCAATGAGTTGGAGTTTTGATCGATCACGCTGGTCATGATTTCATAGGGGATCTCGAGGTTGCCGTTGGAAGGGAGCAACTCGATCCTGGGCCCTATCTTCGGATTAGGGTTTTGGTTTACTATCTCTACAAAGGATCAGGAGGGGTTTGGCGGTCCGCCTACCGCTCCCGAGGCTCCCTCTTCCAGACCAGAAGGTCCATAGGTCTATGGTTCTAGATCGAATTTCGACCCCTGGTATCGGGATCCTGTGGTGGTCAAAGTTGTTGGTCTTGGATCCTCCTCTTGGGCCGTGCATATGTCTTCCCAATTGATCCGGGTGGTTCGAGCGAGAAGGAATCCTCTCTCTGTAGTGTGGCATGGCCTATCCTTACCCAAATTATTTTACAAGCCCCAAATTATGCCTAAATTGTTATTATCCTCATTGATGTGGTTGGGATTGTCTCTGTTGCCTCCTTTGGGTTCGCTAGTGTTGCAGTTCTTAATTTCATCCTTTGTTGCTCCTATATACTTTCCACTTGCTGCTACTTCTGCTACCTTTTCATCTACTACACCTGCTTTATTTTTACTCACTTGCTCCTCTATTTCATTCGTCAATGTAGATAATTTGACCTTCAAAATTTTAATTTTCATAAAATGAAACTAATTGATTATTTGGAAAAATTGTGCAAAGTTTAAAACCTCAAATTTTCATTAAAAATGTGAACTTACGTAAAATGAAAATTTGAACTTTAATTTTGAAATTGATTTAATTTTTTAAAGGGTTTTAATTTATTTATTATTTTCTAACATATTAACAAAATAAAAGGCTAGGGTTAGAAAAATAAAATGAAAATAACAAGTCATTATAACTTCTAAAATTTCAACCCAAATCTACATAAACCAATATTATAAACTAAAATTAACATTAAACCGGTCAATCTTCACACAACCCAAAATTGAAGTGATGCAATATTCTAAGGGAATAACACAATATATTAAAACAAATAAATAAGTCTACCATATGCATGCATAAAATTTATTTTAATTTCCAATATATTTCCAAAATGAAAGATGTTTAATGAATGCTCCTTCAGAATACCTTACTTAAATCAATTACAATGGGTGAAATTTGGTGCAGTCCAGCAACAAGGGAGGAGATGTTCTTCCACAAACTCAAATTTCCAACATGCATTCACTACCAATATTATCCGACCCTTTTTTGTGAGCTTCAATGACTATTTAAAATTAAAAAAAAAACTCTTCGCTTACTCTTCCACTTGTTTAGTTTCATAATACCTTATTCAACAAGCGTCCATTCTCCTTATTTATTCTCCTCAATTTATAACCACAATGATTTTCATTTCTACTTGGAATTAAATGTCATATCCTAAATGTTATATGGTATAATGAGATTGACCACATGATCGAATATGCTGACTAATAAGAGTAGTTATTCCTCACTGTTTGTTATGGCACCTAATGACATATTTATTATTGTAGAGTTGACCCTCGCATAATCCGTGAAATTTATTTTTTTATTCATTATTTGTAATTCACCTTTTGCCCCAAAAAATCTATTTTATTTTTCCATAATCTTCTCCAAAAACTATCTGGTGTTGAAATTATCAACATATTTCACCACTCATCTGCATCATGGTGGATTGCAATCATGGGTAACGAAAAATTTGTGCCTATCAGAAGAGTAAGGCCTTCCCATACATATTTTCCTAGGTAGTTATTACCATAAATGCCACTGGAGGGTAAAGCCTCAATGTTGTTCAAAAATTTTAGGTGAGAGAGCACATTGACATTGGGAGTTTCTTTAGTAAAGACATGAAGCACTTCATCCTACACCCATTATTTCCAATTGGTGAGCATTCCAAGTAAAATCTTATCCATGCTAGCAAAGTAAAGGTTGTCTTGTGTCTTTCATTGAAGAAAGTCCTTCATCGACCACACATTCAAGAGATACCCTCACAAAATTCTTTCTAACATTCTATTTATCATTATACACAACTATTAACAAGCCCAAGAGATTGAAACCATAGTCCTCCAATCATGCTTGATGAATGATATAGAAGTGTGGAAATATTAAATACCATCCAACCTAATAATTTTACTCCATGGGTTCGTGCATGTAGTATTTTTGAAATACTTGAGAAATGAGGGCCTGTGAAATTAAAATAACAATGCTTCACACTATTTTTATCCTCTATCTATCTATCTATCTATCTATCTATCTATCTATCTATCTATCTATGTATTTCTTATTTTGCCCTAATCTATTATCAATTGTATCGCATACTACGATCCAAGGTGCTTCCATAGTAGCATATTTAAAAATCTTATGGTGAACCATGGATTAATAAAACCTGTCTCCAAACATGTGAATGCCATATATTTATTTGTCTCTCTCCATGAAGTGCTCAAGTATCAATTCCAACGTTGAAAGTTTCCCATATTGTGGGGTATCCATGAATTACCCAATATTATAAATTACTCCCTACGCAACTCGTCTCTAGGCATCTCATCCCTTGCGATATTTATTCCAAATGTAAGATTAAAAAAATTCAGATTTTCAAGGAAGAAATGATTGTATTCAAGTTGATTTTCCATGATCTGTTCATACTACTAAAATTAATTAAATAAATCTACTTGGTGGCAGTAGTGTTTGAGATGTTCTATGGCATCTTGTTCCCGTGTGATAGCATTCACATATAATTTTCTATCATGGCCTTGCATTGGCTTTCTCTGATAATATACAACACTAAGAAAATTAGGTTTCGATAAGGCAACCTCAAACTAAAATTTGAACAACAACCAAATCATGAGCAACAACTATTTCATCCACTACCATAGTGTTTTTATCCACTTTGTGTGATTTATGACTTCGGTATCCTCGTGTGTCATATTCTACTCAACCCACCCTTTACATGTTTGTGCTAATAAAAAATGAAGGATAGATTACATCAATTTATCATTATCACATTATTTCAACAAAGAACTTTAATACCACATGCATTCGAGGATGAAGCATTGCGCAATTTATCAACATGAACTCACATTAATAGAAATGATTCAGCTAGCCCTTTGGGGCACCTTGGTATCCATATTCCATGTTGATTGGACCTCTCAGAATCTGTGCATCCACGTTGACCATGCTCTAGCACTACATCCACTAGTTAGTTGGGTCGGGGGTTCACCTTAAAAATCATACCACCTATATTCAAAATCATGTTTTCCATCTATGGCCCACATTGACCATGCTCAAGCGCTATGTTTGTAGGGTGACATGGTCTTGAAAATTAGACCAATTTTTTTTTAAGACCCTTCAACAAAGAAAAAATTCAACATTACTCTTTCACGTTAAAATAATATACTATGTGGGGATGATGAAATTTTTTATTTTAGTTTATTTAATTTTTACTTTTAATTTTATTAATATTTTTATTTTTAATTTTTAATTTTATTTTTTAATTAAAATATAAATCTTGGAAGATCCCAAAAGCTTTATTAAAGAATATTAGAAAAATAAGCTACTACAAAAAACCTATTAGGAAGAGTCTCACCATAGGGGATTAATCTAGATGGGAGAAATTATTATTAGGCTTTGACTAATGGACCTTCCTAAGCTACATGGACATGCATAGCACTTGAAATGCGATAAATTTATCTTTGAAGAACCCTTCCAATGAAACCATGACCATAATAAGCTTTTAGATTTTAAAACTTTATAAACCATATTATGATATCACTTAATACAAACCACAATTTCACATCAACCATCAAAATTTTAGGTGGGTCCCAAAATTTGGAGTAAGTTGTGCAATGGCCACAACATAAAGCAAAACAAAAATACTCATCTAGATGCAAACAAAGAGTATAATGAAGAAAGCACTAAGACTGAACTAAATGGACATGATTAATTCAAAGAACTGGAATAACCTACAGTTGAACCCGAAGTAAAAGCTCTCTTTGCAAAGATTGCATTCTATGAAGACACTAACTACTTGCTTTAACAAGCCATAAAACATAGAGAAGGAGAGTACAAACTCCAAGATCAAGAAGATGATCCATATTGAAAACTAAAGTCTTCAATACCCAAATAATGTAATATAGGGGGGTGTTAGAGTATATTAAATTATTTGGTACATGCCAATGTACCACCTTGGGTACATTATTAGATTAGGAGTTTATCTTAGGTTAAGTAGTTACTTGAGGAAGAAGTAATAAATGCACACATGTCAAAATGTGAAATGGTGTAAATGTGCATGCAGTCTACATGTACATATATCATAGGATAGGTAGTTGAAGAGTCATGGGTAGAGTAAAGTCCAAGGAACTTATCTTCTTATATATATGCCTTTACATTGATGTAGAGGAGAGAATATTGAAGGTGAGATTACTATAGTTTCCAATTAAATTATGGAGTATTCATGTCCTCCATGATATAACATTGTACTATTTTTGTGTTTCTATTAATAGCATATTTTAGAGTTATTGCAAAATTTCATTATCTTATTTTCTTGCATATTTTATATCTTGTGATTACTTTTCCCGTATCATACATTATCAAAAGCTAACATTGTTCTACCCATGTATGAAGCTATTATTTGGTAAACTTCTTAAAAGCTTTGGTGAGATTCCATATCTTGAAGGGTTGTCAATGTATCAAAAAAACCTTGAAACCCACTAGCACAAAAGCTTGGTAGTTAATTCATGTTTAATTTGATTGATGTCTCAAAGAATTAATTTACAGGTTCACTACCAAAAGATATGCATAAAGGAGGAAACCTACAAAAAATTCTTATTGTTAATAATTCTTTTTCATGAGAGCTACCTAAAAATTATGTGCACTACAAAAATTTATTTCATTTCAAAAATTAATGTCAATAATAAGCTTCAATATTATCTGTTTATGTTAATTAAAATTTTAACTAAAAATAAAGATAGATTTGATAAGGATACTTCTATTTGAAGTTTATTATATGCTTAAATTTGCTACTATCCCACTACCTAAGAATTTTTTAGCCTTTATGTTCTTATGTTTAATACTTATACTCTTGAGATTGTAGCCATGATAACATCCATGAGTGCTCTATAAAAATTGGCTTGCAACTTAGCAAGAATAACTACATGGATAATTTTGAGTAGTCCTTGAACCATCATACCTTAAGATTACCTTAGACCTCCTTTCCAATGGTCACTCATCTCCTTTGAACCTACCTTACATGCATTCCATGTTCTTCATGTGTTTATTTTAGACAAGTGATATCAACTTAAAACTCCTCTAAAATATTATAAACCATGGACTAGAATATTGAGTTATTGGATCTATTATTGTCTTCCCCAAGATTGTTTCTTCTTTGAGATGAACTTAAGCCATTTTTTTTGAAGAGAAACACCCCCTTTGTATGTGGTCTTTTGATTTTGTATCATAAGTATACATTTGGTCCAAACCTTGATGGTTTTTCCCCCCACTATTTATGTAATGAAATTAGAGAGTTAATAAGTTTGTTTTTTTTGTAGGAAGTGGAATCTATGTAGATAGCCCCAATGAATCTTCATTCTTAGAACTACCAAATCTAAATTATTAACATTTTATCCCTTTTTAGCCAACTTCTCCTTTCCATAATGTCTAATTGACATTAATGCTTTTGAATCCTTCATAGTGCTTACAATTATATTATAATTGTTATTTTTAGTTTTTCTTTTTAAGGTTGATAAGAGAGCCAATCTATAGCCACTTACCAATGGGATTTATTTTAAATTATGAAAGTGAATTTGTTCCCCTTGTAATTATTGAGGCTTGAAAATATTAATCCTAATAATGTTTGAGTCAAGTAGTTGGATAATATACAATAATTTGGGAGTTGTATCTAACTGATTTTTTATCCCTAACTTCCTCTAGCTTACTACCAATTGCTCTTCTAGTAGCCATGATAATTCCATCATACATTAGAAACATATTGACTTGAATACATTCGAATGTACTTTATATGCTTTCCATTGACTACATGTTTTGAACTTCATATCATGATCTTAGTCACACATATCATTTCCTTTTAAAGGGTTTTTTAAACAAAAGACTAGATGCTAAATCCAATGATAGTTTATTACAACTTCATCACATGAACAAGTTGATATGACCATATAATCCAATATGGTAGTGGGATCTTATAACTATTTATAGTAAGGAAGGGTTGAAAAATATTTAGTTCTCATCATTTAATTGTGTCACCAAAGAATAATATAGATACCACTCATTAATTATAGGTAATCTATTTAAAGGTGGCATAATTTATTTTATATTTATTTAAAGGATATATTTATAGTAATAATATTTTTCTTTGCTTACTTTGAAGTACCACTTTTATTTTTAATGTGCTTGTAAAAAAATAAAACTTCCTGTATACACTCTATTCAAGGAAATTAAATTTGTAAAGAATAATATCTATTTGTACCTATAGTTTCTCATTCTCTTAAAGATAATTTCAAGGTAAAATTTTAGTTGCATTGTTCTATTCATTTATGGTGTTATCATAAGAATAAATAATGTGAAACACTACCTTGTATTCAATGCTCAATAAATGTATGCTCCTTTATCGATAAGCCTTTTGCATTTTTGACATCAAAATACAAATGTGTGTGAGCATACTAACTCAAAAACTTAGTGATTGGCCTTGCATTAAAGTAATTTTCCATATAATTTTAGTTTTTATACACAATTTCCTTCTTAACCACCATGCACAATTGATATCATATTTATAAGTTTTTGATATACACTATAATTAGATCACACTAGATAATTTTAATATTCATTTTAAAAAGTGCACATAGTCTTTATTTTGAGCTTTAGTGCATATCAACATTAGTATTAGGTAATTAGGGTGTACCAAATGACTTATAAATAACATCAATAGTAAATGAAATGCATTTTCGAAATAAGTCCTTTTGAAATACATTCCAAAATATCCATATCTTTAAACATTACATCCTTATGTCCTTGTACTCAAGCATCCTAAATTTAGAGCTCTACAAAATATAACTGTAGAGATTTGCATTAAATATTTTATACCTACATTTTACATAATATGACCCAATACAACTTTGTTATAAAATATATATTTTTTCTTTTTGGATGAATAGCACTTTTTGTTAAGATTGTATTAAAACATGTACATGCTATTTATGGAGGGAAAATTCTTCAAACTAACATAATAATAATAAAAAAGCTAAGGATTCAAAAGTACGAGCTCAACCCATAATACTAGTGACTTGTGAATGAACTTATAACATTATAAAATGTGATAAAAATCTATATTCCAATGTATGTTAAGCTTTGGATGCCATCAACCCAACTTTGAACTTTTAAGGTTCATATTTATCATTGGGATTATACTTATCTTTAAGCTAAGACTCACCAACCATAGATTGATCCAAAAAACAAAATATCATTTTGTGCTTCTTTAATTCTAGCATCAAGTAAACATGTTTACTTATTTTATGCATTTGGGAGTTGACCAAGCAGACTATGGTGTTTGTGATATGAGGAAACTACAAGGGATAATCTTTGGAACTTACCATACTAACTATGTATAGGTTTAAGGGCTTTAGTATCCCAATTAACATGGCCAAAATGAGTGTCCCAAATATCTAAATACATTAATGGGTTATAATAAGGCTTGTTTTCTATAGCCTAGGTTGCCTTGTTATGGCAAAGAGAAACTTTTATTCCCTTATCATTCAAAGTCATGAATATGTAGTCAAGAAGAATTATTTTTATGTATTAGACTGATCATGTGAAGGTTATTATATTAGTGTTGATAAAAATTTCAAGCTATTTGAATTTCATATTCATATTTTAGGTTTGAACAGAGATATATCACATCACAATTAAAAGCACATAAACGTTTTCATCAAAATAAATAAATTGTATATTTTTAATAGAAAGTTGTGCATTTTATGGTCATTCTCATATCCCTTTGAAGTTGCCTAATATATATTCCATTTTATTAATTTAGTTTATATGATCCATGCCAACTTCCAACTCCTCTAGACTCTTATAACCATAAAACCAAGGTTAAATTAGATATTAGACCCATTGTTGTCTTCTCCAAGATTGCTTGTTATTAAAGATGAACTTAGCCTATTGGCTATTGAAGATAGACATCCCCTTGTGTTTGGTCCCTTGAACGTGAAATAGAAGTTCGCTTTTGGTAGTAATACTTAATGGAATTGCTTCTACTACTTATATAATGATATTGGAGAATTAACAATTTATTTTTCATAGGAATTATAATATCTATGAAAAACTCCATCAAAGTATCACCTTTGGAAATAAAAAAGCTAAATAAATGAGGTTGTATTTGGAAATAAAAGTTTCTCCTTGCCACAATAAGACAACCTAGGCCATACAAGACACATAATGTTGAATAGATTGTACTACACTTTATAATTATTTCCATTAGCTATGTACTTTGGAATTCACATCATGCTCTTAGTCATTCACTATATTACCTTTTCAAGGAATTTTCAAATAAATAATCAAATACCAATTCCCATAGTGATTGCTTACAACTTCATGATGTGAGCAAGATGATATGGGTAACTTAACTAAAATGGTAGCTAGATTGCACAAATAATTAGAGCAAGGAAGGTTTTATAAAAGAGATCATCATTTTGTTGTACCATCATTATTAACTATACATAGTATATGCTTGCAGTGCATGCACATGATAATTTATTTTTATACCAATAGTTTCTTGTGCTATTAGAGACATTTTCAATATATAATGGTGGTTGTGTTATTATATTCCTTGACAATATTCTCCTCAAGAAAAGTAATGCAAAATACTATGTTGTATTGAATGCTTGAGAAATGTTTACTCCTTTTCCTATAGGGTCCTTTGCCTATGAATGTTTTATGTTTCTAATGTTAAAAACCCATTGTACATGGACATTTTAAATCAAATAATTTAGTAATTAGCTTTGCATAAAATAATTTTTCTATGTCTACTTAACCATCATGCATGTATGATATCTCATTATACTTACTGAGTTCCACTATAATCAAATAACAATAGATATTTTTAATATTGAGTGTGAAATTGTGCATGTAGTCATCCCTATGAGCTTGGGTATGCATAGGCATTAGCATTGGATAATTAGGTTCCACAAAATAAAAAATAGAACCTTTTATTTGAACTCGTAAGTCTTTATTACGTAAGGTAAAAAATGAAAAGTCTTGTAAAATTTATTTTCCATTATGAAGGATACAATGGTCAAATTCTAATAACAATTCATGATTATTTGATTAATCAATTACTAAAGGAAAAAAAATTAGTTTAAGGGGTATTTGTAAAGTAATTTATTTATAAGATTAAAGTTTCTCACAAGATTAATTGTATAATTTTTATATGTGGATATTCTCTTCACTACATTTCAATTTAAGCTTATTCTTCTAAACTCTGATAACTCCTTTTGTTTCTTTAGATGCTTAATTTACTGAAAAGTATGATGATAGATGAACTCTACACATGTGGATAAGTTGCATAGGCATTAAAAATATAAGATATTATCATTCTTTTCTTTGCAAAATTAAAAATCCTCATCCTTTTATAATGAAAAATACTATTTTTTTGAAATGAAGGAATCCACATAAACAAACCTTTGAGATTTGGGTCTTACTTTAGCTAAAATACTTTTGAGATGTAATAAATTTAGTTTTTTATGGTTCAAAATGCCCTAGATTTCTATCTTGAATGAACATTATACTTTTGATCTTATATATTCCTATATATATAAATATCCATTTTATAGCATGATTCTAGAATGTAATGATTATTTCAAATTACAAATAAAGGAGAAGTGTTGTTATTGCTTCCTATATAGTGATAATTTTTCGTTGGTCTTTAAAATTGTTTGGTATTTTTTATTTGGAACAATGTGCCTTAGATTTTTTTATTATAAAGGGTTATTTCAATCTCATATTGGGGAGTATTGCTTGTGTTTGCTATTATATAATACATTTTTTTTGAATGAATACATTAGCTATAGTAGATGACTTGATGCCTTAAATATCTATAGAATATGAAGAACACAAGCTTATACTGAGGGGGGGGGGTGAATAGTATAAGACCACTTTTTAATTTTTCTTCCAATTCAATATTATGTTGTGTAAAGATAGTAGTATCAATAGCATTAATCAAAGAAATGCACAAAAACCATACACAATAGAGACACCACAATTTACGTGGTTCACCCAATGTGGGATACTCCACGGAGAAAATATTTTACTAAAAATTTCTCAATCAATATCTTTGGGAATCACTCCCAATTACAATGTTTATGGATCTCTGTCCAAAGGAGATGTTGATCCCCTAATATCAAGTTCATGGATCTCTTCCATAGGAGAACTCTTTCCCCTTTTGCTCTGGCTATGTGATCTTCTAGAAGACTCTGTCTCTCTGTTGCACTAATTGGTGGACCTCTCTCCACTTGAAGACTCCTCACTCAGATTTATCTTCAACTGTGCTGGCTATTGGATATCTATCCACTAAGACTCTATCCTCTATACTCTGTCACCTCCAAAGCTCTATCAATAGGCTCACTAAGAACCTACTCAATAGGCTCACATAGAACCTACTTAACAAGCTCACACAGAACTTGTCCAATGCTGAATAACAAGCTCACACATAACCTGTCCAATTCTTAATAACAAGCTCACACATAACTTGTCCAATTCTTAATAACAAGCTCACACAAAACCTGTCCAATTTTGAATAACAATCTCACATAGAACCTATCCAATGCTGAATAACAAGCTCACATAGAACTTGCCCAAATATGCTCTAGCAAGCTCACCAAGAACTTTCCCAATTCTTCTCTAGCAAGCTCACCAAGAACTTTCCCAAATATGCTCTAGCAAGCTCACCAAGAACTTGCCCAAATATTCTCTAGCAAGCTCACCAAGAACTTGCCCAAATATTCTCTAGCAAGCTCACCAAGAACTTGCCCAAATATGCTTTAGCAAGCTTACCAAGAACTTGCCCAAATTTGCTCCAACAAGCTCACGACTTGCCAAATATGATCATCATTACAAACTATCCACAAATCTGTCCCAACATTATCCTCAAATCTATCCCAACACTATCCTCAAATATATCCCAAAGGCCTTCTCAAAGGCTCAATCAATCATGCTCAAGTAGTACTCAAAAATGAACTCAACAATGAATGGCAATCTCAACTCAAATTAACTTCATATAAGCATAAAGAGAATTGTTAGAGACTCAATATGTTCTAATCTCACTCTCAACCCAAATCAATCTCAACTCAACTCAAGTCAATCTCAACTCAACTCAAGTCTTATAGAAGCATAAAGAGAATTGTTAGAGACTCAATATGTTCTAATATCACTCTCAACCCAAATAAATCTCATCACAACTCAAATCAACTCAACTCAACCAATCATCACAAGGGACAACTCTCTCTCACACAACCCTAGTCCAAGTATGTATCAACCAACTCAAATGTTTCCAACAATGCTCAACCACAAATCTCACATAACAATGATACTCATGTTCTTTTCTAACTCAAGTTCTTTCACAACCAATGGGCTTCAACAACTATGCTTATCAAACAAGGTTTAGACACAACTCTCAATTCAGAAAACCTTGAAGCATTCAACCAACCACTTTCGAAAAGGAAACCACAAACAATCCTTTTCCCTCCAATGATATTTCAGAAATAAACCACCATAAACAATCAATAGGAGAATGTGCCCATACCTTTTATGAAGATGAAAAAACCTCTTTGTAAATCTGCCACAATCACAAAATTATTTTGCCAATATTCACAAGGGTTAGTAGATCACAAAATAATCAACATTACTCCACTTTTCAATAATCATCACCAAGGCCTTTAATTGCACAACTTCCTTATCTCTCCTAAAACCACTTGTACCATAAAATAAAATAAATCAAAACATTGCATAAAATTTTCACTCCCAAAACCACTTATACCATAAAATAAAATAAATCACAATATTGCATACCTTGTCACCTCATGAAAGAATTAATCCTCTTGAAAAAAATAACAAGGCAAACTTCACTTTTGGAACCCCTTTGCAAAATCAGAAATATCTCTTTACACACACCTTATTTCTCCTTCTAAATAAGTTAGTCAAATAGCCCTCGAAATAATCTTTCCGACGATATATAATATGCCCCCTTTCCAAAATAAATTGAAACCTTTATATATATATATATATATATATATATATATATATATATATATATATATGCCAACCTCCATTAATTGCACATAGGTCGGCCCTCCATTAATTTAAACTTAAACTTTAAACTTTAATATCTTCATCACCGGAGGTCCTTTTTCGATGAAACAAAATTCCACCTTGGCTTTTAAGAAAAGCCCTTTCCACATAAGCCCACCATGGTTTTAAATAAAACCTTTTATTTTTCTTGCCTTGGTTTTCATAAAAACCCTGTATATATCCATGCTCTCCAAAATATCATAAATGATTATTTATGAAATACTTTTGCCACCAAAACCAAATGTGATCCATGTGACATCAATGAAAACATAAAATGCCTCAAATTACCTCAAATATCCAACAATATCCCCCTTTGTCATTGATGGCAACACCTCTAATGCAAACACCACAATCACTGCAAAAACCATCTCTGAGAATCAAAGCTGCTCCCCCTGACTCAATACTCTCTATGGAGGCTGCTCTCCCTAACTCAATACTCTCTTTGGAGGCTGCTCCCCCTAACTCAAATATCTCCCCCTTACTCAAATCTCTCCCCCTTTGACATCAATGGCAAAAGGGACACCTATGGGGCTAAAAGATATGACTCTTAAGCATAGCCCCCTCACCACCTTCTCTCTTGAGGTGATTAATTTTGGGGTGGGAGTACCTTTACTCCCATATTACATTGATTATTTCCTCTATCAACTTCCTTCCATGTTTTTCTGATATCCTTCTCTTGATGAATTACTTGATCTTCTTGTCTTGAACCTGTTTGACCTTCTTGCCTTGAACCTGTTTGGAATTGAGTCCTACACCATTTTGCAATATGCCCAAAGTTATTGCAATTAAAACACTTGATATTGTAGCCTTTGGATGGTTCCCATGTCCTGAATTCTTTCTTGAAGTAATTTCCATATCCATTCCTTTCCTGAACCCTGTATTGTGAAGCTCTATTTTCATGACCATTATTACCATGACTTCTGAATTGTGTAGCTCTAAAACCAAAACCATGTTGCTCATTTCATTTGCACTAAAAATATTTATGACCAATCCTATTACATGAGAAGCAATGTCCCTGAAAACCATACCTTCTTCCCTTGAAGTTTCTTCTAGCAAAATCAAACTTCTTTGATCCATGGATCCTGCAATGTATAGCCCTGTGTCCAAATCCATTACAAGAAAAACAATGTCCTTGAAAAGCCCTTTGTTCATGCCTTGGTTCTTCATACCTTTCTTGATCATTATCCTTATGATCATCTTCAACTTGTGCATTGCATCCTTGAATCTTCTTTGTAGCATTTAAAACCTCTTCCTTAGTTTCTTCCTTGCCTTTCTCTTCAATAATTTATTTTCCCTTTGAACTTGATTCACCTATCTCAAAACAAGAACCAAAATGAATATTTGGAGCCATAGGAACTTTGGAACTTTCCTCACAAATCTTAGGTGCTTCTTTGCTTTCATATTTTAGAACTTCCTTTCCTTTTGAGTGTGATTCCCCAAACCTGAAATATGAAACCTTTGGTGCTTTGGAATCTCCCTCTTCTTTTTCTTCATTTGTGTTAAGTAGCAAATTGGCACACATCTCTATAGCCTCTGAAATGCAAGTATCCATTTTTGCTTCTTTTTTCTTTGAGAACTGGTTCTTCCTTATAGATTTCTGAAATGAAACCTCCTGATACAAATATAGGACCTTGTGTACTTATTTTTGATTTCCCTTCTTCATAACCAAGCCCTGTATTTATAAATGGATCTCGTTGTAAATCCAAAAAATTATCCAGTGTTTTTGAATTTCTTTGAAATCATGCTAACTCATTTATGTAGGTCCCCAAACTTTTCTGATCTTCTTCTTCTAACTGATCACATATTTCTTTCCTCTCCTTTAGTTTCTTAGAAATAGTGATGCCAAACTCTTTTGATTCTACAAGCTCTTTTTCAAAATCTTGAATGTGTTGATTAAGCATCATATTGACTTTTTCATTTTCTTGAACCTTATTTTCAAGCCTCTTGATTTTCTTTTTCAACCTCCTGATTTTATTTTCTTGTTTTGTGGAATTCTCTTCTTCATCATCACTGTTGCTGGAATTGTCACTAGAACTGTTGCTTTCTTCTTCAAATAAAATTTCCTTGTTGCAATTGTTGTAGTATGTGCAATCATCATCTATATGCCCAAAATCTCCGCATATGAAGCATTTTAGTATTCTTAGACCTTTCTTGTACCTATCTTCTTGCTCAATGGTTGTGGCAAGCTCTTCATGTCTTTCTTCAATAGATTTATCCTCTTCTTTAACTTCAATACCTAGGAATAGATGTTCTTGTTTTTCTTCATTTATTCCAAATAATGTACATTCTTCTTCATCTGACTGATCTTTATCATTGTAATCTGAATTATCACTTGCTTCTACAATGTAGTAAGATTTCTTTGCCAACTTTACCTTGGAATCTCCTTCATAAGTATTCCTCAACTTGGTCCACATATCATTAGCTGAAGTACATACCATGACCTTTGCAAAATTTGTCTCACGTAGCCCACTCAAAATACAATTCATTGCTCTTGCATTTATCTCAACCAATTTTTTGGTAGTCTTATCTTCCTCGGGATCACCTTCAACCTTATACTCTTTTTCAACCATCTGCCATACCTCATATCCTTGTGATATCAAGTAGTTCTTCATCCTCATGCTCCAGAAAGCATAATTGTTACCATCAAACAATGGAGCCTTATTTGTAGATAATCCATTCTGTGAAGCCATATGTGTTCTTTGTAGAATCTGCTCTCAAGATTTTAGCCTTTTCGAAGGAACCCGCTCTGATACCAATTGAAGAACACAAGCTTATAATGGGGGGGTGAATAGTATAAGACCACTTTTTACTTTTTCTTCCAATTCAATATTATGTTGTGTAAAGATAGCAATATCAATAGCAGTAATCAAAGCAATGCACATAAACCATACACAATAGAGACATCACAATTTACGTGGTTCACCCAATGTGGGCTACTCCACGGAGAAAATATTTTACTAAAAATTTATCAATCAATATCTTTGGGAATCACTCCCAATTACAATGTTTATGGATCTCTATCCAAAGGAGATGCTAATCCCCTAATATCAAGTTCATGGATCTCTTCCATAGGAGAACTC
Source organism: Wollemia nobilis (assembly GCA_028583015.1). Lineage (NCBI taxonomy): Eukaryota > Viridiplantae > Streptophyta > Pinopsida > Araucariales > Araucariaceae > Wollemia > Wollemia nobilis. The sequence goes on along the minus strand of JAQPPZ010001050.1, from coordinate 6,566,236 downwards.
TTTCCCCTTCTGCTCTGGCTATGTGATCTTCTAGAAGACTCTATCTCTCTGCTGCACTGATTGGTGGACCTCTCTCCACTTGAAGACTCCTCACTCAAATATGTCTTCAATTGTGCTGGTTGTTGGATCTCTATCCACTGAGACTCTATCCTCTGTACTATGTCACCTCTAAAGCTCTATCAATAGGCTCACTAAGAACTTGCTCAATAGGCTCACATGAAACATGCTTAACAAGCTCACATAGAACTTGTCCACTACTAAATAATAATCTCACACACAACTTGTCCAATTCTTAATAACAAGCTCACACAGAACCTACCCAAATATGAATAACAAGCTCACACAAAACTTGTCCAAATATGCTCAAGCAAGCTCACCAAGAACTTGCCCAAATCTGCTCTAGCAAGCTCACCAAGAACTTTCCCAATTATGCTCTAGCAAGCTCACCAAGAACTTTCCCAAATCTGCTCTAGCAAGCTCACCAAGAACTTGCCCAAATATGCTCTAGCAAGCTCACCAAGAACTTGCCTAAATATGCTCTAGCAAGCTCACCAAGAACTTGCCCAAATCTACTCTAACAAGCTCACTAAGAACTTGCCCAAATATGCTCCAACAAGCTCACTAAGAACTTGTCCAAAAATGCTCTAAAACTATCCACAAATTTGTCCCAATACTGTCCTCAAATCTGTCCCAACACTGCCCTCAAATCCATCCCAAATACCTTCTCAAAGGCTTAATCAATCATGCTCAAGTAGTACTCAAAATGAACTCAATAATGAGTGACAATATCAACTCAAATTAACTTCATAGAAGCATAAAGAGAATTTTTAGAGACTCAATATGTTCTAATCTCACTCTCAACCCAAATCAATCTCAACTCAACTCAAGTCAATATCATAGAAGCATAAAGAGAATTGTTAGAGACTCAATATGTTCTAATCTTACTCTCAACTCAAATCAAAATAATGTAATAGTTGTTCGTAGGACTTGAAATTCTTGAAGGCTCAATCAACTCAACTCAACCAATCACCACAAGGGACAACTCTCTCTCACACAACCCTAGTCCAAGTATGTATCAACCAACTCAAATGTTTCCAACAATGCTCAACCACAAATATCACTTAACAATGATACTCATGTTCTTTTCTAACTCAAGTTCTTTTACAACCAATGGGTTTCAAAAACTATGCTTATCAAACAAGGTTTAGACACAACTCCCAATTCAGAAAACCTTGAAGCATTCAACCAACCACTTTCGAAAAGGAAACCACAAACAATCCTTTTCCCTCCAATGATATTTCAGAAATCAACCACCATAAACAATCAATAGGAGAATGTGCCCATACCTTTTATGAAGATGAAAAAACCTCTTTGTAAACCTTCCACAATCACAAAATTATTTTACCAATATTCACAAGGGTTAGTAGATCACAAAATAATCAACATTACTCCACTTTTCAATAATCATCACCAAGGCCTTTAATTGCACAACTTCCTTATCTCTCCTAAAACCACTTGTACCATAAAATAAAATAAATAAAAACATTGCATAACCTTTTAACTCCCAAAACCACTTATACCATAAAATAAAATAAATCACAATATTGCATACCTTGTCACCTCATGAAAGAATTAATCCTCTTGAAAAAGAACAAGGCAAACTTCACTTTTGGAACCCCTTTGCAAAATCAGAAATATATCTTTACACACACCTTATTTCTCCTTCTAAATAAGTTAGTCAAATAGCCCTTGAAATAAGCTTTCCGACGATATATAATATGCCCCATTTCCAAAATAAATTGAAACCTTTACATATATATATATATATATATATATATATATATATATATATATATATATATATATATATATATATATATATATATTTTATTTTTTGTATATGCCAAACTCCATTAATTGCACATAGGTCGGCCCTCCATTAATTTAAACTTAAAATTTTAAACTTTAATATATTCATCACTGGAGGTCCTTTTTCGATGAAACAAAATTCCACCTTAGATTTTAAGAAAAACCATTTCCACATAAGCCCACCATGGTTTTAAATAAAACCTTTTATTCTACCTGCCTTGGTTTTCATAAAAACCCTGTATATATCCATGCTCTCCGAAATATCATGGATGATTATCTATGAAGTGATTTTTCCACAAAAATAAAATATGATCCATGTGACATCAATGACAACATAAAATACCTCAAATTAACTCAAATTTCCAACAGAATAATGAGTTCCTCATGATTGAATTGATGCCCTATTTATTGAAAATGACTAGTTTAACAATTTTCGCCAAGGTCCATGTGTATGATGAAATCAAATGTAAGATTATAGATAATCATTGTATGATGTATTTAAATATTAATTTATATAATTAGATCATGGTTTACCCTTGTGACTTTTAATATTAATCAACTCTCTATTTCTAATGTGATGATGATAAGGCTTATGTAAATTGTAATTAATTATGAAGGATATGATATTATACCCTTCAACCATATGATCTATTGTAATCGTGTGATCCTATATTGATAATTTTAGTGGATGCCTAAGGGGATACTTAACTTATTTTGTGCTATTAGTATTTTTTCTAATTACCAAAATATCTTGCTATATGATTTAAATTAATGTGTTGTTCCTATTTGCTTTGACAAAAATATGAAATCAACATGGTATTAGAGTGAGTATGAAGCATTATGTCTTGGTCTTCTTAGAGTCTCTTGTTGTTTATATGATTACAAGGGTGAATTAATTTTTAACACTTAATGATTTTCATATATGTAATAAGTAAAGGAAAGATCCTATATTTCACTTTTAATTATCATCAATTTCAAACATTTTTTTTGGAGAAAGGTTTTTGAAACTCTCCATATTTTTATATTTATTTTGTTGAGAAAATGGAGGATTTTGACCAAGTTCAAATATTTATTCCAATTAATTTGATATGGATAGGTTGACATCTTTGTCATAATTAAGATACAAATATTTCATTACATCATTTCAAGGTACTAAAGTTAGTTTACAAAATTTTTCTTTATGCAAGGAATGCCACACCTACTCCAAGTAATGCACCATGATTGTAAATAGGATTAAAGGAAATTTACTAATTATTTGATTGTGTTTGAATTATATGCACTATGGTTATTTTATGTGATAACCTCCTTGGTTTTATATAAATCCTACTTGAAGCAGTAAATCCACTCCTAGACACTATAACAAGAAATATTTATTTGGATAGACAAATGTGGTATAGAGACTATGTTCTTAGTGGTAACATGTTTAAATCACTATCTATTTTTTGCTTAAGGGATATACAAGGTCAAAGGTGGAATCATGGATTGTTTACTCCAATATGTTGTCATGGCTTATTGGCTAGTAGAAGTTTACATTTACATTTATGGAGGGATATTTAGATATCTAATATCATACCCTTCCTTTGTTTAGTAGACATGTTATTAATCAAGAACAGATGAAACTTACAAAGACAAAATGTCATTTTGAATAAACAATCCTGCTCTATATCATTAGCTATGTAATATATAAGAAGGTACTTTATGGAGGGTAATCTTAAGTTCAAGCGCTACATCCTCTTATATCATGGATATTTGGATATGCATTCAATTTTACATCTATATCCTTCCCATTCATCTAGTGAGGATTATTCATAAAGTTGGATAGGACCATTGGGATCTTGGCTAACCTAGCTAGCTCAAGATGCCTTGTGCATGAAAGAACCAAGTGTAAATATCACAAAATATCTCTATTATTTATTTGATTTGGATTAGTGGTACTTCAGCCAATGTGGAATCTAACTATATAAAAATAAACTTTTTATACATATATGAGATCAGACATCCAATAAGATAATACAAAGTGAAAAATTATAATTTAATTACTTAACATAGTGACAGAAAAGTACTAATAATGTGGTAGATATACTCCTATCAATACACATGACAAGTGGTAGGTGTGGTTGTCTAATTTTGGATAAGGTTATTTGGATTTAGTTATTTTTGTAACTAGGTTTGATAGAAAAAACATTTTGTAGGCCATAAATTTCACATATTGAAGTGTTTTGAGCCCCTTTCAAATAGTATATTTTTTTTGATACCTTTACATTGGTAATATGTGTTCAAGTAATTTCTATGGATGGGAAAACATATCATTATATAATTTTTTTAAAAGACTTATAACACCTATTTCAAGGAGAAAATTTATAGTATATGTAGATTATTACATAAATATTCAAATAGGAGGTAGTTGGATTTAAGACATTCAAAACAATTAAATGATTTTATGGAGGTGCAAAGGAGGATTTATAATATTTAATTGATAATAATTCCTCTTTATATATGAAGGAATATGTTCTTATAACCCTCAATGCTCTCTTTTCTATTTTTATTTACTTTTAGACTACTATAAGGAATTTTGGTGCTTCTATTGGAAATAAAGTTTTAACACATAAAATGGTATATCAAATTTCTTATTATAATTCTTCTTCCATATACATCATATTTATTACAATGAAATCCCATAAATTCCATTACAGAGAAGTTAGGTAACATGTTATCTTTTGAAACCACCCGAGGCTTATCTTTAATAATAATAAAATAAGTAATGTAATGTGGAAGGTAAATGAATAATATAATATATGGAATTAGGCTAACATTCTCCCCTTATTACATTATTTGGTGTATGACTACCCCCTCTTAATTTTGACTTTCCAAGGTGGTAGGATAAAATTATGGTTTGAATCTCATTATGGCTCTTGCTCTAGCTTTGGCTTTAGATAATCTCCACTAGGTTTACCTCTCTTGTCTTTATTAGGATCCATATATAGGTCATTACCTCTAAGTCTTTGCCTCTAGGTCACCTTTGAGTCATTGATTTTATGTTAGTATGGGTCAACCTTTGGATATGCCTTTAGGTCCTCACCTTTAAATATTTCTAAATTTTGATATTTCATCTTCCATATATTCAACATCTTCTACATGATGGTTTTATTGCAAGCATTATCATTGAAGTATTTTGAGCCTATATTGGTCTATCAATGCAAGAGAACTAGGCGTATTGTAACAATCCCAATTGTTACCACCTCTTATATATATTTTTTATATAAATACATCTTTCATGAGGCAAGGTACATAATCATTATCTAAGATAGAGTCATTCCATTTGGATTGTAAGTTATCAAAGAAAATATTATCAAGAGATATTGAGACTTGATCAAAGTCACTCTTGAGTAGAAGTGATCAGCTTCTATGAACCCTTATATCACTCAAATATGAGAATGCTCAAGCATTATGTTTAATCCCTCATAAAATGGAAATTGACCTACATAGGTGAATGCCTTGAAGATGGAAAACCATCATAGATGAAATAACATCAACATTGGTTATTCATAGATCTTATATCCTACCCACATATTCTCTATGGGATCACTAAGATAACAAAATCACTACACGTGATTAAAATTACATAATCCTTGGAATACCATATTAAGCATGATTATATTACCTTATACCTCTTAAGGCTTATTTGTCCACCCTTTTTATTTAGGCAACCCTTTTGTTATATAAATGAAACAATTAAGTTCATTACAACAGGATATTATTTTTCCATCATGGGGTATAGGAACCCAAGTCACATGGATAGGTTTGGTGTTTGATTGTCATCCTCCTAAATGTATTGAGTGCTTGGTTTATTTCTAATCATCTTAAATTAATGGTATTGTTTTGTCTCATATTGTTGTGTAGGTCATCATACGTTTTCCTCTACACTATTGTAATCAATAAGCGATAGAAATTATATGATGAATTTGATGAAGCAATTGACCATTCTCATTAATTTCAAATATAAAGGTTACAATTGGTTACAAGTTGGTTCTAACCAATTAGTGGTTATTCAACCAAATTGGAGAGCGCCTATGAGCGCTACTTTTGGTAAAAATAATGTAATATAACATGATATTCTAACATCCCCCCTTATTACATTATTGGCAAATCCTAATTGTATCTCAAAATTTTTCATATTTGATACGCCCAAGTGCTTTGGTAAAGATATCTACAACTTGATCATCAGTAGAAATGTATTGAAGTTGTATATGGTGCTTTGGAACTTCATCTCGAATAAAATGACATCTGGTGTCAACATGTTTGGTACGTTCATGAAATATTGGATTTTTCACAAGATTCAAAACACCTTGATTGTCGCAAAATAAATGAAGAGGAAGATCCTTTGGAAGGCCCATGTTTGTAAGAATGTGACTTAACCACATTATCTCGCAGACTGCTTCACTAGCTGCACGATATTCTGCTTCTGTAGAAGATAAAGCAACCACATGTTGCTTCTTACTATGCCATGATATAGGTCCAGATCCTAGATGAAAAACATATCCAGAAGTGGATTTATGATCATCAATAGATCTGGCATAATCTAAGTATGTGTATCCCAGTAAGAAAAAAATATTATTCTTTCTATATTCTAGACCATAATTTGTACTACCATGAGCATAATGAAGCACTATTTTTTCTGCTTTCCAGTGTGTCATCTTAGGCTCTTGCATGAACCTTGAAAGATATCCCATAGCAAAACTGAGATCTGGTCTGGTATTTGTCAGATATAGGAGACTTCCAATCAACTGGTGATAGAGAGTACCATCTACCTTAGGTGACTCATCATGTCGAGATAACTTAAGTCCTTGCTCCATGGGAGTTGCCTTTGACTTACAATTAGTCATTCGATATTTTTCTACTAAAGTCTTGACATACTTCTTTTGTGTTACTCTAATATGAAATTTTTGCTGAGTAACTTCTAAACCAAGACAATAGTGTAGAAGTCCTAGATCTGTCATTTCAAATGATTGCTTCAAGTCATTTTTCACTAAGTCAATCATTCTTTCTGAGCTTCCTGTAATGATCAGATCGTCCACATAAAGTACAAGAATCACTATATCAGAAACACTTTTCTTAATATAGATATTTTCATCTGAAGGACTTCTTATGAAACCATGCTGCACAAGGTGACTGTCTATCTTGATATACCAAGCTCGAGGAGCTTGTTTTAGCCCATACAATGATTTGATCAACTTGCATACTTTTTGTTATTGCCCCTCAACCATGAATCCTTCTGGTTGAGTCATGTATACTTCTTCTTGTAAGTCACCATTCAAGAAGGCACTTTTAACATCCATCTGATGCAATTTCCACCCAAAATGAGCTCCCATGGCACAAAGTACACGAATGGTAGTCATTTTTGCAGTAGGGGCAAAAGTATCTTCATAATCTATGCCTTCGTTCTGAGCATATCCCTTTGCAACAAGCCGGGCTTTATGCTTATAAATAGATCCATCTGCCTTATACTTCACTTTGAACACCCATTTGCAGCCTATGGGTTTCTTTCTTGTTGGCAGATCAACTAACTTCCAAGTATTATTTTTAAGGAGAGATTTATGTTCTACATCCATGGCCTCTTTCCACTGTGGTTCATCAAGTGCAGATTGAACCGTTGTGGGTTCGTTTGTATTCAATGTAGACATATAATTTTTTTCTCCATCCTTATCTTCCTCTCTATCATTTTCTGTACCCACTGACAAATCATCAAAGTGTTGACAAAGTTCGTCAACCTCTGAAGTAGATTCCTCTGCTCTCATCTATTGAGTCTTACTGTGAGTACATGGCCTATAAAGAGATATATTGGGAAGGGATTTCAACTTAGCATCTCTCAAAGTGCTAGTATACCATTTTGGGACTTTTTTTTTTTGCTGTAGAAGTTGAACCTCCTTCTTAGGCTCTTCTTCATCTAGGTATACAATTGTGGATGTGTCTTTTGATGTGAGAGCTTCATCAAATACAACATCTCTACTTACATGTGTCTTCTTGGTCTTAGGATCAATCAATCGATAACCTTTTGAGTACTCATCATAGCCAAGAAAGATACACTGCAGGGTTTTCTCATCCAGCTTCCTCCTTTTCTATTTTGGAATGTGCATGAATGCTTTACATACAAACACCCTTAGATGAGAAATGGAAGGTTTCTTACCACTCCATGCTTCTTGTGGTGTTTTCCCTTATAGGGCTCTGATGGGTGCTCTATTTTTGAGGTATAATGCTGTGTTTACTGCTTCTACCCAATATTGATCCTCAAGATGTGCTCCCTTTAGCATACATTGAACCATTTCCATAATGGAATGATTTCTTCTTTCTGCAACTCCATTCTGCTGAGGTGTATAGGTGGTAGTCAGTTGTCTTTTTATCCCTTGTTTCTTAAGAAACTCTGAAAACTCTTCAGATGTGTATTCCCCCCCACGATCTGAGTGGAGGTTTTTTATCAAACATCCCGACTCCTTCTCAACAAGCTTCTTGAACTTTTGAAAGTAGAGAAATGCTTCTGATTTCAACTGAAGAAATAAAACCCACATCTTCCATGAGCAATCATCAACGAATAGTTGAAAGTACTTTTTCCCACCATAGCTGGTTGGCATAGGACCACACAGATCGGTATGTACTATCTCTAAAGGGTTTGTAGCTCGAGAGGAGCTAACTTCAAAAGGTACTCGATGTTGCTTCCCTGCTAAGCAATCCGAGCAAACTGGCAAGATAGATGAGAGGGGTGGAAGACCTTTCACCATCCCATATTTGTGTAATTCAAGCAAATATCTAGAACTAAGATGCCCATAATGCCGATGCCAGAGAGAGGTGGCCTCCTTTGTAGTTGTAGCCAAAGCAACATGTGGAGTGGAAATAGCATCGAGAATAAACAAGCCATGTTTGTAAGATCCGGTTGCAACATGTTTACCACTGTGTGTGATAAAACATCTCTTCTTGCCATTGACAACTCGAAACACGACTTCCATATTTCTATCCAACATTTGTGTGACTAAAAATAGATTATTGGCTAAGCCTGGAACATAGAGAACCTTTTCAATTTGACAATTACCATCAGGAAAGGACACAAAAATATCCCCTTCTCCTTTTACTTGATATACTTGATTATCAACAATTGTGACTGGCTTACCCTCTTTCTCCACAAAAGTATCAAACCAGGATTTATCCCCAGTCATGTGTTTTCTAGCTCTTGAATCAATATACTATACAACATCTATCTGGGAAGACGAAGTATGAGTCATGAGCACCTTGTGTGCTCTTTTAGAGTCAGAATCTAAATCAAACTCAAGAGAATTTGAGTCTGAGTTGGATTCAGCATAAGCAACATGGACTTTAGATTGCTTATGCTTATTGTATTTTTGCTTGTGCTTGCCCTTCTTTTGTGAACCTCTTTCATTTGGTTGCTTGTTTTTGAACCAACACCTATTGGTGTCATGGTTATTCATGTCATAAATTTTACAATATTTTGTATCTTTTTGTTGAGATTGCTTCCCTTTGCCTTTGGAAGAAGCACCCCCTTTTTGAAACTGGCCTTGCTTTTTACCACTTTGTTGTGTGGAGAGAGCATTATCTGGCATATCATCTTTTTGGACCTGAGTTGCCTCCTCAGTCTGAAGCAAGTTTACCAGTTCCACAAATGATACTTGTCTACCAGAAACATTGAGAGAAGTGAGCAACATCTTGTAGGAACTTGGTAATGCTCTCAAGATAATAAAATTCAAGACATCATCATCCATAGGTTTTCCCATAGCATTCAATTTTGCTTTCAAGTCTGCCACTCTGCAAAGGAATATGTCAATTGTTTCTCCAAAACTCATACTGAGATTATGTAGTTGAGTTTGAATATGGAGAATAGTGGATTGATTCTTCCCTTCATATACTGTGATCAAAGCATCCCAGGATATCTTACTAGTTTTTGCATCACAAATATGAGGCTGCACCTCATCTGTAGTAGCAAGCAAGATAAACACAAGACTCTTCTTGTCTTTCTTATCCCAAGCATCTTGATCTGTTCCTACTGTTTGAGGACGTTTGGCAGTTCCAGTCACTACATCCCATAAATCTTCCAATTGAAGTATGGCTTTCATCTTTGTCTTCCATGGAACAAAGTTAGGACCTTTCAACAATTGTGAATCTGAGAGATACTTATGAATTATGGCCATTATGAAGGTTCCTTATACCACCAATTGGTCTCCCTTTCTTTATACCTACAAGATATTTATACTGTAACCATTCAATATACACCCGCCCTTACGTGAGGGAAACTATAGGTATATATGAATAGTATACTACTCAATATGTACTCGCCCTTATGTGAGGGAGACTATAAGTACATATGAGAAGCACAATATATTGAACATAGGCGATACTGAAAGGGCATCATGTTGTTAATGACACCTACCATAGAAAGTTTTATTTTGCATGTGTGGGGCATAACTTCCCCTAAACACTTTGGAAAAAAAAGCTTTCGTTAGGATTTACGCCTAACAACAATCACGATGTGGGTATGAAATGGGAAAAAAAAAACTAGTTTGCCTTATTTCTCCCCGATGATTTATAGAGAAAAAGCTCAAACATCATTGTTGCAGCTATATTAGGTGGCGAATACATTAGTCCAAAGCACGGCAACATTACCTATAAGTGTGGACCAGAGGTATCTCAAATATCGAATGTTGCTATGCAATAAATTGCACAAATAGGGTATAAATTTGGGGTCTTATATGTTTTTGTAATTTATGATTGATAATGCAAGAAAATAGAGTATTTAAATGCAAATAAAACAATCATAAATTCCCACAAATTATAGCTCCTATTACCAATTCCCCCCTTTGTCTGACAATTTTGCAAGTGAAATTTGTGAACTCCCCCTTCAAATTGCAAAATAGACAAGAATGGGTAAAAAAATACCGTTAAAGATCCCCAAATGAAAAAAAATTGGAGCTTCAAGGCATCAATAATGCTTCCTTTGGTGTAAATGACGCCTGCTGGGCGTCAATATATGCTTTACGGCCATCAACAGGTCCTTCGGGCGTCAACACCGTGTTTCAGGTGTCAAAAATTCAGTTCGGGCGGCAAAAAACATGTTGCAGGCATCAACTTGGTCGGGCAGGAATCAACAGTGCACAGGCGTCAAAGGCAACAGAACCAGTCATCAAAAAATCCTTGACGGGATTTGAAACCACAACCTATCGTCGAACAGCCACCATACCGACCACGAAAGCCGAAGGTCCCGATGAAACAAATCAGGAACCACGATGGTATTATCCATGTCAAGGCCGAAGAGGGGAAACAAATATTTATCCCACATGGCCTGTGCGGCCACTGTGGGAGGGTTGAAAAAATACCAAAAGTGCTAAAGCTTTTGGTTGCCTTCGAGAAACCAACCCCACCCTTTTGCCTCCACTCGCCTCCTCCACCGTCGATCTACATTCGGTCTGTCCACTGTGTGTCAGGGTCCTCTGTCTGCATCAGTACTCGATCTATGTTTGGTCTGTCTGTTGTGTGTTAATGTCCTCTATCTGTGTCAGTCTGTTCACTGTGTGTTAGGGTCCTCTATCTACATCCGGTCTGTCCGTTGTCTGTCAGGGTCCTCTGTCTGTGTTAGTCTGTCTGTTGTCTACGTCAGGGTTTGTCGGCTATTTGTCAGGTCCTCCATCCACAGGTCTATCGTCCCCATAGGTTAATCGTCCCTGGCTCTGGTACCATGATGAATTTGATGAAGCAATTGACCATTCTCATTAATTTCAAATATAAAGGTTACAATTGGTTACAAGTTGGTTCTAACCAATTAGTGGTTATTCAACCAAATTGGAGAGCGCCTATGAGCGCTACTTTTGGTAAAAATAATGTAATATAACACAATATTCTAACATTATAAACATTCATTAAACATCATACATTTGACAAAATATATATTAATCAAAGAATTCCCATTACTTGATCAATTTCCAAATCATATATCACCTAACATATATTGGAGGTGAATACTACATTAGAAGTCTTATTTTCAATATATACATAAGCATGTAATCCAAAATACATCAAATATTACAACTCTTGGCTATTTATACATCAATAATTTCAGCCATCCATAATTACAATGAAACTATCTCAAAACATGCTTATACAAAATGAATAGTATAATAGTCTTCAATAATTGTTGTCCGGTCCTTCTCTGGAATGTCTTGAATCTCCATGGTGTGAGAGATGATAGTGAAGGGATCAGGACAACTCGGATGCAAAGTATGCCAAATGCATTGCAAGAAAACATGCTAATCAAATATATATGCAACCATACTCCAAATATTTTCTAAATGTATAACACATTCTAACAAATCACCAAGCATGAATCGCATAGTCATCCATATTTAATATTTTTATAATAAGTATTAATTCATAATCCCAATCATTATTTGTTTGGATTACCACCAAACATAAGGAAGAGTCCCATACCTCTTCCCAAGGAAAGGACACCAATTCATCTTTTCCAAAACTAGAAAACACTCTTTCACTCTTCTAGCTAATTCCATTCAATTACAATTTTCATTATAACACATAAGATGCACAATATATCATTAATTTGTTCATCCATTTATTCTAATTAATAGATTCTAACTCTCTATTCAAAATACATATGATTTCCAAGTTTTATAAAATATTCTACTTTATGATAATAAAACCCATATTTTTATCAATAAGGAAAATAGATCTATAAAGCAAATACAACTTATTTATTTGATTTCCCTCTCCTACATTTTACAAATATAAAATAAATAAGAAAAATATTAAAAAAAGATTCTTTATTTCGTAATACAACATCAATACAACTTAATATATACCAAACTCATCTACGAGAGCAACCATTCTTTAGTTTAAGTTATTTACACTAATTAATTGCAAAGAATCAATAAGGTTGTACTGTCTCATCCCAAATCGCCTCATAATATATTATATATAATTAAACTTTATGAGTTAGGGTATATTATAAAATAATTTTTATGACCACACAATAAAGTTTATCTCTAAATGCATCTAGAAGATGAACTTTTAAGTTCAACATCACAAATTTTACGATTATAAATCAATGTAAGCATTTAGTGTTGGAAATATGAGCAAGATTTGTTGTCATTGATGTCAAGAGTTAGTTTTAGTGAGCAATACAAAAGGAAGGATGTTAGGAGTCAATTTTAGTAATCAGGTGCAAAAGAAAGATTGCTTCTAGACCTAAGGAAAAAGATGAGGTCTAAATAGCAAAAGGAAGGCCCAAAAAATAATATTATAATTTTGTACTATAATATTAAAGGTCTAAGGTTGAGACCCAAATATTTAAATTAATTATAAATTAATTTATAATTCAATTTAATTAACTTTAAAATTATTAAGTTAATTATAAATTAATTATAATAAGTTATAAATTAGTTTATGATTCAATTTAATAACCCTAAGGTTAGGGTTACAAAGGGTAAGCAAGCAAAGTCAAAGTGCCGACGTTGATTACCTCTTCCACCTGTAGACGTGTTAAAAGGGAGAACAAAATTCATATTAATACCATAAGGTTTGGAGAGAAAACATTATCCTTCGAATCTTAATCGAAGTGCCTGTGATTTGTGCAAACTACATGAAATAGAGGAGAAGAGGATAAATTTCTAAAAATATGGCAGTCATCGAGCGGATAAAGGAAAGACACTTAGATATTGGTTGCCAACCGTGGTGGTTGTGGCTTAAGGCGCTAGTAGGCAGAAGGTTCTGTGATCAAAACCTGACAATAGCTTTTTTCTAAGGTGCATGTGTTAAAATTTTTTGGTTTGGGTGCCAAGGGAAGATTCAAGGCACATGAGGTGCATTTTGGTGCCAAGGTGAGCATCTAACTCACATGGCACATGGGCCATGACTAGGGTACTGTAGAAGGCGAAAGTGGGGTTCAAATCCCGTCGAGATCAAGGTATTTAATTTTTTTAAATATTAAATTGCTTCTAAGGTTTATAAGGTGGCATGAATAATTTTTACTAAGGGGGAGTTATAAGGTCTTTGAGAGTTAATTGTTTTATTGCGATTTCTAAAAAGTGAATTGAAATATGAGTTATAATATTTCAAGGATTAATTGTTTTATTGTGATTTCTAATAGGAGTTTTAAGGTTTTGAGGATTAATTGTTTTATTATGATTTTTGATAAAATGATTTGAAGTGTGGAGATTATAAGGTGTAATAAATATTTATTGCTATGTATGGTAGAATATTTTGAGGGATCAAATTGAATGAATAATTGAGAAGACATTGCCACCTAACCTTTGAAATTGGCAAAGATTTGATTGTGATTGAGATAGGTGTTTGAGGTTAAATCTTCTTCAAACAAAGAGGTAAGGGTACATTATCCTTGAGAGTAATTGTTCGATGTTATGAATGTTAAGTTGGAGTGAAAAGGATTGTTTGATAAGCATTGTTGAGTTTGGTTTTCTAGAATTAAAGTTGATACTAGAAACCTTGATTGACAAGCATTGTTGGAAATATTGAGTAAGTTTTCATATGTTTGAATAGGGTTTGTGAAAGAACATGAGTATCATTGTTATGTGAAGTTGTGAACTATCTTGAACTAAGGCTTGTGAAAGATCATGAGTATCATTTTTATGTGAGATTGTTTGATAAGCATTGTTGGAAATAATTGAGTGAGTGTTCATAATTAAGGAGTGTTTCATTGAGTGATTGGTTAAGTGTAATTGATTGAGCTTAGTCAATTGGAAAGTATTGAAGTGATAGTTCAAGTTCAGTGAAATAAATTGTTCTATATGCTAAATTAATTTGAGAAAGAGATTGTAAGTGATTGAGCATTGTTGTTAGTGTTAAGCATATTGAGTCTCTAACAATTATCTATATGTTTATGTGAGATTGAACAAGATTATGTGTGAAACTTGTTTGTGTGATTGAAGAAGTTTTTTGTGATAGATTGAGTTGAGTTGAATAAGATTTTGTGAAAACTTGTGAGCTGATTTGAGTAATTTCAAGAGTGGACTTAAGAAAATATTTGTGTAAGCTTTTGTGGAAGCTTACAATCAATGATTAGAAAAGTTATAGTGAGGACTTGTAGAGCAAATTTGAGGTAAGTCTTAGAGATGACTTGAAAGCATATTGGATAAGTCATTGAGAGGACTTGTGGATAGTTTTGAGGCAAGTCTTTAAGAAGACTTGTGAGTAGAGTTGATTGATTTGTTCAAACCTTGAGTTAAGGTTTGGGGCAAATCTAGCAGAGTTGATTTGTGATTGAGTCAAGCTTTGTATTAAGACTTGAGGATAGATTTGAGGAAATATATTGGTGTAAATTTGATGATAGGTTTGTGCTAGAACAAAGATAGATATTGAACAGATTTGTGCTAGACCAAAGGATTGTGTTTAGTGCAAATTTAAGTATAGATATTGAAAAGATTTATGCTATATCAAAGGACTATGTTTAGTGCAGATCAAAGATAGATATCGAAAAAATTTGTGCTAGATCAAAGGACTGTGTTTAGTGTAGATTTGAGATAGAGCTGAGAGCAAGCTTTGGAGGTGACATAGTATATAGGTTGAAAGTCTCTAATGGATAGAGATCCATTAGCCAAGGCAGTGACGATAGGTCTTCTAAGTGAGAGAAAAAGTCTTTAGAGGATAGATATCCATAAGCCAGTGTAGTGGAGGAAACAATTCTTCTAGAATATCACTAGCTAGAGTAGAGGAGGAGTTCTCCTGTGGATAGATATCCATAAACTAGATGAGGGGATTGGTGTCTCCTGCAGATAGATATCTATGAATTTTATTAGGGTATTGGTGTCTCCTTTGATTAGAGGTCCATAAACATTGTAATAGTCAAGGATTCCCAAGAGATTTGTTGAATAATTTTTAGTGAAATATTTTCTCCGTGGAGTGGCCCACATTGGGTAAACTATGTTAAATTGGTGTCTCTATTGTGTGTGGTGATTTGTGAATTACTTTGATAACTACTGTTGATATTACCATTGATATATTGCATAATATTATTTGAGAAAGAAAAGTAAAATGTGGTCTTATACTATTCACCCCCCTATTAGTATAAGCTTATGTTCTTCAATTGGTATCCGAGCGGGTTCCTTCAAAAGATTTTAATAGATTTAAAGAAAAAATCACAAGAACACAGTTGGATTCTATGAGTGGATTATCAAATAATTTAGCACCAATTTTTGATGAAAGTGATTATATATTTTGGAGTATGAGAATGAAGATTCACCTGATGACACTTAGAAATGAAATATGGAAAGCAGTTGAAAATGGATACACACCATTAGATACTCCACTTACAGATAAATATGGTAAGATTATACATCATTAAAATTCAAAAGCAATGAATGCAATTTTGAGTGATTTGCATAAAACAAAGTTTATAAAGGTTATGCACTGTAAATCAGCAAAGGAAATATAGAATAAATTGCAAGTCATATATGAAGGAGATAAAAATGTCCAAAAGGTCAAAAAGGTAAAGTCGTGAAATCTCAAGGGAATATTTTAAGACCTAAAGATGAAGGATGAGGAAAACATTAATGCTTATCTACTTTGTGTAGACAAAGTTATTAAATCCATGCAAGAACTTGGACTTGAAGTTCAAGAATCTTATGTTTGTGATAGATTTTAAGGTCACTCCCAAAAAGGTTTAGTGAAAATATTTTACCTATAGAGGAATCAAAAGATAGTGATATTTTGATAAGGGATGAATTACATGGCATTCTTACAGCTTTTGAGATGAGAACAAAAGAGGAATCTAATTCCCAAAAATAAGCAGCCTTCAAAGCTACTAAGAAGACAAAGAGAAAGAATTCAGATTCAAGCAATGAGTTATCTAGTTATGAAGAAGCAAATTATCGTAGAAGGAACAAGGAATCAAGAAAGTATAAAAGGTACGAAAATAGTTATATATTTCAATTGTGGAAAGTATGGTTACTATGCATTTGATTGTCAAGAAGCTGGAAATAGTAATGATGAAGATAAATAGGATTATAAGAATAGTGAAATAGAAAAACATAGGTACCAAAAGAAAAATAGGGATAGACAAGGCAAGCAAGGAAATAAATTCTTCCAAAGACATAAGAAGATTTTCTATGTAGATAAGGCAAGTAAGTACTCAAGTGATAGTGGTGATAGTTCCTCATATAATGATAAATATGAAGTTCTATTTCTAGAAAAAGAAAAAGAAGTGGCTAGGAAAAGGTCATCAATGATTCTCAAGTATTTTAGATGTGGTAACTTTGGTTATATTTAAGATAGTTATACAAGGAATGGATTAAGTTTCCATGATGATTAATATGAAGATACACTTGAAGGACTATAATAGAATCTTAATAAGACATTAGAATAACAAGGAGGTGATCCTATAGAAGACGAGTCAAAAAAGAATGAAGATGTTTTCAAAGGCAAACAAATAGAGGAAGAATAAGATAAAGGAAAAGTTGATCTTGAGGGTGAGCTTATTCATGACCTTGATGCATTAAGGGAGGTAAGAAAGCAAAACTCAAAAATCAAGATTAAATTTCAAGAATGTGATGAAGAGAAAGGAAATATTATAGAGGATCTAACTAACTTAATAGCTAAGACAAGAAGATTCAAAGATAAGTTAGAAGCAAAAGTTTTAGAATGTGAAAGGTTAGAGCATGAGGTAGCTCTACTAAGGAAGGAAGTAAAAGAGTCTAAGGACAAGTTACACAGGTTTGGAAGAAGCTCAAAGAAATTAGATAACATTATCAAGACACAAAAACCTACATCAAGCGAGACATGTCTTGGTTTTGAACAAGTAAAAAATAAACAAGGAGAGGAGTCAATCCCAAGTTCTGAAGAAGAAGAAACTTAAAAATAAGAGAGTGTAAGAGAAAATGAGACTTTTGAGGATGAGTTGGACAATAGAAAGTTCAATAAGGAAAGGAAAAATGCACAAATGAAGAACATATGGAACAAGAACCAACATAGGGTAAAAGAAACTAAAATACCAATGGGGTCAAGGTAAGCTAGTTTCAATGGATGATGCTTCTCATGTCACAAGTTTGTGCACAAGGCTTCACAGTACATGATACATGGAAGATAGAAATATAGGAATTTTAGAAACATACATTTTTTTCAAGGGTATTGCTACTCTTGTAATCAGTTTTGTCACAAGGTAGTAATTTGCAAGGTTCATGATAGGAATATATATGGCTTCACCAGGAGAAATTCCAAGAAATTTGCACATCCAAGGAATAAAAACATTAAGTGTTATAAGTACAATAATGATGAACATACAACAAAGTGGTTTAGAGCAAAAATTCCAAAGACAAGAAGGAACATGAATGGTTAGAGGAATCAACAAGATAAGATGAAGAATAAAGTGAATAAAGGTAAATATCAGTGCTTGCTAGGAGTAGAAATACTTCCACCCCAAAATTAACCACCTCAAGAGGAGGTGGGGGAGGGGCTAAGCTAAGAGTCTTATTCTTAGCCCCGAGCCCCAAAGGTGGCCCTTTTCCATTGATGACAAAGGGAGAGAGATTTGAGTTAGAGGGAGAACATTCAGTTAGAGGGAGCAGTTTCTTAGGGGGAGCAGAACAAAAAAAGGTAAAGGAAAAGGTAAAGGTAAATGGTTTGCCATAAATGACAAAGGGGGATATTATTGGAAATATGAGTAAGATTTGTTGTCATTGATGTCAAGATTCAGTTTTAGTGAGTAGTACAAAAGGAAGGATGACAGGAGTCAGTTTCAGTAATCAGGTGCAAGAGAAATATTGCTTCTAGGCCTAAGGAAAAATATGAGGTCTAAAGAGCAAAAGGAAAGCTTGAAAAAATAATATTATAATTTTGTATTATAATATTAAAGGTCCAATGTTGAGACCCAAATATTTAAATTAATTATTAATTCATTATAATAATTTCATTATAAATTAATTTATAATTTAATTTAATTAACTTTAAAGTTAATAAGTTAATTATAAATTAATTATAATAAGTTATAAATTTGTTTAGGATTTAATTTAATAACCCTAAGGTTAGGGTTACAAAGGGCAAGCAAGAAAATTCAAAGTGCTGACGTTGATTACCTCTTCCACCCATCAACATGTTAAAAGGGAGAACAAAATTCATATTAATACCATATGCTTTGGAGAGAAAAAATTATCCTTCAAATCTTAATCGAAGTGCATGCGATTTGTGCAAACTGCATGAAAAAGAGAAGAGGATAAAGTTTTGAAAATATGGCATTCATCAAGCAGATAAATAGAATATGCTTGGAGATTGGTTTCCAACCGTGGTGGTTGGACCAACGACAGGCGACTGTGGCTTAAGGCGCTAGTAGGCAGAAGGTTTCATGATCGAAACCCGACTGATAACTTTTTGCTAAGGTGCATGTGTTAAAGGTTTTTGGTTTGGGTGCCAAGGGAATATTCAAGGTACATGAGGTACCTTTTGGTGCCAAGGTGAGTGCCTAGATCACGTGGCACATGGGCCATAACTAGGGCACTATGGAAGGTGAAAGCGGGATTTGAATCACATCGAGAGTAAGGTATTTAATTTTTTAAATATTAAATTGTTTCTAAGGTTTATAAGATGGCATGAATAATTTTTACTAAGGGGGATTTATAAGGTATTTTATGGTTAATTGTTTTATTGTGATTTCTGAAAAGTGAATTGAAATAGGAGTTATAATATTTTTAGGATTAATTGTTTTATTGTGATTTCTAATAGGAGTTATAAGGTTTTGAGGATTAATTGTTTTATTGTGATTTTTGATAAAGTGATTTGAAGTGTGGAGATTATAAGGTGTAATAAATATTTATTGCTATGTATGGTGAAATATTTTGAGGGATCAAATTGAGTGAATAATTGAGAAGACATTGCTACCTAAAATTTGAAATTGGTAAAGAGTTTATTGTGATTGAGACAGGTTTTTGAGGTAAGATATTATTCAAACAAAGAGGTAAGGGCACATTATCCTTGAAAGTAATTGTTGGATGTTATGAATGCTAAGTTAGAGCGAAAAGGATTGTTTGATAAGCATTGTTGAGTTTGGTTTTTTGGAATGAAATTTGATACTAGAAACCTTGATTGATAAGCATTGTTGGAAATATTCAGTAATATTTCATATGCTTAACTAGGGTTTGTGAAAGAACATGAGTATCATTGTTATGTGAAGTTGTGAACTATCTTGAACTAGGGCTTGTGCAGGATTATGAGTACCATTATTATGTGATATTGTTTGATAAACATTGTTGGAAATACTTGAGTGAGTGTTCATAAGCAAGTAGTGTTTCATTGAGTGATTTGTTAAGTGGAATTTATTGAGCTTAGTCATTTGGAAAGTGTTGAAGTGATAGTTCAAGTTTTGTAAAAAAAATTGTTCTATATTCTAAATTAAATTGAGAAAGATATTGAAAGTGATTGAGCATTGTTGTGAGTGTGAATAATATTGAGTGTCTAATAATTATCTATATGTTTATGTGAGATTGAACAAGATTCTATGTGGAGCTTGTTTATGTTATTGAAGAAGTTTTCTATGACAGATTGAGTTGAGTTGAATAAGATTTTGTGAAAGATTGTGAGTTGATTTGAGTAAGTCCAAGAGTGGACTTAAGGATATATTTGTGTAAGATTTTGTGTAAATTTCCAATAAGATATTGGACAAGTTCTAGTGAGGACTTTTAGAACATATTTGAGGGAAGTCTTAGAGAAGACTTGAGAGCATATTGGATAAGTCCTTAAGAGGACTTGTGGATAAATTTGAGGTAAATATTTGAGAAGACTTGTGAGCAAAGTTGAATGATTTGTTCAAACTTTGAGTTAAGGTTTGGGGCAGATCTAGCAAAGTTCATTTGTGATTGAGTCAAGATTTGTGTTAAGGCTTGAGGATAGATTCAAGGATAAAGTTTGGTATAAATTAAGGACAGGTTTGTGCTAGACCATAGATAGAGATTGAGAAAATTTGTGCTAGATTGAAAGACTATGTTTAGTGCATATTTGAGGACACATATTGAGTAGATTTATGTTATACTAAAGGACTATGTTTAGTGCAAATTAGAGACAGATATTGAGAAAATTTGTGCTAGACTGAAGGACTGTGTTTAGTGTTTATTTGAAACAGAGCTAAGAGCAATCTTTGGAGGTGACAAAGTACAGAGGATGACAGTCTTTAGTGGATAGAGATGCATTAGCCAGGGTAGTGAGGATAGATCTTCTAAGTGAGTGCATGGGTATTCAGTGGATAGATATCCATAAGCCAGTGAAGTGGAGGCATCAGTTCTTTTAGAAGATCACCATCTAGAGCAGATGAGGAGTTCTCCTATGGATAGAGATCCATGAAATAGCTAAGGGGATTGCTATCTCCTATGGATAGAGATCCATGAATTTGATTAGGGAATTGGTGTCTCCTTTGGATATAGGTCCATAAACATTGTAATAGGGAAGGATTACCAAGAGATTTGTAGAAAAAAATTTAGTGAAATATTTTCTCTATGGAGTAGCCCACTTGGGTGAACCATATTAAATTAGGGTCTCTATTGTGTGTGGTGATTTTTGCATTGATTTTAATACTACTGTTGATATTACGATTGATATATTTCATAATAATGTTTAGAAAAGAAAAGTAAAAAGTGGTATTATACTGTTCACCCCCCTCTCAATATAAGATGGTGTTCTTCATTTGGGTTATAGAATACTATCATCTATTGTCGTAATAGGTGTTGGTAAATTGTCCATAATTTAATCTAAGTTTTTGATAACTTTTGATAGCAGCATAGTTGATCTAGGGTGATTCATCTACGATCTGAAGGAGATAGCTAGCAAAGACCTGTGTGGGTGTGTCTCAACATCGGACGGAGCAACCTTGATAATGTAGGTTATAAACTATATCATAGACCAATCAGAGTGGAGTTTCAAATCATCATAATTCTACTTAAGGTTTAATATTTTTGAGTGTTTCACATCATCAACAATTTCCTTGCTTAACTTTATACCAAAATATTTAGGATTGGTAAATAATGTTGATCAACACTACAATATAGATGATAATTTTTTGAGTTGGGAACTCTCTAAAGGTAATGAAAATTTAACGTCAAGAGTACCACTGATAGGACTTCCATTCAAAATGGGAATATTTTGTATCATTATACATAAATTGTGATAAATTACGATTTTACTCCATTAGAGGTAGGTCTAAATTTTTAGGAGATCTATATGACCACTATCATCTATGGAGGAGAAAATATTTGACTGAAAAGGATTCTATGATGACAATCAAAGTTCAATTCATCCAAATATACATAGTTGATACAGAGGCAAGTGAAGTATGTTAATCTTCATAGCAGGAAAGTACTTCGATTGAAAACAAAATATCACAAACATCGACACACGATATTATTATGTATATTTCTTTTAAAGGGATGCGTAGGGAAAATTTAATTTATCTATTGTTAGCTATAATGTATTACGTTGGCAAGGTCTGGTTTGACCACCTAATGAACATAATTTTACCCTTTTTAAAGAGTTAATTATAATATTATCCATACAATCAAATCGAAGATCAATCACAAGGGCCTAACATCTACACTTAAGAATGACTCTATACGAGAGTCATTTATGGCTTGGGCTAATTATTAAAATACACTATCAAACTTTATTAAAGCAAACTAAATAGTCAAAATGATTTTAATTCATTTCAAGCCAAACAAACATCCAGTTATTCATAAATGAAATAGAGTGGAAAGTCCCAACCTGGAACTCCTGCAATTGAAGGCTTCCCTTGTGCTTCCTTAAGCTCTTCTTCTTTTCCAGCCTTCTCCTTCCATCATAACATAGCATTATTTTTCTCAATATTAATGGTAATTTATAGCTCTCTTTCTTTTTGACAAGAAATATGCTTCTAAATATATATTTTATTTTTATTTCTTTCTTTCAGAAAAGATGCTTCTAAATATATATATATATATATATATATATATATATATATCTATATATTATTTTTTATTTTATCTTCTTTTTCTTACCCCAAGTTAAAGCTTCCTTTAACATATATTATTTTATTGGAAAGGGAATCCATAGAGATAAGAGCAGAATATTATCCACCATTTCAACCTTCCCAAAGTAGCCATGCATGTGTAGGAAAAATTGATTATTTAAATCCACAAGGTAGGTTTTTTTTTTTTCATGTTTTGGTCCAATAAAAATTGACAAGTTCATAACAAAAAAAAACTACCTAATTCCCTTATAAAATAGGATAAACTAGATCAAATAACTATGCTCAACAAAACAAATCCTTTACTTTAAAAATTGCTCAAAAATTTCACAAAATCATTATCAATTGCATGATATTCTTTTCAATATTTTCTAGAATAATTTGTAAAATGCAAAACATTATTAATGTGCATTTTCAAAGTAAAATTCAATTAAACCAATATTATATAAATTAATCATGAAATCAAATGTAAATCACACATAAATTGCATACAAGCACTCGATGCATGTGCCCAGTATCTCCCATCACCATTTTTCCTTTGATTGGGTGGGACTTTTTAGAGTAACAATCAAGTAACACCGCCATCAGGGAGGTAAATAGTGATGATAGGAATATGAGCTTTACCTATCGAGTTGTCATAGTCATAATTTCCCTTCTCATCTCTTGGTGGTTAGTCTTCCACATATGAGAATAACTATTCCTACAATCAAGCAATACAACATCATTTTATTTTGACAAATACAATGCAAATATATTAAGCATTAAAACCATCTATCACTATACAAATAACATCTTAAAAATAGTCCTCCAAGGTGGGATGTGATATACTCCTCCCCTTAGATTAAACATAGTCCTCTGTATTTTTTTGCAATTATTACAAATAATAAATAAAATATATTTTTTGGCATAGTTTCCACTTTGCATAAGTGGTCCTTAGTTCAATCTGTATTATTACATAGCATCATTAAATAAATAACGAAATTGTCTCTCCATATCTTCCACTTTTTCCCAAGTAGAATTCTTTTCAGAATACTGGTCCCATTGGACCTTACACTGATTAATATTACATTTTATCATAGTCTAGGAATAAAATTCCAAGATATTCACAGGTCTCACTTCAAAGGTTATCGTATCTGCCATCTATAAATTAGAAACATCTAACACATTATTAGGATTAGCAAAATATATCCTAAGTATGGATACATGAAAAGTATTATGGATCTTTGACATGTTAGGTGGTAAGTTAAGTTGGTAGGGTACAAGACTTATCTTAATATAAAATGGACCAACAAATATAGGATCCAATTTTATTTATTTTATAGCACTCTTCTTAGGTTTTACCCTTAGAAACACTCTGTCGCCTATGGAGAATTCTCTAGGGGTTCTTTTCAAATCAGTAGAACTATTTTTTCTATCCGTGGCTTCCTTGAGCCTTTGGCAGATTAGTCCTAGCTGCTCTTTCGTTATTTTTACAATTTTTGGTCCAATGACAACCCGATCCTCAGGATTGTACCATGATAATGGAGTTTTGCATTGTCTGCCATACAAAGCTTCAAAAAGGGCCATATTCAAGGAAGAATGATAACTAGATACAAATAGTCTTCCCAATAAGACTTTTGGTCCATGCAATACATGCGTAACATATCTTACAAAAATTGGTTAACCCTTTTTGTCTCTCCATCCATTTTAGGATGATATGTAGAACTAATATTCAAAGTTGTGCCAATTGGATGATGGAAAACCTACCAAAACTCAAAAGTAAACCTAGAATCCATATCAGAGATAATCATCTCTGAAAATCCATACAACCTAAAAATTACTTTTGTAAATTTATTGGCAACAACTACATCATCATCTGTAGTACATCCTGGTATAAAATATGCAACCTTAGTGAGTTTATCTACTAAAACAAAGATTGCATCATGATGATATTTTGTCTTTGACAAATCGACAATAAAATCCATTGATATTATTTACCATTTGTGAGTGGGTATAGCATGTGAAAATAATTTTCCTGATGGATTTTGATGTTTAGCTTTCACCTTCTAACACTGTAAACATTGTGCCACAAAATTAGTGATATCTTTCTTCATGCCTGACCAATAAAAGTTTTTTTCTCATTTTTCCCTCATCTTGAATCCTCCAGGATGATAAGAATAAGAGGAATTATGAGCTTCTTGCATGATCAATCTCCTCAAATAACCCAATTTAGGTATGACTACTTGATCTCTAAAGCATAAAAGTCCATATTTCATATTATATTCTTGGTTTTCATTCAAGTTTTGCTCTATATTAATCCAAATTTCACTACATTCAGGATACTAACACTGCATATTTTTGAATTGCCTCATTAAATCCACATGACTACAAGTCAATGCAGCTATGTGCTTCATCCTACTTAAGGCATCAATGAATTTATTTTATTTTACCTTGATATACTCAATATCAAAATCACATTTTGCTAAGAACTCTATCCACCTTCTTTATCTAACATTTAGTAATGGTTGAATGAAGATATACTTCAAACTTTGGTGATCGATTCTTAACTCAAATGGTCTACCAACCAGATAGTATCATCAAATTTTCAAGGCATGCACAATTGCATCAAGTTCTAAATCATTAGTAGCATAGTTAAAATCATGCTTTTTGAGTTTCCTAGACTCATATGCTACTACAAAACCATATTGGGATAGAATTCCTCCTAACCCTTCCAAAGAGGCATCGGTGCAAACTAAAAAATTTCTTGTGTGATCTAGAATATTTAGAATAGGAGCTAAGGTTAGTTTCTATTTAAGCAAATTAAATGCTTCTTCACACTTTTCTATCCATTTAAAATCCTTTCCTTTCCTTTGAAGGTTGGTTCTTCCTTAAAATTTCTAGCACTATCCTCAAGTGCTTATCATGTTCCTCTCTATTACGAGAATAAATCAAAATGTCATCCAAGTATATCAACACAAATTGATCCAACAACTTTATAAACACACTATTTATAAAATTCATGAAAGTTGCTAGTAAATTAGTCAATCCAAATGGTAGGACTGTAAATTTATAGTGCCCATAACTAGTCTTGAATGCATTTTTATGTGTCTTCTTCAAGGATTCTCAGTTGATGATATCCAAATTTTAGATCAATCTTTGTGAAAATGAAGGCATATTTTAATTGATCAAATAAATATTCTATCCTTGGTAATGATAGTTGCCTTGTTTAACATTCTATAATCTATGCACAACCTTAATGAACCATATTTCTTCTTCACAAATAAAATAGGTGCTCCCCAAGGTGATACACTTGGTTTTATCAACCCTTTTTATAGCAACTCTTGAAGTTGCACTTTCAATTCCTGCATCTTGATGGGGTTCATTCTATAAGGAGCTCTATAGATAGGTTCAGTACCTGGCATCAATTCTATGGTGAAATCAAATTAATTTTTAGGCGGTAATCCAGGTATCTCATCAACAAAAACATCCTAAAATTCCTACAACAGTGGAATTTTTCCAATAATTTATTCCTTTGGAATTTACTCTTTTTCCTTGAGTTTAACTACATAAACCAATCCTCATTTTCTAATAGTTTTCTTCAGTTGCATTGCTAAAATTAGAATTGGTTGAAATTCTCTTGGTTCACTATATATCCTTTGCCTTTCTTTGTCTTCATTGGTAAATTCAATCCATCTCTCCTAGAAATTTACCAAGGCTTCATGAGCCTTCAACCAATCTATTTCCAAGATGATGTCAAAAACATGTAGGGGTGCTACATACAAATGCCATATAGTAAAGCCATTGGGTAGGGTAATTTGAGTTAAGAAAAAACATTGATTTACATGATAAGTTTACCCCGATCCATACTCAATATTCCACCCTTGTGCTAAATATCTAGAATATCTAGCATATCCCTTACTATATTACTAGAAATAAAACTATCGGTAGCCCCACTATCAATTAAAATGCTAACTTTTTATCAAAAACTTTACCATTTAGTAGCAGAAGTGTAGCTTGTCCATCCAATTTTTGTGTTGTTGTTGCCACATAGATCTTGTGAATTGGCCTGTCAGAGCTAGTGCTTGCACGTTGTGGGAAGTTAATGGAAAAATGTGAATCTCCACACTTGAAGCACCTTATCCTTGAGTTTGAATCTCCTTATTGAACCTATTTTCCTATATCCACTGCTTGTAGTAAAACTGGCTGCTTAGGAGCCTGGAAATCCCTATTTTTGTTGTTGGAGTAGTTATTCTTATGGAAAAATTATTTCTTGAAATTATTTTTACCACCATTGTTGTGCTTCCCAAATTTTGGATTTCCTTTGTTCTTCTAATTTTATCCATTTTCTTACTTTCTCTTTTTCTAAAACTTCTATCCCTTGCTTGACCATTTTATGGAACTATTGTGAGTTTTATTAGTAGTCTGAGTAGACTCTGTCCTTCGAGCCATATCATAAGCTTCTTGCAAAGTGTTATGAACATGTATGCTTACCCTATCTCTGAGCCAATGCTTCATTCCTAGGATAAATTTATATATTTTCATCTCATTATTCTGGTTATAGGACAACACATATTTAAGAAGTCTCACAAACTATTCATAGTATTCCTCCACAGATCTTGATCCTTATTGAAATGTGAAAAATTTCTTAAATTTATTAAAATAAATTTGCTTTGTAATGAATCTATCCTTAAAATATTCCATAAAAACTTCCCACTTCAACTTGTTAGGTGAGATATTATGTTAATATTTATAAGCATTCCACTAGTCAATTCC
Organism: Wollemia nobilis; assembly: GCA_028583015.1. Taxonomy (NCBI): domain Eukaryota; kingdom Viridiplantae; phylum Streptophyta; class Pinopsida; order Araucariales; family Araucariaceae; genus Wollemia; species Wollemia nobilis. The sequence goes on along the minus strand of JAQPPZ010001050.1, from coordinate 6,538,620 downwards.
TATTCTTCCAAAATGAGAAAGAGCAAATGCCATTTTAGTTTCAAAGGAGTAGTTTATTATGGAGAAATGAAGTTCCATTTCATCTAACCATGGCTCAGCTACATATTCTCCTCATTTTCCCATGAACTTAGTCACTTTAATATTCTTTATGTCATCACCTATTTCTTTCTTCATGTGTGCCTTGTTTTCATGCTCTTCAGGATCTTCATCATCTCTAATATCAAACTCTAGATTTTCCATATCATGATTGTTGTTATGGTGATGCTGTGAAATTATAGCTTGCAAAATCTATTGAATTTGATCTTGCATTATGGAAACTGTGGTAGTATGGTTCTCCATATCATTATCTAAATTCCTAGAAATTTATCCTATTAGTTTGGATTTAGGACCATTGGGACTAGCTTGTTGCAAGTTTTCTTTCTTATTACTTCTCAAGCTTATTGCCATGTTTACTGGAGTAACTATTTGTATTAATTCTCACTGATTTTCATATTTGAAATTCTAGACAACTAGATTTCATAATAATTTCTTAAGTAATCTATTACTACTAGGTTCCTTCCCTTATTTAGTCCACTAAATCCGTTTTTGTTCATACACACTTGAGAATAAGGAGTAAGTAAGTCAATATATATATATGTTGAGTAATTTTCTCAAAAGAGTCTAAGGTACACTACTTAAAACCCATAGAAGGAGGGTTCGCTTAGTTCTTCCACTTTCAAATGACTATGGATCTATTTTTGGGGGATATAAACTCAGACATTGGTAATATCAAGTACTTCCCTTGTCCCTACCAAGTGTGCATCATTTAGAGTTATGGAACTTATGTTTGAGTTGTTTTGTTTATTGCCAAAATATTTTGCTAACCTAGATCTAGCTAGAGTATACTAGTTAGCCTGGGATCTGATACCAACTATAAAAAACCCAATTGTTACCATATCTTATCCATATTTTTATATAAATACATATTTCATGAGGCACTATACATAATCATGATCTAATATAGAGTCATTACATTTGGATTGTAAGTTATCAATGTAAATATTATCAAGAGATATTGAGACTTGATCGAAGTCACTCTTGAGTAGAAGTGATCAACTTCTACGAAACCCTCATATCACTTGAATATGAGAATGCTCAAGCATTAGGTTTCATCTCTTATAAAAAGGAAATCACCCTATATAGGCAAATGCCTTGAAGATGGAAAACCACCATAGATAAAATAACCTCAAAAATGGTTATTCATAGATATTAGATCCTACCCACATATTCTCGATGGGGTCACTAAGATAACAAAATCACTACACGTGATTAAAATTACATAATCCTTGGAATGCCATCTTAAGCATGATTATATTACCTTATACCTCTTAAGGCTTATTTGTCCACCCTTTTTATTTAGGCAACCCTTTTGTTATATAAATGAATCAATTAAGTTCATTACAAAAGGACATTATTTGTCCATCATGGGGGATAGGAACCCAAATCACATGGATAGGTTTGGTGTTTGATTGTCATCCTCCCAAATGTATTGAGTGCTTGGTTTGCTTCTAATTATCTTAAATTAATGGTATTGTTCTATCTCATATTGTTGTGTAGGTCATCCATAAGTTTTCCTCTACACTATTGTAATCAATAAGAGATAGAAATTATAAACATTCATTAAACATCATACATTTGATAGAATATATATTAATCAAAGAATTCCCATTACTTGATCAATTTCCAAATCATATATCACCTAACATATATTGGAGGTGAATACTACATTAGAAGTCTTCTTTTCAATATATACATAAGCATGTAATCCAAAATACATCAAATATTACAAATCTTGGTTGTTTATACATCAATAATTTTAGCCATCCATAATTACAATGAAACTATCTCAAAACATGCTTATACAAAGTGAATAGTATAATAGTATTCAATAATTATTGTTCGATCCTTATTTGGAATGTATTGAATCTCCATGGTGTGAGATATTATAGTGAAGGGATCAGGACAACTCGGATGCAAAGTATGCCAAATGCATTGCAAGCAAACATGCTAATCAAATATATATGCAATCATGCTCCAAACATTTGCCAAATGTATAACACATTCTAAGAAATCACCAAGCATGAATCACATAATCATCCATATTTAATATTTTCATAATAAGGATTAATTCATAATCCCAACCATTATTTTTTTGGATTACCACCAAACATAAGGAAGAGCATACCACTTCCCAAGGAAAGGACACCAATCCATCCTTTCCAAAACTAGAAGACACTCTTTCACTCTTCTAGTTAATTCCATTCAATTACAATTTTCATTATAACACATATGATGCACAATATATAATTACTTTGTTCATCCAATTATTCTAATTAATAGGTTCTAACTCTCTATTCTAAATACATATGATTTCCAAGTTTTATAAAACATTCTACTTTATGATAACAAAACCCATATTTTTATCAATAAGGGAAATAGATCTATAAAGAAAATACAACTTATTCATTTGATTTCCCTCTTATACATTTTACAAATATAAAATCAATAAGAAAAATATTAAAAACAAGATTCTTTCTTTCATAATACAACATCAATACAACTTAATATATACCAAAATCATCTACGAGAGCAACCATTCTTTAGTATAAGTTATTTATACTAATTAATTATAAAGAATCAATAAGGTTGTTTTATCTCATGCCAAAATGCCTCATAATATATTATATCTAATTACACTTTATGAGCTAGGGAATATTATAAAATGATTTTATGACTACACAGCAAAGTTTATCTCCAAACACATCTCGAAGACGGAATTCTGAGTTCAACGTCATAGATTTTACAACTATAAATCAATGCAAGCATTTGGATTATAGAATACTATCATATATCATTGTAATAGGTGTTGATGAATTATCCATAATTTAATCTAAGTGTTTGATCATTTTTGATAGCAACAAAGTTGATCTAGGGTGATTCGTCTATGATCCGTAGGAGATAGCTAGTAGAGACTTATGTGAGTGTGTCTCAACATCAGACGGAGAAACCTTGAAAATTTAGGTTATAAACTATATCATAGACCAATAATAGTGGAGTTTCAACTCATCACAATTCTACCTAAGGTTTACTCTTTCTGAGTGTTCCACATCATCAGTGATTTCCTCGTTTAACTTTATGCCATAATCTTTAGTATTGGTAAATAATGTTGATCAACACTATAATATAGATGATAATTTTCAAGATGGGGACTCTCTAAAGGCAGCAATGGATAAATGACAAGAGTACCACCGATAGGGATTCCATTCAAAATGGGAAAATTTCATATTATTATACAAAAATTGTGATAAATTATGATTTGACTCCATTAGAGGTAGGTCTATATTTTTAGGAGATCTATATGACCATTATTATTGATGGAGGAGAAAATATTTGACTGAAAAGTATTCTATGATGACAGTCAAAGTTCAATTCATACAAAGATACATAGTTGATACAAAGGCAAGTGAAGTATGTTAAGCTTCATAGCAGGAGAGTACTTCGATTGAAACCCAAACATCACATACATTGACACAGGGTATCATTATGTATATTTATTTTAAAGAGATACATAGGGACAATTTAATTGATCTACTGCCAACTCTAATGTATTACGTTGGCAAGGCCTGGTTTGACCACCTAATGAATTTTTTTTTACCCTTTTTAAAGAGTTACTTAATTATAAGATTGTCCATACAATCAAATAGAAGATCAATCACAAGGGCCTAACATATACACTTAAGAATGACTCTACATGAGAGTCATTTATGGCTTGATCTAATTATTAAAATACATTTTCAAACTTTATAAAGGTAAACTAAACAGACAAAATGATTTTAATTCATTTCAACCCAAACAAACATCTAGTTATTCATAAATGAAATAGAGTGGAAAGTCCCAACCTGGAACTCCTACAATTGAAGGCTTCCCTTGTGCTTCCTTAAGCTCTTCTTCTTCTCCAGCCTTCTACTTCCATCATAACATAACATCCTTTTTCTCAATATCAATGGTGATTTATAGCTCTCTTTTTGACAAGAAAAATGCTTATAAATATATATTTTATTTATTTATTTTTTGCTTTCTTTCTTTCAGAAAAGATGCTTCTAAATATATATTTATTATTATTATTTTTATCTTCTTTTTCTTACCCCAAATTAAAGCTTCCTTTAACATATATTATTTTATTTTAAATGGAATCCATAGAGATAAGAGCATAATCTTATCCACCATTTCAACCTTTCCAAAGTAGCCATGCATGTGTAGGAAAATTGATTATTTAAATCCACAAGGTAGTTTTTTTTTCATGTTTTGGTCCAATCAAAATTGAGCAAGTTCATAAAAAAACAAACTACCTAATTCCCTTCTAAAATAGGATCAACTAGATCAAATAAGCATGCTCAACAAAACAAATCCTTTACTTTAAAAATTGCTCAATTTAAAAATTTCACAAAATCATTATAAATTGCATGATATTATTTGCAATATTTTCTAGAATAATTTATAAAATGCAAAACATTATTAATGTGCATTTTCAAAGTAAAATTCAATTAAACTAATATCATTCAAGTTAATCATGAAATCAAACATAAATCACACACAAATGGCATACAAGCACTCGATGCATGTGCCTAGTATCCCCCATCATCATTTTTCCTTTTATTGGGTAGGACTTTTTAGAGTAATACTCAAGTAACACCACCATAAGGGAGGTAACTAGTGATGATAGGAATATGAGCTTTACCTATTGAGTTGTCATAGTCATCATTTCCCTTCTCATATCTTGGTGGTTAGTCTTCCACCTATGAGAATAAATGCTCCTGCAATCAAGCAACACAACATCATTTTATTTTGCCAAATACAATGCAAATATATTAAGCATTAAAACCAACTATCACTACTCAAATAACATCTTAAAAATATTCCTCAAATATGGGATGTGACATGTATAAGCAAGCTATTATTTCATTTTCATAGCAGGCTAGTCATTCCATTACTTTATGCTTGAACAATCTTAGGAACATTAAGCTACCATAAATATTTATCTCCTTACTGTTAGAACTTAATTAGTTTTATATCCATAGTTGCAATCACCATCAAAGATCCTACTTTATTTTGGATAACCATTCATTTTAACATGGTCACCCCTTAAGTGAGTCTATCAAACATATGCATTAAACAAAATTATCAAGAAATCAATAAGTTCTACCTTTCTTTTCATTTGGAATTTGCTCTTAAGGAAATAAACATAGTTAATATTTATATATTCCTAATTGCATGCTTAAATTATACTTAGTAGAAGCCTTTTAAATGCCCTTATTAATACTATGATTAATGCTGAAATAATTAACATATATGATAGTATAAATCCATAACTCAAATATCCTTCCAAATAATAAACACAAATTACATTCATAATGCATTAATTCAACACCATAAAGAATCCCACATAATATTTCCATTACAATTGATTTATCTTGGGAAAACCCCTAAAGGAAAAACCTAGCCAAGAAAAGATGCATTCTATTAATTCCATCAAGTATATGACATTGATAAACAAATAACACATAGATCACTCCTAGGATCATTTCATACTCCCTAAGCTACACTTTCTAAAATTTTCCTTCAATTCAAAAGTGATATTTTGAATCATTGAGTTTGGAACTAAGATATCCCAAGATATCTCCTCCTCCATAACTATTGCTTGAATCTCTCCTTTAAATCATATGTCATTTAATTCATAGAATGAATAAAACAATGTTGGGATTCTAAACATGAATCCAGCCATTATGTTCTACCCTTTTATATTAAAAATAAAACATTTGTGGTATCCCCACCAGTTTTCATTTCTTTTGAAAATATATACTCATTTAAGCAATTTCAGTCTATCAATGCAAAGTAATCCATTAACTAATACTGAGCATATTTACTCAATTAAACTATAACCAAAAACAACAAATGTTCTACTAATATATTAAAATGTACATCACTTGCACATGTAATGCTTAATACCATCTCATGATATCAACTAATTTACCAAGAGTCTTCCTTCCTTCATTGTTATTTAAATATAAAGATGATAAAATATAAGGTATAACATAAATAATGATATGGAATGATTCACATATGTAACCAATAAATAAAAGCAATCCTAAATCTGCAATAATAAACCAATTCTCTCAGAATCACTACATAGCTAAAAAACCCAACCAAAGTGATCCACCATTACTTGGTCATCTTCTAGAAGGAAAAGTGTACATAAGACTTGTCCATGTCTATTAGATAACAATTTCTATATTGGAGTCTCCTACATTCTAGAAAATTGAACTCCACATAGCATATGCCCATTGGCTAGCTTATTATGACATCAAAGGAAACCTATGCGCTTCAGAGCCTAGATTCACTATGGCAATATTGGAAAATATATTTCCATGGATGCTCAACATCAACATTGCATCTAGTCATAATTTGGAATATGGTTTAGGTACTTATAGCTAATAATATAAGCCTTCCTTCGACAACGATGCTGCCAGTTGAAGGGCAAATTTCTACTACACAACCCAACTGTAACAAACTCCACAACATATAAGCTAAAAACCATTCAACTAAAACCACAACCATTTTCGTCAAAATTTGATATGACCCTCCAAGAACTCTTTCTATAGGAATTTAAGGGAATATACATGATTTGACATCTATATATTAACAAAACGAGGTTCCACAGATCATATTCCTTCTTTCTCTTAACTCAAAAACCCAACAAAGAGAAATAACACCAATTTTCAATACACATCTAAGCTACTCTAAAAATGAGTAACATCCTTGTTTAACTATAGCTCTTAACAACAAAATTGGTAGAAATATTTGTATAGAAGCATAGCATCACTGTAGTAAAATGATAGCAAATCTTATCAACATAAACACATTAAGAGCCAATTGTCATTTTCTAAAATTACCTTGAAGACGTAGTCTTTCCTAGTCCTATCAATGACCTTTCTCTTGGTGATCTCCTCGAAGACAGTATTTTTCTAGCCCTAAAAATGACTTTTCTCTTGATGATCTCCTCACACATCATCTTCTCTCATTCTCTCTTTTTGAAAAACACCAAAAAATTCCTCTTATTTTTCTTTCGAAGACCCCCTTACCAGGATCCTTTACCCATATACCATTCACATTTTAAAAATTTCATAACTTGCCACTTTGTCTCATCAATGCTTTTCTTATTTGATCCCATGTGGCCATAATGGAACTCTGTATCCTATTAGCATAGAGTTTACATCTTCAACCTACAACTTGGGTTGGTCCCAACAACTAGAGATATTTCAGTAGTGAATGGTCATAAGTTTCTTTCACATACAAAAAATTTCCTCATAAGTAAAAACATACCAATATTATTTATCCATCATAAAATACTTCTCATCCTGCATAATCACAAGGTAAAATATTAGTCCGTTAAGTCTAATTTAGGATATATATATCCCAATATTTATATACATGAAAAGTTATCATGAATATTCCTATATCGTACCAAATTTTTCGCACCCTTACCTTCAGGATAAAGGATCTATGCCCGGAAGGGGGATGGGAAAAGGATGGGATGATACCTCGGACTGAGAGGCCCTTTGAAGGTCTCGCCTCTCGAGGGAGGGGTATTAAGGTGATTTTTCGACGGATGGTGGGGTTCACCAGGAAACGTTTAGTGGCAGTTTCCACGCCTAGGTTGGGAATGTGTTTAATGTGTTTAGTTTTATCTTTAAACATCCAAGTCCTAGGTTTGGCTAGATGAATCTAAGTGTTCTATTATGAAAATGCAAATTAAATAAATACAGAAAACAGATTTGGACAAAAAATAGAAATAATACGCTAGATTAAAGAACTATACCTGATCCGGATGTTTGATGAAGGTTTTGATTTTTGAAGCAGTCCAGATCGTCTAGAATTTGACAGGATCATCTGAGATCTGACGAAATCGTCTGAGATCTGACGAATTCGTCAAAGACTTGCAAACAGAGAAATAGATACAAAATACCAGAAATGCAACTATTCTAACAAAGAAAAATGGTGTAAAATGGCAACATAGATGCTAAGGTGATAATCATAAATAAAAATTCAAGTAGATTATGATGTTCTAATGACAAATTATGACTTCATTGTGCACTTAAGCTATATGGGTGAACTCCAAGATGCAGAACAACAAGGAATAATAACAAATTTAACTAAATGCAAGATAAATCAACAAACAAAGTGAGAAAACGCAAACCCTGGGCACTGATTGCCCTAATGTTGACTGTAGTCAAAATCGTCTCGGATTGGTACAAAATTATCTCAAATTGAACAGGATCATCTACAATGATCTGAGCTTGCTCCGACTGAAAAATAATGAAGTTCCTGCAAACAAACTTGGAAAAATACAAATGCAAATGGTGGTTTAAGATAGTCTAATGCATGTAGAATTCGTGTTACAGGGAATTTCAGCCAGGGGAATGCCAAGAGGGGGTCCTAAGGTTAAATAAGCTTAAGAAGGAGTTTAGGAGGTTGGAGATCATCCTAATTTGGAAGATCTCCAATAGGGGAGGTCTCTAACGGTGCAGACATGCTTTTGCTTGGATTAGAGACGTTGAAATAGAAGCTAACTATGCACAAATCAGTTTGGGACAAGATCGTCTGGACATTCTTCTCTAGACGAAATCGTCCGATCTAAGGTGATATCGTCTGATCGGTGAAAATATCGTCAAACGGACAAAACAAAATCTAAAAATGGTATAGAAAACGAGGAAACAGGCAGTAGGCGGTTTGGGAGCGATTTTGGGGGTTGAATTTGAATTTGAATTATTACTAATGTAATTTTAATTATTTGCTAAGGTTTACTGCGCCAATTTTAGGGTGCTACATTTTGCCCCCTCTTTAGCAAATTTTTTGAGGAAAATGCGTTAAAGATGAGTTCTTCTCGATCTATGAGAAAGCAAAAATTTATTCCCATTTTTAGATGACGATTCTTGGTCGAATCGTACGACAGCTTACTATGATGCCCCCTCTGTGTTTTTACCCAAATCGAACATTTGAGGTAAAAATGCAGAAAATCCAAAATTAAATTTGTTGTTAATTGTTTTTGAATAAAATTAAGAAAAATAGGGAAAAACCCTAATTCATTTTTACTATTCATTTTTTTATTTTTTGGTTTATAGAGCTTTGCAAACAAGATTTTCGAGACAGCGCACAGATCGACAGAGGTCCGACGCGGGCTACAGGTAAGGGTATAAACTTAGTTTAGAAGGCTTGAATTTTGAATTTCATGCTTTTTAGATTAAATTTTGATGATTTTTGAGCATCACAGCCATTTTTGAGCCGACGTCGTCGAGACAAAATCGTCTCGATATCACCGATTTCATCCAGGGGCGAAATCGGCGAAATGGGGACGATTTCGTCAAAAAGGGGACGATTTAGTCTAGCAAAATCGAAGACGAATTTTCTCAAATTTGGGATGATATCATCCAATAGTGGACGATATCATCATTTATGAAATTGAACTTTGTTTTACTTGCATTTTTAATCACTGTTTTATTAATGATTTTTATTGTTTTGTTGTTTATGTTGCAGAGAGGATTACTAAAGAGCAGAGAATGGAAATATGGTGGGCTGAGGGATGACTTGGCTGCTATATCTTAGGCAAAGTGAGATCAACTAGCTCAGGTTAGCTTACAGCATGTGGCAGAGATGCCATAGGTGTCTACAAATATTGGGCTATTGACAGCCCTAGCAGAGAGGTGGTATCCGAGTTCTTCCTGTTTTCGGTTACCGACAGGGAAGATGACTCCCACACTAGAGGATGTATGGAGGATTTTGAGGGTCCCCATACAATGATGGCTAATAACTCCCATGGAAAACCAGGGCCACACAATGATGCGACTATGCAGAGATTTGAGCTTCGCCTTGGAGAAGGGCGGAGTGAACATCAAATCTCTACGACAAATGCCTAGGGCATCTAGACTAACACAGGTTTCGGCTGGGGTTGTAGGTTGGATGGGGTTGTAGGTGTTCTGCTGCTATGCCATCAGAGTGGATGCAGAGTACCATGGCTATTAACATATGTGGTTTTAGACATGAGAGACCACGGATACAGGTTTTCTTGGGGGAGCTTTGTACTATGCCGATTGTATAGGATCCTGCATGGGGTCGTATACAAGGGCGATCGATGTCTGGTTATGACATCTCTAATATAGGTTTGGTGTTGGGAGAACATCGTGGTGTGGAGGACAATAGGGCTCCCATTGATAGGGATTGATGGGGAGAGGCCCCGAGCTTTCTACTGGTGGCTCCAGAGAGGGTCACAGTGGCGGATAGATCTGCCAATGTCTCGGAGACTACTTGATGACCTTGTCTCCGACCAGATCACCTAGAGGCCTTGGAGAGATCATCCAGGGTGGGCCGAGGATGGACAGGAGCTGGCTCGCGTTAGGCAAACCTATTGGCTAAGGATGGAGAGGGGAGAGGTGGAGCTCCATCGCTATGACCAATTTTTGAGGCAGTTCGGTCTACAAAAGGGGATCCCATCTCTCAGAGACTATGAGTTTTCTTGGACTGTCCGGGATAACACTATAGTTAGCGGGGCTCCAGATATGTAGTGCTTTTGGGGTCCGGACATAGATGATGCTCCCATTCAGCTAGTGGATGGGGATGATGCAGGGGTAGCCGATGGCTACGATGCCTAGTACACAGGCATCCACCCTCCTCGAATGATGAGGGCTCAGGGTCTGATTCACGCGGTTGTGTGTCGGATGGGGAGGCGACACCAGGCGGCCATTAAGGTGACATAGGGTCACGATGGGAGAGAGCAGAGGAGACCACAGGCTCAACAGAGGTCACAACAACAGGAGAGGAGGGAGAAGAGACCCCCTTATCCATGGAGAGAGAGACCACCATCGCCCGATAAGGGCAAGGGTGTGGACACAAGAGAGAGTAGTGAGATGGATACTCTTCAGGCGAAGACTGTCCATCTCCAAGCAGAGGTGCAGACTCTACAGGATGAGGCTACACGACACTGAGAGGAGGCCACATAGCTCAGAGATGAGGTAGCATGCCTTAGAGCATGGAGCGGAGGGGCAAGCACTTAGGATATAGCATGGGCTATTGCCCAGGTCACATTCTATCAGACACTATACCACCATATGGTGCTAGAGGGGTAGAGGTTGCCGTTGTCGACCCATATTACAGAGCCTGTCGGGATGAGGTCATCAAGGACATCATCACGATCAGAGTCCAGGACTCATAGCACCACACGGACTATGATGGGGCCACCTCGTCCACCTCAGGGCGGGGGAGGAGATGAGGCTGAGAGCTCAAGGGGTTCTTGAGGCTAGCTACTATAGATTGCACTGCATAGATTTATTATAGTGTTTATTATTATTTTTGATAGGGGATTGAGTATGCCTAGGTACAGATTGTGGCATAACAATCTAGTTTTGATATGATGTACATATACTATGGAGATATATATAGATGAGATATTTTTGATCATATGACTTGTCTTATGTATTTTTATGATGCTTTAATGTTTTGATTGATTGATTCGATGATTCATGTAATTATGCCATTTGGAAATATGATGGTTTGAATGTCATGCTTTTTTTAAAATTTAAATGAAATAATCTGATGTAAACAAGTTGGTTGTTTGTGATGTGATAATTTGATAAAAATAAAAGGGACTTTTAACAATAATTTCAAAGGACATTGTCGCTATTATAGACCATTTCATGGAGTCACCGCTCACTTGATCGTCAAGCTAATCCTAGTATAGAAATATCGCTAAAAGTAAAAGGGTGCTTAAGAGACTGTCTTAAGACTTTGTTGTGATGATGCAAATGATGATGATGATGATGATTTGTTTTTCAGATTTCCATAAAAATATTATGCATGAAATATTTTAAAATGACTTTTGCTAGGCATAAATTCCTAAGTGTGATAAAATTTTTGGACAATTCCCTAGGAATTATACCATCATTGCAAAATTGAAGTTTGACATAATGACATGAAATAGAATAGGTGTTTGTTTGTTTTAAAGCATAATTGTGTAACATAATTATTTAAGTCATATGTTTTTATGATTTTAAATAAATGGGGAATAAAATTGGTACAATGGTTTGCGCTAGGCATAGAATATTTAGGTATAGACTTATACCATCATCGCAAAATCCAAAGAAGAAAATAGATTGTTTTATTGCATGGTTGATTTTTAATTTTGGTCTTCAAAAAATATGAAGACGAGGACTTGCGCTAGGCATAAAATTCCAATTTTGGTTTTTGGAACTATACCATCGTCGCGAAAGTCGATAATATATATAAATGTAACTTGATTGCATGTTTTGGAAAATGATTTTGATTTTTTTGAGAATGCATGTAGTTGTCTTTATACTAAACAACTGTTCTTCAAAGAAGAAAATGAATTTATTCCAAACAATTTGCAAAAATATTTCAAAGTATCTTAAAGACAAAAGTTAGATTTATAAGGAATCCCATGTGCGTATGTGAGTTCATTAACAATCTTGATTTATCATAATGATACACAAAATCTCTCAAATACAAATGTGTGTGCAATTTCATTGTTCATTTACCAGTTGTGAGCAAGATAATTTGATACAAGTGATTTGAATGAACCAAATAAGTGTTCATTAACCATGATTTAGATGCATACAACCATACCAGACTACTATGTAGGTCGGGTTATCAAGAGCTAGCTAATCCATAAGCAGACATAGGTCTATACAAAAGAAGGTCGCTAATGTGACAGACATATCACCACGCTAAGAGTTACCCAAGGCCAATAAGGTTGGGCACAAACCACCTGTTATGGGGCTTACCTCACAGTTTTTGAATAATTGAGAATTCCAAGGATTCAAGCTCATAAACCCTTCTTTTCTTTTCAAGGGGTAGGGAAAGGGATTTTATTGCTTTTGCTTTTGCTTTTCTCTTTTGCTTTTTTTTTTTTTTTTTGTACTTTTGTATTTTGGCTTGATATTTGAAATAATGCTGAAATAACTTGTTTTTTTTTTTCTTTTTCATTTGAAATTTTCTTTTCTTTCTATGCTAGGGATACTTGCTCGGATTAGCTGTAGAGCAAGGGATTTTTATTCCGGGTAGGGGTGAACTTGTCCTTTTGCCAATTCTCAAAGATTCTAGACCATGTGCATGATAGGATAGCAGGGGAAACTTTTCGCTCAAGAACCACTTCTACTATGTAACATAGCATGGAAATTACAAATGTAATCATTTTATTGTGAAAAGATATGCTTGGTTTAAGTAAATAACAAGATCAATTCTCTATGCTCAAACTTTATTTAATTGAATTTTGTGTACTTTGATATAAGAGAGATTAGTAATCATGCCAGATAAAATCAAGATATTTATTTTTGTGTTTGTGATAGTGGGGGATTCCAAATAAATGCTAATTTATCCAAAATAAATTGAAAAATATAACTACAATACTTGAAGAAGAAATATATACAACAAATATTTGTGAAGAGTTTGATGATTTTGACTCTCTCTTTCTTCTTTATTATTTTTTTTTGGTTTTGAAAAGAGTCAATAATATTGCTGTTTTGACTTTTTATTTTTATTTTATTTTTTGTTTGTTTTTGTGTAAACAATTATATATATATTTTTAAAATGAGACAACATGCAAAATATGTACAAATGATGAAATAACCACATTTTATGCGTAATATCTCTTAAGATGCATAATATTCATAGGTTCTTTTAAATCTTTACCATATAAAGTAGCTAATTTGTATGCTCGTAATTCAAATTTAGCAGTGATAATATATGGTCCAAGCCAGTTGGGCTCAAATTTACCTTTAAGGTCTTTAGTTGCATTAGTATTTTTTTGATTTTCTTTTAAAACAAGGTCGCCGACCTCAAAGGATCGATGATGAACTTTCTTGGCATATGATCTTTTAAGCTTGTTTTGGTAAGCACGAAGATGCTCCAAAGCATTGATGCACTTTTCATCTAGAAGTTCCAGCTGACTGAGTCTGCCAGCTCGATATTCATCTCCTACTTTGGTATCTTAAAGTAGTAGAGCCAAAGAAGGAACTTCTAATTCAAAGGGAAAAACGACATCAACGCCATAAACCAAGACAAAAGGTGAAGTTCCAGTGGGAGTTCGAACACTAGTTCGATAGGCCCACAAAGCTGGATATAATTGAATGTGCCAGTCGCGGCCAGTTTTATTGACTAATCTTTTGAGAATTTTGATTAAGGTTTTGTTAGATGCTTCTGCTTGACCATTACCCTGAGGATAATAGGGAGTGGACCAGCGATGTTGAATCTTATATTTTTGGCATAATTTTTTAACATCTTTATTTTTTAAACAAGTTCCATTGTTTGAGATGAGATTTGCAAGAATTCCAAACCTACAAATGATTTGATTAAAAATAAATTTAGAGACTTGAGTTCCAGTGCATGAAGCTAAAGGCATAGCTTCAACCCACTTCGTGAAATACTTAGTGGCGGTTATGATGAATTTGTGTCCATCAGATGACACAGGATTAATTTTGCCAATAATGTCTAAGCCCCATTTTGAAAAGGGCCAAGGAGATGAAATAGCTTGCAGCTCTTGTGCAGGCGCATGGACAAGGTCAGCATGTTTCTGGCACTTGTCACAATGGCGCACATAATCATGTGCATCCTTTTCCATGGTAGGCCAAAAGTAGCCTATCCTAAGGAGATTTTTAGCAATGACACTACTACTGAAGTGTCCTCCACAAGATCCATCGTGGGCTTCACTTAAAGCTGATTTGGATTCTTCTAGATTCAAACATCTCAATAGGATACCTTCAAAATATCTCCTATATAAAGTATTGCCAATTATTACAAATCGACTTGCTTGTCGACGTAATAATCAATGCTAGTTTCTATTAGAATTGGCAGGGAAAGTCCCATTTTGGAGAAAATCAATTATATCCATATACCAAGGTTCAGGAGTAGTTTCATTGATTAGAAACACATCCAAAGGTTCTAAACATGACTTATTTGAAGTGGGTTCCTGGAGTCGATGAATAATGATGGTGGCATATTTGTCATCTAACTCCAAGGGCAGAAGAGATGCAGTTGCGGCCATAGCATCAGCCACATGGTTGCTAGTTCGCGAAATAGCTTCCAAGGTAACTTTATCAAACAAGGATAACAATTGCAAAACATATGCTTTATATGGGTGTAATTTATCATCTCTGGTCTGATAAACTTCATTAATTTGGTTTATGACAAGTTGAGAATCACCAAAAACTAGCAGATGTTTGATTTTTAATGCCAAGGCAACTCGTAATCCAAAGATTAGAGCCTCATATTAGGCAATATTATTAGTGCAAGCAAATGTTAATTTAAAGGACAAAGGTATAAGATGTTTTTGTGGGGATATTAAAATAATACCCGCACCAGCCCCACTCATGCATCGGGCTCCATCAAAGTATAAGGACCATTGTTCAATATGGTCTGCCTCTAATTGAAGGCATTCATCGGGAAACTCAATGATGAGGGGATGGGTAGACTCTAAGGGTGCAACAACTAATTGATATGCTATGATTTGACCCTTAACGAGACTTTTGTCCTATGAACGTGAGTTCAAACTCGCTTAGAGCAAGAACCCACTTTGCTGTG
Organism: Wollemia nobilis; assembly: GCA_028583015.1. NCBI lineage: Eukaryota > Viridiplantae > Streptophyta > Pinopsida > Araucariales > Araucariaceae > Wollemia > Wollemia nobilis. Next base: position 6,522,939 of record JAQPPZ010001050.1, on the reverse strand, counting down.
CGACCCGATAAATAAGGTCGACTCATGAGATACCTCAAGGGATCATATTTAGCAATGACATATATTTTTTGACTGAGCATATAATGACGTAATTTCTGCATAGAAAATACGACTGCTAGACATAATTTTTCTAATGCTGTATAACGGGTTTCATAACTGATGAGGATTTGGCTAATATAATAATTAGCACGTTCTTTCTTCTCATCATCAAGCTGAGCTAACATAGCTCCTAAAGCAAAATCTGAAGCTGAAATATATAGGAGAAATGGGCGATTAGGTCTAGGTGGTGAAAGCATAGGTGGGTTAAGGAGGTATTGTTTGAGAAGTTCAAAAGCTTCCGTACATTTGTCGTCCCAGTTAAAAGGAACATCCTTCTTAAGGAGCTTAAGAAAGGGAGTGGTTTTGTCCGCCAGCTTATCGATGAAGCGACGGATGGCTTGAAGCTTACCTTGTAAAATTCGTAACTCAAATATATTGGTAGGTGCGGGCATATCAATGATAGCCGCAATATTGAGAGGGTCGATTTTGATACCACATAAAGAAACTAAAACCCCTAATAGCTTACCGGACTTAACTCCGAATATGCATTTGGTTGGATTTAATCGAATAAGGTATTCTCTTAACCGATTAAACACTTTTCTCAAATCAGCTAAATGATCATCTTCTTTAATAGAGCGAGCTATAATATCATCTACATAATCATGTAGGATATCATGCATCATATCATGAAAGATATAAGTCATAGCTCGTTGATATGTTGCGTCGGCATTCTTTAAACCAAATGGCATCACTTTCCAACAAAAGGTACCCCAAGGGGTAGTAAAGGTTGTTTTAGCCTGATCTTCAGGAGCTATCCTAATCTGATTATAGCCAAAGAATCCATCCATTAGGGACATCATTCCACTCCTAGCGGTAAAGTAAATGATTTGATCCATGTTTGGAAGAGGAAAATCATCTTTAGGGCATGCAACGTTAATATCTCTAAAGTCCATGCAAACCCTAACTTTGGTAGCTTCTTTCTTGGTGATTGGAACTACATTCGAGATCCATTCAGCATAATCAATAGCTTGTATGAAAATAACATTCAGGAGTTTTTCTAACTCCCCTTTGACTAGCGGGGCCACTTTGGGATGCATTTTTCTAAGTTTTTGTTTAACAGGTTTAGCATCCGGATGGACTACTAGATGATGCATGACTAAAGAAGGGTCCAGACCTGGCATATCTTCATATGTCCAAGCGAAGACATCTTCATATTCTTTAAGGAATGCAATGTATTCATCTTGTTTTTCTTGACTTAAGGCTGATCCAATATTGATTATGTGAGGAGTATCCTCAGTTCCAATGTTAACTTTAATGACGTTTTCTACTTCCATGTGTAGATCTCTTTCAAAATTAGGTGGGGCGGGTGAAATGCCCAATTCTTGTAATTATTTTAAGGTTAAGTTGGATAATTTGTCTTGATGAGTGGTGGCCTCAAGTTGGGCTATAGTTGGTATAGAACCATCAAAATAAAAACCATTGTGTAACAACTCTTCAATGAAGACATCATGGAAAATATCTCCTTCCAACTCCTCATCGGATTCAGCAATCAATTCAGGGTAAGCTATGGATAGCATATTACATGTAAATGGCTGATTCGTTGGACACAAAGAATCTTGTTTATCTAGATAATCTTGATAACATATGAGTTGATCATCATCTTCAAAAGGGAAGGGTTGACCCTTACTAGGAAATAGGCCCACACCACATCGGGTGGGCCATGGTTCTACCTCAATAGGTTCTTTCATGCCATTTTGGAAAGGTCCCAAGCCTTTCCCTTTATATCCCATTTTAAAAATTATGGGTTTAGCTTTAATATATTCATTAGTAAAATAACATCGTGCATATCCCTCATGATGAGTTTTGATATTTTGAGGTATTCTTCCCCAATCATATCCTTTATAAATAAAAGCACAACTCCCGACTTGGTAAGTACTTCCCATAGGTTGTGGGAGGCCCAAAGTACGAGGAGATGGTGGCAAATTATTTAAAATAATTGAATCTTGCATAAAAGCATTTATTTTTTATGATATTAAGACTGTGGATAAATCCGGTAAAAGTTCATCAGAAAGAGCATAAGATGTAGAAGGATCATTCCCTATATCTTTAGATGTGGAAGGTATGATAGATGTTGATAATGTGGAAGTGTTAATGAATGGGTCTATAGGTTTTGAAATGATAGGGATGGAACATGAAGAATTGTTTGTGGATTTAAGATCTTTTTGAGGTTCTAGTGTGGTTTGTTCAGAATATGGTTGAGTTAAATGTATAGGTGTAGTTGATGGAGTAGATGATGTTATGTGTGTGTTTTTCACACGTTTAGATGAAAAATAAGAATTAGGATGTGTGGATGACAGAGCGGGGCAAAATTGCACTCCAAAAAGTTCTGCCAAAGCACACATATCAAAGGGTCTAGGGTCACCATGGATAGTGACCAACTGATTTTTAAATTCAAATTTAACACATTGGTGTAAAGTGGAGGGAACCGCTCGCATCGCATTGATCCAAGGGTGACCCAAAAGTATATTGTATGATGCAGGGCAATGTACAATAAACACGGTTGTATCTAGGGTTCTAGGACCAACTTGCAAGGGTATAGTAATGACTCCACATGTTTCTTGTGTCTCGTCATTGAAAGCTTTGATAATCATGTCAGTTTTCTTCATTTCATCACTTCTAAAGCCAAATCGTTGGTAGAAGTCAAAAGTGCAAATGTTTAGAGATGAACCATTATCAATCAAGACTCTTTTAACAGCTACATCTCCAATTAGAGCAGTAATATATAAGGGATTATCCTTATGTAAACTGTGTTGTGGGATATCTTTATCCCGGAAGTCAATACAATCGACTTCTCGAGTGATGATAGTATTGGACATGGCTTTAGGTTGAATATTTTGAGGTACCATCATTTGGCTTAATGTAAGCATTAACTCATCCCTATGGGTAGGAGAAGATCTTAACAAGTCCAAAAGGGAAATTCTGGCTATAGTATTGGATAATTGTTCATTAATATTGTAAGGAGGTTTTGGTTGAACATTAGACATATGATTCCCTTTATTGGGATTTTTCAAAATAAATGGAGCTGATCCATCATTTTGAGTTTGATCTTGTTGAGAGTTTTGAGCCTATTGTCTGGTAACAACTCCGATGGTACCTACAATGTTATATTGAAGATGCTGAATTGGTCTTGGTTGAGCATTTATGGCTTGTTCATTAGGAAGGAATTGATTAGAAGAGGGTCGAGTAGTAACTCTTCTAGGAAATGGTTCTTCTGGAACCATAGCATATGTGATAGGTTGAATAGGATCTGATTCGTTTTCAGAGCTATTCGATTGGTTTGAGGTGATGCCTACTTCACTTTCAGTATCCGATTCTACATCACTAGGATCGGGAGTTTGAAAATTATGTAGGGGCCTGGTCGTGACCAAGGATAAAGTTGTGTCAAATATTTGAGGATCCTGAATAGGTAATTGTCCGCTAATAGTCCCTACATATCGGGTAGGAGGGGGAACATTATGATGTTCGATTTGATTGGCCACTTCTTTACCATGGTTTGGTAAAGGATGTTGAAATATATCCAATGATTGATTAGCATTTTGATTTTGATTTTGGGGAATGGTCTTTTGAGCGTTATTAGGAGCATTTTGTTTAGGTTGGAAAGCTTGCACCTCCATTTCATTATTATCAATCAAGTCTTGTATTTTATGTTTCAATCTTTTGTAAGAATTTGTAGCATGTCCAGGTCCTCTATGAAAGTCACAGTGTAGATCGGCTCTGTATCCGGGTATAGTTGGATCAGGTTCCCGATAGTGGTAATTGAATCAAGCCTCGTGCTAATAATTGAGGTAGAATGGTTGATAAAGGTTGATTCAATCTAGTAAATTCTCGAGGAGGTTTATCAGGGGGTTTTAATATAAATTTTTTTGTTGTCTTTGTTGTATTGATATTAGCAACGTTTCTGCTGTCAGTGACTCCGTCACCTACAACTTGTTTGTTTTTATACTGATTTTTGGATGTTTTCTCATCATCTTTATTTTTGAGGTGACCTCTCCTAATGAGAACATCTTCTACCCTTTGAGCTAAGTCTATAGCTTGATCGAAGGTGGTTAATGTAGCAGTTGATAACTCATAGGAGATTTGTTCTTGCAAATTATTGATAAAAATGTCCAACATTTCCCTATAAGGTAGCACAAAGTGCAGTTTTCCTATCAACTACCTCCATCTAGCTAAGAAATCAGCAAAACATTCATCTTTGTCTTGTTTTAAGTTGTACAAATCTTTAATGGTGACATGCCTCTCGATGTAGGCACTAAATTGATGGACAAACGATTCAATTTGTTTCTTCAAAATTTCTCAAAGAATGAGTGGGCAATTGATAGTACCACTCTAATGCCATTCCTCCTAAAATTTTTGGGAACATTTTTAGTAATAGCAAGTCATCATGTGATATATCATGACATGCTATCCTAAACATACGAAGATGCTCTATGGGATCTTCAGTTCCTTTATATATAGGCAGGACGGGCATGGGAAAGTGTTTAGGGTATGGTTGTGCTACAACTATGGGATCCAAAGGTTGACTACATATCTCTCGATAATTATACGAGGGACGGTAGGGATCTATCTGGTCCATACGCGAAGCTAACTGTTTCACCATGGCTTCCAGATTACTAGTTTGCCCACCATATTGGTTCGGTAGGGCATTAATATGAGATTTGTGAACATATGGAGGGACATGAAGATTAGATGCTATATTGCTATTGTGTAAATTGTTGGTAGGAAGGGTGTTATGAAGAAATCTTGAAGTTGTATTATGTTGTATGCCCGATTGTTGAAAATTGGTGTTTGGATTCATTTTAGGTTTTTGTCGATTTGAAGCATATTGATCAATAGTTTGGCGAAGTAAAGCGGTGAAGGAAGTTTTCTTTTGTGTGGGAATGATTTTAGGCTCAATAACGGGTTCCTTAGGGGGTTGGGTAACCTGTTGTTTTGGCATGTTTTGAATCATAGTGACCATATCTCTATTGGATGGTCCAGCTTTATCACTTTCTTGATCAATGAAAGACAAGGGATTAGTGTGTATGTCAAACATATGTTCCATGGCTGCTTGAGTGTCACTAATTTGCCCTTTATCAATACAAACTGCCATATTAAGAGCACCAATGTTATTATTGAAAAATTTCCAGAAATGATCTAAGTTATCAAAAGCAATAGTTCCATCTAAAGCTATTCTAGGGGATGAGGATCCTTCCTCTTTAAGGTTTTCTTGTTGTTCATTTTCTTCAGCCAGGTCATCTTCTGGCTGTTCTAGAGTTTCTCCTTCCGGAATTGATTCCTTAGGAAGGACATTTGGGTTTTTTGTTTTGTCTTCTAACCAATCTTCTTCTTCTTGTTCAGTTTGTTTACCATTCCTAAGTTTAGGCATTGTGCTTAAATTTAGATTTCAACAAATATATATATATATATATATATATATATATATATTATATATATATATATATATATATATATATATATATATATATATATATATATATATATATATATATATATATATATATGTGCAACAAGCTTAAGAGGTATATATTTTAATTATATACCTACTATAGTATTTGAAATAAAATGTTTTTGGTTTTTGTTATGTTTTGGTTTTTTCTTGTTTTTGTAACAATATTATAAAGATAACAAACAACACACTAAATGCAAGCAATAATAATAATGAAAGCAATGATCTAGTTTTCTATAAACAATTTATAAATATCATTAATGGGCTCAAGTTCTTTAGGAGTCATGAAGTGTTCTTCAAATTGAAAATTTTCTTTCAAGAATTTAACAAAAAGTGCTATAGTGATATTATCTGTCTCAGACTCTGGTTGGTAGAAATAGAGTTCGTGGCAATACTCTCGATATAACATAGCTCAAGGAACTCTCCTCCATATTTCCCTATCCATAAGAATGACCTCTTGATCTTCTACATGACCTAGGAATTGGTGTATAACAGCTGCGTTCTCGAGGTATTCCTCGAAGGTGAACAATTTTGAAGACACAAGAGCTCTCCTATAAGCTAACCACCTATGGTAGGCTCTCTGAAGTTCATGATAAAAAATGAGTTGATGAGGATCCAGGATCCTATCTAGGGCAAACCTCTTGATTTGTCTAAATTCGGTTGATCTAGATGAAATGAGGTCTAATCTCCTATCAAGTTCTTTCCACAAAAGTTGATTTCTATCTGTTTCAGGCACACTAAGCACATAATTAACTTCTATGGCTGCTAATTGGTTTTCAACATTTATAGTAACTGCTAGTATTTTCTTAGGAGCTACCATCTAGACATGATATGCAACTTAGTAGTTTTCTAATAATTTTAAATGCATCTATGTTTTTGTTTTGTTTTTTTTTTGTTTTCAAAAGGTTTTAGTTTCACGTCGGGTTCACCAAAATGTATCGTTCCAAATTTTTCGCACCCTTACCTTCAGGCTCAAGGATCCACACCCGAAATGGGGATGGGAAAAGGATGGGATAGTACCTCAGACTGAGAGGCCCTTTGAAGGTCCCTCCTCTCGAGGGAGGGGTATTAAGGTGATTTTTTGATGGATGGTGGGGTTCACCAGGAAACATTTAGTGGCAGTTTCCACGCCTAGGTTGGGAATGTGTTTAATGTGTTCAATTTTATCTTTAAACATCCAAGTCCTAGGTTTGGCCAGATGAATCTAAGTGTTCTATTATGAAAATGCAAATTAAATAAATACAAAAAATAGATTTGGACAGAAAACAAAAATAATACGCTAGATTAAAGAACTATACCTTTTTCGTATGTCTGATGAATGTTCTGATTTTTGAAGCAGTCTAGATCGTCTAGAATTTGACAAGATTGTCTGAGATCTGATGGGATCATCTGAGATCTGATGAATTCATCAGAGACCTGCAAACAGAGAAATAGATACAAAATACTAGAAATGCAACTATTCTAACAAAGAAAAATGGTGTAAAATGGCAACATAGATGCTAAGGTGATAATCACAAATAAAAATTCAAGTAGATTATGAAGTTCTAATGACAAATTATGACTTCATTGTGCACTTAAGCTATATGGGTGAACTCCAAGATGCAGAAAAATAAGGAATAATAACAAATTTAACTAAATGCAGGATAAATCAACAAAGTGAGAAAATGCAAACCCTAGGCATTGATTGCCCCCAATGTTGACTGCAGTCAAAATCATCTCGGATTGGTATGAAATCATATCGAATTGAACAGGATCGTCTGCGATGATCTAAGCTTGCTTCGGCTGAAAAACAATGAAGTTCTTGCAAACAAACTTGGAAAAATATAAATGCAAATGGTGGTTTAAGATAGTCTAATGCATGTAGAATTCGTGTTACAGGGAATTTCAGCCAGAGGGAATGCCAAGAGGGGGTCCTAAGGTTAAATAGGCTTAGGATGGAGGTTAGGAGGTTGGAGATCATCCTAATTTGGAAGATCTCCAATGGGGGAGGTCTCTAACGGTGCAGACACGCTTCTGCCCGGATTAGAGACGCCGTTGAAACATAAGCTAACTATGCACAAATCAGTTTGGGATGAGATCATCTGGACGTTCTTCTCTAGAAGAAATCATCCGATTTGAGGCGATATCATCTGATCGACGACGATATTGTCAAATGGACAAAACAAACTCTAAAAATGGTGCAGAAAACAAGGAAACGGGCAGCAGGCGGTTTGGGAGCGATTTTGGGGTTGAATTTGAATTTGAATTATTACTAATGTAATTTTAATTATTTCCTAAGGTTTGCTGTGCCAATTTTAGGGTGCTACAATTCCAATATGAGTACCAAGTTGGTCTTGTAGTTCCCTGTCAAAACTTAAATGAAGTCAAATATCATTTTTATGAACATAGATTTTAGATAACTTATCATACAAAATAATCAATCATTTCTTTGAAGATAACTTAGCCAACATAAATCCATCAAATACAAACATTATTTTTATGAACATAAGTTTTTCATAACTTATCATATGGAATAATCAATCATTCTTTTTAAATATAACTTAGCCAACATAAATCCATCAAAATTTTTTTTTTCCAAGGGAGGGTCATGACATCGTCCCCTTCTTAGGCTTAACACAACCCTCTATGTTTCATAAAATTTTAATCAATAACCAACAATTACATTGCATTTTCAAACAAAAATGAAAAATGTTTTTGCATATATGCTACTTTCTCCCAAGTAGCATTTCTCTCAGAGTAGCAGTCCCACTAGATCTTGCATTGCTCTAGAGTCCCTTTCCTTGTCGATTTGGAATGGAACTCAAGTATTTTTACTAGTTGAACCTCTATAGCCTTTGGATTCACCATCTACAAATTAGAAAAGTCCCACACATGATCAAGATTAGCAATGTACTTTTTAAGCAAAGAAATGTGAAAGGTGTCATGAATCTTGGATAAAATGGGTGGTAAGGCAAGTCAATATGCCACAAGACTAATATTCTCTATAATTTTAAAGGGTCCCACAAAATGTGGATCAAGTTTTATGGACTTGATAGCACTTTTATTTGGTATCACTCTCAGGAACACTTTTACTCATAGTGCAAACTCTCTTGGTGATCTCTTAAGATCGACATAGCTTTTCTGATGATCCACAACTTCCTTAAGCCTTTATTTAATTATTCTTAATTGTTGCTTCATTTTCCTTATCATGTATAGTCCAAGAACAATCTGATCCTCTATATTATTCCAAGATAGTCATGTTCTACACCTCCCACCATATAGAGCTTCAAATGGCACCATTCTTAAGGTTGAATGATGACTGTTGTTGTAGGTAAATTCTACCAAATGTAGGTAATATTCCCATCAAGTTTTTTGATCCATATAATACATGCAAATCATGTCCTTTAAGACCTAGTTTACCCTTTTAGTATATCCATTAGTTTTTGGATTATATGTAGAACTGATGTTCAACCTAGTGCCAATAGCATGATGTAAAGCTTGCCAAAACTCAGATGTGGATCTAGAGTCCCTATCTAAAATGATTACTTTTAGGAAACCATGAAGCCTGAATATCTCTTTGGAAAATGTATTAGCCATAATCATGTTATCATATTTGGTGTTTCTAGGTATTGAAATGCACAAACTTTTTCAGTATGTCGACAACAACTAGGATTGCATCATGCTAGAATCTAGTATTTGGTAGACCTACAATAAAATCCATCGAAATAACCTGCCATTTCTATGTAGGTACATATTGTAGATATAGAAATCCTATAGGATGTCTTTTTTCTTCCTTTAACTTCTAACATTCTAGAAATTAGGTGATAAATTTAGTTATGTTCCTCTTCATCCTTGGCCAATAGAAATTTTTCTTCATATTCTCTATCATCTTTGCCCCACCTGGATGAGAAAAATATGGGGATTTATGCACTTCATTCATGATCATTTTTATTAGATCACAAGCCTCAGGAATTACTACTATATCCTTAAAGCACAAGAAACCATCATTGATGCTGAAATCCTTACTTGGGTTTCCTTCCCATATTTTTTTGAATTTGACTACAAAACACATACTAATGTTGCATTTCTCTAATTTGTTTCATAAAATTGATATGGATGTGTGTTAAATTAGCTATATTTCTTCTCCTACTCAATGCATCAATGAATTTATTTCTTTTCCTTTTATATATTCAATAACAAAATCATGTTCAACAGGAAATTCCATCCACCTTCTCTACCTAGCATTTAGTAATGGTTGAGTGAATATATATTTCAGGCTATTATGGTCTCTTCTCAACTCAAATGGTTTCCCTAACAAGTGGTGTCACCAAATCTTGAGAGAAAAAACCATTTTTTTCCAGTTTTAGATCATGGGTTGCATAATTAAATTTCATGTCATTTCAGTTTCCTTGAACCATAAGCTACCACAACTTCATCCTGAGAGAGCACTCCTCCCAAACCTTCCAATGATGCATCTGTACATATGGAAAAACTATACTGAGGATCAAGTATCTTTAGTATGGGGGATGTAGTGAGTCTTTTTTTGAGCTGATCAAAAGCTACCTCATATTTATTAGTCCATTTGAACTCTTTTCCCTTTATTTGAAGGTTAGTTATTGGAGCAGTTATCTTGGTGCAATACTTTACATAACAATTGTAGTATCCAATCAAACCCATAAAAATCTAGAATTCTATCACATTTGTAGGTGGTGGCTAGTTCACTATGGATTCTATCTTCTTAGGATCTACCATGATTCCTTTTGATAACATAATATGCCCTAAATATTGCACTTTTAACACATAAAATTCACACTTCGATAGATTCTCGTATAAATGATTCTTCCTTAATATATTCATATTAATCCTAAGGTATTAATCATGCTCTAGATTATTTTGGAAATATATCAAAATATCATCTAAGAACACAAGGACAAATCGGTCCAAAAGTTTACTAAAAATTCTATTCATTAGGTTTATAAATGTTGTCGGTGCATTCGTTAGAACAAAAGGTTATATAATGAAGTCATAATGTCCATATCAAGTTTTGAAGTCTATATTAAGGGTATCCTCATTGTGAATCCTCAATTGGTGATATCCTAATTTAATATCGATCTTTGAGAAGATAGTGGCATATTTGAGCTGATCAAAGAGGTCTTTGATAATAGGAAGAGGATATCTATTCTTGATGGTTGTCTTATTCAAAATTCTATAATCTATGCACAATCGTAAGGAACCATCCTTATTTTTAATAAATAGCAATAGTGTACCCCATGGTGACACACTTGGTGTTACTTACTCCTTTTCCACTAATAATTACAACTATATTTTTAGCTCTTGCATATAAATAGGATTCATTCTATAAGGAGCCCTATGTATGGGCTCTATTCCTGGTTGACGATCAATTATGAAATCAAATTCATGCTTTACGGGTAGTCCAGGTAACTTTTCTAAAAATACATCTTTGAAATCTTGAATAACTAAGTATTTTTTGAACACCTCTCCCTTGATATCATATTCTTTTTCATTTAATTTTACTACATAAATTGTTCCCCATTTATTTATTGCCTTCCTAAGTTTTATTTCAGAGAGGATATAGGGTCATAAAGACCCTTGTAGGCTATATACCCTCTATACTTTTTGGCCATCCTCTGAGTATTCCATCCATATATCCTAGAAATTGATCATGGCCTTATGTGATTGCAACCAATCCATACCTAAGACTACATCGAAGGCATGTAGTAGTGCTACATAAAAGTAACCTATAGTTGTATCACTAGGTAAGGTAATATCAGTCATATGGTAACACTGATATATAGAATAGGTTTATCTTGAGCCATGCTCAACCTTCCACCCATTTTCCAATATTCTTGGCATTTATAACATTTATTTAATTAAACTAGTTGAAACAAAGTTATTTGTGGCACAACTATCAATTAAGATTCTAACATTTCTACCAAATTTCTTACCTTTGATCACTACTGGAGTGGTTTGGCCTTCCAAAATCTAATTCCCTATTATTACATAAATCTTGTGTGCTAGTTCCTTTTGATCAGCATCCTTGAAGGTGAGTTCCTTTCCATTCAAACTTGGTTTAGCTCTGTATGGATATTTTTTGGCATAATGGGATCCTCTACAATTGAAGCATCCCTCTTTAGGTCCAAGGTGAGTTTTCTACTTCAGTCCTTCTTCTACCTTCAAAGCCAATGTAGGGTTGGCATGTCCCTGTTGTGGGTTTCCGTTATTCCTATTGTTACAATCCTTTCCTTGGAACCTATTTCTAAACCTTCCATGCTTTTTGGTATTTCCTCTATCCTATCTAAAGAAACTTTTGCTTGCTTTCTCCTTTTCCCACTTCATGTAACCTGCATTGTTTCTTTTCCTCAGTGCCTCTCTACCCTGCTCATCTAAACCTTCATATTTTTAATAGATTTTAAGGTAAGCCTCAGCTTTCCTAGCCAAATCGTAGGCCCTCTAAAGAGTATTAGGCTCCCTCATGTCCACCTCATGTCCTAATTTGAGATCTTCTCCTAGAATGAACTTATGAATTTTCATTTTCTCATTGTATGTAGGCACATATTTTAATAGCCTAATTTTTTTTGGTAATATACCTCCACCGTATTTTTCCCTTTCTTAAGATTGGTGAATTCCTCAAATTTCTAGGAATAATTGTGTTCCATGAGATATCTATCCTTGAAATCTACCATAAATTCTTCCTATTTTAGATAAACTACCTCTTCAATCCATTTTTCCCACCAACTCAAGCCATCACCTTGTATATGTAGAGTGGCATAAGATATTCGGGTTTTGGTAGAATAGTTCTTCATGTTACAAAAATTCTCTATTTCCTTTAGTCAAGCTTAAGCTTTATCTCCATCTTCATCCCAATTGAACTTGGAGGATTTTAGATGCTTCATACATTTTATCAATTCTACATCTAGTTGAATTTCGACCTGTTGTGCTTATGGTAAGAGTTCATGGACTTACCCTACTCTAGAATTCTTGGGCTATAAACCTTGATTCAACAAGGCTTCTAATAGTTGCTTTTGGGTTTCCATCTGTTCCCTCAGTAATGCAACTATTGTAGCAAGAACCCCCTATCATTATTAGAAGTATCTAAACCTATGTCTATGGTCCTAACCTCTATATTATTTTGTCATGTCTACCTCATCGATGGGAAAAAATTCCCTCTCCTTATCTTAGGTGACATTGTTCTTGGCCACACACAGGAGAGAGTAGGAATTAGTTCACAATTTCATTCTTGAATTATTTTTCCTACAAGAAACTAAATTTCTAGATATTCTATCTTGATTGTCAAGGTATACTTTTAATGAGAATGCTACTCTATAGGTGTAATCTCTACATAGTGCACATCTCATGACACTCTATCCAATCTTGCATAAGGAAACTTGCATCCCTATGAACCAAGTTCTCTTATACCAAATGTCATGACCCAAGCTTTTTACCCAAATCAACCACATGTTTTTTTTATATAATTAACCTAACCTATGTATATACCTAAACATGGTATGAAGTTTGCTTATGATCTTTGTGTTCTAGTTTGAGTTAAGTTGGCCCCTACATTGATTATTTTCCTTCCTTTGGAAAATTACACAAGTACTACCCATCCCTACACTTACACATGCCATTTAATGTGAGTGCATTAGGTAGAAGACATGCTTGTCTATTATTCTCATAATTCATTTGATGATCTAGCTCTATCCCCTTAAATCTATCAAAGGTACACACCAAACCCTACACCTTACATTGTTCTATTAATGCAAGAGCACTATGTGTATAACCAAGCTATTATTTCATTGTCATAGCATGCTAGTCTTTCCATTAATTTCTGCTTGACCAATCTCAGGAAAACTAAGCCATCATAAATATTTATCTCCTTACTATTAGAACTTAATTAGTTTTATATCCATAGTTCCAACCACCATCACAACTACTACTTTGTTTTGGATAACCATTCATTTTAACATGTTCACCCTTTAAGTGAGTTTTATCAAGAATATGCAATAAATAACTTATCAAGAAAATAATAAGTTCTACCCTTCTTTTATTTGAGAAGCTGCTCTTAAGAAAATAAACATAGTTAATATTTATACATCCCTCATCACATGCTTAAATTATACTTACTAGAAGCCTTTTAAATGCCCTTCTTAATACTAAGATTAATGCTGAAATAAATCACATCTATGATAGTATAAATCCATAACTCAATTATCCTTCCAAAGAAGAAACACAAATCCTATTCATAATGCATTAATTCAACACCATAAAGAATCCCACATAAATTTCCATTACAACAGATTTACCTTGGGAAAAACCTTGAAGGGAAAACCCAACCAAGAAAATATGCATTCTATTAATTCCATCAAGTAATAATGTTACATTGATAAACAAATGACCACATAGGTCACTCGTAGGGTCATTTCATACTCCCTAAGCTACACTTTTTAAAATTTTTCTTCAAATCAAAAGTGATATTTTGAATCACTGATTTTGAAACTAAGATATCCTGAGATATCTCCTTCTTCGTAACTATTGCCTACATCTCTCCTTTAAACCATATGTCATTTAATTCATATAATTAATACAACAATATTGGGATTTCAAACATAAATCCAACCATTACATTCTGTCCTTTTATCTTAAAAATAAAACATCTGTGGTTTCTCCACCTATTTCTATTTCCTTTCAAAAGTCAGAGGACTCCTTTAAGCAATTTTAGAGTATCAATATAGAGTAATCCATTTACTCATACCGAGCATATTTAATCAATTAAATTATTATAAAAAACAAATGTTCTACTAATAAATTCGAACATACATCACTTGCACCACTAATGCTTAATACCATCTCATGATATCATCTAATTTACCAAGAGTCTTCCTTCCTTCGTTGTTATCTAAATACAAAGATGATCAACTATAAGGTATAACATCAATAATAATATGGACTAATTCACATATCCAACCAAAAAATGAAAGCAATCCTAAATCTGCAATAATAAACCAATTCTCTCAGAATAACTACACAATTGGAAAAACCAACTAAAGTGATCATCATCGCTTGGTCATCCACTAGAAGGAAAAGTGTACATAAGACTTGTCCATGACTATCAGGCATCACTTTCTATATCAGAGTCTCCTATATTCTAGAAAAGTAAACTACTCACAATATATACCCATTGGCTACCTTACTACAACATCAAAGGAAACCTATGCTCTTCAGAGCCTAGCTTCACTACATTGACAGTGGAAAATGTATTTCCATGGATTCTCAACATTATCATTGCATATGGTCATCATTTGGAATATTGTTTAGGTACTTCTCCATAACATACTCCATAACATATAAGCTAAAAACTATTCAACTAGAACCACAACCATTTCCCTCCAACTTCAATACGACCCCTCTAAGAACTCTCTCTAGGAACGTAAGGGAAAACAAATGATTTGACATCTCTAGATTAAAAAAATGAGGTTCCACAAATCAGATTTATTTTTTCTCTTAACTCATAGACACAACAAAGAGAAATAACACCAATTTTCAATACACATCTAAGCTACTCTAGAAATGAGTACCATCATTATTTAACTATGGCTCTTAAAAAACTGATAAAAATATTGGTACAAAACCATAGCATCACTCTAATAAAATGATAGCAAATCTTATCAACATAAACATATTAAGATACAATTTTCATTTTCTATAATTACCTTGAAGACGTAGTCTTTCCCAGTCCTGTCAATGATATTTCTATTGGAGATCTTCTTGAAGACGTAGTCTTTTTCCAGTCCTGACAATGACTTTTATCTTGGTGATCTCCTCGCACACCGTATTCTATCCTCCTATCTTTTCCAAAACTACAAAAAATCTGCCCTCATTTTTTTCCCGATGGCCTCCTTACCAGGCTCCTTTACCTATTTGCCCTTCACATTCCAAAAATTTCATAACTTACCACTTTGTCTCATCAATGCTTTCCTTATTATATCCCATGCAGTCATAATGGAACTCCACCTACTATTAGCATAGAGTTTGCATCTTCAACCCACAACTTGGGTTGGTCCCAACAACTCTAGGTCTTTCAGTAGTGAATGGTCATAAGTTTATTTCACATACAAACAACTCCCTCATAAGTACAAACATAATAATATTATTTATCCATAATCAAAGACTTCTCATCCTACATAATCACAAGGTAAAACATTAGTTCGTTAAGTCTAAGTTAGGATATATATCCCCATATTTATATACATGAAAAGTTATCATGAATATTCCAAGATGAGTACTGAGTTGGTCTTGTAGTTCCCTCGCAAAACTTAAATGAAGTCAAACATCATTTTTATGATTATAAGTTTTATATAACTTATCATACGGAATAATCAATCATTCCTTTGAAATATAACTTAGCCAACATCAATCCATCAAATACAAATATCATTTTTATGAACATAAGTTTTTTATAACTTATAATACAAAATAATCAATCATTTATTTAAAAGATAACTCAGCCAACATAAATCCATCATACAAAAAATCTACCAAGGGAGGGTCATGACAGTACCATTATATCCCATTCTTATAAATATTTTTGAACCAATATCTTTCAAAATATATAAATTCAACATCATCACTCTAATTTCAATCACAATTCTTACAATACAATATCACATCATCAGAGTGATATTCCACACAAATTGAAGTGCCATTATCATTATCATTATCTCAAGCATAATTACTATTACAATCAATTTTGACAATATGACCTTTAGGATGGCAAACACAACCACCTTTTGCATCACCTTTATTTTTACAAATAATATATAAATCATTGGTGTCACATGTTATATCTTTCCCATATATAAGATCCTTTGTATTACAATACACATTTGCCTTCATTGACATCAAATCACTAGTATCATAAAAACCATCGAACATTACATGGTTTAAATAATATGCAACACAACTGACATTTATCCATTATATAAGATCTCTTTTGTCATAAAAAATATTTGATATCAGGCTTGAGATCACTTATGGTACAACAAACACTAGCCATTGTAGGCTTCAAAGCAAAATTTGGTCTTTGAAGAAGGTCATTTGTATCACAAGTTGTATCTTCTCTTTGAACAAGGTCACATGTATCGCTACCATCATGATCATTAAATCACATATATCACAATTAATATATATCCTCTAAAGAAGATCATTTGTGTCACAACACATATTTTTCATCATGGGCTTCTCCTTCAACCTTTCAACTATTTCTTCTTGCCTTATATACTTCTCCTTAAGTATAGTAATAGTAACTAATACTTTGTATATTATCAATCCTACAAAAATAGGTAGTGTAACAATGTCTTCATTTCCATCATTGAGAATAGAGTGCAAGTAGCACTGAAATATTGAGAAGTTTCCTTCTTGAAATTCTTTGAAAATCATTTGAAAACACCTCATTATTTTTTATGGTATTAGAAATTCAACTAGTGCCTCTTCACTAGTTTCTTGAAAATCAAAATCTTGTGTCATATACCTATAATTTTTAACTTGTTTCTCTCCATATATCCTAACTTTTGGTTATGCACACTTTTGAATGTTAGATTGCTTTATTTTTACCTTTTTCATGTTATGTTGCCACTTGAGAGAATTTAGTGGCCTGGACCTTTTGACCCAATAGATAAATTCTTCTTTGATTTTGATGTTTTTTATTTGCACAATGTGGAGAATTGAAAAACTGAGATCTTCTTAGTAGATGTTTTGAGGTATGGTGAAGGTTCCTTATATCTCCCAATAAGTCCCCCATTTTAAAATACCACTAATATGATATACCAATCCTTTCGATATATCCACCCTTTCAATATAAATGTGGAAGAAGCTATTGCTATCAAATTATGTGGTTGTATATGAGAGAGACCTTAAGGTATGTGAAATAAATTGATACATGGTACCAAGGTGGTACGAGAGGGATTCATACTATCTATAAAACCTACTTAAATAGACCTCCTCATATGTGGGTGTAACTTCCCTAATATATTTTAAGAGTTAATTTCAGGTTTTATTTCTAACAATAGTGGTGATTAGGGTGAGTTATGGAGTGAATAAAATAAATAAATAAGGTTCCCTTATTTCTCCCCTATGTATTTTAGGATTAAATACTAGATATCATTGTTGTATCTATATTAGATAGTAAGTACAATAGCTAATAATAATAACATAACTTATAAATAATAGCTAGAGGTATTGTTAGGAATCTACTATTAAAAATAAGCTCACTTGCACAAATATTGTAAATAAACATAAATACATGGAACATAAACTATTGCAATACGAAAATTAAGTGTAGAAATGAAACAATCTATGGAATAGGTAATGGCTGAAGAGTTCCCAAAGAATGCATAATTTCTCCTTTGATTCATTGGCATATGTCACATGCTAACACAAAATTTTGAATGTCCTTCTTCATGCCCTTCCAAAAAAATATATTTAATACTTTCATAGGTCTTGATAGGAAAAATGACCTGTAGTGGGTGAAGCATGCATCTCCTTAAATATAAGTTCTCATAGTTGAGAAGTGTGGGGAATAATAAGGCATTGGATATATCACAAATCTTGTCCATACCAAGTATATCCTAGACATGAGGTAGCTTTTTTTGAAGTACAACAATCAAAGTTTGCAATCTTGAGTCCTTAAGCATATCCTCTCAAAGAGAATCTATCCACTGAGGTATGGGTGAAAATATAGCACACAACATACTTTGAACATCAAATTGGTAAGATAGGGCATCCACCATAATGTTCTCCTTACCTTTTATAGGTAATATCATAATCATAGCCCATGAGTTTAGAGACCCACTTTTGTTATTTTGGGGTAGCGACTCGATACTCTTGGAAGTACTTGAGACTTTGGTGATCT
The DNA here is from genome assembly GCA_028583015.1 of Wollemia nobilis. Lineage (NCBI taxonomy): Eukaryota > Viridiplantae > Streptophyta > Pinopsida > Araucariales > Araucariaceae > Wollemia > Wollemia nobilis. The sequence continues at coordinate 6,504,490 of JAQPPZ010001050.1, read as the reverse complement.
ATTTTAATGGAAAAATAACACCCAATGATATAGGATTTCCAGTGAGTAACTCCATGCAGATTCATGAGCATCTCCTTTGCATAAGTTGATTTACCTAAATTTTGGCTTGAAAGTGCTTTACTAGTAAAGGCCAAGGGGTGTCCTTCCTGCATCAACATGGCTCCAATGCCATTGTTGAAAGCATCACTCTTAATGAGAAATGGTTTAGAGAAATTAAGCATTGTTAAGACTGGAGTGGTTGTCATAGCATGATTTAGATTAATGAAATTCTATTCAGTTAGGGCTATGCAAGCAAAAGAATTATTTTTTAATATGGCTATTAAAGGAGCAATGATTTTGCTATAATTGCAGATAAATTTGTGGTAATAGCCTGTGAGCCCCAAAAATCCATGAATATCCATAAGAGCATGAGGCTTCGACCAATATTAAACTACTTGAATCTTCTTAGGGTTTACTTTAACTCCATCCTTCATGACAATGTGTTCCAAATATTCTACTTTAGACAACCCAAAAGGACACTTGGACTTCTTAGCATAAAGTTGATGCTAAGAAAAAAGCTACAAAGTTTGATCCTCATGGATGAGGTGCTCTTCCCAAGAGCAACTATAAACTAAAATATTATAAAAAAAAACTAAAATAAATTTATAAATAAATGGGAAAAAATGTTATTCATGAGGCTCTGAAATATGGAAGGTGCATTGGTCAAGCCAAATGGCATCCCCAAATATTCATAATTGTCCTCATGAGTGTGAAATGTTATTTTGGGAATATCTTCCTCCTTGAGCCATATCTGATGGTAACTTGAGCGAAGATCTAACTTGGAGAAAAACATAGCACCATGAATTTCATCCAATAATTCATCTACTATAGGGATAGTAAATTTACCCTTAATAGTGAGATCATTGAGCTCACAATAATCTATACAAAACTATCAAGACCCATATTTCTTGTAAACCAATAAGACTCGAGAAGAATAAAGATTGTTACTAGGCCAAATGACTCTAGCTTTTAATAATTCTTGTACTAATTTCTCAATTTTTGATTTAAGTGCATGGAAATAGTGGTAAGGTTTGATGTTAGGTGATACAGTATTAGGTACCAATGGAATTGCATGATCATGAGATCAATGGATGGTAATTCTGTTAGTTCTATAAAGAATGCATCATGCTTGGTCAAAATGAGTTACAATTTTACTAGAAATTTATCCTTGGTTGAAGGGGATGGCTGAATGACAAATATCTAAGTGATTAACTCATGAGAATATTTTTCTAATAACTTCTCCATATGGTTTGAACTGATAATATGAGGATATCCTGCTTGTAAGTTGTGAAGAGTGTAGGACCTACCATTCTATGAAAAATGCATCCATAACTTTACAAAGTACCAGGTGATGGTTTCCAAAGTACCTAACCATTGAGCTCTAATTACAATATCACATCCCTCTAGTTCAAGAGAAAACATATCAATTTTGAGCTCATAATCCCCTAGCTTAAAATTAATATTACGGTATTTGCCTTTAGAAGGTAAGGTTTTGCTATTTGCCACCATAACCTCAAAAGAGTTGTATGTATGTATGTAAAAATTGACATGCTTGGTGAGTTAGGGATCAATAAAGTTGTGTGTTCTTATTGAATCAATGAGGATTGTAAGATGTTAGTCTTTAAAAAATCCTACTACTTTCATTGTCTATGGGGTAGTAATCCTCACAAAGGCATGAACAAAAATTTTGGGCTATGGCTCTTCTTGTGTGTCACACTCATCTAGAGGTGGTTCCTCTAATATTTCTACTTTATCCTCAAGTTGTTCATTGCTTGTTGATTCTACATCGATCAATAATAGATTATTTTGGATGCACTTATGCCCTCATGTATATTTTTCATCATAATTATAACATAAACCTTGGGTACATCAAGCATCCATTTCTTTGGTAGTCAAGTACTTGTAGGGGGTAGATTTATGTTTAACATTGGATGTGATATTAGAAGGAAAATAGGGTTTAGCCTATGGAAATTTAGATGTCCTCATTTCAGTTGAGGATTTTTATTCAACCAACCATTCCAAGCTCATGGTATGCATCATAGTTTGTAGTTTGAACATCTTGACCTTAACCTTGAGATCATCATTCAAGTCACTAACAAAATAACTAAAAACAAATTCTTCATTTAATTCCTTGGTCCTATTAACTAGTTTTTCAAATTGGATCTGGTAGTCAAGGACTTTAAAGTTTTTTCTTAGTTTGGTTAATGCTCCTATGAAGTCCTCATACTCACTAGGGCCAAAATGAGTGAGTAATTAGGACTCAAAAACTTCCCAAGAAGGGTTGAGAACTATGTTGTGTAACCATTGATACCATTTTAAAGTTAAAATATGCCATAGTGATCCACAAATATTTTGGGATATTGTGAATTTTGAAAAATTGATCCAGACAACATAACCACCCATCTGCATCATTTCCATTGAAAACAAAATTCTAATATAGGAATCTTAAAGGGAGCATCATGATTAAAAAGAGTGTGAGAGCCTTTCTTGTCCCTATGGAGTCCTTTTCCATGATCAGGTTGTTCAATGTCATTATGATCAAATACCTTTGCGCCATCCTTAAGTAGTGCATTCACCTCTAAGAAGTATTCTTCAAAGTTGGATTTGGAGTTGAAATAGTCACTTCTCAAACATTGTACATCATCCTGCACACTTCAAATCACATCGACAAGGGTACTAAATGTGGAATTTGTTTGCTCAAAATTGTTGGATTGTTCTACCTCCTTTTGGTGTTCGTGAGTGCAACCAACCGTTTTGGTGTGACTTGAAAAACTACTACTGACTTACTAAAAATAGAAGTATGGTTCCAAGATTTACTATTTTTAGTAAGGAAACTAAAAAAGTGCTTGGGTGCTATATATCAAAATGATCAACCCAAAAATATGGTCACAATGAGATATATCCCATAACAATGGTTTTGGGCACCCTATACTTTTTATTATTATCTATTTTGTTGTCAAAGCTTCTAGTGTTGTCGATTTTACTCCTAGAATCTTGGTTCAAAAGTTAGGTTTTTTGTCAGCCAACCCCTTATGACACTATCCTTGCACTACTAATTATTGACACTATCACTACACTATCTGTTACTAATATTTTTCGATCACTAACACTATGGTTCCATGTACTAACTACTATCTGTTTAGACTCTATCACTAACAATTATCTACCTGCTATAAATTTTGATTATCACAAATAAATATCAAATCCAAGTTGACTATTACTATTCTTAGGCTAAAGTGATACTTGATTGTTACTAACACTGGTAGAATATTAGGACTATTTATTACAATTATTTCATTCATTTCAAATACTATTTTTGTGATAAGGAATTCTCCATCATATACTCAATTTTTGTGGGATGATTTTTTGTTGTAAGTTAAACATTCAACATAACAAAAAAGTTTTTTTAGGTTAAAATTTTAAGAAAACTAGGTTATGCTAAGCCAAAATGTATGTAATACCCCCCGTAACTCTATTATACCACATTGATGAACAATAATGCTCGGACCAATATTTTAGCCTATTACTGAAGGAGGATTCCATGCATACCCTTGAGCACACTACCTGCCTCTCTAATAGTATGGGAGGGTAATATTTTTGGATGCTATGTCCAATGTACTATGGATAATACAAGGCCAAAAAATATTTCTAGGGCTAAAGGTTTCTCCTAATTCTAGGTGATATTCCAATATACCCAAAGATACATGGGAGCTCAATTTCATAAACAAGTGTTGTTTGAGGCCTACATATTGGAACCTAATTGTCCCTCACTTCACTAGATTTTTTATGGATAATCTAGCTTAATGAAAAATGGAAAATCCTCTGTGATATTTTAAAACCCATGACACAGGGTTTTTAACCTAATAAACTATTGCAAAACAAGGAAATGACTATGTTTTTTTTTTTTGTTTTTTTTGTTTTTGTTTTTAGATAAAGGACAAGTAGGAAATAGAAAACACAAAAAATTTTACCTACCAGTCATAATGGAGGGACAAGAATTATCAGAGTCATAGTGGAACTTGGTCCTAAAAAGCACTCTAGTACCATTTGTTAGGAACCTACTATTAAAAATAAACTCACACAAATATTGTAAATAAATATAAATACTTTAAAAACAAACTATTGCAATATGGAAATTAAGTGCATAAATGAAACAATCTCACAAAGTAACTCAGGACCATAGGCCTCTTTGAGGTGGCAACCTCCTTCAATATTTTCATTAATTTCCAAAAGATACATTCGTCATGGGTCCATATCTTTTAAAGATACACTTCATGCAACCCTAACCTAATGCTCAAGATTTGGGTTCCATGCAAAATACCATACAAGCTAGAATCTTCTACCAAACATTGATTACAATATTGATAATGGTTACATGAAATGACCCCATTTGTCTAGGTGCTTTACTTGCCACATACCATTAGAAAGTATTACAAAATAACATTATAAAGGGGTATCCATATTGGAAATGGGTCATTACATAATCATATGAAAACTACAAAAATAATGTTAGGATGGCATCCTAACAAGTATTGTGTAGACCAAACACTACTTTAGATGTTAAGATTTGATAAAGGGTTGGTTGTTTGTGAAAAAATTAAAAAACTTGCATTCGATAAAGAAAATCAATTTTGTTTTTTTTTTTTAAATTTTATATTTGCTCTTTTATAAAAAAACAACCTTATACATCATCATAGCAACACTAAATAAACCTTAAAAAAAAAAACCTTATACACCTTATTTCACCTTGCTAATTAAATTTGATTATGCCTTTACATATAAAAATATTCTTATACACTTTATATCTCCTTACTAATTATATTGCTTGAAATAAAATAAGAAATATCTTATTATGTAGTTAGAAAATATAGAAAAATAATAATTATTTCTAATATATCTTTAAAAGTGTGCTTAGAGAACTTTAAAAAAGGAAGCAACTTTTTATTTTTAAAGAGAACACTGAAGAAAATCTAGTCCACCTTTTATGTATGTTGTTTAGAAATTTTTTTTAAGGGATTTGATAACTATCCACTTCTCCATGTGTGCTAACCACTTTGGAACCCTACTACCTTGGGTTTAAAAAGTGCAATAAATTTTCCAAAAAATGTCATGAATCTTCCAACAATAAAATATCATACATGTATCCTTCATCGATAAACTTTAAATATTAGTTGTTTCAGTAATGCATTAAAAAACAACCATATATCATTTGACATTAAACTTTGTTTCAAGAATGCATTTAAAATCAACCTCAAGATGTCTAGTATTAAACTTTGTTCCAATAATGCATCAACCTTATAACATTTGACAAATTTAATCATTGATTGCATTGAATAAAAAATAGCCTTATATCTCCTAGGATTAAACTTTAAACATTAACCATGCATGGAGCCTTTAGAACATAATACATTTAATATTTGAAATCATTGTCTAAAATCTATTATTATGATCTGAATGCAATTATTATTTCAGACTTATTAAATGTCAACAAAGAAATATTTTGCATAGACAATTAAAAGTAGGTATACTTTATAGATATGTACCAAATTAGTGTCCAAAGTGAATGCTTAACCAAGGATTATATTATACTCTATGTCATCGAATACACAAAGGCTTCAACTTTTGATGCATAGGCTTCTATTTTTTTTTGTCAATGGCATAAACTTGTAAAATATACACAAAAAAATTGTAAATGCTAACACTTTCTTTAGTATTTATTTTTGTGTAAATATTTTCAATGTCTTATTCAATCGTAAATGTCTTCAAAAACTTAAAATAATGCATGAGCATCTTCATTGTTGATATCTAAAACATACCACATGAAATAAAATGACCATCGATGCATTGATCTTTCTTAATAATTAGCTAGAAGTATAGATATGACTTTATAGATCTAAGATTATATTGCTCTTTTCATCATCATAGTGAGACCTTGTTCACAATAAGTGCTCTAATTTATTTTTATCATATTGAGTTCATTTTCATAGTGAGCACCTAAATGAACACTTTTACATACGTATTATGCATGAAATAGTACTTGCATCAACCAAACAAACTTTAGGATTTAGAAATTCTCAAAGTAGTGCAGAAGCTTTTGACAACTATGTAAAATAACAAACTAAGAATAATAACATCTAGAAGTCATAATGCATACCTTTCATTGATTAGGTTTCACCTTACCAATATCAACAATTCTTTGACTTCACATTTTGCATAACTTGTTTAAGCAAACTCTCAACATAGGTCTCTATTTTAATTGAAATACCTACTTTGATACATGTTGAAGACAAAGTTTTAACACACTAAATAATATCAAAATTCTAATTATAATTTTTCTTCTATATACATTATTTTTATTACAATGGAATCCTATAGATTATGTTATAAAGAAATTAGGCAACATGATAATGGGTGATCTTTCGAAACCACCTAAGAACTATCTTTAATAAAAATGAAATGAATAATGTAATGCAGGAGGTTAACAAATAATAAAGTATATGACATTAGGCTAGCACCTTCTCTTAGGTATAGGCACATGGAAAGGATTTTAAATTAGCAAAGGCTAAGAATTAAGAGCCCAAGGGCAAGTCTAAGTATTCAAAGAAGTCAAAATCACCATACTACAAAGAATTATTTGGTGAGAACATAGAAGATTGAGACACGGTTTAACAATATAGGAGATAATTTTCTATATTACAAGAAATATTTAAATGACTAGAGTGAACTGACCTATTAGAAATTCCATTAAGGGTGTGGAAAAATGTTGTTATCAATAATATATTCCCTTCTTGACCCCTCAATTTAGATTATGAGGATTGTTAAAATTGTGTAATTTGATTGTATTGGATAAGTTTGATATTGAATGATATATTGTAATATTATGAGCAATAATTGTATAATTAATAATATTAATTTACATAATTAATTGATGAATCTATGGTTTAAACTTGACAATGTTTTACTGTTATTAACCCTTTATGCCTAATGTGATACCTATAAAGTTTAAATAACTTATGATTAATTATTGAGGATATGGTAATTATACTCTTCAACAACCATATCCATTATGTTGGTATGATCTTATTTTGATTATTTGTATGGGTGTCAAAGATCATCCTTTATCTCTTGTATTTTCACTCTTTCCTTTCAATCTCTAAGTCTCTTGCTATATGATATGATTTATTGCTTCTATTAATTTTGATAAAATATATTGTGAAATCCAATACTATCCAAAAATGAAAATAGAAGGGCCAACATGATTTTAATGTTTGTATGTTATATTATTTTCCTTGTGAGGACGAAAATTTATACAATAGTTTGATTGTCCAAAGCCTCAATTAAAGCACACACAAATTTATACATGATAGTTTGATCATTCAAAGCCTCAATTAAAGCATACACGTTGCACGTAGTCCTTAAAATTACTTCGTATACTATATGATAAGAAAAATTCTTGATTGAAAGTATTGATATGATTATGAATAACAATAAACTGTTTAGAGGGTACAAGTGCTAGACAATGGTGACATGATGATAAATGGAAAATGGTGATTATTTTTTGCCCTTGGATAAACATGTGCTTTTAAACTCCATTTGAACACTTGGTACTCATGGCCATGTTTGAATATAGTTTGAGAGATCATTATAAAATTGTTTAGGCATTATAGTTGTGTGAAATACAATTTATCCTTACTCTAGATTGTATATAAATGAACACAATTGTGTACCTTACTTTTAAATTTTGTATATGTTCATGAATAACATGCACATGCATTGGATTGATTTTTGTGACATATTATAAAATGTTTCGTTAGTCCCACGCTATGATAAAAAGTATAGTTTTGTTTTAAAATATTAATTTTGACATTTATGATGATACTATAGTGGTAGTATAGGTGATGTTGCACAAATGTATTAATGCACTCATATTTCCTCAATAATTCTTCTACTTAATAAATTTTATTGCTCGCTTCCTATTTTCTAGACTTTTTTTTTATAAGTAATAATGCACTCTTTATCACCATACCTTTTGAAAAATCCTTTAATCTAACAAAATCCATCTTTTCATAAAGGGAAAAGGAAATTGACCAAGGGTATAATTTCACCTCATTTTTCCAAATTTTATCCAAGTCCTTGATTGATCAATTTCATATTTGTAAAAAATAAAATTAAAAAATGTTAAACAAAAACTTTGAATTTCAAGGAGAATATTCTCTTCAAAGTAATAGATTTTATATATTTACTTTGATTGCCTTGCTTTACAACATCTATTTTTATAATTAAATTCTATATATGAATTCATCTCCAATCACATGATTTTGTTGCCTCCTTGCAATCTACGAAAAAAGAAAGCCATGCAATCCTCTTCCTCTCTTTGGAAGTATTACATTATTTGACCCCCTTTAAATATTTTTTTGGTAGAATGATTTATATTTTATAATGAGTGTCAATATGAGAGAAAGTGCAAGATGAAAAGTCATACAAATCTCCATACAATGTAATCTATTGAAATTATTCTTGTAATATTCTAATATTGAATATATTTAAGTTATATTGGTGAGAGATTGCTGTTATTATAATATTGTGATTCATTGTAAGACATTTATATGTTTTATACTTTATCTTTGATAAAACTTATTATGAGTTATACTTTATCTAGAAAGCTATCAGTGGTATGAAAGGTAGCATGGTTGAAAGAGCCATCTTGGTTTAAGCATCATTCTCGAGGATTAAGGAATATTGACTGTAAATATTGGAGGAGGTTATTGAGTCTGGAATGAGAGTTGAATGGAAGCCTGGAGCCTGAGTAAACTGAATCTGAAAGTGATATTTGAGAGCTGAAAATATTAAAGAAGGAAGGGCATTAATCCACGTGTTGCAGGAAGACAATGTGAGAATCAAAAAACAAAGAGTAACTTTTGGAAGCAGTCTGTATATAATACAAATGTTACTCATGCTTGAGGAATATTAAATGTCCATCAAAGAAATATTTTATTTTGTGGCTCGATAGGAATATTAAATGTCCATCAAAGAAATATTTTATTTTGCGCCTTGTTAAAGTTATTCCGGCAAGTAGTGATTCAAGAATTCGAACTATTAATATTCGGTGAGTAATATATAATAAAGTTGTTTTGAAAGATTATTTTAAGGGAAGGACAAGTCAAAATTAAAGGAACGAAGATTTTAATTATATTTGGTGAAAAACTTTAGAAAGAGAATATTATGTGGAAAAGTTTTTTTTTCACGTGGAAGCATAATAAAATTGCATTGAAATTTTTTATAATTTGGGATATTATTCGACGAAGTTTTTGTTGAAGCCCATGCTGAGAGGTTTAATGTTGTTTTTTAACGGGATATTAATGTTATTAGTGGTCAATGTAAACAATTTCACCACACATTATTGCTGAGCATAGGTTGAAATTTAATAAGTAGTCTCATCGCAGATTATTGATGAATGTAGAATAAGCATTTTTTTAATATTTAAGCAAACTATAATACGTTACAGGGCAAAAATAAATTCTAATAAGAATTTAGAGGAATTCTGATAATATTCGATTGATAAAAAATAAATAAGAGGATTGGTTGACGTTTTATAGTCGATAGAGACACGTTCCAGCTCAATTCATGTAGCCAATACAGAGACGTTATAGCTCTATGCATGCATTCATACCTTACTTGGGACATCACTGTGGTTTACCGGTAAAGATGCCACTTGCATTAATCGTGATGTGATTTGGGTTCAATTCCCACAGCTTCTAAGAAATATTATTAAAGAAAAAGAAAAAAAAAAATAAATTAAAAAATTGGTAGATATACCGTAATTTATTTTTAAAAGGGTAACTAGAATTATTTCTATTGATTGAAATATTTCAATGAATAGTCCTTAAGAGCTAATGGATTGGTAAGACTTTGGGCACTTATCAAAAATGAGATCTAGGTTTAAACCTTGGGGGCATACCCATTAAAGGGCAAAGATAGTAGTCTGACTTGAGTTAATTGAGTGATCCTCATTGCCACTTAGAGGTAGGGGTTGCAGAGACAACTTCAATGATTTGAGCACTTAGCTTTACGAGGATTGATTGAAATATTCCAATAAATAGTCCACTAGCGCTAGGTGGATTAATAAGACTTTAGGCACTTACCAAAAGGAGATCTAGGTTCAAACCTTGTGGGCATGCCTAATAAAGGGCAAAGACCGTTAGCTTTACGACGCGAGTACCAATGAGAGGCAAGGGTTATAGAGGCAAAAGGAGATCTAGGTTCAAACCTTGAGAGGCAAGGGTTATAAAGGCAAAAGGAGATCTAGGTTCAAACCTTGTGGGTATGCATAATAAAGGGCAAAGGTAGTAGCCCTAAGATGTTGAGTGACCATCAGCTTGAGGAAGTCAGTACCAATGAGAGGCAAGGGTTATAGAGGCAACTTCAATGATTTGAGCACTCAGCTTTACAACGACGACAACAACCCTGAGCCACGGGGTCTCTCTGAGAGACTCTCACTCCGAGCCACCACATGCGGTGTTTACAAAAACTCTCACTCCAAGTGGCATTTACAAACTATGTTTGGAGATAGAAAGCTTGAAGACTCTCACTCCGAGCCACCATGTGCGGCGTTTACAGTGTTGGAAAATATATTTAATCTAAATTCCACATGTGTATCCACCGCTGGAACGTCCTGTCAACTGTTCATCTGGCAGTAGAAGCATGGGCCGAGTTAATGCAGTAGGTGAGCTCCGTGAGTTTCCAGCTGGCCTCGAGATTAAGCCAACCTGAAATCCTTTGCATTCTATAAATGCAAGCTTCGGGCCCTGTATTCTGTAATCTGGGTAGCAGCCCCAGGTTCCCTGCACACCAACTGTGTAGGCCCTTCGACGGTCCAATCTGCATTCGATAGTGTTTACTGCATTTGGGCGGTGTATTCCGCAGGCGACATATACCACAGTTGTATTGCTCAACAGATCATTTGGTTGACCCTTCATGGTCTTGTAGGCTGAGTAGAGCCGTTTCCCCTATTCTGTTCCCCATCCCCTATTATAATATAATCGCTTTGTTTATTTTTGCCTTCGCCTGCGTGTGCTTTGCCTGTAACAAGGCTGTCTTCAAGATCCTAATTTGTATGGTTAATTTCAACTTTCATCATGGTATCAGAGCTAGGAGACAGCAGACAGAGGTCGTGAAAAGCTACATGGAGAGCAGCCATGAAATGCTTTGAGATGCTGCAAGGGTTTGGTGTACTCGTCAAGGATGATGCATAGTTTTTTTGATAGAACCATAGGCTAAGGAGGTCATCGACAGAGCAAAAGATACGATGATGAAGAAGAGCAGCAACTGTGGGATTGTAAGTTGGTGTGAGCCTTTGCGCACATTGGGCAGCAACACCTTGCCTGTGAATTTGCCCTGTGCATACACAGCATGGAGGGCTTCGTCGTCATCCAAATGACCTCATCTTGGTGGCCCACTAGCACCGCAAGGACGGTGACGTCAAGACCAAGCCCACCAAGGGTAACCACGGTGCTCGCATTGTAAATTTCGGAAGGAGCAACCCAAAATTTTGTTTCCTTTTCTTTGCCAATTTTTTTGCACTAGGGATATTTAAGCCCGTAATAGGGGTGAATTGTTACTATCTTAGTCCATGGTCTGGTAAAAATGCGGTCATATCTAGGCTCTATAGGATCTCGAGGTTGAAGGCACATAGTATCATTTTGAGGCCGCAAAACCCTGAGACCATAGGACCATAGGTTTTTTTCCTCAGCTATAAGACTGCCAAGGGCAAGTCCATGGGACCAAAAGTCAACCCATGTCCTACAGGTGATGTATACATATGCGGCATGTCAGAGGAAGTAGAAGTCCCAGGTGATCCTCAACAAATTCATCCTCGGAAGGAATCTATAACAATGTTACAGAGGGTAGCTCGTACAGTTTCGAGTCATTTGGGAAATGCAGAAGTGAAAGCAGATCAAGCTTGTTTTTTGCCATGTTTTGAGGATGGCATACCGGTTATCTGTAATATTCTTGATATTGGTGGTGCGTATGTAGCCACGGGTCATAGCTGTGAGGCATACTAATTTGTTGGAATAAAATTCCTATCATTCAAAAATGCTCCGCACAGTTTGGGAAATATTTGGCGCGATTCGATAGTTTGTGTGGAGCTTCGCTGCAACAACCAGTGAAGTAGAAGCTTCATTGAAAGGAATTGCGAAGTGGCAAAGAAGGAAGCTTCGCAAGGTTTTAATGGACAGATGCGTTCTTCGAAGATTTGGTCAGCGAAGTGGCTGCTTCGCAAAAGTTTTTGCCGAAGTGAAACTACTTCGAAAGCTTGAGCAGCTTTGCAAAAGTTTTTTGTTGAAGTGAAACTACTTCGAAAGTTTGAGCAGCGAGGTAGCTGCTTCGCAAAGGAAATCACCGAAGTAGAAACCTTGCATTGGAGAATGCCGAAGCTTATTTTTTTTAATTTACTGTGTTAGATGGAATTTAGATTAAGGGGGATGTTGGAAAATATATTTAATCTAAATTCCTGATGTGTATCTGCCGCTGGAACGTCCTGTCAACTGTTCATCTGGCAGTAGAAGCATGGGCCGAGTTAATGTAGTAGGTGAGCTCCGTGAGTTTTCAACTGGCCTCGAGATTCGTGCCAAGCCAGCCTGAGCTCCTCTGCATTCTATAAATGCAAGCTTCGGGCCTTGTATTCTGTAATTTGGGCAAAAGCCCCAGGTTCCCTGCACACCAGCAGTGCAGGCCCTTCGACGATCCAATCCGCATTCGATAGTGTTTACTGCATTTGGGTAGTGTATTATGTAGACGACATATACCGTAGTTGTATTGCTCAGCAGAGCATTTGGATGACCCTTCGTGGTCTTGTAGGCTCAGCAAAGCCATTTTACCTGTTTTGTTCCCCATCCCCTATTTTAATATAATCACTCTGTTTATTTTTGCCTCCACCTGCATGTGCTTTGCCTGTAACAAGGCTGTCTTCAAGATCCTAATTTGTTTGGTTAATTTCAACTTCCGTCATGGTATCAGAGCTAGGAGACAATAGGCAGAGGTCATGAAAAGCTACGTGGAGAGCAGCCATGAAATGCTTTGAGATGCTGCAAGGGTTTGGTGTACTCGTCAAGGATGATGCACAGTTTTTTCGATGGAGCCATGGGCTAAGGAGGGCATCGACAGAGCCAAAGGTACGACAATGAAGAAGAGCAACAGCTATGGGATTATAAGCTGGTGTGAGCCCTGACACACATTGGGCAACAACACCTTGTCTGTGAATTTTCCCTGTGCATACACAACATGGAGGGCTTCGTCGTCATCCAAATGACCTCATCTTGGTGGCCCACTGGCGCCGCAGGGACGACGGCGTCAAGACCAAGCCCACCAGGGGTAACCACGATGCTCGCATTGTAAATCTCGAAAGGAGCAACCCAAACTTTCGTTTCCTTTTCTTTGCCAACTTTTTTGCACTGGGGATGTTTAAGCCCGTAATAGGGGTGAATTGTTACTATCTTGGTCCTTGGTCTGGTAGAAACGCGGTCATATCTGGGCTCTGCAGGATCTCGGGGTTGAAGGCGCATAGTATCATTTTGAGGCCACAAAACCCTGAGGCCATAGGACCGCAGGCTCTTTTCCTCAGCTATAAGACTGCCAAGGGCAAGTCCATGGGACCGGAAGTCTACCCGCATCCTATAGGTGATGTATACATATGCGACATGTTAGAGGAAGTAGAAGTCCCAGGTGATCCTCAACAAATTCATCCTTGGAAGGAATCTATAACTATGTTACAGAGGGTAGCTCATACAGTTTCAAATCATTTGGGAAATGTAGAAGTGAAAGAAGATCAAGCTTGTTTTTTGCCATGTTCTGAGGATGGCATACTGGTTATCTGTAAGATTCCTGATATTGGTGGTGCGTATGTAGCCATGGGTCATACCTGTGAGGTATACTAATTTGTTGGAATAAAATTCTTGTCATTCAAAAATACTTCGCACAGTTTGGGAAAGATTTGGCATGTTTTGGTAGTTTGTGTGGAGCTTCGCTGCAACAACCAGCGAAGTAGAAATTTCACTGAAAGGAATTGCGAAGTGGCAAAGAAGGAAGATTTGCAAGGTTTTAATGGGCATATGCGTTCTTCAGAGATTTGGTCAGTGAAGCGGCTGCTTTGCAATAGTTTTTGCCGAAGTGAAACTGCTTCGAAAGATTGAGCAGCTTCGCAAGAGTTTTTGCCGAAGTGAAACTACTTCGGAAGTTTGAGCAGCGAGGTAGCTGCTTCGCAAAGGAAATCACCGAAGTAGAAACCTTGCATTGGAGAATGCCGAAGATTATTTTTTTAATTTACTGTGTTAGATGGAATTTAGATTAAGGGGGGATGTTGGAAAATATATTTAATCTATATTCCACATGTGTATCCGCCGCTGGAACATCCTGTCAACTGTTCATCTGGCAGTAGAAGCATGGGCCGAGTTAATGCAGTAGGTGAGCTTCATGAGTTTCCAGCTGGCCTCGAGATTAAGCCAACCTAAAATCCTCTGCATTCAATAAATGTAAGCTTCAGGTCCTGTATTCTGTAATCTGGGCAGTAGTCCCAAGTTCCCTGCACACCAGCAGTGCAGGCCCTTCGGCGGTCCAATCCGCATTCGGCAGTGTTTACTGCATTTGGGCGGTGTATTCCGTAGGCGGCATATGCCGTAGTTGTATTGCTCAGCAAAGCATTTGGTTGACCCTTCATGGTCTTATAGGCTCAGCAGAGCCGTTTCACCTGTTCTGTTCCCCATCCCCTATTATAATATAATCGCTCTGTTTATTTTTACCTCCACCTACGTGTGCTTTACCTGTAACAAGGCTGTCTTCAAGATCCTAATTTGTATGGTTAATTTCAACTTCCGTCATGGTATCAGAGCTAGGAGACAACAGGCAGAGGTCGTGAAAAGCTACGTGGAGAGCAACCATGAAATGCTTTGAGATACTGCAAGGGTTTGGTGTACTCGTCAAGGATGATGCATAGTTTTTTTGATGGAGCCATGGGCTAAGGAGGGCATCGACAGAGCCAAAGATACGATGAGAAGAAGAGCAGCAGCTATGGGATTGTAAGTTGGTGTGAGCCCTGGAACACATTGGGTGACAACACCTTGCCTGTGAATTTACCCTGTGCGTACACAACATGGAGGGCTTCGCTGTCATCCAAATGACCTCGTCTTGGTGGCCCACTAGCGCCGCAGGGACGATGATGTCAAGACCAAGCCCACCAGGGGTAACCATGGTGACATTCATTTCTATTTCTTTGCCAATTTTTTTGCACTGGGGATGTTTAAGCCCGTAATAGGGGTGAATTGTTACTATCTTGGTCCTTGGTCTGGTAGAAACGCGGTCATATCTGGGCTCTGTAGGATCTCGGGGTTGAAGGCGCATAGTATCATTTTGAGGCCACAAAACCTTGAGACCATAGGACCGCAAGTTTTTTTCCTCAACTATAAGACTGCCAAGGGCAAGTCCATGGGACCAGAAGTCTACCCGCGTCCTACAGGTGACGTATACATATGCGGCATGTCAGAGGAAGTAGAAGTCCCAGGTGATCCTCAACAAATTCATCCTTGGAAGGAATCTATAACTATGTTACAGAGGATAGCTCATACAATTTTGAGTCATTTGGGAAATGCAGAAGTGAAAGCAGATCAAGCTTGTTTTTTGCCATGTTCTAAGGATGGCATACCGATTATCTGTAAGATTCCTGATATTGGTGGTGCATATGTAGCCACGGGTCATAGCTGTGAGGCATACTAATTTGTTGGAATAAAATTCCTGTCATTCAAAAATGCTTTGCACAGTTTGGGAAAGATTTGGTGTGATTCGACAGTTTGCGTGGAGCTTCGCTATAACAGCCAGTGAAGTAGAAGCTTTGTTGAAAGGAATTGCGAAGTGGCAAAGAAGGAAGCTTCGCAAGGTTTTAATGGACATATGCATTCTTCAGAGATTTGGTCAGTGAAGCGGCTGCTTTGCAATAGTTTTTGCCGAAGTGAAATTGCTTTGAAATCTTGAGCAGCTTTGCAAAAGTTTTTTGTCGAAGTGAAACTACTTTGGAAGTTCGAGCAGCGAGGTAGTCGCTTCGTAAAGAAAATCACTGAAGTAGAAACCTTGCATTGGAGAATGCACAAGCTTATTTTTTTTAATTTACTATGTTAGATGGAATTTAGATTAAGGGGGGATGTTGGAAAATATATTTAATCTAAACTTCGCATGTGTATCCGCCGCTGGAACGTCCTGTCAACTGTTCATCTGGCAGTAGAAGCATGGGCTGAGTTAATGTAGTAGGTGAGCTCCGTGAGTTTCCAGCTGGCCTCGAGATTCCTGCCAAGCCAGCCTGAGCTCCTCTGCATTCTATAAATGCAAGCTTCGGGCCCTGTATTCTGTAATCTGGGTAGCAGCCCCAGGTACCCTGCACACCAGCAGTGCAGGCCCTTCGACGGTCCAATCCGCATTCGATAGTGTTTACTGCATTTGGGCGGTGTATTCCATAGGCGGCATATGTCACAGTTGCATTGCTCAGCAGAGCATTTGGTTGACCCTTCATGGTCTTGTAGGCTTAGCAGAGCCGTTTCCCCTGTTCTGTTCCCCATCCCCTATTATAATATAATCGCTCTGTTTATTTTTTCCTTTGCCTGCGTGTTCTTTGCCTATAACAAGGTTGTATTCAAGATCCTAATTTGTATGGTTAATTTCAACTTCTGTCATGGTATCAGAGCTAGGAGACAACAAATAGAGGTCATGAAAAGCTGCATGGAGAGCAGCCATGAAATGCTTTGAGATACTGCAAGGGTTTGGTGTACTCGTCAAGGATGATGCACAATTTTTTGACGAAGCCATGGGCTAAGGAGGGCATCGACAGAGCCAAAGATACGATGATGAAGAAGAGCAGCAGCTGTGGGATTATAAGCTGGTGTGAGCCCTGGTGCACATTGGGCGACAACACCTTGCCTATGAATTTGTCCTATGCGTACACAACATGGAGGGCTTCGCCATCATCCAAATGATCTCATATTGGTGGCCCACTGGCACCGCAGGGATGACGATGTCAAGACCAAGCCCACTACGGGTAACCATGGTGCTCGCATTGTAAATCTCGGAAGGAGCAACCCAAACTTTTGTTTCCTTTTCTTTGCCAATTTTTTTGCACTGGGGATGTTTAAGCCCATAATAGGGGTGAATTGTTACTATCTTGGTCCCTGGTCTGGTAGAAACGCGGTCATATCTGGGCTCTGAAGGACCTCAGGGTTGAAAGCACATAGTATCATTTTGAGGCTGCAAAACCCTGAGACCATAGGACCGCAAGTTTTTTTCCTCAGATATAAGACTTCCAAGGGCAAGTCCATGGGACCAGAAGTCTACCCGCGTCCTACAGGTGATGTATACATATATGGCATGTCAGAGGAAGTAGAAGTCCCAGGTGATCCTCAAAAAATTCATCCTCGGAAGGAATCTATAACTATGTTAACTATGTTACAGAGGGTAGCTCATACAATTTCGAGTCATTTGGGAAATGTAGAAGTGAAAGAAGATCAAGCTTATTTTTTGCCATGTTCTGAGGATGGCATACCGGTTATCTATAAGATTCTTGATATTGGTGGTGCGTATGTAGCCACGGGTCATACCCGTGAGGCATACTAATTTTTTGGAATAAAATTCCCGTCATTCAAAAATGCTTCGCACAGTTTGGGAAAGATTTGGTGTGATTCGATAGTCTGCGTGGAGCTTCGCTGCAACAACCAGCGAAGTAGAAGCTTCGCTGAAAGGAATTGCGAAGTGGCAAAGAAGGAAGCTTCGTAAGGTTCATGTATTCTTCGAAGATTTGGTCAGCGAAGTGGCTGCTTTGCAACAGTTTTTGCTGAAGTGAAACTGCTTCGAAAGCTTGAGCAGCTTCACAAAACTTTTTTGTCGAAGTGAAACTACTTCGGAAGTTTGAGCAATGAGGTAGCTGCTTCGCAAAGGAAATCACCGAAGTAGAAACCTTGCATTGGAGAATGCCGAAGCTTATTTTTTTTAATTTACTGTGTTAGATGGAATTTAGATTAAGGGGGATGTTGGAAAATATATTTAATCTAAATTCCACATGTGTATCCGCCGCTGGAACATCCTGTCAACTGTTCATCTGGCAGTAGAAGCATGGGCCGAGTTAATGCAGTAGGTGAGCTCCGTGAGTTTCTAGTTGGCCTTGAGATTCCTTCCAAGCCAGCCTGAGCTCCTCTGCATTCTATAAATGCAAGCTTCGGGCCCTGTATTCTGTAATCTGGGCAGCAGCCCCAGGTTCCCTGCACACCAGCAGTGCAGGCCCTTCGGCGGTCCAATCCGCATTCGGCAGTGTTTACTGCATTTGGGCGGTGTATTCCGCAGGCGGCATATGCCGCAGTTGTATTGCTCAGCAGAGCATTTGGTTGACCCTTCGTGGTCTTGTAGGCTCAGCAGAGCCGCTTTCCCTGTTTTGTTCCCCATCCCCTATTTTAATATAATCACTCTGTTTATTTTTGCCTCCGCCTGCGTGTACTTTGCCTATAACAAGGCTGTCTTCAAGATCCTAATTTGTATGGTTAATTTCAACTTCTGTCATAGCAAACCCTCACTCCAAGCGGCATTTACAAACTATGTTTAGAGGGAGAAAGCTTGAAAAAAATATGTAACCCTATACCCAATCATTAAAGATAAAAGAATAAAAACAAAAAAAAATCAAATAAGTGAAACGTCTAAGTCTAGAAGTAGAGTGAAGATAGGACATTCATGGGTAAATATTTTTAATACCGGGAGAATATTGCAAACCACATGTCAGTTGTTTTTTGGCTTAAGTTGAAGGGTTTACAGTGCACAATAGATTTTTTTGATCCATTGCCACTTGGGAAGAAGAGGCCTGAACCATGCTTTGCACCGCCTGGGTATAACATACATTCACACCTGGTATTTAACCAGGTGAATGGTGTTCGAAATCTGAGGCATTGAGTAAATAGATTTATTAGCATGAGAAAAAGTTTTAGCAGATTGCGGAGATATACCTTTTTTTTTTCATGTGAAGTAACGGTTTCTTAACAATGTAGCAGAAATAAAGTATCCTGAGTGCGGAGTTAGAAACACCCTAAAATATATTTATTCTTATCACGTAAGAGAGGTGAGTACATTGCTCAAATTTTTGTTTGAGCGTTTAATTATTTTTCATTTTGGCTTTGAGGAAAAGTTTTTCAAATATTGAGGCAAATATTAATATTGAGTGCTAAAGGAAAAATAGGGGCTAAATTAAATTCGGTTAATGATTTTTCTAGGAGATATAAGGAAAATATTCAAAATCTGAAAAAAATAGAAAATTGGAAAGATAAGGTTTAATTGAAAATTGAAAAGTTGATTTGTAAAATAAAAAAAAATGATTATTGAAAAATTGATGATTGCAAACTTTGTAATTTGATAGTAATTTGAAGTTTTTTAAATTGAAATCATTTGTTTGAATTAAAGTTTGTAAAGATAAGGTCTTCTTTTCTAAAGAAATTGTTTGTTGATTGAAGCTACAACTTCAAAGGAACATGAAAGAACAAACAAAAAGAACAATAAATGATCAAAAAACAAAAATACAAAAGCATGAGTTGTTAAAAACAAATGAAGAAAGAAAAACAAAATTTCTATTTTCAAGAAGAACAAATAGACATTCAGAATGCTTCACTAGAAAAGACTAAGGAATGGTTGAAAGATCTAAGATATTGTACACAACACATAATAGAAAAATGAAAGACAAAAGGACACA
The DNA here is from genome assembly GCA_028583015.1 of Wollemia nobilis. NCBI lineage: Eukaryota > Viridiplantae > Streptophyta > Pinopsida > Araucariales > Araucariaceae > Wollemia > Wollemia nobilis. The sequence continues at coordinate 6,484,695 of JAQPPZ010001050.1, read as the reverse complement.
TCAATAAAGGTGAAGAGGGTCTTACAATCAATTACGAGAGAAGCCAAAGATGAATTTTTTTTCAATGTTTGGTAATTAAGTTCAAAGCTTTATGAAGAACATAAAGACTCTAAAGATATTTTTACATTACCTAATGATATAGGATAAATAATATATATGACATTAATTTCTAATGAAGTACTTAAAGATAAAATTATAATATAAGAAGAAATTATTAAAGACTTGAAGAACAAGCTTATTGATGTTACTAGTGAAATAATGATTTAAGAGTTATGACAACAAATGTATGTTACGATTCCATAAAATTAAAGTCCATGATGATAGATACATGTTGTGATACGAATGATCTTCATCAAAAAGAAAAAGACGCATGTTGTGATCCTCATCAAAAAAAAATTGTGATGTAAGCAATAGTACTTGTGACTTAGAATTCATGACAAATATAGAAGAACTTATTTCAAATATAGATGCTACATGTGATATAGAGGATTTGAATATAGTTCATAATTATTTAGAGAAATATTATGCTATCAAATTGATGGTGACATAGATTCAAATGATTACATGAATATTGATGCTCAAAGTTATCTTGATATTGAAAGAAATTGGTGTGATGATGGATTTGGTTATTTTGAAAGGTATACTAAAGGGATTGGTTAAAAAATATAAAAAAAAAAGATATAAAGATATAAGTTTGAAAAAAAATGAACAAGAAATGAAAGAGCCAATTGTACTAAAAATAAGACTAAAATATGAAGGTATTGGATATATAAGACATACAAGCAACACTAAATCATGGACTAAATTTGTGACAATAAATTCTAAAATCAAATCTATGATATGGATTGATAAAATAAATAACAATGAAGGATAAAAAAGAAATAATAAATTAGAGAAAGGAAAAAGTAATCCTTGTAATAGGGAATAAATGTAATCATTATGGTAGATATGGACATAAGATAGAGAAATGTTGAAATATTCATGATTATGAAAATTGTGGACATAATCATTCTCAATTTTTTTGTTTCCATAGAGAAAAGAAAAATTACAGATTAAAATGGATTATGGATGTATAAGTATGAATGAATGGGATAAGATAAAAAAATATTACATGGTTTCTATAGAAGGAAACCAAGTATGATCAAAGAATGATGTTAGTCTTATCATAAAGAAATATTTGATTATAACCCAAGCACAACTTAGAAGGTGGTATATAGTGAAAGCACATGTAGTGATGATCCTATAGATATGATAGTCTTATAATTGTTCTAATGGATGACCTAGAGATAATGATGATCCAAAGGCAACCTAGAGGTAGTGACCTAGAGGTAAATACCTAGTAGAAATGATCCAAAGGTAGAGACCTAGAGGTAGTTACCTAAAGGTAAAAACCCATAGGTGACTCAGATACATTGATCTAGAGGTAAAAAAAATAACGATAAACCTAATAAAGGTTACACATATTCAACAATACCAAAGTCAAAGCTGAAGAATGAAGAAAAAGAAGAATAAAAGAACAAAGGCAAAAATTCTTCCTACCAAATAATTTAATATAGAGGGGTGTTGGAAGTATTACATTATTTGGCCCCCTTGCAAATATTAGTTTGGTAGAATGATTTATATTTTATAATAATGTCTCAATATGAGAGAAAATGCAAGATGTCAAGAGAGAGAACGAAGAGTCACAATGATATGTGGCAAGATGATAATTTTATCTTAACGAGACGACTATGAAAGGATGCATCTCCCAAATGCTTGAGGAGAGAAATAATCAGAGAATTGAAAATTTATGTGAAATTAAATATTGGAGATAAATCTCCATGTAATGTGATCAATCTAAATAATTATTGTAATCTTTTGATATTAAATATATTTGAGTTATATTTGTGAGATATTTTTGTTATTCCAATATTACAATTCATTGTATGATATTTATTTGATTTATACTTGATCCTGGATAACGATTTCTATGAGTTAATCTATCTATAAATCTATCACTCCCTCTCTTTTTTATCATAAAAAAAAATCTTCAAATATTAGTAAGGATATAATTAATTTTTCAAAACCAATCTATAATATTAATAGAAAATAAACAATGAGTGCCTAGAATATATATATATATATATATATATATATATATATATATATATATATATATATATATATATATATATATATATATCTCGTGTGTGTCGTCAAGAACAAGGGGTTGTACTCGGATCCCACCCTTGAACTCTTTCCTTTAGATCTTGATATTTTACAAACATATTTAATTCTCATCTCAATTGAGTTGCTATAGATAGATACCTACATTTTTTATAAAAAGTTTGAATTCTTGATTTTTTTGGATCTTTTTCAATTTTATGTGTGAATACAAATATTTCAAAATTTAGCACCCTTCTTCTTGAAATTTTCTTGTAGCATCCTTTATAATACCAAAAATCTACCTCTATTGTCTAGGCATTGCATCTTAGTAGAGTAATATTTATAAAAACTTCTCACTATCATAGTCTACTTTACCATATATGGATTTCTAGTTTTCTTCCTAGGGTATAAGTGCAACCACAAGAATTGTAATTAAAATTTTATGTGAAAATACATTAATATTATAAAATAAAGCAACTATTACCAATGAAAAACATAAAAGTAAATATTAATCATTATATAATTTAGGTAGTCAACATTTTCTTATCAGTTTTAGTTAAACTTACTACTTCGTCTAACCATGAAAAAGAGAATTTAATTTCATGATCTTTAATTAAAAATACTCTATTGGCTAGCCTATCTATGCATTTGTTTTCTTCCCTTAATGAATGTATAAACCTAATTTCTTCAAACTCTATTACAAGATCTACTATTTCCACAATTATCTCTTGTATGTTTCATGGAGCCTTTGCTTTCCACAAAATTATATTTATTACTATTAGTGAATCACCTTCCATACATACTCTATTATATTTTATTTATCTGCATATTTTTAACCCTTCTAAATCCACCCAAGCTTTAGCTTTATTGTTTGTCTTAAAGCCACTATTGAAGCATAATGACACAAAACATCTCCCTTATTATGTCTAATTATCCCTCTTCCTATTAGTGAAGGATTTCCTTTAGATGCTCCATCAAAATTCAATTTGACCAACTATACTTTTGGTGGTTTCTACTTTATATTCTTTGGCTTATTTTTCTTTCTATTGTATGCAACATCATAATTCCATTTGAAGACTTGAATCCATCTATCAATACCCTATTCTTCAAGATTAGGGATTGAGCGAGTTGATAGGGTTGGTTTAACCTATTTTATGGCTAAAACAATCTTCCTTTTCATTAACTCTAAATTAATTTCCTTTCCTTTAAATAATATTCTATTCCTTTCCAACCATATAGTATAAAAATTTGTTTCTTTTGATATATCCTAGATTGTCTATAAAACCTCACTTTTAAAAGTGCTCTACCATTGCTTTAACCATTATTGAATTCTTCCATTATGCACCATGAATTTACCAGACATACTAAGATATCATTGCTATAGTTTTTAGACTATTGATTTTTTGGTGAAGATCTCAATCTACTTGCTTAAAGAGAAAATGTAGTTGTGAAAAAGAAAATGTGCCATTTCATTAAACTTATTGATATTACAACTTTGATCTTTATAAATATCTCTTGGGCTACAAAATGTTTTTCCAATGAGGAATCCCTTTTACAATGCAATCTTTGGCACTCCTTTATCTCCTTGACCAACTTAAGAGGGGTGGGCTTACGTACCATCGTTGGTTAGGTAGAGTCTGCCTATAAAAATAATCACTAGTTAGTAGGACCCATTGGGTTCATCCATGTTGGACCCAAAATTATCAAAAGTGGCAAACAATATAACTTAAATTACTGTACTAAACCAAAATCAGAATGGGTCAAAAAAATAATATACCTTGCTACTTATATTTATGAATATTTTGTTGTGTTATACCTAGCACAAACTTGTTTTTGAAAAGAACCATCTTGATTGGGATGGTTTTAGCTATAAATTGTCCCTGCCTAGATGATTTATGCCATGTCAAATTAGGTGGAATTTTCTTTGGTGGAGACCTTTGATATGTTTTTAGGTAGCTGTTATTTGAATATGTTGACTATTGGAGCTTGGACCTACAACCAATTCACAAAACAAAAAATATACAAGAAGAGGCACATAATGATGTCCATGGTGTTAGCACTCAAGCAAGATGCCCTCTCATAAACACATACAAGTAGGTTTTGGAGAGATTTTGGCAAAGTTTCCATGAGCATAATCTCACTCTTCTCAAATGAAAGAAAATGGGGGGCTATTTATAGATTTTCATCAAGAGTGAGGGGATGGTGATGTGGAGGTGACATGGCATGCAAGTGGGTTGAGTGAGGGACAAGGTAAGGTGAGGGGAGGGGAAACCTAGGTTTTCTCATTAGATGATCAAAGGGGGTATGAATACACCCTGCCTCATTAATGTGTATGGATGGATGAAGTCCTTACTACACCCATATACATTAAATGAGCATGGGTGTGTATGTGAGTGCATGAAGGTATGGAGATTACGGGGTAATATGGGATGGGATGGGTAGGCTAGAGTTGTAGGATAGACTAGGGTAATGTGCACATAGGCTAGATGAGTAGGATAGTCACATGGTGACCATGGACTAGGTGTAGGATAGGACTTAATAGGGTAAAGGTACTAAGGTGGGCAAATTAATTTTTTAAGGTGGCAATGCCAAATAAATGGATATTTTAAAGCAATTGTAAAATAATTAATTATTAACATTAAGTAAGGGATAATATGAAATTTTTAGGTGTCTACAGTAGTATTCACCTAGCAACTTCACTCCAAAAAAAATCCAAAATTTTATGAATGAAATACCTTCAACCAAATCCTTTTTTACTACCATTATTAAAATATTTCTCCCACTACTTAACACCATTATGAGAAGAAGAAGAGGTAGAGGCTAGATCATGGCTGCTAAATCATCCAAAATATTTTTATCTTAGAATGATATGGGTTAGTTGTGACCTCTTGATTTTCCTACAACATAGGATGATATACCAATATGTACACTCAAATATCTCCCACACTTCATTGGGAAAGATATGACAACTTTGAACGAGGACTTGTAGAACATGGTGAGACTGTGTGCACTTCATAATGTAATAAAGCAAAATGTGGATATAATATTATTGGTGTCTTCATTTAGAGGTAAGGCTTGTGAGTGGTATATATTACTTCAACCACATTTGACTACAAGACCAAATTGCTACCTTATTTATAGAAATATTTATAGAGAAAATAGATGGAGTGTCTCTCTTGGAACAATTTTCAACTATAAAAAGAGCATCAATGGAGGCTATGGATGGCTTAAACCTCATATTCCATAAGGCTTAGCATAAAATACAGGGTTAGGTTCATTTCCTCCTAGGTATGACACTTATTTATTATTTGAAGTCCTTAGATTTTGAAATATTATTGATGATTAAGGCCAAACGATAAAATTCTCTACCATATGCCTATGGCATAGCCAACCAAAATGAACATGATTTGATCTATATTGGAAGGATAACCCCCAACCATCCCATACCTCTATTTCCTAATGTATCATATCCATATCAATATTCTAAAGTCATTTAGGCAATGACATTTTAGTAAACACCAATCATCCCTACAATATTTGCTCCCCTTCCTATTCTAGTTATCTCTACTTTAGAAAACTATGATGTTGAAGCAATGAAAATCTTGCTTAAGATAGTCACCAATGAGTGTTGTCTATGAGGAGGCAATAAAATTCCCATAGGTTTCAATATCAAAACAACACAAAAAATATCTTCCACCAAGCCAACCAAGGCAACATACCTCCTTATAATGGCTATCCAAGACCACAATTTTGAAGGGGGAGGTAGAAAATAAAATCCCCCAAATGCAACAGTTTAAATTAACTTAATAAACAAAAATATTAGTTTGCAATAAAATGTATTTCATAAGCGTAAATTGCATATATCTAAAAAATTAAACTTAAAAATGAAAGATAAGATTGAGATAGGTAAACCATATGCAACACACCAATTTTACGTGGAAACCTAGTGAAGGGAAACCATGACCAAAACATATCTCCTCTTTGTGTTCTTTTTAGTAAAATATACATGCCCTTTTCTCACAATAAAAACCAAAAGAATTTTAGAAAACATAATAATCAAGAATCACTTCGAGAATATCTAGAATGATCAAGAAACTTTAGAGAAGCAAAGAGTTATCCCAAATATATAATTTGGGCTTTCCTTCTATTGGAAGATAGATGTGGAGGAAAAAATCCACAATGTGAAGTGTATGAGATAAGTGTCTCATAAAAATCCACCTCTATGCCACTGTAACAACCCAAAATCTAACCAACTCAAGAGAGATATTTTTTTAACAAAATAACTAAACAAGATTCATAGGAGTGTCCATGGAATGCAAAAATTGACTATACATACCCACATTTTGAGACTATGATACTTCAAACATCTTGAGTGGATAGGAGAGGCCAAGCTCCCGTAGGTACTAGGGTTTACCTTGTAGACCTCCATGGTATAGATGACACTTTTAAAAAGATCACTTTACATTTTTGGCACCCTCCATGGATTCAGACCTCTTGACCTTAGCATTAGGATTATCCCTTCTCAGTCCTTAGAGAGGGGGGGTGCTAATAGCTTCCACCAACCATAAGTTAATCTATGCTGGGTCCTTCGATGTAATACCTAGGTCTAGTTTTACTACACCTTAGTGATGATCCCTTAAAACTCATGCTTACATTCCTCATATCCACAATGAGTGTTTAAGCATCAATCACTTTGTGTGATTGTCTTCACATGGACACAAAAAACTAGGTGTTGCTACCCTGCAACAACCAAAGTTGAAAAGGAGAGTTTAGACAAGGTTACCTTTAGAGCCCTTCTCAAGGAATCCCCCAAGTCATAGATTTCTCTCTCTCTCAATAAGCACTAATACAAGAGCATATTTTAGAATGGAAGCAAAAATACTTTCTTATCTAGATTGAACTTAAGCTTGCCAATAAAATCTAATAAAAATACTTTAGATCAAAGCACTAGTTCCAACCACATGAATAAGAGTCAACATATGGCATTAAGAAAATTAGTCTTAAATAATACAAATGAATGGTATTTTCTTCCATACAATAAATCCTCTTTCAATAGAGTGATTTACAATAAAAAACCTTTGCAATGTTCTAATAAAATAAAGGGATATTCTAACATCTTGATTTGTCATCTTCTTCCTCTGGCCTCCATGAGGATTTGATAGGAAGGTAGGGATACAAATAATTCATATGAAAGTATGAATGCATTCCTATATGATTCATTGCATAGAAATAACAAGTAAAATAAGCTCATACTTATTTCTAAAATACTTTTGATTAACCAAACCATGCATTTCTATACGATTCATTTCAATATAGCAACATAAGTAAAAGAAGCCCATACTTCTTTCAAAAATATTTCTCACAAATATTTCATTCCAATTTCCATTTTCTAACCAACCCATTCATTTCTATATAATTGAAATCAATAGTAAACACATGTGAAATAAGCCCATACTTCTTTCCAAAAATATTTTCCATAAATATTTTCAATTTCTTAAGACAAGTAAAAGCATCTAAAGATAATATTTCACTAATGTAACATTAGTATTCCATAAATGATCTAAAGAACAAAACACTTGAATCTATCACAAAGGGACTTTTATCCATTGGATCTAAAGATCAATTCCAGTAAAATTCAATTAAAGAATAATCCAAAGATATCCAAAAATCTAGGCTAGTTCTAACTAATCCATCATTAGAGTGATGGTTACTCTATCATTGGTTTAAACTAGAATTTATGATTTACTCAAATTCCATCATTAGATTGATAAAATAATCTATCATAAGACTATAGATTAACTCCATTAAATCTATCATAAGGCTAAATATTAATTCAATAAATCCATCCTTAGATTAATAATTAATCTATACTTAGATTGATTCAAGACTAACTTAATTAATCATCATTTTATTAATAACTAATATAATATTAGATTAGTACAAGATTAATTCAATCAATCAAAAATTAGATTAATAATCAAACTAACATTAGAATAGCCAAATTCAAGTAATCAAATCTTAGATTAAATATTAAATTAACCTATAATTTGGTTAAAAGAAAATCTAGAGATTATAATAAATTAATATTTCATTTGAATAATTTTCCAACTACAAATTATATTAATAAATTAATCGATCATTTGATTAATTCCAAATCTAAGAAGTTAACTTAACCCATCATTAGATTAATTACAAGTCTAAGGATTATTTCTTAGACTTCAAAGTGGAGAAGGAAGCGGGAGGCTTCCCCCTCTACATTGGATGCCCTTTATTCAATTTTCCTACTACCTCCCTACTCTAGTCCTATGGATTTCCTTGGTATTCAATAGGATACCATCAGAGTGGAGGAGGGAGCAGGGGGTTCCCCACTCTATGTGGGAAGTCCTCGATTCAATTTTCTTGCTCCTTCCTTGCTCCAATCTTGTGGATTTCCCTAGGCCTAGAATGTCTCCTTGGTATTTTCCTAGTGCTTGGCTCATTTATAAGGCCTTTACGAGGTCTTCCTGGGGCCTATTAGGAAGTGTTTTACCATTTACTTTATTAATGTAGTTGCCTGGCCAGGAGGACTTAGATATTATTTATTCAACACCCTTTGGTGTTGGTTGGCTTCTTGCTAGTTTGGTTTGGAAGATGATGCTGTAGAGCTTTCCCTATGTGTTTTTTTAGTCTTTTGGATGGGACCATGTGCTTCATCATTGTATGTAATGGTGGATTCCTCCTCTCTTCTCTGAACTAGGATTTTTAAAGAGGGTTCAAAATCCTATTTTTTTGATGTGTGAAGTGGCCTAGGGTTTATTTTTTGCATCTTCTTGATCTTAAAGGAGGACCAAATTTTTAATGCCTACATATATGAGACTTTTGTGGCTGCTTTTGAGTCAGGATTTAGTAGTGGGTGCTTGTCCATTTTAGGGGTTTTTTGGTTGAACCCTTCCCTATAGTTTGTTTTTGGACCTTGGGATGGGGACCTTGTGCTTTCTTGTTTAGTTACGGTTGAAGGTTTCAAGTGATTGCTCCCTATATAGATAGTTGGTGAGGCTGGGCTTTGATCTATTGCTAGTGATTGTTTTAAAGGCCCTATTTGTAGTTTTTGTGGTGTTTACTAAATAACCATGTGTGTGTTAACTTTTTTTATAGGATGGGTTCCTTAAGACAATCCTTGGATTAGATTATTGCTAGTTTTGGGACATAGTGGTGATTTGAATCTCCTCTATATTTTCCTATCTTTATACTATGCATTCCATATCCTTTTTAGTGATATCTCATGGTCTATGGAGATCTCATCATGCTACTGATCGAAATTCTAGGCCTCTAGAAGGCCTTCTAGGTAAGATTTTCTTGATTAGATTGCTTATCTCAAAGGAAATTCTAATTCAATTTTTTTGAGCAGGATATTTGTCTAAAATTTGAATTTTTTGTTTTTTTCTAGTAGGGGCCAGGTGCCCCCTATACTATTTATTTGGTGTTTTTTCTATTTGTGTCACTTGTTGGTTTTTCATATTTTGGTGGGAAATCATTTTAAAATTTTGGTCATGCAAAGGTTGTCTCCCTATTTCAAATATTCCTTTTTTGTTTCCAAGAGATAGTCTTTTGGATATAGTCTCTTTTGTGGTGTTTCTTTTGTAAAATATTTGGGGATCCTTTCAAAACCCCTTATTTCAACCAATCAAAAAAATAAGTCTAAGGATTATTTCAAATAAATCCACCATTAAGTTAATATAGACTCTAAATATTAAATGTATTTAATATTTCCTTTGATTAATAGATAATAAAATTTAATGAAAAAAAAAATATTAAAGCTTAACATTAAATCAAGGAATCCAAGGAATTCAATAGGGAGACTCTGACCAGCCAACATGCATACTCCAATAGGCAGTCAAACTTGTGAGAGATTTGAATGTAGATGATAGCACCAACCTTCATGCATGCACACCAAGGCTTAGGGCTCCACAAAAAATACTATGTTAAATTACCAAGCATAGGACTCCCAACAATACAATATTACATAGCACCACTCAGCATGACTATGCCACCTCACACTAAGCCAAATTCAATCGAGCACACACAAAAAATCTTATATTGACATAATAAATAGGTTGAAGGGAGAAAAAGCCTAAGGTTTAACTAACCAACCAAATATGAATATGAAAGAGCACACATGAGACGATAGTCACATAAGTGTATTGAATCTTGAGCTAACATAATAAGGAGGTGGGGTGCCTCAACATCATGTGAGATTCAAGCACCTATATCCACATAGGCAAGGCTTGTAACATCTACGCACAAGATGAAGATCAACCAAAATACCACCATACAAGGAAAGGTAATTGAAATCATGTATACATAGAAATCATAAACCAAAAAGCAACATACACCACTTAGGCAATATATAAAGAGAAAAATAAGTAAACAATAGGAAAGAATACCAAACAGAGGTAAGCTTAAAAAATATAACATTTGAAGATAATGTTTTACTTACTTTCCAATCCCAAGATTCCACCCTTTTCTTTTGATCGATTCCTGCCACTACTCTTATCCTTTTTCTCCACCCTTGATCGATGACCTTCTCTCAAAATGACCTATTTCTAGGAAGAAGAATCAAACACCAACTAGAATTGAGAGTGTTTATGTAACACTCATGGCACCTTCCTTTAGCATCCACTTCCAAAAAGAGCATTGTCTCAATATGCACCCATAATAAACAAGAATGATCACATGAATGCATCCACTCCACTAGAAGCCATAATTCTAATGAATGGAGCATTAAGTGTACCACCACCAAGGTTAAAGGTGGACCATCAACTAGCCATAAATAAACATAAATCAAGCATTAAAAAAATTAATTACTCATGGATTTATTTTATGGATTTATTATAAATTTTAGAGATACAAGAGAACATCAAACAAATTAATTATTCAAGAACACAAGTATATAATATAAAAACCATCATGCCATAAGCAAGAACAAATGCACTCCCTCGATATTTTGTACCATTGTTTTATCTTTAAGTGAGTGGCTCCTTATTTAATATAGACTTACACTACCATCAAATCATATTAAGGAGACTCATTGTAGATAAATTTCTTGGTCTAAAGGTACAAACATGAGCATAAGAAAACTACCATGCACCTACATGAAAATATATTCATTCATGTTACCCTAATTTGTTTGATGAATAAGTCATCATCATCATTTCCCCTTTAAGATGGTCTCTCATTCCTCGTGGCTAATTCTCTTGTCCATCCATGAGAGTACCTTATCTTGCAACCACAAAAAGCATCAAAAGTACCATGTTATTAAATAAAATAGATACAATATCAATGCATACATCCATCAAAAGCATAAAAAATAAGCATTAAACATCATTTTATAATACATAGTCCAACTTAAGTAGAAATTCTTTCCAAGGTGGGTTGTGACATACTGCCCCCCTTGGACTAAACATAGTCTGTTGTGTTTCTTGCAAAATATTATATTTATCTTTATTCAAACAAGGAAAACGTATTTTCATCTCATAAACTTTCTTCCAAGAGGTATTTTTCTTTGAATATTGGTACCATTGGACCATGCACTGTTCTAGAGTTTTTTTCCTCATCATTTTGGAACAAACTAAAAAATATTCACTGTTCTGACTTCAATGACCAACGGATATGTCTCCTACAACTTTGAGACATCCCACACATGATTAGGATTAGCAATGTACTTCCTATATAGGGATATATGGAAAGAGTCATGGATATTTGATAGTTTGGGTCATAAGGCAAGACTATAAACCACCAAACTAATCTTCTCAATGATTTCAAAGGGTCCAACAAAGTAGGGATCCAACTTAGAAGACTTGATGGTGCTCTTCATGGGTTTAAATATTGGGAAAAATTTGTCTCCCATAGAGAATTCTCTAGTTGAGTGTTTCAAATTAGCTTATCTCTTATAATAATCAATGGCTTCTTTAAGCCTTTGTCTAAACATCCTAAGTTGTTCCTCCATATCCCTGACCATGTCTAGTCCAATGACAACTCAATCCTTTGGGTTATCCCAATATAGAGGAGTTCTACATCTCTACCCATACAAGGCTTCAAATGGGACCATTTTATAGGAAGCATGGTATCGATTGTTATATGGAAACTCAACTAGATGCAAAATATCTTCCCATCAAGACTTTTGGTCCTTGAAACACATGTGGTGTTATCTTCCAAGATTTGGTTTCTCCTTTCTATTTGTCTATATTTTTTGGATGATGTGAAAATATAATATTCAAATTCATGCCAACTGCAAGATGAAGGGCCTAAAAAAACTTTGATGTAGATATGGAGTTCCTATCTAAGATGATTATCTCAAGAAAATCTTACAACCCAATTTTTTTTGGTGAATCTATTGGCCATAATTAGGGCATCATCCTTAGTGTTTTTTAGAATAAAATGTGCAACCTTGGTCAATCTATTGACCACTACTATAATTACATCATGTTGGTACCTGGTCTTACGTAAACCCACTATGAAAACTGGTATGTCATGTGGGTATAATTATTTGGTTGGATGTCTATACCCAAATTTCACTTTTTGGTATTTCAAACATTAATCCACAAAGTCAATGATATATTTCTTCATACCTAACCAAAAAAAGGTTTTCTTCATGTTCTCCCTCATATTTGCCCCTCTTAGGTGAAAAGAGTAAGGATATATATGCACCTATTGCATGATTAGTCTCCTTAAATCACTAGTTTTAGGGATCACCACCTTATCCTTAAAACATAAAAGTCCATCCTTTATGCCAAAATCCTTATTCTCTTTAGAATACCCTTCCATATTGGCCTAAATTTCACTGTAATACTGGTATCATGCTTGAATTTCTTTGAATTGGTCCATTAAGTCCACCTAACTATGGGTCAAAACAACTATATGCCTTCTCCTACTCAAGGCATAAATAACATTGTTTTCCTTACCTTTGATATACTCTACCAAAATTATATTCTACTAAGAATTTAATCCACCTTCTTTATCATGCATGGAGCATTGGTTGGGTAAAGATATACCTCAAGATATAATGGTCGGTTCTCAACTCAAAGGGCTTCCCTAGTAGATAATGCTGCCAAATATTAAGGGTGTGCACCATAACTGCTAGTTCCAAATCATGCATAGAGCGGTTGACCTCATGCTTATTGGGTTTCCTTAACTCATATGCTACAACTGAATCATCATGGGATAGAAATCCTCCCAAATATTCCATAGAAGCATTAGTACAAACTAAAAAATTCCCCCATGGATATGGAATCTTGAGAATAGGTGCAATAGTAAGCTTCTACTTAAGCAATTCAAAGGTAGCTTCACAATTGTCTATCCATTTATATTCCTTTCCCCTCATTTGAAGGTTAGTTATGAAGTAGGCTATTTTAGAATATTCATTCACAAAACACCTATAATACCCTATCAAGCCCATAAAACTCCACACTTTATGCACATTAGTAGGTGATGGCTAGCTAAAAATGACCTCTATCTTTTTTGGGATAAACTTCTATTCCATCTATAGATACGATTTGCCCTAGATATTACACCTTTGGAATATACAATTCACATTTTGATAGATTTCCATATAGTTGGTTCCTTCTTAAAAACCCTAGCACAATTCTTAAATACTTATTGTGCTCTTCCTTATTCTGATAATATATCAAAATATCATCCAAGAATACTAAGACAAACTAATCTAGATGCTCCCTAAACACAATGTTCATGAGATTCATGAATGCTACTAGAACAGTGGTCATTCCAAAAGGTAATACTATGAACTCATGGATTCTCAATTGATGGTATCCTAATTTTAAGTCAATATTTGAGAATATGGTGGCACGATTGAGTTTATCAAAGAAATCCTCAATCCTGGGTAAAGGATACCTATTCTTAATAGTTACTTTATTCAACATATTGTAATCTAAGTACAATATCAATAACCCATCCTTATTTTTGATAAAAAGAATAGGGACACCCCATGGTGACACTGGATTTAATGAACCCCTTTTATAAAAACCCTTGAATTTGCACTTTTAACTCTTGTATATCAATAGGATTTATCTTATAAGTATTTTTATGAATAGGTTTTGAACCTGGTAGTAGTTCAATAGTGAAGTCAAAATCATGCTTAGTTGGTAGTCCCAAAAGGTCTTCAGGAATTACATCCAAAAACTCATGCAATATTGGGTGCTCCTTAAATAATTCCTCCTTCATGTCATCTATAGACTCGTGGTTTAACTTAATGATCTAAAACATACCATATTTCTTAATATATTTATTTAGTTGCATTGTTAAAATCATCTAAGGGAAAAAAGATCCTTGCTCACTGTGTATTCTCAGTCTCTGCTTGTATTTATCTGTATAGTCTAGCCATCTATCTTGGAAGTTAATTAAGGATTCATTATCCTTTATTTAGTCCATTTATAAGATGATATCGAAGGCATGTAGCGATACTATATACAAGTACCACAAGGTAGAGCCATTGGATAGGGTGATATTGACTGTGGGAAACATTGATCCAATGAGTAGGTTTGTATAGAACCATACTCGACTTTCCATCCTTGTGCCAAAAATATTGGTATTTTTGGAAAATATTTGACTATACTAGAAGAAATGAAACTATTCATAGCTCCACTATCTATCAAGATCTTAACTTTCTTATCAAAAAACTTAATATTTAGAATCATAGGTTTGGCTTGGCCATACAAATTATTGTTTCCAATTGTCGAGTAGATCCCATGGTTGGGTTCCTTTATATTTTTACTTAGTCCTATTCAATTTAGATATTTGTTTGCATAGTGAGGTCCCCACAATCATAGCAACTCACTTTGGGACCTGGGTGTCTGTCTTGTTTCTTCTCCCCTGTTTGCTTATTTTGAGATGGTTCAGGTTGTTTTTGTGCTTGAGGGGTACTGTTATCATTCCTCTTCTAAAATTCTTCTTGGAATTCCTTTGTTTCTCATCATTTTTATTTTTAAATTTTGGATTATATTTTATTTCCTTGCTCCATTCTTGTTCCCATTTCATAAAACCAATACTCTTCTCTTATATTAAGGCTTGTCGATATTATTTTGACAATACCACATAGTTAAAGTGGGTCTTGTTCAACTGTAGTTTGGACTTAGCTTGATGAGCCATATCATATGCATTCTATAGAGTCTTAGAATTATACATGTTTACTACTAATCTTATCTTAGGATCCACTTCTAAGATAAACTTATGTACATTCATATTCCCATATTGCTCATAGAGTGATATATACTTAAGCAATTTTACAAATTTTTGGTAGTAAACCTCTACTGTTAATGTTACTTAGAGAAGTGTGGAAAATTCCTTGAATTGTTTCACATAATATTGTTTAGTGAGGAATATTTTCTTAAAGGCCTTCACAAAACCTTCCCATGATAGGTTTATTGCTTGAATTTTTTGTTTAGATTTAAAGGTGTTCCACCATTCTAGCCCAATATCTAGCAAATGGAGAGTGGCCAAAACCATTTGGGTAATTTTACAATAGTTTTTTTATGGATAAATAGATCTCCAGCTCATTCAACCAAGCTTCAATTGAATCACCTCCATCCTTTTTGATGAATTTAGAGGTCTTAAAATTCTTCATATCCTTAGCTAATTTTACCTCTATAATATCCCTAACCTCTTGCTCATCTAAAGGGGAGTTTCATTTTTGACTAACCTCAAGATTTTTATTCTGACTCACTATAGTTTCTAGAAACTATATTTATTGATACATTTGTTCCCTTTGTTTCTCTAATTGCTCTTGTAGTAGTGAGACAACAACAATGAGGTTTTCCACATCTTCACTTGAATTTACCAAACTTTCCCCTAGGGGTCTAGCCTCAACACTATCCCACCTAGTCTATCTTGGTGTTATGTAATATCATCTTCTTCCTCTCCTTAAGTTTAGTTCCATATTTTCCTGGCCGTATAAAAGTTATTGGTTTAGATTTTAGTTACCCTTCTCATACCTTCTACCTAGTAGTTAGTTACATATCCCAAATGTACTAACAACTAAATACTATCATCCAATGATAGTATTGATAGATATTATAATTTTCATATAAAATGCCATCTTCCAAGAGGAGATATTTCTTCCCATAAGTCATCCATCAAGTCAAAACATCTCCAAATCCTTTCTAGGTAAGATTCTAGTCCTATGACCTAGAGATTTGATACCAACTATAACAACCCAAAAGCTAACCAACCCAAGAGAGATATTTTTTTTAATTAGCAAAAAACTCAACAAGATTCATAGGAGTATCCATGGAATACATACATTAACTAGACACACCCATATTTTGAGACTATGACACTGCAAACATCTCTCAAGTGGACAAGAGAGGCCAAGATCCTATAGGTACTAGGGTTTACCTTGTATACCTCCATGGTATAGAGGACACTTTAAAAATATCAACCCACATTTCTAGCATCCTCCATGAATGCATACCTCTTGAACTTAGTGTTAGGATTATTCCTTCTCAGTACTTAGAGAGAAGGGATGCCAATTCCTTCCACTAGCCATAAGTCAATCTATTCTAGATCCTTCAGTGTAATGCCTTGGTATAGTTTAACTACACATCTGTGGTGATCCATTAAACCTCATGCTTACCTTCCCTATATCCACAATGAGTTTTTAAGCATCAATCACTCTATGTGAGTATCTTCACATGGACACAGAAAACTAGGTGTTGCTACCCCACAATGACCAAAGTTGGAAAGAAGAGTTTAGACAAGGTTATCTTTAGAGCCCTTCCCAAGGAATACCCCAAGCCATAGGTTTCTCTCTCTCTCTCTCTCTCTCTCTCTCTCTCTCTCTCTCTCTCCCAATAAGCACTAATACAAGAGCATCTTTTAGAATGAAAGCAAAAATACTTTCTTATCTAGATTGAACTCAAGCATGTCAATAAAATCTAATATAAATACTTTAAATCAAAGCATTAGTTCCAACCACATGAATAATATACAAGATATGATATTAATAATAATTAGTCTTAAATCATACAAATGAATAATATTTACTTCCATACAATAAATCCTCTTTCACTAGAGTGATTTACAATAAAAAAACCTTTATAATGTTCCAATAAAATGAAGGGGAATTCTAACATATTGATCTACCATATTCTTCCTTTGGCCTGCATGGGGATTTGATAGGAAGGTAGGGATACAAAATTTCATATGTAGGTATGAATGCATTTCTATATTACTCATTGCATAAAAATCACAAGCAAAAGAAGCCCATAATTCTTTCCAAAATATTTTCCACAAATATTTTTGATTACCCAAACCATGCATTTCTATACAATTCATTTCAATATAGCAACATAAGTAAAATAATATTATACTTATTTCAAAAATACTTTTCATAAGTATTTCATTTCAATTTCCTTTTTCTAACCAAGCCATGCATTTCTATATGATTCAACTCAATAGCAAACACATGCGAAAAAACCCATACTTCTATCCAAAAATATTTTCTACAAATATTTTCAATTCCTTAAGACAAGTAAAAGCATCTAAAGATCATTTTCCACCAATGTAACATTAATATTCCATCAATGATCTAAAGATCAAAACACTTGAATCTGTCACAAAGGGAATTTCATCCATTGGATCTAAATATCAATTCCATTAAAATTCAATTAAAGAATAATCCAAAGATATCCAAAAATCCAAGCTAGTTCTAACTAATCCATCATTAGAGTGATAGTTACTCTATCCTTAGTTTAAACCAAAATATATGATTTACTAGAATTCTATCATTAGATTGATAAAATAATATATCATAAGACTATAGATTAATTCCATTAAATTTATCATTAGGCTATATATTAATTCAACTAATCCATCCTCAGATTAATAATTGATCTATCCTTAGATTGATTCAAGACTAAATTAATCATCATTTGATTAAAAAATAGTCTAACATTAGATTAGTCGAAGATTAATTCAATCAATAAAACATTAGATTAATAATCAAACTAACATTATATTAGCCAAATTCAATTAATAAAACCCTAGATAAAATTTTAAATTAAAAAATCATTTTATTAAAACCAAATCCAGAGATTATAATAAATTGATCTTTCATATTGTCCATCTAAATATTATAATAATAAATTAATATTTCATTTGATTAATTCTAAATATAAGAAGTTATATTAACCATCATTAGATTAATTGCAAGTCTAAGCATTATTTCAAATAAATCCATCATTAAGTTAATCTAGATTCTAAAGATTAAATCTATTTAATATTTCCTTTAATTAATAGACAATAATATTTAATGAAAAAAGAAATATTAAAGGAAGACAACATATTTAACAAGGAGACTCTAACCATCCAATCTGTGTACTTCAATAGGTGGTCAAACCTGTGAGAGACCCAAATGTAGATGATAGCATTGGTCTCCATGCATGTACACAAAATCTTAGGGCTCCACATGAAATACTAAGTTCACTTACCAAGAACAAGACTCCCAACAACACAATATAATGTAGCACCAATTAGCATGACTACACAACCTCACATTGACCTAGATGCAACCCAACACATACAATGAATTTCAAGCTAACATAAGAAATAGGTTGAAGAGAGTACAATACTAAGGTTTAAACAACTAACTAGAGGTGAGAATGAAAGAGCACACATGAGTTAGTAGTCACATAAGTATGTTGGATCTCAAGCTAGTGTAACGAGGAGGTGGGGTGCCTCAACATTACATAAGCTCCAAGCACCTATATCCACATAGGCAAGGCTTGCAACATATATGCACATCATGAGGATTGACCAAAAACACCACCACACAAGGGAAAGCAACCGAAACCATGCATACACCACTTAGGCAACTTATAAAGAGAAAAATAGGTGAGAAATAGGAAAGAATACCAAATAGAGGTAAGCTTGAACAAGATAGCACCTGAGGATGACACATGACTTGCTTTCCAAGCCCAAAATATTACCCTTTCCTTCCTCCCTATTCCTCTCACTACTATTTTCCTTTTTCTCCACCCCTGACTGACGACCTTCACTCAAAATGACCTCCTACTTCTAGGAAGGAGAACATAAATACCAACTAGCATTGAGAGCCTCTAAGTAATGCTTCTAGTACCTTCCTTTAGCACCTAATTCCAACAAGAACATTATCTCAATATGTACCCTTAATAAACAAGACTGATCACATAAATGCACCCACTCCACTAGGAGCCATCACTCCAAATTATGGAGTATTAAGTGTACCACCACTGAGGTTAAAGTGGTCCATCAATTAGCCACAAACAAATATAAAGCAAGCATTCAAAATATTAATTACTCATTATTTTATTTTATGGATTTATTACAACCTTAGACAACAAGAGAACATAAAATAATTTAATTCTTCAAGAACACAAGGATATAATCTAAAAATCATCATGCCATAAGCAAGAAAAAATGCACTTCCTCTATATTTTATACCATTATTTTATCCTCAAGTGAGTGGCTCCTTATTTAAGATAGAATTACACTATCATTGGCTCATGTTAAGGAGACTTGTTGTAGGTAAATTTTTTAGTCCAATGGTATGAACATGGGCATAAGCAAACTACCATGCACCTAAATGAAAGGGTATTATTCATGTTACCCTGAGTTTTTTGATGAACAAGTTATCATCATCATTTCCCCTTCAATATGGCCTCTCATTCCTTGCAGCAAATTTTCTTGTACATCCATCAGAGTACCTGATCCTACAACCATGCAAAGCATTAGCAGTACCATATCCTTAAATAAAATAGATATCAAAGCATACATCTATGAAAATCATCAAAACTAAGCATTAAACATCATTTTCTAATACATAGTCCAACTTAAGTAGCAAGTCTTGCCAAGGTGGATCATGACAACCACCACTCAAAGTTGAAGCCACATGTCCTCATCCAAACCTTTGTGTGTTGCACCAAACCTATGCCACATACCACCACTCATGCCACATGCCATTATGTGCCCCACACATGCCACCACACTCAAGTCTCATGCCATGTCACTTTTGACCTTGAGTTGACTAGAATAAAATAAATATGTATATATTTATTTTATTTATATACCTTAATATATATTAGTCTAAAGAACACAAGCTTATACTGAGAGGGGGGTGAACAATATAATACCACTTTTTACTTTTCTTTTCAAATTAATATTATGCAGTGTATAGATAGCAGTATCAATAACAGTAATAAAAGCAATGCATAAAACATCATACACAATAGAGACACAGATTTTAACGTGGTTCACCCAATGTGGGCTATCTCCATAGAGAAAATATTTCTTCTAAATATTTCTCAAATAATCTCTTGGTAATATTTCCCAATTACAATGTTTATGGACCTCTGTCCAAAGGAGATGTTGATCCCCTAAATATGGTTTGTGAATATCTATCTATAGGAGAACTCCTTCTCCTATGATCTGGCTGGTGATCCTCTAGAAGACACTGCCTCCACTACACTGACTGTGGATATCTCTCCACTTGAGGGATCTTGTCCTCACTCAGAAGACCTATCATCAATGTCTTGCTTGATGGATCTATATCCACTGGAGACTCTATCCTCACTGCTCTTTCACATCCAAAGTTATATCTCAATACTATACTAAACATAGTCTAGTCGGTCTAGCACATCTTTGCTTAATATCTTGCACTAAAAATAGTATATTCAGTCTAGCACAAATATTATCAACTCTTTCACTAAAAACAATCTAGTCGGTCTAGAAAAAGTCCACTCAAATCTACACTAAACACAGTTCATTCAATTTAGCAAAAATATGGTCAATAGGTTCACTCAAAACCTTCTCAAATCTACTCAACAAGTCCACACAGGACCTTATCAAATCTACTCAATAGGTGCACATAGGACCTACTCAAATATGCTCAACAGGTCCACATAGAACCTGCTCAAATATAATCAATAGGTCCACTCAGAACCTATACTAGTTTACTCTACATGTCCACACAGAACTTGTCCAAATCTGCTCAATAAGCTCACATAGAACTTGTCCAAATATGCTCAACAAGCTCACATAGAACTTGTCCAAATCTGCTCAACAAGCTCACACAAAACTTGTCCAAATATGCTCAATAATCTCACACAGAACTTGTCCAAATATTCTCAAGAAGCTCACATAGAAATTTTCCAAATTTGCTCAATAAGTCATCTCTAGAACTTGCTCAAATCTGCATTGCAATCTTCCACAAAAACTCACACAAAATCAGTCCACAAGCCTTCTCAAAGACTTGCCTCAAATTTGCTTAACAAGTCCACACAGAACTTGTCCAATCTCATAGAAGCATAAAGATAATTGTTAGAGACTCAATATGTTCTACACTCAATGCTCAATCACTTTCTCAACTCAATCTCATAGAAGCATAAAGAGAATTGTTAGCGATTCAATATGTTATATTCTCAAGAACTCAATATCAACTCAAATCAGAATATAGAATTGTTTGTTTCATGGAATTTGAACAACCACTTCATACAACCAATTGACAAGGCTCAAACAACTTTACTCAACCAATCACCTCAAGGAACAACCCTTTCTCACAAATCCTAGTCCAAGCATATATCAACCAACTCAAAATACTTCCAACAATGTTCAACAACAACTCTCACATAACAATGATACTCATGTTATTTTCAAACCCTAGTTCAAGTTATTTGCATAACATCTCACTTCAAAAACAATGCTAATAAAAAATTCTTCATCTAACAATGATACTCATGTTATTCTCAAACCCTAACTCAGGTTTTTCACACAACCAATGGTTTAAAAAACAATACTAATGAAACAAGGTTTAATCACAACTCTCAATCCAGAAAACCTTGAAGCATTAAACCAACCACTTTCGAAAAGGAAATCCTAATCAATTCTTTTTCACTCCAAACTTAATTTTCAATTAAGCCAATCAACCAAATCAATAGAGAAGAATTTTGCCCATACCTTTTTGTTTCCAAGGAGTTGTCCACAAAATCTGCCACACTTCACAAAATCTCTTTTCCAAACTCACATAAGGGTTAGAGGACTTCAATTAAAATCACAATGCAAAATATAAATTTAAATACACCTTTTTACTCCAACTTAATTTTCACATCCACCAAAGTCCTTTTAGAAGAAAACCCTTATCAAAAATAATAACCAACAAATCTCAAAAATAAATCTCAATTAACAATTTATCATAAATCCTTATACCTCCTAAAATATAACTCTCAAAATAATAATTTCCAAATAATAAAGCTCACATAATTATCAACACTCCACCTTCAAAATTAATCACAACAACCTCTATTTAATAAATTTTATTAAAAATTTAATAAACCTTATAACATCCTTATCACTCCAACCTTAGGGCATAAACCATAAAACTTTAAATTAAAAATCGTACCTGCCTGAAGGTTTTCAACCCCACGACTTGCCCTCACCATGAGTGCCTTAGCCATGGCTAAGATTGCCACACAAGCTACATGCTTTTTTGAAAAGGGGGAAGCACCACGTGCTTCCTCTTTGCTCTTCTACTTGCCCACATTTAAAAATGTGCGTCTTGGGCGCTTCCACAATACTGCCACCAAATTTTTTTTGGGGAATCGAACACACGATCTCCATGCTATCAACGCCTTCGTGCTCTCCAATCTATTGCTAGGCCACACTGCCCAATACGAATTAGGGGTGGTCTCTCTTCGTGTTATCCTCTGCTTCCCTTTTCAAATGTTTTAAACCAGATGAGCTCGTTTTCGCCTATGCCACACAAAACCATTCGAGCAAGGATAGATTAATGAATAATTTTGGGCATGTATTTATATTGCCCTCCTCCTTTGTCTAGGATGTTGGTGCTTTTATTTGAATGCATCACGTTGGCGCTTTAAGGCTTCGAAAGCCTTAGTAAAACCCAACCTTGGGTTTTAATTAAAATTTATTTGGACTTTATAAAACCCCTTTTGCCTTATAAAATATTATAATAAGGATTATAAATATTTTATTTGAGTTTTCACCATGGCAGTTTTAATATTATAATAACCACCATTATAATATTAATCCTTTGATAAAGTACCTTTAATATCTATTTATAAAATTTAAATTCATGCTGAATTTAAATAATTTATAAACTAAATATTATAAATCCTTTTTAACTTAATCAGTGCAGTGCACTATTTCACTTGATCTTTTGCCTTCTTGCTAGATATCAAATAACCATCTTTGTCCCCTTTATTTGCTGCTGAAATTTCTGATGACTTCATCTAGTGATACCAATGACAACTTTGACTTAGGGACTCAAAATATCCAACATAGTCTAACCTGGGTATATTAAATATAAATTAAATACTTATCTATTGAAATTATATTTAAGCCTATATGTCTAGTTTTATTATTCACCTTTATACTTAAGTGAATTTACAATATAATTCCAAAATTGGATTATTTATTCCAACGCTTCCCCTTAATCTAATTTTGGGTTATAATACAATTTTATAGGAGGTGAGGTTCCAAAGAATCAATTTACAAAGGGACATACATTTTTGCAAAGACTTCTTTAACAATGGTATAGTAGAGACTCCAATATGTAGCAATAGGTAAGGGACCATCCATCAACATGTATATTTTGGTATATATTTCTTCAACAATGACATAGTAAAGACTCCAAGCTATGTGGAAATAGTAAGGCACCATCCATCAACATGGATCTACAAAAGAAAAACATGACATAGAGTTAGTAATCATATATATATATATAAATATGGCATGTAAATAAGGTTTTCATCAACATTGAAAATATCAATAATAAGTGGAATATATATATTTCATTAACATAGAAAAATAACATCCATCAACACGAAAATATGACATCCATCAACATGGATAAATAAGTGGCACACATATTCCATCAACATGAAAAAACATCCATCAACATGGATAAATAAATGGTAGATATTCCATCAATATGGATAAAAAAAATCCATCAACATGGATAAATAAGCGGCACACATATTTCATCAACATGGAAAAAAAAGTATCCATCAACATGGAATTCAATTTAAAAAAAAAAAAACTTAAAAGAATAAAAGAATTGACATCATAGAATATTATGTAATACTCCCCTTGAGGGCAATTATTTTAGGTCTAGTTTATTTTTACAGTAAGAAAATTTAGATTCTACTTATGATTTTGTGAATATATCAGAATTGTTCTCATTTGTGGGGCGATATACGAGTTTAATTGTACCATCTAATAATTTCTCATTAATTAAGTGTGCTTGAATCTTAGTGTATTTTATTCTTGATGTATAACATGATTCTTTGCTAAAGCTATTGAAGATTGGTTATAAAAAAATATTGTGATAAATTTATTGTTGTTAAACCCAATTTATGTTAGTAGTATTTCAAGCCAAATGCCTTCTTGACATGCTAGAGTAGCACTTATATACTCAACCTCAATTGAGGAGAGTGCTATAATTGGTTTTTTTTTACTAAACCAAGAGATCACACATGATTTCAAGGAAAAACAATATCCCCTTGTGGATTTTCTTTCAACACCGTTCATATCATAGTCACTATCACAATAGCCAAACAAATTTACATGAGAATTACTTAAATATTCCAAAGCTAAATTAATAGTTCCACTTATAAACAACATTAAGATGAACATCATAAGGCTTATGCATAAATCTAGCCATTACATTAACAACATAAGTAATATCAGGCCTAGAAATAGTAAGATAGAGTAAACTACTTATAAGTTTCGTGTATTCAGTTTTGTCTACAAGCTTAGAGTCTATTAATTTCAAATTTGTTAGAAATCGTATGAGTAGAAACACATTTGCAGTTTTTCATTTTAAACCTTTGCAAGATTTCCAATATAGACTTATATTAAGAAATTAGATAAAATTTGGAGGAAAGTCCTTGCCATATTTGCAATGGATCTATTTTTCCTCTCAACAACCCTATTTTTTTGGGGTGAATATGAGCATGTGAATTATTTTGAAACTCCCACTTCAAGAAAATACAAGTTTAACTCATTAATCACATAGAGGAAGAGGTTCATTTTCAACAAGTGCCTTAAATTTTTTTAAATATTCAAATACTTGAGACTTAAAAAAAAAAGTAAATCGAAGCGTACCTTGAAAAAACATAAATAAAAATTTAATGAATATAAAATTCCACAATGATCAAGGAAAACAAAGGGTGCAATAGATGAAGTGAAAAAATTAGGTGCAAAAGTTTGCTAAAAATCCCACTCCTCACTAAGTGCTCTTGACTAATGAACCACTAGTGATAATAATAATGATATTAAAATCCCTCTTAGTACAATGCCTTAATGTCAAGTTACAATACAACAAAGAAACCCTTTTAATTAGAACTAAGGGCATTACTTGAAATAAATACCAGGAAGAATTGTTATAGACTCAACTTAATACATTTGACAAGTAACAAAGGTATTTTAAGAATAAAAATTATGCAAAGGGTTGATTTTTTATCATGCATACAAAGTGCCCCTTAATGAATGCAAAAAAGACACATCCTTATATTTAATTTTTTAAAATTAAATTACACATAATTGTAATGAAAAATTATATGATTAAATGGCCTTAAAAAAATTATCTTTAAACATAAAAAAAATTCATTTAAAAAAATACCATAGAGAATGACAATAGATCTACTACACAAAAAAATATTCTAAACAATAGATCTAGGTCATCATAGAGTGGTGTGAATTTTTTTTATTTTTTTCAAATTTAATTTTTTTTTAATATTATTTTTCTTTTCGAAAGAAAACTTGAAATAAAATAGAAAATAACTAAGATATATTTTAGTAGAAATTTTATATCAAAATGAATCATATAGGTTCTTACAGGCCCATACATAGGCTGTACGGCCTCAGGATTTGTGTCAAAAACAAAAGTCTGATTTTATTTTTTGAAAATTTTATTTGATAGATCTTGATGAACCCATTTAGGATTTGAAATTATTTAAAAATAATGTGAGTATAAAAAAAGATAAAAAAATGCAACTAGGGTTTTAAAGGGTAGAATCACATTTTTGCTTGTAAATTTTAAAATATGCAATTAAAACCTATAAAATTAGTCTCAAAAGAATAGCATAGAGGAGACAATGATGTTAGGATTTTTTTTTTTTTATAAAGGATGAAGATTTATTTCTTTTGAGCAAACAAATAAAATTAGTCCACAACCACTTTTTTGGTGATTTTGACCCCAAAACGTCAAAATTTGAAATTGTGCCTTTGGAGATAGAGGATGAACAAATCACACCGGTTTTAACACACTAAGTTTTAAATTTTTTGAGAGTTTTTAAGTTTTTTTTTTAATTTTTAAATTTTAAAAATCCTTGCAATTTGTACACAAAGAAATAAAAATAAACTTGCAAATTACCCTAAGAAGTTACCCAAAGTTCTAGGAATTAAACCTAAGCTCTGATACTAGATGAAAGGGGAGGTAGAAAATAAAATCCCCCAAATGTAACTATTTAAATTAACTTAATAAGAAAAAAATATACGTGTGCAATAAAATGTATTTCACAAGAGTAAATAGCATAAATCTAAAAAACAAAATAAAAAAATGAAAGATAATATTGAGGTAAGTAAACCATATACAACACACCAATTTTACATGGAAACCTAGTGAAGAGAAAACCTAACCAAAATGTATCTTCTCTTTATGTTCTTTTCAGCAAAATATACATGCTCTTTTCTCACAGTCAACACCAAAAGAATTCTCAAAAAACACAATGATCAAGAATCACTTCGAGAATATCTAGAATGATCACAAAAATTCAAAGAAACAAAAAATTAGTCCAAATATATAATTTGGGCTATCCTCCTATTGGAAGATAGACATGGAGAAAAAACTCCACAATGTGGAGTGTATGAGACAAGTGTCTCATGAAACTCCACCTCTATGCCACCAATCAAAGTTGAGGCCACATGTCTTGTTCCAAATCTTTGTGTGTGCCGCCAAACTTATGCCACATACCACCACTCATGCCACATGGTATTATATGCCCCACACATGCCACCACACTCAAGTCTCATGCCACCTCACTTTTGACCATGAGTTGACTAGAATAATATATATATATATATATATATATATATATATATACCTTAATATATATTAGTTTAACCTTGGTATATTAAATATAAATTAAATATTTATTTATTTAATTTATATTTAAGCCTATATGCGTAATTTTATTATTCACGTTTATACTTAGTGAATTTATAATATAATCCCAAAATTGGATTATTTGTTCCAACACTCTCCCTTAATCTAATTCTAGAGTTATAATACAATTTTATAAAAGGTGAGGTTCCAAAGAATCAATTTACAAAGGAGCATACTTTTTGGTAAAAAATTCTTCAACAATGGCATAGTAGAGACTCCAAGCTGTGTGGCAATAGGTAAGGCACCATCCATCAACATGGATGTTTTGGCAAAGACTTATTCAACAATTGTATAGTAGATACTCCAAGCTCTGTGGAAATAGGTAAGACACCATCCATCAACATGGATGTTTTAGAAAATGCTTCTTCAACAATGACATAGTAGAGACTCCAAGTTGTGTGGCAATAGGTAAGGCATCATCCATCAACATGGATCTACAAAATAAAAATATGACATAAAGTTAGTAATCATATATATAAATATGGCATGTAAATAAGGTTTTCATCAACATGGAAAACATCAATAATAAGTGATATATATATATATATATATATATATATATATATATATATATATATATATATATATATATATATATATATATATATATATATATATATATTCCATTAACATTGGAAAATAACATCCATCAACATAGAAAAATAGCAACTAGGGTTGTAAAGGGTAGAATCACATTTTTGCTTGTAACTTTTGAAATATACCATTAAAACCTACAAAATTAGTCTTAAAATAATGGCATAGAGGAGACAATGATGTTATGATTTTTTTTGTACAAAGGATGAAGATTTGAACAAATCATGCTGGTTTTAACAAACTAAGTTTCAAATTTTTTTGAGAGTTTTTAAGTTTATTTTTTAATTAAAAAATCCTTGTAATACACAAATAAGTAAAAATAAACTTGCAAATTACCCAAAGAATTTACCTTAAGATCTAGGAATTAAACCTAAGCTCTAATACTAGATGAAGAGGGAGGTAGAAAATAAAATCCCCCAAATATAGTTATTTAAATTAACTTGATAAGAAAAAATATTAGTGTGCAATAAAATGTATTTCAAGAGCGTAAATAACATAAATCCAAAAAATAAAATTAAAAAATTAAAGATAAGATTGAGATAAGCAAACCATGTACAACACACCAATTTTACATGGAAACCTAATGAAGAGAAAACCTAACTAAAATGTATCTTCTCTTTATGTTCTTTTCAACAAAATATACATGCTCTTTTCTCACATTCAACACCAAAAGAATTCTCAAAAAACACAATGATCAAGAATCACTTCAAGAATATCTAGAATGATCATGAAAATTCAAAGAAACAAAGAGTTAGCCCAAATATATAATTTGGGCTATCCTCGTGTTGGAATATAGACATGGAGGAAAAACTCCACAATGTGGAGTGTATGAGACAAGTGTCTCATGAAACTCCACCTCTATGCCACCAATCAAAGTTGAGGCCACATGTCTTGTTCCAAATCTTTGTGTGTGCCGCAAACCTATGCCACATACCACCACTCATGCCACATGGTATTATATGCCCCACACATGCCACCACACTCAAGTCTCATGCCACCTCACTTTTGACCATGAGTTGACTAGAATAAAATAAATAAATATATTTATTTTTTTTATATACCTTAATATATATTAGTCTAACCTAGGTATATTAAATATAAATTAAATACTTATCTATTTAATTTATATTTAAGCCTAGATGCCTAATTTTATTATTCACCTTTATACTTAGGTGAATTTATAATATAATCTTAAAATTGGATTATTTATTCCAACACTCCCCTTAATCTAATTTTGGGTTTATAATACAATTCCAAAGAATCCATTTACAAAGGAGCATATGTTTTGGCAAATACTTCTTCAAATATGGCATAGTAGAGACTCTAAGTTGTGCGACAATAGGTAAGGCACCATCCATCAACATGGAAATTTTTGCAAAGACTTATTCAACAATGGCATAGTAGAGACTCCAAGCTATGTGGCAATAGGTAAGGCACCACCCATCAACATGGATGCTTTAGAAAATACTTCTTCAACAATAGCATAGTAGAGCTCCAAGTTGTGTGGCAATACGTAAGGCACCATCCATCAACATGGATCTACAATATAAAAACATGGCATAGAGTTAGTAACCATCTATATATAAATATGGCATGTAAATAAGGTTGTCATCAACATGGAAAATATCAATAATAAGTGGCATATATATTTTCCATTAATATGGGAAAAAACATCCATCAACACAGAAAAATAGCATCCATCAACATGGATAAATAAATGGCACACAAATTCCATCAACATCAAAAAAATATCCATAAATATGGATAAATAAGTGGCACACATATTCCATCAACATGGAATAAAAACATCCACCAACATGGAATAAAAACATCCATCAACATGGATAAATAAGTGGTACACATATTCCATCAACATGGAAGAAAAGCATCCATCAACATGGATAAATAAGTGGCACACATATTCCATAAATATGGAAGAAAAAACATCCATCAACATGGAAAAAAAGGTATCCATAAAAACGAAATTCACAAAACTTTTAAAAAAATTAAAAGAATAAAAGAATTGACATCATACAATATTATGCAATACTCCTCCTTGAGGGTAATTCTTTTAGGCTTAGTTTATTTTTAGAGTAAGAAAATTTAGATTCTACTAATGGTTTTGTGAATATATCAGAAATGTTCTCATTTGTGGGGTAATATATGAGTTTAATTGTACCATATATTACTTTCTCTCTAATGAAGTATGCTTGAATCTCATTGCATTTTGTACTTTGATGCATAACACGATTCTTTTCTAAGTTATTGAAGATTGGTTATCAAAAAATATTGTGATAGATTTATTGTTGTTAAACCCAATTTTTGCTAGTAGTCTTTGAAGCCAAATGGCTTCTTTACATGCTAGAGTAGCACTTCTATACTCAACCTCAGTTGAGAAGAGTGCTATAATTGGTTACTAAAACAATATATCACACCTAATCCCAAGGTAAAATAATATCCACTTGTGGATTTTCTTTCAAAATTGTCCATAGCATAGTCACTATCACAATAGCCAAACAAATTTACATGAGAATTACTTAAATATTACAAAGCTAAATTAGTAGTTCCACTTAGATATTTAGGTATTATATAAATAACATTAAAATAAACATCATAAGGCTTATGCATAAATCTAGCCATTACATTAAAAACATAAGCAATATCAGGCCTAGAAATAATAAGATAGAGTAAAATACCTATAAGTTGCATGTATTGAGTTTTATCTACAAGCTTAGAGTCTTTATTAATTTCAAATTTGTTAGAAACCATAGGAGTAGAAACACATTTGTAATTTTTATTTTAAAAATTTGCAAGATTTCTAATATATACTTAGATTGAGAAATTAGGTAAATTTTGGGGGAAAGTCCTTGCCATATTTGCAATGGACCTATTTTTCCTCTCAACAATCCTATTTTGTTGGGGTGAATATGGGCATGTGAATTTTCTTGAAATTCCTATTTGAAAACAATAAGAGTTAAAATCATTACTCACATACTCTCCTCCATTATTGGTCCTAGACTTTTATAGAGGAAGAGGTTTCATTTTTAACAAGTGCCTTAAATTTTTGAAATATTCAAATACAAACTTTTTTTAATAAATTCAAGTGTACCTTGAAAATAAAAAAACATAAATAAAAATTTAAATAATATAAACTTCCACAAAATGATAAAGGTAAGCATGAGGGTGCAATAGGTGAAGTGAAAAATTTAAGTGTAAAAGTTTACTCTTTAAAAAATCCCACTCCTCACTAAGTGGCATTGAATAATGAGCCACTAGTGATAATAATAATGATGTCAAAATCCTCTTTAGTAAAATGCCTTTATATCAAGTTATAATACAATAAAGACACACTTTTAATAACAACTAAGGGCACTACTTACAATAAATACAAGGGAGAATTGTTATAGACTTCACTTAATACAAATTAAAAGTAACAAAGGTCTTTTAAGAATAAAAATTATACAAAGGGTTGATTTTTTTTTTATTAGTTAAAAAATTTATATTAGGCACGAGTTTTTACTGGGACCCAAAACCTGATTACAAATAGACTATAGAAATTGAGAACCCAAAACAAGACAAAACATGACACAACCTTTCAAAACTAAAATACCACAAAGGTTGTCCATAAGTTACAACCATCACAACATAACATGAAACAAAGGATATCCTTATGTAGCACATAAAAACAACAGAAAAAGATGCTTCATGTGGCAAAGGTAAAGCCACCAACAAAACTGTGCAGAAAGGATACCCTTAGGCTTCTTGGGCTTCTTCATATGGTTTTGCTCCAACTTCTTGAAGCTCATCATTTGACGTATCCATATCAAAATCCTTTTCCTCACCTTGGTCATCCATGGGAGTTGCAACAACCTTGAAATCCATGACAAGGGCTTTAAAAACATCCTCAAAGAAATATTTCCTAAAAAAATAGATTAAATGCATTATGCAGGTCGGGTAGTTGAGATATACAATTGGAGACAAAATTAATGATAAACTGCTACATGCACTGGTCGGGGGTATCCTAGTCATCATACTTTGAATCAATGATTAGAGATTCCTTCTTTTAATTCAACTTATTCAGACAAATAGAAGAGCGAACACTTTTCGGATTAGGCTCAAGTGATTTGCTCTTGTGTATTTCCTCAGCCTATGGATAGTTTTAATAACTTCTATTTTTGGTAGAAAGCACATGAGTGCATGAGGATTGAGGAGTGGTCTGAGATGAGCTAGGATTTATGGGGATAGGATTGGCCTTAGGAGAAGGAGATATGATGATACCTTGGGAGTAATGGATTAACCAATAATTATACAAAAAATTAAACAAGCCTTGGTGAGTAGGTGGTTCAGAGGTATTTATATTTCAACTATGATCAATGGTATAACTGATGGAGTTAAAAATAAAATGAGGGACATTCACCATGTTAACATCCTGAAAATAGTTGAAAATACAAAATGAAAGCTACATAAGACCTTATCAGGGTCGTCAACAGTGATGAAATCCATGATAGGCTTTAACACGCTGCTCCACGGGGATGAGAGCTCCTCACAACATATTCCCATCCAAGATTTTCTACACAAATCCTTGTATTTAATCTCTTTTAAATCAACACCCCAATTATGTTTCTCTCTACATATTTATCTACCTTTGGCCTGCTGTTCAGTGAGTTTGACCAAAGTCTTAATGTCAACATCATACATCCTATTATGAATGGTCACTCTACCACTATCCCACAAACTCAAGAATGCCGTAGTAATCTCAAAATTCTCCCCTTTAAATTTCTAAAAAAATAGGAGGAAGCCCTTGGCATAGAGGATGACTTGAACAATTGAGTCCATGCTAACACATGATGGCTCAACGAAATTCATGGCTACAACAAAGGAAGACAATTGGAGATGCAATTAGACTGGGCAGAGATGGAAATGAATTGGAACAGGGCAAAAATAAAAGGAAACAACCTGAGGATAAAAAATGTAAACAATTCAATCGCCTAATCGACAAGGGTGCCAAGTAAGTCAGGGATGGGAAAATTTGCACAAATCGAGGAGCTCATGATAAAAAATGCAAGTAAAATTATGAAAATGAAGTATGTGGGAATCCTTTCCAAAAGCCCACATGATGAAAAATTTGAATTGGGAAAAAAAAACCAAGGACAAGACACAAGGGAGGGGGCCAACATGGATGGAGGATGGAAGTTTTTGGAAAGAGGTAATGAGAGGAGTGGGGGAAATAACGACACTGAGGCATATGGGCAAGATGACCAAGAGGGATAGGAGGAAATGTATGATGAAACGATGGAGGCCAATGTGGCAATGATGGAAGATGAAATAAAAGAATGGAGAAAATCCATAAAAATGAGAACCTTGAAAGGCAGTGGACCGAGGATTAAGGTTGATAAACCTAAAAAAATTGGTTAATCCATGAACCAAATTCACATGGGAAACAACAAGGTAACATAATCAAAGCACATTTTTCCTATTTGAAGAAGGGCTGACTTGCTCCACATCAACATTGGTCTTATCTGAAGATAATATATTTTACACCATGAAAACCTCCAACTCCTAAGGAAGATTATTGGTCTAAGACATCAAATTAGTAGAATAGGCACCGATATTAGCCAGTTTGTCGACTGCATTATTACTTTCTCTGAAGGCATGCTAAAAAATTATTTCTTGGAAGGTTTGACTGATAGTCCTAGCTTCATCAATGTAGTTCCTTATCCTCCAAGAGGGATTTTTTGAATTTTTTAAATAATTGATGATAGTCAAAGAATCACCTTCAACCATGAGTTTATCAGAGTAATCTTTAGCCAAAACAATGCCACACCACAAAGCTGTAGCTTCTGCAACCTATTCGATTGATTTCCCAAGAATTCAACAAATGCAAGGATGACCCTGCCATTACAATCTCTAAGGATACCCCCAGCTCCAGCAAGTCTAGGGTTGCCCTTGGCTGCACCATAAAAATTTAGTTTGAGCCATCTTGAATGAGGGGGAATCCATTTTGATTTTTTATTATGCATACAAAGTGCCCTTAAATGAATGCAAAAATGAGCCACCTTTAGATTTATTATTTATTTATTTTAAATTACACATAATTTTAATGAAAAATTATGTGATTAAATGACCTTAAAAATTAATCTCTAAGAAAAAAAATACCAGTAGAGAATGAAAGCAGATCTGCTACCCAAAAAAATATTCTAAACAACAAACTGCTATGATTTTTTTTTGAATTTTTTTAACGATTTTTTTTGCAATTTTTTTATTTTTGAAAAAATACTTGAAATAAAACAAAAAATAGCAAAGTCAAAATTGAGTAGATATTTTATACCAAATTGGATCGTATAGGTTCTTATAAGCTTGTACATAGGTTTTACGGCCTTGGGATTTATATCAAAAATAAAAGTTGCTGAATTTTTTTGAAAATTTTATTTGATAGATCTCGATGATCTTGTTCAGGATCTACAATAATTTTTTCAAAAATATGAGTATAAAAAAAGAAAAAATAAAAAAATGTAGTTAGGGTTTTAAAGGGTTGAATCACATTTTTGCTTGTAACTTTTGAAATCTACCACTAAAACCTGTAAAATTAGTCTTTAAATAATGACATAGAAGAGACAATGCTTTTAGGAAATTTAAAACTTGAAAAAGGATGAAGATTTAATTTTTTTGAGCAGAAAAATTAAAATCAGGCCGTCACCATTTTTTGGCGATTTTGACCCCTAAAACATAAAAATTTGAAATTGTGCCTTTGGAGAAAAAGGATGTACAAATAAAGCTGGTTCTAACAAACTAAGTTTCAATTTTTTTTTGAGAATTTTTTTTTTTTTTTTTTTTTAAATTTTAATAAAAAAATCCATGCAATTTGTATAGAAAAAAAATAAACTTGTAAATAATCCTAAGAATTAACCCTGAGCTCTAGGAATTAAACCTAAGTTTTGATACTACATGAAGGGGAAGGTAGAAAATGAAATCCCCCCAAATGCATCGGTTTAAATTAACTTAATAAGCAAAAATATTAGTATACAATAAAATGTATTTCACAAGGGTCATTAACATAAATTTAAAAAATTAAATTAAAAAATAAAATATAAGATTGAGATAAGAAAATGATACACAACACATCAATTTTATATTGAAACCCAGTGAAGGGAAAACCAGACCAAAACGTATCTCCTATTTATATTATTTTTAGCAAAATATACCTGCCCTTTTGTCACAGTCAACACTAGAAGAATTCTCAGAAAATACAATGATCAAGAATCATGTTAAGAATATCTATAATGATAAAGAAACTTTAAATAAGCAAGGAGCTAGCCCAAATATATAATTTGGGCTATTATCCTATTGGAAGATAGATGTGGAGGAAAAACTCCACAATGTGGAGTGTATGAGACAAGTGTCTCATGAAACTCCACCTCTATGCCACCACTCAAAGTTGAGGCCACATGTCCTCATCCAAACCTTTGTGTGTGCCACCAAACCTATAGCACATGCCATTATGTACCCCACACATGCCACCACACTCAAGTCTCATGCCATGTCACTTTTGACCTTGAGTTGACTAGAATAAAATAAATATGTATATATTTATTTTATTTATATACCTTAATATATATTAGTCTAACCTCAATATATTAAATATAAATTAAATACTTATCTATTTAATTTATATTTAAGCCTAGATACCTAGTTTTATTATTCACCTTTATATTTAGGTGAATGTACAATATAATCTCAAAATTGGATTATTTGTTCCAACAAATTTTAGGCTAACAAGGATACTAATTAGGTGCAAAGACAAAGTCAACAAGTGGTATCTATATAGATTCCATTGCAAAAAATACCTCATAAAACTTCTAGGGAGATAGCTCACATAAAATATAATTACGTGGAAATATATTCTTCTTGGTATTTCCCATCTACAAATACCTATTGAACCCAAATCTAACTCAAAAAAAGTGCCCATTTATTCATAGAAGTATCCGGTGAAATGATGCCTACTCAAACTTTCACCTCTTATTTAGGACTTTAGGCACAAGAAAGAAGCCAACCTTCCCATACCTCATTCCTCCTTGAATCAAGTAGCACACCTTTAGAGCAAATCCTAGTAACATAGGATGAGGAATAAGTTATGTGATATCTAATTGAGCGGGCACCCCAATGGCCAATATATCATATGTTTGGTTATACTATGCGACAAGGACAAAAAAGTGAACAATGGAAGAACAAGAAAAAACAACTAGGACACTTTGGGCATTTAAAGTAGGCTAGTTGAGCTTAAAAAGGAATCCTTTGTTGTAATATCACCAGAGTGAAATGTGCTAAAATCTCTAGTGATTAACAATTCAAGAGCTCTAGAGGACCCAAAGCAGTACACTATCCAATAAAAGTCAATAAAACTCCCTTAAACAATGGTGAAAAATCCTAAAGCTCAAAAAATGTTGAGTGCCTCTCAAAATACCCACTCCCTTGGGTCATTTAGTATGGTTGATAATTTAAAGAAGTCCACTAAGGCTATATCCATCTAGGACATCTTGATTCTAAAATAAAAGGGAAATATGAAAACAACATTGAAAGAGTAAAATTAGTGGATATAGTAGAAGGTACCTATAGTATTGGAAATATTTGATCCAAGAGTAAGTAGACCTAATCCCCTCCTCTTCTATTTGTCCTTGATATAACAAAAAATATCGATCCATAATTGTATGGTAGATTCTAGGGTAAACACTTTGGTCATGCCAAAAGGAGTGGAATATGCCTTGGGTTTGGATTACCATACCAAAAATAAGAGAGTGGTGCAACTAGATGGTAGTGTTATCCAAATATTTTTGGTGATAGAACTTCCACTCACTTTTTATGCCTATATGAGCTTGATTGTAACACAAGACATAGTAGTAATTTATATCTTCATATATTTTAGCAGTTGCTTATCGAGAAAATTAACTGATAAGCTAGGAGGATATTTGTATTTGGATTTGTCCCTCATGGATTTGAGGACTTGATATAGGACTAGGATAAAAATACCATTTGAGTCAATCTATCTACATAATGTTGAATACTTACAAATATCTGGGCTAGATCCTATTTAGATTTTGATATTATAAGAAGAGTGGTTTATGAAGTGCATCCCTTTATCCTAGATGATAAAATGGACCAATGGGTGATTGATATTTGAGATCTAGATCCTCCTAAGATATAAATTTATAGGCATGGGCTAAATCTAAAGTAAAAGTGTGAGTAACCCAATCAGGGTCGTATATAAATATATGTTTTTTTTTGCTTTATGCAGGATTAAATCCTTAAAGAATCATCAAGCTAAACTAGATGCTCTTACCAAATGAGTCTAACCATAGTTTGCGAGTCAAAATGTTTCAAATACCATTTCACACCAATATGAAAACTCAATTGAGAGAATGGTAAGAGTTTAAATAACAACAATTGACAACATAACAAGAAAATTTTAATACAAGGAGAAATCCAAGTCTCTCATAGATCATATCAATAGCTTAGATCTCCATAAATTCCAAAAAAATATATCATCCATAGGTTTTCAAATCGGCTAAATATTAGTGCAACTGTATAAGGTTTTTAGAATGGTGTTATGCATTAATGAAGGTCAACTTATTTATATAATAAATGGATGATATTCAAATTTAGGATGATTATTTGAGAAAAATATTGATGTTAAATATC
This sequence comes from Wollemia nobilis, assembly GCA_028583015.1. Taxonomy (NCBI): domain Eukaryota; kingdom Viridiplantae; phylum Streptophyta; class Pinopsida; order Araucariales; family Araucariaceae; genus Wollemia; species Wollemia nobilis. The sequence continues at coordinate 6,447,053 of JAQPPZ010001050.1, read as the reverse complement.
CAATAAAGAGACTTTATCAATGACCAACTATGAAAAAAAGTTATTTTTCCTACCAAGCTAACTTGTGAGGTAGAATTAATACCCCTATGCACATATAGATGCAAATAATATCGAAATAGCCTCCACCTTAGCCTTGGTTAAAGCAAAAAACACTAGCAAAGAAGGAAAGGAAGCTAGATCAGGTAAATAATTCTCTAAGAAATTCATAAGTAGGTGTTAAAGCACTCAAAATTCAATTATACATGCTAGCTAAGCACTTAAAGGAGTAGCCATTAGGATTTCTCTTAATAAAAAAAGAAGAGCAAATAAAAATCATATTAGATAGGCTTGCTAGTTAGGAAGCTCAATTTAATCAAGAGAGATATGCTCTACAAAAGTAGTTGGAAGAGCTTAGTCTTGGTCTGAAATTTGCCTAAGTGAATGAGATGCACCCTCAAGACCTTGACAAAGAGCTTGGATGGATCAAAATAGGGATTTCTAAGTCAACCTATGGAGAAGGCCAGTTCCTATATGCTTAGCTAATATAACTAAATGGGGGGTTGCAGAATAAAGTAAGAAATGCAAAGGGTTATACAACTAAGCTAAAAATAGTATGGATTCAGCAACATCAAGAGACATAATGTGGAGAGTCTCACAATTCAAATTTAGATTAAATTACCTAAAAAAACAACCTACTTTTCTTATGCTTTATAACAATTAAATATGAATAAATCTGAGCATTGCTAAGTCATTCTAGAACTATAATGATAAATCCAGGTAGAATTTTAGAATGTAGAATAACTATAGTAGAATCATCTATTTTTAGATTTAACAGAAATGCTTAACTACTCAGTAAGGCATACATACATGTTCAACACAATAAATGAGAAAGAGTTTAAACAACAATCCAATCTTAATTCAAAAGACATATAGCCTCAATTAATACAACTATAAAAATTATAAATGCCAAATATCTGACCATTAGAATGTATTACATTCTAGTATATATAGAGATTTACAATGTGACTAGTTATCTAAGAATGATTGCTATTAAAGCATATTGTAAGCTTTATAGTAGACATAGAGAGTGGCTATCACATTCAACTCAGCCATGCTTAGCTACTTTAGGAATTCTCTATTGATATGTAAGATGTATATTTGATCATAATACTAGCTTGCATGCTACATCATTGAATTGTAACCATTAGGTGATGGTTCACCTATTTTTGTTACACAACCAACTAAGTAGGAGTAGATGTAGGGTGGAAAAGGCTTTGAACACTAAGATATACTAACAATAATGATGCTTTACGACTGATCAACACATGCACTCCTACTAATGTGGATTATTCCAAATCATTTATACAATGATTAATACTATGAAAGCATATTGCTTGCTATCGAGCAATTGTCATGACCAAGTATAGTTTCTTTTGGCCTTCTTATCATGTCGGGTTTTTGAAATTATTGTCAGGTGTTGGGTAAATTCTTCACTTTTTATAAAATTATTGTTTAAAGAGTCTGGCAACTATATTTTCTCATGTATGATTCCAAATATTGGGTGATTTTTGCTCTAGGCTTTGATGCTTTTGTCATTGAGTTGCCATACATAGATTTATTTTACATCTGATATTCTATTTATCTTACTATATACGTAAGCCCTTAGTGAGGATGCCATTATCTGCTAAAGTTTGATTCTATTGGAAGATTTCAAGTTATAGCACCAAATGTCGAGTACTGGGCTTAATAATTTAGAATATTTCTTGCTTGGTATTGCCTTACATTATGCCAAATATTTGATGCCATATTGCTAACATCAATATTGTAGTCTTCCCAACTAGATTTATTCACTTGTCTTCAATGCTTGACCGTTGGACACTGGATCATGGAATAAGGTCTTGTGCCTTTGCTTTCACTCCTACTAGATGCCAAAATTTTACCGTGCTCTTATTGATACCATCATCTATAATTTTGGACTAGCTTTCTTTACTTAGCTGATTTTCATCTCATTTGGCTCTGTTGGATGCTAATTTTAATACCTTAGCACACAATGTTATTTGATAATAACTCGTTTGATGCCTTATAATCCACCTTAGCCTATTTTACATCTAACCATACTTTTCTACATTTTTTACCTCTCTGACATATTTTTGCATGCTCTTAACCAATCTTTGATATCTGCATCTGCTACAATAGTATCCTCTTGTGCTCTTCTAATTGTATTTTGAATTGCTACACTACTATTTTAGCAAAATAACTACATGGTATGAACTATACCACATAGTGGATGTAGGTGATAAAATTCACCTATACTTAGACAAAAAAATAAGTTGGATCAGTGCCAAGGAATAAAAAACTTTGTCAAGGAAGCTAGTGACACTTACTAGGATGATATCACTAATACTGTAATGGTGATATTCCCATTTTTTAAATTCATTGTTGCATACATTGATCAATATCTTCAAGTAAGCAATGATATTGAGCATAGCCTCAATAAAATCACCCCAAAATATGATGAGGCTAAGAATTATCAAGTAAAACTAGCCACAATATTAAACTTATTATTGGTGTCTATTAGAATCCAAAGTAGAAAGGTGATAACATAGAAGGTGATAAATATCCTCCTAATGCATAATAATGTACAAAAAAAATAACCACCTTATTCTCTATTATTGGGAAGCTTAATGGCTGACTCTTTAGTGTAGGAAGGATTTCCTTCTCCTTGGAATGAAGTTGGCAGACTCTATTCAGAGCAAGAGTATTTACAATTAATAAGCTAATACAAGGGGGATGTCTCTCATTTTGAAGTATGGTTAGAACCTTCTACCATAAAGGAATTGGCCTTGGAAATAGGATTTCTAGTAGAATTAAGTATTTAGATGTATGAAGTCATGAATCGAACAAGGAAATTATCCTATGATGACCAATTTGATCTTGAAATAGTCTATGGAAACTTTAGATAGATCCAATGTCCTTTAGATTAATGGAAAAAAAATTAAGCAAGTTCTAGACAAGCTACCATCTTTGTAATGTTCCTTATTCTTTTCTTTTCATTATTTTTTTCTTGATTCTTTTAATATTGACTTATTTACCAAAGTATGAAGGCAATAATTTTGAATTTTATGTAAACAATCAAGAAGGTCCCTATGAGTTGTCAGATCTATAGTGAATTTTTACTACACTCTTTGCGTTAGTAAAAATTTTGAGAGGAGGATGAAATGAAGGAAAATCTAGCAGAGAGCATGAAAAAGCATATCAGACTAATGTGGGAAATTTTTTTTGATCAAAGGGCTAGTATCATTTTATAAAGGTATTGAAAAAGGAAGATAAAAATGCCAAGAGATAACGTTTCCCAAAAGCTCCAAAAGTTTTAAATTTTTTTAAGGAAATAAGAGAAGAAAGGGTTGATGGAAGGGTAAAGGAGAAGTCTTTAATAAAATATTTCTAATAGGAATATAATTGGCCTTGAAAGTTTATAAAGTTTTGATATAGGAGGACTAGAAATATTTTTGACAAAAAACTAGTAACTTGCATCACCTCAAAAGGAAAAAGAAATTTGGAGAAAGAACATAACCATTATAGGAAGAAAATCATAATGTAGAAATTTTCTAATAAGGAAGAAGGGATAAATTAGGTTGCAAGACATCCATAGTGGTGCATAAGCTCCTAGGAAGGTAGATGAACTGAACTAATAAGACATATATTGAGAAAAGTTAAGGATCACCTACCAACATCATTTGGGATTATTAATACAAGTCAAGTAGGTGGCCTATCAAAGGAAAAACCATGACAACCACAATAGCAAGAATCCCAAAATTGACAACATTGGTAACAAAAGATAATTCTAATAAATTTTTAGGATCCCTAGGGGGTAGTTATAGTAGCTTAGAATTGACCCAAAGACATAGAAGGGATAAAGGTGACATAGGGAAGATCATATCAAGAGGGCAAGAATACATATTTGATAGAGGCTCCTGTATAAATTTTAGAAGGAAAATATCCCCTTTTGTAATATATAAATAGTAGTTTTTTAGGCATTGTAAAGGATTGACAAGTTGCTTATTCAATCCTTAAGCTTTATATGTAACTTTATTTTTATTTTATTCTATATAATAGTACTTGGAACCTGAATGGTTTTGTGGGAAAGCTTTTGAGCCCCCACTTATGGCATGGTGTATAGTATTCATAATCATATATATTTGAAGCTACAACTATTAGGATTTTTAAATCCCATTTTTGGTGTGTATTTATGTTTATGTGTATGTATAATAGGCCATTCCTATCTAATTTATATCTCATTTCTTGTATGTGCAATCTATGCTTAACTCCACATGCTAAGAAGAAAAAGTATTCACTTTGAGTTGCTTATGCATTAGTCTCACACAGGCATGTGTCTTACTATTATGCAAATGAATATCATGGTATTAATGCATCATTCTCCATTAGCCTAAGTTAGCTTAGGATATTTTGTAAATTTTTCTATCTTTGTTTGTATGGTTTCTCTTTCCATTTTCCCCTTTGCATCCATAGGTTAGGTTAGAGAGCATCAAATATCACATCTTAAAAGTAGCTAAACTTATAGAAAACTATAGTCTAATTGAAATGCTTATCATGCTCTCAGAGTTGCCTTGCTATGTCACTCCATACAAGACATGGTAGTTTGGTCATTTGGTCCTTGTATCTAGTGACCACAACAATCAAAGAGGACAGTGCGATTCATATGATAATCAAGAAGGTGAAAATTGTAATTGGAGGAAAATTCAATAATGAGGCTTCTCTTATGGAATTAGGGTTTTATATCCCCCATATGGCATGAGAGCCCTAACACACTTTACGCATGCCTCACATGAGTCCATTCAATAAAGGAAAATGATTCGGTAGAGGCTATTTGCCTATCCATGTAGTCAACTTGTACAAGTGGGTTGCTCACTTTTAGTGATTGAATCACTCCTCTTCCTTTTAAAAATCATGTTTAATGATAATATGATGATGTGTGTTACTATGATATATTTATGGGGGAAAAATGGAAAATGTAAGAAACAATAAGGAAATTATTGAAGAAAAAATAAAATAGGAAGTGAGATTTGTAGAAGTAAGAAGAGATAATATTTTCCAAAATAATAGACGCTACTATATGTAAATACATGCTACTTTGGATATAATTCTTATCAATATATTTAGTGAATATACTACCCATTCATGAAAATCAACATCATTTTTCTATAGAGGTAAGTTTACAGCTATTCAAATCCATAATATTAACATTTTTGTAGGGATCATTTTTTAAGTAATCAAAGTTTTAATGTATCCATGATATTTCTCAATCCTCATCCAATTTGAATATGAAGTCTTCTTATTTATATTCTACCTTGGTGGATTTTTTTTTAAAACCAAGTGCCAACTATTTCTTGATGTTGCAATATCTTATTGAAGGACTTTTCTCTTTTCTCTTCCAAGGATAGTAGTGATTCTAACCTTCTATGTCTAGGATAGATGTTTGTGCTCTATAATTCAAGCTATGATATTGAGGGAAGAGATCTATAGATTAATTGGTAGTACAAGCTCCTTGCCATATAATAGTTTGCAAGGGGATAATTTAATGGATTCTTTTGGTGTCACTCTGTTTGTCCATAATGTCTTATGTAGCTTAATGTGCCAGTCCCTTTACGAATCTAAAATGGTTATTTTAAATATCCTCATAACATTTTTATTAGTTGATTCAACTAATATATTGTCTTAGTGGTAGTAATTGGATTATTTTAAGTAGGAATATATATTCAAGATAAACTTCATCACCTTAATCCCCTTGAAGTAGCTAGCATTATCTATAACTATGGTAGCAAGTGCTCCAAACTTGATGATGATATCTTCTAGAAATTGAACCACTATTTCCTCGTTAGCTACTTTAGTTGGGATTGATTTAACCTATTTGGTGAATAATCTATAGTGGTGAGAATCCATTCACATCCTACACTTGAAAAAAGGTTGATTTTTCCTATAAAGTCTAGTTTCTATTATTGAAAAGTTTTAGTCACAATAATAAGCTTAAAGGTAATTGGATCTTTTCTTTTCCTTCCTTTAAACATGCAATAAGATTTAAAATTTTGACTTTATATTAGAAATCAATAAAAAATGATAGGCCAATAACATCCAACTCTTAGGATATTAGGATTTGTGGGTGTAGATAAATTCTCTGCTTGATAATGGTATTGATTGAACAAGGCCCCTTCTTTTATACTTATGTGAAGCATAGCAAGATGCTATCATACTCTTTTCTAAACAAGACACATTCTAGATAGTGATAATGCATGAATTTCTACTTGAATAAGGTTCTTTCCTTGGTTTTAAAGCCTTTTGGAACTTGTCCTATAGTCATATATATGCATATGTTTCCCATCCATCTAGACTTATCATTTATATTTATTTCTTCTACTAAACCCATTTGATATTATAAGATCATTCTTGCTAACCTTTCACATAAGACTTTTCCCCTGATCTATTTGGTTGGTTTGATCTCAATGTTAAATTATTGAATCTTATTGATCCACTTGACCCTTTTTATTCTAATTCATAATTTAATACAATAGATCAAACATTGGTTTGTACTATAAAGATGATAGTTTTACTCTATCATAGATAACACTTGAACTTCTTAAGAGTCTTCATGATGGAAAACACCTACTTTTCAAAAGGGTATATTTCTATTCATAGTTATAAAGGGATTTAATTATGAAGGATATGAGATGTTCCTCATATTTTTCTTTCTTTTCGGTAAGGACAACTACAATGCTTTCATCAATACCAAAAATATACAATCTAAAATCCTTATAGAAATCTAGGTTGATCAAGACTAGGGTATTGGTGATGGTATCTTTGACATCTTGTAAGGCTTTCTTTCCTTTGATAGTTGAGTCTAGGGAGACATCCTTTTTAACATCTTGGTTATGGAAAATTGTAATAAGAATAGTGAAAAATTGGGTTTGATCTAGGAATGACTTGATACCTTTGACTAATGATGGAAATGGTACTTCTTAGATGGATTTTATTAGATTAGGGTCTATGGTTATACCTTATTTTGACACCACATGAGCTAGAAACATGCAATATTGGATCTTAATAATATACTTTTAAAGGTTAAGATATATTCCAAATTCCTTATATCTCTATAATACTAACTCAATATGGTCAATGTGCTTACACATATTTTTGATAATACTATTAAATCATTAAAGTAGGATGGTCTCATATACCAATATTACAAAAGCTATTCCCATATCCTTTTGGAATATTTCTCTTATATTTTATAGGACAAAAGGCATCCACTAATATGTAAATGTCCCCCACATTATGCTAAAAACTATTATATTATGGTCTTAATGTTTACCCTAGATCTAGTTATGACTTGAGAAGCCATCAAGGAAGGACAACATCTATGATCTAGCTACCTTTTATAAAATATTACCAATGGTTAACAATGGATCATGATATTTGAGAGAGCCTTGATTCAATTTATTGATGTTGACACATAGATTTATATCACCATTTTTATTGTATACCAAAAGTAAATTGGTAACTTAGGTAGAGTGCTTGATAAGAAATATAATCAAAGCCTAGAAAAGCTTCAACAATTCTTTCTTCATTATTGGTTTTATTGTTTTATTTATTGATAATTATTTTTATCTAAAAGGGTTAACATAAAGCTTCAATGTGATAGTGTGCTCTATAATTTTTAATTCATAGACCTTAATATATTCATATGACAAGGTAACACTATCTCCTAACTTACCATAAATCTCTTTAAAAATCTCCTTTCCTTCTTGAGTGTAATTGTTTCCAAGTAGTGGAATATTCCCTTCAACCACCTCAATAGGATGATATGAAGAGGATTTTACTTTTAGGCTCATGTTTCTTGTGTATCATCTCTAGATAGGATTTCTAGGATGATCAAAAAACTTGGAAAATTAATTTGATTTTAGCCCAATGACTCCATCCTTAATCTTGTTCATTATTTTTTTGACATATTGGTCTTCCCTAATAAAAAAATAAATACAGGGTTTTCTCATCATTGTTGAGGAATTTACTAATATTAGAGTTATCAAATATGGTTGGTTTGAAAAATACCTTTAGTTTTTTAGGCTTATCCTATATACCATTAGTAGGATCAAATTAGGATGCCATTTGTACCAACTCATTTGTTTTTATATTTATTTCTATAGGGATTTTTTTAATTTTATATGTATAAAATTTTATATCAAATACTAGAATTTATGAATTCACATGATATATAATTAGTTTAGAGTTGCTACATATTCTTATGTCATTTATTCCCATATTCTCAACCTTTCTCAAACTTGTATAGAGTACATCATATGTTGCTACATTATTGATAAAATGAAATAATAACTTGTAAGAAAAGTAAGTCTTTGCACCTTGTGGGCTAACAAATTGAATACCAAATACCCTATTATTGGTTTTAATGACATTAAAGCACAATATCTATAATTTATCTACCCCTTGAATTTTCAAATTTGGAAGGTTAGAAGGTATTTTAGTGATGAGATAGTTTTCTAATCTAGTCTCTTCATATCCAACTTTGAGATTTTATTCAAGTTATAGTACATTGATTATCATGCCAACCTCTAGATCTTAGTTACCCTTGTGATATTTATCATATTTTATGAATTCTTCTAGCTCATTATATTTTACTATACTTTCATCATTGAGTTTGTTTAGAAGGTAGTTATAAGGAAGCTTTTTTAAAATATTAATTACATTCTTTATTTTTGGGTACTTTCATATGAGTGTAGTCCATTTGTAGGTAAGCATTTTCTAGCAACTTATGTGTCCACTCTATGGACAATAGCATACTAAATTATAGAGGTATGTCCATGACTATCACCTTCTAAACCACTGCAAGTTCTAGATGTTTAGCTATAAATAATACTAGGTATTTGAGTAGCCATACTAAATTGAACCTTGTACCATCCATTTGGATTGGGTGTCTAGAGATATTGGTGTAAGGAATACCTATTTCTTCACAAATAGCTTTAGATATAACTACGAATCCTATACCTAAATCAACTATACAACTTTTATGTATTTTATTTTCAATATTTAATGTCACATAAAATAGGTGTGCTTTAGCATCTTTAATTTTGGGGCATTTAGTTTATTTGATGCATTGACTTGAATATCCACTAGACATACTACCATAAAATTCTATTGATCCATTATATTAATTAGAGTTGATTCTAGTTGTTTATCCTTAGTATAATTCCTTTGTTTCTCCTTTAGGACCTATTATAGTAGATCCCACTATCCTAGTAGGGCTAATAATTCTAGCATGTTGACTTTAGCTAGTGTTCTTTTCATTTTTTTATGATGTTAAATTTAAATTTCTCAATAGCATCCTCACTCCATGATATGGAATGTGGTTCTTATGCATTGTTCACTTGTGAAAGGGGTATTTTAGTTACTATTTGAACTCCTTTTGAAGATTACCCATTTCTTTATTGCCTCCCTCTTCATGGACTTATAAATAACTTTTCCATATCCTTTATTTATTATATATTATTTTCTTGTATCTATTCAAATGTGATTTTTGGTTTATGTCTCACCCTCCCTTTTTGAGGTGTACCTATGGATTTTTTTGTGTGCTATATTTCTCTTTCTATTTCTCTTATTGTGTTGATATAGGCCCTTTATTTCAAATGCAAGGAAAATCTCCTTATTTTAAGTAATATTATTATTTTCTTAGTTTAAACTTATTTTTTAGCTAGTTGCTCTTTGAAAGCTTTAATATTGCCCTTCATATCAACCCATTATTGATTAATGCATACATCGACATTCAAATTTTGACTCTTAATTTATTTACATAGTGCTAAAATTGGCTAAGCTAACATTTTTGGGGTTGTGTGGGGTAGGCACCACCTTTAAAGCCTAGGGTTATTGGTACATTATTTGATTTATTGCATAGATTAGTTGGTCCATGATGGCATCCTATTGGAACTTATATTGTTGATTATATCAAATGGTATGAGAATTTCTAGTGGCTTCAACCCATTTTGTGGGAGCATGCCTATCATTACAATAAAAATACCATTTTGGATCTACCTTTGTGATGATGTTACTCATGTGATTGTGAGTTTTATTTACTCTTTTATTAACACATTTCCAAGGCATATAATATTTTATGAGGTACAAAGTATTTTAAGGTTGTCACTTATATGATCATTACCACTATGGTTTCATGATATTATTTTTTTTGATTGGTAGAAAGGGTTTTGAAAGGTCCCTGAACCTTGAACAAGAGAGATTACAATAAATCCAAATCGACCAAGGTGGTCCAAGAAGAAAGGAATAGAATGCTGGCAAACCTCCACCTTAGGGAAGGTGTCGCGAAATCGCGACCAAAATGGTGATGTCGCAAAATCATGACAAGAAGCACCGTTGAAGCCGAAGGAAGAAAATAAGTCACAAAATCATGACAAGAATCGCCATCGGAGCCGAAGAAGGGAAGAAGTCGCGATATCGTGACAAGTTGCAAAGTGTCGCGATATCGCGACAAGTTACAGGGTTGGAGCCGATCGAGAAGAAGAGTCACGAAATCGTGACAAGAAAAAGTAGTCGCAAAATCACTACAAGAATTGAGAACGCTGTCGAAGAGAAAGGGTGTCGCAAAATCGTGACAAGAATGCAGACCGCAGCCAAAATAGAAAATGAGCCCCAAAATCGCGACGAAAGTGGAAGCCTGCTGCCAAGAATAAAAAGTGTCACGAAATCGCGACAAAAAGGAAGACCGCCGTTGGAAAGAAAAAATGTCGTGATATCGTGACAAAAATGAAAGTCCGCCGTTGGAGAGAAAAAAGGTCGCGATATCACGACAACCTGGAAGCCCACCGATGGAGAGAGAAAAAGCATCGCGAAATTGTGACAAAAATGAAGACCGCCTTTGGAGAGAAAAAAATGTCACGATATCGTGACAAGTTTGCGCAAAGGCACCCGGAGAGAAAAAGTGTCGCGATATCGCGACAAGTTTGTGCAAAGGCACCCGGAGAGAAAAAGTGTCGCGATATCGCGACAGAATGGAAGACCGCCGTTGGAGAGAAAACCTGTCGCGATATCGCGACCGAATGGAAGACCACCGTTGGAGAGAGAAAAGGTGTCGCGATATCGCGACAAAAAGCAAGACCATGCCTGAAGGCCAAAAGTGTCGCGATATCACGAAAAGTTTGCGAAAAAGCACTCGAAGGGAAAAGGTGTCGCGATATCATGACAAGTTTGCAAAAAAGTACCCGAAGGGAAAAGGTGTCGCGATATCGCGACAAGTTTGCAAAAAAGCACCCGGAGAGAAAAGGTGTCGCGATATCATGACAAGTTGGAAGACCGCACCAGAGGGAGAGAAAAGTGTCACGATATCGCGACAAAAAGCAACCTCGTGGCCTGAGCAAAAAGGATAACGCAGCAAGCTAAGATTTTGCAACCAACTTAGAAAAATGACGCGAAAATGCTCCAAGATGCCAAAACGCAGCCGAAAAACCCGAAGACCAGTAACCCACTCACATTGTGCAAACATTGGAACTTGAAGAAACATCCCTTAGGCCGATTGGAAAGGAATCTCTCCAGACCTGAATGTCTATTGCATCAACTCCCTTATTAGCAAGCCAGTCCGCAGCTTTGTTTCCTTCCCGATATTGATGTTGAATGATTAATTTTGGATAGACACCAATTAGTGTCTTGCATTCGTCGAAGATGGAAACAAGGGCCCAGGGAGGCACAGAGGTTCCTTTGAGCTAGTTGATGCAATGCAATGAGTATCCTTCTATGATGAGTTTATTGATAGACAAGCCTTCCAAGAGAATCAAGCTTTGGGACAAGGCCCGAGCCTCGGCCATATTGTTGGACTGAATTCCTATTTTTTGAGCAAAGGCAAAAATTATTTCTCCTCTGTGATTTTTGAATTGTTAGAATGAACACTGTAAATGGTTCCAAGGGTGGATTTATCATCGTCGATTAAGACGTAAAGGTTGTTCACCAGTACACCATCCAAAAATGGTAGCCCTATTAGTCACTTCACATCAAAGGGTTTAATAGAAAAATAATGTCCTTGTTATCCAGTCACATCGAAATACTGGACACATCATGGTTGTAACAAGAAACAATTCATTGCATTAAGTGAATGTTAATGTTCAATTATGGAATCTTCAACAAACCAATAAGTCCAACGGTGTAAACCCATTGGAAATATTTTCAAGGAGTGTTGAAAATTCTCTTCAGGTTGGAGCAGAATATGTTCTTGAAATACACTTTAGAGGGAAGAGGAGAGGAAGAGCTAGCCATCTATGAAAATATATAGCAAAATGGTTTGAGAAACCAGAAAAACATGCCTTGGAAAATATTGCTAAAACCTTCTAGAAATTTTGCCAAAACCTTCTCAAAATGCTGCCAAAATGCTCTGAAAACGCTGTCAAAATGATGCCAAAACACTCTGAAAATGCTACCAAAATGCTCTAAAAATTCTTGGAAACCGTTGTGGAAAACACCCTAAAAATGCTAGAAAAAGGTTTAAAATTGCTCTAGAAAATGCTGTGGAAGAGGCAAAAAATGACCTTGCAAATGAATTTATAGAATTATGCATGGTAGAAGTTAATAGATGCATGACACATGGCATAAGAGAGGATATGTGGCATCATATAATTGATGAATTATAACAGTTGCCTTGTGCCACTCACCATCTATCAGTCGCCTTATGCCACTCGCCATCTGCCAATCACCTTATGCCACTCGCCATATTCCAGTCACATTATACCAATCGCCATATGCCAGTTACCTTATGCCACTCACCATCTGTCATTCACCTTATACCACTCGCCATCTACCAGTCACCTTGTGCCACTCGCCATCTGCCAGTCGCCTTGTGCCACTTGCCATATTCCAATTACCTTATGCCACTCGCCATCTGCCAAGCCAATCGCCTTGTGCCACTCACCTTATGCCACTTGCATTATGCCACTCACTTTATTCCACTTGCCTTGTGCCACTCGCCTTATACCAATCACCAGTCACCTTGTGCCACTCGCCTTATGCCACTTACCTTGTGCCACTCACCTTATGCCACTCGCCTTGTGCCACTCACCTTATGCCACTCGCCTTGTGCTACTCGGCTTATGCCAATCGCATTGTACCACTTGGCTTATGCCACTCATCCTATGCAAGTTACCTTCTGCCAGTACCTATAAAATTTTATTGATAATTTCAGTGGAAAAAAAGAAAAAATCGCCATATTTTGAAAAATTTTCTTCAAAAATTTAAAATTTTTTCCTCAAAGTTTATATACTTTTCATGATGATTCGTCCCGAATCAATATAAAGTATATTAAACTCAACAACCCGTGTTTCAATTAGTGTTAAAGAAACATAGAGATATCACACCCATCAAGGTATCTTTAATCAATATCTAATAGTATTGTAAGATCATCAAATAGATACATAATATTTTTTCGTTTAATGATATAACTTTAGCAAGATAAGAAACTTGCTATCATCAATACTTGGCCTAATATAGATGCCCAACTAGGATTATGGTTCACAATGTACCATATGTTATTAAAATATTAAAATGTTTGGATATATTTCATTATGCCAATCCAAGTTGTATTTAGTTAGTTAAAATACATTGAATAAACCTTTTATATTGAGACACACGCACATTGACTAAATAAAAAAATATATGTATCATAAGAAAAATATTAAACAAACCATTAATATATTTCATGCATATTTAAAAATATCATTTAAAATGCAAATATTTAAGCTTCAAAATAATGGATATATACATCCAAATATCTCTAATATTTATTTTAATTAAATTAGATTTTAATGTAGTTATTAAAACTAAATATAAGGTGCCCAACTAGGATAATTTTCATATTGATAGTCTAAGTGTGTTTTTTGTTAGTTCAAATGCATTGAATAAACCTTTTATATTGAGACATACACATTGATTAAATGAAAAAGTATATGTATTGTAAAAAAAATATTAAACAAACCATTAATATATTTCATGCATCTTTAAAAACCTTATTTATAATTCAAATATTTGAGCTTAAAAAATGAATATATGCATCCTAATATCTCTAATATTTATTTTAATTAAATTTAATTTTAATGTAGTTATTATAAGTAAATATGAGGTGCTTCTATTATCCTAGGATACCCTAAACATAATAATAGCATTATTCTTAGCCATTTATTTATGTCATATTAGTTTTGAGCATTGCTTGCTATTTTTATTTTCTTTTTAATAGTTATTTGGTACATTAAGGTGATTTTACATTCTATCTTCTTGTGGCTTGTTCTCATTCTAATATTTTTCAAGGAGTGTATCTTTCACTCCAAGATGTGGTTTTAGGAAGAGCTTCAATATTTCATTATGAACAATAGTATCTAAGAGAGCTTGAGTTCTCTAGATTTAACCAAAAGGATGAAGCTAATCAACATGCAACATACTTAGATATAGAATATAGGATGGTTTTGACAAGAAAAACTTATTTGTGGTATAAAATAGCATTATCTCTCCTTCTCCATCAATTATTTCATGAATAAATTGATTTACAATATTGTTACACTTAATATGTGATGTTATTCTCAATCAACCCTATAAGAGGAAGCATAATGGGGTCTATATCACATGCCTTAAGCATAATCATCACACTCAAAAACTAATGTTTCAATTACTATTACGGAAATATAGTGATATCACACCCAACAAGGTCTCTTTAATCAATGCCTGATGGTATCATAAGGTCATCAAATAGATACATAATATTTTTTCTTTAATGATCAAACTTTAGCAAGATAATAAACTTGCTAGCATCACTACTTGGCCTATTATAGATGTCCAATTAGGATAATGGTTCACAATTGACCATGTGTTATCAACAAGTTAAGATGTTTTCACATCACCTCAAAGGGTGTCTTTCAATTGTCAAGTCATGCATTCAATCAATATGGTTCTAATAATATCTCTTGTCAGTATGCCAATCTATTAATAATCTATTATGAAGAATTATGAGATTCAATGATAAACATATATACTAATATAAAAAGGTCACAATTGACCTACTACTTCACTTATTATTAAAGTAGAATCATTTTTTGTGTTAGGTTAATGCTAGAAGCATTTTTAGGAGTATAAATTTATCATTGCCTTAGTGTCAACAAAATTGTTTGTCACTATGATATTGATTTAAGTTGACTGGCACTATGTAGATGTCAATTCTTTCTTCTTAGTGCCAAGATAAGACCGCCTTAAATCAAATAAAACATTGAAGTAAGACTATAGATAAGTTGCTTGCTCACTAGTGAGGTATGTCAAGTCAAGATTCTTTTATTTGAAAAATTAAATGGAGACAACCATAGTATATATAAGGTTAAAAGAAATATAAGACTCTTCTCCTTCAAATTTATTAAGAAATACATTTATGTTTCTTATAATTTCTTGACAATATATTTTACAAAATTCAATAGGTTTTCTGATGAAAAGTTTGTTAAATCCATCTAATTTAAATATGCTAAATATTTAAAAGTGTAAAAATTAAATAAATAATAATTATATAAAACTTAAAACCAAATCTTAATTAATTTAACTATTAGTTAGACTACATAATGGGTTTGGTGTAAGTGGTGAGAAGTGAATAGTTTCATACCATAAACAAAACTTCCAATCCCATGGATGAAGCTTAATATTATTTCTACTAATATGAGATAAGTGATTATAATAGGTTATATTCCATGGATAAGGTAGGCTTTCAAGTATTAATAAGCATAGAGGCTTGTTTATATGAGTGGCATATGTTTGATCCCTAACTAAGTTGCCATGGCCTTACTATAATCAAAATAAAATATAGCACATTTTAAAATTCTATTGGTTAGATATCATAAGTGATGATATTTTAAAAACGTGACGAAAGTGGAAGCCTGCTGCCAAGAATAAAAAGTGTCATGAAATTGCGACAAAAAGGAAGACCGCGGTTGGAGAGAAAAAATGTCGCGATATCATGACAAAAATGAAAGTCCGCCGTTGGAGAGAAAAAAGGTCACGATATCGCGACAACTTGGAAGCCCACCGATGGAGAGAGAAAAAGCGTCGCGAAATCATGACAAAAATGAAGACCACCTTTGGAGAGAAAAAAATGTCGCGATATCGTGACAAGTTTGCGCAAAGGCACCCGGAGAGAAAAAGTGTCGCGATATCGCGACAAGTTTGCGCAAAGGCACCCGGAGAGAAAAAGTGTTGCGATATCGCGACAGAATGGAAGACCGCCGTTGGAGATAAAACCTGTCACGATATCGCGACCGAATGGAAGACCACCGTTGGAGAGATAAAAGGTGTCGCGATATCATGACAAAAATCAAGACCACGCCTGAAGGCCAAAAGTGTCGCGATATCGCGACAAGTTTGCGAAAAAGCACTCGAAGGGAAAAGGTGTCGCGATATCACGACAAGTTTGCAAAAAAGTACCCAAAGGGAAAAGGTGTCATGATATCTGGACAAGTTTGCAAAAAAGCACCCTGAGAGAAAAGGTGTCGCGATATCATGACAAGTTGGAAGACCGCACCAGAAGGAGAGAAAAGTGTCGCGATATCACGACAAAAAGCAACCTCGTGGCCTGAGAAAAAAGGATAACGTAGCAAGCTGAGATTTTGCAACCAACTTAGAAAAATGATGTGAAAATGCTCCAAGATGCCAAAACGCAGTCGAAAAACCCGAAGACCAGTAACCCACTCACATTGTGCAAACATTGGAACTTGAAGAAACGTCCCTTAGGCCGATTGGAAAGGAATCTCTCCAGACCTGAATGTCTGTTGCATCAACTCCCTTATTAGCAAGCCAGTCCGCAGCTTTGTTTCCTTCCCGGTATTGATGTTGAATGATTAATTTTGGATAGACACCAATTAGTGTCTTGCATTCATCGAAGATGGAAACAAGGGCCCAGGGAGGCACAGAGGTTCCTTTGAGCCAGTTGATGCAATGCAATGAGTCTCCTTCTATGATGAGTTTATTGATAGAAAAGCCTTCTAAGAGAATCAAGCTTTGGAACAAGGCCCGAGCCTCGGCCATATTGTTGGACTGAATTCCTAAGTTCTGAGCAAAGGCCAAAATTATTTCTCCTCTATGATTTCTAAGAATTCCACCTCCGCCAGCCGCTCCAGGGTTGCCTTTGGCTGCGCCATCGAAGTTGAGCTTGTGCCACCCAGAAGGAGGTAAGACCCACTTGATAACAGACCTGTCAACAGAAGTGCGGGGTGTTGCAGAAAAATTGAGAAGATTGAAATGATTTGCTAGATCCAATTCAAGTCCAGGAGGGGGAGGTTTGGACGATGAGACGAGAGAGGCATTCTCCGCAGCAAGGGCCAAGATTTTGGCAACAAAAATCTTCTTATCCTTGGCAAGGTTTTGAAAAATTCTAGCATTTCTCTCAAGCCAAATCTACCACAGGAAAATGTGAAGGCACACTTGCCACATGAATTTGAGTTGACTGCTTTTGAAGGGTCGGGGCCACTATTGAAAAAGGAGGGGAATGGAATGAGGGAGGGCTACGAAGATGGTGAAAGTGTTGAAAACCTGGTTGAGCACTGCAAGGGAGAAGGGACATTCCAGAAAAACATGCTCAGTAGACTCACAGGCGTTTTTACACAGGATGCACCAATTGGGGATGAGAAGCCCTCTGTTTATCAGATTTTTAGTGGTGAGGATTCTGTTTTGGATGGCCAACCAGTAGAAGAATTTAACCTTGGGAATGATCTTGGGAACCCAGACCAAATTAGTGGAGTCACGGCCATCACTGGGAGCTTCTTGGCTGTAGTAGGCAAATTTAACAGTGAACTGTCCAAAATCTTCAAGGTTCCAAACCATGGAGTCTTCTTTGTGAGAGCTAGGGATTATGCAGCTCCTCAGTAAGTTTTGAAGCCATCTAAGTGCCTCGGTGATAAGTCTAGGCCCATTCAAAGCCAATTGTTTCCATTCAGGTCTTGTAGTACCTGGGTTGATGAAATGACACACCTTATCTCCAAAGGTAGCTTCTGTCACCATCTTGAGCATAGCAAGATGAGGATCTTGACTGAGAGGTTTGTCACGAATCCAAGGATCGTCCCAGAAATGAATGGCCAATCCATTTCCAAGACACCACCTTAAACCTTCCATGATGATCTTCCTTGATTTAGTGACACCATTCCAAAAATGAGATCCGCCAGGAAGGTTGTGCTCTCCAAGAAAGGGAACCTAATGAAGGTACTTAGCTTTGATGATGTCAATCCAGGTGGCTTTTTCATTGATGGTAAGTCTCTAGGACTGTTTGGCAATGAGAGCCATGTTCATCCGCTTGATGTCCCTGAAGCCAAGACCTCCATCCTTTTTCTTGGAACAAACCTTGTCCCAGGCAACAAGGGAAAATTTGTTCTTGTTTTCGTTTCCCACCCAAAGGAATCTACGTTGAATTTGCTCAATTATTTGGCAGATGGAAGCTGGAGCTTTGAAGATAGATAAGAAAAAAATAGGAATACTTTGTAGGCAAGCCTGGACCAGAGTGGCTTTGGCTGCCTGACTGAGCATTGAACTTTTCCAGCTTGCAAGTTTCTTGTTGAGACGATCTAGAACAGGGTTCCACATAGTCGAGACCGATTTGCCATGGAAAAGTGGTAATCCGAGATAAGTAGTTGGAAGTCTCCCAATGATACACCCAAGGATCTCAGTAATCCTATTTTGCTTTTGGATGGGAGTATTGAGGAAGTATAGCTTGCTTTTGCGGTAATTGAATTTCTGGCCCGTCGCCTCTTCATAAGAGTCAAGGATGTTCTTAATGATTTTTGCTTCGAGGACAGAAGCCAGAGAGGAAATAATAGTATCATCCACAAAATGATGATGGGAAATGGCCTTGGTAGTTGAGGCAGGTTTGATCCTAGAGACGAGTCCACTGTTGCAGGCAGCAATAAGGGTTCTTGCAAGAGTTTCAGCCAAAATGATGAAGAGGAAGGGTGATAGGGGGTCCCCTTGACGAATGGCTTTAAAACTTGGAAAGAAGCCAACAGGTGAACCATTGATAAGAACAGAGAACCAAGAAGTAGAGATACATTCTCAAACCATATTAACCCATTCTTTGTGAAACCCAAACTTCTCAAGGACCTCAAACAGGAATTTCCATGAAACCCGATCAAAAGCCTTGTTCATGTCAAGCTTAAGGAACATACTGGGTTTTTTGTTTTTATAAGCCGAATGAGCCAACTCATGGACGGTTATCACTCCATCAGCAATGAATCTACCTTTGACCGAGCTACCTTGGCACTGGTCAATGATGGATGGAAGGATGTCTTTCAGCCTGTTTGCCATGACTTTGGTGATAAGTTTGTAGATGACACTACAAAGACTTATAGGTCTGAAGTCGAAGAGGGAAGCACGCTCATTAGACTTGGGAATTAAAACAATGGAGGTGGAATTGGCTTCTCTTGGCATATTTTTGGCTCTTTGGAAGAATTTAACCGTAGCAACAACATCAGGGCCCATGACATCCCAAAAGTGTTGAAAGAACCGGGATGGAAAGCCATCAGGACTAGGAGCCTTGTCAGGTTCCATTGCAAACATAGCATCTTTGATCTCCTCTTCAGTGTAGGATTGGAGCAGTTTCTCATTATCATCGTTAGAAACCAACATTGGAATGTTCTGAAGCAGAGAACTTGCTGTGCGGGGGTGGCAGTCAACACTTGGACCTAAGATTTCCTGGAAGTGGTGCACAGCTTCCTGTCTGATGGCATGGATATCAGAGACAATGGTACCATCAGCCTTGGTCAACTCTAAGATTTTATTAGAACCTCTGTGGTGCAGGGTGGAAGCATGGAAAAACTTCATGTTGGTGTCTCCTTCTTTGAGCTAGAGGCTTCTGGATTTTTGTCTCCAGTAGGACTCTTCCTTAGCCAAAACATTGTGAAGGTTTGAAAGGAGGCATTTTTCTTCCATGAAAGTTTCAACCCTCTGATCCCCTTCCTGAATCAGATTTTCCACCCTTTTGAGCTCATCCAGTAGAAGCTTTTTTTCACTAAAAAGGTTGTCGAAAACCTCCCTGTTCCAGCATTTTAGCTTGAGTTTGACTGCTTTGAGTTTGAGGAACAGATTCAAGAGGGGGTTTGGACAAAGGTTTTGCTGCCACCATTGTCGAATACACCGACCTAAATCTGGATGAGTGAGCCACATATTTTCAAACCTAAAAGGGGTTTTAAAGGTTTTCTGGGGTCGAGAACAATCCATAATTATAGGGTTGTGATCAGATCCAATTTTTGGGTGGCTATGCAGCCTGGCATCACCAAAAACAAGAATGAGTTCTTTGGACAAGAGAAATATGTCAAGCCGAATTTGGATGTGATGAATGCCCACCCGTATGTTGCTCCATGTATAGTTGGATCCTTGGAGCGGTAAGTCCATAAGCTCATTGAGGTTGACAAAATCGCTAAAATATTCAATGCAGCGGCTAGTGATCGGATTGCCTCCTTGCTTATCAAACAGGTGAAGGGGAGAATTGAAGTTGCCACAGAGCATCCAAGGAAAGTCAGGAAAGTTGTTGCGCATTGCGGTAATGTTATCCCACAGAGAATCTTCCGTTGACAGGACTGTTTGGTCCATAGACATTGGTGGCAATCCATTGAAGTTTGGTGGCTTTGTTAGTGAACAAAATGTTGATGGTTCTGTCAGAGACAGAAAGGACTCTCCCCTCAATAGTTTTCGGATCCCAAAAACAAAGGAGACCCCCGGAGGCCCCTGAGGTGGGGCAAGAGACAAAATTGCTATTTTCCCAGATAAGTTTACAAACTTGATTGCTGCTGTTCTCATCCAATTTTGATTCTTGAAGAAACATGATATTTGGTTTTAGGTTTTTTCTCACCGACTTGACAGTCCTCTGTTTGGCAGATCCATTGAGGCCTCTGACATTCCAGGAGACAAACTTCATTGATTTGACTTGGGATTTGCTTTGCGACCTCTGCCTCTCCCTTGAGACAGAGTAAGTTTAGGTCTAACCTCATCCAAATCTTGATGAATGGGTTGTTCGAAAGTAGGGCCCAAGGAGGTAGGCATAGATCCATTAGCCGCTTCAAGATCAACTGCTTTGGACAGCTTTTCTGCATTGGACGGTCTTCCCCTTCTCTGTTATTTGTTGACATCAGCTTTGGGGGTAGAAATGGGAGATTTCAGAGGGTTGGAAGATTGAAGAATGACGGTGGTTTTGGTCCCAGGAACAGGCCTATGGGGGGATGGAGAGCGAGGAGACTGGCGTTGTGCAACGGACTCAGGGGAGAGGGTAAGAGGACGGTTTTGAGTCGAGGGAAGGGGTGGGAAGGGAAGAGGAAGGTGAGAGGGACCAAAATCTGAGGGTGAGTGCGGGGAGGTCATTACAGCCTTACCCTTGGACAAGGGAGACTGAAACGCAGTGGGTGTGGATGAGATGATTGGATCTATGGGAGGGTCATTGGAGATGTCCTCATTAGTTGGAAGATTATTTAAAGGAGCAAAATGATTGGTACGAGAAGGCAAAGCACTTACGTTGTTGGGAGCAGATGATTTAGGGGGGCCTGCAGAATGGCCTCGACCCCTGCCAGGAGCCTTTTTCTGAACATTGGGAATCTGGGAATCCTTCTTCCTGCCAGAATCACTGGGAATATCTTTTTTTTGGGAAGGGCATTGAGAAGCCAAGTGACCCTGGGTGTTGCACTCCACACAAAAAGTAGGCTTGTTCTCATACTCAACTCCTTGATGCCTTCTGAAGCTTTCAACGTTGATGCCGATGCAGGTAGGCAAAACCGAATCTAGATTAGCCATGACACAGACACGGGCATAGGTCATTCTGGTTCTTGCTCTGGTGGCAGGGTCGATGGCAACTAAATCTCCAATCGGTTGGGTGATGCCTTTGAGAGCATCATTTTAGAAAAACTGTGGGGGAAGCCCATGGAGTTTGATCCAAATAGGGGCGATGTTGATAGACTAAGTTTCAGGGTCAAAATCTTCCCCCCATCTCCATAGAAACAAGCTTCGACGACCAAAAAACCAAGGTCCACCAGTGAGAATGCGTTGGGTGTCGAGGGCATTGTTTAGCCTTATCATAAAGAACCCCCTAGGAAAGGCCACAAGCTCCATGCTTCCAGACAACCACCATTTGGAAAGGGCCCATTCGTGGATAGTTTCCATATCGGGTCGAGCACCGACAAATTTCCCAACCAGAGAGAGGGAATCTTAAAATATTAGTGGCTCCATAGCCTCACTAGGAAATGAAACTTCAGTACCCGAAACAGAGAAATGCAAAGGAGTTTGAAAAGAGAAAGCTCTAGTCGAGGACCTGACTTTATCCGCAAAGGACAAAGTTTTCGTTACCAGAGGAGGGAGAGGAGGTTGAAACCCTACCGTTACTAGACGCCATTTTTGCCATGCCATTAGGGTCTTCACCGTGACAAAAGCTAAGTGGGCCTGCAGTAGGCCTAACACCAACTGTAGGGCCCGAGGACAAAGCTACTAGACCAACAATCCCCGTAGACCCTCCATTCCTGTCATCTCCATCGCCATCGTCCATAGACGCACCCGCTCCCATTCCCGCTCATGAAATTTAAAAAATCTAACTATACCAGATGCACTTGCTGGTTATGATTAATTAATGTTTTTTATTATTTCCAATATTTTGCTGATTGTAAAATTATTGTTCGAGTTAGATGAAGTAGGAGGGATGGAAGTTATAGTTGGAAGGCTACAATTGATGACATATTTTAGAAAATATGAGTAATGATGTATGTTGATGTAGAAGGATAAGTGAAGGCATTTGGTTGACGATTAGGAATATTTGACATAGTGGACTTGGAACTAGATATAGGTATATTTTGGGTAGTTTAGGATGCATAGGCCATTGGTGAGTAGGGGTAGTTTCCCTATTTGAGTGAGAACATCTTATTCTATAGCTACTTATTTAAAATATATAGCTAAAATTTTATGGTTAGCATTACAAAACTTAGATCTATTTTAGATTGTAAACCTTTAATTTAATGTAATAATGCTTATTATTCATTTTGTCTAACACCTTATGGGATTACATTCAAGGTTATTGAGAATATAGTATTAATATCATGTATATTTTCTTAAGGATGTATTTGCATTGTATTTAATTAAAATAAAATAGAGTAACCATTTTATATGCTATCAAATATATGCATAAATGGTTTCACTATTGATGCCTAACTTGCATTAAATTATTTGGTAATCCCATTTATTATAAAGTAACCTAATCATGAAGAGAGTATATTAGTAATCATACCATTATACCTACCTCCAAAATGTAGTGGATTGACTTAAATATCAAAAATTTTCTTAGATGATATAGTGGTGTCTTATTCTTGTTACCATAAAAAATAGGTAATGCTTTCATAGCTATCAAGGGAATGTGAGAATAGGCCATAAAATTTTGTGGTCCTTGGTGGGTGAAATCTAGAAGTTCATTTTATGGCCTAGGGGTCACTTCTTGATTATTTTGTTGAGGAGTATGCTAAAAATATTAGTATTAAGAAGCTGGATACATTGCATAGCCATGGGGTGGGTATAAGAGATATAGAGGATAATAAGGTAAAGGAACTAATGTCGTGGATTTTGGTAAACCCATTATTAGTTTGGAGGTAATTGAATATTCTATTATTTAGGGGGATAATTCAAATCTATTTGCATGATTTGATAGTTTTGAGGAGGTGGACCTTAAACATTCTATTGTGCTTGATTAGTTGGAGGTAGTGTTACTCCCTAGATGTTTCTCTATGACACCTATAACCCTAGTTGTTTGGACATCACTTAAGTTTTTTGAGAAATATTTAGGTTTAACTCTAGTAACCCTATATTAGGAGGTGAATATTGACCTAGGTAGATGTTATATTTATTTTATAGATTGGATCTAGGCAGAATTTAGATCAAATAAGTAGGAGGTATATTTTGTTTATTAGATATTAACAATGGGTTACTAGCATGGAATTGAATTGTGAAGAGTGGGTTATTTATGAGATTATTCACATCAACAAGTATTCCATAAATAGGATTGGTATGTGTGAAGGTCAAAGCTATATTGGACAAATTTTAATTAGATAGATTAGATGAATAAATCATTTTTTAGATTAAGTAACTGATTTGTGGTAGCATGAATCCTTGACTAACTAGGAACACCATGGGGATTTCACTTTGTGATAGGGCTAGATTAGATATTAGAATATCTCTAAAATTATCTTCTAAATACACCCACATGATGATTTGTTCATTTATTTTTCTCTTCACATTTTTTTTATGGTATGTAATGATATCCAATGCTTGATATCCTTTCTCTATTTTTTGAGTCTTCAATTATATATTCATATGCTTATGCATTTGTACCTATAAGGACATAGTTTTAGGATTATATTTTTTGTAAAAAATATAAAATCTACTTGTGGAGTGATTCAATCACAAAATTAGAGTGATTTGCTCACTATTTTAAAGTGATTAGCTTGCAAAATGCTATTTTGAAGACTTTGAATGTGCAAAATTTTATGCCAAAAATGTAGGTGATTTGCTTGCTATTTTTGAGTGATTCACTAGCTAATTATATACTAATTATTTTTTTATAAATAAGGGATCCAAGTGGATCAATTAGAGTGAATTGTGAATGAATTTCCTTCCTATGAGGGAGGGAGGAAAAAACTTACCTTTCTAGTGAACCACTTCTAAGATTTAATGTAAATTTCTCATTGGATTTATTTTGGAGAGATTTTAATATTTTAGTGCAATTGCTTACTAATTTAATATTTGAAAAAATGAATTAGAATATTCCTTTATTTTATTTTTTAGTAATAGATGTACACACAAGGTTAGGATTGAGTTTTATGATGCTTAAATGTTGTTGAAGTCATCATATTTGTGAAGATTTTAAAATTTTGGAGTTTATATTGGAGTTACCATTCAAAGTGCCTATAAAAATCAAACACAAATAACAAAATATCATAAATTTCAAACTCAATTTAAGACTAGAACTAAAAATTCAAGCCCCTAGCCTCAAGAACTCACTTTAGATTCAACCTCTAAAAGTGCAAAGCTTTTCAAGTGAATCCCTCATTGAAATGGAACGATATGCTTACAAATTTTAAGCAAAAAAATTGGTAAATAAACTTAGTAAAATTTATAGGCACTTCACTCAAAATAAAATGAATCACTTTGAATTTTGGAGTGAATCAATTTCTACAACTTGAATTAGTAAAAATATTCATAATTTTTAACCAATCACTTCATTAGTGATGAATGCAATTTTGGCATAAAAATTAAGGAATTAAGTGCAAATTTGAGAAAAAATTCCCAGTACATATACCACAAACTATGTTGAATTAGGAAATTCCTCTATCTTATAATTAAAATCTATGCCTAATTCCAAGTTTTAGCAAAGTTAAAAGGGATTGCCATTGGCTTCTCCTATCCTCTATATTTAAATCTATTCTCCACTATCCTTGTAGAATACTCCTACACTAGCCTACACTAACTTACATTTAAATAAAAAGTGTAGAAAGAAAATATTAAAAAAGTAAAGTACAAAAATAAAAATGAATGAAATTTTAAGGGTATGAAAAATCCAAGCAAATATGGGTTTTAACCATAGCAAGAAAAGTGTGTCATCAATCAACACATGATAAGTCAAGTGGCATAAATATCCACTCATTCATTAGATTATAAAATTCATAAGTAAATGACAAGATGCTCTAGAAGGGCTATGCCACAACCACCATGCACTTAGCAAACTAAGAAGATAATGCCACATATAGAATGCTTAGGGACTTGCCAATTTATTATAGTATAACGAGGTCAAATCATAGTGTGGGTTTCATGGAGTGTAGCTCTAAATTATCATGACCAAAAGATGATTACAATGAGGACCATAGGCCCTTATTTATAGTAAAAGTTTACCACAAAGTTACCTAGGGTGATAAATAATTAATCATAGTAAAAGTAAATATTTGGGGTAATCTTTAATAAAATGATAAAATACCAAATTACATACCTCTAATTATGCTTCCAATTGGCTTAGAAGTATTTCAAAATTACCTAGTGCACCACTATATGCTAAAATATTGCCTTCTAGAAGATTTGCCATAGGATCAACACCTCTAATTTACCTTTACGACAATCAAAGTAGTTCACTATAGTTCAATGAGTGAATAGATTACTTTTTTAATGTGAAATAATGTCCCTTTCCTAGTGCTTTTAGCGGCGTAAAAGGTTTAAAATGATTGTTGCATGGTGGTTATAGGGGCGGACTGCACGAAGATCTGTGTGGTAGCTTTTGGGGCGGACAACGCAAAATACTGTGGCGGCCATAAAAGCTGGACAGCCTGCCCGGATTCGTGGTGGCTATTGATTCCACCATGTAAATTCAAAAAAAAAAAAAAAAAAGTGTATTGACAACTTTAATTGAGTGAATCAGTCCTATTTACCATGAAAATAAGTACTTGGAGCTAATTAGTCATTTTTTATAAGTGGATCAATGTTTATTCTATACTTGGTCAAATTTTAAGTATTTTTACAAGGCACTTGCTCTCTTATTCCTCTATCACATGCCCATTTAAAATTAAAAAAAAAAACACAAGGTAGTCCCAAGGTACTATACATCTCCAATAGTCAAACACATCATGTAAGTCTCAAACATTATATTGCAACCTTATATGGAAGAGATACTAACAAATATGTCTAACTCTTTGAAAAAATATTTGGAAAGAGTCAACTATTTTGGAAAATATAATATCATCTTGTTCTTATTTAGCCATTAGAGTATGTATTTATAAGAAATAAATCATGGATCAAAGAAGATCATATATATATCTCATGAATTTCCCAATAAATGCTACCATACCATCCTAGTTTTTGATAACTTGGTTGAGGATATCATATTGGACATAGTAGATTACATCCATTCTCATTATATTTTTAATATTTATTAATTATAATGGTACATAAAGGGATCCAGATTATCCATATTATTAGTTACTATGGATAATATATCTCTAAAAGTAGCATTTTATCATAACAAAGGTAATGGAAATTGCTTTTCAATCTAACATCAAAATATCTAATTAAATCCACATGGTGTTCATGAATTATCTTTTTCTAAGCCATATACACAATAAAACAACTTAAAATTTGGTTTTATAAGAGATGAATTTGGTCAACACTATAAAAATTATGATTAGTACACTAATATACAATGACAAAGTTTTTAAATGAGAAAAATATTTTTCCAACTCCAAATTACCCTTCTAAAATATGATATTAATCAAGATACTAGATATATAATAGACATTAAATATAAAATTATTTCTTACGACAATATAAACAAGGACCTCTTCAAATATTTTAACACATAAGCTAATGTAAAACTTAATCATCCACCGCAAAATAGTATTGGGTATGCAATGGAAATATAAAATTAGTCATCTTAGATATATTTGTATTTAATTACAAACAAAAAAATCATACACCTAGTTAGTAATATCTAATGTGTACCCTATATTCATTTGAATTTAATATTTTTAGGTATTACTATGGAAGGAGCAACTCTCGTAAGTAGTAAGGAAGAGAACATGCTATGGAGCAACATTTAAAATAAAGCATAATTTGATTTAAAACTTCTATTGCAATACTCTTATTGTATTTCAATTATGTCTACTTGAAAATTTTGCTCTAACTTAGAAATTTTGATATCTATGTAAGAAAACCTAAAATTTATTGTATTGTTGTTGTCTTTGATAAAATAGTTGAATGAAATAACCAAAGCTTCAAACTACTTTTTTTTCCCTATTTTTCAATAAGCAAGATTGAAGTATTGAGTTTTTAAATGGATATATATTAATAAATAACAAAGTAAACAAGCCAAAATGATCTAGTATTTGAGTTATTAAACTTAAACTAAAAATATGTATTTTATCTATTATAGGTCGTCAAAGTAAACATGCCAAAATCTATGTATATATTTATAAATGACTTTTAATTTTCTTGTATGACTAAAACTTGCATAAGCATGGAGAAAATAATAAAAATCCACAAAACATGATACACTTGTTATTTTGAATATTACATTTATTTATTCTCCATATATGTATTCCTCCTCATGATTCTCTTTCATTTTTTCTAATGAAGTTTTAACATTGTATAAATTCTTCTAACTACAAGGAAAATTTATTTTAAATATAGAAATAATTACATGGAAAACATTTTCTAAAAATATTATGAGAAAATTAATTACATTGTTTAAATAAATAAAGTTAATAAAAATAATGGGTTTTTAAGTTGCTTGGATTCTAGTTTGAAGTATGGAAAACAGATTTAGATCTCAACTTGTAGAAAAATGAGCTACCAAATAAAAACTTAAATACAATCAATAATAATTAATCAATATGTTTTATTATAGCAACTAAGAATGAGAATTTAAGTAATTATGGTAAATATAGGTTGCTTTTGGGGACTTTTACCTTAAGGTGTTGAAAATGATTTGCATTCATAGCTAAACCAAAAAATAGTTGACTGATCTTAGTTTATGGATAAAAATATAGAGTACACACTAAACTATCAAGGAAATAAAGAATACATTTAATAGTGAAAGAATATTTATTATTTCCCATAATAGGTGCTATTGATGTAAATATGTAATATTAGAATAGAGACTAAAGAATTTGCCAAGGAATTATATTTTTATGTCATAAGTAATGGACATTAAGTTACAAAGACCATATCCCTTGTTTTTATCAAATTGAAAACTTTATTCCTATTTTTAAAGTTTTAAATAAATACAAACTACAAAAAATCAAAGAGAAATATACGTAAACATATAGGAGGATTTGGTTTGTTGGTAATATGGGTCACTTTTCACAATTATAACTAGAAGTGGTATTCATGTTAATGTAGTAGGGAGGGGATTAAAAACAAGAAGTATGCTTATGATGATAGTATTCAAATAACTAAAGCATTGGCAAGATGATAAAAGTCATTGATAAAATATTTATGGTATAGAAGATGGAATAAATAAGAAATAAACCATATATAGAATAGAAAATAAAGCTACTACTACAAGGAAATGGGTGAGATTAAAATATTTAGATTTTAAATTTTATACTAATACAAACTATGCATGATCTAGGTCATTTAATCCTTGAAACTTAACAATGTTAACAAGGTGATGTAACTCTTAGGGTAACATATATTTTGTGTGTATCCCAAAACAAATATGAGCTTCCTAAAAAAGAATACATCAATAACAAGCTCAGATCAATTTCAATGCTATATTTATTGATTGAAATGTACAATCCTTAAAATAAAGCTTACAATATTAATATGAAGACCAAATTGATCATAAAATAATCTCATGTGCATCAAATGTGAAATGCAAATCAAATATATTTTGGATTATGTTGTAACCACTTGCTATCTAGTTCTTATGACACATGTCACCATGAGCTAAATTGATCCTTGATCCCGCATAACCCTACAAAACATGTTAGATCATTTAAAGGCCTATCTCAATAAGGCCTCTTGTAAAAGAAAAATTTTGACTCAAAATCAAATAGAGATTCATTAAGGAAATACAAAAATATACTAAAATTGATAGGGCAACAAGATATTACCTGTTAGGCCGATGTGGTGGCCTGAAACTAGAAAACACACACCAAGTTGCATTTTTAGGTGTGAAGGCATCCCACTATGCATTTTGATATTTCTAGCTTGGATTGGTCCTTGTGTTAGCCATAGAAGTCACCAATGAAGTTTGGCATTGATTTAACAATTGCTAATGTCTAAATGGTACCTAAAATCACTAGAAACCTAGAAAAAAACTCTATGTGAGGAAGGTAAAGTGCTCAAAAAGTTTAGGTATATTTTAAATGACATTCATGTAGCATAATGTTACTAAAAATCCTTCTTATAAAACTGTAGGCAAGACCCTCTATTTATAGAAGATTTGGGTATGAAAAGGGGTTGGTGAGGTGGTAGGAGAAGAACAAGGAGTGATCAAGCTCTTAAATGTGGTATATTAGTGGGAAAGTACTTCATATTATTAATATAAACTAGGGCATGGGTGTACCATACCTATTTAATACTTAGGGAAGAGAAAAGGTCCTAGGGAAGTGAAAAACCTATTTTTGATTATTTCCATTAAATTCTCTAAAGGGGGAAAGGGATGAGTGTTACATGAGGGGAGAGATTAGAAAATAGTGTGGAGAGGTGTGTGTGGGAGTGAGGTGGACTCCACATATATTTTAGGTCAACCTAGGTCTTAGGTTAGATTCACCTAGGATTTAGGTTAACTTTTCCTAGGGTTTAGGGTTTTCGAACTAATTTACAAATGTGTTGTTAATTGCTTGTTAAATGCTATTGCAAGAGGGAGATTGAAATATTTTTAGGTATCTACAATTTTTTTTTCACTAGTATTATCGAGTATATTCTAGAGAGACCTATATTTTTGGTACAATAGAGGAAAGTGGAGTATGGGTTTGCAGAAACCTACTCACTGGATAAATATTTTCCTACAATAGAGATCACCTTACCCAATGGATCCACTATTCAGAACTCATATGTAGCACCACTGCATACCTTTGATATTATCCTTGGAATGGATTGGTTAAAGATTCATGGAGCCCTAATAAATTTCCAAGAAATGTGGATGGACTTTGTCAATAAGGATAAGAAAAGAGTAAGAGTTCAAAGTAGATAAGGGTCATTTTTACCCCATTTTTTGTAAGCTATGCAACTAAAGAAGGCTATTAAAAGATATGGAATGCTATATGTAATTAAGATAAATGAAAATAAAAGCAACAATTGGGATGCATAAATATTTAAGAGATATCCCATTCTACAAGAATTTAGGGATGTATTTTCATAAGATCTCCTAGGACTACCCTCTCAACATGAATTTGACTTCACCATTGAATTATTACCTCGAGATGAATTCTTTGCAAGGGCACCTTATAGAATGACTCCTATTGAGTTACAAGAGTTAAAGGTGCAACTTAAATATTTGTTGAAAAAGGTTTTGATCAAACCTAGTGTGTTGCCCTAGGGTGCTCAATACTTTTTATGAAAAAGAAGGATGGTTCATTGAGGTTTTGCATTGATTATAGGATGCTGAACAAGGTTCCCATTAAGAATATGTATCCTTTACCAAGGATTGATTATCTATTTGATCATCTAAAGGATGCCACTATATTTTCAATTTTTTTTAGAGATCTAGATATCATCACCTAAGAAGTTTCTAGGAGGATACTCACAAAATAAACTTTAAGACTAGATATGGACACTATGAGTTCAAAGTGTTGCCATTTAGGTTGACAAATGTGCTAGTAAATTTTATGAATCTAATGAATAACATGTTCAAGGAATATATATATTGGTTTTATTAATATTTCTAGATGATATCTTGATATATTCTCATACCAAAGAGGAACATGACCAACATTTGAGGTTTTGATAAAAAACCCAACTATATGGAAATTTGTCTAAATATGAGTTCTAAGACTTAAAAATTTAGTATCTGGGGCATATCATATCTAAAAAATGGATTGCTATAGACCCTATGAAAATTCAGTCCATTCTGAGTTGACCTGCACCTACTAATGTGTCATAATTTAGAAGTTTAATATGACTCATTGGTTATTATAGGGATTTTGTGAAAGAATATTCAAAAATTGCCTACTCTATCACAAAAATTCAAAGAAAGAGAAAAGAGTTTCAATGGAGGGATAAGTGTGAGGCTATATTTGAAATCCTAAAGAATAAGATAACTACAACATCGATTCTCAAGATATCGGATCCTCTTGGGAATTTTACAGTATGTACATATGCTTACTAGAAGGTTTGGAAGAGGTGTTGTCCCAGAATGAAGC
Organism: Wollemia nobilis; assembly: GCA_028583015.1. Classification (NCBI taxonomy): domain Eukaryota; kingdom Viridiplantae; phylum Streptophyta; class Pinopsida; order Araucariales; family Araucariaceae; genus Wollemia; species Wollemia nobilis. The sequence goes on along the minus strand of JAQPPZ010001050.1, from coordinate 6,415,125 downwards.
TATAGTAGCATATGAGTCTAGAAAACTTAGAAAACCTAGAGTTGGTAGAAGTTGTGCATGCACTAAAGGTTTGGAGGTACTATTTTTTGGAGAAACCATTTGAGCTAAGGATAGACCACTAAAGTCTAAGGTATATCTTTTATCAGCATATACTAAATACAATATAAATAAGATGGAGAGAGTTCCTAGCTAAGTATGATTTTGGTATTGAGAATACCAAAGGAAAATAAAATAAGGTTGTTTATGCCTTAAGTAGGAGAAGACATATAACAACATTGATCTAGATTCATACAAACTTAATGGATAAAATTAGGGATATGCAGCTATAGGATCAATATTGCATTAAAATTCAATAAAAAATTAGAGTCAATTATGAGGAAAATAAGGAATTTAACATAAATTATGGAATTTTATGTTTCAAGGATAGGGTTTTCATATCCAAAACTAGTGATTTAAGAAGAATGATTATGCAAGAGGTGCATAATTTTCCATATTCTACTCATCCAAGAGGTGCAAAGATGAGAGAAAACATGAAAAGACCTATTTGTTAGGAATGAAACACAATATCACTAATTTTATTGCTAGATGCTTGGAGTACCAGAAGGTTAAGGAAAAGCATAAATTCCCAATAGGGAAATTATACCCACATGATATACCTACTAAGAAGTGGTAGGTTATATCTATGGATTTTATTGTGGGTTTACCTAAGACTAGGTTCCAACATGATACAATACTTATGGTGGTTGAAAAGTTGACAAAAGATTACATATTTTATATTGAGAAAAATCAAGTATGATGCATTGGTTGTGGCAAATACGTTTTCCAACAAATTTTTTAGGTTATATGATTTTATTAAGGTGTTCATATTTGACAAAGATTCTTGATTTACATAAAATTTTTGGTAGGCTCTTCATCATGTAGTGGTAATTAGATTGAATATTATTTCAGATTACCAACCAAAAATAGATGGTAAAATAGAGAGGGTGAACCAAGTTCTGGAAGGCATGCTTCACATGTATTGCATGTATTAAAAGTCTAAGTGGGAATAATTTTTGCATATGGATGAATTTACATATAATAATGGATATAATGCATCCTTGGTAATGGCTCCATTTGAATCCTTGTATATCAAAAGACGTAGAAAAACTCTATCATGGGATAATTTTAAATATTGTGTGGTGATTAGACCAAAAACTATTAGAGATATGGAGGAGTTGCTCAGAGGTATTTGACATAGGCTAAAATTATTTTGTTGATAACTAGAAGAGCTATGCTGATCTAAAAAAATCATCGAGAGAATTATCTATGTTAGACAAAGTTTTTTTGAGGGTAAGACCCATGAAAAGTGCCATCAAGTAAACTAAGTTGGATCCTTGTTATGTTGGGACTTTTAATATCATTTGTAGGATTAGTATAATAGCCCATAGGCTCACATTTTTTCCCAACCTATCAAATATCCATGATACTTTCCATATATCCCTACTTAGAAAATATGTTGCTGATCCTTGTCATATTTGAAATGTTTCAAAATTGTAGATGGAACAACCCTCAACTATTAAGACGTGATTGATAATTATTCTAGGGTTTCATTCCAAGATATTGAGGAAATGAAGCCTAGATCAATGTAAGGTCCAATGGGATTAATATTCTAAAAATTGTGTAACTTAGGAAGATGTTGAGAAAATGAGAAAGTAATTCCATATTTATTTGAATGATATATGTATGCTTTATTTTTAGAAAACATAAAGGATTATGTTTAGTCCAAGGGGGGAGTACGTAGTATCCCTCCTTGGTAGGACTCATTCTTGAAATTTAATTTTTGCATTGATGTGTGGATATCTAATGCATAATTTCATTTTATAATACCAATATATGTTGGTAGGTGCAGTTTATGCTTGATTACATTATTTTAGAATATGGTACTATTGATGGAATTTATGGTTGTAGAACCAAGTACTCTCATGGGTGGATTGGTATGGGACAACCACCAAATTTGAGAGAAAATAGAAAATTATGGATGACATTCTCATCAATAGCTCAAGGGTAAAAAAACCCTTCATGCAGGTGCATTGCATATATGTGGTTGTTTGAATGTACCCTTTTGGAAAGGATATTGCTTAAGAAAAAAACCATACTTAGTAAGTAGGTGATATCATCTCAGTTATTGTAAAACCTCTTACTTAAGGAAGCACTTGGTGTATCAATTTTTTTACCTTAATTATGCACTAATGGTTTAGCAAGAGGTCATGTGTGTAATTGCTTGATATTGATGTTAATTGTTAATATTAACATTAAATAATAACTAATTATATGAGTTGTTGATTAAATATTATTTTACTAATTATAGTAGCCTTGAGAAGGAATAAGTTAGTGTCGAGAGTATTTAGAACACTAATTAAAGAAGTGCAAATAAACGTTGAACGCAAAGGTTACAATTATTAATTTATGCTTTGAGAAAGTTTGCAAGTGGTAATATTTAATAGCAATGTAATCTTGAGAAATGTCCCTCTTTGAGTAATATAAATGCATGAAGTCCATTTTCAAACCTTTGATCTTCTCAACATTATAGGATAAAAAATATTAAAATCCATACCTCAGGGAATTTTGGAGCTAGCAAAGGTTCCAAAAGAAGACTATGAAGGGACTAAGGAAGGAAGGATGAAAATTGCTTAGTTTTTAGCAAGTTATATTTATGAAATGCAAAACTTAGGGGTACTTCATGATTTTGGTTTCCACTGCATTGTTTAGCTGTGGTTTGTAGTTACTTTTTTTGTTACATTGCAATTCATTTGGGTTAGTTTTGGTTCGAATTTTGTCACTATGATACTTGATTGTATGGCTAGTGGGTAGACCAAATATTTGTTCTTGTAGATTAAATTTCATATTAAGAAGAGTTTGTGCCTCTATTATCATTTTCATATTCGGTTGTTTTGTTTGGATCTACTATATGATGGTTTGGTCTTGAGTCAGTTCTCTACATTTTGGGGTAGCCTTAACATTGAGATTATCTTTTGTTTTGTTATGTTATGGATTAGAGAGATGAATTTATTGTTGACCCTTGCATTGATGTTGTTGTTCAATAGGTTTTTTAAACATCTTCTAGAGTCTCCTCTATTGTTTCCTATAGTGTATTTGTGTGTAGTTCACTTAGATAACATAGTTGCATTAATTGCCAACTATAAAATAGTGCTCTATAATAGCTCCTTTAAAGATCGAGTTGCTCAAAAGTATATTTGTGTTGCTACATAAAATTTTGTAGCTTTCAAGAACACAGACAGTGGTGTGTTCTAAGTGGCAATGATAGACTTCATTAGTTTTATTTATTGATTTAAACCTTTATGGTGTAAGGTTTTATTGTTGTTTAGGTTAGTTGAATGTTATCATGTGTTGGGTTTTCAAATTAGTTGATTGCTAGATTTTAAGCTATGTCATAGAGGCTTAATAAGGAGATTTCAATTTTATAATGCTTGGATATTTTGATAGCATAATGGTTAGTCACCAATTAAATTTTTATTTTGGAGAATGTTCCTTAAAATATTATTTGAGAGTTTTATAAATTTATTTATAACATGGATATTGTGAGAATTTATTATTTTAGGGAGATGCTTGATATTATTAAGAAAATAAAATTTATTATGCCATACAAAAGTAATGCTTGAATGTATAAATAATTGAATAGAAGGGAAATTGATATGTATATTCTTCTTTTATATGTATGGAAGAATAGATGAATTAGTATTCTTTATTTGATTTAAGCATTTTGGTAAATTGCATTTTAAGATATAAAAGTTTTGTGAATAGCATTATGAAGTTGTATTTATCTTTAAATAATGAATTTTTGAGGCTTGGGTAGATAAGAAATTCATTATTGAGAGAAGTATGGGATTCTCTCTATTTGCATGCATTGTATCTTGCATGGATGTATGTGGTTGCATTTTGCATGTTAAGTTGCATATGCATTTTCATGAGTTGTCCTGATCCTTAGAACTTTATACAAGTTCAAGGGAAAGATCTACCAAGAGGAAGACCTTGAAAGAGAATATGGAACTAGGGACTTATTTTATGTTGAAATGTATTTTTGTATTTGAAGAAAACGAGTTCTTTAAAATATTCTATAATTAAAATTTTGCAAAGCTTTTGATGGAGAAAAGATGCATTGTAAATATATTGTTCTAGAATTTCAAGACCTTATCAATAATAAATGACTATTTGTGGTTAATATATTATAGAAGTTCTTGAAATATTGATTATGTGAAAAATGGAAGAACAAGTCTAGTGTATATTTTTTGATTATAATATTTTGTTGATGTGTTATTCTTTCATTGTAAGATAAAGAAAATGCCAATATTCGTGTCTTGAAAGTAATTAGACATTAGAAAAGTGTTATGATGCATTTTTTATGTTAATATAGCAATTTATGTTTTAATCATTGAAAATTATGTTCTTTGGGAGAGATATTTTCAAAATTTAGACTCTTTGGGGTTCTTGGGCATGACTTAGAGCCATATTAGGACCCTTGAGTCAAGAAGATAATCCAATCTTGGTAGGAGTTACAATAATGCAATAACTAAGTATATATCTAGGATAAGTTGCAATGATGTAATAACCAAATATTTGTGAATGTTACACTTGATGGAGAGGCTCAAGTGTACCCAAAGTAGTGAGGCCTAGGAATCATTCATAAGACAGTAGTGGTGGTACCTTGAATGGTGAGTATTAGGTGACCATGCTCATTACTAGGAGAGTGGTAATGGCCTTAGTTATCCCATAAAGGTGTGGTAACTAAGAACTAAGGCATTATTATAGAAGAGACCCACAAAGAAGGACTTGTGTAGGGTTAGGGAAAAGGCATTCCCCTTCAAGTTTTATGGGCCTTGAAGGATAATCCTGATGTCATGTCAAGTTATCCTATACCAATGAGGGTATAGGAAAGGTGGGAGGACCATTATTGGTGTCCTTTATAAAATGGTGAGGTTTATTAAGGTGAACCCCAAAAATATGGGAAGATAGCCACTCCTATCCACTTGAGTGTTATCTATAGTGACATTGAACTCAAAATATGGTTATGCCATACAATACTAAAAAAATACTAGGACTTTATTTGTGAACCTTGCTTGTGATATACATTTATTTGGAAAAACATCTCTCTTGTATTGGTTTTCATGGGTTGTTACACTAATCTAAATAATTACAATGGTACTCAAGATGTCATATATTGGAATACAACCAACACCCCCCTATTAAATTATTTGGTAGGAAGATTTTTTGCTTTCATTATATAACACTTATCTTTATCTTATATTCATTATCAATATTTAGATTTCATATTGATACCAGAACTGAATCTGATCTATCTCTCATATTTGTTGTGATTTTAACTATTTCTACAGTTGCTTTTGAAATGATTTGTTTGAGAAGTTCATCTAGTGCCATCATCAATATACCTTTTACACTTCTCCATTCATGATCATTATTTCCTTTGTACCAACAATTCTTTTGGGAATGATTATTGCCCCCATAATTTTTACAATGATATAGATCCCAATAATTTTTAGCTTTTTGTCCATATCTATTGCAATATTTATGCTTGTGAGTGTAGTTTTATTTTCCACATTTTGGATGTAACTTAATGGGTTGTGAATAAATATTTTTTACCAAAGGTTTATTTTTTGAATATTTAGTTTTCCTTGGTGTTTTTTTCTTAATAATATTAAAAGCAACTATTGCATTGCATACTAATTTCCATATATTAAAGTCATTAGTATATTTGAAATAAACTTGTATACAATGTTTGATTATAAAAGAACTATGCTTTTAGCTTCTTTTTGGATGGATTGTAGATGCTTCATCAATTCTATTGACCCATGTTTTCTTTCTTGTGAAATGAATTGTAAATAATTTTTGGAATACTTTTATTTCTCTTCATATTTAATATTTGTTTTTCTTTACTTACTAGCCATAATGGATTCTTTTTGAATTCTTTTATTTATTTTTAAATAATATTTTTCTTCTTCTTATATTTCCAATATCAAAATTTAATTCAACCTTAGTCAATTTCATGTTTCAAACTCAATTCATTTTTCCACTTCTTATAACTCCCTAATTTTCAATTTTAATTTCTTCTTCCTCTAACCAAATTTTCAATTTTCAAATTCAATTTGTTCTTATGTATCCCTTATCAATTTTAATTTCTTAATTGTAAAACTTCTCCCTTTAATAATTATTTAATTAATTACCTAATTCCTCCATTCACTTTATTATCACCTTATATCTCCTAAGCACATCAATTATTTACTTAATAAAATAACTTATAACTCTCAAGCTAGTCTTAGAATAAATAAATCATGCATCCTTTTACTTAATAATCATAAAAACAAAAAAATACCTTGCTATGATGCCACATTTTCAATTGAGACTCTAGAATATTGCCACTTAATTTGTATTAGGGCATCATAATAATTACTACATCAATTGCATTAGGGCATAATAATAAAATATTACACATTTTTTTGTCTAAGCATTTACCAGTTAACACTACTTTTTCATCAATATTTCATCTACAACACAATATCTCTCTCTCACACTTCCTTTTGATTCTACTCAGGTTAAAATCTCCTTGATTTTTCTAAGCATTACCCTTCCAAAAATCTCAAGTTCTTCTTCCTCAATGTCTCAAACACAATTCTTCCAAACTTCTCACCTGCAACTCCAAACAATCTCATATGATTCTCCTCCAATTTCTTAGGCATTTTTTACAAAACTTAAAGGTGTTTCTCTCCACAAAACTATAAACTCTCATGTGTATGTTTCTATGAAGTTTGAATATTAACACTCATCCTTCATGACCTTCTCTTCAATATCCAATTTCTTCCCATGTTAATGTCTAGCTTGATTTCTCCTCTCACTAATCAATCTTCCAATGTTTCCACTCAAATATTTTTGCTATGTCAACCTCCAATGAATGTTCACCTTTGAAGGCTTGCACCTACTTTTCTATTCTCCTATAACCTCCACTTTCCTTATCTCAACTATATCTTCTATGATGCTTTCTTCATCAATATTCCTCTAGTAAACCTTTCACCTCTTTCCAAATATTCATGTGTTTAGTTTTAGCTATTTCTCACATCCTCCTTATTGCTACATGGATTTGATATCACTATTGGAAAATGGGCCCAAATATCACAATTATATTTTTCCTAGGATTTTATAATCACATGCAAATAATCTCATTCAATCACAACAACACCAATATTTCACAAAATAAAAATATTTATTTATAATCCTTGCATTCTATATTACATTCCAAAATATATTACATAGCATAGAGATTTATCATAAATATATAAATTTATGTGAGACTCTTCAATGCTCTTGAATTTCCTCTCCTCAAACTCATGGGAGATGTAAAATTTCATATGCCTCATAATACATAATGAAAAAGTCTCTCATGATTACATAACTTCCTACTTGACACATCACACATGAATTTCCACTTAAATATAAGATACCTCACACTTATAACTCTTCACTTCCACATATGACACCTCACATAAATCTTCACTTACACACATGACACCTTTCACTCATAACTCATACTTGATTACATGACACATAAACACACTTCACAATTTAACACATACAATTGAAATAAATAATAAAAATATTCCCTAATCTAAATACTTACAATGGTACTCAAGGTACCAAATAATGTAATACCTCCAACAACTACAACAATAGGTAAAACAACTATAAAGAAATATTTCTAAGAGCAATTAACAAATAAATTAGCCTATACAACAATTCAACAAAGAAAGTAATCTATTTAATAGATAGATGAGATGCACATCGAACAATATGTCAGAGATTATAAAATTATAAAGCTATAGAAGGAGATCAAATAATTGAAGAAAAAAGTGGATATAGATCTAGGACATATCCCCAAAAAATAAATGAAGTCCCTATGGTGCAACATTAGAATATAGGTTGTTAATACAAGAGGTACTTCATATTTGTAGCTAACATAAAACCATCATCAATTAGATAGGCAAAATCATTCAACAAACTAAGTATGAGTTGGCTATGAAGGTGATGTACAAGGAAATTATATAGCAATTGGATATAATAGCAATAACTCAATAATAATAGAACAAAGTAGACTAAAAAGAAATGGTCAAGTGGTTGAAGAAAAATCTAGATGTTCAAAGAGGTCTAAAAGCCTATAAAATTACTATGGATGCCCTAGTAACTTTGATCCAAGAAATGATAGCAAAAGTATAATGGTTGATAAATTTTTATTTCGTAACATGTTTTATTATCAAAGAAAATCCCTAGATGACAATGTCACACTATTAATATAGTTGAATAAAATATTAAATTTGAAGTAGAAGCTACCCTAGATTAAATTGAAAAGCTAAAATCATTACTTTGCCAACTAAAGAAATTGGTGAAGCAACTGGATGGGTTGTCATAAAACCCATATGGGGATCTTATAGGAGATATAAAGAACTTGATTGACCTTCAATTTCATAGAGATGAGGAATTCCATAAGTTTTTAAAGCTACCACTACAAAAGGATTAAAGAGAACTAAAATTTTATAATTTTGCAATGATAAGGTCTCAATTTTGTAAACTCTATGTCCAAGAATAAAGGTAATAATTGGGAACTCTTGCAAATCAAGTTTAGTGCCCCATGAAGTCACCAAAAGTATAGTAACTTGGTTATTACCTTGGGGTTCTAAAAAATTTAAAGACCTGCATAACCAAAGAGTTAAAGAATTTATGCTTTCAAAGATTATATTTTGTAAAGTTAAGTTTAGAGGTGTGATCCACTTTAAGAGGTGTAATTTATTTAATTGGATAAAAGCACTTATCAAACAAGATCTAAGTGATCCTATACAAGAGCAAATTGATCCTCTTTTTGGAGAAACTCATTCATTGACAAGAAAGAATAAAGATAATGTAGATCATGAGTAAGATATTTGAAAAGTGATATTTTGGCATATAGTGGTACCACTAACCATTTTGAAAGTATTCTAAATTATTTAGGAGTGTATTTAGAGGAATTTTACATTTAGAGGTGTATCATTTTTCTAAAGATGCCCCAAATATTTACTTCTACAAAAAGTAGAAATTTCTTACCCAAGATAGCTCAAGGGTGAATTCCTTCTACAAATATAATTCATTGACTCCATTGTAAACATTTTTTACCTTAAGGAAATACAATACATACTTGGTTATTCCTACATTGAAATTACTCTATTTGAATTTGTAAGAGACTATGCAAGACTTTTTTATTCTCATGAATGACATTACCCTCCTATATTATGGAATGCATGATGATTATGGCATTAACCTTTTGTCCTATTTCTATTTTTTATTATTTATATTTCACACATGCAATTATAGTTAATTATTATTCAATTTAATCATGTATTAATTTATCACACACTTTGTTATGATTCTAGTCATATTTATTTTCAATATTTCACATCCAAAACTTTTAAATTTTATTTTGATGCATTTAATTTCCATATTTACATTATATATTTATCTTAGATTATATTTAGTGAGGATAATGGGTATCCAACCTAAATATAGAGGTCAAAGGTCACACTCTCCTTTCTTCCAATTTATTGAAATGAAAATGTGAGTGCACAAGCTATTAGAACTTTCTAGAATTCAATAGTTAGAATCATAGTAAACTATCATTTATCTACAACAAGACTATGATATCACATATAGAATTACTATTTGATCTATAATATCAAATATCTTTTATATCAACTAGTGTGAAAACATATAATTATTTTGTAATTTCTTCATTACTATACATAAACAAGATATTTTATAATACAATTTATATGGTCAATCTTCATTCTTGTAATTCAAAGCATACACAAACAACATACTTCATAACACAATTCATATGTTCAATCTAGGTGCAACTAGACTGCTCAATTATTCAATTAGAGTGATAATTATTATGAAATATTTGTTGTCATTTAGTTCCATACAATTTAAATCATTTATGAATTTTGCATATATTGGGTGATCCACCATAAGTAAATGGATAGATAAATCAATTGGTTAGAGATACATGAGTATATAAAATACTACAATAATAAAAATACCTTTTCTTCACCACCAAGTAATGTTATTCTATTTGTTAGCTTCTATTTTATTTCTAGAAGTATTTTTTTAATGAGAAAACTCATGCATTTGCCTTTTTACATTAAGTGATACTTTCTCCAATATTCTTCCATAAGATACTTAATGTTCTATCTTTTTATTTCTTGAATAAAATTCTCTCATCATCTTGTTGTTTTACCTACACCATTGTATATCTTCAAACTCATTTTATTACTTGGACAACTTATTTTGTTGAACAACATGCTTGATCACTCATCTAATTGTTGAATATTTTCTTCTTCAATACAGGTACGATCCCATGGTTAAACTAAAGTGTCATTAAGGTAATCCTTCCATCCCACTGGACTAAATAGATAGCTATTTGTTGTAATTTCAAGGTGGAATAGAGTAGGTTACTACATACAAGTTTCGATATCTTTCTTATTGTTTGATACTATTTGTTGCTTCACATATTCATCTCTCTTATTTTCTACAGGGATATATATATATATATATATATATATATATATATATATATATATATATATATATATATATTTGCTTGACATCTTCAACTCTCTATAGATATTATTATTTCTTCATATATTGGTATTTATTATCTCATGTTTGAGACCCTTCTTCAACCACATATAGCATTCATCCAATAATTTTCATTGCTTCATCTTTCTCTTTTAGGGATACTCTTATTTTTTTTAGTACTACTATTATTGATGTAGCCTTAAATTTGATTACTTTGGCTCTCATACCTTGTTTAAGGTATGGGCTGGCTAGGATTCAAACCTAGGAGTTCTCTACATTAGGATTACTCTACAATTGATTTTTTTGATGTCTTTCTTCACTCACTTTTTCAACTCTCTCTTAAGTCACTCTATTGGTTCTTGGACCCCTAGGTTCAACACTGGCTCTAATACCAAATGTTAGAAGTAAAACATATTGTAGTTTGTTGCAAAAATATTTTGAGACCACATGTAGAATTAACATTTGAACTAATGTCAAATTTATTTTAATTTAAGTCTTAAATAAAAATATAATTCTCTTGGAATTTAATCATTACTCCAAGTAAAAACATACACACAATAGACACTTCATAATACAATTCATATGGCCAGTCTAGATGCAACTGTACTGCTTAATTATTCCATTGAACCGATATAATCATTATGGTAAACTTGTTATCTTTAAATTTTATTTAATTAAAATCAATTGTAATGATACAATTATTAAGTTTTCCTATGTAAAATGAATCGATAAATCAACTCATGAGAGATATATGAATATATAAAATTATTACAATTATAATGCTTGCTTTTCTTCACAATTAAATAATATTTTTCTAGTTTTATAACTATTTTATTTTTGCTGTAACCTTTCTTATTTTAAAATTTTTAATTTATTTTTATAAAATAAATGCTTTTTGCTTTTAGTATCTAACAATTATCTTCATATTATCTTCATTATCTATTTTTGGCTTTCATATTGATACTGGAATTGAATCTGATCTATCTCTCATATTTGTTGTGATTTTGACTATTTCTACAGTTGCTTTTGAAATGATTTGTTTGATAAGTTTATCAAGAATGATCATCAATATACCTTTTACACTTCTCCATTCATGATCATTATTTCCTTTGTACCAACAATTCTTTTGGGAATGATTATTGCCCCATAATTTTTACAATGATAAAGATCCCAACAATTTTTAGCTTTGTGTCCATATCTATTGCAATATTTACACTTGTGAGTGTAGTTTTATTTTCCACATTTTGGATGTATCTTAATGAGTTGTGAATAAATATTTTTTAGCAAAATTTTATTTCTTGAGTCTTTAGTTTTTCTTGGTGTTTTTGTCTTAATAATATTAAAAGCAACTATTGTATTGCATACTAATTTCCATATATTATAGTCATTAGTATCTTTGAAATAAACTTGTATGCAATGTTTGAGTATAAAAAACTATATTTTTAGCTTCTTTTTGGATGGATTATAGATGCTTCATTAAGTCTATTGACCCATGTGTTCTTTCTTGTGAAATTAATTCTAAATAAATTTTGAAATACTTTTCTTCTCTTCATATTGAATATTTGTTTTTATTTACTTACTAGCATGAAGTATTCTTTCTAAATTCTTTTAATTTTTTTTAAATAATATTTTTATTCTTATTATATCTCCAATATCAAATTTTATTCAACCTTAGTCAATTTCATGTTTCAAACTCAATTCATTTTTCCACTTCTTATAACTCCCTAATTTTTAATTTTAATTTCTTCTTTCTCTAACCAAGTTTTCAAATTTCAAATTCAAGTTGTTCTTATATCTCCCTAATCAATTTCAATTTCTTAATTTCAAAACTTCTCCCTTTAATAATTAATTAATCAATTACCTTATTTCTCCATTCACTTTATTCTCACCTTATATCTACCAAACACATAAATTATTTACTTAATTAAACAACTTATAACTCTCAAGCTAGTCTTAGAATAAATAAATCATGTATCCTTTTCCTTAATAATCATGAAAGTAAAAAAATACCTTGCTACGATATCACATTTTCAATTGAGAATCTAGAATATTACCACATAAATTGCATTAGGGCATCATAATATTTACTACATAAATTGCATTAGGGCATCATAATAAAATCTTACACAATTTTTTTGTCTGAGCATTCACTAGTGAACACTAATTTTGCATAAATATTTCATCTACAACACAATATAGCTCTCTCACACTTTTGATTCTACTCAGGTTCCAAACTCCTTGATGTTTCCAATCATTACTCTTCCAACAATATTAATTTTTTCTCTCTCAATCTCTCAAGCACAATTCTTCTAAACTTCTCACTTGCAACTCTAAATAATCTCATATGATTATCCTCCAATTTCTTAGGTTCTTTTTTAAAAAACTCAACGACACGTATCTCCACAAAACTACAAACTCTCATGTTTATGTTTCTAGGTTCTTTGAATATTAACACTCGTCCTTCATGGCCTTCTCTTCAATATCCAATTTATTCCCATGTTAATATCTAGCTTGATTTCTCCTCTCACTAATCAATCTTCCAATATTTCCACTCAAATATTTTTTCTATGTCAACCTCCAATGAATGTTCAGCTTTGAAAGCTTGCATCTACTTTTCTATTCTCCTATAACCTCCACTTTCCTTATCTCAATTCTATCTTCTATGATGCTTTCTTCATCAATATTCCTCTAGTAAACCTTTCACCTCTTTGCAAATATTCACATGTCTAGTTTTAGCTATTTATCACATCCTCCTTGTTGCTATGTGGCTTTGATACCACTATTAGAAAATGGGCCCAAATATCACAAGTATATTTTTCGTAGGATTGTCTAATCAAATGCAAATAATCTCATTCAATCATAATAAAACCAATATTTAACAAAAGAAAAAGCTTTCATTTATAATTATTGCATTCTCTATTACATTCCAAAATATATTACATAGCATAGAGCTTTATCGTCAATATATAAATGTATGTGAGACTCTTCAATGCTCTTGAATTTTGATCTCCTTAAACTCATGGGATATGCAACCTTTCATATGCCTCATAATACATAATGATAAAGTCTCTCATGATTACATAACTTCCTACTTGACACATCATACATGACTCTTCACTTACATATAAGACACCTCACACTTATAACTCTTTACTTCCACATATGACACCTCACACAAATCTTCACTTATACACATGATACCTTTCACTCATAACTCATACTTACATGACACATAAAAAAACTTCACATTTTAACACATACAATTGAAACAAATAATAAAAACATTCCCTAATATAAATATTTACAATGGTACTCAAGGTACCAAATAGTATAATACCTATAACAACTACAAAAATAGGTATTACAACTACAAACAAAGCTTGCTAAGAGCAAGCAATAAATAAATTAGCTTATACAATAATTCAACCAATAAAATAATATATTTAATAGATAGATGAGATGTACATCGAACAACATGTGAGAGACTAGAAAATTAGAAAGCTATAGAAAGAGATAAAAAAATTGAAAAAAAGAGTGGATATGGATATAGGAAATATTCCCAAAAAATAAATAAAGTCCCTATGGTGCAATATTAGAACTAAGGTTGTTAATATGAAGAGATACTTCATATTTGTAGCTAAAATAAAAGCATCCTCAATCAGAAAGGCAAAATCATTCAACAAACTGAGGATGAGTTGGCTATGAAGGTAATGTATAAGGAAATTGTATAGCAATTGGATATAATAGCAAGAACTCAAGAATAATATCTCGAAGTAGACGGAAAATAAATGATCAAGTGATTGAAGAAAATTCTAGATGTTCAAAGAGGCCTAAAATCCTATAAAGTTACATGGATGCCCTAGTAACTTTGATCCAAGAAATGATAGAAAAAGTACAATGGTTGATAAATATTGATTTTGTAACATGTTTGATTATCAAAGTAAACCCTTAGATGACAATGTCACACTATTATTATAGTTTAATAAAAAACCAAAGTTAAAGTAGAAGCTACACTAGAGTAAATTGAAAAGCTAAAATCATTACTTTGCCAACTAAAGAAATTGGTGAAGCAACTAGATGTGTTGTCATAAAATCCATATGGGGATCTTATAAGAGATATAAAGAACTTGAATTACCTTAAATTTCATGAGGAATTTCATAAAATATACCACTACAAAAGTATTGAAGAGAACCAAAATTTTACAATTTTGCAATGATAAGGTCACAATTTTGTAAACTTTATGTTCAAGGATGAAGGTAAGAATTGGGATCTCTTGTAAATTGAGCTTGGTGTACCGTGAAGTAACCAAAAGTATAGTAACATGGTTATTACCTTGGGGTTCTCAATATTTTAAAGACCTGCATAACCAAAGAGTTAAAGAATTTATGCTTTCAAAGATTTCATTTTGTAAAGTTAATTGTAGAGGCATGATCAACTTTTAGAGGTATAATTGATTTAATTGGAGAAAAACACTTATCAAACAAGATCTAAGTGATCCTATACAAGAGCAAATTGATATTATTTTAGGAGTAAATTACTCATTGACAAGAAAGAATAAAGATAGTGTATATCATAAGGAAGATATTTGAAAAGTGATATTTTGGCATGTAGTGGTAACACTAACCATTTTGAAAGTATTCTAAATTATTTAGGAGTATATTTAGAGGTATTTAACTTTTAGAGGTGCATCATTTTTTTAAAGATTTTCCAAATATTTACTTTTACTAAAAGTAGAAATTTCTTACCCAAGATAGCTCAAGGGTGAATTCCTTCTACAAATAGAATCCATTGACTCCATTGTAAAAAAAAAATTCCTTAAGAAAATCAAATACATACATGACTATTCCTACATTTAAATTACTCTATTGAATTCATTCTCATGAATGACATTACCCTCCTAGATTATGGAATGCATGATGATTATGGCATTACCCTTTTGTCCTATTTTTATTTCTTGTTATTTATATTTCACACATGCAATGATAGTTAATTATTATTTAATTTACTCATGTATTGATTTTATCACACACTTTGTTATGATTACAACTATTTTTATTTTCAATATTTCACATCCTAAAATTCCAATTTTATTTTGATGCTTTTAATTTCTACCTTTTTTTTTTTTGAATTTACATGGTGGAATCGGTAGCCACCATGAATTTGGGCAGGCTGTCCAACTTTTATGGCCACCACAATATTCTACGTTGTCACTCCTAGAAGCTGCCACACATATCTTCATGCAGTCTGCCCCTATAACCACCATGTCACAATCATTTTAAACCTTTTACGCCACTGAAAGCACCATGAAAGGGACAGGCATTTAGTTCGGTGAGGCCCGAGATTTGAACCTTGGATTAATTTCTACCTTTACATTCTAAATTTTTAGCTTAGTTTAGATTTAGTGAGGACAATGGGGATCCAACCTAAATATATAGATCAAAGTCACACTCTCCTTTCTTCCAATTTATTAAAATGAAATTATGAGTGCACAAGCCATTATAACTTTTTGGAATTCAATAGTTAGAAACATAGAACACTATATTTTATCTACAACAACACTATGATATCACATATAGAACTACTATGTGATCTATAAGATCAAATATCTTTTAAATAAACTAGTGTGAAAATATATATTTATTTTATAATTTCTTCATTATTGTAATTGGAGACATACATAAACAAGATATTTTATAATACGACTTATAAGGTCAATATTCATTCATGTAATTCAAAGCCTATACAAACAACATACTTCATAATACAATTCATATGTTCAATCTAGGTGCAACTAGACTCCTCAATTATTCAAATAGAGTAATAATCATTATGAAGGATTTGTTATCATTTAGTTCCATATAATTTAACTTAGTTATGAATTATGCTTATATTGGGTGATCCACAATAAGTAAGATGGATAGATAAATCAATTGGTGAGAGATATATGAGTATATAAAATACTACAATAATAAAAATATATTTTCTTCACCACCAAGTAATGTTATTATAATTTTAGATTTCATTTTATTTCTAGAAGTGTTTTTATTTATTTATGAGAAAACTCATGCATTTGCCTTTTTACATTAAGTGATACTTTCTCCAACATTCTTTCATAATATACCTAATATTCTATCTTTTTTTCTTGAATAAAATTCTCTCATCATCTTGTTGCATGCACAACTTCTTGTTGTTTTACCTACACCATTGTATATCTTCAAACTCATTTGATTACTTGGCCAACTTCCTTTGTTGAGCAACTTGCTTGATCACTCATCTAGTTGTTGAATCTTTTCTTCTTCAATACAAGTGCGATTTCATGGTTTAACTAAAGTGTCCTTAAGGTAACTCTTCCATCCTATTGGACTACATAGATAGCTAGGTATTGTAATTGCAATGTGCAATAGAGTAGGTTACTACATACAAGTTTCGCTCTCTTGCTTATTGCACCATACTATTTGTTGCTTCACATCTTCATATCTTATTTTCTACAAGATATTTTTTTGCTTGACATCTTCAACTCTCTATAGATATTCTTATTTCTTCATATATTGGTATTTATTCTCTCTTGGGACCCTTCTTCAACCACATATAGCATTCATACAATAATTTTCATTGCTTCATATTTCTCTTTTGGGGATACTCTTATTGTTTTTCAGTACTTCTATTATTGATGCAGCCTTCTTTAATTTTATTACTTTGGCTCTCATACCTTGTTTAAGCTACAAGCTAGCTAGG
Source organism: Wollemia nobilis (assembly GCA_028583015.1). Lineage (NCBI taxonomy): Eukaryota > Viridiplantae > Streptophyta > Pinopsida > Araucariales > Araucariaceae > Wollemia > Wollemia nobilis. Next base: position 6,397,721 of record JAQPPZ010001050.1, on the reverse strand, counting down.
ATTCAAACCTAGGAGTTCTCTACATTAAAATTACTCTACAATTGAATTTTTGACCTCTAGCTGGACTCACTTTTTCAACATTCTCTCTTAAGTCACTCTACTGGTGCTTGGATCCCTAAGTTCAACACTAGCTCTAATACCAAATGTTAGAAGTAAAACACGTTGTAGTTTTTTTGTAACAACATTTTGATACCACATGTAGAATTAACATTTGACCTAATGTCAAATTTATTTTAATTTAAGTCTCAAATAAACATATAACTCTCTTGGAGTTTCATCATTCCTCCAATGAAAACATACATACACAAATAAGACATTTCATAATATAATTCATATGCCTAATCTAGATGCAACTATACCTCTTAATTATTCCATTGAATCCATAATCATTATAGTAAACTTGTTATCATTAAATTCTATACAATTAAACTCAATTGTAATGATACACTTATTAAGTGATCCTATATAAAATAAATGGAGTGAGAGATACATGAATATATAAAACTATTACACTGACAATACTTTTTTTCCACTATCAAATAATATTGTTCTAGTTTTATAACTATTTTATTTTTACACATACACACAAATGATACTTTATAAAGTTAGTGACGTCTCACCTTAAGATCCTAAAGCACATTAACTTTATACACACTCTACATTTAGGGCAAAATACTAGATCTTTTGCACACTATAATCCACATCTTCTGAACATCTTGATCACAGTTTCCATTTCAGGATGGACATAAAAAAGAAACTCAAAAACACAAATAATTTTATTTGCATAAATCTATGTAGCATTTAAAAATAGAAGCTAAATGCTCTACTTATTCATTATCACCAATTCTGTAACACACCTGAAACGTCCTACAAGCTGTATCCAAGATTACTACGTTCATCTTCAAACCCTAATTTAAAACATTAAAAGACGGCTACCACCACTAACAATTCCTTGAAACTCTAGATATTCTTCATGGTTATTAATCTTCCACCACAACTTCGGGTATCACTCCAAGAGAAGGCCTCCACGAATGTTTAGATGCTCTAATATCATCAGATGATGCTTGTAACTCCATATTTTTCACGAGCATGGAAGCCATAACAGACTCCAGGCTGTGGCCTTGGTAAAGCAGCTCGGACAATTCTTTAGCAGAAACCAAGATCTTGATACGAACAACTCCATTTTCCTTAGGCGATGTGATTGCTCCGTCTGTGCAGTCTGAATTAGAGGTTATCTGCAATCCATTGCAGGCATGTGGAGGAGTGATTACCTCCCTCCTAATCTGCTGCTTCTCACATTCAAACGATACACAATTTCCCATGGATTCTATACTGTGTAATTTCGCTGGAAAGGATTGTCTTTCTTATAGTTGAAGGGAAGGGAAGCAATAAAGCACAAGGAAGGAGTTATCAGCTTTCCTGCAAGTGGGCTTTTTATACTTATATACAAATATAATGTTATATAAGTATCGAGACAACTGGAACTTTTTAACCTCTTATAATCACAATTCTACGTAGAAATACTTGTAGTATGCCTTTTTATGTGATTTGTGAGGAGCATCTTTTGTGCTTTCTCGCTCTGCCAGTGGGGTATATAATTATTGTGTGGATATGAAATACACTGAATCGTCGGTAGAAATACAATCAGTGTCTAGTACTGAGTTTTGGCGAATGTCAATGCTGACGTATTGGTTGCAGGATTTTAGAGCTTCATATACAATAATCTATTGTGATTGGAAAACGATGGTTGGAGAGTGGAGTTATGGCTTCTCTTATCCCAAAACGCGTTGGAGTAAGAACAACGCAACTAGAGGGACGAGCACATCCACTCACCAATGATTGAGAGGCTTTAGATTTGGGTTGGACGGTCTGCTTGTATAAATCCAGTATTTCTTCGATGAAATAATGGAACTTGAAAAACTGCGGTTGATATTTAAATCTAGGAGAAGTTTGTTGTAAAGGTAGTAGTTTGATTCGAAATTTTTGAGTGCGTTTTAGAGTGATGATGAGGGTACTAATTCCCAACATTCAGTGATTCATTTCATACCCTACTATAAAACAACGAGGTGAAATAAGTTTAGTGGATGCAAAGCCTAAACTTACTAGCTACTAGTTTGATTGTAACTAAAAATAAATATACTGTGCGGTCTGCAATATTGGGTGACCTATGAAGAGAAAAAACTATAAAGAAGACTGTAAAGGAGTTTGGATACATGTCAAAATATATACATATATAATTTTATATCGTCAAAGTTATAATACCTGATTTCTCCTCTATGGCGGTATTTGTTTAAAAATTAAAATTCGAAGAAAAGGTGAAGAGAAGCGAGGAATCAAGGTGTAAAGTATATCAAGTATGAACTCAATCGGCTTGCTGGACAACAAAGTGGACCAATTCAACGTTAAGTTGGATATGGACTATGTGCCGCAACTAGCAAAAGCAAGTACTTTAGATCATGGGAAAATTGGGTTGTTCCGTGTGGGCCATTGAATATGAAGGATGATTTCAAATTTGCTTTGTTATTGTTATATCTAGCTATGCTGGTTGATGAAACTTTTCATATATGCTTATTTTAACCGGAGATACTAATATGAAATACTAATATGAAGCTTGAATTTTTAAAGAAATAATAGAGTAAGCTTAATTTTATAAATTTAATTATGATTTTTATTTTAATTTAATAAAAAAATTAATTATAAGTTATTATTTTATATATATATATATATTGATTAAATGGAAAATTATATGTATTGTCAAAGAAATATTAAACACATCATTAATATATTTTATGTATTCTTAAAATCATTATTTAAAATGTAAATATTTAAGCTCTAAACTAATGAATATATACATTTAAATTGTTCTAATATTTATTTTAAAAGTAAATATGAGGTGTTTTTATTGTTATAGCATACCATAAACATAATAATATCATTATTCTTATCCTTTTTTGTATGACATATTAGTTTTGAGCACTGCATGGTATCTTTTATTGTTTTTAATAGTTGTTTTTCATGACATTAATTTTGAGCATTGCTTGGTATTTTTTATTATTTTTTAATAGTTGTTTGGTATACTATGGTGCTTTTGCATTTTATCTTTTTGTGGTTTGGTCTCATTCCAATATTTTTAAGAGGATTGTATATTTCACTCCTAGATGTGGTTTTAGGAATTTTGCAATTTAGCGCGAATATTTGGATTTTCAAAATGTTAATTTTGCGAATTTTGGGACCATAGAGGTCGGCCTGTTTGCCCAAAAATTTTTGGATCTAATTTTTTTAAGGGTAAATTCACCTCGTTGTCATAAGGTTTCCCACCTAAATTTTGCCCTAAATTTATTAAAAATAAGAAATATCCCACCTAAATTGCCTCTTGTACCTCTTTATATATAGCTAACCCTGACAATGGCTCTCATACAATTACAACATTTTTTTAGATAGTGAGTGATACAAAGAAAAATGTAATTGGCATAAGGCGACTGGCATAAGGTGACTGGTGAAAGGAAATTGATAGAAGGTGACTAGCATAAGGTGACTGGCAGAAGATAACCGATAGAAAGCGATCAACATAAGGTGAGTGGTATGAGGCGAGTGGCATAAAGCAACTGGTAGAAGATGACTGGCAGAAGACGATCAACATAAGGTGAGTGGAATGAGGCAAGTGGCATAAGGCAACTGGTAGAAGGTGATCAACATAAGGTGAGTGGCATAAGGTGACTAGTAGAAGGCGATTGGTAGAAGGTGATCGACATAAGGCAATCGATATAAGGTGACCGACATAAGGCAACCGACATAAGGTGATCAGTATAAGGTGACCGACATAAGGTGACTGGCATAAGGTGAGTGTCATAAGGCGAGTGGCATAAGGCGACTAAAATAAGGTGAGTGTCATAAGGCGAGTGGTAGAAGGTGATTAACTAAAGGTGAGTGGCATAAGGTGACTAGAATAAGGTGACTGGTAGAATGTGACTAGTAGAAGGCGAGTGGCATAAGGTAACTGGCATAAGACAAGTGGCAGAAGGTGAGTGGCATAAGGTGACTCAATTTATAGGTAGGTTTCTTTTACCATTAAATTTTATTTAACATTTTATTTATCAACACTCAATAAGGAGGTTTATTCTTCTTGTGAGCGATATTCTTGGGATAAATATTCTACTATCTCTAGTAGTAGTTCTCTTTTATACTAGTTATTTTCATTTTTAAAAATTATGTTCTTTGTTCATGTTATTCTTCTGTTCATACAGGTAAAATGTCAACTATAGGTAGTGGAAATAAGGGAGGCTAGTCTTACAATAAAAGGAGTATCCTCAAATAATTTCATAATATTTATAAATCTAGTCAGCCATCAACATCTGCACAAACTAAAGGTATGAACACCTTTACTCACCAGTTAATTTTTTTACTTTGTTAATTTTAAATATAATGTCTTCATTCATAAAGAAGTGTATTTTTTGGTTGATGGATTTGTCCATTTTTATCTGTAGAAAGTATGCTTTAAATGGCATAGTGATAATGAACCTACTATTAACACCAGTATTATCTCTATAGAAAACACTGTTAACCCTGGTATGCCTCCACTTCCACATATTCACATTAATGAATAGTCTATGGATGAAAATATTCTTAATAAAATCAAACAACAACATGAAGAGATTCCTGAATCTAATATGACAAGTGGAAAAGAAACTAATAGTTCTTATGTAGTCCCTAATTTTAGTGAATCTTCATCTAAAAAAATAAACGTATAAGGTTATCCATGTGGACAATTAATAGATTCTATCAGCCTGATTGGATATCATAATTTCTATTTATTGAGCCAGTGCTACCAAAGAATAGTAGTGATGCTATAATAGAATTGAGACACGTAATTTGTAGTTGGAACACAAAAAGGAGCATAGATTACAACTTAATAAAGATACAATAGAAAAATATTGTGGAAAGGTTTATATAAAAAATAAGAAGGTGATTGACCAATACCAAAAAATTATAGGTGGAATTATGCATCAGAGTGCGCACATATAAGAAATACGTAAGAATATGATAAAGAAATGAAACAAAACAAAACATTAGTTGAGAAAGGTGTCACGATTCATGCCCAATTTTGAAAAATGAATAAGTTAACTTTAGCTTCAAAAAGTTTACAGTTTGTTGTTGTATTCTCTATTCTTAAGAAGGGTAGACCTATGTATAATTTAATGGATTATAAATCTCTATTGGAACTAGATGATGTGTAGAACTTACCCAGTGCTCGTTGGTCAGATTGAAGTGGTTGAAAAATGAAAAAATATCTCATTGGTTGAGCAGGATGACCTTAGAGAGAAAGTAAAAAAGGCAAAAGTCATTTCACTTTCAATTGATGAGGTGACTGCTGTTGACAATACATCTTGAATTTGCATGCATGTTTACACATTGGAAAATCATTTAAGGTAACCTCATTTACTTGGAATACACAAAATGGTGGAAAATTATAATGTAGAAAATATTTACAATGTTGTTGTAACTAGTTTAAAAGAAGAAGCAGGAATGAATGAAATTGAAATATCCACTAAGTTAATATGTGTAGGAGTTGATGGTGCTACTACAATGCAAGGACACAAGAATAGTCTTTGTGTTAGACTACAAACATAGGTTGCCCCATATTTGATCCCTATTCATTGCATGGCTCATAGAATGAATCTTGCATACAAAATTTTGGATACATTTATAAATGTTGCGAGAGTGGAAGAGCTTATCCATGAAATTCATGAATATTTTTCACGTAGTCTAAAAATATTTTTAGAGTTTCAATAGTTTGCACTAGGAGTTACCAAAGGTAAAAAACTGTTGAAAGATGTGGATACTAGGTGGATTTCGATGTATGAATCGACATTAAGAGTTTTAAAAGAATATCAATTCTTGATAGGGTTTATGTATGCAAATCATAGGACAGATGATAAGTCTAAATATTTTATTTTTTGAATAAGTGACTTTGAAACTCTTCTCACATTGTGTGGAATTCTTCTAATGTTGGAAAAAATGAATACTTTAATCAAAATTGCACAATAAAGATCAATTTATATTATGTATTTCATCAGGGTGAGAATACAAATTTGCATGCATATTGATATGATGTATGCATCTGGTGAAAATTTTATGGATCACATGTTTGAGAGTTGGAGAGCATTAACAAACGTGAATGATCCTTAGAGCTTTTTGAAGTTCAATATAAATGATCATCTATGTATTAATGTCTATGGAAAGGAAATATCTTTATATTGTTATGGTGTGCAAATGGATATAGCTACAAATGAAGTTGAGAAAATACCCATAACCTACAATAGATTTCATGTAGTTGTAAACGATACAAAATTTAAATTAAAACAAATAGTAGAATTATTAACAAAAGAAATAAGAGATTATTTTCAAAGAGATGAATTTATAGAGGCTATGGGTGTGGTTAATCCGATGTTTTGGGATCCTTGTAATGAATACCAAAATATAAATTCTTTGTTTCTCAAATACATGGGTAGTCTTGCTGGCCATTTTAGTAAAAGTGTTGTAGTCAATGGTATTGAAATCAATAGCATTCTCAACAAATATATTTTGACGAAACAATCAAAATGTTTTGGAACAACAATGTCTATTTCATCATGAAGCAGGTTCTATTTCATGTTTGTGGAGAATATTAAAACCAAGTACTATCTTACAACATACTATGAGTGAATATTTTCATTTATATGAATTATGTCAAACAATGATTTTGGGATCCGTGGAATATGAAAGGGTTTTTAGTGCACCATCATATGTAAAATATAAAGTTTAGAATAGGTTGAAAAAAATTGAAGAATTATTTGAGATTATGTGTCGACCTATGAGGTGGAGGAGTTTAATTATGAAATAGAAATGTTACATTGGAATTCTTTGGAAGAGAGAAGAAGTGTAATGAATATTTATGATGATGAGGATGATGGTAACACTGGTCAGATTGTGATGATAGAAATTTTGGGAATGAGTGCAAAATATTTTGTACAATCTGAAAAGAGTTTGTTTCAGCTTCCAGCACTATGATGCAAGGATGCATTCATTTGACTTGATTACATATATTATCATTTGATTTGATTTAAAATATCATAATGAAAGGATGCTTTCATTTGATTTGATTTTAGTTCACATATTATCATTTGATTTGATTTCACATATTATCATTTGATTTGATTTCACATATCATAATGAAAGGATGCTTTCATTTGATTTGATTTGAATTCACATATTATTATTTGATTTTATTTCACATATTATCGTTTGATTTGATTTCACATATCAAAATGAATGGATGTCATTGGATACTCTGTATAGCATAGCCCTCTAATGATTATGTATTATTTGATTACACATGTGTTACACATATTTTTTGATTACACATGATTTGATTATTGGATTATCTAAAATGTGTTATTGGATATTTTGTATATCATTTTACAATAGCCTTGTTATTGAAGTATTAGTCTAAAGTTTCTATTTTTCTTATAGATTTATAATGTATAAATAATTATAGACAACTTGTGAAAGTAAGTGTCTATACTGCATTTTATGTCATTTCAAATTAATTCATATTGTTAAACTTATAGTGACACTGAGAGGGGGGTGAATCAGTGTGATCTTTTAATATTTTAAACTTGCAATACTTAAAGCTGAAATAAAGCAAATTTAAACCAGATATAATAAGAGAGCATCACACACAACACAGATTTAACGAGGTTCACCAATGTGGCTACTCCTCAAAAATGACTGCTTGGACTACCATCCAAATCCAGCCTTTGCAAAGCAACAACTTTACAACTTATTTACCAAGCACCAACCTGGAAGGAGCACCAACCCCTCTATTTTTTTGCACCAACAGAAAGGAGTACTAACCCCTAATTCACCAGCACCTACTGGAAGGAGCACCAACCCCTTATGCCAAGCTGCAACTTGGACTTTAATGAAAATAATAGAAAAATACCTTCAACCTTTTGCAAACTGTCTACTATTTTTGTACACTCTGCTTCTCCTGCACAATTTCTTTGCACCACCAGTTTGCTTCTGCGCAATAGCCCCGCGCACTTCGCTTCAACACAAACAACTGATCGCTTCTGCTCCTTTGCACTTTCCTTCTCTCAGTTCACTCTCACTTCGCACTTAGATTGCAACCCACGCACTTAATTCACACAAATTCGATACGCACACCTCACACTTTAAACTCCAAAACAACCCTCCTTAAATAATAGAAATTTCAATAATAAATCTTGAACTATAGTCGGCTGTAACCCTAAAGATCGTCGGCTACAGAAACCCTAAATTTTGTCGGCCTAGATTCAACTTTGTCGACTTCAACCCTAAAGATCATCGACTGCAAAACCCTAAATTTCGTCGACCCAGATTCAACTTTGTCGGCTTCAATCGCCTCTGTCGCCTCTGTCACTTTCCTGTAGCTGCTATCACGAAACTACAACATGTCACGATATCGCGACACCTTTTACAACCGTACGCCTTCTTATCCCTGCTGTCGCGAAATCATGACACTTTTGGCCTTTGTCTACTTTGACAACGTTTTTGTCATGAAATCGTGACACTTCTAACTATTGCTGACGTCATCCTCACTTCTGTCGCGAAATCACGACATTCCTTGCTTTCTCAACCTTTTCTCGGCTTGCACTAGCGAAAACAAAACATGTCGCGAAATCGCGACATCTTTCTCTTCCTTGTGTCTTTTCTGCCGTTCGCCCATGAAACCGGACCATGTCACGAAATCGTGACATCTTCGCTGCCTTGTCTCTTTTTTGTCTTTGCCCCGCGAAAACTGAACATGTCGCGAAATCGTGACACTTCACTTGCCTTATGCCTTTTCTGTCTTTGCCCTGCGAAACTTGAACATGTAAAATTGCGACACTTCTCTTGCCTTATGCATTTTCTGTCTTTGGCCCATGAAATTGGAACATGTCGCAAAATCGCGACATCTTCGCTACCTTGTCTCTTTTCTATCTTTGGCTCGTGAAACCGAAACATGTCATGAAATCATGACACTTTTTCTCCTTAGCACTTTCTCTTCGAACCTATCATGAAATCGTGACACTTTTCATCCTTAGCGCTTTCTCTTCGAACCTGTCATGAAATCGTGACACTTTTCATCCTTAGCGCTTTCTCTTCGAACCTGTCATGAAATCGTGACACTTTTCATCCTTAGCACTTTCTCTTCGAACATGTCACGAAATCGTGTGACACTTTTTTCTTCGAACATGTCACGAAATCGTGACAGTTTTCTTCCTTAGCGCTTTTTCTCCGAACATGTCATGAAATCACGACAGTTTTCTTCCTTAGCGCTTTTTCTCCAAACATGTCACGAAATCACGACAGTTTTCTTCCTTAGTGCTTTTTCTCCGAACATGTCACGAAATCGCGACAGTTTTCTTCCTTAGCACTTTTTCTTCAAACATGTCACGAAATCGTGACAGTTTTCTTACTTGCCTTCTCTGCTTCCAACATGTCGCGAAATCGTGACAGTTTTCCTTGTGCCTTCTCTCTCCTCGGCCATGTCACGAAATCATGACAATTTTGCTTGCGCTTTCTCTCTCCTCTAACATGTCACGAAATCATGATAGTTTTTCTTGCCTGCTGAATATGTCGCGATATCGCGACACTTTTCTTACTTGTCTTTTTCTTTGATCTTTTGCAAATAGGCAACTAAGGTCTTCTTGGAAACTCACTGTCCATGCTCTAAATAACCTTTGAACTTCTGTCCTCTGCATCTGAATGACTTCTGAACTGCCTGTCCACTGCATCATTAGATCTAACTGCCTGTGTTGACAACAATGACAAAACTCTTGCAACACCTTGCTCAACAATCTCCCCCTTTGGAATTGTTGGCAACACTTGTGTAAATTCCTGTAACTCTTCTCCCCCTTTGTCAATAATACCAAAGGGCTACTGCAGACTCCCCCTGAGTCTATACACACAATTCTCAGGCATAATTTGTTGCATTTAGCACAAATTATGATCATGAGCAAAAGAATAGTCAAATACTCAAATGCTCCCCCTGAGAAAGTGATCCCTGTAGCTAGTCACTTCTTGGGAAGTGTGACTACTCCCAATTTGTTTTGAAGGTACTCAAACACTTCCTTGGGCAATGGTTTTGTAAAAATATCTCGCTACTTGTTCTGTGGTTGGGAGAAAATCCAATTTAACTTCTCCTTCTGCAACTTTCTCCTTCAAAAAATGATACCTGATGGCAATGTGCTTTGTGCGAGAATGCATAACTGGATTCTTGGAGATGTTAATTGCATTGGTGTTATCACATTTTACTATTATTGGCTCACTGAAATTAATACCAAGATCTTTCAGAGTTTGTTTCATCCACAAAACTTGTGTACAACATGTTGTTGCTGCAATATATTCTACCTCAACTGTAGATAAAGAAACTGACTCTTGCTTCTTACTGTGCCATGCAACCAATCTGTCTCCCAGATAGAATGCGCCTCCACCGGTACTCTTTCTGTCATCTACACAACCAGCCCAATCTGCATCTGAATATGATATAAGAGTGAAGTCTTTACCTTTTGGATACCACAACCCATATTCCATGGTACCCTTGAGATACTCGAAGAATCCTTTTTACTGCTGTCACATGAGTCTCTTTGGGACTGGCCTGAAATCTTGCTACCATGCAAACTGCCTACAGAATATCAGGTCTGGTAGCTGTTAAATATAGTAAACTTCCAATCATTGATCTGTACATGGTTTGATCTACAGGTGGAGATTTGTCATCTTTACTCAACTTGTAGCCTATCACCATAGGAGTGCTAACTGGCTTACAGTCCTCCATTGTGAATCTTTTTAGCATCTCTTTCACATATTTGACTTGGGAAATAAATATGCCTTTCTCATTTTGATTAACTTGTAACCCAAGAAAGTAAGACAGTTCACCAATCATAGACATTTCAAATTCTTTCTGCATTTTATTTGCTAAGTCTGTACATGATTCATCTTTGTTGCTGCCAAATATGATATCATCTACATAAACAACAAGAACAATGAGATGCCCATTTTCTGTTTTGACATACAGATTACTGTCCACCATACCTTTCTTAAACCCCTGTTGAGAGAGATAGTTATCGAGCCATGCATACCATGCTCGGGGTGCCTGTTTTAAGCCATATAAAGCTTTCTTTAATTTGCAGACAAGATTGGGATCTTCACCAATTTGGAAACCATCTCGGTTGTTCAATGTAAACTTCTTCTTCAAGTTTTCCATTTAAGAAAGCTGATTTAACATCCATCTGGTAAACTCTGAAATTCTTATGAACTGCTAAGGCTAGAAACATTCTGATTGCTTCTAATCTGGCCACAGGTGCAAAAGTCTCTTCAAAATCAATGCCTTCAACTTGTGCATACCCTTTACAGACCAATCTAGCTTTATTTCTAACTACCTATCCGTCTTCATTCAATTTATTTTGAAATATCCATTTGGTGCCGATTACATTCTTATTTGTCGGTCTAGGAACTAATTCCCAAGTTCTGTTCTTTTCAATCTGATCTAACTCTTCATTTATTGCCTTCATACAGCTATCATCTTTGCTTGCTTCAACTATATTTTTGGGCTCAATGCTGGATAAAAGAGAGTAGTTACTACTTTCTTTCTTGTCTGAATACCAGCTGTGGGATCTCCAATTATTTGATCTCTGGGATGATTCTTCTACCAGCTGCCTGTTTTGAATTTCTTGTTTTCTTCCACCTCTGAGTCATCAATTAAATCATCTGAGTTAAGAGTTGGTTTCTTTTCTGTTTCATTTTCCTCATCTCCTTCAATGACTTCTTCATAAATTGGGTAGTTTTCTTCATAGTTAACTGTTCTTTCCCTTCCTTCATCAAATTTAACATCAACACTGTCCACAATTTTCTTGAGTCTCTTGTTGTAGCATTTATAAGCTTTGCTTTTTATCGAATACCCAACAAAGACACCTTCATCTGCTCGATTTTCAAATTTCCCAAGATTGTCTTCAGTTTTTCTGATGTAACACTTACAGCAAAAAACTTTGAGGTGTTTTGTTGTTGCCTTTCTACCAAACCATAGCTCATAAGGAGTTTTGCTTTCATGAGTTCTCAACATGTACCTATTTTGGATGTATACTACAGTGTGGACTACTTCTTTCCAAAATCTGTCTGCTATTTTGTTTTCAGCCAGCATAGTACGTGCCATTTCTTGTACTGTTCTGTTCTTTCTTTCTACCATGCCATTCTGTTGGGGTGTTCTAGCTGCTGAATATTGTCTCCTGATACCATGCCGTTCATAGTATTCTATAAACTCATCTGAGATGAATTCTCCTCCTCTATCTGATCTCAAACATTTAATTCTTTTTCTTGTTTCATTCTCAACTAGATGTTTGAAAGATCTGAACATTCCAAAAGCTTCTGTTTTATTCTTTAAGAAGAATATCCATGTCATTCTGGAATAATCATCAATACACAACATAAAGTATTTGTCACCATTTATGCTTTGAGTTCTCATGGGTCCACACAAGTCTGTATGTATAAGATCCAGAGGTTTGCTGGTGTGGTACTCTTTTGTTTTGAATGAGGTTCTGGTTTGCTTTCCCTTTTGACATGAAGCACAAATGCTATTTGAAGGTTTTTTGATGGTTGGAATGTCTCTTACTGCCTGTTTCGAGCTGATTTTCACTAGATTATCAAAACTAATGTGTCCAAGCCTCTTGTGCCATAGCCAATTTTCTTCTTCCTGTCCAATGAAACAATTACCTTCTAAAGTTTCTAAGAGTGTGTACAGGTTGCCAGAGGTCCTTGATCCAGTAGCTATCAATTTTCCACTGTTTGATTTCCTGACTTCACAGCCCTGCTTCTTGAAAACAACTTCATGACCTTTATCACAGATCTGACTGACACTCAATAGGTTATGTTTCAAACCATCCACAAACAAAACTTCTTCTGACTTGATCTTCCCATCACTAATTTTAACCGATCCTTTTTCGATTATCTTAGCTCCATCATTATTTCCAAATTTTATAGAACCACCCTCATATTTTTGTAATTTTTCAAATTTTTGTTTATCACCTGTCATATGACTTGAGCATCCGTTGTCAAGTATCCATGGTACCCTTTTACTCTGTGCCTTGAAAGCTGTTTGAACTATTAGGGATTCCTTTTCTTCCTGAGGCTGCTCTTTCTGTTTCCACTCTAATTTGGCTACCGTATTGGGCTCTAGTTTGGACTTTCCTTTTCCAGTATCTTGAGTATATCTTTCAGAAGGATTTCTATTTTGTCTTGTCCTATTTGGTTGAAATTTTCTTTTCTGAGGTTGATTTGCAACTAAAGGACTACGACAGTTTCTTGCAATATGTCCAAAGTTATGACAATTAAAACATTCTACTGCATAATTTAACGATGAAAAAGCATTTCTACTAAAAATATTTCTTGGTCCTACATTATACTTGCAATCTGCAATTTTATGCCCATAACCATTACACTTGAAACAAAAGCCAGAAAAGAAATGATTGAACCTGAAAGATGGTTTTTGCCAGGTTGTTGTAGGAGCCATAGATCTTCTTTTCTTTTGATGAGTGACCTTGGTAAATCCATCATTGTCGGTTCTCCTTTCGGGCCTGGCATTACTGCTTTCATTTGCCTGAGTTGTTTTTCTTTCATCAGTCTGTTTCTTCTCTTCATTCCTCACGGTTTCTACATTTTTGGCTTTTGGTCCATTTGACGATTCTCCTTCCACGAAGCCTAGACCAAATTTGATGCCAGCAGGTCTTTGATCACTTAAAATTTTATCCAGCTTCATCGAACTTTCTTCACGCTTTTGATGGCAGCTAATTTTTTGATCCAGTTCTTGCATCTGCATTCGTAGACTGACATTCTCTTCTTCTAGTTTACAACAGTAATCTATCTTCATGGTTATCTGAACTTCGAGATCCTCAGACATTTTCTTGTATTCTTCTATTTGTATTTTTAAACTGGTTATGATGTCATTTGCATCCTCAAGCTTTCTTGAAAGTTTATAATTCTTTCTTTTCTCAGATTTCCATTCTACAAGAGCAGAGACCAGCTCACCTTCTAGATCTACTTCAGCCTCAGGATTTTTTGCAGAAACTTTAGAATTCATTACTTCCCTCTTTTTTTATTGTTCTACCTCTTCCGATTTTTTTGATTCAAATGCCATGAATAGAGCTTCACCTGTTTCTTCTTCAGAATCCTCACTAGAGTTGTCCTCTGAAGAATTTGCATTCCTAGAGATGAAGCTTTTCTTTTTGAAGTTGCCTTTCCTGAAGTTTGATTTCTTCTTCCAGTCACTTCTTTCTTGGTGCGAAGCTTCCTCACCCTGGTTCTTCTCATTGAGAGGAAATTTTGTTGCAAAGTGCCCAATGCCTCCATAGTTAAAGCATTTGAATGGTAGCTTTCCTCTGTATTTTCCTTTTCCCTTTCTCAGTTTTTTGACAAAATTTGCTTCCATTTCATCTGATACATCCTCTTCTTCAGACTCTTGTTTTGTGTCTTTGCCTTTTAGGGCTTTAAAGGCTGCTTCTCTATCTATGGGATTAGACCTTCCTATTCTCATTTCAAAAGCAGTCAAAGAACCATGCATCTCATCCATACTAAAGCGATTTAGATCTTTAGCTTCTTCTATGGTCGAGACTTTAGAATCAAACCTTGGAGGGAGTGATCTTAATACCTTTTTCATGATCGTAGCATCATCCATATCTTCGTCGAGACCTCTGATTGAATTAGTGATTCCATTGACTCTTAGCATGAAAGCCTCTATGTTCTCATCATTGTCCATATTTAAGGATTCGAATTGAGCTCGATGTGTTTGAAGCTTGGCCTCCTTGATCCTATCGTCTCCTTCATGAATGTTCTCTAGTTTATCCCATACATCTTTTGTTGATTCACAATTTATGATCTTGACTAGCTCACTGTCCACTAATCCACACATGATGGCATTTTTTGCTTTCGAATCATTTTCAAATGCCTTTTTACCGGTAGTGTCTGTTGGAGCAGTGGTGGGAGCTTTGTAACCATTAACTACTGCACCCCAGATGTCAAAACCCAAAGCACGGAGATATGTCTGCATTCTTATTTTCTAGAAAGCATAATTAGTTCCATCAAACAATGGTGCTTTGTTTGAGGAGAAACCTTCACCACTTGCCATTGCGTCACTTCCAAGATCTCCCTAGCTGATTGAGCCTATTCAGGAACCTAGCTCTGATACCAATTGTTAAACTTACAGTGACACTGAGAGGGGGGTGAATCAGTGTGATCTTTTAATATTTTAAACTTGCAATACTTAAAGCTAAAATAAAGCAAATTTAAACCAGATATAATAAGAGAGCATCACACACAACACAGATTTAATGAGGTTCACCAATGTGGCTACTCCTCAAAAATGACTGCTTGGACTACCATCCAAATCCAGCCTTTGCAAAGCAACAACTTTACAACTTATTTACCAGCAACAACTGGAAGGAGCACCAACCCCTCAATTTTTCTACACCAACAAAAAGGAGTACTAACCCCTAATTCACCAGCACCTACTGGAAAGAGCACCAACCCCTTATGCCAAGCTACAACTTGGACTTTAATGAAAATAATAGAAAAATACCTTCAACCTTTTGCAAACTGTCTACTGTTCCTGTACACTCTGCTTCTCCTATGCAATATCTTTGCACCACCAGTTTGCTTCTATGCAACAGCCCCACGCACTTCGCTTCAACACAAACAACTGATCGCTTCTGCTCCTTTGCACTTTCCTGCTCTTAGTTCGCTCTCACTTCGCACTTAGATCGACACGACTCAACCTCTACAACCCATGCACTTAATTTGCACAAATTCGATACGCACACATCACACTTTAAACTCCAAACATAGCCCTCCTTAAATAATAGAAATTTCAATAATAAATCTTGAACTATAGTCGGCTGTAACCCTAAAGATCATCGGCTACAAAAACCCTAAATTTTGTCGGCCCAGATTCAACTTTGTCGGCTTCAACCCTAAAGATCGTCGGCTACAAAACCCTAAATTTTGTCGGCCCAGATTCAACTTTGTCGGCTTCAACCGCCTCTACCACCTCTGTCACTTTCCTATAGCTGCTGCCATGAAACTACAACATGTCGCGATATCGTGACACCTTTTACAACCGTACGCCTTCTTATCCCTGCTATCGTGAAATCGTGACACTTTTGGCCTTTGTTTGCTATGTCAACATTTTTGTCATGAAATCGCGACACTTCTAACTATTGCTGACATCATCCTCACTTCTATCACGAAATCACGACATTCCTTGCTTTCTCAACCTTTTCTCGGCTTGCACTAGCAAAAACAAAACATGTCACGAAATCGTGACATCTTTCTCTTCCTTGTGTCTTTTCTGTCGTTCGCCCGTGAAACCGGACCATGTCGCGAAATCGCGACATCTTCGCTGCCTTGTCTCTTTTCTGTCTTTGCCCCGCGAAAACTAAACATGTCGCGAAATCGTGACACTTCTCTTGCCTTATGCCTTTTCTGTCTTTGCCCCGCAAAAATCGAACATGTCGCGAAATCGCGACACTTCTCTTGCCTTATGTCTTTTCTGTATTTGCCCCATGAAATTGGAACATGTTGCGAAATCACATCTTCGTTGCCTTGTCTCTTTTCTGTCTTTGGCCCACGAAACCAGAACATGTCATGAAATCGTGACACTTTTTCTACTTGGCACTTTCTCTTCGAACCTATCGCGAAATCGTGACACTTTTCATCCTTAGCGCTTTCTCTTCGAACCTGTCGTGAAATCGCGACACTTTTCATCCTTAGCGCTTTCTCTTCGAACCTGTCGTGAAATCGTGACACTTTTCATCCTTAGCGCTTTCTCTTCGAGCCTGTCACGAAATCGTGACACTTTTCATCCTTAGCGCTTTCTCTTCAAACATGTCACGAAATCACGACAGTTTTCTTCCTTAGCGCTTTTTCTCCGAACATGTCGCAAAATCATGACACTTTTCTTCCTTAGCGCTTTTTCTTCAAACATGTCACGAAATCGTGACAGTTTTCTTCCTTAGTGCTTTTTCTCCGAACATGTCACGAAATCGCGATAGTTTTCTTCCTTAGCACTTTTTCTTCAAACATGTCACGAAATCGCGACAGTTTTCTTACTTGCCTTCTCTGCTTCCAACATGTCGTGAAATCATGACAGTTTTCCTTGTGCCTTCTCTCTCCTCGGCCATGTCACGAAATCACGACAATTTTGCTTGCGCTTTCTCTCTCCTCTAACATGTCGCGAAATCGTGATAGTTTTTCTTGCCTGCTGAATATGTCGCGATATCGCGACACTTTTCTTACTTGTCTTTTTCTTTGATCTTTTGCAAATAGGCAACTAAGGTCTTCTTGGAAACTCATTGTCCATGCTCTGAATAACCTTTGAACTTCTATCCTCTGCATCTGAATGACTTCTGAACTGCCTGTCCACTGCATCATTAGATCTAACTGCCTGTGTTGACAACAATGACAAAACTCTTGCAACACCTTGCTCAACACATATAACATAAAAGAACATATTACTGCATCCACATACTTCAAAATTACTTAATATATCAACACAAACAATCAAAACATAACAACATTCAAAACAAAGTTTCCTAGAGATAACACATTTTTTTGGAAATGTTCTCTTTCATTGATTTCAATTTTCAAAAAATTTACCATTCATTCACAATTTACAAAACATATCAACCATTATTTCTTGCACTTCAAATTAAAAACAACAAACTTCTACATCATCATAAATAAACAAAACATAGTAATAATTAAAACAAAATTTCCAAGACATAATACATATTTTTTGCAAATAGTCTCTTTCATTGAATTCAATTTTTAAAGAATATACCATTCGTTCATAATTTACAAAACATATCAAACATTATTTTTTCCACTTCAAATTACTTAATACATTAAAATATATAATAATAACATAACAACATTCAAAACAAAATTTTCAATAGATAACACATTTTCAAAAATAGTCTCATTCATTGATTTCAAATTTCAAAAAAGATACCATTCATTCGCAATTTACAAAACATATCAAATATTATTTCTTCAACTTAAAATTAAAACATAACAATAATTAAAAATAAAATTTCAAAATGATATTACGAATTTTTCAGAAATTGCCTCTATCATTGATTTCAATTTAAAAAAAATACCAGTCTTAATAATTTATAAAAATATAAAGAGTTTTTGTTTCACTTCAAATGCAACACAACAAACTTCTATTATTTTTCAATGTTTCCTAAAGGTCCACCCACATCTACCTCAATATCCTTTTCTTCTAATGCCCCAGCCCTAACCAAAATTTTTACTGTAGTGTTGATCCCCAATAACAAGACACCCTCTTCCTTCGTTGGATCTTCTTTGAAAGGTGCATTCAACTCCTTCTCATTTTATTTTAGTTTGTATCGACATCTAGGGCCCTATCTCTGATAATATTCTTCAGCAAATTATTTTTTCTAACTGTTTGTTGTAACCTCTTCTTCAATTCAATAGCATTATTAATGCTAATTTTGGTAGTCTTGATCAAAATTTTCATGGCACCGACTTGTTGCTAGGTTCTGGAAATTAGACTACAAAACAAAAATGAAAAAGGTTAATATTTATAAACAAAACATATTTAACATTTTTTTTTTTAGTTAGATGTAAAACTTACATCAGCTGTAAGTCATGTTTGTTTTTGCAACTGCTACTTTGTTCTGATCTAGTACCCATTCATTGAAATATGCTTGGGCTTCTGTATTGAGGTTTTCCAAATGATTCAAAAAAATAGCCATAATTTCATCTCTATATGTAGAATTCACCTCCATAGTACCAGATTCAGCTTTATGTAGCAAAGCATCAAGAAATTGGGGCTCATTCTCAACCTTTAAAATAACTCTTTTCTCTTTGAAATTTTTTTATATCAGCCATTAATTTGCTTTGATAAAAACCTTCATCTAACCCAGGTGTTGTAGGTGAGTTGGAGACGAGAGGGCAATCCTCCAAGGGAGGTCCTAGGTTCGAATCTCCACCCTACCAAAAAGCTGAATTGGTTACCCAAAATCCAATTGATAATGTTAGTGTGGGCAAGGCTAGGTGCGACCCCCGGGTGATTTTGATGGTGTAGAACCTCTTGTTCATGGTCTCTTAGACCAAGGCGACCTCGTAAAGGATTTTTTGCTTTAAAAAAAAAAAACCTTCACCCAATATTCCCATTCTTTCAATTTATCAATATCTGAAAGAAGAGTATGATGAACTACAACTTTACATCTATTGGCTAATAACACATTTTTAGAAAAGTTTAGTATATCATCATCTATTACACTACGGGCGGTGACTTGCTATGGGGTGGAGGGGGAAACTTTGGTGGCATCTACATTGACATCCTCTTCTCCATAAATTCCCTCTTCATCCTCAAGAATATCACTTGCCTTTAAAGGGTTATTTTTAGGATTCATACCCTGATAAAGAAAGTCACATTCTACAGTTCTCGAGGGCATTTGAGATGCACTCTTAAAATTTGAAAAAATATCTAAGGTTAATATTGGTAAAATAAGAAAAATTAGATGATGACACATTTTGTGTCTCTCTAGCACTTCTTGCATGATGAGGTGGCGATGTGAGGAATATTTTACCATGCATGTGTGTTTGTTTCCTCATAGGTGGAACCTGTTGTGGATTTATAGGAACTTGCTTTGAATGGACATATGGTGGAACTTACTATGGTTGTGGCTGTGGTTGTTGTTGTTGTTGTGGCTATGGTTGTTGCTGTGACTGTTGGTGTGGCTAGCCAGATGGTGGAGCCATATGTTTTTTATCATTTTGAATATAGTAGGCCCATCTATTAAATTTCACACAAAAATATAAATTAAATCTTGTGTAGATAATAATAGCATTTAAAAAATATTTATTTAAACCATACATACCAGACTCAAACTTTGTAGCCATTGACGATTCAACCATTTGCCCTTTATCTGAAAAATATTTAAAACACATTAAAAAACATAATTTTAAGTCATTAAAATAAATATTTTAAAATAGTATTTTTAAAGAGTAAGATTACCTTGTAGGCTAGAGGTAACCTCTTCCACATTGACATTAACAATTTTAGAAGTAAAATATACCGCCAGTGTATGCTAAATTTGATCACCATGAGACCTCGAACATTTGGTGAGAGTCATTGGTGATGACTGTGACTATGTATCAAAATCAAAAGATACTTCCTGAACCCTAAATGCGACATCCCTTTTAATTGAATACTGATATGCTCTTCTTTGTTTTCAAAATAAAATTAGAGAATAACAAGATAGAATGGAAAAAAAGAAAAACAAAGATATTCCAAAAAATATGTTTACCTGTATCTCATCATCAGACATGCCAATAGATAGCAAACTGGTGTGCAATGCAGTGGGAGGACTGCTTTATTGAAGGTTGAAATAATCTTCCTAAAATAAACAAAGAATAAAATTGCTGATAGTCACTGTATAAGCAAATTGAATTTTTTTTGTACTTAAAAGGTTGTGTTTCAGGCGGTTGGAAATGTGCGTGGACCAGTCAAATCTACCACCACCAATATGATGAATCAATAAATAAAGTGCTCAAAAAGGCATTTCTGTAGGTTGCCCCTGTAGAATAAGCCTTGCTCAAAAAAATTCAATGCAAGCATATAGAAATTTATCTCCAACATTGCAAATGTTTAACCTCCTTTTGGACTTAGAAGAATTAACTAAAAAAAAAGAGACAACATTATTAAAAAACAAAAAGTACAAGGAGAACGTTATTAGATAAATGCAACTACAACACAACAATATTTAATGTTAAATAAAAAATAAAATTTTAAATTATACCTTTCAAATTGTTAGAATGAACACTGTAAATGGTTCCAAGGGTGGATTTATCATCGTCGATTAAGACGTAAAGGTTGTTCACCAGTACACCATCCAAAAATGGTAGCCATATTAGTCACTTCACATCAAAGGGTTTAACAAAAAAATAATGTCCTTGTTATCCAGTCACATTGAAATAGTGGACACATCATGGTTGTAACAAGAAACAATTCGTTGCATCAAGTGAATGTTAATGTTCAATTATGGAATCTTCAACACACCAACAAGTCCAACAGTGTAAACCCATTGGAAATATTTTCAAGGAGTGTTGAAAATTCTCTTCAGGTTGGAGCAGAATATGTTCTTGAAATACACTTTAGAGGGAAGAGGAGAGGAAAAGCTAGCCATCTATGAAAATATATAGCAAAATGGTTTGAGAAACCAGAAAAACATGCCTTGGAAAATATTGCCAAAACCTTCTAGAAATGTTGCCAAAACCTTCTCAAAATGCTGCCAAAATGCTCTGAAAATGCTGCCAAAATGGTGCCAAAACACTCTGAAAATGCTGCCAAAATGCTCTAAAAATGCTTGGAAACCGCTGTGGAAAACACCCTAAAAATGCTTGGAAAAGGTTTAAAATTGCTCTGGAAAATGTTGTAGAATAGGCAAAAAATGACCTTGCAAATGAATTTATAGAATTATGCATGGTAGAAATTAATAGATGCATGACATGTGGCATAAGAGAGGATATGTAGCATCATATAATTGATGAATTATAACGGTTTCCTTGTGCCACTCACCATCTACCAGTTGCCTTATACCACTCGCCATCTGCCAGTCATATTATGCCACTTTCCATATTCCAGTCACCTTATACCACTCACCATTTTCTAGTTTCCTTATGCCACTCATCATCTATCAGTCACCTTATACCACTCGCCATCTACTAGTCACCTTGTGCCACTCGCCATCTGCCAGCCGTCTTGTGCCACTTGCCATATTCCAATTGCCTTATGCCACTCGCCATCTGCCAAGCCAATCGCCTTGTGCCACTCACCTTATGCCACTTGCATTGTGCCACTCACTTTATTCCACTTGCCTTGTGCCACTTGCCTTATACTAGTCACCAGTCACCTTGTGCCACTCGCCTTATGCCACTTGCCTTGTGCCACTCACCTTATGCCACTCGCCTTGTGCTACTCACCTTATGCCACTCGCCTTGTGCTACTCGGCTTATGCCACTCGCCTTGTACCACTTGGCTTATGCCACTCGTCCCATGCAAGTTACCTTTTTCCAGTACCTATAAAATTTTATTGATAATTTCAGTGGAAAAAAAGAAAAAATCACCATATTTTGAAAAATTTTCTTCAAAAATTTAAAAAAATTTCCTCAAAGTTTATATACTTTTCATGATGATTCGTCCCGAATCAATATAAAGTATATTAAACTCAACAACCCGTGTTTCAATTAGTGTTAAAGAAACATAGAGATATCACACCCATCAAGGTATCTTTAATCAATATCTAATAGTCTTATAAGATCATCAAATAGATACATAATATTTTTTCCTTTAATGATATAACTTTAGCAAGATAAGAAACTTGCTATCATCAATACTTGGCCTAATATAGATGCCCAACTAGGATTATGGTTCACAATGTACCATATGTTATTAACATATTAAAATGTTTAGATATATTTCGTTATGCCAATCCAAGTTGTATTTAGTTAGTTAAAATACATTGAATAAACCTTTTATATTGAGACACACACATTGACTAAATAAAAAAATATATGTATCATAAGAAAAATATTAAACAAACCATTAATATATTTCATGCATATTTAAAAATATCATTTAAAATGCAAATATTTAAGCTTCAAAATAATGGATATATACATCCAAATATCTCTAATATTTATTTTAATTAAATTAGCTTTTAATGTAGTTATTAAAACTAAATATAAGGTGCCCAACTAGGATAATTTTCATATTGATAGTCTAAGTGTGTTTTTTTTTAGTTCAAATGCATTGAATAAACCTTTTATATTGAGACATACACATTGATTAAATGAAAAAGTATATGTATTGTAAAAAAAATATTAAACAAACCATTAATATATTTCATGCATCTTTAAAAACCTTATTTAAAATTCAAATATTTGAGCTTAAAAAATGAATATATGCATCCGAATATCTCTAATATTTATTTTAATTAAATTTAATTTTAATGTAGTTATTATAAGTAAATATGAGGTGCTTCTATTATCCTAGGATACCCTAAACATAATAATAGCATTATTCTTAGCCATTTATTTATGTCATATTAGTTTTGAGCATTGCTTGCTATTTTTATTGTCTTTTTACTAGTTATTTGGTACATTAAGGTGATTTTACATTCTATCTTCTTGTGGCTTGTTCTCATTCTAATATTTTTCAAGGAGTGTATCTTTCACTCCAAGATGTGGTTTTAGGAAGAGCTTCAATATTTCATTATGAACAATAGTATCTAAGAGAGCTTGAGTTCTCTATATTTAACCAAAAGGATGAAGCTAATCAACATGCAACATACTTAGATATAGAATATACGATGGTTTTGACAAGAAAAACTTATTTGTGGTATAAAATAGCATTATCTCCCCTTCTCCATCAATTATTTCATGAATAAATTGATTTACAATATTGTTACACTTAATATGTGATGTTATTCTCAATCAACCCTATAAGAGGAAGCATAATGGGGTCTATATCACATGCCTTAAGCATAATCATCACACTCAAAAACTAATGTTTCAATTACTATTATGGAAATATAGTGATATCACACCCAACAAGGTCTCTTTAATCAATGCCTGATAGTATCGTAAGGTCATCAAATAGATACATAATATTTTTTCTTTAATGATCAAACTTTAGCAAGATAATAAACTTGCTAGCATCACTACTTGGCCTATTATAGATGTCCAATTAGGATAATGGTTCACAATTGACCATGTGTTATCAACAAGTTAAGATGTTTTCACATCACCTCAAAGGGTGTCTTTCAATTGTCAAGTCATGCATTCAATCAATATGGTTCTAATAATATCTCTTGTCAGTATGCCAATCTATTAATAATCTATTATGAAGAATTATGAGATTCAATGATAAACATATATACTAATATAAAAAGGTCACAATTGACCTACTACTTCACTTATTAGTAAAATAGAATCATTTTTTGTGTTAGGTTAATGCTAGAAGCATTTTTAGGAGTATAAACTTATCATTGCCTTAGTGTCAACAAAATTGTTTGTCACTATGATATTGATTTAAGTTGACTGGCACTATTTAGATGTCAATTCTTGCTTCTTAGTGCCAAGATAAGACCGCATTAAATCAAATAAAACATTGAAGTAAGACTATAGATAAGTTGCTTGCTCACTAGTGAGGTATGCCAAGTCAAGATTAATTTATTTGAAAAATTAGATGGAGACAACCATATTATATATAAGGTTAAAAGAAATATAAGACTCTTCTCCTTCAAATTTATTAAGAACATTTATGTTGCTTATAATTTCTTGACAATATATTTTACAAAATTCAATAGGTTTTTTGATGCAAAGTTTGTTAAATCCATCTAATTTAAATATGCTAAATATTTAAAAGTGTAAAAATTAAATAAATAATAATTATATAAAACTTAAAACCAAATATTAATTAATTTAACTATTAGTTAGACTACATAATGGGTTTGGTGTAAGTGGTGAGAAGTGAATAGTTTCATACCATAAACAAAACTTCCAATCGCATGGATGAAGCTTAATATTATTTCTACTAATATGAGATAAGTGATTATAATAGGTTATATTCCATGGATAAGGTAGGCTTTCAAGTATTAATAAGCATAGAGGCTTGTTTATATGAGTGGCATATGTTTGATCCCTAACTAAGTTGCCATGGCCTTACTATAATCAAAATAAAATATAGCACATTTTAAAATTCTATTGGTTAGATATCATAAGTGATGATATTTTCTTAAATATTATATATATAGGCCATTTTGGTAGTTAATATAGCAAAATTGCCTATAAATTAACAATAAATACTAGTGATTGACATCACAGTTTATTTATGCAATAAATCTAGATAAATAAACATTAAATTTATATAAAGAATAATCTAAGAATCATGTCAAATGAGTCTTATTGATATCAAGCTATATTATGGATATCCAAGTAAAATTTTATTTAATGCCATAAATTTTACATCATTAGATAAAGGGTGGAACCAACAATCAAGTATCATACTTGACTTACCTTAATGGTTTGCTAGCCCAATAAAAAAATCAAATATGCTTGTCCTATGTTCATCTTAGACAGATTTGTGTGGTATCTATATACTCTAACCCAACCCAACACATGGAGTCTTAGGTTATCTAGAGTCTTGGATGATATCTTATTGCACATGGGTTGACATTCCATCCATGATCAACTTGGCAACTTGCCTCTATCAATATTTTTGAGCATAATTCCTATGGCATTACCCCTCTTTTGCTAATTATGGGTGTTAAAATTTACCCTTTGGCCATATTGAATTGTCAATAATTCATGATCTTATGAAATTATAATGAGGGAATATAGACCCTTCATAATGCTTAATGCTCTAAAATACTTGGATGAAAAATCTAAGGGTAATCAATGCACTATATATCTAAAATAATACTTAATCTAATAAGACTAATATGATCAAGTTAAATATTAACTAAGCTCAAACGTTGGTTTGATAAGAGATTGAGATTAATGCTTTCATTGATGGAATGTAAACTTAAAATATAAGGGCACAACTTCTTTTAAAATATAAAGCATAATTTAATATTACAACTCTTACCAATTAAAAATAACTTAATTAAATATTAAGTGATATATCAATATAACTATAAGCAACCCATTTATCTAACTTATAGCAAATATATTAATATGAAAAAAAAATCCTAATGCATTTGGTTTTATCCTTAGAGTCAATTATTCACCTTTACTCACAATGCCTTTATCCACACTAGGAGTAAACCCATGTGGCAATTTATATGTTTAGGGCACTGAAATACACTTCTAAAAAAAGGGCACTTGATATGTTTTTGTAATAAATATCATGTCTTTAAGGAGATAGTAAGATCCCTTACTAGTACTAGAATATTCAAGTATGAGATCAAGGACCAAATATTTACTCCTTAAATAAAGGTCTAAAATACAATGTTTATGTTTACCTAAAACCTAGAAGGGTCCTATGATAATTGTATTATCTATGATGCAATATGATACAATGTAATATGACCAACTTGTGACATGAATACTCATAGATTTGACTCGCAATAATATTATGACCATCCCTTGTCCAAAAATAAATATAGATAATCCCATGTTTTCTTATAAATATATCTTAAGTAAATTGCTCATAAGGTCAAATCCCTAGTCAATATAAAATGATCATACCAAACAACACAATGTGAAATAATTTTAATCAAAATAAGACTAGGGATAATTACCTCATATTTTATCATTTCTAATCTTTTTATAAGATTTTATAACCTCTTTAACTAAGGTGGCAAAGAACATCGTAATAATGCTATGTAGCATTATTTTTGCACCTTACTAGATATTAGGTAAAAAATAAAATTTAAAGGGGATGTATGGACCTTGGAAAAAAAATAAAAAAAGGGGTTATGTCTCCCCATATTATTCTTTGATCCTTTTATTCCATTTTCATATAACATATTGACTTTGATATTCTTCCTTCATCTAGAATTGAGTGCATATATCCCTTATATTTTTTATTGATAATGTCAATAGCTTCCCATGCATGACATTGGTAGTTTTTTTAATAAACACTCCATGGTTGAGTATGGTGCCTAGCCTGCTAAATAGTGAAATTATTGAAATCTAGTTTTTTTCTTCTCTTTTTAGGCCTTTCTTTCTTATTTTAAAATTCCTTTCCTTAATTGGGATTCTTATCACAAGCTTGCTTTATTTTGATAACATCAACTTCTTCATTATTTTGAACAATATTAGCAATATTAACTAGCTTTTCCCTTCTCATTACCCTATGTTCCTTAGGAATATGCCTTATTACAATAATTTTTCATGTAATAACCTTTCTCTTTGAACTCATAGTAGACTACTTTAGACATGACTCCTACTAGTTTTATGTCTATATTAGGTTTGTTTGCATTTCTATGTCCTTTTATTACAATCAATTAGTTCCAAGTTGTTCTATATTTTAAATTAGATCTTATACTTCACCTCTTAAAGTAGAGAAAGATGGACTTGTTGCTATTACTATTGCCACTATTTACAAAAATTAGTCAAAAGATCCCTGTGTAACTTGTGTTGGTAAAACTAGCTCCTCGTCTAAACACTCCTCTTGCCACTTAACTACCTCATATGCATGTTGGATAGTGGCAGGTTGCTCATACTTAAACCTTTGATTGATTGTTGTGTTTAGAACTACAATAAAATGCTTATAAATCATGTTATCCATACCATCCATTAGGCCATTAGGTAATGTATCCTTTTATAATTGGTCCTCTACTTTCTTTCAAAGCTCTTACACTTGAGTGTAGTAGTCATAAAATTTTTCTTTAGGTCCTTGAACAAACTTTATTATCTCAATCATCAAGTCAAAATATTTTTGGCATGGGTTTTACTCCTTGGTCATCTTCCACCAATTTTATCCCATGAATTCTTAATATAATCCTCTTGCATCTTGTACGATCTTAAAGTATTATCTTTTAAAACTTTAATAGGAAATCTAACCCCAATTCTCTCTCAATAAAGCCATTATAAATGAATCCTCACTTATATCTTTAGTGATATTCTTTGCATATTTAAAATATTGGGTTGAAAAGACAAGAATTTTTCCATCTTCACTATAGCCTTGGAATCCTAGGTACAACTCTTCCTAGTGAAAAATCAAAGGGCTCATGAAATGGAAATTGGATCTACCTACAAAGTACTACAAATACTAGATTTTATAGGTTCTACCTACCATTTTAGTGATCTTATGCATTAATTATAGATACATAAATAAAAATAAGGTAAATTATATGGGATAATTAAAAACTATCCATAAGATCACCAAGGGACATGCTTGTTGACCATATTTCACTAGACAAGTACACTTGTAAGTACAAGGAATAAATTCCACAAGAAAGGGATTAACCAAGGGTATCAATATGAAAATTGTACTTTTACACAATAATTTTACATAGCCAGAAATTGATTAGAAATTTTACATAGAAATGGTTCAAAAATTTTACACAGAAGCAACAATACTTTGTAAAAGTACAGTTACATATTAGTAGGTCAGTCTATTTTTTTATAGTCACCCTTTAGTTAAAAATTCCACAATTACCTATGAACAACTAGGAATATGCACAACTATAATTACATTATTGAATACACACAACTAGAAATATACACAACTATAGTTATAATCTTGAATATGCATAACTATAAAAAAAATGTATCCATTTTTAAGTAGTTGGAAAGAGTTTTTGCTTGGCATAACTTTAGAAAATTATTTTCCTTGATGCTGAGTGGTCTCACAAGAATTTATGTAAGTTTTAATAATTAATCTTTGGAACTCCTTTTGTGAACACATCAACAAGTTACTCTTGAGTGTTACAATACTTCATCTCTATTATTTTATTTTGTATGATATCCTTGATAAAATTTTACTTCAAATCAAAGTTTTTAAACCAACTATGATGGATGGGATTCTTTTCCAATTGAATTATACCCATATTATCACAAATAGTGAGTTTAGTATGGCATTTATTCTCTCCAATATCCTCCAATACCTTCATAATCCATAAGGGTTGTGAACTAGCTAAATTGGATTTAATATACTAAAATTCTATGGAGGAAAGAGCAATTTATACTTTCTTCATTGATATCCATGTGATGAGTCTATAACCAAGAGAAAAATAATTTCCAAAAGTAGAATTCTGGTCATCGAAGCTATTACCTAAATTAGAATCATTAAAACCAACAAGATCAATTTTCATAGTTGTATAATAATGAATACCAAAATCAAGAGAACCTTTCACATTCCTAAAGATTCCCTTGGCAGCCTTCTAATGAATTTGATATGATTAATTTATGTGATATATTTTGAGGCCTAAAATTGAATGCAAATATAACATGAAAGTAATTATAGGATCTAAATAAAGTTGCAATATAAAGAACTCAATAATGAATAGAATAACATAAAAAATAACTCAGAAATACTCTCAGAATAATCAAATACAAAATCTCATGAAAATACTAAAAATAATATACAATAAAGGTCTACTAATGCATGTTATGTGCTATACATTTGTGTTACTAGATACAATGCTTTGTCATAAATATATAATAGTATGCTACTCTTCATATGAATCACTATTGACCTTCACTCTTATTTGAAACTCTTCACTTTCCTATTATAATAACACATGTGCACTCTTACATAATGGATACTTGTGCACATCCACACTCACAACACTTGCACATTTAATTACATGATGCTTGTGCATTTCCTACACATTATTACATTACATGAAATAAAATCTCACACTCTAATCTAAGACACACATATAATATAATATTGTACCAAGGTGGTACATTGGCATGTACCTAATGTAACATTCTCCAACACCCCCGTGTATTACATTATTTAGTTATTGAAGACTTTAGCCTTCAATACAATCTTTATCCTTTATGTAAACATCTTCAACATGATTTTTATCTTCAATAGATTTAGTTTTGACTAGATCTTGCTTCTTCTTGATAGTATTCATCTTTGATGTTTGTATTGATCTTGAGTCTTCAATATTTTATAGATAGCCTTGTTGGACAAGAGACATTATTACTTCACAAGTCCATTTCCTTTTTTCTTCCTCTTTGAATGAATTTTTGGACTGATCTTCAACATTTTCATGTTTGCATCCATTGTTAGTAAATACTTCAAAAATAAGTTTTTGAAATAGACAATCTAATATGAGTATAAGAGTCTTTTCAAATTTACTATAATACTCCTTTTTGTAATAATAGAAAATGGATGAGTGAGATTTTATTCCATTGTATTTACAAGGATGTAGAAGCCAACAATTTGCTTCTTCATGTCAAATTCTATTGCAATGGATACATCTTGAAAATAAATTATTGTTGTGGGAGTTTCTAGTTCATCTATTTTCTTGATAAAATAATATAACCATTCATGTGCAATTAAAGCTATTTTGGATTTACCTCTTTCATAGAGATCTTCTAGAGTTCTAGATTTTGAATCTAGAATACTAACAAGATTCATTGATTTATGATCTTGATATTTTTAAACTCTTGTTATTGTTCTTTTGTACAAAATTTCTGTCAAGTTTTGAAAAATAGTGTCTAAGCTTGATCTCTATGTCTTCATCATAAAAATCATTAGTAATTTCTTATATTATATCCTTCTCTTTATACTTACCTAGTTTTTGAATGACAAATTCCAAGTTCTCAAATTTGACAAAAACCTTTGTAGTTGAATACCTTATGGCTCCCTAATTGAATAGAAACTAGAATGTTTGTAAACTTATAAATTCCTAAATTTTGAGTAGAATTCCTTGTCTCTCCATAATTAAATTATTGCAAATATTCTATGATTTTTTAATTTCAAGGAATAATAAATCAATAAAGCTATTATTTAACCCTTTGAAAAACAAGACTTTAGAAATAATAAATCCTACTTATCACTCCAAAAAGTAGTTAAGGCATTAATTTTTCTATTAAACTACTTATCTCTCCATTAGAATTTTTTAAAACTTAGCAAATAAATAATAACTTATTTACTCCTTATTTCTCCTTTCAACCATAGGGAAAAATTAATAAACTTAAAAAACCCTAATTTACATCCTTAAAGCACGTAGCTTGGTGGATGATCTATGGTGCTATGTTAAGTGCTTCCGTTGATTGCTCGACTACAATTGTGTAAGGTGTATCACCCAAAATTTTTGCACCCTTACCTTTAGGCTAAAGGATCCATGCCTGGAAGGGGATGTGAAAAATATGGAACAATACCTCGAATGAAGAGGCCCTTTGAAGGTCATGCCTCTCGGGGGAGGGGTATAAAGGTGAATTTTCGACGGATGGTGGGGTTCACCAGAAAACTTTGAGTGGCAGTTTCCATGCCTAGGTTGAGAATGGGTTTGATTTGTTCATTTTATGTTCAATCATTCAGATTCCTAGGTTGCCCAAAATGAAGCTAAGGTATTCTATATGACAATTCTGATTTCTATGAAGACAACAAACATAAATTAATCCTAATGCAATTAAATATAGAGAATATGTTAAATGGAGAAGAGTACACTTGATTTCTGATGTCTGATGAATATTATGAAGATTGTAGGAGTCCAGATCGTCTCGAATATGACAGGATGGTCTGTAATTGTACAAAATCATCTCAAATCATAGTCGATCATCTGAGATCACCTAGGATCATCAGCGACCTAATGAATTTGTCAAACGAATTTTTTAGAAACCTGCAATCAAGAAAATAGACACCAAAAACCAAGAATACTATTTCAAGAATGATGCAAAGTGATAGAAATGAGAGTGTAGATGTTTAAATAACAAATCCAGATATCAAATTAAATGAGATGTAATGTTTTTGTAACTTATTTTAAATTTTATCATGCAATTATGTTAAATGAGGTGAACTCCAAGATGCAAAATAGAAGTAAATTAATCTAATGCATAAATAAATAAAAAAACGAGGTAGAAAATGCAAACTCGGGACTCTGATTACCCCAAAGATGAATTGCAATCAAGATCATCCTCAATCGTATGAGATCATAGCCAATATTGACAGTATCACCCGAAATTGTGGTTGAATCGCCTGCGACGATCTGAGCTATCTCCGACTGAAACACAGTGAAATCCTACAATAAAAACTTGAAAACACGAATATAAAATCCTGCAGGGAGTCAGGGGAGGTAGGGAAGAAGGCAGTCAGGGAATCAGGGGGATAAACTAGAAAAATCCCAATTTATATAGGATTAGGGAGAGGTTAGGAGGATGGGGATCATCCCAATTTGGGAGATCCTCAACATAGGAATATCCAACCATGCATACATGCTTCTGCCCAAGTTGGAGAGGTTGTTGGAACATAAGCTAATTATGAAAATTTAGTTTTGGGACGAAATCGTCTGGACATTCTGTTCCAGAAAAATTCATCGTATTTGGGACGATATCGTCAAATCGACGACGATATCGTCCAACGGTCAAAACAACTTCTAAAAATGGTGCAAAAAATGAGGTGAGCAGTTAATGGGTGGTTTCGAGGTTAAAATTCAAATTTTTACTTTTCAATGATGGTTTAACTGCGCCAATTTTAGGGTGCTACATTTTGCCCCCTCTTTAGCAATTTTTTTGAAGAAATGTGTTAAAGACGAGTTCTTTATGCTTTATGAGAAAGCAAAAATTTATTCCATTTTTTAGACAATGATTCTAGGTCGAATCATATGACTATTTGCTATGGTGTCCCCTCCGAGTTTTTACCCAAATCGAACGTTTGAGGTAAAAGCGCGAAAAAGCAAAAATTAAAAAAAATTATTTTAAAATAAAAATAAGAAAAATAGGGTAAAACCCTAATTCATTTTTATTGTTCACTTTCGCTATTTCAGAGCTCTATAGGCGAAATGGTGGAAACGATGCACAAATCGACAGAGGTTCGACGTGGGTTGCGGGTAAGGATCTAAACCTAGTGTACTATGTTTTTAACTTGATTTACTTGATTTTTTAATTTGAATTTTAATTGTTTTTGGGTGTCAGCCTTTTTTAGGCCATCGATGACATCAAGATGAAATCATCCCAATTTTTTCGAAATCGTCCCTATATCACCGATTTCATCTAAGGATGAAATCGAAGAAATAGGGGCTATCCCGTCCAATAAGGGGCGATTCCCAAATTGAAGAACGAAGACAATTTCATCCTATTAAGGATGATTTTGTCTAAATTTGGTACAATATCATCCAATAATGGGTGATATAAAATTTTATGGGATGATTTTAATTTTAATTGATTTTTTAATGATTATGTACTAATGATTTTTGTTGTTTTATTGTTTATTTTGTAGAGGGGATTACTACAGAGTCGGGAGTGGAAATACAAAGGTTTAAGGGATGACTTAGCCGTGCTCGATCAGGTCGAGCGAGATAGACTGGTAGAGGTAGGACTGTAACATGTGGCATATATGCCACAACTTCCTACAAAAATGGGGCTATTGACAACCCTAGTAGAGAGATGGTGTCCGGAGTCGTCTTGATTTTGGCTATCGACAAGGGAGATGACTCCCACTCTAGAGGATGTATGGAGGATATTGAGGATCCCCATACATGGTTGATTTATGACCCCTTCTGTCAATCAGGGCCATGCTATGATGAGATTGTGCAATGACCCAAGCTTTGCCCTGGAGAAGGGCGGAGTGAACATCGAGGCTTTGAGGCGGATGCCTAGGGCATCTTGGTTGACCTAGGTTTTGGTAGGGGTGGTGGGTGGCCTTATTATATGCCACCAGAGTGGATGTAGATTACCATGGCTACTCTCAGATGTGGTCTATGACATGAGAGACCACAAATACAGGTTTTCTTGGGATAGCTTTGTATTATGCTAGTTGTATAGGATCCTTTACGGGGTCGTATACAAGGGAGGTCGATGTCTAGTGCTGACATCACTCATACAGGTTTGGTGCTGGGAGCACATTATGGTGCAGAGGCCAGTAGGGCTTCCATTGATAGGAGTTGATCAGGAGAGACCCCAGGTTTTCTATTGGTGGCTCCAAAGAGGGTCACATCAATGGATAGATCTTTCGACATACTGGAGGTTGCTAGATGACCTCACCATAGATCAGATCACCTAGAGATCATGGAGAGAGCATCCAAGGTGGGCAGAGGATAGACAAATTTGGCTCACATCAAGAAAGTCATATGGTTGAGGACAGAGTGGGGAGAGGTAGAGCTCCACTGCTATGACTGAGTTTTGATGCTGTTCAATCTACAGTAGGGGATCCCTTCTCTTAGGGATTATGAGTACTCCCAGACTGTGCGGGATAACACCACACTAAGCAAGGCTCTAGAAATGTAGCGGTTTTGGAGTCAGGATGCTGATGATGCCCCCATTCAGCCAGTGTATGGGGATTATGTAGGGGTAGCAGATAGGTATGATGCCTGGTATGTAGGCATCCACCCTCCTTGGATGACGAGGGCATAGGGTCTAATGCACATTGTAGTGCAATAGATGGAGAGGTGGTGCCAGGCTACCATCGATGTAGTGAGGAGTCATAGAGGGAGGAATCAACGACAACCTCTTTAAGAGAGACATCGGAGAATACCACAGGCTCTAGAGAGACAAAAATAGCTGGAGAGGAGGGAGGAGAGGAGAGAGAGACTCCCTTATCAATAGAGGGATAGGCCACCATCGTATGATAGGGGCAAGTGTTTTGAGGTGGGGGAGAGCAGTGATATGGCGGCTCTTCGAGTGAAGAATGCCCACCTAGGAGCTTAGGTGCAGACTCTACAGGATGAGGCTACATAGCTTAGGGCTTGAAGCGAAGGGGCGAGTATTCTAGAGCTGGTATAGTCAGTTTCTTAGACCACATTCTATTAGGGAATGTACTACCAGCTGGTGCTAGAGGGCTAGAGGATACAGTTTCCAACTGACATTGTACAGCCGATCAGGATGGGTTCATCGAGGACATCATCACGATCGACGTCAAGGGCCCACGACACAGGATGGGCTTCGATGGGACCACCTCCTCCACCTAAGGGTGGGAGAGGAGATGAGGCTGAGAGCTCGAGGGCTTGTCGAGACTAGATGCACATTGTACATAGACTTTTTATTTTGAGATGATTGCGTATGCCAGGTTATAGATTGTGGCATACAAATCCGTTTTGATATGATGTATATACTTCTTGATATATATATGATGTTCTTTTTGTGATATGACATGTGCATATGTTTTATGATGCTTTTAATATTTCAATTGTTGATTGACTATTCATGTAATTATGTTGTTGAAAATATTATAATTTTATGTCATGCTATAAAATTAAATGAAATAATCTGATGTAAACAAACTGGTTGTTGTGGTGTGTTTTGATGAAAATAAAGGGACTTCTAACAATAATTTCAAAGGACATTATCACAGTTACATGACCATTTCATGGAGTCACCGCTCGCTAGGTCATTAAGCTAATCCCAGTATGGGATAAATATTGCTAAAATTAAAAGGGTGCTTAAGAGACTTTCTTAAAACTTTGTGTTGTGATGATGAAAAATGATGATAGTGATGATTTGTTTTCAGATTTCCATGAAAGTATTATGAATGAAATATTAAAATTTTTATTTTTTCTAGGCATAAAATTCCTAAGTATGATAGAAATTTGAACAATTCCCTAGGAATTATACCATCTTTGCAAAAAAAATGAATGTTGACATAATGAAATGAAATAGGAAATTTTTTGTTCTTTTTAAAGCACAATTGTGTAACATAATGATTTAAGCCATATGCTTTTATGGATTAAATAAATGGGAAATAAAATTAAAACGATGGCTTGCGCTAGGCATAGAATTTTACATATAGACTTATACCATCATCATGAAATCCAAAGAAGAAATTGATATAATAGTTTTATTGCATAGTTGATTTTTGATTTTGAGATAAACAAAAAATATAAAAATGAGGACTTGCACTAGGCATAAAATTCCAATTTAGGTTTAGGAACTATACCATCGTCGCGAAAGTCGAAAATATAAATGTGACTTTATTGCTAGCTTTTGAACATGTTTTGCAAGAAAATTTTGGATTTTTGAAAAAAAAATGTATTTAATTGATTTTACGCTAAACAAATATTCTCAAGTAAAAAAATCAAATTATTCCAGAATATTTGCATAAATATTTTAAATTATCTCAAAGAAAAATTTGACATTTATAAGGAACCCCGTGTGCATATGTGAGTTCGTTTCCGATCTTGATCTATCATAATGATACAAAATATCTCAAACACAAATGTGTGTGCAATTGTATTGTTCATTTACCGATTTTGAGCAAGATAATTTGATACAAGTAATTTGAATTAACCAAATGAGTGTTCGTTGACCATGATTTATATGCATGTAATCGTACCAGACTACTATGTAAGTCGAGTCATCAAGAGCTAGATGATCCATGAGGGGACATAGGTATGTACAAAAGAAGGTCGCTAATGTGACAAACATATCACCACACTAGGAATCACCCAAGGCCAAGCGGGTTGGGCAGAAACCACCCATTATGGGGCTTACCTCATGATTTTCGAATAATTGAGAATTCCAGGGATTCAAGCTCATTCACCCTTATTTTCTTTCAAAGGGGGGGGGAAGGGATTTATTGCTTTTTGCTTTTTCTTTTCTTTTCTTTTTCTATATTTTTTTTTTTTGTATTTTGCTTGCCATTGAGATAATGCTGAAATATTGCTGAGATGGTACAAAATGATAATGCTTCTAAATAATTTCTCTTTTTCTCATGATTTTTCTTGCTTTTCTTTTTATTTTTTTCTTTTTCTTCCTAGACTAGGGATACTTGCTCGGATTTGCTGTAGAGCAAGGGATTTTTATTTTGGGTAGGGGTGAGCTTGTCCTTTTGTCAATTCTCAAATATTCTAGACCATGTGCATGATAGAATAGCAGGGGAAAATTTTCGCTCAAGAGACCACTTTTACTATGTAACATCGTTTTGAATTTGCAATGAAATCATTTTAATGTGAAAATGTGTACCTGGTTCAAGTAAATAACAAGATCAGTTATCTATGCTCAAAACTTTATTTAATTCAACTATGGACTTCGATATAAGAGAGATTAATAATCATACCAAATAAGATCAAGATATTTATTCATGTGAGTGTGAAAGTGAGGGATTCCAGATAAATGCTAATTTATCCAAAATAACTGAAAATATAAATGCAATACTTCAAGAATTGATAGGTGCAAAATAGAAGATGTTTTTGAGGATTTTGATGATTTTGATTTTAATTTATGATTTGAGAGAATACATAATATTACTGTTTTTTGAAATTTTTATATGAATTACTAATATGAGACAATATGTATAATATATACAGTGAGGAAATTACCAGATTTATGCGTAATAGCACTTAAGATGCATAATGTTAATAGGTTCTTTAAGATATTTAACATCTAAGGTAGCTAATATGTATGCTCCTGATCCAAATTTAGCAGTGATAATATATGGCCCAAGCCGGTTAGGCTCGAATTTGCCTTTAAGGTCTTTAGTTGCATTAGTATTTTTTTGATTTTATTTTAAGACAAGGTCGCTAATCTCAAATGGTCGATTATGAACTTTCTTGAGATATGCTCATTTGAGCTTGTTCTGGTAGGCACGAAGATGCTCCAAAGCATTAATGCACTTCTCATATAGGAGTTCTAGCTGACTAAATCTGCCAGCATGATATTCATCTCCTAATTCATTATCTTGAAGTAGCAGATCCAAAGAAGGAACTTCTAATTCAAAGGGAAAAATAGCTTCAACGCCATAAACCAAAACAAAAGGTGAAGTGCCCGTGGGAGTATGAATGCTAGTTCGATAAGCCCACAAAGCAAGATATAATTAAATGTGCTAATCACGGCAAGATTTATTAACCAATCTCTTGAGGATTTTAATTAATATTTTATTAGATGCTTCTGCTTGGCCATTACCTTGAGGATAATAGGGAGTGGACCAACGATTTTGAATTTTATATTTTTGACATAGTTTCTTTACATATTTGTTTTTGAAACAAGTTCCATTATCCGAGATGAGATTTGTAGGAATTTCGAACCTACAAATAATTTGATTAAGAATAAACTTGGAAACTTGTGTTCTAGTGCAAGAATCTAAGGGCATAGCTTTGACCCACTTCATAAAATACTCGATGGTGGTTATGATGAATTTATGTCCATCAGATGACATAGGATTGATTTTTTTTGATGATGTCTAAGCCTCATTTTGAAAAGGGCCAAGGAGATGAAATAGCCTACAGTTCTTGTGCAGGTGCATGGACAAGGTCAGCGTGTTCCTGACACTTGTCATAGCATACGTAATCATGTGCATCATTCTCCATGGTAGGCCAAAAATATCCTATCTTAAGGAGCTTCTTAGAAATGGTGCTACCACTAAAGTGTCCCCCACAAGATCCATTGTGGGCTTCACTCAAAGCTGATCTAGACTCTTCTAGATTCAAACATCTTAATAGGATACCTTCAAAATATCTCCTATACAACGTATTGCCAATTATTACGAAGTGAATTTCTCGTCTATGTAATAATCGGTGCTGGTTTCTATTAAAACCTTTAGGGAAGGTCCCATTTTGAAGAAAATTGAGGATGTCAGTGTACCAAAGTTCAGGAATAGTTTCGTTGATTAGAAACACGTCCAAAGGTTCCAAGCATGATTTAGTTGAAGTGGGTTCCTAGAGTCAATGAATAATGATGGTAGCATATTCGTCATCTAACTCCAAGGGTAAAAGAGATGTAGCTACGACCATAGCGTCAACCGCACGATTGCTAGTTCTAGGAATAGCTTCCAAGGTAACTTGATCAAATAAAGATATTAATTGTAATACATATGCTTTATATGGGCACAATTTATCATCTTTGGTCTAATAAAAATTGTTAATTTGATTTATAACAAGTTGAGAATCACTGAAAAATAATAGATTTTTAATTTTCAGTGCCAGTGTAGCTCGTAATCCAAGGATTAGAGCCTCATATTCAACAGTGTTATTAGTACAGGCAAGTGTTAATTTAAAGGATAAAGGTATGATATGTTTCTATGGAGATATCAAAATAATACCTGCACCAGCCCCACTCATACATCGGGATTTGTCAAAGTATAAGGACCATGGCTCTGAATGATCTGCCTCTAGTTTAAGGCATTCGTTAGGAAACTCAATGACAAGGGGATGGGTAGACTCTAAGGGTGCAAAAGCTAATTGATCTGCTATGATTTGACCTTTAACAAACTTTTGTCCTATAAACGTGAGTTCAAACTCACTTAGAGCAAGAAACCACTTCGTTGTGTGACCCGATGAATAAGGTCGACTCATGAGATAGTGCAAGGGATAGAATTTAGCAATAACGTATGTTTTCTGACTAAGCATATAATGGCATAATTTTTGTGTAGAAAATATGACTGCTAGACATAACTTCTCTAATGTTGTGTAGAGGGTTTCATAACTAATTAATGTTCTTCTAATGTAATAATTAGCACACTCTCTTTTCTCATCATCAAGTTGAGCTAACATAGCTCCTAAAGCAAAATCTAAAGCAGAAATATACAAGATAAATGGGCGATCAGGTTTAGGTGGCAAAAGTATAGGTGGGTTAAGAAGATATTGTTTGAGGAGTTCAAATGCTTCCTTACATTTGTTGTCCCAATGGAAAGAGACATCCTTCTTAAGAAGCTTAAGAAAGGGTCTAGTTTTATCCGCCAGCTTATCGATGAAGCGACGGATAGCTTGAAGCTTACCTTGTAGAATCCGTAATTCAGATATATTTTTAGGTGCGGGCATATCAGTGATAGCCATAATCTTGAGAGGGTCAATTTTGATGCCACGTAAAGAAACTATAACCCCCAATAATTTACCTAACTTAACTTCGAATATACATTTGGCTGGATTCAATCGGATAAGATATTCTCTTAATCGATCAAATACTTTTCTCAAGTCATCTAAATGGTCATCTTCTTTAGTATAATGCGCTATAATGTCATCTACATAATCATGTAGTATATCATGCATCATATCATGAGAGATATAAGTCATGGCTCGTTGATATGTTGCACCTGCATTCTTCAAACCAAATGGCATCACTTTCCAATAGAAAGTCCCCCAAGGGATAATAAAGGTTGTTTTAGCCTAATCTTTAGGAGCTATCCTGATCTGATTATAACCAGAAAATCCATCCATTAAGGATATCATTCCACTCCCAACAGTAAAATCAATGATCTGATCCATATTGGGAAGGGGAAAATCATCTTTAGGACATGCGACATTAATATATCTTAAGTCTATACAAACCCTAATCTTAGTA
Source organism: Wollemia nobilis (assembly GCA_028583015.1). Classification (NCBI taxonomy): domain Eukaryota; kingdom Viridiplantae; phylum Streptophyta; class Pinopsida; order Araucariales; family Araucariaceae; genus Wollemia; species Wollemia nobilis. The sequence continues at coordinate 6,357,746 of JAQPPZ010001050.1, read as the reverse complement.
GCTTCTTTCTTAGTTATTGGAACTACATTCGAGATCCATTCAACATAATCAATGGCTTGTATAAAAATAGCATTCAGGAGTTTTTCTAACTCCCCTTTGACTAGTAAGGCCACTTTAGGATGCATTTTTCTAAGCTTCTATTTAACAGGTTTAGCATCCGGATGCACTACTAGGTGATGCATAACTATAGAAGGGTCTAAACCCGACATATCTTCATATGTCCAAGCAAAGACATCTTCATATTCTTTAAGAAACACAATGTATTTATCCTATTTTTCTTGACTCAATTCTGATCCAATGTTGATTATGTGAGGGTTATCGTTGGTTCCAATGTTAATTTTTATGACATTTTCTATTTCCATGTGTAGATTTCTATCAAAATTACGTGGGGCGGGTGAAACGCCTAATTCTTGTAATTCTTCCAAGGTTAGCTTGGATAATTCGTCTTGAGGAGTCGTGGCCTCAAGATGGGCTATACTAGGTATAGAATCATCAAAATAAAATCCATTATGTAATAAATCCTTAACGGAGACATCATGAAAGATATCTCCCTTCAACTCATTGTCGGATTCAGCGATCATCTCAGGATAAGCTATGGATAGCATATTACATGTGAATGTCTTATTCATTAAATGCAAAGCATCATGTTCATCTAAATAATATTGGTAACATATAATATGGTCATCATCCTCAAATGGGAATGGCTAACCTTTACTAGAAAATAAGCCCACACCACATCGGACGGGCCACGCTTCTACCTCAAAAGGTTCTTTCATACCATTATAGAAAGGTCTCAAACCTTTCCCTTTATATCCTAATTTAAATATTATAGGTTTGGATTTAATATACTCATTAGTAAAATAACATCGAGCATATCCATCATAATGAGTTCTGATGTTTCTGGGTATTCTACCCCAGTCATATCCCTTATAAATAAAGGCACAACTCCCGACTTGGTAAATACTTCCCATAGGCTGTGGAAGGCCCAAGGTACAAGGAGATGGTGGCAAATTATTTAAAATAAGGGAATCTTGCATAGAAGCATTCATTTCTTCTAATATAAGAATTTTAGATAGATCGGGTAAGAGCTCGTCAGTAAGAGCATAAGAGGTAGAAGGAAAATTCCCTACATATTTCGATGTAGAAAATATGAATTTGGTGGATGTAGACGGTGTAGAGGTTTTGATATATGGGTCTATTAAAGGTATGGAAGTTATAGGAGTAGAACAAAAGACATTGGTTGTGGGATTAGAATATTTCTTGGGTCCTAATGTGGTTTGTTCAGAACATTGTTGAGCTATATGTGAAGGTGCAATTGATGGAGAAGAAGTAGATGATGTTGTGGGTGCGAGTTTCACATGTTTAGATGGATAATGAGAATTAGGATGTGTGGATGATAGAGTAGGGAAAAATTAAACTCCAATAGGTTTTGCCAAAGCACACATATCAAAGGGTCTTGGATCACCATGAATGGTAACCAAATGATTCTTAAATTTGAACTTAACACATTGATGTAAAGTTGAGGGAACAACTCGCATCGCGTTGATCCAAGGATGACCCAAGAGTATATTGTACGATGCAAGACAATGTACAATAAACACAGTTGTATCCAAGGTTCTAGGACCAACTTGCAATGGAATGGTAATAACTCCACACGTTTCTTGTGTTTCATCATTAAAAGCTTTTATGATCATATCAGTTCTTTTCATTTCATCACTTCTAAACCCAAATCTTTGGTAGAAGTCAAAAGTGCAGATATTTAAAGATGAACCATTATCAATCAAGACTCGTTTGATTGCTACATCTCCAATTAAGGTAGTAATATATAGGGGGTTATCTTTATGTAAACTATGTTGTAGTATGTCTCTATCCCGGAAGTCAATACAATCAACTTCACGAGTTATTATAGTATGGGCCATGGCTTCAGGTTGAATGTCTTGTGGTACCATCATCTGACTTAATGTGAGCATTAATTCATATCTATGTGTAGGAGATCTTAAAAGGTCCAAGAGTGAAATTCTAGCTGTAATATTTGATAATTGTTTATTAATATTATAAGGATATTTAGGTTGAACATTAGGTGAATGATTACCTTTATTAGGAACCTTTAAAACAAATGGAGCCAATCCACCATTCTAAATTTGATCTTGTTGAGAATTTTAAGTCTGTTGTCTAGTAATAGCTCCGATGGTACCCACAATATTATTCTATGGATGATGAATGGGTCTTGGTCTAGCGTTTATAGCTAGCTCATTAGAAAGTAATCGGTGATATGAGGGTATAGTAGTGACTCTTCTTGGAAATGGCTCTTATGGAACCATATAACTTATGATAGGGTGAATAGGATCTGATTCATCATTAGAACTATTCAATTTATTTGATGTGATTTCCATATAACTCTCAGTCTCGTATTCTGTATCACTAAGATTAGGTATCTAAATATTATATAGAGGCCTGGTTGTAACCACGGATAAAGTTATGTCAAATATTTCCAGATCATGAATAGGTAAATGCCTACTAATAGTTCCTACATATCGGGCAGGAGGAGGGACATTATGATGTTTAACTTGATTAGCCACCTCCTTACCATATTTTGGTAAGGGATGTTGAAATATTTCCAATGACTGATTGGCATTCTGATTCTGGTTTTGTGGGGTATTCTTTTGAACATTATTAGAAGGATTTGGCTTAGGTTGAAAGGCTTGCACCTCCATCTCATTGTTATCAATCAAGTCCTATATTTTATGTTTTAATCTTTTACAAGAGTTGGTAGTGTGTCCAGGTCATCTATGGAAGTCATAGTGTAAATCTGCTCTGTATCCGGGTATAGTTGGATCAGGTTCCTGAATATCTGGTAATTGAATCAAACCTCGTTCTAATAATTATGGTAGAATAGTTGATAAAGGTTGATTTAACCTAGTAAATTCTTGAGGAGGTTTATCAGGAGGTTTCAGTACAAACATTTTCTTTGTCTTTGCAGTATTAACATTAGCAATATTTCTGCTATCAGTGAATCCATCACCCATAACTTGCTTATTCTTATATTGATTTTTGGATGTCTTCTCATCGTATCTCTTTTTAAGCTGGACTCTCCTAATGAGAGCATCTTCCACTCTTCAGGCTAAGTCTATAGCCTGATCGAAGGTGGTCAAGGTAGAAGTTGATAATTCATAAGATAGTTGCTCTTGCAAATTATTAATAAATATGTCCAACATATATCTATAAGGTAACACAAAGTGCAATTTTCCTATCAACTGTCTCCACCTAGCTAGGAAATTAGCAAAGCATTCCTCTTTGCCTTGTTTTAAGTTATACAAATATTTAATGGTCACATCTCTTTCGATGTAGGCACTAAATTGATGAACAAAAGACTCAGCAGTTTCTTTGAAATTCCTCAAAGAATTAGTGGGCAATTGATAATACCACTCTAATGCCATTCCTCCCAAGCTTTTCGGGAACATTTTTAGTAATAACAAGTCATCATGTGATATATCATGACATGCTATCCTAAACATATGAAGATGCTCTATGGGATCTTCAATTCCTTTATATATGGGAAGAACAGGCATAGAAAAATGTTTAGGATACGGCTGTGCTACGACTATAGGATCTAAAGGCTGACTACACATCTCTCGATAATTGTACGAGGGACGATAGGGATCTATCTGGTCCATTCGGGAAACTAATTTTTTCACCATACCTTCTAGATTGCTAGTTTGTCCACCATATTGGTTTGGTGGCACATAGGTATGGGATTTATGAGTGTATGATGGTGTGACATAAGGATTAGCTATTATATTGCTATTATGCAAAGTGTTGGTAGGAAGAGTATTATGAAGGGGATTTGTAATAGTATTATGTTGTACCTTAGATTTTTGGTAATTGGTGTTTAGTTTTGTGTTGGGTTTTTGTTATTTTTAGGTATGTTGGTCAAGATCTTGGTGAAATAGAGCAGTAAATGATGGTTTATTTTATGCGGGAATGACCCTAGGCTTGTTAATAGGCACTTTAGATAGTTGGGTAACCTATTGTTGTTGCATGTTCTGGATCATAGCTGCCATATCCAAATTGGATGGTCCATTTTGATCACTTTCTTGATCAATAAAGGACAAGGGATTAGTGCATGTTTGAAATATTTATTCTAGAGTTTCTTGAGTGTCACTAATTTGATCCTTGTCCATATGGGCTGCTCTATTAAAAACACCAATATTAGTATTAATGAACTTCCAAAATTGTTCCATGTTCTCAAAAGTGATAGCTCCTCCCGGAGATATTTTAGGGGATGAGGATCCTTCCTCTTTAACAGTTTCTTCTTGTTCATTTCCTATAGCAAGCTCTTCTTCTTACTGGTCTAGGGTTTCTTCTTCCTAAACTTGGTCCTCAGGAGGAGCATTTTGGTCAGTTACTGGTCTTCCTAACCAATATTCATCTTCTTCGGTTTGTTTTCCATTCCTAAGTCTAGGCATTGTGCTAAACTTAGGTTTTAGAAAATATATATACTTATATATATGCGATAGGGTTGAGAGGTATATATTTTAACTATATACCTACTATAATATTTTAAAGGAAATATTTTGTTATTATTTTTTGTTTTGTGTTTTTTTTGTGTGATTTTATTATATTATTATTTTACGAGAATAAAAATAACAAACAACATGCTAGTTATAAGAAACAATAGTAGAAAGAATCACTTAGTTTTCTATGAATAGTTTATGGATATCATTGATAGGGTCAAGTTCATCAAGAGTCATGAAATGCTCCTCTTCAAACTGGAAGTTGTTTTTCAAGAACTTGACAAAGTGTGCTATGGTAATATGATCTATTTCAGACTCTGACATGTAAAAATAAAGTTCATGGCAATACTATCGATACAACACAACTATAGGAATTCTATTCCATCTCTTTCTATTTGTAATAATGACTTCTTGATCCTCTATACGAGATAGAGATTTATGTACTACAACTGCGTTCTCAAGGTATTCCTCAAAGGTGTATAATTCAAAAGACACAAGTGCTCTTTTATCGGCTAACCACCTATAGAAAGCTCTCTAAAGTTCATGGTACAAAGCCACAAGATCAGGATCCAAGATTCTATCTAGGACAAACATCTTAATTTGCCTAAGTTCTGCAGATCTAGATTTAATAATACCCAATCTCCTATCAAGTTCGTCCCACAAAGGTTGGGCTCTATATGTTTGAGGTACTCTAAGCATAGAAGTAATCTCTATGGCCATTAATTGATTTTCAATATTTATGGAGACTGCTCGTCTTCTATTATAATCTACCATCTAAGTATGATATGCAAATTTAATAGTTTTCTAATGATTCTAGATGTTCTTAATAATGTGTGTGTTTTTTTTTTGGATTGTTTTCAAAAGGTGTTTTAGTTTCACGTCGGGTTCACCAAAATGTATCGCCAAAATTTTTTGCACCCTTACCTTCAGGGTAAAGGATCCGTGCCTGGAATGGGGATGCAAAAAGGATGGAACAATACCTCGGACGGAGAGGCCCTTTGAAGGTAGCGCCTCTCGGGGGAGGGGTATAAAGGTGAATTTTTTACGGATGGTGGGGTTCACCAGGAAACTTTGAGTGGTATTTTCCATGCCTAGGTGAGAATGGGTTTGATTTGTTCATTTTATGTTCAATCATTCACATTCCTAGGTTGGCCAAAATGAAGCTAAGCTATTCTATATGACAATTCTGACTTATATGAAGACAACAAACATAAATGAATCCTAATGCAATTAAATACAGAGAATATGTTAAATGGAGAAGAGTACACCTGATTTTTGATGTCTGATGAAGATTATGGAGCTTGTAGGAGCCCAGATCATCTCGGATATGACAGGATCATCTGTAATTGTACAGAATCATCCTAAATCACAGTCGATCATCCGAGATCACCTAGGATCATCAATGACCTAACGAATTCATCAAAAACCTGCAATCAATAAAACAAACACCAAAAACCAAGAATACTATCACAATAATGATGCAAAGTGATAGAAATGAGAGTGTAGATGTTTAAATAACAAATTTAGATATCAAATTAAATGAGATGTAATGTTTTGGTAAATTATTTTGAATTTTATCATGCAATTATGCTAAATGAGGTGAAATCCAAGATGTAAAACATAACTAAATTAATCTAATGTACCAATAAATAAAGAAACGAGGTATAAAATGCAAACTCGGGACTTTGATTTCCCCCAAGCCGAATTTTAGTCAAGATTGTCTGCAATCATATGAGATCATCGTCGATCTTGACAAGATCACCCAAAATTATGGTTGAATCGCTTGTGACGATCCGAGCTATCTCTGACTAAAACATAGTGAAATATTGCAACAAAAACTTGAAAACATGAATATAAAATCTTGCAAGGAGTAAGGGAGAGAATCAGGGGATGTAGGGAAGAAGGCAGTCAGGGAATCAGGGAGATAAATTGGAAAAATCCCAGTTTATATAGGATTAGGGGGAGGTTAGGAGGTTGGGGATCATCCCAATCTGGGAGATCCTCAACGTGGGAATCTCCAACCGCACAGACACATTTCTGCCCAAGTTGGAGAGGTCATTGGAACAAAATCTAATTATGAAAATTTAGTTTTGGGATGAAATCATCTAGACGTTCTGTTTTAGATGAATTCATACGATTTGAGAAGATATCATCAGATCGGTGACGATATCGTCCAACGGTCAAAACAACTTCTAAAAATGGTGCAAAAAATGAGGTGAGCGGTTAACGGGCGGTTACGGGGTTAAAATTCAAAATTTTACTTTTTATTGATGGTTTAACTGTGCCAATTTTAGGGTGCTACACAAGGATTCAATGAATTAGAATTATTTAAATAGAAAACCATTAAGGCTTCTCTGAAAATGTTTTGAACTCTACTCGTTTGCTTTCTTCTTGTCATGTGGTGGAGTGCATGAAAAATGAATTGGTTCTTGAGTTTTGTTTCAAATATTCCAATGCATAGGTGAAGGTAACACTTCTCTACCCTACTTCCACCTGGTGAATGTGGTAGAAAAATATTTCACTACATTTTTTTCATTCTTGAAGTTAGATTAACATGTCTTTTATTCTTCAATATGAATTATGCAATTGCTTTATCTTCTCTTTGTCTATCTCTTGTTCTTCCTACGTTGTTTGCAATGCTTTTACAATGGTAGTGCTTCTCTATAGCACTATGTTTCTTAGAATGGTGCTTTGTCACCTTTGATTCCATGTTATTCCTATCAATACTTTGTTGGTTGCCTTGTTGGCACTATTCCCTATGAAAAATCAATGTCTAGTTGGCATTGTGTTTGGCTATGGTGTTGGTTGTTTTGTGAGAATTTTTTGCTTCACTTTGAAATATCTTATCTCCTTGCACACTAAGTACTACAAGTACTATTGTAGTCTCTTCATGGTTTTCTATTCTCTATATTGCTTTAGATTCTATTGCATGTTTAGGTAAAGCTAGAGATGCAAAAACACACCTTTAATCTATTCTAACATGTGCTATCATGGTTGTGCTTTTCTAATGACTCAACTTAGCTATTTATGGGGATAGTTTCCTCTTTGATTATTATTTAAGTGCACTCAATTATTCCTTTGCTGCTGAGTTGCATTAAACTCTTCTCTATCATTGAGTTGCACTCAACTTTTTTCTTTGGTGTTGACATAAATTTAATGCTGCCTACGATGATCTTGCTATTGCTAATGTTCTATTCTAGCCATTGTGTCTTCAAAACTTTGTTATGGAGCTTGTATCTTAACTCCAAATCTTATCTTTCCTTTTGTATTACTTTGTATATTTTTATAAGACTTATCTTCTTCTGAGTTCTTTAAAATATTAACTATCCAATCTTCCTTCTTGTTTTGTTTATTTGTATATAAATTATAATGTTTCTCCTCTTAAATTGGTGCAATAAAAATGTGATTCTTTTGAGGTTTTCCTTTTCTTTTGGTGTTACTATGGTGCTCCTGTTAAACTATAGTTCTCCATTACACACCTTGTTTCGTGTATCTTTGGATGGCACTTTCTCCTTGGTTGACGTATCTTGGATGGTGCCTATATAACTTTGTTGGTGTTGGTCCTTAGTATTTTTTAGCTTTTCAATGGATCCAATGAAGCTATTGTGTAATATAAACCTTTATTTATTTTATTCTTAAAGATGCCTATGCCCCTTGATAATTTTGATTGCTTTGATGGTATTGTTCTTAAAATTTTGAGTTGATTTTCTTGATGGCACTTGTCACCTTAGTGTTTTTGTCTTCCTTGAGCTACTAGGTTTTTTCGTAGCACCCTTTGGCTACTCAACTTTCTATGGTGAAATCTTCATCCTTCACTACTACCTTGAGTACTTTAACACTATCGTCTATTGATGATGATTTTGTTCTTTGTGCAAATATATATTTGGATGCTTTGGCCCTGATATAGAATGTTATTACAAATTTAAAATATTAGCTTAATCCTTTCAAACCTTTCTTTGTCTGTAATATTTTCTTATTTATTGCAAGTGCACATATCAAGCTCTTATGAATGTTACTCTTAAAATATCCAACTATACCAACAGACCTTATTCAAGAATGACACTCTTAAATTATTCTTCTTGATTCTTTGCTCCTTCTAGCTCATTTAAAATTTAATTATTCTCCCCTATGCTAAGTTTAATTTTGAGTATTACTTCTCTATTATCCATGGGCTTGTTTTTGAATGACGATGATTATCCTAAATCCAATGAGATTTTTCTTGATACTCCTTTCTATCTGTCTCTAATTTCAAGAATTCTTCTTTTTCTTCAATGTTGTTCTTCTAGATTTCAATATTTTTCTTGACTAAATATGTTGCCTTCTCTAGCTTCAATTATTTTTGTTGTGATGTTATTGTGATGCTTCACTTGCTTATAAAATTACTATTAATTTTACCTTGCATTCCCTAAGCTTGTTGTTCCTTCTATTTAATTCTGCCCTTGTGGCCTTCAAATGCAACCTTTCTCTTTTGCTACTATCACTATTTTGACTTGTCCAATGTGGACTATCAGTATGCTTCTTTTGATGTGCTATGTGTTGTCCTTTAACTAGGACTATCCTCAAGAATTTATAATGACTTAAAGTTTATTGAAGTCTTATTCTACCTTCAAGTTTACTTTCTCTATCAATATTTTCAATAGGACCTCTTTCTTGGGTCTCTTAATCTGCCTTCAATGGGACTTTTTTCAAGTCTCCTTTTTTTTCTTCTATGGGACCTCTTTTCTCTTGGGTATCCTTAATATTATCAATGTCAATGTTGATCTTCAATATTTGAAACTATACTATAAATTGCCTTCTATTTCAAATTTATTCTTGGAATAGGTAAACTCAATCTATTTAAAACTTTTCAAAATTATATTTTTAATATTCACTGGTTGTCCTTCAAGCTAGTGATATTAATTCTTGCCTTCACCAATTTTTTTTCAACTCGATGGAAATACTTATATTCATTGGTTTTATTATCCAATGGTAATGTTATTTAGCTTCACTGGTATTTCCTTACCCTATGGAAATATCCTTAGATTATTTGCAACTTTAACAACCTATGCAAGTAAACTTGTTGTGGCTTTGATACCATTGATAGCTTTTGAGGCCTAACACTTAATGTAAATCTAACATGAAAGTAATTACAAGATCTAAATAAATTTGTAATATAAATAACTCAATAATGAATAGAATAACTCAGAAATAATCATAAAATAATAATATAAAAAAGCTCACGAAAATACTGAAAATGATATTGAATAAAAGTCTACTAATGCATGCTATGTGCTATGAATTTTTGATACCAATTACAATGCTTTGTCACAAATATATAATAGTATGTGACTCTTCATATGAAGCACTCTTGACCTTCACTCTTTTTTGAAACTCTTCACTTTCCTATTCTAAGGACACATGTGCACTCTTACATAATGGACACTTGTGCGCATCCACATTCACAACACTTGCATACTAAATTATATGACACGTGTGCAATTCATGCACATTATTACATTACATGAACTATAATATCACACTCTAATCTAAGACACACACCTAATATAATGTTGTACCAAGGTGGTAAATTGGCATGTGCCAAATAATGTAATATTCTCCAACATTATGTACCTTGAAACAAGATAAATGATATGAGAAATGTTTAGTATAGTGTTTAGTGAGAAATATCAAACTTCCCACAATGTTCTTATAGCCTATCACATTTATTTTATTATATTCATCATACTTTTATAACACTACTCCATGAGTAATTAGAGTGGGAATTGATTTACATTTGTCCATACAAAATGTCTTCAATATATCTTTAACATACTTTCTTTGGAAAATAATTTCTTTATCTTCACATTGATGAACATTCATTCCAAGGAGGTAATGCATCAAACCCAAATATTTCATTTTCAAATCATTCATCATAGAATTTTTGAACTCATATTTCATTTTTTAGTTGCTACCTATATAAGTCAAATCATCTACATACAAATGTACAAGAAGAATATCATTATCATTTTTGTTGAAGTAGAGGGTAGGCTCACTCTTGCTCCTTTTAAAGCCACTTTATTATAAGTATCCATCCCTATAGGCATACCATACACTTGGTACTTACTTAAGGCCATACACTACCTCCTTCAACTTGTATACAAAGTCTTCTTTACCTTTAACCTCAAAACCTTATGGTTGTTATACATACACTTTTTTTCTAAGTATTCATTCAATAAGGCACTTTTCACATCCAAATGATGAACACTCCATATACTTTGGGATGCCATAAAATTGACCATTTGGTTATTTCTTATCTTGCTACAGGTCCAAATATTTATTAATAATAAATTCCATACCTTTATGTGAATCATTATCAACAAGTAGCACCTTTTGTATTTCAATGCTACCATCACTATTATACTTGGGCTTGTAGACCCAATTGGAATCCACACATTTCTTACCATTTGGAAGTATAAAATGCTCCAAAGTATCATTCTTTTGAATGTAATTAATATCATCTTGCATTGCTTGCACCCACACATCATCAGTACAAGCATCCTTAAAACAAAAAGGTTCAAAATTAGTTTAACACATCAAAGCATAATTAATCAACTCACCTTTAGGATCTTCTTCATCATATCTATGTATGTGCAACCATTTTAATCTTGAAATATCTTGATCAAATTCTTGATCTTAGCATCTTGTAAGCCTTGTTTTAAAATTACTAGTAAGCATTTGACTTGGTGGGTGAGCTTGAAGAGTTCTATTCCCATTATTAGTCTTCATAAGATCAATACTGGTTGATGAATTACTTGAAGAACTTGATAAACTCTCATTAGGACTACTTGAAGAACTACTTGATGGACTACTTGGTATATTTAATGGAGGAGTAGGCACATTTGTGGGTTATTCACTGCCAACTATACCATTACCAACATTGATTTTCTTACCAACTTGACCTCTTTTATGATAATATACTCCATCAAAAATCACATCTTGAGAGACCACCACTTTATCAATATTTGGATTATAAAGACTATAAGATTTTCTATTTTTAAAATATCCAAAAAATATATAGGGCTCACTTTTTGGATCAAACTTCTTTATTTTCTCATTAGCTATATTAACATAGACTAGGCAACCAAAAATGCTAAAATTATTAACATTAGGTTTCTTCTCATACCATGCTTCATGAGCCATCTTATCAAGAGCACTTGTGGGACTCTTATAAGAATTTATACTTTTGTAGCAACAAAATTAGCCTAAAAATAATTACTCAACTCCTTGGTTTGAAGCATACTTTGTGCCATATCAACCACAGTATAGTTCTTTCTTTTAGCCACCCCATTTTATTGAGTGTAGGTAGTTGTGAGTTACCTCTTGATTCCATTCTTATCACAAAAATATGTGAATAGCCTTGAACAATACTCACCACTATGATTAGTATTTAAAAAATTAATTCTATATCCACTTTAATTTTCTACAAAGACTTTAAAGTTCTTGAAAAATATAAAGCCTCATCTTTTTCATTCAAAAAACATACCCAACACTTTCTAGAAAATCCATAAACAAAATAAATAGAGTAAGAAGACTTATCCAATATTTTGATTTGCATTAGGCCATAAACATTAAAATGAACTAATTGGAGTGGATGTTGGTCCCTCCACACTTTTCCTTTTGGAAACCTTTATCTAGCATGCTTTACATTGGTACATCCCTCAAAAATATCTTTTTGATCTTAAACTTTGGGTAAACCAAAAACTAGCTCTTGAGAAGTTAACAACTTTAAAATTTTAAAGTTTAAGTGGCCATTCCTCAAATGCCATAACCAACTCTTATTTTCAATAGAAAAATTTGATAAGTTTTTTCTGTTACCTCCAAACTTCAAAATAATTATTCAATTGCTTGATGTAGGAATGATAGCAACAATTTTGTTTCCATGGTTCTTATCATATATGATACATTTCTTATCATCAAAAAATACTCTATTTTTATTGTCACAAAGCTTCCCAACACTCAAAAAATTATGCTTAAGATCAAGAGTGTAATAAATATCATGAATTTTATTTTTACCTTCCTTAGTATTTACATACTTTATGCATTTTATTCCTACCTCCAAAAACGTGTTATCACCAAGCTTGATCCTGGTCTTGAATTTCTCATCTATAGTGGAAAAAAATACCTTATTGTTTGTCATGTGGTTGGAAAAACCATAATCAAGATATTAAGCCTCTTGAAGGGTTTTTTAGCCTTGTCATAGGATAAGAACAAGTTGCTTGAAGTATCCTCATTCTCATTTGTATAATTTAGTCTTTTCCCTTCAATTATAGTTTTTACTCTACATTAATTTTTGAAATGTCCATATATTTTATAGTTTTTTAATTGGTAAATAGAGGTTTTGAAAGGATTCTGTAACCTTTTACAAGAGGATAAGGTTGGGATAAGATATCCCAACCACAAGAAGCTGAAAAAATAGACTCTTTATGGGCTATTGGAGAAAAATTGCTTAAACAAATAAATATAAGCCCATGCAGGAGCAAGAGAGAAAGCCACACTAGCTGAGAAGAGAAACCCTCATAGGTGTAGTAGGAAAAACCTCAATGTTCAACACAAAAATGAAAAGGGTTTTTCTGTAAACAAAAAAATCCCACACCCAAAAGAAAAGGGTTTTCCCACATAGAAGAAAATTGCAGACTTATAAGGTCAACCACAGCTGAATTAGGACTTTCCATAGACATAACAAGACCACCTGCAAAGATGAAATAGGATCATCCACAAACTAAAATAGGATCATCCAAAATAGAATCAGGAGTGGCTAAAAACCACAAAGGACCATATAAAAATTAAATAGGACCATCTACAATGGAATAGAGACCATCCAAAAACTAACATAGGGTCATCCAAAAAACAATCCAAGACCATCTATAAAACAAATAAGACCATCTACAAAAGCCCCATGCAAACTCCCAGAGAAGAAGGTGAAGCACAAGAGAAGATAAACTATGGAAGGGGGACTCCCATATCAATAAGAAACCCTAACCCTACCACCAACTAAGAAACCATAAAATACTTCTGCCATACATGGTCCCACCAAGACCAAAAAATATGAGAAGAAATATAGTAGAAACCCCTAGACACGAGACCCGAAATAATAGCCATAGGAAACACTCGACTATGAATCTGTGGCCACCCCAACACTAGATAAGGTAGTGAATGACCATCTTGGCAAGCAGAATAAAGAAACACATCTACCAAAAACCTCGAAATACCAACCATGAACCATGAACAATGGAAAAATCTCAACTGGGAACAAAAGGACCATGAAACCAATGAAAGGCCATCTCAGTATGAAAAAAATTAAATGAAGCCACCAGAAATCCTAAGCCACTAGCCATAAAATGCAAACCATTGAAACTACTCAACTGAGAACAATCAGGGCCTCCTCCAAGACTAGAATCTAGTGAATTATCCTCCTGGGAAGTGAAACACAATAAACTAGATCCCCTTTCGAAGTAAAGACAACCTCCACACTGATAACACCAACCAAGTTTGTTCAATAATGCAACACCATCAAAGAAGACTTCTTAGAACACCTCAAAAATAAACAGAGAAGGCCTTAGAGATCCTCTAGGTACCAAGCAACGACAAGAAGGGAAATAATCCCCAGGAGAACTAGGATATCTTCTTGAAAACCACATCACTACAAATAATCTGCTAGGGTGCCCTAGGAAGAGTCGAGGAGGGAGTGAGAAGATGAAGAAGTGACCTTCTGCCCATAATGGGAAGTCTCTTTCTCCCAAACTAGGGCATATCCTAGGCATGCTTTGAATCCACAAGAAGAAAAGAGATATGCCTCCTCTTACGTAGAACACCATAGGAATATGTAGAAATAGTTTGGATACCCTCTGGAAACCAAGCAACGGTAGGAAGGGCTAACAACCCTAGGAGAACTAGCAGATATGCCAGGAAAATTATAGCAAGCTAGATATCTACTAGGGAGCCTGAGTAAGAGCTAGAGCAAAAAGATGAAGAGGTGACCTCTCACCCATAGTAAGAGGTCTCTTGCTTCTACATTGATGCATATATTGAGTGCACTCTGTATCTGCCAAAAGAAAAAGAGATATGCTTTCTCTTTCCTAGAACACCACATGAAGAACCAAAAATGGCCATGGAGATCCTGCAAGCACCAGGTAGAGATAGGAAGGGTTGAAAACTCTAGAAAATAAAGAACATCTTCTTCGAATTCCACAACATAGTAGGATATCCACCTGAGATTCCTAGGAGGAGCTGAGGAGGGAGTAAGAATACGAAGATGTGAGCTCCCATCCAGAGCAGGAGGTCCTCCATATATTTTATAGTGGTAGCATTGGATATTTATCTTATCAAATATTCCTCTTTCTCTAGTAGTATGCCCACATCTTCTTCCTTCTCTTCCTCTAGTAGTATGTCCACATCTTCTTCCTCCTCTTCCTCTTGAAAATTTCTAATTCTTCCATTTATCTTGTCCTTTTCCTTGGTTTCTTATACTAACACCATCTGATGAGGAACAAGATAAATTAAAAAAAAAAGGTTAAATAATAAAATATTACGTGTAATCAACTTTATAGAAAGGTATAGTTAGCATGGTAGGTAGGTACATGTTTCTATATTCTCCAAATTATATATTTTTAGATGCTCTTAGCCATGACCTCCCTATAGACCCTTCTATGGTGGTTTGTAATGCTTATAAAAATGTAACGATGCTCTATGGAATGCAATTAGGATTCAATATTGATTTTTCATTCAATAAATCGATATCAACTGATATCATTACATCAGCATTGATGTGTTTGAGAGTAGGCATTATGACAACATTATTCAATCCATGGGATAAGTGATTCATATATTCAAGACCATGAGAGAAATAACTTATTGGAATTGCTCTACTAATTTTCTTTATAGATGTACAACATTAGAAGCACTTGGTTATCATAATTTTGAACTTCTTATGGATGAGAATTATTTTAAAGTGGCGAATAATATTTTAAATTGAATTACAATGGGAAAAAACTGAAAGGGTCAATTTAACTTGAATGATTAAAATAAAAAAATCAATCAATCAACAAATAAATAAATAAAACAAAAGAATACAAAATAAAAATCACGAGTCTTTCTAGCCACAAAAAATACCTATAGATGCAACACCAACACAAATAATATTCTTCCTAAAATATTCAATGACTCAGCTATAAAATAATTTATGGCTAAGTGAAAAGTGTCCTATTATAGGTGAAGACAACAATGTCACATGCATTACTATTGATTTAGAATAAAAACAAGGTGACAACAAAACATCCACTGCCACTAGGTTAGATTCCATTGATCAACCTTTTAGAGCCTTATACCTATGTACACTTGCACTCCTCTAATATGATGGATGCCGATTATCCCACATTAATCATGGGTAGTTTTTTGTGCCTTTATTTATTTGAATTTACATCATATTGAATACAAGTGTAAAGGAGAACATGTATATAATTTTAAAACCATTGGAATATTTATTAAATATTATGTTTGACTTTCCTTTTGCTTGGAAAGACACTAATTTCTTTAAATTTGAGACATCAAATAAATAATGAGTATAGGCTTATATATACTTATTGAAAAGTATTTTCCAAATAAATAATAAAATATTACATGTAATCAACTTTCTAGAAAATTTTGGTTGGCATGGTAGGAAAGCACATGTTTCTAGATTCTCCAACCATGGATTTCTAGATTCTCTTAGATGTGACATACTTCAATATTGTTCTATGGTGGTTTGTAATACCTATAAAAATATAATTAAGCTCCATGGAATGCAATCAAGATTCAATCTTGATTTGATATTCAATAAATCCATATCACCATCACTCTTTGAGACTTTTGTGTTTGAGGCAAAAGCCTTCTCTTCACCTTCACCAAAGGTGTCTCTTAGGATTTCTTCATGTGACATAAGAGAACCAACAAAATGATAAAATTCTAATGTTATAAAATCTTTACTCTCTTCCTATTTATGACAACATGGTTCCATCTTGATGTTAGAGTTCTTAGAACTTACTTCACAACAACTTTCATCTCCATTATTTCTCCAAGTGTGGTAATTTTATTAACCACATATTTCACTCTAATGCAATATTCACTTATACTTTAATATTCTTGCCTCCTTAAGTTCTTAAAATCTCTCTTCAAGGTGTATAAATTAAACACTTTAACTTGTTCATTGCCTTGATAAACCTCTTATAGAGCCTTCCAAGCATCATAGGTTGATTTCACATCTATAATCCTTAGAAACAAGTTCTTGTATAGAGTTTATTGAATGTAGCACACCACCAAAAATACTTCTTGGCCTCCTTATTTATGTGTCTATGACTACGTGGGATAACCAATTTGTTGGCTTATCATAACTAGCATCAACAATTTTTTAGAGATATTTCATAGTCAACAACATCCTCATATTAATGCTCTAGTAGTCATAATCTTGCTCACTAAACTCTAAAATAAAAAGGAAGTTATTTTTTGCCATTATCAATGGTTAGAAATATTAGGAACTCAACCTCACTCCAAACCAAGACTAGTAATGACTCTGGTATCAAATTTGAAAACTACACTTATGTAAAAATACACTTTTACATAGTAAGTTTACATAGCAAAAAATGGCTTAGAAATTTTACACAAAAGTAACAACACTATGTAAAATTAGTTTACATAGTAGGTCCTAATTTTTTTTACAATTACACTTTAGGTGCAAATCCCATAGTTACATTTTAGTTACAATTCCACAATTACATATTCTTAGCTAGGAACGTACATAGTTATACTTACAATCTTGAATATGCATAGCTATGTTTTTTATTTTATTTTTTTTAAATAGTGGGAATGAAAGTTTTGCTTATCATCAATTTATAATGATCACTTGGTAATTCCCTAGTAAATAAGATTTACCACATAGTAAATTCTAGAGTTATCATAGTAAAAATAAGTTATGATTGATAAAATTGGAATTACCATGGTAAAAATAAAAGCTTCTACTCCATGGTAAATTCAAAAGTTACTATAGTAAAATTAAGGAGGGCGAAGATTCAAGGTTCAAATCTTAGGCCTCGCCGGACTAAACACTTGTCCCTTTCCTGGTGCTTTCAGTGGCGTAAAAGGTTTAAAATGATTGTGGCATGGTGGTTATAGGGGCGGACTACACGAAGATAGGTGTGGTGGCTTATAGGGCAGACAATGCAGAATACTGTGGTGGCCATAAAAATCTAGACAACCTACCAGGATTCGTGGTGGATACCGATTCCACCATGTAAATTAAAAATAAAAATAAAAAAATAAAAAATAATAATAAATAAAACCAAATTTATTGGAGAGGTACTATAGACACCAAAAATTGACCCATCCAAATGAATTAATTTTCGCTTAGATGCCTAAGAAGCCTCTCAAAATTTTTAAATGCAATTTTTGAGCCCATAAACCCTTAGTTTTGAGCCCTTCCTTCATCCTTAGCAAATTGGCGATCCTCTAGGATGGACCATGAAATCGTGTAGCCTACTTTATTGGTGCTACTACCGTTAATGAATTTATGGTCTAGATTAGTGGATCATGAAATTGGTTGATGGTTCTTCCTACTTAGTTTTGAAAGTGTCACTTGTGACTTCAAACGGTCACTTCCACAAATTTATGATTGATCCTTATGGATCATAAACTTGCATTCTCGATGCAAAGGACCCAAATCATAGAGTCCTTGTCCACCTTGGGTTTTGGTGTCCTTTCTCTACGATCAACTCCATAGGTACCTTCCCTCTTATTTTCTAAAATTTCAAATTTAATCCATCCTTCTTTAATGTTTTTCCCTCTCTCATTCCATTCCTTAAAAAACCCTATAAGTAGAGGCATTGGGATCCCATTTGAACAACACACTCTCAAGCTAACAAAAACTCTCGCTAATTAAATTATGAAGTTCTCAAGCTTTGCATCATTTCATATGGTTCCTTGGAGGGATTGGTAGTCTTATCTTAGAGGAACACTCCTCTATTAGTTGTTTCCTCTCTTCTCCTTATTCTATATTCCTATTTTGTTTTTTATTTTATCATTTTTGTTATCATAGATTTTTATTTTGCTTCAACTTTTAATCTTACCTTTTGTTCTAACTATGTTGTTTAGGTCCTTGTGCAGTTGTAGGTAAACCCTAGGATGGTCTTCTTTTAGCTTTATGTCCTTGAAGAACATTAATCAACCTTCCTTTTGTCTTGGTATTTCTATTAGCATGAATTTATGGTCGACCAGTATTGAACATAAATTTAGTGAAAAGACTAGAGGATTGGAATCTTACCTCCTAGTCTATATTTATTTGTTTCCTAAGTTCGTTTCCATCCCTTCAGGCCTAAAAAATATTTACAAAATATAGTATTCCATCCTTATCATCCTTTATATGTTGATAGGGTGAAGTTTTAATATTCTATTATAGGGAATGAATTAGGTAGGAGCCAAATATTGCCTAGGTCCTCCCAGTCCCCTTTTGTTATTTTCCAAAAACAACTAGATCTCTTTGTAGTCTATGCCAAAAAACATGATTTCATGGCCTATTCATAAGGACCACAAAATCAACTCTATAGACTTGGGGGTAAGTTTATCCTCCATAATTTTGCTTTCTCTCTATTCTCCCTAATCCCTTTAGTTTTTGTAACTCACACCCTATTTAGATTTAATTTGTAATTCATATTTCCCTACCCTTGAACTATAGTCTATCCTTTAGAGCACAAATTAAAGGTCTAGACTTATAGACCATAAAATTGGTTTGTTACTCTTGTTCTTCTTCCTACAAATATTTCCTTTTTTTTCTTTGTTTTTATCCCTTTCTACACCTCTTTCAATTTTATGCTCTGCTCTTTCTGAGATGAATCTAACTTGCTACAAAATATCATCAATTTGATGCTTGTTTTCAGTCATCTAAAGGACCCATGATACTTGACTAACTACCTTGCAATATCAATATCCATAGTGGCCTAACCAAGCCCCCAAACACTAACTCCAAACTTGAATTTTTCCCATTTTTTAGGTGTTCACTTGAATGTACAGTTGCTAATTCCAAGGCCTAAAATTGGACTCACGTTTAGGTCTATAGGGCATGAAATTAGGATAACTATTAAAATAAATTAATTTTTAAATTAGTCTTTAGGTTTGATTTCAAATTAGGTATCTATTTCTATCTACTCTATTTTTATTTTTTGTTTGTATACACAATAGGAAAAGGACTAAAAGGAAATATAGTTTCATTCTCAAGTCACCTAATACAAAGGGAAATAAAAGAATCTAGTTAATTTGATTTGTTTATCTCCTTTTCCTTTAGGCATTTGAAGATAAATTTACATATAGATTGCATTAGGCTAGTTTTATTTGTGCATTCCCTTGCCTCATTTTTTAAAAGAAAATATTTAGTTTTATGCCTTAGGACTAATGTCATTCAATATAAAGAGTCATATTATGCTAGTTTTGTATTCTTTCACAATTTATTTTCTTTCATATTTGTTAGATACCATCTTTCTAATTAGTTAGCTCTAATTTATTAAAATAAAACCAAACTTATTTGTTTGTAAAAAAAAATCAAACCCCCACACAGACTTGGAGTGAGTCTTTAAAGTCCTCCTAGTGAACCCCCAAAAACCTAAATGAACTACACCAAAATTAAGGTGAGGATAAAACCCACAGATATTTTAGCCTTGATGGATCTTCTAAGATATTCATGGGCACCTCCTTATATTTTCATGAAACTGACATGAAAACCACCTTATAAACCTTGTTGAAACCCTTCACATAATTAAAAGATAATTTTTTTTAAACTTAAGTAAGACCACTTAATTTTGTTTTATTATATTATATCACTAACCAAGATTTAATAATTTGTGCCTTCAAGTCATCATGGTAATATTGATACTAAGTCTTTTATCCAAGCAAGATTGATTCTCGTATCATTTCTAGTCTAGTACCTTAAAATGTTTCCCTTGTGTACAACCATGTATATTAGGGAGAATCTAGTCACCTTAGTGCCAATGGGTATATCAAGGTGGTGGATATATCGACCAAGTTTAGGTATATTGAGAGATCCTCTTGAGGTATACTAGCAAGTTGAAATCAATATTAATAGCCTTTCTACCTTTCCTTAATCAAGAGTAGATAGTTTTAAAATTAGAATCTTCTCTTTAACCATGCCTCCTAATCTTCGAAGCAAGAAGAGGATTTTAGATCCAAATGAGAATATCTTATGAAGTGATAATGATCAGCTTGATAGAAAAAAACTAACATTAAATATGATGATGATACCTCAAATAATGATAATTATGATCCTATATAATGGCCTCATGGCCAAATAATCTTTAAATATCATGATCATATTATGAATTTCTTAAGGTAAAATAAGCACATCATGGCTAAAATTCTAGAAAGGGATATCCACTTCAATGAAGTTGGACCATCCAACCATCAACAAGTTTCTCATCCTAGTTCTATGCCTCTTCATAATTCTCATCATAATCCTTTGTTTCAACAATCTCCTCTAAACCAAAATATCAACCCATTTTCTAATCCAACTTATGCTACCACAACCACAACTAATGTTGGAGGAATATCTCAACCACCTCCAACTAATAGTATTCTTCCCAATCATAATCAATTTTATTCAAATAATCATAATAAAAATTATTCTTTAGTTAATACAAATGCTTCCATTCCATTTAATATCAATAATTATTCTTCTCTTCCACCAAATACTCATTATGTTCCTCCACAAGATACTACTCAACATCATCCTTATCATAACCCTTATAACAATAATGTGAATACTTCAAATATGAACCAAGACCCATTTTAAAATCCTATGACAAATAATTATAACCCACCATTGGTTAATTTTGGAGTAAATATACCAAAAACCCAACCTTTGACATTGCACAACAATAATCCAAAGATTCAAAATATGACCTTTCTAGTGAAACAACTTGCTCAAATAATATATAGAATTCGAGCACTTAGTTTCACCTATTCTTATAAAGATATGTGAAATCAAAATTTGGATCCTATAGTGGCATGTCACTCATACCCTAAGATTTTTTGCGTACCCCAACTACCAATTTATAGGGGTATAGAAGATCCAATAGAACACATAAGAATATTTTGAACAACTTTCCATGACATCTCTTATGGTGATATGTATTATTAAAAACATTCCCTAAGATTCTTGGAGGGTCAACCTTAGAATGGTATTATCAAGTACCTTGCCACTCTCTTAGAAACTTTGAAGAAACTGTTGAGTTGTTTGTCCACCATTTTGGTGCATATGTGGAGAAAATAGTAAGTCTCCAAGACCTCTACCTTCTCATGCAAACCAAAGATGAAATATTTTTGGAATTCTTGTGCTTTTACATTTTAAGAATAATAAGTAACTCTAAATTAAGAGGAGAAAAAATTATATGACATTGATTTTATAAAAAATTAGGGAAAACATCCAGAAAAATATATGATTTTGTAGATGAGGTTATGTTCTAAACTATAAAAATATACAGGAGGTACTTAAAATTTTAATAAAATTTATATAATTATTAAAATTTTAAAAAGGAGGTCCATGGTTCAAATCTAATGAAGGGTAATATTATACATTATGCTTCAATAACCAAATTATAGTCGGATAATAACATCCTCCATGAGGATCATCCCATATGGTCCATGACTCATGAATGTTAAAAAATCCTTTACATTACACTAATAATATCACTAAATATTAACTATAAAATGGAACAAATTTTATCGTGAAGCTTTGTCAACTATAATAATATTTAAGAATAATACTCTTAGTAAAAAATAAGTAACGAAGATTCATAACTTATACATCATAATTATCTTCCTATGGATAGTTTAATCTTATGTATCCTTCTAAATTTCACATAGCATAATATAACTAGTATGCCCTTGTAGGTTTCTTTGCATGTCTTCTAAACTAGATGTGGTGTATTTTCATACTTAGTTTTATGCATAGGTAACCTATGTTTGTTATTTTTGTCTTTTTATTATTGTTCCGTTCATATCATAAGATAATATGTGGGTCTGGAAAAAGAATTATGCCCAAGTTATATGTAAATGATAAAATATAAAGCATACATTAAATGTTAATATTGAATAAACCTCTCATACTAATATTATTTCTTGTTCTTTTACATTTTCAGAATCATAAGTAACTTTAAGTTAAAGAGAATAATAAATTATATAGCTTTGTTTTTATAGAAGAGTAGGAAAGCATTAAGATATATATGTATGCTTTTGAAGGTGAGGTTATATTTCATATTATAAAAATATAAATGGGGTATTTAAAAATTAAATAATTATTAAAATTTTAAATAGAAGGTCCATTGTTCGAATCTAACAAAAGATAATATTGTACACTATGCGTCAATAACCAAATTTTAGTTGGATAAATAACATCTTTCTTGAGGATCATCCCATATGATCTATGACCAGGTGGATGTTGGAAACTCCTTTACTTTACATCATAAATATAATTAAATGTAAACTACAAAATAAGGAAATCTCAACAAAATTAATAAAAGTTTAGTTAACATGAGTAGATTTTTAGACTTCATGCATATATAATAATTTATGAATAAATATTAATTAATTTTTCTTCTTTTATAATAAACATTATGTTTCAAAAATATGTGCATAAATTAAAGGGAAGGAAGTAAAAATTTTATGTAATATTTAATGTAAATATGATCCAAAAAAATTATAAAAATATATTGCTTAATTTTAAATTTAAATAGTCATACGTTGATCATAATTAACATTAACGACCACTCTCATAGTTAAATATAAAAATATAATGAAAATGTTTTTTTTTTTTATTAGGTAGTAGAAGAGGTTTTGAAAAGGATCCTTGAACCTTTTACAAACTAGAAGCTAAAGCTTCCAAATATTAAACCAAAAAGAAACAAGCATGGAACTGTCCCACCTAGGGGATCCAACAACAAGTTCATATCCAAAACAAAAAATAGTAGAATCAAGAAGAGAGGAAAAGGAACTAAAAGAACTAAGAGAACAAAAATATTTCTTCTTAATCCTTAACTTCATCATCCTCATCAAGTTCCTTTCCCACCTTTAAATATTTCTAGTCCCATTGGATCCATTCCATCATCATGAGGACCTTTTTAGCAAATGAGAATTGAAGCTAAAAGTCTCTATTTGGAGTGACCATTTAGGCCTCTTATGTTCCAAGAGAGAATCTTCATTTGTAGATTTTGGATTTAATTTTATTTCCCCCACCAAAGGATGGGGAAGGTTGAGATCTAAAGGAAGCTACACTTATCTATTTTTCATAGATACATTTCCCTCCCTCCATTTTCATAGATACGTTTCCCTCCATTTTCAGAATCAATTACAATCTATTGGCTATATTTGTTTTTGTTTCCCTCTTTCTCATATCTTTATTAGAAAGATTACCAACTTTACTACCAACTTTAGGTTCCATGCCCACATCAATTCTTCCCTTTATTTGACTTCATATTTTTGGACATGTGGAGACAAGGTCTTTCCCCATATTAGACTTTACTTTAGAAGACTCTTTTTGAGGTTTTGAAACCTGAGATTCAACTATCTTGGAGAAAGGGGTATTTGAATTTAAAAATGTTTCTTTCAATTTTAGGAAAATGAGAGATTAGAGTGAGAGATTTGAAAGAATTTCGATTGAGAGAATTTATAAGAAGCATTTTAGGGGAGGGGAACAAAGAACAAACTTGGGTATCTTGTTCCTGGATTTCACCTTCCTCTTCAAAGGGAGAAACTTACAAGACTTGTTGAACCTTGTTTGCTTCTAGGAGAGAGGAAGGAGATTTAGCAATCACAAGAAATTCAAAGCCAACTTGTCCTTCCTCAACTTCAACATTAGAGCTATCAACCATGTCCTTAGAAATACCTTGTACAGACTTACCTTCAACATCTTTCTTCGGCCAAACTTTCTTCTGAGGTTTTCTCATAGAGGGACATATGGTTGTAAGATGCCTTGTTTTCTTACAATTTGAATAGAAATCAGGTCTATTTTCACATTCTATAGATTGAAACCAAGAGCCAACATAAGAGATGGGCTGGATGTAGCTTGAGAGGTTTGCTTTGAGATCTACATTGATACACATCCTTGCAAAAATCATCCTTGACTTCCCCCTCATAGCAAAATCAATCAAGATGAGATCTCCCACAACCTTGGGAATTCCTCTTAAAATATCATTGTACCACATATGAAAAGGGAGACCAAATTTTTTGACCCAAAAAGATACCGAGTATCAAGATTAAAGTCAATCCCCCATTTCCTTAAAAAAAAAAAAACTCTTACAATAAAACCATGATCCTCCACCAAGAAGATGCCTCGTATCATCTTCACACATCAATTTAATGAAGAAAAAGCTTCTAAAAAGGCCATAATTTCCATAGGGCCTTGCGGTCTCCATTTAAAGCAAGCCCTCTTCCTGATGGAATCAATGTTCAATCGAACCCCACGAATTTACCCATAAGATTAAAAGCACGTTGATTCATATTGAACTTCAAGAGTTCCGCAGGAATGCGCAACTTCCTTTGAACCAGATTAAAATAAAAAAAAAAAACTCTTGAAGAAACCTACCTACCGAAAAAGTTTGAGACAACTATTCCAAAAATTCACGCCTTCTAGATCAAAGGGCAAGTAGAGGTTATGCAGGCCTCCACCTTCCTGCTCGTCACCTTCCCCTCTCATTTATTTCAAATTCAACTCGTAAAAATGTTTTATAATACTTTAAAAATTTCAATATTTTAAATCAAATCCGCTTGCTTGATCCTTAGGTTATTACAAAAGGGTTATTTAAGGAGAGAACTTATAATAAAAAATTATTAATATGAACTTTTGAATTTTCATCGAACACACGTAATAATATTGGATGCTTGAAATGTATGCGAAAGTATATACCTTTTATATAACACATTAAATAATTAGATCAGTTATTAAATTTTTTCAACTCTTACGTTTCATTGACTTTCACCTACTTATAAGGTGGTTTCAGCATTTACCCGTAATTTATATAAGAACTTAGTACCAGGACAAATATTGTCAAAAGCACATTAACTTTTAATC
This sequence comes from Wollemia nobilis, assembly GCA_028583015.1. Taxonomy (NCBI): domain Eukaryota; kingdom Viridiplantae; phylum Streptophyta; class Pinopsida; order Araucariales; family Araucariaceae; genus Wollemia; species Wollemia nobilis. Next base: position 6,332,096 of record JAQPPZ010001050.1, on the reverse strand, counting down.
TCTTTACTTATATAACTTATTATTAAAAAAATACTCTCTCCATCGTCATTTAAATAAATTAGCCTTACCTAATCTTAGTCTGCTTGCCTTACATTCATCTAGACGAGTTCCAAATTTCTACAACTCAGCCTTACCTAATCTTACTCTGCTTGCCTTACATTCATCTAGACAAGTTCCAAATTTCTACAACTCATGACTTCGTTGACATTAAAGATGGCACGTGGTTTCAGCAGTTATACATAATTTTTTAAATGATATTACACATAAGAACTTAAAACTATATATACTTATGTGGTATAAAATTTTTATAATGTTTAGTGAAAAAACTTATATGGACTCTTTTTTTAAGAGGTTCAAGGTTTCCAAGGTTCAAACAGCCGTCTGGGTGAACGTGGTCCGCGCTACCAGGGTTTTCCATTTCATAGTAGGCGGTCCGAATCCCGTATCCCTAAAGGTTCACTGTCACTCACTGGATTATAGATAGAGAGCGTTCCTTACCCCTTATCCCAGTTCTTTCATAAGTGGGTAGGCGACTCCCTATCGATCGCTCTCCCCTCTATTTCAAGAGGGGGTGAAGTCCTCTCTATTTCAAAGGTTGTGAAAGAAGATGAACCTGGATAATTGAGAGCACGGTGAACGTATGAGGGGTGACAAATTTTGGACCTTCCAAAAAAGACCCTAACAGGAACCTAGACATCTATTACATAACACAAATATCTTCTTCAATACATAGTAGTGGTTATGCGTTAAATTTCCTATTAATAAATGTAACTTTAAACTTTACAAAAGATCATGATTGAAAGAAAATCACACTAACTAAAAAAATTAAAACATTATATAAATTTTATTAATCAAAACGTCTATAAATTTGATTGATTCTTTTTCTTATAAGAAAGACCTCGCTCTCCAATACCAAATACCTGATTATATTCTGCACCGTTGCAAGCCATGGCAAAGTTAGTATCCCTTTATCAGAAGGGGCATCATATTGGGAGGAAGGCTGATGAGAAGTCTGTTTATCCGATCACTTCTCCAAGTGAATGCATAGATGGATCAACAGAGAATGGAGTGGCTCGTATCAAGATCTTGGTTTCTGCTAAACACTTGTCTGAGCTGCTTTCTGGAGACAACACCCAAGAGGCCGTTACGGCTTTCTTACTTAGGCAAAAAAAGGAACAGTAGTCTCTGTCAGGATACTATATTAGTAAAGGTTTTTGGATTTATATTGTCAAGACTTAAGTTTGAAGAAGATGGTTGGTTTTTGTTGATTGTTTAAATATGTTTAAAAAAGTTCTTATATAGGTCATCCCTTCAGGTAGGGATGGAAGACTTATGTTTATGAAGACTCTAGAACACCCTGATTCCCCTCTTCACGGCTGTAACTGGGTAATTTTCTATTAATTTCACGAGTTCATTTTGAACACAGACATGAATATAACAATATGGCAATCTGTGATACTTCCGCACAGGATTACTGTTCTTTTTTCCCTCACAGTGAAACCCGCGTCCAGGAGGAAATGTTTTTTTTATGTTGGTTTTTAGTTCAATTCAAGTATGCATGGTTTGCACTTTCAATCACTTTATTTAAAAAAACACAAAAAAGCAAATATAATGTTCTTCAATCGAATATTTAACATAAAAAAACATTGTATTATTTATATTTATATATATATATATATATAATATGAAAAGTTTTTATGTTTTTTTTTCTTTTTCTTTTATTTTTTAAAATGTTTTATTAATGAGTTTACTTTTACAGTATCCTCATATGCAACCCTAATTCTTGTAACTTTCATATTTTATAAACATTTTTTTCTCACTATTCATGTTGTGCAAAAGACACATATTCGTTTCCATGTCTTTTGAGGAATTTCTCATTTCTAGCTTTTACATCTAATATTAGTTGTGCTATAAGCAATTTTTCCTTTCATTTGATGTTTGCATCTAGGTTTTTTTTTGGGGGATGTTCATAGTTTACGTTGAACTTGTTGATATATAACTATTTTTCCTTCCTAAATTTTTAATCCATGTGATATTTAATTTTTTTATTGGATTTTGGGACCTCATTAAAATTAATGCTCCATTTTTCATCTTCTTGTTGTTTTTTTTCATCTATGTGTATTTTCTTCTATCCAATATTTTTTAATTACTTATTTTGGCAACCATCTTCCATTCTTTGTATTTTATTTAGGTACCTCACTAGTCATATCATAGCTTCTACTTCTAGTGGAAAAGTTTCTATTTAGCAAGTAAAATCTCATATGAGACCGATGTTTTAATTCTAAAATTATTTGTAATCAATCACTTTGAGTTCTTTCTATTTATCTCCATTTAAAATTTGATGTATTGCTAGTTCACACCCTACACCCATACAACACTACTGGAATAACTAATAATATGAAAAAAACCCATACAACACCACTTCAACTAACAACCTAAAAAAAAAACTTAATAGTTTTTCAATCCCATAGTTATACTTTTTTGCCCCTATTTAGCAATAAGTAGAGTTCCCTCCATCTTGCTTGTATTTGTTGCATCCTACATATTCCTTAATTGAGTTTGCTTTAAAAATCTAACCCAAGATATTTGTATTCTATTACCACCTCTAAAGGATTTCCTTCAAATAAAATAAATACCTTTTTTTGCTCTCTTCAAGTAGAAAATACCATAATTTTAATCTTGTTAGTGTTTACCTATATCCAACTTCTTTACAAAATTGCTCTAGAAAATCTAGATGTTCTTTCAAAATTTCAAGTATCTTGGAAATCAATATCAGGTCATCAACATAGAAAAGAAGTTTTACTACATAATTAGTCAATTGTATTCCCTCTTCTCCCATCCTTTCTACCCATTCCTTCAATTTGTCAATGTAAAGGCCAAAAAAAGTAGGTAACAATGGAGGACTTTGTTTCACTCCAATATCACTCCCAAAAAATTTTTATAGTCCTTCTAGGATTTTTATTTTTACCACCACTTACTCATAAAGTCCGTGTATAGTTGTTTATAGTTGGTTGGTATGCCAGTTTATTTTATTTTTTCTAAACTTTACCTATAGGTATTATGTCAAAATCCTTTTTAAATTCCATAAAACAAAAATGCACTTCTACTTTTTCATTCCATATCCTCTCCATTAGGTTCCTCTAGTGATTTATTACTACACTAGGAAGGAGGAAACACTAGAAAATTTTTGTAAGATGGCCTTAGATGGAAAAGAGAAGGTAGATAAGTGTGAGCAAGATATTTCACTAGAAGTTCTAAAAATTGGAATGCGAAGAAATACGCTAAAATAAAATCTCCTGAGATAACCAAGTCCTGATTAGAAATCATTGATGGATTTGATAGCTCCACTAAAAAGAAGAAGACAAAATTTTTGATGAAAGTCGAGCCTTAGAGACTACAATTGCAAGAGCAAAATATCTAGAAATCAAAGGTTTTGCAAATTTTGATAGAAGAAAAAATTGATGAGTTCTAACAATTGCAAGCTTGATAGTTGAAGCATACAAAAATATCTAACAAATGCCACACCATCTAGGTACACCTCCAAAATGCAATAGTTGAGATCATAAAGAAAAAAAATTTCAAATCCATCTACCTGCATAGTAGATGCCTAACAAAGTCCAAATAAACAGCTAACGTATTAAGACAATAGCATGAGAAGCCACAATTAGAGCATCATCGAACCTGTAACATTGGTTGTAGAGATATCATACACTCAAATTTTGGGAGTTCCTAGGATTAGGTGGTAGTAGTAAGAGTAGGAGCTCATCTAAAGAATTAGAACTATTCAACATTAATGGGCTCAAATCCCAAGATAAAAAAGGAGCTAACATATTTAATTAAGGTAAAACTCAACATAAAGGCATAGTCAACCTTGAAATCTCTACACAATTGGAGCAAAAATATCCCTAGTTATAATCTGTAAATAGCAGTAGTCTTAGCTCTATAAAGGATCAACAAGTTTGTATAAATTTATGTATTTATAGTTTGTATAAATTTATGTATTTATAGTTTGTATAAGCTTTCTCTTCATTCCTTTTGTATAGTAATACATGGATTTCTGAGTGGTCTTGGAGGCAATCGAACTCCTACTCATGGCATAATATTTTGTAATATTTTTTTGCATGTATATATAATACATACTAGAGGCCTATACGTTTACTTTAAGTCCATTTATGTATCTAATGCCCTAAGTTATCTTTTTTATGTGTGTGTGTGTGTGTGTGTGTTTATATAGTTTTGTGCTTTTATATGTTGAGGAAGTGTTCACTTTGGTACATTACGGTCAGAGTTGTTGTATAGGGGTATATTATTTGAAATTATATGTATCGATGCAATATTAGATTAGGATTTTAATTGTACTTGTATTTGTTTTTCTTTATCTTACCCTTTCCTCCCAAGCTTTTATATTAGGAAGTGCACACCCAACATCACATATTCTAAAGGATCCAACCTTTGTTAAAATCTTGGAGGCCCTTGACTGAGCCAAACCCTATGCTCTCGAGAGAAGCCCTACTATGTCGCTCCATGTGAATGTAGACACCAAAACAACACCAATCCGATTATGTGACTGCAAACACTGATCGCATTGACACACACAGCCCCAAGGGCAGCCTGCAGAGGTTAAACAGTGGTCCTAACCACTCTCACAACAGTTTTGGGAAGTCAGAGATCAATTTGGCACCTTCTAGGCACTTTGCTCAGAATTCATCCCTCCCTGGGATGAATTCAAAATGGGATCCGTCCTCCCCTGGGATGAATTCACAATCCGCTCCAGGGTGGGACGAATTCTAGGTTTGATGGGCAAAAAGTCAAATCTTGACAAATGGCAGCTCAGATACGCCACTTAACGCTTCCTTCATAGCACGGGAGTGTGCGTGAGCGTTTTCGAGCGTAAGAGGCTATTACAAGGGCAGTCATGAAGTCCCTATTTAGGGAGGAATCTCCCTCCCCCTGGGAAGGCATGATTGCCAAGTGGTGCCTCTGCATACCCAATTCAAGAGACCTCCAGGTCTATAAATTGCTGATTTTCCTCACCCTAAAATATACAGATGAGCATTTTGGAGCAACGAAGTGCTATTGTTTTGCTTTCACACCTATTCCCCTTTTGAATTGTGCCTTTCACATCCTTGATCTCTTTTGGAGAAGAGGTCATTGGGTGGTCATTGGAAGCACAAATCCGGAACCAAACCCGACATTTGGCCACAGTATCCCACCCAATTTGCCGACAACACATTAGAAGAGATTTTGGACCCATCCCCAGTGGATTGGTTCCGAAATCAAGTTCCAACGATGGGCGGCCTGCCTGGGTGCCCCCGCACTACTGCGAGCCTAATCTTCCTTTTTAGGAACGATTGGGGATTCATGGTAGATTATTCTTTTTGTCATTTGTTTATTTTGCATTCCATATTATGATGCTTATATAGCTTGTAATTTCGATTTCATAATGCTTTGATCAAATCTTATCATGTTTTATTGCTTTTTTTGTCCTCACTAACTTGCAAGTAGAAGCATCAAATTCCCGTTGATGGAGGCCAAATTGGGGAAATATGACCATCTGGGTCTTCCCAAAATGCCTCCAATTAGCTAACCCCAAGTTTGTAGGTCTTTTGGAGCTCCCTAGATGCAACATTTGGGGTAGTATCACTTCGGCGCTTTGTTGCAGGTGAATTCGTTCTACCCCGAAGCGAATTACAGTCGAATCCGTCCCACCCCAGAGCGAATTTGAATCAGTGAGGAATTTCCCAACTGTTCCTTTTGCAATTCTTTCTTGGTGATGTTTCTATGTCCTTGCCAAGTTTTCATGTCATTTGGATAAGTTTTAGTTATAGTTTAATTCACTTTCTCATCTGCTTATTGTAGGCTTGAGGATTGCATGCTTTGTCTTATTTGTAAGTGCTACTAACGGTTTCTTGTTCCTTTGAATGCAAGGTCTAGACATCGGAGGAGCAGCAAGGAATCAACACTCGTATACACAAGCGGCGGTGACGTTTGGTCCGCCCATCTTACATGTGGGCACGCGGAAGAGGGATGGCTTTCCATTGATGTGACCAAGAGACAAGTTTGATGCTCCTCGCCCCTAAAAAGGGAGGAAGCAAATTGTAACCGAATTTGAAATACATCAATAAAAGAAGAGGGTTGTTTCATTCCATTTGGGTTCCAATTTGTCTACACTTTCTCCATTTTATGCATTTTTAATTCGTAGCATCAAGTTTAGTTTCGTTCTTGCATCATGCTTGGAGCTTTTCCCTTTTTGTTTTCGTATCCTCATGCTTTCAGTGAAGAATGATCTACCACATTTTCCTAGTCCACTCCACATTTGGTGGCCAAGATAATCAAAGAGGACAACAATTTAATGACATACCTAGTGGGACTCATTGATTTATCTTGGGTTCCATAATTACAACAACAAATTAGGATTAGAATTTTGTGAGGGTATCTACCTATATCTACTTGTTGAAGCACTTCAAATTAACCTGACAACTCTACTAAAAAATAAATATCCAAAAGAAGCCAATGTGAAGTACACTAGATTAAGACTTTGGTGAAGACCTTAGTGTATCTACCCCTAAAGCACAAACTGTATTCACTTTATAATTTTTTTTAATTCAAAGGAGTCATGGGACTAAGCATGGCCACTCTACCACCTATATTATCCCCTTCCTAGGAAAATAGAAACTTTTAAGATCACTGTTGTATATCTTACCAGAATACACTTGAAGGCCCAATAACCTTGTTGCACTTGCAGGAGATGGTCTTCATATGGTAGGTAAAAATATTATAGATCAGGATGTGGCTCTTAGATTTTTGGTAGCTTTAGTCTAAGTAGAAGCCTTTCAATATTTTAATTCTCTTCCCCTACATTCAATAACCGATTAAGATCAACTTGTTGCTCTCTCGATAAAAGAATTTTAAAAGGGAACTACTAAAACAATAGACCAAACCAATTAGGATGATTATCAGGTTCATAATAAGAATAAATAATAGATATCAACATCAATTCCTCCATAACAAGAATCTACAAGTTTGACTAGGGATAATAATCTTGCAATGGACAACAATGTGGAGGAACCGACTTCCTAGTATGGCCCATATCTAGATGCACCTACCATTCAAATTTTCTCTAGAGAAAAGTTTCAACCAACTATACCCACCTCAAGCAAAGATAAAATAGATGATCATGGTTGGACCTAGTCCTCTATTTTTAAGATATGAGATTTGATCAAAATTTGGTGGTTTTGCTTGCAGGTACAGAGTTTTTGGATGCGAGACTGCTGTTCGTTCCAGCCTGAGGCAGATACAGGTCTGTAATTCATGCGGATACAGGTTTGTAATTCATCCTTTCTAGGGACAAATTGGAATCCACCTGACCTTGAGATGAATTCATTACTATAATTCGTTCCTCCCTAGGACGAATCTCTATCTGCGCACTTTCAGGATGAAAACTCAGAACCAACAGATTTGGGAAGAGGTGAGGTAAGAACTCTGAACTTTTCCTATCTTTTTTTGTTTTCAATTTTCTATTTTTCGTAGATTACTTATTTTCTTAGGGAAAGTAGTTCTCCTTTGCTATTTGCTTGTTTCATTTTGCAAAAATAAAAAGAACCCCACACATCACATGGCATCATAAAAACCAAGGAGCTGGTTGTAAAACCCTGGCCCTTGATCAAGACCAACGGTGGATTTCATCACCACCTTGGCTTGATTTTTGCATCCATTTACCCCGATTGTCACTATTGCTCAACGTAAATCCTAACGAAAGCTGATCGAGTGTCGTTGGGGTGATTCCCAGCACACGAGGATAAGTCTTCTATGGTAGGTGTCATAAACAGGACAATCCCCCTTCCATACCGCCTACGTTCCACGTACCATCTACTCTCACGTACCTACAGTTTCCCTCACGTAAGGGCGGTTATATAGAGAGGTTGGTATAACGGCCTGGCAATGATATATTGAAGGGGCGACCATTTATGGGAGTCATAAGAGCCATCATTTGCATTTACACATTCTTTACAAAAACCTTCAAAAACAAAAAATAAAATAAAAAACACACTAAACCAGGTTTAGGACACACTCTCAATCTTTAAATGAGATAATCACCATTTGTGTATGTGTGTGCTCATTTCTGTTTAGTGTACCATAAAAAAAAAATCATAAAAGAGATAAAATCTACATAGCTTGTAGGAAAGCACCACCATGGGGTACACACGTAGCCAAGCCCAATCAAGGGTGGAAGCTGTAGAAAGTGTACAAGGGGGCACAAGTCGCCTCTGCTATAGCCCTAAGGACTGTCATACCGCCTTGGTGGTCTAACCCGCAAGAGAGTCTGCATCAATCCATGTCAATATGGAATTATAGGGACACCCCTTTGGGGAACACGCCTGTCTATCATAGCCCCTTTCGGGAAGAGTCCTTACACGTGGCACTCAACATAGATAAAAGGGCTCCCTTAGAAGATTGATATGAGTGGCCATCGTGCGATGAAGTGCTGGAATGACAGAGGGTCCATGAGGAGAGGCCTCAAGATTATATCATCCCTCCATTGCCTCCTCTCACTGTTAGAAATAATAGGACAAATCCGGAGCACAAGGCTCCTCTGGCAGGGTGAGCCAACTCCGCCTGCCCCTTTCACACTTATGAAAGGGAGAATGAGGAAGACCTCTATCTTCCTAAAGAGCAATATATCGTGTGGGAGCAATGCGCCTCTGCACCTGCTATTTACCAAAACCATCCTTCGAGGCCAGAGCCTCGAGTAAATGCCGCCAACCTCGATAGGGGGAAGTGACCTATAGAGATCTTGGATCACTGTGACCGAGATAAGTGCATGGGAGAGGCATCTAGGCCTCTGATACTCAAGATGGCAAAATAGATTAACCTGGCAGTCGCTAGACATGCTGCCCGCCAAGCATAGATTACGTAGCTTGAGCAAGATCAATAGCAACTAGAGCATTTATATCGCCTTAGTAAAGAGTGCATTAGGTGCCAAATAGATGAGCTATTGCATAAAACCATGCTAGAGAGGGTTCTGACCCCTCACACCCAAAGGGCAGAACCATATGAGAGGCGTAACCCCTTGGTACGAGACAGGTCCCCATGACCTCACCAAGCATTGCCTCCAAGACCTCCTAGACCTGAACAGGAGGCCACTCCCTGAAACAATGACAGGCTCCCTCCACGGGGACCCACTCATGGTCATAGGTCTCACCTAGAGACTCCTCAAGAAGCCTATGAGGAGTATGAACAAGAAGAAGAGCGGGCCGAAACGCCCTATCAAGGCGGAGGGATTGCTATCCGGCCACATTTCCACAGGCCTCAAGTCTCTCGTAACCCACAACAAAAGTAAGTTAGAGATGAAGAGATTAAGTCTTTCGATGCATATAAAGCACTGCTAGAATGTTTGGAGTCTGTGGAAACCAAAGCTACTGGGTCCCAAAAGCCCACGTTACGTCAACTCCGTAGTCATCCAATGCATCCGTCGGTGCCTGCACCCCCTTATCTCGAGCACTTTAAGTTGCCTCAGCTAGCAATATTTAAAGGTGAGGAGGATGCCCAAGAGCATGTGACAAGGTTCTTGAGCCAATGCTTTAGCATTTAGGACAATGATGCTTTGTTGCTGAGAACCTTTATAACCACATTCGTAGGCCCCGCCTCGGATTGGTTCACCCAATTACCGAAGCACAGCATCAACAACTTGGATCAGTTAGTGGATGCGTTCCTCGAACGCTTTGCCTTCAACACCAAGAAGAAGGCGTCACTAAGTGATTTGGCCAGCCTTAGGCAGTATGAGGAAGAGACTATGGCGGCCTACGGGAATCGGTGGAGGACTTTGCTTTCCAAGCTACCCTACCTTCCCCCTATGTCCGACCTTACATAGATGTTTTTAAGAAGTTGTTTGAGATTGATCTCTGTGCTATTACAGCTGCAGCAATATGCCACCTTAGAAGAGGCTCTGGCGCAAGCCAAAATCATCGAAGATATCAAGATACAGGATGGCGAGATCGCAAAACCTAAGAAAAAAGAATGGAACAAAAACACCAAAATAGGGACTACGCAACAGAAACCCACCACGGTCAACCAAGTTGCTATAAATGTTCCTAAGCCTGCACAAGAAATACATCCACAAAAGGCTAACTATCAGGCAGTGCCCCCTAACAATTATGAAAGAGAAAACCAGAAACAGGGGCAAAATCAGTAGCGTCGCCCTAGGCAACAGTTTACACCCTACACGGAGTCTAGGGACTCCCTATTTGACTGCTTGTCAATGGAAAATTTGATCAACCTCCCGGATATTCAAACCATAGATCCCAATGCACCGAAGCCTAAAGGGTACCGGGAGGACTTGTATTGTAAATTACACTGGCGAAAGGGACATGACCTTAATGCATGTTGGAAATTCAAAGGCTTGATACAAGACCTGATTGACAACAAGACATTGGTTGTAGACAACCCCGTAGTGCCAAACAACCAGAAAATGGGAGTTTTTAGAGATCCCTTGCCTGCCCATGAGGCACAAGAAAAACCCCTTCAAATAAATGAGGTGCAACAGAATTGCCCCATGCAGGGGTATGTAGGGATGATAAGTATAGTGACTAGGAACAAGAAATACCCAGGAGCTGCTCCTGCGAAAGCCACAAGAGAAGTTCCACCAATGTCACAGCCTCAATAGAATCCTATGCAACTGCCATCGCCTAGACCCATGGCCATGATTCGGACTAGACTTATCCAAAGTCTACAGACCACGTCGGATAGGCTCTCCATATATGTGCTTATTCAACAATCAATGCCCTATCGGGAGGCTCTTATGGAGATATTGAAGGCTATCGAGTTGCAGCCCCAGGAATCGAATTCCTTCAACAACTTTGTGGGGCATGTCAAAAGATGCACCGAGCTAGTCATCACTTTTCGGGAAGATGAAGTGAAGTTAGTGGTTGATGACATAGCGGATCCACCCCTACACGTTATCGCGTGGGTCAACGGGATCCCCTATAAGAGGGTGTTGGTAGAAACTGGCTCATCTAGTAACATCATTACTACAATGGCATTGAAACATCAGAAGTTGTCGGTATCTCACATCACGGCCTCCACATATACACTACGAGCATTTAACGATGCGATATGCTCGATAGTTGGCACAATCATCCTACCCATTCAAGTAGGACAAAAGACGATACCTACATTGTGCCATATTTTGGAAGGTGAGATGGCTTACAACATCTTGTTAGGTCGGCCATGGATCAGGGACATGAAGTGTGTCCTATCAATAGCTCATCAATGTCTAAAGTATACGTTTGAAGGGGAGGTACATGTGGTCTTGATAGACTTAGAACCCTTCAAATACTACAATGCGGTGTAGCTGATGCCACAATCGACCCTTCCATCAATGCACTTGGATTTCCAGTTGAATCCATCTCGATAGGGTCTGATTTTGCAAGCATCCCCGAAGGCAGATCCACCAAAACCCTAGCCAGGCCCATCTTCATCAGTTGGTCCTTCATCAATGATGCCACCTATCATGGCCAAATAGAAGGACAAAGGGAAGAAACCCTTGGAGGAGGCACGGCCTATGGAAGAGGTGCCATAATCAGTCTCAAACATCTCTACCAAAGAGATGCCTAGTAAAATGGAAGTGGAGGCTCCTAGCCCACCCGACATGGAGTGGAGTCCGAAAGAGCTTCCGTTACCTCCCCCTCAGTCGCCAACAATCACTGTTGAAATGGCCAATATGGGCCTGGGGGAGTATCTGGTGTGGAATGTTGTAGCAACACCCACACTAGAGTCCATGTAAGACATGGGGAGACCTCATATCCCTATTGGTACAATTGTTCCTCTAGGCTACCCATCAAACCAGACAAACTTTGTGTATGGGGGCCTTGATCATGGCACTGAGCCATGCATGCAAGAGGACAAAGATGAAGAGCCTTTCGTAGAGGATGTAAACTATCTGTCCAACCTAGAATTCGCTCTAAGATATCTTGGCCAATGCAATTGGCATGGATACAGGTTAGGCCGGTATGAGCAAGGAGTGCATGTACTATGCCAACCAAGATACCAAATGCCTTATGACAAGTCAGGCGTAGGGTTCAACCATCCCCTGCCCTTAGACATCTTGGTCGAAGATATGCAAGGCCTAAGGATAGGCCACAAGGGTGGATTGGCATCAGATCCATATGCCAACCCTAACACAACATACACATTGGGGGATTATCTCCCATGGTCAACAACCACCCTTGGTAACCTTAATCGCCCTTCCCCTTTGCTAGAGAGAGGTGAAATTTTGGGGACCCACTTTTAGGGTGGATATAAACAATGTCAAGAAGGATATTCGAAGGATGAGTCAAACTATGAGCCAACATCATATGACCCCTTCGAATTAGATAGCAATCACTCGCAAGTGATTCCTATGGACGACTATCACGAGAATCTTTTGACAATGTTTCCTCTAGAGGCTCCATCCGAGCCAGCGATACGTCAAGAGAATCAGGTCCCCTCATAGAGAGTGGAACAACCACAGTGGGGCCAGATAAATTTGCTTGAGCAAGGTGAGTCGTTAATGCCACAAGCAGTCGGAGCCAACGAAGGCCTTTGGATCTCCGATAGTGATTATGAAGACAAAAAAAAAATGGCATATCTTAATCACATGTGGTAGATGCAACATCGACACCCCTTGGATATTAATGACATATTTGAACAATTAAACATAGTGCCAGGGCATGAGTGGTACGTAGACCCAGCGCGGTGGGACCAGGTGTTGGATCCGCTACTCTGGGCATACGAAGAACACATTCTACCCAGAGACCCTATAGTGACATCAGTGCCGAGGGTAGATCCTATATTCCTATCTACACATAGGGCCGATCCATTCATGCCCGTCCCTCTAGAGCCAGATCTAGAGCATAAAGAGCATCCAAGATGTCCGAGTAACCACACCTATGGTAATGGAGACCAAAATCATTCCATCAACATGATCTCCATTGATTTAACCACCCCCATCCACAATCCGGTCAATCCGGCACAGTAATTGTATCTAGACATAGATGCCATAGACTGGGATCGCGTTGATTCCCCTCCATCCCCATATGAGTACTGGCCATTCGGTGAAATGCTTCATTTTACCCCTGGGCCAACTCAGGATATCTTCCATGTTGAAGAGGGACCCGAGGTTCCTAACAATGATCAAAACTCAGCAAATGATATCCATTTGATCCCGACTCCACACTAGTTGGAGGACGGATCCCACATGTCGATCGAGGAGATGACTGACGTAGACATTAGCTCAAATCCAATGAATCCATAGATTCTCAAGCTGGGGGTAAGCTTATCCCCCAAAGAGCAAGCCGACTACATTGCCCTTCTCAAAGATAAGGAGATTTTTGCATGGTCATACAAAGATATGTCGGGGCTAGATCCGTAGCTAGTCATGCATAATTTAACGCTTGATCCGACAGTCAAGCCTGTTAAGCAAAAACTATGCAAGATGCACCCAACAGTGGCCTTTATGGTCAAATATGAATTGCAAAAACTATTGGATGCACAATTTGTCATATGCATGGATTATCCGCCATGGCTGTCCAACATGGTGCCCGTCAAGAAGCCTGACGGGAGGATTCACATATGCACTGATTTTTGTGATCTAAAAAAAGTGAGTCCTACGGATGATTTTCCCTTGCCTAGCATCGACACATTGGTAGACACTACAATGGGCCACAAAATGCTATCCCTCATGGATGGTTTCTCGGGATACAATAAGATTCGTATCAATCCCAAGGACCAACTAAAAATGACATTCACAATGCCCTATGGGACATTTTGTTACAAGGTCATGCCTTTTGGCCTTAAAAATGCTGGCGCCACCTACCAACATGCCATGACGTACATATTTCACGATTACATGCATAAAACTTTGGAAGATTACATGGATGATTTGTTGGCCAAGTCTCTCTTACGCCCAAATCATCTCGATGACTTAAGCAAGATCCTCGATCGCCTCATGGAGCATAAAGTCAGACTGAATCCCAAGAAGTAAGTTTTTGGTGTCACATCTGGAAAACTCTTGGGTTTCATAGTCTCAAAGTGAGGCATCAAGGTGGACCCAAAAAAATTCAATGCAATCATTGAAATGCTTCCCCCAACTACCATCAAGTAGCTCAAAAGTTTGCAGGGTAAGGTCGCGTCGATCAAGCGCTTCATAGCGCAGTTATCTGACAAGTGCCAACCCATGAACAAATTATTGCATAAATGGGTAGCATTTCACTAGGATGACAAGTGCTAGTCAGCCTTTGATGACATTAAACAATACTTGGCTTCACCACCAGTATTGGCACCACCTAGACCAAGAGTGTCGTTCTACTTATACATCTCAGCTACTGAGGTGGCATTGGGTGCCATGCTAGCCCAGAAGAATGAACTTCACAAAGAGCAGGCTACTTACTATCTTAGCTGCACCCTGGTTAGCTATGAACTTAACTATGCATACGTCGAGAAACTCTGCTTGGCAGTGGTGTTTGCTACCAAAAAGCTATGCCACTACATGATGAGTAACACTACGTATGTTGTGTCTACGAAGAATCCATTACGATACATGATGAGTCATACTTATCATAGTAGTCGCACGGCGAAATGGATCATGTTGTTGATGGAATTTGAAATAGAGTTTATTGGACAAAAATCCATCAAAGGATAGGTCATAGCCGATCAACTAGCAGAGGCTCCTATCAAAGACGATCAGCCTATGGTCATAGAACTACCCGATGATGGGGTTTTCCATGTCTCGAAATCATCTAATTCTGATGAGCCTGAATCACAAGATGACATAACCCTATTTTTTGATGGTTCTAAATGTGAGCAAGGGGGTGGCACAGGAATTGTATTCTTCACACCGCAAGGGGATCCAATACCCTTGTCATTTAAATTAGACTTCTCGTGCACCAACAATAATGCAGAATATGAAGCCTTGCTCATAGGTCTTCAGAAAAAAATCACCATGAACATTAAACGATTGAACATCTTTGGTGATTCACTGTTAATCATCAATCAAGTCAAAGGGGTATTCCAATGTATATGCCCAGTTTTGCAGGCCTACAAAGCCCTTGTCGACAAATTCCTGGCAAAGCTTGAATGGTACGACATCGAGGCACTCCCTCAGTCATCAAATCTTTTTGTAGACACTATGGCCTCTTTAGGGTCACTAATCTCGTAAGACCTTTTTGATGATATGACAACCATTCAAGTCAAAACATTATCGCAATCCGTGATGGAGCGTGCAAGCTCTGAGTTAACACCAGGAATCCACATGATCCAGATTGAACCACCTCAAGATCAGTTCTCTTGAATCCATGACTGTTTGCAACATGCCAATTAGGGGGCCTTGTTCTCCCCTACTCCCCTTAATAGCAACACCATGCTATTCTTACAAGTTCTTTCCCGCTCAGCTTTTGCTAGGGATGAACTTCAAGAGGGATTGGCTGTTCATACCGTCGAGGCTTCTGATCAGTAGGATTTGTATTCACCCCTAAGGGACTACCTCAAGCTAGGTAACCTCCCACTTGGATTGATGCATACCACCAAATGAGCATTCAAGCAAAAATCAAAAAAGCATGTCTTGTTAGGAGACATTTTGTACCATCATAGATACGAAGGAATCCTCCTTCGATGCTTGGACCAGCAAGAGTCCACTTGGGCGATCGCCCAAGCACATGATGGTACGTGTGGTGGCCACCTCAGTGGTATGGCCATCACCAAGCGCATTCTTCGCATGGGCTACTATTGGCCATATTTAGAGCAAGATTGTTGTGCATATGTGAGGAAGTGCATGAAGTGTCAACATCATGCCAATTTGACACACGTACCTTCCTAGGCCTTGCAACTGATCCAGTCGGCTTGGCCATTTTTGTAGTGGGGCTTAGATCTAATCGAAAAGATATCCCCTGCATCGTCTGGTTGTCATACATTTATCATAATGGCCATAGAGTACTTCACCAAATGGGTGGAAGTAGTTCTGCTTACCTCTATGACTAGACCTTGCATTGTGGAGTTCATTTTGCATAACATCATATGTCATTTTGGTATTCCATCCAAGATAATCTCGAATAATGGGACATCATTCAAGAATAAATATGTGCATGCTTTGACCACAAAGTACAAAATTCAACACAATTTTTTGACACCCTATTATCCATAGGCAAATGGGCAAGCAGAGGCATCAAACAAAATGCTAGTTTCCATCCTCAAAAAGACAGTCATCGACAGTCATAAGGATTGGCACATTCAGATCCCACTTGTCCTATGGCCTTACCACACTCGCATTCGGACACCCACTGGGGCAACTCTGTTTTCACTTGTGTATGGATTCGAGGCTGTCATGCCTCTCCCTACGCATATCAATGTAAGAGTTCATCGATGATGACACTGCGCGATAGGCCCGGTTAGACCAGCTTACGTTGCTCAATGAACGATGCGTTAATGCTCTTGAGCATTTACGTATCTATCAAGAGCGGTTGAAGAAAGCATACAACATGAGAGTTCACCTGAAGGACTTTCAGGTTGGTGACTTGGTCTTGAAGGAAAACCAGCAGAACTCTAGTTTGCCGTCCCATATCAGGGACAAGTTTGCGGCAAATTGGTTAGGTCCATATGTAATTGATAGCAAGATAGGACCTAAGACGTACTGGCTAGCTTCCCTTGATGGAGTCAAAGAACTCGAACCCTTGAACATTAGTCATTTGCGACCATTCCATATCTAAAGCAGCCAATCCCAAAAAGCTCCAAGGATTCCTACAATCGCTTGGTCAATCCCAAAAAGCTCCAAGGATTCCCGCAATCGCTTGGTCAATCCCAAAAAGCTCCAAGGATTCCCGCAATCACTTGGTCAAACCAAAAATCTCCAAGGGTTCCCACAATCGCTTGGTCAAAAGAAAAATAAGAAATATCAAAAATAATAAAATCATCAAAAATAACAAAAAATTGCATCTCATCTCCATGCATGCTCAAAATCATCACAAAATTAAAAATCTCTTTTTACATCCCATTTTCATACTCACCAAGATCAATCCATCAAAAACACAAAAATAATAGCTGTGTTAAGCATTGCATCCATACATTTGCATATTTGTGGTCATACAGGTCAAGGCACCATAGACTGTAATTACTTGGCAAAGTTCATCTTCATTCCATATCTCTCCGCTGTATAAAAAATCTATCAAAAATAAAATGCTATCCATATTTCTGCCATACTATAGTCAGTTGTCTTCTAATGTATCAGGAGTTTTTGTCATTCAGCTGCTAATAGCTTTCTAACCAAAACTGTACAAAGTTAGATAGCTTTTACGAAGGTAGAATTTTACTTGGATCACACCTTGTTACGTAGCATCCCAGCACAAATTAAAACACATAAAAATTCCCAAGTTGTGTGAACAAAAGATGAACCCTACAAAGTAATCTAGGTCACCATAAGCGAAACAATTATCTTGCTCATCCCCCTGTGTGAATGACCCCAAAGAATGCTGAGAGTTGGCAAAAGGACAAGCATCCTCCCTACCCAATTCCCCAAGAATCCCAAAAGTTCTCAAAAAAAAAAAAAAACAATTCCAAAACATCAGAACAATTTGCAAAAGTCAAAACTCCAAAATTTAATATCCCAAAGTGCACACATCAAATGGCAAAAACAATAGTGATTATCATCACTCGAAATCCAAATCCCTTGCTCAAAAGAAAAACAAAAAAATATAACAAAAATAAATAGTGATTATTATCACTATAAAGAGCAAGTATCCCAATACAATTGAAGAAAAGAAGGGAGTTGAACTTGAATCCCTAGAACTCTCAACATTCAAAAGGTCATGAGATAAACCTCAGTACTGGTTTGGTTGATAGCCTATTGGTCACTCGTGGAAAATGTCCCGCATTACGATATATCTGCCGCATTAACTTGGGTGCAGATCAATGTTTGCATGTGGATGAGCTAGCTTATGGTATCCTAGATTGCACCACAGATTAATATAACTAAATATAACAAAGGAGTTAGTGGAGCTAATTAGGTGATCCTTAGTACAGGTTTGGTTGATAGCCTATCTAGCACTGGCGGTATCCTAAAAAATGCCATATCAAAGAACTCAATTGCACACACAGGGATGTGAAATAACTTGGTCAAAGACAAGTTAGATTCATACCTTGTTCAAATTCTTGTCAGATAAAAGTACAACATTGGCTAGTTAGTTCAAACTTATGAATCTCAGAAAACCTAACTACATTCTAAACCAACTGTAATATCTTTTCAGCTTTACTTCACCATCAAAAAATACAAAAATAACATACAAGAAAAGACATGTATGCCTACAAAGTTAGTCACCGCAGCAATCGCCTACGACAAACAGTTATAAGTTATAGACAGTCTATGGTGCCATCGCCAACAAAAAAAAAAAAATCACAAAGTCAAATCACAATCATCATTTCCACTCACATCTCATATAAGTTAGAAACATTCGCATTCATCAGAACACATGCATCCATTCAGGTAAATTAACATACATACATACACATTCATCAATCATTATGCATAACATCAAATCATGACACATGTATAACACAAATAAAATCATTTGTATATATATCATCAAAATGGCCCGTAGGCTACAATAACCGGTCATCTGACCCCGCAAAAATAAAGAAAAAACTCAAAAACCCCCAAAGCCTAGGGCATCGGCCACAATGATCATGTAGGATCGGTGTGACGGGAACTACCCCCCGTGGTGTGGGTCATGTGGGACCTCTCAGGGCAACTTTTGCTTGCCCTCGCACCATGCCCGCTAGCCCCCCCTCATCCAATCACCTACGATGAGATGATGCTGACTGCTCAGTATCACTACCCCTTGTCCAACATGATGAGCCACCTCCAAAGGGCTCAGGTACCCACCTCCCAAGGTAGATGATCTCCCCCTCCAAATCCATCTAGTGCTAGCACCACTCCACCTCCCATCGATGGTACACCATGACTACATCATCACGCTACGCTAGCTATGTCCGTGGGAGATCTCTCTCCTGGGCAGTGTCGGTCTCCCCCTCCTACTAGTGGTGCACAACCCGTGTGCTCTCCCATCCCACTAGCTAAGCCCGTAGGAGATCTCTCTCCCACAGCGCATCCCCTAGCTCCTCATCGTGCCTCTGTAGTAACTCCTCCAACCATGCATTCTTAGCATGTAACCCTGCATCCATGTCCTCCGCATTTTCTTGATGCATGGGCATCTCTGGAACAGCAGCCTACTCTGGCTCCCACTACTCCGTGATGTCCTACATATCTGGCTGATCTGGAGCCCCAAGATCTGCATCCATACCATCCACCTCAACCATCTCCGCATCCTCCAGTGGAGCTCCCTAGTCATCACCTGGTGCCTCGGCACCCTCCCCACCTGCAGCTACTTCCCCCATGCCTCCCAGTGGCCCCTCGCCTCGCCATCATTGTAGGGTCAACCACTAGTCATACTCTGTAGTAGTCCTGATGTCGTCCATGTCTGGGATGTCAATCATCGTGTCTGAATCCTCGCCAAGTGGCATGATGACTGGCCGATCTAGAGTCCTCTCATCCCACTGACGTCGATAGACCACGGGTTCACCAAGCAACCCTTGGCGCACCCTAAACTGTTGTGTCACTTGGCTGTATGGGAAGAACTCATGCTTGATCCTGTATCACCCAATCAGCCACTGCCCCCTGTGTACCCACTGAAGCCACTCTCCAGCCTTAGGCCAAGCTAGACAGTCTCAGTAGGGGTGCCAGAACACCTCCCCCAGAGCGAGCCGAGCAAAGGCATCAGCATAGTGCCCTACAACACCTACCCACTGCCGACTCTGTCCCTGCTCCTCATATCGCCACCATAGAGCCACATAGCCTATGTACTTATCCTCCATCTCCCCCCGAGTCATCCATGGTAGCCTCGCCCAGGCCCAGCTCAACTGCTATGTGCTGCCAGGCCCAGCTCTACAACAGATAACTACAACTGATCCCCTTCTGCATTTGATAGTGAACCTCGTACAACTCCCCATAGAGCTATGCCAACAACGTCTGTCCCCACCTTAGGATCAATGGTGCCTCCGTCGAGCACTCAACCAACCGGTGAACCACCTCCAGTAGGTTCCATGGGAACCTCACACCTGACGAGTCAGGCAGTAGCATGTTGGAAATGAGGCCCATAAGTACTGTGTGCCTCACTCCCAACACCCCCCTCTCCAGCCACCATTGAACTAGAATGCCGCTAATCTGGTAGTTAGGCTTTGCCCTCTACACTAGGCTAGTTACGCCCAACTCCTCCCTATGCCCAAAGCACCGTATCAGTACAGTTGTCCGCTGGTCACGCGACGTCGTCTTGATCGGCAGTCCATCTATCAAAATCTGTAGAATTCGATAGACGTCCTCTAGTGTCACTGTCATCTCCCCTATTGGGAGATGGAAGGTGTTGGTCCGGGGATCCCACAGGTTGATCAAGGCCATCAGATAGGCCTGATGCTCGACCATAGGCTCTAGTCGAATCACCTACTTGAGCCCAAGAGCATCAAGCCATTCCCAGTTAGCCATAGTTAGCACCCCATGCGCTTTGGCAAAAGCAGTAGGCACACGATATCAGCTCTTCACAACCTACACAAGAAACAATGTAAAACATTAAAAATCATAAAAAAAATTGTACAAAAAAAACATGAATATACAACACTACATGAAAGTGTACAACTCAAAAGCAACAAAAAAAAAAAATAGTTGTCAGTCTTAGGGTTTCTGTACTCTAAGTTAAAACTGACAAAATAAAAACAACAACAAACAATTTTCAAAATACAGTTTGTCAGTCCTAGGGTTTCTGTACTCTAAGTTTAAAACTGACAAAGTCTGCACAAGCAAAACAAAATTTTAATAACAGTTTTTTAGCCTAGGGTTTTCACCTACGTTTTAAAACTAACAAATCTAAACCTAAAAAACTAGGGTTTTGCGTTCCTAGGGTTTTCGTGTAACAAAAGCATCACATAATACAAAATTTTTCTCTTACCTAGGGTTTATCTTAGTGTAAAATGGAATGCAAATTTTAGACGATAATTACATCTTGTCAAAATAAAGTTCTACTCGGATTTCATTTTCAAGCATAACAAAGCAAAATAAACAAATAACTTGAAAATATAATAAATGAGGAGGAACACTTACTAGTCTCGTGTCGGCTACACCGCTCGATTCAGTTTGTGTACTCATGGTGTCGAGAGAAATTCGGTAGCACTTCGCTTCGTAGAATTAACCTCCTCCTCCTCAGAGCTTCAAATCGCCAAAAAAAGCAAGTGCAAATGAGCCCAAAACCTAGTTTTGGCCTTTAAATAGGCTTTTTGAGCCTGTAATCGTTCCTCCCTAGAACGAGCACTCTGGTTAGCACTCGTTCCACCCTGGAATGAATACTAGACAGGAATTCGTCCCACCTTGGAATGAATTCAGCACAAAAATTTCAAAAATAACAAAAAATGAACAAAATGACCCAAAACAAGCATTAAAGTTTGCTCGATGAAGGTGCTTTTGCATTTGACATCCCGGGTATGCAAAATTGACGTCGGGGTTACAAATACTCACTATCCTACTCCCTAAGAAGGCTACCATAGCCGGACCACTCCACGGGAAGATGAATCTTCGAGAATTTCATCCCCAAATGGCATCGCTAAAAGGGTTAACACCCACCAAAAATAGGTCTAAATGTCAGAAAACTGCACACATTCAATGCTAAACATCTGACGGCACCCTTACCTAAATCATCTTGGGTCAAGCGACTCGTCGTTTTTCTCATGAAGATCATTCCCTCATCGATTCTTCGCTTGAGGGGGTAGTCACACTTAGTCACTAATCAAAACACACACACCCAATCATGGAAAATGGCATGCATTCAAAGGATCATTGACAAAGACAATCACGCCCCTGCTTAGGGCAGTAAACAAGCAATAGTCACAAGCTGATCAAATCACTTGGCATTCATGAATCATGAAATCTAGGTTACCACAGACAAAAGGTTATGCCCTTTGCCTATTCATGACTGATCAATGTCCAAGCTCAAGTAACACCTCACCGAAAAATATTAACACTTGAATTGAGTTCCTTCGCTCGTCAGAAGCAAGGATTCAAGAATGCATGCCCCTTTTCATGCTTGGGGCATCAAGATTTGGTTAGATTACTAAGAAACCCTAATCATTAGTGCTTTGGTTTCTATTTTTGCTCGACGCTGCGCCATGCACAACGCATCCCAAAAAGGGGCATCTGTAGACACTAAAACAACACCAATCCGATTATGTGACTGCAAACACTGATCGCATTGACACACATAGCCCCAATGGCAGCACCCAGAGGTTAAACAGTGGTCCTAACCACTCTCACAGTAGTTTTGGGATGTCAGAGATCAATTTGGCACCTTCTAGGCACTTTGCTCAAAATCTGTCCCTCCCTGGGACGAATTCAAAATGGGATCCGTCCTCCCTTGGGACGAATTCACAATCCGCTCCAGGGTGGGACGAATTCCAGGTTTGATGGGCAAAAAGTCAAATCTTGACAAATGGCAGCTTAGATCCACCACTTAACGCTTCCTTCATAGCATGGGAGTGTGGGTGAGCATTTTCGAGCGTAAGAGGCTGTTACAAGGGCAGTCATGAAGTCCCTATTCAGGGAGGAATCTCCCTCCCCCTGGGAAGGCATGATTGCCAAGTGGCGCCTCTGCATGCCCAATTCAAGAGACCTCCAGGTCTATAAATTGGTGAGTTTCCTCGCCCTAAAATATATAGAGAAGGAGCATTTTGGAGCAACGAAGTGCTGTCGTTTTGCTTTCACACCTATTCCCCTTTTGAATTGTGCCTTTCACATCCTTGATCTCTTTTGGAGAAGAGGTCATTGGGTGGTCATTGGAAGCACAAATCCAGAACCAAACCCGACATTTGGCCACAGTATGCCACCCATTTTTTTGACAACACATTACAAGAGATTTTGGACCCATCCCAAGTGGAATGGTTCCAAAATCAAGTTCCAACGATGGGCAGCCTGCCTGGGAACCCCTGCACTGCTGTGAGCCTAATCTTCTAATGCAGGAGCATCCAGTGGCACCAGATGCAGAGGCATCCACTGGCAGGAGGGCCACTTTAGAAGAGTCAGCTAATGAAGAAAAAGATGAAGAAAGCCTGAGGGCAGAAACTGTCATGATATCGCGACAGGAATTGTGTCATGATATTGCGACACAAGTGGTAGAGGAAGGCCTAAGGGCGGAAACTGTCGTGATATCATGACATAAATTGTGTCACGATATTGCGACACAAGTGATGTGGAAGACTTGGCAGCAGAGGAGGGTGGCACAAAATCGTGACACCAACAAGGGAGAGCAGAAAGAAGTGGGGAAGTTACGTGATTTCATGACCGTTGCAATATCACGACAGAAAGAGAAGAAGGCGAGGAAGGAGAAGGCGATGGTGCAAAACCGTGACAGGTGGTATTTTCAAAGGATGTTACAGACAACACGTGGCACAAGGTGCAGTTAAAGCGGGTGATTACCCAGGAGCACGGGAGACGAAGAGGATGGTCGCGCAGAGTATCCTGACAGGGAGCGGCGGTGACAGAGACCGTGCAGAGTGGGGTATTAAATCGGGTTGGTGTCCCGATTTTTGTGTTGATGTTTCAGAGGGTCGAGGCCTCTATAAAAACCTAGTCTTTGTAATAAATCGGGTTGGTGCCCCGATTAAATGCGTAAGTTGTTTCAGAGGGTCGGGGCCTCTATAAAAACCTAGTTTAATGTAATAGACGGGGTGGTGGATCGGAGAACACACACAGAAGTGTGATTGTGAAGACCAAGCCGAGCGCTGGTCATTTGTAAGCCTACGGGTTGTTTATGTAGAGGATTTCAGATTAATAGAAGAAATTTTCTAGATTTGTGGGTGTGTGTTTTTCGGTCCCCCATCAGTGGTATCAGAGCTAATGTTCTTGAGTGTGTAACAGATCGTCGGATGTGAGGCAGTTACACCAGGATCTGTGGTAGGGTTCTGAGAGAGAGAGTGAGTTAGGGTCTTTGAGTGCGTAAGCAGATTCACCGAGTGTGAGGCAGTTTATGCCAGGACCCGATAGAAAAATGCATCCCCAAAGAAGCTAGGACAACAAGAGCGATATGATGACAATGGAAGAGTTTGAAGCTTTGCAGAGGCAGTTCAAAGCCCTGCAAGAGGAGTGGCTCAACATAAAATTGTGGGAGCAAGAAGAGCGGCACAGAAGGTGTGAAGAAAGACAAAAAAAGAGAGATGTTGGAGTGCATCAGAAGCTGAAGCTGAAGAAGGCTGCATGCAAATAAGAGTGCAGCAGTGCCAGAATTTGTCCGGTAGAAGACAAAAGTTATGTGGACTAGGAGAAGGAGTTGGAATAGGCTGTAGGGGCAGATGAATGTTTGGAAGTGCTGTAGGAGGCAATAACCAGACAATGCAGAAGTGAAGATCACTTCTCCACTAACCTCGGGTGTCTGATGCAGGAGCATCCAGTGGCACTAGATGCAGAGGCATCCAGTGGCAGGAGGGCCACTTCAAAAGAGTCGGCTAAGGAAGAAAAAGATGAAGAAATTTTGAGGGCAAAAACTGTCGCGATATCGCGATAGGAATTGTGTCGTGATATCGCGACACAAGTGGCGGAGGAAGGCCTGAGGGCAGAAACTATCATGATATCACGATAGAAATTGTGTCGCAATATCGCAACACAAGTTGCATGGAAGACTTGGCAGCAGAGGAGGGTGTCGCGAAATTGTGACATGTCACGATTTCGCGACATGTTACGAAATTGTGACACCAACAAGGGAGAGCAGAAAGAAGTGGGGAAGTGTCACGATTTCGTGACATGTCATGAAATCACGACTGTCGTGAAATCATGACACAAAGGCAAAGCTGGAGTAGAGTAGTGGGAGTTTTTGCGATTTTGTGACATGTCGTGAAATTGTGACCATCGCGATATCATGAAAGAAAGAGAAGAAGGCGAGGAAGGAGAAGGCGATGGCACGAAACCACGACAGGCGGTATTTTCAAAGGATGTTATGGATGACACATGGCACAAGGTGCAGTTAAAGCGGGTGATTACCCAGGAGCGCGGGAGACGAAGAGGATGGTCGCGTAGAGTATCCTGATAGGGAGCGGCGGTGATAGAGACCGTGTAGAGTTGGGTATTAAATGGGGTTAGTGTCCCGATTTTTGTGTTGATGTTTCAGAGGGTCGGGGCCTCTATAAAAACCTAGTCTTTGTAATAAATCGGGTTGGTGCCCCGATTAAATGCGTAAGTTGTTTTAGAGGGTCGGGGCCTCTATAAAAACCTAGTTTAATGTAATAGACGTGGTGGTGGATCGGAGAACGCACGCATAAGTATTATTGTGAAGACCAAGCCAAGCGCTGGTCATTTGTAAGCCTACGGGCTGTTTATGTAGAGGATTTCAGATTAATAGAAGAAATTTTTTGGATTTGCGGGTGTGTGTTTTCCGGTCCCCCATCATCTTCCTTTTTAGGAATGATTGGGGATTCATGGCAGATTGTTCTTTTTGTCATTTGTTTATTTTGCATTCCATCTTATGCTACTTAGATAGCTTTTAATTCTGATTTCATAATGCTTTGATCAAATCTTATCATGTTTTATCGCTTTTGTTGTCCTCACTCACTTGTAGGTAGCAACATCAAATTCCTGTTGATGGAGGCTAAATTGGGGAAATCTGACCATCTGGGTCTTCCCAAAATGCCTCCAATTAGCTAACCCCAAGTTTGTAGGTCTTTTGGAGCTCCCTAGATGTGACATTTGGGGCAGTATCACTTCGGCGCTCTATTGCAGGTGAATTTGTTCTACCTCGGAGCGAATTACAGTCGAATCCATCCCGCCCTGGAGCGAATTCAAATCGGTGAGGAATTTCCTGACTGTTCCTTTTGCAATGCCTTCTTGGTGATGTTTCTATGTCCTTGCCAAGTTTTCATGTCATTTGGATAAGTTTTAGTTACAAACTTTCTCATCTGCTTATTGTAGGCTTGAGGATCGCATGCTTTGTCTTGTTCACAGGTGCTACTAACGGTTTCTTGTTCCTTTGAATGCAGGGTCTAGACATCGAAGGAGCAGCAAGGAATCAACACTCGTATACACAAGTGGCAGCGATGTTTGGTCCATCCATATTACATGTGGGCACGCAGAAGAGGGATGGCTTTCCATTGATGTGACCAAGAGACAAGTTTGATGCTCCTCACCCCTAAAAGGGAGGAAGCAAATTGTAACCGAATTTGAAATACATCAATAAAAGAAGAGGGTTGTTTCATTCTATTTGGGTTCCAATTTGTCTATGCTTTCTCCATTTTATGCATTTTTAATTCGTAGAATCAAGTTTAGTTTCGTTCTTGCATCGTGGTTGGAGTTTTTCCCTTTTTGTTTCTGTATCCTCATGCTTTCAGTGAAGAATGATCTACCACATTTTCCTTGTCCACTCCACATTTGGTGGCCAAGATAATCAAAGAGGACAACAATTTAATGGCATACCTAGTGGGACTCCTTGATTTATCTTGGGTTCCATAATTACAACAACAAATTAGGATTAGAATTTGGTGAGGGTATCTACCTATATCTACTTGTTGAAGCACTTCAAATTAACTTGACAACTCTACTAAAAAATAAATATCCAAAAGAATCCAATGTGAAGTACACTAGATTAAGACTTTGGTGAAGACCTTAGTGTATCTACCCCTAAAGCACAAACTGTATTCACTTTATATTTTTTTTTTAATTCAAAGGAGTCATGGGCCTAAGCATGGCCACTCTACCACCTATATTATCCCCTACCTAGGAAAATAGAAACTTTTAAGATCAGTGTTGTATATCTTACCAAAATACACTAGTGAAGTCCCAATAACCTTGTTGCACTTGCAGGAGATGGTCTTCATATGGTAGGTAAAAATATTATAGATCAGGATGTTGCTCTTAGATTTTTGGTAGCTTTAGTCTAAGTAGAAGCCTTCCAATATTTTAATTCTCTTCCCCTACATTCAATAACTGATTAAGATCAACTTGTTGCTCTCTCGATAAAAGAATTTTAAAAGGGAACTACTAAAACAATAGACCAAACCAATTAGGACGATTATCAGGTTCATAATAAGAATAAATAATAGATATCAACATCAATTCCTCCATAACAAGAATCTACAAGTTTGACTAGGGATAATAATCTTGCAATGGACAACAATGTGGAGGAACCGACTTCCTAGTATGGCCCATATCTAGATGCACCTACCATTCAAATTTTCTCTAGAGAAAAGTTTCAACCAACCATACCCACCTCAAGCAAAGATAAAATAGATGAATCAATCAACCTTACAATATACAACCTAAGAAGCCAACTGGAAGATATTACAAAGATTGAGAATTAGGCAATAGAGGAGCAAGGCATATACATGGTTGAAGGTGGTCCTAAGGGCCTCCAAAATTAACCAATCACCCTCCAAATTGTCTAATAGGAACATTGAGATGGCCAAAAAAGGAATATAAGTTGTCCATGCTTAGTATTAATGTTATATCTTGCACTAGCTTGGGGACACATTCCTCACCAAGTTCTACTTGTCAAAGACCTTGGGAATTAGTAAGTCATATTGAAGAAATTGAACACATGAGAAAAGCAAAAATTTGGATCGCTTTGGTTTGGATACTATAGATTCTATTCAAAGAACCTCATATGATGCATTTGGCACACTGAAAGACATGAAAATCATGTATTATATTGTAAATAATTAACATTTATAAATAATGCAAATAAACTAAATGTCATATGGACAAAGGTTTGGCCAGACGATAACATATATAAAAAGGAAGGTTGGTCAAGGCCAGTCAATGTACTTGTACTAAAAAAATATTTGGAAAATATTCTAGGTTGTTCGCATGCAAAATTGAATAAGGATCGGATAAATTAAGAGGGATGAGTATTAACAAAGAGTTAGGAAATGATGAATAATCATGCATTGTTGATTAAATTGCATTGAAAAATCACAAGCTTGCCAAAAAGGATGGACCAAAAAGTAATAGTTCTTCATAGAATCTCCAACTAGGAGTAGTCTATATAAATATAATCCTACTCTCAGTATTATATTAGTATCAAGCAAAGTGGCCTTATCTACCTCCTTTTTTATGTTTAGCCTAGGGAGATGATTTTGAGTGAAGTTGTTATCAAAGAGCTAAAAAAATGAGAAGGCTTTAGGCTTCCTCAATTTATCAAGTATTTGATGTTTTATGGTAATAAGGGAAGCTCTTCAAAATAAATGGCAAGCAAACTTAAATATTATTGCACCAAAATGATTTTTTGATTTAGCAGACTAGAAAAGATGATGGTCTATAGCCTTTTTGGTGATAGTTAACTCTGATCTTGTTATTGATAGAAGTCCAATTTTTTTTTTAGTGATGCTCAAAGGACTTTATCTTTAGCAAGATCCCTTCTTAAAAACATTCTAGAAATATTTTGTCATTTAGATGGGTGTATTAAAAAATCAAATTATTATTCATGTGTAACTGGATTCATAATGACTATTTCATTAGTCATAAATATATGGGGCTATTACCAGAGGAACATCAATAGAGACCCCAAGAGAACGAAGCTTATCAACAATGAAGGAGGAATAAGGGACTTGAGGTGACCAAACAAATAATAGATATCATCTAAGAAATCTTATGATCTATAAAAATGGTGACAAAAATTCAATTTATCATATAGCCTTCTCGATATATAAATAGGTCACCCTAACCATGGCATGAAAAAGAAGAAAAGTTTTTAGGACCTTGTAATTCAGGTGTATTCATCAAAGGAATATGTCTAATAACTCTGCATAAAGGTAACTTTGTTGTATTAGAAATCAATCAAGGAGAAAGGGAATAAAAATGAAAAGTTTTCATTATATAGAAGAATCATTAAAAGAAAAGGTAGCCAAAACTCCATGCATTCTCTAGAAACAACCAGGGAGTAAGCCTTAGCCATTAGGGAGAAATCCCAATTTTGTGAAGATGCAACCATCATCCAAACCTTCAAGTTTTGACTATGTATCCAATTGACAAAGGCATCATCTTTCTCTAGGTCCTTTATCTTCATCAAGATGAAGATACCCTATGAGTCACCAAAGTTGTAGTGATTTCCCACTACACTAGGAAGGGAGAAAAATAAGAAAAAGTTCATAATATGGACTTAGTGGGAAAATAGAAGGCGAATAACTATGGGAAAGAGATTTCAAAAAATTTCCAAAACCAAGAAGGTGAAGAAAGGAGTGTAAAGAAAATATCCTTAGATAACCAAATTGTTGATCATAAACCATCGGTGGATTTGATGTCTTCGATGAAGATAAAAATAAGTTTTTCAATGAAAGGTGAGCCTCAGAGACTAAAATCATAGGAGTGAAATATCCAAAAATCAAAAGTTCTAGAAATTCTAATAGAAGAAATATTGAAAAGATCTAAAAATTGCAAGCTTGATAGTCAAAGCATCCTAGAAGTTCCAACGAAGGCCGCAACATCTAGGTAGGCCTCCCAAAGGTAAAATATAGGCTTATAAATACTAAGTAATTTCAAACACATGTACTTGCATACTTGAAGCCTAATAAAATTCAAATAAATAACTAATATATTAAAGGCAACAATATGGGAGCTATAATCGATGCAATCAAATTTGTAATATTAGTTGTGGAGATATCATACATTTAGATTTTATGAATCCCTAGAAGAAGTAGGTGATAATAGTAAGGGTAGGAGATCATCTAAAGGCTTACAATTTTCTAACATTAATGGGATTAGATTAGAATATCAACAAGGAGATAACATATTTAAGGAAGATACAACCCATTACACAGAGTTGTAGTCTATCTTGAAATATCTACACAAATTTAGAGGGAAAATCTCCCTAATTATAATCTATAAATAGTAGTAATCTTAGATATTTTGTAAGTTTGCATAAGTTTCTACACTTGTGCTTTGTATATTTTTTCCCTTCATTTCCCTTTGTATAGTAGTACATAGATTTTTGAGTGGTCTTATGGGCAACCAAGCCCCTACTCTTGAAATACTCTTTTGTAATACTTATTTGCATGCATGCATATATATAGATATAGATATCTTATTTATTCTAAAAAATATTTCTAAAAGTGTTCTTATTCCATTCTTTTAATCTAGACATTATTGACTTAATTTGTTTTGGAAGTGTATACAACCCACCATTTCTTTAAGAATTCCATGTCTATGCTATCATATAATATAAAAAAGTTGAGTATGTTCTTCCCATATTTTATTATATTTAATATATAATATTTTTTAATTCACTTACCATCATTATAACTCTTTTCGGCTAGTATTTTGAAAAAATTATAATCAAGGTATTAATTTTAGCACAAGTGCCTTCATCTAGCTAATTATATAAGAGTATGCATTTATCTAATATTTATACTATTAGGGTTTGACATGTCCTATTTTTGGTCCATGTATAGTTGTCCTCTTCAAACTCAACCTCACATAGATTATTGTTTTAAATAAAAGCTAATAAATCTCTCATACTTTGAGATATTTTCCTAATTCCTCCATTTTTTCATCCAACTTGGTTATGGCATTAAAATATCATGTGATCATTAATTAGTTTTCTTGGTCTTTACTTCTCATAAAATCTCCAATCCCACTTTACGCTTTTGATCTACCTAACTAAGATATAGGTCCATAAACATTAATAAGGATGAAATGGACATTTGCAAAGTAAATTGTGACTAATGATGTTATCCAATGCCCATTTTTATGAATGGTTTTATAAGAGATTCTAATTGAATTCCAACGTGTTACAATTCCCCCTACCATTCTTGAATCCAACACCCCATTCACATATTTTTCATACTACTTTCATAGTTTTAGAAATTTCTTCCTTCACCATTTTAGTTTCTTGGATATAAAGAAAATAAGGTTTATTACTTAAATAGATGTCACTAGTACACTTATGCTTTGAGGGGGCATTAGCACCCCTTATATTCCATTATATGGTAATCATGTCTCATTAGAGGCTGTTGGCCTCTATTGTGGATTACCAATATTATTTTACTGTTTGGTAAAGATAAGTTCAATGCTATTATCAATATTAGGTATTATTATTCTATTTCCCAATATCTTTCATGACTTTTTCATTAGAATTATCCTCTCCTAACTCTACTAAGGAAGATTAAGAATTATCTTACTTATTTTTTCATATTTCCTTATTAATGGTAGAGGCATTGACATATAATACTATTTTATATACCACTTTACTTCTCCTGAATGATGCATGGTACTTCAAAAGAGTCTTCAAAATTTGATGAGGCAAATTCCTTAGGTTTATCAAGAATTTTCATCCCTAAATCAAATATCATATGAAGTAGATGATTCTTTGTTAATATTTTGATCCTATTGTACCATGTCCTCTAAGATATGATATGGTTTTATTCAAAGGCTAAATCCTCAAAAGAATTGGTATCTCTTCCAATATACTTAATGGTATCCACTATTTATTTACTTTTATCTGTCTAGACCTATTTTTTAAAAGTTGAAAACCACCGTAATCCATATCCATTTGTAAGTTTCTCATTGTTGTATACATATGTCATTGTTGAAATATTATTAGAGCATGATATTTTAATGTACCCCACCTCATTACAGATTGTAAATTTAAAATATATATCTTCATAACCCATGGTTTGGATCCACAACTTACTCCCATACTTAACAATGATTGATTTTGGTAAATGTTTACTCATATCAATCATGACCAATATCTGATTATAAATATCCAATACTATGTCTTTATAGTTTCTAAAATATAAAGGAATTATTCTAGAGTGTTTCGTATCACCTTAAATATATCCATTTCCCATAATTTAATGGGCAATTCATACATTTTGTCCTAGATTGGTAATAGGGATAAATTTATGTTTTTAAAAGCAAAGTCTTCATACGATCTTGTAAAGGAAGAGTGTTGCCCGTCCTATAAACTAAGTACCAAATTTCAAGATTCGATCTCTTCTAGAAACAAAAACTTTCTAGAAATAAAATTTTGGGAAGAAAGGATAAACTCACTCTTGGAGACTTCCATCTCCTATCAATCCATCTTCTCAAATCCAAATCCCATGGTCAAGACCAATTAAATTTACCAATAATTATCTTATCTTTGAGAAATAAGGATTGTTTCTGTATGAGGTCCTCTTTTACCTCTACTACTAGGGATGACTCTAAGAATTTAGGTATAAATTTATGCATTGAAAAAAACTATAACTCAATATCTACTTAAATTTACCAGTATATCCTATAGCAATTTTATTATCTGAAAATAAACCTATAATAGTTAGCATGCAAAATATCTAAGATAAGAAGGAATAAATAAAATATAGCTAAAAAATTCTATGCCTAGATAGAATATCCCATCTTACTAATGTCATAGCCTTCCATTGCTCCTCCCATCATCTAAACCTTGAATGATAGATATCTACAATTTTGTTTTCCAATACTTAAATTTTTTTCACTACCCTTGTTCTAGATAACTGACTTCACATGGTCATATCTCCCTCAATAGTTCTCAGATTGCTTCATACGACCACTCATTTTAAATCCCTTCAAATTTTACACAAATTGGTCCAATAATCATTGAATCAAACAACCCTTCACAAATATATGGATCCTAAAAGATTATATTTTTTTAGAAAAGTTTCTCCTAACGTTGCCCTTTTTTCAAAAAACTATCTTCACATGGTTGTGTATCCCTCAATATTTCATATCACACAGTTTAATCTCAAGGATCCTTCAAAATTTCACATAGAATAAAATAATTATTGTCTTTGTATATTCAACCATTAAGCAATTATATGTATAACAATCAATTTTGATTTATTTGCATGTCTTCTCAACTACATGTGGTGTATTTGCATGTTTAATTTTCATGTGTAGGTAACCTCACCTATGCACCCTATAAACGTGGGATGATAGAGAACATATAAAAGAGGAATTGGTGGAATTTCCTTGTTTGTTATTTTTGTCTTTTCATAATTGTTTAATTCATATCATAAGATGGTATGTTGGTTCTGGCACAAGAATTATGTCCAAGTGCAAAGCATATATTCAAATATATATATTGAATAAAGCACTTATGCAAATATTCTTTCTTTTGCTTCCTCATTTTAATAATCATAAATAACTTTAAATTAATATAGGAACAAAGTATATGGATTTTATTTTATACAATAATAGGGAAAGCATAAAAAAAAACATGTGGTTTTGGAGATTAGGTTAGGTTCCATATTATAAAAATATATAGGAGGTATTCAAAATTTATATAATTATTAAAAATTCAAATAGGAGATCCATGGTTTGAATCCAATGAAAGGCAGGGTTATATATTATGATTCAATAACCAAAGTCTAGTTGGATAAATAACATCCTCAAGGAGTATCATCCCATATGGTCTATGACTCAGTGGATGTTAAAAGCTCCTTTACTTCACATTATAAATATCATTAAATGCTAACTATAAAATGAAGTAAATTTTGTTATGAAGTTTTGTCAACTATAGTAAGATTTAAGAATAATACTCTTAGTAAGAAATAAGTAATGCAAATACATAATTTGTACATCATAATTATCTTTCTATGGAATAGTTTAATCTTATGGATCCTTCTAAATTTTGCATGAAATAATTAGTATACCCTTTTATGTTCAACCACTAATAAATTAAGCAATTATATGTGTACAACAATTAATCTAGGTTGTCTTGGAGAGGAAAACACAATTGTTCAAGCTTTGACTCTTCTTTGGGACATCTAAAGTTCAAAATACGATGTGTGTGTGGTTGTGTTAAATTACCTTTTGATAATCTTAGCTCTCCTCAACTCTCCCCTTATGAGAGTTCATGTTGGGATGGGGATGCCTAGCCTTGAGAGTTGGTCATAGGGGTTTCTTACACTAACCAAATCCAAAAAAATAAAAAAAAACAATTAATCTAGGTTTCTTTGCATGTCTTTTCAACTAGATGGATATTCATACTTATTTTTTATGTGTATGTAACCTAATCCATGCATCCTATAAACATGGGGTAGTAGAGAGTATATAGAAAAGAAATTTATGGGCACTCCTTGTTCGTTATGTTTGCCTTTTTATCATTGTTCAATTCATATCATAAGATAATATTGGGTCATGGAAAACTAATGATGCCCAAGTTAAATATCTAAGTAATAGAAGATAAAGCATAAAGGTAAATATTGAATAAATCTCTCAAACTAATGTTATTTTTTGTGCTTTCCCATGACATATTTTTTTGGATGTTTTCCCTACCCTTATATAAAATCAAAGCCATATAAATTGTTCTTATCTTAATTTAGAGTTACTTATGATTCTTAAAGTGAGGAAGCACAAGAAATAATATTTCTATAAGTGGTTTATTTAATCTATATATGTTTGAATATATGCTTTACCCTCTACTATTTAGATATTTAACTTGGGCATAATTCTTGTGCTAAGACCAACATATCATATTATGATATGAATTGAACAAAAAAGATAAAAATAACAAACAGGGAATGTCCACCAATTCATATTTTATATGCTCTTTATCATCCCACATTTATAGGGTGCATAGGTGAGGTTACCTACACATGAAAATTAAGCATGCAAAGACACCACATCTAGTTGATAAGGTATGCAAAGAAACCCAAATTGATTGTTGTACAAATATAATTTCTTAATGGTTGAACATACAAGGACATAATAATTATTTTATTCTATGTGAAATTTAGAAGGATCCATAATATTAAACTCTTCAATAGGAAGTATCAAGGAAGACATGACCATGTGAAGACAGTTGTTCAAAACAAGGGCATCATTAGGAATATTTTTTCTAAAAAGTATATGGTATTTTAGGATCCATATCTTTGTGACGGGTTATTTTATTCAATAATTCTTGGACCAATTTGTGTAAATTTTGAAGAGATTTAAAAGGAGTGGTCATATTAAGGAATCTAAGCACTATTGAGGGAGATATGACCTTGTGAAGTTAGCCACCCAGAACAAGGTTAGTGGTAATTTTTCACATATTGAAAAATAAAATTGTAGATATCTACTAACCAAGGCATTAGTAAGGTAGGACAATCTGTTTACGCATATAATTTTCTAATTTTTTTTAATTTATTCCTTCATTATATTAGAAGTTTTGCATGCAGATTATTGTAGGTTTATTTTCATATAGTAAAATTGCTATAGGACTTTACTAGATATCGAGTTATAATTTCTTTTCAATGGATCGATTTAAACCTAAATTCTTAGAATTATCCCTAGTAGTAGAGGTTAAGGAGTACCTCATAGAGAAACAATACTTATTTCTCAAAGATAAGATAATAATTGATAAATTTAATGGATCTTGACCGGGGGCTTTGGCTTTGACAAAATGAATTCATAGGAGATGGAAGTTTTTAGGAGTGAGTTTATCCTTTCTTCCCAAAGTTTCTTTCTAGAAACTTTTTGTTCTAAGGAGGAAAGATATAGAATCTTGGAATGGGGTCTTTAGTTTATGGGAAGAGCAACATTCTTCCTTACTTGCTCGCATGAAGGCTTTGCTCTTGAAAACATAAATCTATCCCTATTACTATTCTAAGTAAATATGTATGGATTACCTGCAAAATTATAGGAAATGGATATATTTAAGGTGATAGGAAAAATTATAGGTTAATTCCTTTAGATTTTAGAAACTATAAGGACATAGTCTTGGATATTTATGGTTAGATATTGGTCATGATTGATATCACTAAACATTTACCAAAATCAATCATTCTTAATTATGGGGGTAAGTTGTGGACCCAAACCATGGATTATGAAAATATATCTTTTAGATGTAGAAGATATCATGAGGTGGGGTATATTGAGAGATCATGCCCTAAGAAGAGTCCATTAGCTACATATGTAGAAAAAAATGAGAAAATTACAGATGGATATGAATGAGGGTGGTTTTCAACTTTCAAAAAATAGGTCCAAACATGTGAAAGTAAATAAATAGTGGAGACCAATTAATTAAGGATATTGGAAGAAATAACAATTATTTTAAGGCTTTAGCCTATGAAGAAAAAACACATCAAAGATTGGAGGACTTGGTACAATAGGATCAAAATATTAACAAGAAATCATCTACTCAATATGATATTGATTTAGGGATGAACATTCCTAATAAACTTAAGGAATGTTCCTCATCAACTTTTGAAGACTCTATTGAAGTACCATGCATTATTCAGGAGAAGGAAAGTGGTAGATAAAATAGTATTATATGTTAATATCTTACCATTAATAAGAAAATACCAAAGGGGGGAACTACATGTGACTTCGTTGGGAAGTCTTGTTCCACTTCCCTACTTCCTTGGCCCTTCCTTCATGGCTAGCTAGTGTTGCAGATGACCTCCTTGCGGTGGGAGATTATTGTTCCTATTGTCTACCTAGTTTCATGCCTTTTTAAGGGTCCTTTCATATTTTTTTGGTCTAGGGCATCCCTGGGATATTCTCTGGGACCTTCCTTGGGATTTCTAGGTTGCTTCAGAGATCCTTTTCCTTAGATTTCTTAGTTGTCTCAAGTTTTTTGTAGGGCCCTATTTGGAGCTGTGGTTCAGAGGTTTTATTGGTGCGATACCTCACAACTTGGGTGTATGGCTTAATAGGAACCTCTTCACAATATTTTAATGGTTTTGTATTGGCCATATTTTTATTCTTGTGGTGCTACTCTTTGGGTTTCTATATATGGGCTTTGTGGTGGGCTTGTAGTATTTTTTGTGGTTCAATATGGGCCTCTATTTTGATTGCTGTTGTGATCCCACTGGACTTACTTTTTGTTTTTCTGAAGCTGTTTGTCGATGGTGTTTATACTTGGGGGTTCTTTTTGTCTTGTTGTGGCTTCATGAGCAAGTATTCATAGTATTTTAATGGCTTGGGATTACCACATGCTTATTCATGTGGTGTTGCTCTTTGGTATTACAAATGTGAGCTTCATGGTGAGTTTTAAGTATTTTTCATGGCTTGAGGAGGGGCATCTGTTTTACATGTTGTTCTGATCCCGCTGAACTTCATTTATGGTTCCTTGAAGCTGTTGGTTGGTAGTGTTGGGGATTTCCTTGGGGTTCTTACTAATTTTTTTTTATCTGATGCTTAACATTTGCAACTCATTTACCCATGGGTCCTTTTATTGGGGCTCCCTTATACCTTTCCACCTCTTTCTTGTGTCTGACAGATCTACGATATTATTTCATTTGCTCTTGTGGGTTTTTGGATAGCTTTCCCTATATTTTTCAGTGGTTTCTAGATCTCTTCCTATTGTTAAGGGGAGTTTTGGTTTTGTTTTTCTATTTTTTTGGTGTTATCTATTCATATTCTGGTTTTTCCCCTATGTGGGATGATGCATTTCAAATTTTGAAGGGTTTCTCATTTTCTCGCCTAATGGGCAGTTCAAATTTTTAGCTAGGCAGGAATTTTTCATTGTTTAATTTTACTACTTTTTTCTTTTCCCACTGGGTGGGCTTTTTGATTTCATGGCTGGGTGGGAATTTCTTTTTTTCTCACTTTGGGCATGATTTGATCACATCCTTCCTGAAGGTTGTCCTTAAGCCTATCCTAAAGGCTTTCCTTAAGTCTTTCCTAAATGCTTTCTTCAAGCCTTTTCTTTAGTCCATCCTTGGGCCTTCCTACGGCCTTTCCTATGGACTTGATTAAAGTATTATGACTTGTTGTAATCAGGTTTTGGGTCCCTTGATAAAAACC
The DNA here is from genome assembly GCA_028583015.1 of Wollemia nobilis. Classification (NCBI taxonomy): domain Eukaryota; kingdom Viridiplantae; phylum Streptophyta; class Pinopsida; order Araucariales; family Araucariaceae; genus Wollemia; species Wollemia nobilis. The sequence goes on along the minus strand of JAQPPZ010001050.1, from coordinate 6,294,313 downwards.
CACTTTAATTTAAACAACCAAAAAAATAAGGAAATACCAAAAATGAGCAGGATAATTCATAAGCTTCCTTAGCATACCTAAGAGAGGATAATTCTAATGAAAAAAGTTGTGAAAAAATATTGTGGAATAGAATAATAAGACCTAATATTGATAATAGCAAGGCCAAAAGAGAAAAACTTTCAAATTATCAAGCAAGAGTCTATGAAACAAGAGCAAACATAGAGAAAGGAACACAATCTAAATTGGTTGAACTTATCTTTACCAAACAATAAAATAATATTGGTAATTCGCAACAGAGGCTAGCAAACTCTCATGGAATATAAGGTGCAAATACCCCCTTAAAGCATAACTGTATCAATGATCTTTGTTTAAATAATAATCCTTATTTTATTTGTATCCAAGAAACTAAAATTATGAAAGAAGAAGTTTACAAAACTAAGAAAGTAGTATGGAAAATATGTGAATGGGATGTTGGATTTAGGAGTGGTAGGGGGGATTGTAACAAGGTAGAATCCAATTAGAGCCTCTTATGAAATCATTCATAAAAATAGACATTGGATAGCCTCATTAATCATATTCTACTTTGCAAATATTCATTTCATCCTTATCAATGTTTATGGACCTACAACTTAGTTAGGTAGATCAAAAGTGTGGAGATGTATTGGAACCTTTATGAGAAGTAAAGACCAAGAAAACCGATTCATGATCATAGGATATTTTAATGCCATAACCAAGTTGGATGAAAAATTGGAGGAATTAGGAAAATAACCCAAAGTATGAGATATTTATTAGCTTTTATTCAAAATAATAATCTATGGGAGGTTGAGTTTGAAGAGGATAACTATACATGGACCAAAAATATGACATATCATACCCTACTAGTAGAAAAATTAGATAGATGCGTACTCTCATATCATTGACTAGATGAAGGAACTTGTGCTAAAATTAATACCTTGATAAGTATTGGTTCAAATCACTAGCCAATAAGAGTTAAAATTATGGTAAGTGAATTTAAAGAAAAAAAACATATTTTAAATATAAGAAAATGTGGGAAGACCATCCTCAACTTGTTGATATGATAGCACATATGAGGAATTATTAAGGAAATGGTGGGTTGTATAGACTTCCAAAACAAATTAATTCAATAATATCTAGATTAAAAGAATGGAATAATAGCACTTTTAGAAATATTTTTGAGAAGAAATAAGATATCTATCTATCTATCTATCTATATATATATCTATCTATATAGATATATAGATAGATATGCACGCATGCAAATAAGTATTACAAAAGAGTATGCTAGTAGTAGGGGTTTGGTTACCCATAAGACTACTGAAAAATCTATGTGTTTCTATATAAAAGGAAATGATGGAAATCTTATACAAACTAAAAATGCAAAAACTTATACAAACTTAGTGAAAAGCTAATATTACTGCTATTTATAGATTATAATTAGGAAGATTTTCCCTCCAAATTTATGCATATATTTCAATATTGACTACAAATCTGTGTGATGGGTTGTATCTTCATTAAATATATTAGCTCTTTGTTGGTCTTAAAATATGTTCCCATTAATGTTAGATAGTTGTGAGCCTTTAAACGAGCTCCTACTCTTATTGTTTCCACCTACTTCTTCTAGGTATTCCCAAAATCCAAATGTATGAGATCTCTACAACTAATATTATATATTTGAGGTTACTTTGATTACAAATTCCTACATTGTTGCCTTTTTTTCAATGAGTTTACACGGGTTTTTATGAGGGGTCCCGGTCCCCTCATACCGAGTGGGATTTGAATCTTGGACCTCTCAAAAAGAGGCCAAAGCTCTTACCACTATAGTAAACTTACAACTACCATATTGTTTCCTTTAATAAATTAGTTATTTCTTTAAATTTGTTTTAGGCTTCAACTATGCAAGTAGACGTGTTTGAAATTCTTTAGTATTTATAAGCCTATCTACTACCTTTGGGAGTCATGCCTAGATGTTGCAACCTTCGTTGGAGCTTTTTGGATGCTTTGACTATCGAGCTTGCAATTTTTGGAACTTTTAAATCTTTTCCTCTATTAGAATTTCTAAAACTTTTATTTTTTGGATATTTCACGCCTATGCTTTCAGTCTCTCAGGCTCACTTTTCATTGAATTTTTTTCCTTTTCTTGTCATCGAATACATAAAATCCATCAATAATTTTGGATCAGGACTTTGGTTATCTAAGTAGATTTACTTTACATTCATTTCTCTATCTTCTGATTTTATGAGCATTTGGTGAAATCTCTTACCCACACTTATTTACCTTATATTTTCACACTAAGTCCATCTTATGAACTTTTGCTAATGTTCCTTCCTTCCCAGTGTAGTGGAAAATTACTACTTTTTTGGTGACTCAAAGGGGATCTTCATCTTAATGAAGATAAAGGACCTAGAGAAATATGATGCCTTTGTCAAATGGACATAAAGCCAAAGCTTGAATGTTTGGTTGATGGTTGCACTTTTTCTACCACTCTTAAAATATCTACACTCTTCACAAAATTGGGTTTTCTCCCTAATGGCTAAGGCTTACTCCTTGGTTGTTTCTAGAAAATGCATGGAGTTCTAGCTACCTTTTGTCTTAATTATTCTTCTATCTAATGAAAATTTATCATTGGTGTTGCCTTGCTCCTTGATTGATTTCTAACACAACAAAATTTACCTTTATACAAGGTTATCAGACCTTTTCCTTTTATGAATACACTTGAATTGCAAGGTCCTATATATTTTTCTTCTTTTTCATGCCATGGTCAGGGTGGCCTATTTGTAGATTGAGAAGGTTATATGATCAATTGAAGTTTGGCAACAATTTCTATAGATCAAAATCTTTACTAGCTGATGTAAATTCTTTGTTTGGTCACCTGAGGTCCCTCCTTACCCCTCCATTGTTCCTAAGCTTCATTATCTTGGGTTTTCTATTGATGCTTCTTTGGTAATAGCCCTAGGCATTTATGACTGGTGAAATAGTCATTGTGAACCCAATTACACATGAAAAATAATTTAGTTTTTGAATACACCCATATGAATGATGGGAAAGTTCTAGATTGTCTTTAAAGAAGGGGTCTTGCTAAAGATAAATTCCTTTCATATATCACCATAATATTCTCTTGAAATCCTATGAATACTGATATCAGATTTAACTATCACCAAAAAGACTATAGATCATGATCTTTTCTAGTTTGGTGAATCAACATGTCTTGGTGGGGTAAGAATCTTCAATTTTGCTAGCCACTTATTTTGAAGAGCTTCCCTTGGTAGCATCTTGGGTCTCCCTACAACATCAGATACTTGATAAATTGAGGGAGCCTCAAGCCCTCTCATTTTTTTAGTTCTTTGATAATAGCTAATCATCTCCTTAGGATAAAAATAAAAAAGGAGGTAGATACGACCACTTTGCTTGATACTGATGAAATGCCAAGAGTAGGATTATTTTTATATAGACTACTAGTGGGAGAATATTTGAAGAACTATGAGGAAGTACACATTTTGTGCAATATTTAAAGTAAATATAACAAAAAAAATTATATAAATTTATAATTTGTTAAAATTTTAAAGTCATACATTGATCGTAATCAACATTAATGGCCATTCTCATAGTTAAATATACAAATATAGTGAAAATAATTTTTTTTAGGTAGTAGAAGGGGGTTTGAATGGATCCTAGAACCTCTTACACATTGGAAGCTAAAGCTTCCAAAGCTTAAACAAAAAAAAAAAAATAGGCATGGAACTATCCCACATAGGGGATCCAATAACAAGTTCATATGTAAAATAGAAAATAGGAGAATCAAGAAGAGAGGAAAATGAAAAAAAATAACTAAGAGAACAAAGAGATCTCTTCTCAATCATCAACTTCATCATCCTCAACAAGTTCCTTTCCCACCTTTGAATATTTCTAGTCCCACTAGATCCACCCCATCATCATTAGGACCTCTTTAGCAAATGAGAATTGAAGCTAAAAGTCTTTGTTTGGAGTGACCATTAATGCCTTTTATGTTCCAAGAGAGAATCTTCATTTGTGGAGTTTAGAGTTTATTTTTTTTTTAAGGATGGGGAATGTTGAGATCTAAAGGAAGCTACACTTATCTATTTTTCAAAGATATCTTTCCCTCCCTCCATTTCAGAATTGATTGTGATCCATTAGCTACATTTGTATCTCTTTCCCTATTTATGATATCTTTATTGGAATGTTTACCAACTTTACATTCAATGCCCACATCAACTATTCCCTTTTTTGGACTCCTTATTTTTAGACCTGGGGAAATAGGGTCTTTTACCATATCATACATTAATTTAGAGGACTCTTCTTGAGGTTTTAAAACCTAAGATTCAACTGTCTTAGGGAAAGGAGTATTTGAATCTAAAATATTTCTTTCAATTTTTGGGAAATCAGAGACTGAAGCGAGACATTCGAAAAGAATTCAATGAAGAGAATTTAGAAGAAGCATTTTAGGGGTGGGGAGCAAAGAAAAAACCTAGGTAGCTTGTTCCTATATTTCACCTTCCTCTTCAAAGAGAGAAATATTCGAGACTTGCTGAACCCCATTCACTTTCGGGAGAGACAGAGAATATTTAGCAACTAGAGGAACTTTGGAGTCAACCTATCCTTCTTGAACTTACTAAACATTAGAGGTATCAACCACATCCTTGAAAATACCTTACACAGACTTGCCTTCAACATATTTCTTCATCCATACTTTCTTCTTAGGTTTTCTCATATAGGGACACAAGGCTGTAAGATTCCTTATTTTCTTGGAATTTGAACAAAAAATAGATTTATTTTCATATTCTATAGATTGAAACCAAGAGACGACACCAAATATTAGCTCGATGCAAATTTGGAGGTTTGCTTCGAGATCTGCATTGACACACATCCTCACAAATATCATCCCTGACTTTTCTCTCATAGAAAAATCAATTAAGATGAGATCTCCCATAACCTTAGCAATTACTCTCATAATGTCATCATGTTATAGATGAAAAGGATGAGCAAGGAGTCTGACCCAAAGAACCACCATGTTAATTCTTTGAGAATCAACATTACAATCAATTTCCCATTTCTAAAGAAAAATGTCTCGCTTGCCATAAAACCATGGTCCTCCACCAATAATAAAATTCATGTCATCTTTACAGTTCAGCTTAATGAGGACAAAGGCTTTTAGGAGGGCCACAATTGTGGTCTAAGAGCAAGTTCTTCTCCTAATGGAATCAATGTTTGGTCGAATCCCCAAGAATTTACCTACAAGGTTAAAAGCACCTTGATTCATATTGAGCTTCAAGAGGTTTATAGGAATGTGCAACTTCCTTTGAACTATATTAAGATTAAAAGGAATAATCGAAGAGACTTACCTATCGAAAATTTTTGAGACAAGTATTGCGTAGGAATGAACGTTTGGATCAAAGAGCAAGTGGAGGTCATGCAGGCCTAGGACCGGGTGCACACCTCTAGACAAGGGGCCCAAGTTAATCGCATGATCTACAAGAGCACCGCCCAATCTGCCATTCTCCACCTTCCCGCTCATTACCTTCCCACTCTCACTCATTTCGAATCCAAGTAGGAAAAATATTCTTTAATACTTTAAAAGTTCCAATATTTTGAATCAAATCCTCTTGCTTGATCCTTAGGTTATTACAAAAGGGTTATTTAAGGAGAGAAGAACTTATAATACAAATTTATTAATATGAACATTTTGGATTTTCTTTGAATATACATAATAATATTGTATGCTTGAAGTCCCCGAGAGCATCTAGGTGGATTGGTATGTGCTTGTTTGACCAAGCATTTACCAAGAAGACACCCAAGTTCAAATCTTGGGGACAACCTGTTTGTAAAGATGGTAGTCTGATTTAAATCCTCTGAGTGCACGCCAAACCGATGATGATGGTACAAATTTCGAGCGACCGATGGTCGAATGGTCCCCTTCATACAAGTTAACAATAATGAAGTGAAATAGATTTGGTGGAAGCAGCCCATATGTTTTGAATCCTACACTTTTGTCAATTACTAAAAATAATATGGTTGTGACCAACTCTCCTATATGACTAGAAAAAAACATTGGATGCTTGAAAATGTATGGCAAAGTATATACATTGTATATAACACATTAAATAAATAGACATGGTATGCAATTCTTTCACCTCGCACGTTTCATTGACTTTCATCTACTTGAGGAGGATAACGTGGTTTCAGCATTTACGCGTAATTTCTTTTTAAATGATGATACACGTGTATATATAAGAATTTATTACCATGACAAATATTGTCAAAAGCACATTAACTTTTAATCTCTTTACTTATATATCTTATTATTAAAAAAATACCCTCTCCATCGTCATGAGCCTTACCTGATCTTACTAGGCCCGCCTTACATTCATCTCGACAAGTTCCAAATTTCTACAACTCATGACTCGACAACACGGTGGTTTCAGCATTTATACATAATAAAATTTTAACTATTTTAAATATAAGAACTTAATGTTATTATATATATTGCCATTTTGTATAGTCAAAAGAACTTGGTTGAATAGGGATGAAAGTAAAAGAACCTTCCAAAAAAACAGCCCTATATTCAAAATAACTTGAATCTGTAATTTTTTTTTATTATAAATTTATTATTTTAAAGAAAATCTGTATAGATTTGATTGATTCTTTTCCTTATAAGAAAAACATGGCTCTCCGGTGCCAACGTTGCAAGCCATGGCAAAGTTAGTATCCCTCCATCCGGAGTAAAGTTAGCATCATACTGGGAGGAAGGCTGATGAGAAGTCTGTTTATCAAACCACTTCTCCAAGCGAGAATGGAGCAAAATTAGTATCCCTCTATCCGGAGGAGCATCTTACTGGGAGGAAGGCTGATAAGAAGTCTGTTTATCAAACCACTTCTCCAATGGTTCGTATCAAGATCTTGGTCCAGGAGGAAATGTTTCTTAATGTTTTTTCAATTATGTATGATTTGCAGTTTCCATCACTTTATTAATATTTTATAGTTAAAAATAAATTAAAATAACTCAAAAAAAATATAATGTTCTTCAATAAAATTTATAACACACAATTAAATTGATTTACCACAATCAATTTTTTAAGAATGTCTTTCTTCTCTTTGTTTTTTTATTTTTTTTTCAAAAAGTTTTATTAGTAAGTTTACTTTTAGACCACGAGGGCCTAGGTGAATTGGTAAATGCTTGCATTTACCAAGAAGACACTTAGGTTCAAATCTCGGGGATAACCTGTTTAAAAAGGTAGTAGTTTGATCTGAATCCTTGAGTGTTGCAAATGTAGTAGTCTGATCTGAATCGTTGAGTGTGCGCTATGAATCCCGAGAGACCGATGGACCCCTTCACGTCGGGTTAACAATAACGAAGTAGAATAGGTTTGGTAGAAGCAAAAGTAGTCCCTTTGGTTTGAATCCTTCACTTGTCACTTACTAAAAATAGTGTGGTTGTGACCAACTCTCCTATGTAACCGAAAAAGAAAAGTTTACTTTTAGAGTGTCCTCATATGCAATCTTAATGTTCTTGTAGGTTTCACATTCTACTACAAACTGTTTTTTGGTCTTCACTGTTCCTCCTGTGCAAAAGACACATATTTGTTATCATGCCTCTTGAGGAATTGTCCATCTCTCACTTTTGCATCTAAGATGGTGTGAAATACATCTTAGTTGGGCTATAAAAAAAATTTCCTTTCATTTGATGTTTGCATCTGTCTTTTCCTTCCTAAATTTTTAGTCCAGATGACAAGTTTAAAATATTCCTCACATAGTTTTTAATTTTTTATTGGAGTTTGGGAGCTCATGAAATTTAATGCTCCATTTTCATTCATTTGTTGTTTTGTTTCATCTATGTCTTTTCTTATATCAAGTGTTTTTTAATTATTTGTTTTGGAAACCATCTTCCATTCTTTGTATTTTATTTAGGTACCTCAATAGCCTTATCATAGCTTTTGCTTTTAATAGAAAAAAATACATTTTAGCAAGTAAAATATTATATGGGACTAATGCCTTAATTCTAAAATTATTTGTAACTAGTCACTTTTTTTGGTAGGTAAAAGGTGAGGGTTTTGAAAGAATCAGACAACATTGTACATAGAACTCCAAAAGGAGTCAGTCAGGTTCAACAGAAAAGTTATTGGAAGAAAAAATAGTCAAACTTACATTCCCATCCATTGGAAGGACAACAATTTGAAAACATAATCAAAATCAAAATTATCCTCATCCCGCCTAGCGAGGGACCAACCAACCGACCAACAGTGTCATAAAACCTTAACAACCAGGACTTTGGATATCAACGATTCAGTCATTTTTTAATTCTTTTTATTTATTTTCATTTAAAATTTGATGTATTTCTAGCCAAAACCTCACACCCATACAATACCACTTGAATAAATAATAACCTGAAAAAGACCCTACTAGTTTTCCAATCCCATAGTTATGCTTTTTGACCCCTATTTAGCAATAAGTGGAGTACCCTCCATATTGCTTGTATTTGTTTCATCCTACACATTTTATAATTGAGTTTGATTTGAAAATCTAACCCAAGGATTTGTATTCTATTAATACCTCTAAAGGATTTCCTTCAAATAAAACAAATGTCTATATTTACTCTCTTCAAGTAGAAAATACTATAATTTTAGTTTTGTTAGTGTTTACCTACATCCAACTTCTTTACAAAATTGCTCTAAAACTTCTAGATGTTATTTTAAACTTTCATGTGTCTTGGCAATCAAGATCAGGTCATCAACATAGAGAAGAAGTTTGAGTACATAATTAGTCGATTGTATTCCCTCTTCTCCTATCCTTTCTACCCATTCCTTCAATTTGCCAATGTAAAGATAAAACAAAGTAGGTAACAAAGGAGGGTCTTGTTTCACACTAATATCACTCCCAAAAAAAAAATTATAGTCCTTTTTGAGTTTTTATTTTTGACACTAGTTGCTCATAAAGTTTGAGTATAGTTGCTCAGTAATTGGTTGATATGCCAATTTCTTTTATTTTTTCATATTTTACCTCTAGATACTATGCCAAAATCCTTTTTAAAGTCCACAAAATAATAATGCACTTCTACTTTTTCATTCCATATCCTCTCTATTAGGTGCCTATGGTGATTTCTCACTACAATAGGAAGGAGGAAACACTAGCAAAATTTCATAAAATAGCCTTAGCAGGAAAAGAGAATGTAGATAAGTGTGGGCAAGATATTTCACTAGAAGTTCTAAAAATTGGAAGGTGAAGAAAGACTCTAAAAGTAAATCTCTTGAGATAAACAATGGCCTGATCAAAATCATTGGTGGATTTGATAGCTCCAATGAAAAGGAGAAGATAAAAGTTTCAACGAAATTCAAGCCTCAAAGACTAAAAGTGTAGGAGAAAAATATCTAAAAATTAATTTTTTTAGCAATTTTTATAGAAGGAAAGATTGAAAAGTTCCAACAATTGCAAGCCTAATAGTTGAAGCATCAAAAAAGCTCCAACAAAGGCCGCATCATATAGGCACATCTCCCAAAGGCAATAGTTGACCTTATAAGGACAAAATGATTTCAATCCCATCTACTTGCATACCTAAAGCCTAACAAAATCCAAAGAAATAACTAACATATTAAAGGCAATAGCTTGGGAAGCCGTAATTAGAGCAACCTCAAACCCATAACATTAATGGTAGAGATCTCATACACTTACGTTTTGGGAATCCCTAGGAGTATGTGGTAGAATCAAGAGTAGTGTAGACACCAAAACAACACCAATCCAATTATGTGACTGCAAACACTGATCGCATTGACACACACAACCCCAAGGGCAGCCCCCAGAGGTCAAAAAATGGTCCTAACCACTCTCACAGCAGTTTTGGAAGGTCAGGAGTCAATTTGGCACCTTCAGGCACTTTGCTCAATACTCGTTTCACCTAGGGACGATTTCAAACTAGTATTCGCCCCACCCAGGGACGAATACCAGTATTCGCTCCAGGGTGGGGCGAATTGCAGGTTTGACGGGAAAAAGTCAAATCTTGACAAATGGCAGCTCAAATCCACCACTTAACGCTTCCTTCATCGCATGGGAGTGTGGGTGAGCATTTTCGAGCGTTAGAGGCAGTCGCAAGGGCAGTCATGAAGTCCCTAATCAGGGAGGAATCTCCCTTGCCCTGAGAAGGCATGATTGCCAAGTGGCGCCTCTGCATGCCCAATGCAAGAGACCTCCAGGTCTATAAATTGGTGAGTTTCCTCACCCCAAAAGATAGAGAGAAGGAGCATTTTTAAGCAATGAAGTGCTGCTATTTTACTTCCCCATATGCCCCTAGTTGATTTGTGCCTTTCACATCCGTGATCTCTTTTAGAGAGGAGGTCATTGGGTGACCATTGGAAGGACGAATCTTGAGCCCAAAACCCAACATTTGACCATAGTATACCACCCAATTTTCTGACAACACTTTACAAGAGATTTTGGACCCATCCCAAGTGGATTGGTGCCGAAATCAGGCCCCAAATGACAGGCAGCCTGCCCGGGGCACCCCCGCACTACTGCAGGTCTAATCGTCCCTTTTAGGAACGATTAGGAATCTGTGGTAAATTTCTCTCTCTATCATTTTCATTTTTGTATTTGATCTTTATGTTGCTTAGATAGTTTGCAATTTTGATTTCATATCGTTTTGATCAATTTTTATCATGTTTTATCATTTTTCCGCCTTTACTAACTTGCAGAGGGCATCATCGAAATTTGGGTGTTAGAGGCCAAATTGGGGAAATCTGACCATCTGGGTCGTCCCAAAATACCCCCAATTAGCTAACCCCCACTTTCATAGGAGATTTGGAGCTCTCTAGATGTGACATTTTGAGCGATGCTATCTGGCATTTTGTTGTAGGTCTATTCGTCCCGCCTCGAAGCGAATTCAAATCTGTGAGGGATTTCCCAACTGTTCCATTTGCAGTGTTTTCTTTGTGAGGTCTAGATGCCCCTGTCAAATTTTCAGATCATTTGGATATATGCTAGTTATCGTTTTATTTATTCTTTGCATGCACTAATCGTAGGCTTGGGGATTGCATGTTTCATTTCATCCGCAGGTGCTATTGATTGTTTCTTGTTTCTTTGAATGCAGGATCATGATGTTAGAGGAGCATAAGGGAGTCAAAATTCGTACACACAAGCGATGGTGACATTTTGGTCCGCCCATCTTACATGTGGGCACGCGGAAGAAGGAATGGCATCCGTGGATGTAACAAAGAAACAAATTTAACGCTCCTCGCCCCTAAAAAGGGAGGAGGAAAATTGTAACCGAATTCTAAAATGTATCAATAAAATAAAGGGCTATTTTCTGCATTGGATTTTTGTTTGTGTTTCAATTCGTTCATGCTTTCCCCATTTCATGCATTTTCAATTCGTAGGATTTAGCGTTAAGTTTAGTTCCATTTTTGCATTGTACTTGGAGATTTTTCCATTTTTGTTTCCGTATCCTCATGCTTTCAGTGGTGATCATGGTGGGACACTGTCCTCTGTATTTTTAGATCAGAAATCTGATCAAAACTTGCTTTTTCTTGCAGGTATCATTTTTTTTCGAATGCGGGACTGTTGTTCATTCCAGTCTATGGCGAATATAGAGCTAGAATTTGTCTCATCCAAGGACGAATTGGAATGTGCCCCACCCTGTGATGAATTCTATTCTATTATTCATTTCATCTAGGGATGAATCGCTCTCTACGTAGTTTCAGGGCAGAAACTCAGAGCCAACAGATTTGGGCAGAGAAGAGGTAGGGATTCTAAACTTTTCCTATCATTTTCTATCTTCAGTTTTTCTGTTTTTAGGTTACTTGCTTGCTTAGGGAAAGTTTTCTTTTACTTCTTGCTTGTTTCATTTTTGCAAAATAAAAATAACCCCACACATCACGTGGCAAATTAAACACCAAGGAGCTGGTCGTAAAACCCCAGCCCTTGATCAAGACCAATGGTGGATTTCATCACCACCTTGGCTTGAATTTTTGCATCCATTACCCCGATCGCTACTGTTGCTAGACGTAAATCCTAATGAAATCTGACCGAGTGTAGCTGGGGTGATTCCCAACACATGAGGATAAGTCTTCTATGGTAGGTGTCATAAACAGGGTGATTCCCCTTTCGTACCGCCTACGTTCCACGTACCATCTGCTCTCACGTACCTATAGTTTCCCTCACGTAAGGGCAGGTATATAGAGAGGTTGGTATATCAGCCTGGCAATGGTATATCAAAGGGGCGACCATTTTTGGGAGTCATAAGAGCCATCATATTGCATTTAAACGTTCTTTACAAAAACCTTCAAAAAAAAAAAAAAAAAACAAAAAACCAAAACACACTAAACCAGGTCTAGGACACACTTTTAATCTTTAAACGAGATAATCATTGCTTTGCATGTGTGTGTGTGCTCTTTTCTGTTTAGTGTAGCATAAAAATCATAAAAAGAGATAAAAATCTACATAGCTTGTAGAAAAACACCACCATGGTGTACACCCATAGCCAAGCCCAATCAAGGGCAAAAGCTATGAAAAGTGTACAAGGGGGCACAAGTCGCCTCCGCTATAGCCCCAAGGACTTGGTCATACCACCTTGGTGGCCTGACCCACAAGAGAGTCCACATCGTTCCATGTCAGAATGGAACTATAGAGGCACCCCTTTGAGGGACACGCCCATTCATCATAGCCCCTTTCAGGAGGAGTCCTTACATGTGGCACTCAACATAGACAAGAAGGCTCCCTTAGAAGCTCGATATGAGTGGCCACCGCGCGATGAAGCACTAGAGCAGCATAGGGTCCATGAGGAGAGGCCACATGATTATGGCATCCCTCCTTTGCCCCCCATCACTGTTAGAACCAATAGACAAAACCTAGAGCACAAGGCTCTTCAAGTAGGGTGAGCCAACTCTGCCCGCCCCTTTCACACATATGAAAGGGAGCACGAGGAAGACCATTACATTCCTCAAGAGCAATGTACAGCATGGGAGCCATGCACTTCCGCACCCGCTATATACCATGATCACCTACTGAGGCCAGAGCCTCGGGTAAATGCCACCAACCTCGACAGAGGGAAGTGACCTATTGAGATCTCGGATCATCACGATCGAGGTAAGTGCATAGGAGAGGCATCCAGGCCTCCTAGGCTCAAGATGGCGAAACAAATCGACCTGGCAGTCGCCAGACATGCCACCCGCCAAGCGCAGATCATGCGGCTTGAGCAAGACCAATAGTAGCTAGAGCATCTATATCACCTTAGCAAAGAGTGCATTCGATGCCAAATAGATGAGCTGCTCCATAACCCGGTGCCTGAGAGGGTTCCAACCCCTCACACCCAAAGAGCAAAATCGTATGAGAGGCATAATCCCTTGGTGTGAGATAGGTCTCTGTGACCTTACCAAGTGCTGCCTCCGAGACCTCCTAGACCTGAGCGAGAGGCCACTCCCCAAAACAACGATGGGTACCCTCCGCGGGGACCCACCCAGGGTCATAGGTCTCATCCAGAGACTCCTTAGGAAGCTTACAAGGAGTATGAGCAAGAAGAAGAGTGGGCCAAAACACCCTACCAAGGTGGAGGGGTTGCCATCCGGCCACCCCTCTATAGGCCTCAAGTCTCCCACAACCCACAACGGGAGCAAACTAAAGAGGAAGAGATTAAATCTTCAGATGCATATAAAGTGTTGTTAGAGCATTTGGAGTCTATGGAGACCAAAACTTTTGGGCCCCAAAATCCCACTTTACGCCAACTCCGTAGTCATCCTGTGCATCCGTCCGTGCCAGCACCCCCCTTACCCTGAACACTTTAAGCTACCTCAATTGGCAACCTTTAGAGGTGAGGAGGATGCTCAAGAGCATGTGACGAGATTCCTGAGCCAATGCTTCGACATTCAGGACAATGATGCTTTGTTATTAAGAACATTTATAACCACATTCGTAGGCCCTGCCTCGGATTGGTTTACTCAATTACCAAAGCACAACATTAACAACTTAGATCAGTTAGTGGATGCGTTCCTCGAATGCTTCGCCTTCAACACCAAGAAGAAGGCATCACTAAGTGACTTAGCCATCCTCGGGTAGTATGAGGAAGAAACCATGGTGGCCTATGGGAATCGATGGAGGACTTTGCTTTCAAAGCTGCCCTACCTTCCCCCTATGTCCGACCTCACTCAAATGTTCTCAAAGAGCTGTTTGAGATCGATCTCTATGCTATTGCAGCTACAACAATATGCCACCTTAGAAGAAGCTCTAGCGCAAGCCAGGATCATTGAAGAGATCAAGATACAGGATGGTGAGATAGCCAAACCTAAGAAAAAAGAGTGGACTAAGAACACTAAAATAGGGACCACGCAACAGAAACCCGCTATGGTCAATCAAGTTGCTATCAATGTCCCTAAGCCTGCACAAGTAACATAGCCCCAAAAGGCTAATTATCAGGCGGTGCCTCCTAACAACTATGACAAAGAAAATCAGAGGCAAGAGTAGAATCAGCAGCGTCGCCCTAGGCGACAATACACACCCTACACAGAGTCCAGGGACTCCCTGTTTGACCGCTTGTTAGCGGAAAATTTGATCAACCTGCCAGATATTCAAACCATAGACCCCAACGCTCCCAAGCCTAAGGGGTACAGGGAGGACTTGTACTATAGGTTCCATAGATGGTAGGGACATGACCTAAATGCCTACTAGAAGTTTAAGGGCTTGGTGCAAGACTTAATTGATAACAAGACACTAGCGATGGATAATCCTGTGGCACCAAGAAATCAACAAATGGAGGTCTTTAAAGACCCCTTGCCTACTCATGCTCCATAGGCAAAAATCCTACAAGTTAATGAGGTCACACAAAATTGCCCCATGCAGGGGTATGTAGGGATGATCAGTATAGTGACTCGAAATAGGAGGTATCCGAGTGTAGCTGCCCCCGTGACAACTACAGGTGAGGTGCCAACAATGACACAACCGCAACAACACCTTGCACAACCTCCTCCGCCTAGACCAGTGGCCACACTTTGGACCAAACTCACTCAGAGTTTGAGGACCACCTCGGCTAGGCTCTCCATATATGAGCTCATACAACAATCAACACCCCATCGAGAGGCTCTAATGGAGATATTGAAAGCCATCGAGTTGCAGCCCCACGAAACAAATTCTTTCAACAACTTCGTGGGACATGTCAAATGATGCACTGAGCCAGTCATCACATTTCGAGAAGACGAAGTGAAATCAGTGGTTGATGACATGGCGGATCCACCCCTACACGTTATCGCATGGGTCAATGGGATCCCATATAAGAGGGTGTTGATAGACACTGGCTTGTCCAATAATATCATCACAACCATGGCCCTAAAACATCTGAAGTTGCCCGCATCTCACATCACAGCTTCCACCTACACTCTACGAGCATTCAATGATGCAATATGCTCGATAGTTGGCACAATCGTCCTACCTATCCAAGTGGGACAAAAGACTATACCTACATTGTGCCACATCTTGGAAGGTGAGATGGCCTACAACATCTTGCTGGGGTGGCCATGGATCAGGGACATGAAGTGTGTCCCTTCGATAGCTCACTAGTGCTTAAAGTATACATTTGAAGGGGAGGTGCATGTAGTCCCGACGGACTTAGAACCCTTCAAGTATTGTAATGCGATGCAACTGATGCCGCAATCGACCCTTCCATCAACGCATTTGGATTTCCAATTGAATCCATCTAAACAGGGTCCAATTCCGTAGGCATCCCCATTAGCAAGTTCTTCAAAACCCCAATCGGGTCCATCTTCATCGTCTGGTCCTCCACCAATGATGCCACCGATGGGGGCCAAATAGAAGGACAAAGGGAAGAAACCTCTGGAAGAGGTGCAACCTCTGGAAGAGACACTACCATCAGTATCAACTATCTCTACTGAGGAGACGCCTAGCCGAATGGAAGTCGAGGCTCCTAGTTCACCCGACATGGAGTGGACTCAGGGAGAACTTCCATTCCCTCCCCCTCAATCGCCAACAATCACCATTGAGATGGCCAATACGGGCCTGGGGGAGTATCTGGTGCATAATATTGTAGCAACACCCACACTAGAGTCCATGCAGGACATGGGGAGACCTCGCCTCCCCATCGACACTATTGTTCCCCTAGGCTACCCGCCGAACCAGACAAACTTTGTGTATGGGGGCCTTGATCATGGCGTTGCACCATGCACGCAAGAGGATGAAGATGAAGAGCCTTTTGCTGAAAATGTCAACTACTTGTCTAACCTAGACTTTGCCTTGAGATACCTTGGCCAATGCAATTGGCATGGATATGGGTTAGGCAGATATGAGCAAGGGGTACGGGTTCTTTGCCAACCGAGATACCAAATGCCATATGACAAGTCAGGAGTAGGGTTCAACCACCCCCTGCCCTTGGACATCTTGGTGGAGAACATGCAAGGCCTAGGGATAGGCAACAAGGGGGGATTGGCATCAGATCCATATGCCAACCCTAACACGACATATACATTGAGGGATTATCTCCCATTAATGGCAATCAACCTTGTTGACCCTCGCAATCCCTTCCCTTCGCTCGAGAGAGGAGAAAGCTCGAGAGCTCATTTTCAAGGAGGGTCTGGACAATGTCAAGAAGGGTCCTCAAAGGATGAATCAGAGTATGAACCAGTGTCATATGACCCCTTCGAATCAGATAGCAATCACTCACAGGTGATCCCCATGGATGATTATCAAGAAAGCCTCTTGACAATGTTCCCTTTAGATGCTCCAATCGAGCAAGTACCACTCCAAGGTAATCAGGCCCCACCGCAGAGAGCGAAACAACCCCAATGGGGCCACATCAATTTGCTCGAGCAAGATGAGCCTCTAATGTCACAAATAGTTGTTGGAGCCAATGAAGGCCTTTGGATCTCCGATAGTGATTATGAAGATGAGATTGAGATGGCATATCTCAATCACATGCGGCAAATGCAACGACCATACCCCTTGGAGATTAACGACATATTCGAACAATTAAACATAGTTCCAGGGCATGAGTGGTACGTAGACCCAGCGTGATGGGACCAAGTGTTGGATTCGCCTAGAGACCCTATAGTGACATCAGTGCCGAGGGCAGACCCTGTCTTCCTATCCGCACATAGGGCCAATCCATTCGTGCCAATACCTCTAGAGCCAGACCCAGAGCACAGAGAACATCTAGGATGTCCGAGTCATCACACCCATGGTAATGGAGACCAAAATCATTTCATCAACATGATCTCCATTGACTTAACCGCCCCCATCCACAACCCGACCGATCCGGCATAGTCATTGTATCTAGATATAGATGCCATAGACTGGGATCACGTCAATTCACCTCCATCCCCATCAGAGTACTGGCCTTTCGATGAGATGCTTCATCTCACCCCTGGGTCAACTCAGGATATTTTCCATGCTGAAGAGGAACCCGAGGTTCCCAATGATGATATTAACTCAACAAATGATATCCATTTGATCCCAACTCCACACCAGTTGGAGGATGGATCCCACATGTCGGTCGAGGAGACGACTGACGTAGACATCGGCTCGAATCCAATGAATCCATAGATCATCAAGCTGGGGGTAAGTTTATCCCCCGAAGAGCAAGCCGACTACATTGCCCTTCTCAAAGAGAAGAAGGAGGTTTTTGCATGGTCATACAGAGACATGTCGAGGCTAGATCCGTAGCTAGTCATGCATAATCTAACGCTTGATCCGACAGTCAAGCCAGTTAAGCAAAAACTACGCAAGATGCACCCAACAATGGCCTTAATGGTCAAAGACGAATTACAAAAGTTGTTGGATGCATAGTTTGTCATCTGCATGGACTACCCACCATGGTTGTCCAACATGGTGCCCGTCAAAAATCCCGATGGGAGGATTCGCATATGCACTGATTTTTGAGATCTAAACAAAGTGAGTCCTAAGGATGATTTCCCATTGCCAAGCATCGACGCATTGGTAGATGCCACAACGGGTCATGAAATGCTTTCCCTCATGGATGGTTTCTCGGGATACAATCAGATTTGTATCAATCCCGAGGACCAGCTAAAAATGGCGTTCACAACGCCTTGGGGGACATTTTGTTATAAGGTCATGCCTTTTGGCCTTAAAAACATTGGCGCCACCTACCAACGTGCCATGACATACATCTTCCATGATTACATGCATAAAACTTTGGAAGATTACATGGATGATTTGTTGGCCAAATCTCTTTTGTGCCCAGATCATCTCGATGACTTAAGCAAGATCCTCGATCGCCTCATGGAACATAAAGTTCGACTGAATCCCAAGAAGTGCGTATTTGGCGTCACATCTAGAAAACTCTTGGGTTTCATAGTCTCAAAGTGAGGCATCGAGGTGGACCCAAAAAAATTCAAGGCAATCCTTGAAATGCTTCCCCCAACTACCATCAAGCAGCTCAAAAGCCTACAGGGAAAGGTCACGTCGATCAAGCGCTTCATAGCGCAGCTATCTGACAAGTGCCGACCCATGAACAAATTATTGCACAAGGGGGTAGCATTTCACTGGGATGACGAGTGCCAGTCAGCCTTCGATGACATTAAACAATACTTGGCTTCACCGCTAGTATTGGCACCACCTAGACTAGGAGTGTCATTCTACTTATACATCTCAGCTACTGAGGTGGCACTGGGTGCCATGTTAGCCTAGAAGAATGAACTTCACAAAGAACAGGCTACTTACTATCTTAGCCGCACCCTGGTCAGTTATGAACTTAACTATGCATACGTTGAGAAACTCTGCTTGGTAGTGGTGTTTGCTACCAAAAAGCTACGCCATTACATGCTGAGCAACAATACGTATGTTGTGTCTAAGGAGAATCCATTGCGATACATGATGAGTCATACTTATCATAGTAGTCACACGACGAAATGGATCATGTTGTTGACGAAATTTGACATAGATTTTATTGGACAGAAATCCATAAAAGGTCAGGTCATCGCCGATCAACTAGCAGAGGCTCCTCTCGAAGACGATCAGCCCTCGGTTATAGAACTACCCGATGATGGGGTCTTCCATGTCTCAGAATCGCCAGATTCTGATGAGCCTGAGTCATAGGCCGACATAACCCTATTTTTTGATGGTTCTAAATGTGAGCAAGGTGGTGGCACGAGAATAGTATTCTTCACACCGCAAGGTGCTCCAATGCCTCTGTCATTTAAATTAAATTTCCCATGCACCAACAACAATGCAAAGTATGAAGCCTTGCTCCTAGGTCTTCAGACAGCAATCACCATGAACATTAAACGATTGAATATCTTTGGTGATTCATTGTTAATTGTCAACCAAGTCAAAGGGGTATTCCAATGCAAATGCCCAGTTTTGTAGGCCTACAAAGCCCTTGTGGACAAATTCCTGGAAAAGCTTGAATGGTACGACATCGAGGCACTCCCTCGGTCATCGAATCATTTTGTGAACACTATGGCCTCCTTGGGGTCATTAATCTTGCAAGACATTTCTGGTGATATGACAACCATTCAAGTCAAAATGCTATCACAATCTGCGATGGAGCGTGCAAGCTCTGACTTGATGCCAGGAATCCACTTGATCCAGATTGAACCACCTCAGGATAGGTTCTCTCGAATCCACGATTGTCTGAATCATGCCAACTAGGGGTCCTTGTTCTCCCCTACTCCCCTTAATAGCAACACAACGCTATTCTTGCAAGTTCTTTCCCGTTCAACTTTTGCTAGGGATGAACTTCAAGAGGGATTGGCTGTTCATACCATCGAGGCTTCTGATTAGCAGGATTGGTATTCACCCATAAGGGACTACCTCAAGTTAGGTAATCTCCCGCTTGGATTGATGCATGCCACGAAATGAGCATTCAAGCAGAAAGCGGCAAAGCATGTCTTGTTAGGAGACATTTTGTACCATCACAACTATGAAGGAATCCTCCTTCGTTGCTTGGACCAACAAGAGTCCACTTGGGCAATCACCCAAGTGCACGATGGTACATGCGGTGGCCACTTCAATGGTATGGCCATCACAAAGCGCATTCTCCGCATGGGCTATTATTGGCCATATTTAGAGCGAGATTGTTGCGCCTATGTAAGGAAGTGCGTGAAATGTCAACACCATGCTAATTTGACACACGTACCTTCCTAGGCCTTGCATCCGATCCAATAGGCTTGGCCATTTTCATAGTGGGGCCTAGATCTAATCGAAAAGATCTCCCCCGAGTCGTCAGGTTGTCACATGTTTATCATAACGGCCACAGAGTATTTCACCAAGTGGGTGGAAGCGGTCCCGCTTACCTCTACGATAGGACCCCACATTTTGGAGTTCATTTTACATAACATCATATGTCATTTTGGTATTCCATCCAAGATAATTTCGGATAATGGGACGTCATTCAAAAACAAATACGTGCGTGCTTTGACCACAAAGTACAAAATTCAGCACAGTTTTTTGACACCCTATTATCCACAAGCAAATGGGCAAGCAAAGGCGTCAAACAAAATGCTAGTTGCCATCCTCAAAAATACAGTCATAGACAGTCATAAGGATTGGCACATTCAGATCCCACTTGCCCTGTGGGCTTATCGCACCAGCATTCGGACGCCCACTGGGGCAACTCCGTTTTTGCTCGTGTATGGCTCCGAGGCTGTCATGCCTCTCGAGTTGGAAATTCCTTCCCTGCGCATATCAATGCAAGAGTTCATCGATGATGACACTGTGCGACAGGCCTGGTTAGACCAGCTTACGTTGCTTGACGAATGATGCGTTAATGCTCTCGAGCATTTACGTATCTATCAAGAGCGACTTAAGAAAGCATACAACATGAAAGTTCATCTAAGGGACTTTCAGGTTGGTGACTTGGTCTTGAAAGAGAACCAACAGAACTCTAGTTTGTTGTCCCATCTAAGGGACAAGTTCATGGCAAATTGGTTAGGTCCCTATGTAATTGATAGTAAAATAGGACCTAGAACATACCGACTAGCCTCTCTTGATGGAATCAAGGAACTAGAACCCTTGAACATCAGTCACTTGCGACCATTCCATATCTAGAGGAGCCATAGCCCAAAAAAAGCTCCAAGGATTCCCATAATCGCTTGGTCAATCCCAAAAGCTCCAAGGATTCCCATAATCGCTTGGTCAACCCAAAACGCTCCAAGGATTCCCATAATCGCTTGGTCAACCCAAAACGCTCCAAGGATTCCCATAATCACTTGGTCAACCCAAAATGCTCCAAGGATTCCCATAATCGCTTGGTCAACCCAAAAAGCCCCAAGGATTCTCATAATCGCTTGGTCAATCCCAAAATGCCCCAAGGATTCCCATAATCGCTTGGTCAATCCCAAAATGCTCCAAGGATTCCCATAATCGCTTGGTCAACCCAAAAAGCTCCAAGGATTCCCATAATCGCTTGGTCAATCCCAAAAAGCTCCAAGGATTCCCATAATCGCTTGGTCAATCCCAAAAAGCCCCAAGGATTCCTACAATCGCTTGGTCAACCCAAAATGCCCCAAGGATTCCCATAATCTCTTGGTCAACCCAAAAAGCCCCAAGGATTCCCATAATCGCTTGGTCAACCCAAAAAGCCCCAAGGATTCCCATAATCGCTTGGTCAACCCAAAAAGCCCCAAGGATTCCCATAATCGCTTGGTCAATCCCAAAATGCCCCAAGGATTCCCACAATCGCTTGGTCAACCCAAAATGCCCCAAGGATTCCCACAATCGCTTGGTCAACCCCAAAATCCTCCAAGGATTCCCATAATCGCTTGGTCAACCCAAAAAGCCCCAAGGATTCCCGCAATCGCTTGGTCAACCCAAAAAGCCCCAAGGATTCCCGCAATCGCTTGGTCCACCCTAAAACGCCCCAAAGGTGCCCATTATCCCTTTGGTCAACCCAAAAAGCCCCAAGGATTCCCACAATCGCTTGGTCAAAAATAAGAAAATTCAAAAACAACAAAATCATCAAAAATAACAAAAATTTGCATCTCATTTCCATGCATACTCACCATCATCACAACAATAAAGAGCTCTTTTTGCATCTCATCTTCATACTCACAAAAATCAATCCATCAAAAACACAAAAATATATAGCTGCATTAAGCATCACATCCATACATTGAATATTTGTGGTCATACGGGTCAAAGGCACCATAGACTGTAATTACTCCTCCAATCCATCTTGTTCCACATTTCTCCAATTTTGTAAACAGTCCATCAAAAATAAATGCCATTCACTTCTTTTTACCATACCATAGTCAGTGGTCTTCTAATGTATCAAGAGTTTTCGTCTTTCAGCCATCATTTAGCTTTCTAGCCACGTACTGTACCAAGTCAGACAGATTTTACAAAGGTAGAGTTCTACTTGGATCGCACCTTGGTACGTAGCATCCCAACACAAATTAAAACACATAAGAATTCCCAAGTTGTGTGAACGAAAGATGAAACCTACAAAGCAATCCAGATCACCATAAGCGAAACGGTTATCTTGCTCATCCCCCTGTGCGAATGACCCCAAGAATGCTGAGAGTTGGCAAAAGGACAAGCATCTTCCCTACCCAATTCCCCAAGGATCCCAAGTTCTCAAAAAAATTGCAAAACATCACAAATTTGCAAAAGTCAAAACTCCAAAAAAAAAATTTTGACATCACAACCAAAGTGCATACATCAAGAAAAGCACATAAGATAGTGATTCTCATCACTCCATATTCAAATCCCTTGCTCAAAAGAAAAACAAAAATAAACAGTGATTTTTATCACTATAAAAGAGCAAGTATCCCAATACAATTGAAGAAAAGAAGGGAGTCAAACTTGAATCCCTAGAACTCTCAACATTCCGACAGGTCATGAGGCAAACCTCAGTACTGGTTTGGTGGATAGCCTATCGGTCACTGGTGGTAAACCTCCCGCATGACGATATATCTGTCACAGTAACTTGTGTGCAGATCAATGTTTGCATGTGGATGAGCTAGCTTATGGTCTCCTACGACAGCATCGCAGATTAATCCGACTAAATACAACAAAGGAGTTAGTGGAGCTAATCAGGTGATCCTCGATATAGGTTTGGTTGATAGCCTATCCGGCACTCGTGGTATCCCGACAAACACCACATAAATGAACTCAATTGCACACACAAGGATGTGAAATAACTTGGTCAAAGACAAGTCTAATTCATACCTTGTTCAAAAGTCTCGTAAGATGAAAGTACAGTTGTGGCTAGATAGTTAAAACATCTGAGTCTCAAAAAACCCTACCTACATTCCAAACCAACTTGCTATCTTTCATTCTCCATAAAAAAAAAAAAAAAATATATATATAAAATATATTTTTTAATAGCCCGTATACATAAAGAAAGTCAGGTCACACAACAATCACCCAGCACAAAAAGCCATAAATTCTAAACAGTCTATGGTGCGACCGCCAAAAATCACAAATTCAATTCATCCATTCCATTTGCATATCATATAAATTAAACACATTTGCATTTCATCAAAACATATGCATCCATCAAAATAAATTAACATGCATACATCCATATTCATCAATCATCGTGCATAACATCAAATCATCACATGCGCATAAATAAAATAAAGTCATCTGTATATATCATCAAAAATGCCCGCAGGCTACAATAACCGGTCATCTGACCCCGCAAAAAGCCAAAAGCTCAAAAACCCCAAGCCTAGGGCATCGGCCACCATGATCATGCAGGATCGGTGCGATGGGAACTACCCCCGTGGTGTGGGTCCTATGAGACCCCTCAGGGTGGCTACTGCTAGCCCCCGCATCACGCCTACTCGAGCCCCCCTCATCCAGTCACCTATGCCGAGAGGATGCTGATTGCTCAGTCTTGCTCCCTCTCGAGCGGCGTGATGATCCGCCTCCATTGAACGTAGGGACCCACCCACCGAGGCGGCTAATCTCTGCCTCCAACTCCAACCGTTGCCGCACCAAGTCCATCTCCCACTGGTGATACATAGCCAAGTTCTCATCGCGTTGCGCCAAAGCCCTATCCCTCTCCACCAGCTGCGTCCGTAGGAGATCCCTCTCCCGTGCAGCATCGGTGTCCCCATCCTACCGATGGTACGTAGCCCATGCATTTTCCCACTCTACTAGCTGCATGCATAGGAGATCCCTCTCCCGCAACACATCCCCCAGCTCCTCATTGCACCTCCACAGTAGCCCCTCCAATCGTGCATTCTCAAGCATAACCCGGACTCCGTGTCCTCCAAAACTGCCTGAGGTATTGGCATCTCTGGAATAGCAGCCTACTCTGGCTCCCACTGCTCTATGACATCCTACATCTTCGGCTGATTCGAAACCCCAAGATCCACATTCGCATCATCCACCTCCACCATGTCTGCATCCTCCAGTGGAGCTCCCCAATCATCTCCTAGTGCCTCGGCACCCTCCCCGCCTACTGCTGCTGCCTCCATGCCTCCCAGTGGCCCCTCTCCCCGCCATCATCGTAGTATCCACCACTGGTCATACTCCGTGGTAGTCCCGATGTCGTCCATGTCTGGGACATCGATCACTACATCTAAATCCTCGCATAATGGCGCGATGACCGGCCGGTCCAGAGTCCTCTCTTCCCCCAGCATCGATAGACCACGGGCTCACCAAGCAACCCTTGGCGCACCCCAAACTATCGTGTCACCCGACTGAATGGAAGAACTCCTGCTCAGTCCCATGCCGCCCAATCAGCCCACCACTCCCTGCGTACCCATCGGAGCCACTCTCCAGCCTTCGACCAGGCTGGACAGTCCCGATAGGGGCTCCAGAACACCTCCCCCGGAGCAAGCCGAGTGAAGGCATCGACATAGTGCCCTACGACACCTTCCCACCATCGACTCTGTCCCTGCTCCTCAGACCACCACCATAGAGCCGCATAACCTATATCCTTATCCACCATCTCCGCCTGAGTCATCCACGGTAACCCCACCGGCCTCTCCACCGCTATGTGCTGCCAAGCCCAGCTCTGCAATAGATAGCTGCAGCTGATCCCCTTCCACCTCCGATAGCAGACCTCATATAGCTCACCATAGAGCTGCGCTAGCAGCGTCTGTCCCCACCTCATGATCAAAGGCTCATGCGTCGAACACTCCACCAGCCGACAGACCACATCCAGCAGGTTCCACGGGAACCTCGCACCTGATGAGTCAGGTAGCAGCATGTTGGAAATGAGGCCCATGAGTACTATGTGCCTCACTCCCAACACCCCCCTCTCAAGCCACCATCGAACTAAGAACCCGCCAATCTGACAGTCAACCTCTACCCTCTCCACTGGGCCCTCCACCCCCACCTCCTCCCCATGCCCGAAGCAGCATGTCAACACTGCTGTCCGCTGATCTCGCGGTGTCGTCCTGATCAGCAATCCGTCTATTGGAATCCGAAGAATCCGATAGACATCCTCCAAAGTAATTGTCATCTCCCCTGTTGGGAGATGGAAAGTATTAGTCCGAGGATCCCACAAGTTGATCAGGGCCATCAGGTAGGCCCGATCCCCAATCACTGGCTCCAACCGAGTCACCTGCTTGAGCCCAAGGGCGTCAAGCCACTCCCAGTCAGCCACAGCTAGCGCCTCCCACGCTTCAGCAAAAATAGTAGGCACACGATACCGGCTCTTCACAACCTGCAAAAGACAACAAAATAAACACATTAAAATCATGAAAAAAAGTGTACAGCTACAAACAGTAAAATAAAAAATTACAAAATTAATTTGTCAACCTAGGGTTTTGTACTCTCAAATTGATAAATTAAAACAAAAAAATCAAAAATTACAAAATTAATTTGTCAACCTAGGGTTTTGTACTCTCAAATTGATAAATTAAAACAAAAAAAAATCAAAACTTACAAACTTAGTTTGTCAATCTAGGGTTTTTTTAACTTTACATTGATAAATCAAACAAAAACAACAAAAACGACTAAGGTTGAGCGAAGTTTAAAAAAAAAAACTACGTTTAACACTAAGTTTTTAAGCTCAATTTTACCCTAAGTTTTTAAACTCAGTTTTGATCTTTGTTTAACTAGGGTTAGCCTACATTTTTTAGCTAAGTTTCGATTTTTGTTAGCCTAGGGTTTTTGTTAGTTTACAAAAAATGAACACAAACAAACATGGTTTCCACTAGGATTTCAACCTACATTTTAATGAAGCCATACCAAAACAAATAAACACATTCATTTCACTAAGGTTTTTCATTTTTACATTTGAAAAACAAAATACAAAAAAAGAAGCGAAAAATAACTTGCGGTTTTAAAACTGTAATACAAAAAACTAATAAAGAGGAAGTTCACTTACTGGTCTCGCTTCGGCTCCGCCGCTCGATCCGGTCCATGAAATCATGGTGGTGGGAAAATTTGGCAGCGCTTCGCTTCACAGAATTGACCTCCTCCTCCTCAGAGCTCCAAATCGCCAGAAAAAACAAGTGCAAATGAGCCCAAAACCTAGTTTTGGCCTTTAAATAGGCTTTTTGAGCCTGTAATCGTTCCTCCCTGGGATGAGCACTCTGGTTAGCACTCGTCCCACCCTGGAATGAATTCTCAACAGGAATTCATCCCACCCAGGGACGAATACAGAGCAAACATTTCAAAAACAGCAAAAAATGCACAAAAATGCACCAAAAATAGCAATAAAACTGTCCAATGAGAGTGCTTTTGCACTTGACATTTCGGGCATGCAAAATAGATGTCGGGGTCACAAATCCTCACTATCCTACTCCCTAATAAGGCTACCATAGCCGGACCACTCCACGGGAAGACGGATCTTCGAGAATTTCATCCCCAAACGGCATCACCAAAAGGGTCGAAACCCAACCAAAAACAAGCAATAACATTGCCGAACGAAGGCGCCTTTGTGCCTGACATTCTTGGCATCCAAAATAGATGTTGGGGTTACAAATTTTCACCATCCTACTCCCTAAGAATGCCACCATGGCCGGACCGCTCCATGGGAAGACGGATTTTTGCCAATTTTAGCCCCGAAAAGCATCACCAAAAGGGTTAACACCCACAAAAAATAGGTCTAAATGTCGAAAAACTGCACACACATTCAACGATAAGCATCTGAAGGCACCCTTACCTAAGTCATCTTGGGTCAAGGGACTCATCGCTTTTCTCATGTAGGTCATTCCCTCATCGATTCGTCGCTTGAGGGGGTAGTCACACTTAGTCACCAATCAACAAATACACACCCAATCATGGAAACAACATGCATTCAAAGAATCATTGGCAAAGACAATCACGCTCCTGCTTGGGGCAGTAAACAAGCAATAATCACAAGCTGATCAATCACTTGGCATTCATGAATCATGAACTCAAGGTTCCCATAGACAAAAGGTTGCGCCCTTTGCCTATTCATGACCGATCAATGTCCAAGCTCAAGTAACACCTCACCGAAAAAGGTTAACACTTGAATTGAGTTCCTTCGCTCGTCAGAAGCAAGGATTCAAGAATGCATGCCCTTTCCATACTTGGGGCATCAAAATTTGGTTAGGTTAATGAGAAACCCTAATCATTAGTGCTTTGGTTATCTATTTTTTCTCGACGCTGCGCCTTGCACAACGCATCCCAAAAAGGGGCATCTGTAGACACCAAAACAACACCAATCCGATTATGTGACTACAAACACTGATCGCATTGACACACACAGCCCCAAGGGCAGCCCCCAGAGGTCAAACAATGGTCCTAACCACTCTCACAACAGTTTTGGAAGGTCAAGAGTCAATTTGGCACCTTCAGGCACTTTGCTCAATACTCGTTTCACCCAGGGATGATTTCAAACTGGGATTCGCCCCACCCAGGGATGAATACTAGTATTCGCTCCAGGGTGGGGCGAATTGCAGGTTTGATGGGCAAAAAGTCAAATCTTGACAAATGGCAGCTCAGATCCGCCACTTAACACTTCCTTCATCGCATGGGAGTGTGGGTGAGCATTTTCGAGCATTAGAGGCAGTTGCAAGGGCAGTCATGAAGTCCCTAATCAGGGAGGAATCTCCCTCCCCTTGAGAAGGCATGATTGCCAAGTGGTGCCTCTGCATGCCCAATTCAAGAGACCTCCAAGTCTATAAATTGGTGAGTTTCCTCACCCCAAAATAGGGAGAGAAGGAGCATTTTGAGCAACGAAGTGCTGCCATTTTACTTCCCCATACACCCCTAGTTGATTTGTGCCTTTCACATCCGTGATCTCTTTTAGAGAGGAGGTCATTGGGTGACCATTGGAAGGACAAATATTGAGCCCAAAACCCGACATTTGACCACAGTATACCACCCAATTTTTCGACAACACTTTACAAGAGATTTTGGACTCATCCCAAGTGGATTGGTGCGGAAATTAGGCCCCAAACGATGGGCGGCCTGCCCGGGCGTGCCCGCACTGCTGCAGGTCTAATCGTCCCTTTTAGGAACGATTAGGAATCTGTGGACGATTTTTCTTTCTATCATTTTCATTTTTGTATTTGATCTTTATGCTTCTTAGATAGTTTGCAATTTTGATTTCATATCGTTTTGATCAATTTTTGTCATGTTTTATCATTTTTTCGCCTTCACTAACTTGTAGAGGGCATCATCAAAATACGGGTGTTAGAGGCCAAATTGGGGAAATATGACCATCTAGGTTGTCCCAAAATACCCCCAATTAGCTAACCCCCACTTTTACAAGAGATTTGGAGCTGTCCAGATGTGACATTTTGAGCGGTGCTATCTGGCATTTTGTTGTAGGTCTATTCGTCCCGCCCCGAAATGAATTCAAATATGTGAGGGATTTCCTGACTATTCCATTTGCAGTGTTTTCTTTGTGAGGTCTTGATGCCCCTATCAAATTTTCAGATCATTTGGATATATGCTAGTTATCGTTTTATTTATTCTTTGCATGCACTAATCGTAGGCTTGGGGATTGCATGTTTCATTTCATCCACAGGTTCTACTGACTATTTCTTGTTTCTTTGAATGCAGGATCGCGACGTTAGAGGAGCAACAGGGAGTCAAAATTTGTACACACAAGCGGCGATGATGTTTTGGTCCGCCCATATTACATGTGGGCACGCGGAAGAAGGAATGGCATCCATGGATGTAACAAAGAAACAAATTTAATGCTCCTCACCCCTAAAAATGGAGGAGGCGGATTGTAACCGAATTCCGAAACGTATCAATAAAAGAAAGGGCTATTTTCCACATTGGATTTTCGTTTGCATTTCAATTCGTTCATGCTTTCCCCATTTCATGCATTTTCAATTCGTAGGATTTAGCGTTAAGTTTAGTTCCGTTTTTGCATCGTACTTGGAGCTTTTTCCCTTTTTGTTTCCATATCCTCATGCTTTCAAGTAGGAGCTCATATAAAGGCTTAAAATTATTCAAAATTCATGGTCTTAGATCTAAATATCATAAAGAATCTAACATATTTAGTGAAGGTATAACCCAACACATAGAGGCATAGTCAAGCTTGAAATATCTACACAATTGGAGGAAAACCCTCCCTAATTATAATATATAAATAGTAGTAGTCCTAGATCTATAAATGATCAAAAAGTTTTTATAAGTTTATGCATTTGTAATTTCTAAAAGCTTTCCTTTAATTTTATTTTATATAGTGATACATGAACTTATGAGTGGTCTTAGGGGCAATTGAACCCATACCCATATCATAATGTTTTCTAATACTTTATATATATATTGGAGGCCTATACATATACTTTGAGTCCATTTGAGGATCTCATACCCTAACCTGTATCTTTTATGTGTGTGTTTGTATATCTATGTTTTTGCGCTTTTATATGTCAAGGAGAGGAAGTGCTCACTCTGGCACATTATGATCAAAGTTGTTGTGTAGGGGGATCTTATTTGATGTTTTGTGCATTGTCACCCTATTATATTAGGCCTTTAATTTTAGTTTTCATTGTTTTTCTTTCTCTTACCATTTTCCCTCCAAGATGTTAGATTAGGAAGTGTACACCCAACATCACATTTTATAAAGGATCCAACCTTTGTTAAAATCCTAGAAGTCCTTGATTGAGCCAAAGCCTATGCTTTTGGGACAATCCATAGTATGTCACTCCATGAGAGGTATGATATAACCCATTCACCTAGTCCACCCCATATCCGATGGCCAATAAAATTAAAGAGGATAATAGTTTAATGGCATGCCTAGTGGGACTCATTGATTTATCTTTGGTCCCAAAATCACAACAACAAATTAGGATTAAACTTTGGTGAGGTCTTGTCCTATCTCTACATGTTAAAGCACTTCAAAATAACTTGGTGAATTTGCTAAAATATTAAGATCTAGAATAAACCACTTTGAAGCACACCAGATTGAGGTTTTGATGAAGATCTTAGTGTATCTACTCCTAAAGCACAAATTGCATTCACCTCGTGACTTTGTTGTAATTCAAAGGAACCATGCACCCAAACATGGTCACTCTATCACCTAGATTATCCCCTACCTAGGACAATAGAATCCCATTGTGATCACCTAATCCACCATCCATTTGGGAGAAACTTCTAATATTAGTGTTTGATATCTTGCTAGAATACACTAGTGAAGGCCCAATAACCTTATTGGATAATTTGCAGAAGATGGTCTTCATATACTAGGTGCAAAATATTACAGATTAGGATGTGGCTCTTAGATTTTTTATGGCTTCAGTCTAAGGATAAGTCTTCTAATATTCTATTTCTCTTCCCATAAATTCAATAATTAACTTGGATCAACTTGTTTCCCTCTTGATAAAAGGATTTAAAAAGGGGAATCCTACAATGACAAACCAAACCAATCAGGAATATGATATTAGTCATAACAATAACCAACAAGAGATATTGATGTCAATGCCTCTACAACAAGAATCTATAAGTTTGACAAGGGAGACTAACTTTACAAAGAATAACAATGTGGAGGAACTGATTTTCTAGTCTGGCCCATCTCCAAATACACCTACCACTCATATTTTCTTTAGAGAAAATTTTTGACCAACCATGCCCACCTCAAACAAAGACAAAATAGATGAATCAATTAACTTGAAAATCTACACCCTAAGAAGCTAATTGGAAGATATGGCAAAGATTGAGAATTGGGTAATAGAGGAGAAAACCATATACATGGTTGAAGGGTGCCCTAAGGGCTTACAAAAATTAACCAAGCACCCTCCATATTGCCTAAAATAAATACTAAGGTGGCCAAAAAAGGTGGATAAGTTGTGCATGCTTAGTAGCAATGTGACATATTGCATTAGTTTTGGGACCCATTCCTCACCAAGACCAACTTGTCAAAGACCTTGGAAAGTAGTAAGTCACATGTTCAAGAAATTGCACACGAGAAAAGCAAAAAATTGGATTGCTTTAGTTTGGAAACTATAGATTATATTGAAAGAACCTCACATGATGCATTTGGCACATTGAAAGGCACCAAAATCATGTATTATATTATAAATAATCAACATTTATAAATAAGGTTGATAAACTAAATGTCATATGAACAAAGGTTTGGCTAGATGAAAAAAAATCTTAGGAAAAAGTGCTACATTGTTAACATACAAATTTGAATAAGGGTTGCATAAATTAAGAAGGATGAGTATCAACAAAGAGTTAGGAAATAATGAATAATCATGCATTGTTGATTCACTTACATTCAAAAATCACAATCTCGATAGAAAGGATGGACCAAAAAGGAATAGTTCTTCAAAGACTATAATAACCCTCCTTGATAGAACTTATTCTTGACATTTGATTTATGTATTGATGTGTGGATGTCTACTGCATAATTTCATTATATGTACCAATATGTGTTGCTAGTAAGTATTTTATGCTTTGATTATTTTGGAATATTGGACTACTAATAAATTGTGGTTGTAAAACCAGGTCCTCTCACTGGTGGATTGGTATGCGACAACCACTAGAGTTGAGAGAAAAATGGGAAATGATAGATGACGGTCTCATTAATAACTCAAGAATAAAAGGATACCCTACATATAGATGCGTTGCATATTTGGTTATTTTTTAAATATACCACTTGGGGCAAGGAGGTTTATTTTGAAAAAAAAATCCTCCCTAGTATATAGGGGATAACATTTTGGTTATCTTAAAAATCCACTTACTTAAGGAAAAACAATATGGTGTATTATTAATTTACAAAGCTTTTTTATTACTTGTGTTTTAGAAGCATAGCTCTGGTTGATTAATCCAATAAAGTATTAATAAATCTAGTAATATTAATATTTGGAATATTAACATCAATGTTATTAATTAATATTAACATCTGGTATTAATGATATAGAATCAAAATATGAAGCTAGAATTTCCATTATGCATACTTGTATAAATAGTACACCAATGGAATCAATATTGTTATAGTGGTTGTAACAATATGCCATGCAAGGCCAACCACCTGTAAAAATATACTATGTAGGGATAACCACCTACAACAAACAAGGATGCAAACAAAATAATAATATGCTAGAAGACAAGAAAATCCTCAATAGCATAACCATGCATCCTAACCACTAACAAATCAATATCCAACATGGGCATACTATACCTCATGTGAGTACAATGCAATATAAGAAATATTAGGCTTATGGATAAGCCTATACAATGCAAGATAATAACTTAGGCTTATGGATAAGCCTAAGGTACAATAGTGTCCTCATCATTCCTCCCAACCATAGAAGCATTGGACCCCAATGCTTTCAACAAATATGAAAGTCACAAGCCATCTATGGAAGCTATCGAGTTGAAAACTTTGTAGTGAGTGGAAGCTAGAAGTCAGGTACCATAGTTGATGATAGTCTTAGTATCCAAAGTAGAATCTTGAGAAAGAGGAGGAAGTTGATGAGTAATGAGGGTAGCGATGGTGGCCAAGGAGATGGCCTCCCTAGGCCATTGGCCTTATTAATCATTGATACACTTTATTCAGGCATGTAACTCATGGTATTTTTGTGATGGCCAAGGAAAAGAGTGATCTAGCTTGGGAAGAAGTGAGGGCATAAAGAAGGTCTTGCAAATTGGATGACTACAAGGCTAGGGTACAAGCCAATATCTATCGTGTGCATACTATGCCTCACATGAATACAAGTCATCAAATCAACCAGTTGTGGTGGAGCAATTTGAATGGAGAGCTCCAATGTAGGATCTACCTCTTCTTCTTTACAATATTCTATTAATGCAATAGAAGTAAGGATTTTTGCATTAATAGGGTTGTCTTCAAATATTTCATCATGCATAATAGTATAGTCCAAATGAGAGATAATGGGATCCATGCCCATGGATGCTGGTTCAATTCTAGGTACTATTGCTACATGAATTTCAACAATTTCTAAGTGTTCCTTAGAAATATTAATATGTTCTTCTGCTTTAAATTTTTCTTCATCAACTTCTTCCATAGGAAGAATTTTTTCTTCAACTTCTTCCATTTCAGTAGGAATATTTTCTACTTCAATAGATATCTATTCTTTTGCTGCAATTTATTCTACCAATTGGGTAGATGGTATCTATTGGAGATTAACCATGATCAATTTTAGTTGTTTTGTAAAATTATCAAAAAAATATTCATCCCAGGAAAAACACATGGTGTCCTACCTTGATCACTAATATCTAGGCTGCTATTAGGAACAATTTTGAGGTTTCCTAATACACAATTGCCTAGAGTACAAAATTTTGCCTTCCAATTTACAAAAAGGGTAAAATTTAGTGCTTTACAAAGTTGCATAAATTTGTGCAATTACAAAGAATTTACCCTTCAATTTGAAGTGGTAAAACAAAAATAAGTACTAAAAGTGAAATACACCCCTTAAATTTTACAAAAATTAAGCTTTTGAAGGTAAAAATAAAAAGATAAATCGAGGCAAAAATAAAAATTTAACCATTTGACATCAAAATTTGAGTTCAAATTTGAAAAATGGGAATAAAATTTGAATTGGAAACAAAAATTTGTTTTATTGGTCAACACACACAAAAGTCAACTACGTGTAGGTCAAAGTCCACCGATCAACACAACCAGGTAACCACCAAGCGTCAAGCTATAGTCCAACTATTGTGACCAATCACCAGTCCTACTAATCTATACCTTCAACTAGCATAACCACATGTGAGAGTGAGGCTAATAATGACCACCGAATGGTGGTCACCAAACAATGTGCTCTTCAGCACTTTTAAGTCAGAGTGTGAGCCTAAACAAAAATTCAAATACTGCCTGTGCAAGACTAAAAGGCATGAACAAAAATTTAAACAATACTTGTGCAACATTCTCCCACTAAAATCCTTTACAATTTGTGATGCTTCAACCAATCAAGTGTTGTCACATGTCCAATATTGAATGTGCATTGAAGATTTTGAGAATCTCAATGTGAGGTCAAGGTGACGCCATGTATCACATTTTTTATTGAAGGTATGTTAGGGTTTGTAATCTTGCATGTGATTGACTATTTTAAAACCTTAGAATTTTGTTTTAATTTTTGCTCCTATGATTTCTTCTAGTTTTCACCTATAATCATTGTCTACACATTGCAATCAGGGTCCTTTTTGCATCTTGTGATGAGAGGGAGTGCACTCCCATGGTGGTGGTGGTAAAAGCTTGGTTGTGGTGTACTGAGCTATCACCAAGCCAGGTGACATTGGTAATTATTTGGTTTAGTTACGAGAGCATTTGAGAACAATGACAATAATAAGGACATGGAGTAAAGGAAGAAATTATGGTAGGGGGGAAGATAAGGGAGGGGGTAGGGGTGGGTAGGGGTTGCTCAAGTCAATGTTAATCAGTAGGAAAGTTGATCAGTGGGGTGCCTGGTTGAAAATATGGTTGGTCATATGAAAGTAAGAAGGACACGAGAAAAATGGGGGTAGAGGAGGGTAACTATCGAACCTATAACACCTCCAAGGAGCCCTCATGATCTTTGTACACCTCCAAAATTTGAAAAATCCTCCAAACATGTGTACCCTTTAGTTGATCTGCACCTCTTTCATAAAGGAGTGCCAATGCATCCTTTTGGCCACAAAATGGTGTTGTTTTTGGTGTAACTGGAACTCAAATCAACAACATTACATCCTCCACTTTTGGAAAGTTGATCTATAATTATTTAGATATTCTTACCTTCCACATGGCACGTCTATTTCTCCAATCAAAAAATTTGGTTACCCTTTTATATTCTTTTAGGGGTATTCAGTGCAAGGGTAATTTCACACCCTCTATCATCTCAGGAGCTTCACAATGTTGCTACGAGCTAGCCCAAGACAAATCCTCACAACACCTAGCCTAGAAAATGATGCAATAAATTTGGCACCTTGTCTCCCTTCTTGCTCAAATATTTCTTGCAAATTTGACTACCAATAATATAGAACTCAAATATGAAGCTAGGATTTCCATTATGCATACCTACATAAATATACAACAACAGAATCAATGTGGTTATAGAGGTTGTAACAATATTCCATGCAATACCAACCACATGTAACAATATGTTATCTAGGGATAACCACATGCAACAAAAAAGGATGCAAACAAAATAACAATATGCTAGAAGACAAGAAAATTCTCAACAACATAACCATTCATCCTAACCACTAAAAAATCAATATCCAACATCGGTATACTGTGCCTCAATTGAGTACAATGCAATATAAAAAATATTAGGGTTATGGATAAGCTTATACAATGAAAGATAATAACTTCGGCTTGTGGATAAACCTAAGGTACAATAGTGTATGTATGTGGGGAAGGGAAAAGCATAAGGAAGTTGGGGAGGAGATAGTTCATTTGGGGAGAAGAAGAGGACTTAGGAGCGTAGGTCGAGAAGAAATCTCTCCCTAGATAGTGTGCTTTAGAGGTAATATATTTCTAAGGAGTTGTAGATGATTGCTTAGTTACTGTTGAATTTTCCAATGCTTTCTTTATGTAATTGCACCTTGGGCCTTGTTGCTTGCTTGCTTTGTTTAATGTTGGCTTTTTTGTGGTCACATTAGTTTTTTGTGGGATATGCTAGTCATATATGAACCCATATTTTTTACTTTTAGTTATATTTTGAGCAGTTAGAATCTTGCTTTTTGTGTTAACACCCATTCCTTGTTGAAGCATAAAGTGTTGGTTAAGTGCGGAATGGTTTTCTCAATTATCTTCCTTCATATTGCTCAACTCTATTGGTCTATGTTGTGTTGTTCACTTGAGAACTCTGTGAGTAGTGGAAGCCATAAGTTATAGTCTCTAGTTGTCCATTGTATGCTCATCTTGGGGGTTGTGGATTGCACATGTATGGGTTATTTATTATTTGTTAGGGTACCCATGCCGATTAGTCTTGCTATTTTTCTAGATTGGTTAGTTGTGTGATTGTCTCTCAGGTATGGTGGTTCTCTCTATAAGCGTTGTGTCATTTTTTTGGGGGGTGTAGTGGATGTTATTTTCATGTGCATATCGAGTCGTATGGTACCCTATGAGTGCCTTAAGGTAGAGTAGACTTTTTCTTCTTATTTTATGTGTTTGGTAAGCTTGTGTAAGTTTTTCTGTTGGGAGCTTTGGTTACTAATTTTAAGAGCTCTTATGTTAAGAAGAGATATAAGTCTTTCCCTAATTCATGAGTATTTTGTATTGGAATGAATATTCCATGATTTACATTGTGCTTAGGTTTTTAGTGGTTGGAAATCAAGAAAATGTATTATAGACTTCTTAGTTTTCAAAATTATTTGTTGGAAAGTTCTTTGAAATTGCTCTTTGTATAAATGAGTTTTGTAAGGAAAAGTAAGAAATAAATTGAAGAATATTTTAGAAGGGTCATTTAACTTTTAATATTAAATCAATATGGTTTAAATGATAAAGGTTAGGAATTTATGTTATGATGTCCTTTTTAGTTTCAAAAGAAATGATAGGGCTTTATTATGTTGGTGTTCTTTTAAAGGAAATAATAGTGCTTTATTATGTTATAAATAAAGTTAGTGATCTTATATTTTGTTGATTGATTTCATATTTTTATTA
The DNA here is from genome assembly GCA_028583015.1 of Wollemia nobilis. Lineage (NCBI taxonomy): Eukaryota > Viridiplantae > Streptophyta > Pinopsida > Araucariales > Araucariaceae > Wollemia > Wollemia nobilis. The sequence continues at coordinate 6,257,400 of JAQPPZ010001050.1, read as the reverse complement.
TGGGGTTTTATTTATAAATAAAAGAGAAGAGCTTTGGTAAGTAATTATAGTGGTTTCTTGAGACTTGAGTAGGTAAGGAAACCATTGTAGAGAGAAGTATGGGATTATCTCCTTGATTGTTTGAAATGTTAATTGCATAAAAGGTTGTATTTGCATAGTGTATTGCTTAGTACATGGTAGGCTTGCATAAGTAATTTATGAGTTGTCCTGATCCCTAAGATTTTCTCAATAGTCATGGGAGATTTTCTTTCATAAAGAGGATATTGAAAAGAAGATGGTGCAAAGGCTACTTACATGGTTTTGCTATAATGTATCTAGGAATGAAAAGTTGTTATGTAATTGAGGATTTTGTTATGTAATACTTGGTTGTTATTCTTGAACTATTAGAGCTTGAAAGCTATTTTAACCTTTATAAATTATATGTAACTCTTGGTTTACGAGTGAACATAAGAATGTGTTGGCTTATGAAATCTTTTGGAAGTTGTTATTTAATGTTGAAAAAAAAAGAAAAATAATATAATCTATTTGATCTAGAGAGATGTTCTATGCTAATTTTGAAATTATAAATGATGTTAGCATTTTGATTTCTTTAAACATGTTTAGATCTAGCATTAAGTGTAGAAATGGTTCTTGTTTTATGCTATCATTATGTTGGATTTACTAAAATATGTTAGCATAATGATTCATTTAAGCATGTATTAGTATAGCATTATATTGGATGGTACTCTTCCTTATGATTTATTTTTAGGTTTGGTGGGGTTCTTGGGCATGGAATTAGAGCCATATTAGGACCCTCGAGTTAAGAACAAAACCCAATCCTAGGAGTTATGGTGAGGCAATATCCAGGGTAATGTGAATCTTGGAAGGAGTTACGATGATACAGTATCCAAACATTCACTAATATGGGAGTAGTTACAGTGATGCAGTAAATAGATTATTATGAATGACACACCTTGAATGGTGAGGCTCGGGTGCTCTCAAAATGGTGAGTTTTTAGGATATCATTCACAAAATAGTATAAGTTTGACACCTAGAATGGTGAGGATCAGGTGATCATATTCATTATCAGGTGAGTGGTAATTACTGTAGTTAGTCCATAGAGGTGTGGTAACTAAGCACAAAGGCATTATACCAGAAATATCCTACATAGATGGACTTATGTAGGGTTAGGTAATAGGCATCACCCTTTAAGTGTTATGTACCTTAGAGGGTAATGCCAATGCCATGGTCAACTTGTACTATATCGATGAGGGTATGGGAAATGTGGGGTGACCACTATTGGTGTTCTTTATAAATAATGATGTTTAGAAAGGTGAACCCTAGAAATACAGGATATTGGCCACTCTTATCCACTTGAGTGTCATCTACAATGATAGTAACTAAAAATGTGGTTATACCTTATATATATTGGAATGTATTGGGACTTCTTGTGAATATACTTGTATAATATATATATATATATATATATATATATATATATATATATATATATATATATATATATATATATATATATATATATATATATACACAAGCAGATTCACAAGAAGTCCCAATACATTCTAGTATATAAATAAGGTATAACCACATTTTGAGTTACTATATATATATTAGGTTGGTTTTGATGGGTTGTTATAAAGACTCTCCCACTAGAAGTAGTCTATATAAAAATAATCCTACTCTCGATATTTCATTAGTATCAAGCAAAGTGACCTTATCTACCTCTTTTTTTATTTTTAGCCTAAGGAGGTAATTTTTGGTGAAGCTATCGTTAAAAAGCTAAAACAATGAGAGGGCTTGAGGCTCCCTCAATTTATCAAGTATATGATGTTGTAGGAAGACCCAAAATGCTGATAAGATAAGCTATTCAAAATAAGTGGCTAGCAAAATTGAAGATTCCTGCACCACAAGGACATGTTGATTCACTATATTAGAAAATATGATGGTCTATAGCATTTTTAGTGATAGATAAGTATGATATCACTATTGATAGGAGTCCAAGAGACTTTCTAGTGATAGGTAAAAGGAATTTATCTTTAGCAAGACCCCTTCTTAAAACACATTCTAGAATTTTCCCATAATTTAGATGGGTGTGTTTGAAAACTAAATTATTCCCTATGTGTAACTAGGTTCACAATAACTATTTCATCAATCATAAATGCTTGGGTCTATTACCATAGGAACATCAATAAAAACCCTAAGAGAATGAAGCTTAGGAACAATGGAAGAGGAATAAGGGACATGAGGTGACCAAAAAAAGAATTGACATCATCTTCGAAAGCTTATAATCTACATAAATGGTGTCCAAAATTCAATTGATTGTATAGACTTCTCAATCTATAAATAAGTCACCCCAACCATGGTATGAAAAATAAGAATCTTTTTTAGGACCTTGTAATTCAAGTGTATTCATCAAAGGAAGAGGTAAATGTGACTTTATCGTATTAGAAATCAACTAAGGAGCAAGGCAACAACAATGACAAATTTCCACTAGATAAAAGGATCATTAAGAAAAAAGATAACCATAACTCCATGCATTATTTAGAAAAAACCAAGGATTAAGACTTACCCATTAGGGAGAAAACCCAATTTTGTGAAGAGTGCAAATATTTTAAGAGTGGTAGGAAAAATACAACCATCAACCAAACATTCAAGTTTTGAATTTGTGTCAAACTAACAAAGGCATAAGCTTTTTATAGGTCCTTTATCTTTATCAAGATGAAGATCTCCTATGAGTCACCAGAGTTGTACTGATTTACCACTACACTAAGAAGGAATAAACATTAGCAAAAGTTCATAAGATGGTATTAGTGGGGAAATAGAAGGCGAATAAGTGTGGGCAAGAGAGTTCATGAAAATTTCCAAAAACCATAAGGTAAAAAAAGGCATGTAAAGAAAATATGTCCAGATAACCAAAGTCTTAATCAGGATTTATCAATGGATTTGATGCCTTCAATGATAAGTAAAAGAAAAATTTTCAACAAAAGGTGAGCCTTAGAGACTGAAAGCATAGGAGTGTAATATCCAAAAATCAATAATGTAAGAAATTTTGATAGAAGAAAATATTGAAAAGTTCCAAAATTGTAAGCTCGATAGTCAAGGCATCTAAAAAGCTCCAATAAAGGCTGCAACATCTAGGCACACCTCCCAAAGCTAGTAGCTAGTCTCAAAGATTAGAGAATTCAAAGACATCTACTTGCACACTTGAATAATGATATAGTTAAAAAATAACTAATGTATTAAAGGCAACAATATGGGAAGTTGTAATTGAAGCAACCTCAAATCTGTAACATCAGTTGTAAAGTTCTCATACATTTAGAATCCCTAGAAGGAGTAGGTGGTAGTAGTAATAGTAGGATCTCATCTAAAGGCTTACAACTATTTAATATTAATGGGCTTAGATTTTAAGATCAACAAGGAGATAAAATATTTAATGAAGATACAACCCATCGCATAGAGTTTTAGTCAATCTTGAAATATCTGCACAAATTTGGAGGGAAAATCACCCTAATTATAATCTATAAATAGTAGTAATCTTAGCTCTTTAGAAAGTTTGTATAAGTTTTTGCATTTGTAGTTTGTATAAGCTTTCCCTTCATTTTCCTTTGTATAGCATGCATATATATATATATATATATATATATATATATATATATATATATATATATATATATCTTATTTTTTCTAAAAATGATTCTAAGAGTGTTCTTATTCAATTATTTTAATATTATCATTATTGGCTTAATTTGATTTAGAATTGTATATAACCCACCATTTCCTTCAAAATTCAACATCTATTCTATCATATAAAAAAATTGAGGATGGTATTCACACATTTTATTATATTTAAAATATGATATTTTTTAATTCACTTACCATCATTTTAACTCATATTGGCTAGCGATTTGAACCAATACTTATCAAGGTATTAATTTTAGCACAAGTCCATTCATTTAGTTAATGATATGAGAGTATGTATCTATCTAGTTTTTCTACTATCAGGGTATGACATGTCCTATTATTGGCCCATGTATAGTTATCCTCTTCAAATTTAAACTCCCATAGATTATTATTTTGAATAAAAGCTGAGAAATCTCTCATAGTTTAGGTTATTTTCGTAATTACCTCATTTTTTCATCCAAGTTGGCTATGGCATTAAAATATCCTATGATCATGAATCATTTTTCCTGGTCTTTACTTCTCATAAAGGCTCCAATTCCACTCCATGATTTTGATATACCTAACTGATTTGTAAGTCCATACACATTGATAAGAATGAAATGAAAATTTGTAAAGTAACATGTGACTAATGAGGTTATCCAATACCTATTTTTATGAATGGTTTCATAAGATCTTCTAATTGGATCCAGTTTGATACAATTCCACCTGCCACTCCTAAATCCAACATCCCATTCACATATTTTCCATACTACTTTCATAGTTTTGGAAACTTCTTCCTTCATCATTTTAGTTTCTTCGATACAAAGAAAATAAGGCTTATTACTTAAATAGAGATCAGTGATACACTTATGCTTTTGGGGGGTATTAGCACCCCTTAAATTCCATGATATGGTAATCATGTCTTATTAGAGGTTGTTGGCCTCTATTGTAGATTACCAATATTATTTATTGTTTGGTAAATACAAGTTCAACCAATTTAGATTATGTTCATTTAACTATGTTTGGTCTTGTTTCCTTGGATTTTGCTTGATAATTTAGATGTTTTCCTCTTTTTCCTTGCTAGTATCGATATTAGGTCTTATTATTTTATTCCCCAATATTATTTCATAGATTTTTTTCATTATAATTATCCTCTCCTGACTCTACTATGGAAGATTTTAAATTATCTTGCTCATATTTTGGTATTTCCTTATTAATGGTAGAGTTATTAACATCTAACACTATTTTCTATACAACTTTACTTCTCCTAAATGGTGCATGGTACTTCAAGAGAGTCTTAAAAATTTGATGAGGCACATTCCTTAGGTTTATCGAGAATGTTCATCCCTAAATCAAGATCATACTGAGTAGATGATTCCTTGTTAATATTTTGATCCTATTGTACCATATCCTCTAAGCTTTGATATGGTTTTTCCTCATAGGCTAAATCCTCAAAAGAATTGGTATTTCCTCCAATATCCTTACTTAATGGTATCCATTATGTATTTACTTTCATCTATTTAGACCTATATTTTAAAAGTTGAAAACCATCCTCATCCACATCCATTTATAAGTTTTTCATTATTTTCTACATATGTTGTTGTTGGAATCTTCTAAGGGTATGATATCTCAATATACCCCATCTCATGACATATTCTACATATAAAAGATACATTTTCATAATTAATGGTTTGGGTCCACAAATTACCCCCATACATAAGAATGATTGATTTTGGTAAAGGTTTACTGATATCAATCATGACCAATATATAAATATAAATATCCAAGAGTATGTCTTTGTAGTTTCTAAAATCTAAAATAATTATCGTAGAGTGTTACCTATCATCTTAAAGATGTCCATATTCCATAAATTAATGAGCAACCCATTCATCTTGACCTAGAGTAGTAATAGGGATATAATTATATTTTCAAGAGCAAAGCCTTCATACCACCAGGTAAGGAAGAGTGTTGCTCTTCCCATAAACAAAGGACACCATTTCAAGATCCTCTCTCTTTTCTTATTGGAACAAAAAAATTCTAGGAAGAAACCTTTGGGAAGAAAGGATAAACTCACTCTTGGAGACTTCCATCTCATATCAATCCATTTCTCAAAGCCAAAGCCCTTGACAAAGATCCATTAAATTTACCAATGATAATTTTATCTTTGAGAAATGAGGATTGCTGCTCTATGAGGCCCTCCTTTACCTCTACTACTAGGGATGACTCTAAGAATTTAGGTGTAAATCGGTTCATTAAAAATAAATTATCACTCGATATCTACTAAAATTTACTAGTATGTCCTATAACAATTTTATTATATGAAAATAAACCTATAATAATCTCCATGCAAAAATTCTACGATAATTAAGGAATAAATGAAACATAGCTAAAAACTTCTATGACTAGATAGAATGTCCTATGTTATTGAAGCCCTAGCTCTCAATTGTTCTTCCCATCATTTGAACCCTAACTAATAGATATATTTTATTTTCCAAGACATAAAAAATTATCACTACCCTTGTTCTAGATGGTTGAATTCATAGGGTCATATCTCCCTCAATATTGCTTAGATTCCTTCATATGACCACTCATTTTAAATCTCTTCAAATTTTACACAAATTGGTCCAAGAATCATTGAATTCACAAAGATATGAATCCTAAAGACAATATACTTTTTAGAAACAATTTCCCTAACATTGTCCTTGTTTCAAACAATTGTCTTCACATGATCGTGTCTCCCTCAATACTTCCTATCACAAATTTTAATCTCGTGGATCCTTCTAAATTTCACATAGAATAAAATAATTATTTTGTCCTTGTATGTTCAACCATTAAGCAATTATATGTGTACAACAATTAATTTGAGTGTATTTGCATGCTTAATTTTCATGTGTAGGTAACCTCACCTATGCACCCTATATATGTGGAATGATAAAAAACATATAAATAGGAATGGGTAGACATTCCTTGTTCATTATTTTTGTCTTTTTATCATTTTTCAAGTCATATCATAAAATGATATGCTAGTCTTGGCACAAGAATTGTGCCCAAGTTAAATATCTAAATAGTAGAGGGTAAAGCATATATTCAAACATATAGATTGAATAAACCACTTAAACAAATATTAAATCTTGTGTTTCCTAATTTTAAGAATCATAAGTAAATCTAAATTAAGAGAAGAACAGATTCTATGGTTTTGATTTTATAGAAGAGTAGGGAAAACACCCAAAAAATATGTGGTTTTGGAGATGGGGTTGTGTTTCATATTATAAAAATATATAAAAGGTATTCAAAATTTATATAGTTACTAAAAATTCAATTAGGAGGTCCATGGTTTGAATCCAATGAAAGGTAGGATTATACATTATGTTTTAATAACAAAAGTCTAGTTGGATAAATAGCATTCTTAACGAGGATTATCCCATATGGATTATAACTCGGTGGATGTTAAAAATTCTTTTACATTATAAATATTACTAAGTTTTAACTATAATATGGAGCAAATTTTCATCTGCTTGTTGTGGTGCAGTGGTAAATGCCTTGGGTGCTGGTAGAGGCCGACCCAGGTTCCATTCCCCTTGTCTCCATCCTGTAGTTATATGGTATAGTTAGGAATGTCCTATGTGCTAATAGAGGCTGACAAGGCTCTATTCTTCCTATGCCCAACCTGTTGAAAGTGGCACTTAGAAAGGGGTGTTTTCTACTATAAATTAGTTTTAATTTGCTTATTGTGGTGCAGTGGTAAATGCCCTAGGTGCTAGTAGAGGCCGACCTAGGTTCCATTCCCCTTGTCTCCATCCTGCAGATATATGGTATAGTTAGGAATGTCCTATGTGCTGGTAGAGGCCGACAAGGCTCCATTCCTCCTATGCCCAACCTGTTGAAAGTGGCACCTCGAAATGGTTGTTTTCCACTATAAATTAGTTTTTACCCAGGTTTTGTAGGTGAGTTGGAGAGGAGAGGGCAATCCTCCAAAGGAGGTCCCAGGTTCAAATCTCCACCCTACCAAAAAGCTGAATTGGGTACCCAAAATCCAATTGATAATGTTGGTGCGGGCAGGGCTGGTGCGACCCCCGAGTGACTTTGACGGTGTAGAACCCCCTGTTCGTGGTCTGTTAGACCAAGGTGGCCCCGCAAGGGGTTTTTCGCTTTAAAAAAAAATATATGGAACAAATTTTATTCTGAATTTTTGTTAACTATAATAAGATTTAAGAATAATACTCTATATAAGAAAGAGGATACATAACTTATACATCATAATTATCTTTCTATCACATAGTTTAATCTTATGGATCCTTCTAAATTTCACATAGCATAAAATAACTAGCATACACTTGTATGTTCAACCATTAAGCATAAAATAACTAGCATATACTTGTATGTTCAACCATTGAGCAATTATGTGTACAACAATTAATATAGGTTGTCTCGGGAGAACAATACAAGATTTGGTGTGTATGTGTTAAATTCAATATTAATAAGCTTAGCTCTACCCCCTTATGAGAGGTCACAACGAGATAAAGATACCCAAACCTCTGTCAGGAAAAAAAATTTCATACTAACCAAACCAAAAAATAAAAAATAAAAAAACATTAATCTAAGTTTCTTTGCATGTGGTGTCTTTTCACACTTAGTTTTTATACGTAGGCAACCTAACCCATGCATCCAAAAAGCACGAGGAATCCAAAAATATAAAAACAATTAATCTAGGTTTCTTTGCACGTGGTGTCTTTTCACACTTAGTTTTTATACGTCGGTAACCTAACCCATGCATCCAATAAACATGAAGTAATAAAGAGTATATAGAAAAGGAATTGATAGACATTCCTTGTTTGTTATTTTTGTCTTTTATCATTCTTCAGTTCATATCATAATCTAGGTTTCTTTGCATGTGGTGTCTTTTCACACTTAGTTTTTATACGTAGGTAACCTAACCCATGCATCCACTAAACATGAGGAATAATAAAAAAAAAACAATTAAAAAAAAAAAATTAATCTAGGTTTCTTTGCATGTGGTGTCTTTTCACAATTGGTTTTTATACGTTATCCAATAAACATGAGGTATATGAAAGGAATTGATAGACATACCTTGTCTGTTATTTTTGTCTTTTATCATTCTTCAATTCATATCATAATAAGATAATATGTGGGTCTTGAAAAAAATCCTATACACAAAGTTAAATATCTAAATAAGTAAACCTCTCATACTAATATTGTTTCTTGTGCTTTCCCATAAATTAAGAGAAGACCAAATTTTATGGCTTTGATATTATAGAAGAGTAGAGAAATTATACATCTATGTAGGAGCTTGAAATATATTGGATGCTTGAAAATGTATGCCAAAGTATATACATTGCATATAACACATTAAATAAATAGACAAGTTATGAAATTATTTCAACTCGTACGTTTCATTGCCTTTCACCTACTTGAGGAGGATAAAGCGGTTTCCTACGCATAATTTCTTTTTAAATGATTTAAACGTGTATATATAAGAACTTAGTACCATGAAAAAGCACGTTAACTTTTAATATCTTTGCTTATGTATGTTATTATTAAAAAAAATATTCTCTCCATCCTCATCTAAATAAATCAACTTTACCTGCCTGATTTAATTCACCTAGACAAGTTCCAAATTTCTACAACTCATGATTCTCGTTGGCATTAAAGAGGACACGGTGGTTTCAGTTTATACATAATTTAATTTTTTAAATGATCTTACATATCAGAACTTTATTATACATTGTTAAAAACTTTTAAAATAAATATAAAAACTTCGACCCTCAAAAAATTGAACAAAACACCCCTTGTATTCAAAATAACTTGAATCTTTAATTTTTTTATTATAAATAATTTTTTTCAAAGAAAACGTGTATAGATTTGAATCATTTGATTGATTCTTTTCATTATAAGAAAGACCTGGCTCTCGGGTGCCAAATACATGCTTATATTCTCTACGGTTGCAAGCCATGGGAAAGTTAGTATCCCTTTATCTTACTGGGAGGAAGGCTGATGAGAAGTCTGTTTATCAAACCACTTCTCCAAGCGAGAATGGAGCAACAGGAGTGGTTCGTATCAAGATCTGAAGGATATAAATATTGAAGTATGCCTACACCTTGTGGGCTTGAAGGACTTTAAACTTGATATGTGCCTGGACCTTAAGGTATGAAGGGCTTTAAACATGATATGTGCCAAGACCTTAGGGGTCTGAAGGACTTTGAACATGCTTAGACCATAAAGATTTAAAGGACTTTAAACATGATATGTTATGATAAATGCTTCCTATTAAGAGAGCTTTACTATAAGAGGTCTTGTGATGCAAGTAGATGTATAATCTATTTGTAAATATTTTTTAAAATGATAATGAACAATATCTAATTGGAGCATGTCTTTTGTTAGGTGTAAATTGATAAAGACAAAATATTATTTGTTGAGGTGCTTTCTAAATCATCAAAGGGAGAAAAATACTTGGATTCCTTGCTTAATGTATCTATAAAGTTCTATGGATTTGTAAAGCAAACTAATTAGGTAATCACTCTCCTTAAAGGAGAGGGGTTAATGCTTATAAATGTTTTTAAATGTTTGTGAAAATTTGTACTATTTGTATTGCTAAGAATTGATAGAATAGGGTTATTAGTAGCTGCAAAGGTTTTGTAATGTACATCATATGGTACTGATTAGCTTAGAGGAAAATAAATGTTATATCATAAATTGGGATTTTTTATAGATACATATGCCAAAGAAGGGCATTAGGTAAAATTATTCTATGTTGTTGGATGCGTAATTATATTAAGAACTTGCTAGGGATAGAATAATTTTACCATTCATCCTTTTCAGCTATAGGGATGAATCAGATTGACAAGATGTATACAATGGACTTTGATGTTATTGAAAATAGTGGAGTGTGATATTTCCCTAGCTATCCTCCAAATAGTCAAGAGATATGCCATATTTCCATCTAGTTCTTTGCACATAAATGTTTACACATTTACTAATCATTGGACATAAATGTGATCACCTCCTAAGTATTTGCAAGACAATGAGGAAGATCGATGAAGTAAGATATTTGAAGTAGCCAATGACTTTTGAGAGAGAACTTGCTAGCTCAAATATTTAAATGCAATGTATATGTTTGTTTTTCAATACCATGATTATCACAAGTGGTAGTAATCTATTACAAGAAATAATGGAAGTAAGGCAATTTCAACAAATTTGTATATGTTTTAAAATGTAAAAGTGATGGACTAGTGATTGGATTACTAATATACTAGAAATAAACCATAAAATAAGAGTCTTAGGAGATATCTACTGCCTCAACTACCTAGATAAAATGTAATCTATCCTAACTAAGAACATCATAGGTCATGACAAATATCTTTACTTTATATGCAACAAACAAATAGGCAAAAACAAGTACATGAATGCAAGTGAGTTATCAGTCAGTAATTCAATAGGTAATATGCAAGTGAGTTATCAGTCAGTAATTCAATAGGTAATCAATGCAAGTAGACACAAGATTCATTAGATTTATTGGTTCTTTTAGTTCATGTTCATCAAGGGTCGTCATATGATAAGCACATGATCCATTATTAGTAGTTATGATGAACTGCCCTATCTAGTTGGGTTTAAATTTATCCTTGATTTCATTTTTGGTATTGGTGTTCTTGTTTTCTTTGAGGATCATATCCCCAAATTCAGATAAATGAGGTTGTATTCTTTTGCCATAGGCTCATTTGATTTTTTGATGATAGACTCAGAGGTGTTCTAAGGGATGAATCTTTTTTCATCAACCAGTTCTAGCTGAATTAGGTGAATGTAGTGGTATTCATTGCCTATTGTTATGTCCTTTTACAAAATATGAAGAGAGATAATTTCTAGTTCAAAAGGGAAGAAAACCTCAGTCCCATAGACCAAGGCATAGGGTGTTGCACTAGTCAAAGTTTGAACATTGGTTCCATAGGCCCATAGTGAGGGATATAGTTGAAGGTGTCAATATTATCCATTTTAATTTACAATTTTCTTAAGGATTTAGATAAGAGTTTTATTTGAAGCTTTAGCTTGGCTATTACCTTACGGGTAATAAGGTGTGGACTATTTTTGCTGAATTTGGTATTTAACATAAAGTTTAGCAACATCCTTATTTTTAAAAGGAGTGTCATCATTTGAGAAATTTAGAAATTTGTATTCTAGGGTTTGATTGAGGAAAAATTTAGAAATTTTTATGCTAGTACAAGAGGACAAATACATGACGTCAACTCATTTGGTGAAATATTTGGTTTCTATGATGATGAAATTATGGTTTCTATGTGAGGTAGGATTTATTTTTCCTATAATATCTATATCCCATGTAGAAAAGGGCCAAGGAGAAGTTAAGGATTGTAGCTCTTGAGATGGGGCATTAACAATATTGTCATGATTCTAACATTTATTACACTATCCTATGGAGTTTTTTCATAGAAAATCAATAATATCCTATCCTATGGAGCTTTTTTCCATGGCATTCCCATTGAAATGACCATCACATATATTATCATGGAATTTATGAATTGAGTGCTTAGCCTCATCCATATTAAGGCAATAAATGAGGATACCATGAAAAGATCTCTTGTATAACACATCACCAATGATGATGAAGTGACAAGCACATTGTCTAATACTTTTGCATTCATGGCAATTGATACTTTTAGGTAATATGTCATCCTTAAGAAAGATATAATTATCTTTATATCAAGGGTCTAGAGTGATTATTGATTCAATGGAAATGATGGCTAGAGGTGTTGATTGTCTAATTTGTTGCATGATGGGAGTGGCTTGCTCATCCTCCAATCCTTTGGGAATGAAGGAAGCTGCAACTATCATTTCATCAAAGCTACCATGATGAATGCTAGAAATTTTATAAACATGACTCCAAAGACACATTTAGAGAGTTTAAGCGAAACTTTATATTACCTTAAACAATTGAAAGTTTATCTTAAATATTGAATGTGCTCTTCTCATCTTAGGGAATATTTGAGGATATCATCATCATAAGTTTCTACAGTGTCATGCATCATGTCATGAAAAGTATATGTTATAGCATGTTGGTAAACTACACCAGTTTTTTTAGGTGAATAGGCATAACTTACCAATAAAATCTCCCCCATGGGGTGGTAAAAGCTATTCTGGGTTGATCTTCTAACACTATACTAATATCATTGTTGAAAAGGAAAGGATAGCATCTGGAGAGTGCTTTCTCCTATTCCCTCCCAATTGAATGGAAAGAAAACATATCCATAAGGGATAATATTTCAAATTTAGCAAAAAATTTGACAATCATGTAGTTATTGGAAATATGGAAATTGTGTTTGGGACATGCCTTATTAAAGTCCCTAGAATTAGTGCAATTGTGAATGGTGCCTTCCATTTTGGTGACATGAAATATATTGGATATCCAATCATAATAGTCAATGGATTTGATAAATTTGACTTTGAGGAAATTTTGAAGTTTTTTTTTTATGAGTAAGACTACCTTTAGGTGAATTTTTCTTAGCTTTTGCTTTATTAGTTTAGAATTTGGTCAAACATCCAAGTGATATACAACAAGAGAAGGATCTAATAGTTGCATATCTATGTAATACCATTCTAAGACATCACAAAAATAAATAAGGAGATTTGTATTTGCTTTGCATTCTTTAAGAGTAAATACTTTACCTAATTTAAGGATTCTAGAATTGTTTCGAGTCCCAATATCTATAACAAGTGTTTCTTCAATAAGTATATGAGACTTACCCTCAAAATATGGGGGTAAAAGTAGTACCCTTAAGTTTTCAAAATCTACTTGTTTTAATGATAATTGACCAATATTAAATTATTGTGAGGCATTGAAAATGTTTATTTAAACATGTGAACCTTCATTATAGAAGTCATTCAAGGTAAAACGACTACTATAAGGATTGTGGATTAAGGCTTCTACCTTGCAATTGTTAATGGTTGCTATTGACAGAGAAATTTTCCCCATTTTGGTCATAATATCCATTTGTTCAAAAGAGTCACTCAATTTGGGATGAATAATATCTAAGGTATTTATACTAAGTGTAGGCAAATTTTTCCTACAACCTCTACTTCACTCTGAGGATGAATTAAAAGTGGGGAAAATAGTTATAGGGCACAATCCACTTTCAATAGGAATAAAATAACTTTAAGAGAGGATTAGAAAATATTAGAAGTTGTGTTGACCATTAGATCTTCCATCTATGGTCAACACTCATCTTCTACCCAATCTAACCACATAGAGGGTGCTAAGGCCAATAGGCTATTGATTTTCAATCCAGTGGTCCATGTGGTCCTTCCAATGGAAAGGGTATGGAAAGGAATAAAAGGACCTCAACAAGATTGAAAGTCAAACATGTACCCATCTTCTGAACCCTAATTGATAGATATCTACAATTTTATTTTCCAAGACTTAAAAAATTGTTACTACCCTTGTTATAGATGGTTAACTTCATAGGGTCATATCTCCCTCAATAATGCTTAGATTCCTTCATATGACCACACATTTTAAATATATTCAAATTTTACACAAATTGGTCCAAGAATCATTGAATTCACAAAGATATGAATCCTAAAAGAAAATATATTTTAGAAAAAAATTCCCTAATGTTGTCCTTGTTTCAAAAAACTATCTTCACATGGTCATGTCTCCCTCAATACTTCCTATCACAAAGTTTAATCTCATGGATCCTTCTAAATTTCACATAGAATAAAATAATAATTAAGTCGTTGTATGTTCAACCATTAAGCAATTATATGCGTACAACAATTAATTTGTGTTTCTTTGCATGCTTAATTTTCATGTGTAGGTAACGTCACTTATGCACCTTATATATGTGGGATGATAAAGAGCATATAAAGAGGAACTGGTGGATATTCTTTGTTCATTATTTTTGTCTTTTCATAATTGTTCAATTTATATCATAGGATGATATGTTGGTCTTGGCACAAGAATTATGCCCAAGCTAAATATCTAAATAGTAGAGGGTAAAGCATATATTCAAACATATAAATTGAATAAACCACTTAAACAAATATTCTTTCTTGTGTTTTCTAATTTTAAGAATCATAAGTAACTCTAAATTAAGAGAAAAAATAATTATATGGTTTTGATTTCCTAGAAGAGTAGGGAAAACACCAAAGACATATGTGGTTTTGGAGATGAGGTTATGTTTCATATTATAAAAATATATAGAAGGTATTCAAAATTTATATAATTATTAAAAATTCAAATAGGAGGTCCATGGTTTGAATCCAATGAAAGGTAGGATTATAAATTATGCTTTAATAACCAAAGTCTAATTGGATAAATAATATTCTTCATGAGGATTATCCCATATGGGCTATGAATTGGTGGATGTTAAATATTAGTAAATTTTAACTATAAAATGGACCATATTTTATTGTGAAGTTTGGTCAACTATAGTAATATTTAAGAATAATACCCTCCTCAAGTGGATAGGTGGATTGGTAAGTGTAGGTGTCATTGGGCACTTACCAAGAAGAGACCTCGGTTCAAAATTTGGGGGAATCCAACCCTTTGCAAAGGTAGTAGTTTTCTATGAATCCTTTAAGTGTGCGTTAGACCGATGATGATAGTACAACCTTGAGCGATTGATGGTCCCCATATCATGTCGGGTCAACAAGAACAAGATAGATAGGTTTATTGAGAGCAGAGTCCCAATGATGACAATACAACCTTGAGTGACAGATAATCCCGATATCATGTTTGGTCAACAAGAATGAAATGGATAGGTTTTTTGAGAGCAGAGTCCATGTGGTTTGAACCCTACACTTGCCACTTACTAAAAATAGTGATTGTAACCAACTCCCCTATGCAATAAAATAAAATAAGTAATGCAATACATAACTTATGCATCATAATTATCTTTCTATCACATAGTTTAATCTCAAAGATACTTCTAAATTTCACATAGCATAAAATAACTAGCATACCCTTTTATGTTCAACCATTAAGCAATTATATGTGTACAAAAATTAATATATGCTGTCTCAGAAGGACAACACAACGATTCATGCTTTAACTCTTCTTCAAGAAGTTCAAATTTCAAATCAAGGTGTATGTGATAAATTCAATATTGATAAGCTCAACTCTACCGCTTATGAGAGGTTATGGTAGGATAAGGATATCCAACCCTCGGTCATAATTTTTTTTTTTACACTAACCAAATCCAAAAATAAAAAAAACAATTATATCCGCCCATGTGGAGGAGTTGTAAAGAAGTGGATAGTTGAAAATCTTGTGTTGGAGAGGCCCCAGGTTCAAATATCTCCCTCTCATATGCTATGGATATGTTATGTGATAGTTATTAGGGACCTTATTGGAGGTGTGTTTATCCACCACTTAATGTAATCATATGCTTTAACGATGAAAAGACCAACATAAAAAAACAATTAGTCTTCACATGTGGTATCTTTTCGGTAACCTAACCCATGCATCCAATAAACATAAGGAATCCAAAAATATAAAAACAATTAATCTAGGTTTCTTTTGCGGATATCTATGTAATAGTTATTAGGGACCCTATTGGAGGTGTGTTTGTCCACCACTTAATGTAATCATATGTTTTAACGATGAAACGACCAACATAAAAAAAACAATTAATCTTCACATGTGGTGTCTTTTCGGTAACCTAACCCATGCATCCAATAAACATAAGGAATCCAAATATATAAAAGCAATTAATCTAGGTTATATGCTTTAACGATGAAATGACCAACATAAAAAAAAAACAATTAATCTTCACATGTGGTGTCTTTTCTTTTCGGTAACCTAACCCATGCATCCAATAAACATAAGGAATCCAAAAATATAAAAACAATTAATCTAGGTTTCTTTTGTGGATATGCTATGTAATAGTTATTAGGGACCTATTGGAGGTGTGTTTATCCACCACTTAATGTAATCATAAGTTTTAATGATGAAATAAAAAAACAATTAATCTTCACATGTGGTGTCTTTTCGATAACCTAACCCATGCATCCAATAAACATAAGGAATCCAAATATATAAAAACAATTAATCTAGGTTTCTTTGCAAGTGGCGTCTTTTAACAATTAATTTTATACGTAGTAACCTAATCCATGCATCTAATAAACATGGATATGCTATGTAATAGTTATTAGGGACCCTACTAGAGGTGTGTTTATCCACCCACTTAATATAATCATATGCTTTAATGATGAAACAACCAACATTAAAAAAAAAAAAAAACAATTGATCTTCATAGGTGGTGTCTTTTCGGTAACCTAACCCATGCATCCAATAAACATAAGGAATCCAAAAATATAAAAACAATTAATCTAGGTTTCTTTGCACGTGGCATATTTTCACAATTAATTTTATACGTAGGTAACCCAACCCAGGCATCCAATAAGGTAATAAAGAGTATATAGAAAAGGAATTGATAGACATTCCTTGTTTGTTATTTTTGTCTTTTATCATTCTTCAATTCATATCATAATCTAGGTTTTTTATCATTCTTCAATTCATATCATAATCTAGGTTTCTTTGTATGCGGTGTCTTTTCACACTTAGTTTTTTATATGTCGGTAACCTAACCCATGCATCCAATCAACATGAGGAATCCAAAAATAAAAAAACAATTAATCTCGGTTTCTTTGCATATGGTGTCTTTTCACGCTTAGTTTTTATACGTAGGTAATCTAACCCATGCATCCAATAAACATGAGGTAATAAAGAGTATATAGACATTTCTTATTTGTAATTTTTTTGAATTGAAGATCGTAAATATAAAAGGAAAGATATAAAATTAGTTCGAAGGCACAATATATAAACTAGAATTAACTGGAAAGAAACCAGAACTGCCTATAAAAGACTAAGACTACATCATATGTCTTTGATCATTACAATAATATAACTCAAAAAACTTATACTTAAAGCTATTTATACAATGCTGGAATAACATAAAGTACTTATAACCAAACTGTCTAGAATCTGAAATGTGCTTGTAATACATCATGTTCTTGGAAACCTGTATAGCAATTTTGAAAATTGTGAGTCTCCTAAGAGACCCAGTAAGAAACCTCAGATCCGCCTAGAAAATATCATTTTTTTTGGGCTATTCATAAAAACCATAGAATCTCAGTGGAAAGTAAAAGCCAAAATCTATTATAACAATTGCCCATATGCAGAATAAAACCAAAAATAACATGTTGTTTAACCATATCAAGATTATAATTCCAGCCTAAATATTTCTTTAGCAAAAAAACATTCAAAAAATATATGTTGAGGAGATTCAGGAACCTTGCAGATAGAACATAATGTAATATCCTTTGGATCTCTAGATATAGGAAGTATTTGAAGCAAAAAAAGCCACCAAAAATAATTTTTTTTAGGCTGTAAAATACTAAACCAGATAGTCTTCAACATGTTTTGCCCAAACATAGTGCTAACATCTAGATGCCAATTGTTTATGATATGAAGAATGATATCATTATTATCCATAACCAAATTATAAAGTAATTTAGGTTTAACTTTGCTAAATTTCGTACCATCTTGCCACAAACCTTGTCAAAAAAATTATGCTCATCATATATAATAACATGTTTAGATTTATGATAAAATCTCTTAGTAAAGAATATGTTCTCCACTGAGATAGAGGAATATCATACTGAGAACTAAGAGACTGCCATGATTTTAGAGCACCATTATCCATGATATCATCAAACGTAATAATACCTTTATAAGCCCACTTATTAGTATAACAACCGTGGGTTAAGGCAAGAAGCTTATTATTATTATTATATAATGACCACCATATAGAGCTGGGAGCAAAAAATACATTATTATCCACAATGTGATGATTATCAATAAGAATTTTATCTTTCACCAAATCCCAAGCTTTCCAAAGACTCTTAAAAACAACTGAACCAGTAGGAGTAACTGAAAAATTACCAAACAGGATATCAATCATATGCAAGCCTTTCCAAGTATGAGCTTTTTTGGGATAAAATTGATAATGTTATGTCTAGTTAAAAATTTCCAAGGTTCATCACCTTTGATACTCTTAACGATCCACTTAATAGCTAATGCCATTCCTTGCACTCTTAAAATTTTCAGACCTAAACCACTTTTATTTTGTTGGTTGTACACCATATCCATTTGACAACATGCCTTTTGTTACAAGTATTAATGCCTGTCCACAAAAAGTTCCTGATATATTTATGAATATCATTAACTTGATATGAACTGAATAGCCAAGCTGATGCAAAGTAAATTGTATAAGAGAAAAAGATTTTTTTTTGACAAACTTGAAGTCTTCCCGTAATAGATAAATATTTGTTATTCCACTTATTAAACTTATTAATAATCCTGCTTTTGACCCATAACCATATTTCCTTCGTATGAAGATCAACTGATAAGGATCAACTACAAAAAGGATTTCCAAAAATTTAATAAGATACATATCATAAAATAATATGTGGGTTTTGGAAAAAAAACTATACCCAAAGTTAAATATCTAAATAATAGAAGCAAAGATTGAATAAACCTCTCATACTAATATTATTTCTTGTGCTTTCCCATTAAGTGACTGTAAATTTAGAGAAGAACAAATTATATGGCTTTGATATTATAGAAGAGTAAGGAAATTTTATATATAGATGAACAAGCTTGAAATATATTGGATGCTTGAAAATGTATACCAGAGTATGTGCATTATATATAACACATTAAATAAATAGACAAGTTATGAAATTCTTTCAACTCGTACGTTTCATTACCATTCACCTACTTGAGGAGGTTAAAGTAGTTTCATACGCATAATTTTTTTTTAAATGATTTACACGTGTATATATAAGAACTTAGTACCATTAACTTTTAATCTCTTTGCTTATATATCTTATTAATAAAAATATACTCTCTCCATCCTCATTTAAATAAATCAACCTTAGGCAACCTTACTCTGCCTGCCTTAATTCATCTGGGCAAGTTCCAAATTTCTACAACTCAGGACTCTCGTTGACATTAAAGAGGACACGGTGGTTTCAGCATTTAGACATAATTTTTAAAATGATCTTACATATAAGAACTTAAGATTATATTATATTGTAGAAAATTATTATAATTTTTAGTTTATTAAACTTAAAAACTTTTATCCTCCAAAAATAATTTGAACAAAACACCCCTTATATTCAAAATAACTGGAATCTTTAATTTTTTAATTATAAATATTTTTTTTTTAAAGAAAGCGTGTATTAAGAAAGACCTGGCTCGCCAGTGCCAAATACATGATAGATTCTGTATCGTTGAAAGCCATGGGAAAGTTAGTATCCCTTTACCAGGAGGAGCATTGTATTGGGAGGAAGGCTGATGAGAAGTCTATTTATCCGACCATTTCTCCATGTGAGTGCAATGGATATTATACATCCTCTGATACAAAGTGCACATATGGAGCAACATAGAATGAAGTGGTTCGTATGAAGTAGTTTCAGTGAGACATTTTATTGGTAAAGGTTTTAGATTTATATTATAAAGATTTAAGTTAGTATCACGAATTTATGCTTCTATTGATGCGTGTAGGACATCTCTTGAAGTAGGGATGGAAGATTAATGGTTATGGAGACTGTCTTTTGTATAGAGTTAGAGCAACTCCGTACCCTACACACCAGACTAAAGTTAATATGGCATCCTAATTTGAATTTATACGACGTCGGACATCTCGGGAGTCGTACCCCACATTGCCATGCATATGTATATTTTCTTTAATTTAAAAAAAAAAAAACTAGTTACTAGTACCAACTTTGCTATGTAACCTACAAAAAATACTTGATATCATATTTTTAAAGTGGCTTCAGATTATAAGGATTATTGTCCAAACCCTGAATCCTTGTTTTAATTTGAAATAATTAAATTAATTTAATTTTTTTTTGGTAAATAAAAGTCTTCATTAATTACCGGGTTTTGCAGGTTAACCCAAAACCTATTACAATATCCAGCCTTTTGCTGAGATTGTAAATCCTAGTGATCCTTGAAACTTTCTTACCAGAAATTGTGTTGAATCCCCTATAACACCTTACTAACAAAGCACACCCATACTTAAACATAACTGTAAACATTACTTACATTGACAGGAATTGAAGTTTGGAACTTTGCACTTGTGAAACTTGTTGCTTGCCCATTTCCTATTCTCTATCGGAATCTTCCAAGGCTTACACCCTGTTACCTTCATTTCCAATTTGGTATGATTTAGAGGGAAACCTCATAGTTATTACTAGCTCCATGGGAAAAGAACACCCATTCATCTTTCTCTTTAACGGGTAGGTTTCTTTTCATGACTAATAATGTTTTCCACTTCACGTGGCACACCTTGTGTCCATGTCACCAAACTACCAACATCAACATCTATGTTGGCTAATTTTTTAGTTGACCTGTTGGCCTCACGGTACACGTGACGAGCCCTCTTGTTCTGTCTTGTCGTAAAAAGGATCCTCACTTCATGGATGACTCCCTCGATTCTCAATGGAGGTTTTTTGCCATTGGTTAACAGGTTGATGATGTTCATAGAATCACCTTAAATCATCAAGTTACCTTGAGTTTCTTGGGCTACTTGCAACCCTCTCCAAAGGGCTCTAGCTTCTGCTTCGTTATTAGTTCTGATTCCCAATGGTTCAGCGAAGGCCTTGACCAGATTTCATTGATGATCCCTGATTATTCCTCCAGCTCCAGCTCTTCCCGGGTTCTCCTTGGATGCACCATCAAAATTTAGTTTAAACCAACCCTGGTGGGTGGCTCCCAAGAAATCCCATTTTTGGGATTGGGCAAAGGAATGGAAAGTTTGTCCTTAATACCTAAGGCCCGAGCTAATTGTTTTTCTTGGGGAAGAATTGAGTGGTTCTCATCCACTAAGGTACTAAGGTTTTCTTTCGCAAAAACAATAATCCTGTTGAGGATGGTTTTTGGGTTGTGACCGGTATCCTTAAAGGCTCTATGGTTCCTTTCTAGCCAAATCTACCAGATAAAATGATGCCAACAGATTTTCCATAGGTACTTAAGTTTTAGGCTAACAAAGGGTTGAGGCAATTGATGGAACACTTCGGATATAAGAGCAGGTTTAACCCATGAGATCCTAAAGGCTTGGAAAAGTTCATCTAAGATGGACTCCGCTACCAGATACTCCAGAAACAGGTGTTGGGTTGTCTCCCATCTTGCCCTGCACATGTAGCAACGGTTAGCAATAACCATACCTTTGGATAACATATTGTACATAGTGAGGATTTTTCCTTGAATCACCAGCCATGAAAAAAAGGATATTTTAGGAATTAAGCCTTTGATCCAAACCAAACTCGGTTGAAATTATTGACCTTCCACATTGAGAAGCAAATTATAGGCAGACTTAACTGTGAAGTCACCACTTTCAGTCTCAGCCCAAACAATGTGATCTTCATCCTCTCCAGAGGGAATAATTTGCTAAGTTAAAATGTTATAAAGCTTTTCAGACTCCGCTTCAAAACCCCGTACTCCGATGTGTTTCCACTGTTGATATTTATATCCTGCCACATATAATTTGCAACCTTCTTCCCAATATGATGCTCCATATGCTCTTGAATCCTAGCCAAACCAGGATTCTAGGATAACTCCTCAGCTCTCACCCGTCGATCTTTCCAAAAGTCTATTGTTTACCCATTTCCTAGAATCCATCTAAGACCTTTCTTGACAAGATCCCTACTCGTGAGGATTGCCTTCCAAAAAGTAGACCCCCTTCTTGCTAAGTTTTCATTAAGGAAGTTCACACCTTGGAGGTATTTCCTCCTAACTATGGTAGTCCATTCATTATCGACCTTAGTCAATAACCGCCATGCTTGTTTGGATAACAAAGTTGTATTGAGATGAGAAACTCTCCTCAACCCTAACCCCCCATCAGCTTTAGGTTTGCAAACCTTGTTCCAACCTACTAAATGGATCCTTTTCTTATCCTCAGTCCCTGACCAAAGAATTTTTTTTTGAAGTTGCTCAATTTTGTGATACACCTTGTTGGGAGCTCTGAAGATTGATAGGAAGTAAACGAGTATACTTTGAAGTGAAGCCATAGTTAAAACTGCTTTGCCTGCTTGAGATAATAGATGTTCTTTCCAACCTGCTAGCTTTCTTTGGATCCTCTCCAGAACTATATTCCACATTGATCCTTCAGATTTCCCCGTAAACAGGGGAAGACCTAAATAGGAGGTGGGAAGGGATGCAATATGACATTCCATGATCCTTGCTATGTTGTTTTGCCTAGGAATGGGTGTATTGATGAAATAAAGTTTGCTCTTATCAAAATTCACTTTCTGTCCAACCGCTTCTTCATACATTATGAGAATATTTTAAATCCTTCTTGCCTCAACCATAGAAACCAAATTCAGTAGCAATGTATCATCAACAAATTGTTGATGTGTCACTGGGGTAGTTAGCGACATGGCCTTGATACCTGATATGAGTCCAGCAACCGCTACTGCCTTAATGGTTCTTCCCAAGGCCTCAGCTACAATGATGAACAACATAGGACTTATGGTATCTCCTTGTCTTAGACCACATTTGCTTTGAAAAAAACTTGTAGTAGACCCATTAACCAAAACTGAAAAATAAGGCTTAGAAATACACTCTCTTATTAACTTGACCCATTTCATGTTGAAGCCAAATTTTAATAAAACTGCCTCTAGGAATTCCCAATTTATCTTATCATAAGCTTTCTTCATGTCTAAATTTAAAGCCATGATTGATTTTTTGGTCTGAGTAGCTGTATGAAGAGACTCATGAACAATAATAACTCCATCTAAGATTGATATTCCTTGTACAAAACTTCCTTAACTTGGATCAATGATAACCGGTAGAACTTTCTTCAAACGGTTGGCTAAAACTTTGGATAGAATTTTATAGGATATATTACACAAGCTAACTGGCCTAAAGTTAGCCATAGTCTTGGGGTTGGGGCCTTTAGGGATCAAAGAAATGAAATTTGAATTGAAATCCCTTGGAATATGATTTGTGAAAGCACGAGGATACGAAAGCAAAAAGGAAACTCCAAGTGCGATGCAAACGGAACTAAACTTAACGCTAAATCCTATGAATTGAAAGTGCATGAAAGGAGGGAAAGCATGAACGAATCAAAACGAAACAAAAAGCCAATAAGGAAGACAGACCTTTTTATTGATATGTTTTAGAACTCGGTTACAATGCGCCTCCTCCCCTTCTAAGGGCTAGGAGCGTTAAATATGTGTTCTTGTTACACCCATGGATGCTATTCCTTCTTCCGCGTGCCCACATGTAAAATGGGCGGACCAAACGTCATCGTCGCTTGCGTTGATGAGTCTTGACTCCTTGCTGCTCCTCTAATGTCCAGATCCTACGTTCAAGGAAACAAGAAACAGTCAGTAGCACCTGTAGATGAAATAAAACATGCAATCCCCATGCCTTCGATTAGTGCATGCAAGATATAAATAAAATGATAACTAAAATATATCCAAATGAACTAAAAATTTGACAGGGGCATCAAAACATCACAAGGAAAACACTGCAAATGGAACAGTCAAAAAATTCACCACAGATTTGTATTCGCTCCAGGGCGGGACGAATAGACCTACAACAAAACGTCAAAAGGCACTGTCCCAAATGTCACATCCGGGAAGCTCCAAATCACCTGCAAAGTTGGGGATTAGCTAATTGGGGGTATTTTGGGAAGACCCAGATGGTCATATTTTCCCAATTTGGCCTCCATCAATGGGAATTTGATGATGCTACCTGCATGTTAGCAAAAGCGAGAAATAATAGAAACATGATCAAAAATGCTCAGAACGATGTGAAATTTGAATGACAACCTATCTAAGCAGCATAGAATTAAATGCAAAAATAATAGAAAGGAAATCTGCCACATATTTCCAATCACTCCGGGATGGGGCGATTAGGACTATAGCAGTGTGGGGGGGCACCCGGGGGCAGGCCGCCCGCCGTTTGGGGCCCGATTTCGGCACCAATCCACTTGGGATGGGTCCAAAACCTCTTGTGGGGTATTGTCAAAAAATTTGGTGGGATATTGTGGCCAAATGTCGGGTTTTGGTTCCGGATTTGTGCTTCCAATAACCACCCTATGACCTCCTTTCCAAAAGAGATCAAGGATGTGAAAGGCACAACTCAAAGGGGTGTGGGTGTGAAAGTAAAATGACAACACTTCATTGCTCCAAAATGCTCCTTCTCTCTATCTTTTGGGGTGAGAAGACTCACCATTTTATAGACCTGATGGTCTCTTTGGATGAGCATGCAGAGGCGCCACTTGGCAATCATGCCTTCTTAAGGGGGGGAAGATTCCTCCCTGATTAGGGGCTTCATGACTGCCCTTGTAACTGCCTCTAATGCTCGAAAATGCTCACTCACACTCCCATGCAATGAAGGAAGAATTAAGTGGCGGATCTGAGCTGCCATTTGTCAAGATTTGACTTTTTTCCCGTCAAACCTGCTATTCGCCCCACCCTGAGGCGAATACTGCTAATCGTCCTTGGGTGGGGCGAATACCAGTTTGTAATCGTCCCTGGGTGGAACGAGTATGGAGCAGAGTGCCTGAAGGTGCCAAATTGACCTCTGACCTTCCAAAAACTATTGTGTGAGTGGTTAGGACCACTGTTTAACCTCTAGGGGCTGCCCTTGGGGTTGTGTGTGTCAATGCGATCAGTGTTTGCAGTCACATAATCGGATTGGTGCTGTTTTGGTGTCTATAGATGCCCCTTTTTGGGAAGCGTTGTGCGTGGCACAGTGCTGAGCAAAAAATAGATAACCAAAGCACTAATGATTAGGGTTTCTCAGTAACCTAACCAACTTTTGATGCCCCAAGTATGGAAAGGGCATGCATTCTTGAATCCTTGCTTCTGACGAGCGAAGGAACTCAATTCAAGTGTTAACCTTTTTCGGTGAGGTGTTACTTGATCTTGGACATTGATCAGTCATGAATAGGCAAAGGGCGCAACCTTTTGTCTGTGGGAACCTTGAGTTCATGATTCATGAATGCCAAGTGTTTGATCAGCTTGTGATTATTGCTTGATTGCTGCCCCAAGCAGGAGCGTGATTGTCTTTGTCAATGATTCTTTGAATGCATGCCATTTCCTTGATTGGGTGTGTATTTGTTGATTGGTGACTAAGTGTGACTACCCCCTCAAGCGACGAATCGATGAGGGAATGACCTACATGAGAAAAGCGACGAGTCACTTGACCCAAGATGACTTGTGTAAGGGTGCCTTCAGATGTTTATCATTGAATGTGTGTGCAGTTTTTTGACATTTAGACCTATTTTTGGTGGGTGCTAACCCTTTTTGTGACGCATTTTGGAGCTGAAATTGGCAAAAATCCGTCTTCCCGTGGAGCGGTCCGGCTATGGTAGCCTTCTTAGGGAGTAGGATAGTGAGAATTTGTGACCCCAACATCGGTTTTGCATGCCCGAAATGTCAAGTGCAAAAGCACTCTCCTCGGACAAGTTTATTGCTTGTTTTTGGGTCATTTTGTGCATTTTTTGCTATTTTTTGAAATTTTTGCTCTGTATTCGTTCCTGGGTGGGACGAATACCAGTTGAGTATTCGTCCCAGGGTGGGACGAGCGCTATCCAGAGCGCTCATCCCTGGGAGGAATGATTACAGGCTCAAAAAGCCTATTTAAAGGCCAAAACTGAGTTTTGGGCTCATTTGCATTTGTTTTTCTTGGCGATTTGGAGCTCTGAGGAGGAGGAGGTCAATTCTGTGAAGCGAAGCGCTATCGAATTTCTCCCGACATCATGAGTTCATGAACCGGATCGAGCGACAGAGCCGAAGCGAGACCAATAAGTGATCCTCCTCGTTATTGCTTGCGTTTTGTTGTTACAGTTTTTAATACCGCAATTTATTTATTGTTCCTTTTGTTTGTTCAAAATGAAAGCCTTAATTAAATGTATGTCATTGTGCATGAGTTGTTGTGTTATGGCTTCATGAAAACTTAGGTAAAAACCCTAGGTAAACAAAGATCAAAAGTTATTTTAAACCTTAGTTTAAAACGTAACTGAAAAACTTCACTTAACCCTAGTTTACCAAAGATCAAAACTGAACGTAAAAACTTAGTTCAAAACGTTAGTTTAAAATTTTGTTTTTCTTTTTAGTTGGCTTCGTAAAAAATGAAACCCTAGTTTACATGTATTTTGAAAAGACATGATAAAAGTCTAAAATTTGTTTCCTTTTTACAGTAAGGTAAACCTTAGGTAAAAGAAAAATTTTGTATTTTGTGATGTTTTTGTTACACGAAAACCTTAGGATAAACTGACCGCGAAACCCTAGTTTTTTAGGTTGAATTTGTCAGTTTTTAAAACTTGATTGAAAACCCTAGGTAAAAAACTATCATGTTAATTTTGTTTTGTTTGTTTTCCCTTTGTCTGTCAGTTTTAAACTTAGAGTACAAAAGGCCTTAAGACTGACAAACTGTATTTGAAAATTGTTTTTTGTTTTTATTTTTAAACTTAGAGTAAAAACTAAATTTTTTTTTGTAAATTTATGTAAATTTTTTGATTTTGTCTGTCAGTTTAAACTTAGAGTACGAAACCCTAAGACTGACAAATGTGTATTGAAATAATTGTTTTTTATTTTGTTTTTTAAACTTAGAGTACAGAAACCCTAAGACTGACAAACTATGAATGTTTTGAATTTTTGTGAATTTTGTTGTTTTTAGTTGTACATTGTTTTATGCATTGTTGTATATTCATGTTACTGTGTACAATTTTTCATGATTTTAATGTTTTTGTGTTGTTTTCTTTTGCAGGTTGTGAAGAGTCGGTACCGTGTGCCTACTATTTTTACTGAAGCATGGGAGGCACTGACTTTGGTTGACTGGGAGTGGCTTGATGCCCTTGGGCTCAAGTAGGTGACTCAGCTGGAGCCTGTGGTCGGGGATCGGGCTTATCTGACGGCCCTGATCAACTTGTGGGATCCCTGGACCAACACCTTCCATCTCCCAATAGGGGAGATGACAGTGACCTTGGAGGATGTCTATCGGATTCTATGGAATTCGATAGATGGATTGTCTATCAGGATGACATCGTGTGATCAACGGACAACAGTGCTGACACGCTACTTCGGGCATGGGGAGGAGGTGGGTGTGGATAGCCCAGTGGAGAGGGTAGAGGGCGACTGCCATATTGGGGGGATTTTGGTACGATGGTGGCTAGAGAAGGGGGTGTTGGGAGTGAGGCACGCCTTACTTATGGGCCTCATATCCAACATGCTGCTACCTGACTCATCGGGTGCGAGGTTCCCATGGAACCTGTTGGATGTGGTCTGTCGATTGGTGGAGTGTTCGACGCATGAGCCCTTGATCATGAGGTGGGGATAGACGCTACTGGCACAGCTCTATGGTGAGTTGTACGAGGTCCACTATCGAAGGTGAAAGGGGATTGGCTAGCTATCTGTTGCAGAGCTGGGCTTGGCAGCACATAGCGGTGGAGAGGCCGGTGGGGTTACCATGGACTACTCGGGCAGAGATGGTGGATAAGGATATAGGTTATGTGGCTCTATGGTGGTGGTCTGAGGAGCAGGGGCAGAGTCGATGGTGGGCAGGTGTCGTAGGGCACTATGTTGATGCCTTCGCTCGGCTTACTCTAGGGAGGTGTTTGGCACCCTTATCGGGACTATCCCGGCTTGAGGCTAGAGAGTGGCTCCAGGGTTCGTAGGGGCGGTGGCTGATTGGGCGACATGGGACCGAGCAGGAGTTCTTCCCTTATAGTTGGGTGACATGATAGTTTGGGGTGCGCTAAGGGTTTCCTGGTGAGCCCGTAGTCTATCGCCATCGAGGGGATGAGAGGACTCTGGCCTGGCTAGTCATTGCGCCACTTGGCGAGGATTCAGATACAGCTATCGACGTCCCAGATGTGGACGACGTCGGGACTACCATGGAGTATGACCAGTGGTGGACACTACGGTGATGGCGGGGAGAGGGACCATTGGGAGGTGTCGAGGCATCAACAGCAGGTGACGAGGGTGCAGAGGCATCAGGTGAGGGTTGGGGGGTTCTATTGGAGGATGCGGATATGGTAGAGGTGGATGATTTTATGGGGGAGGATTTTGGGGTTTCGGATCAGCCAGAGATGCAGGACGTCTCGGAGTAGTGGGAGCTAGAGCAGGCTACTGTTCTAGAGATGCCAACACCTCAGGCAGTCTCGAGGACATGGAGGTAGGGTTACGCGCTGAGAATGCATGATTGGAGGGGCTACTACGGAGGCACGATGAGGAGCTGGGGGATGCACTATGGGAGAGGGATCTCTTGCGAACGTAGTTGGCAGAGCGAGAGAATGCATGGGCTACGTACCATCGATAGGATGGGGATACCGATGCTGCATGGGAGAGGGATCTCCTGCGGATGCAGTTGGCAGAGAGGGAGAGGGCATTGGCGCAACGTGATGAGAATTTGGCTATGTATCATCAGTGGGAGATGGACTTGGTGCGGCATCGGTTGGAGCTGGAGGTAGAGATTAGCCACCTCGATGGGCGGGTCCCTATGTTTAGTAGAGGTGGATCATCACGCCGCTCGAGAGGGAGCGACACTGAGCAGTCAGCATCCTCTCGATGCAGGTGACTGGATGAGGGAGGCTCTAGTAGGCATGATGCGAGGGCTAGCAGTAGCCACCCTGAGGGGTCCCATAGGACCCACACCATGGGGGGTAGTTCTCGTCGCACCGATCCTACGTGATCATGGTGGTCGATGCCCTAGGCTTGGGGGTTTTTTGAGGTTTTTGCTTTTTGCGGGGTCAGATGACCGGTTATTGTAGCCTGCGGGTATTTTTGATGATATATATATAGATGACTTTATTTTGTTTATACACATGTCGACATTTGATGTTATGCTCAATGATTGTTGAATGTGTATGTATGCATGTTAATTGATGTTGATGGATGCATATGTTATGATGAATGCAAATGTTTCTAATTTTTAGGATATGCAAATGTAATGGATGAATTGAACTTGTGTTGTTGGGCGAGGGCACCATAGACTGTTTAGAACTTTATGGCTTTTTGTCCTAGGTGATTGCTATGGTAAATGACTTTTCATGTATACATTGTATTTTTCGATGGCGATGCAAGGATGAAAGATATTAGTTGGTTTAAAATGTATTTTAAGGTTTTCTGAGACTCAGATGTTTTAACTAACTAGCCATGACTGTACTTTATCTTACAAGACTTTTGAACAAGGTATGAATCGGACTTGTCTTTGACCAAGTTATTTCACATCCCTGTGTGTGCAATTGAGTTCGTTTATGTGGTATTTGTCAGGATACCGCCAGTGCCAGATAGGTTGTCAACCAAACTTGTACTGAGGATCACCTAATTAGCTCCACTAACTCCTTTGTTGTATTTAGTCAGATTAATCTGTGGTGCTATCTAGGATACCATAAGCTAGCTCATCCACATGCAAACATTGATCTGTACACGAGTTAATGTGACAGATATATCATCATGCGGGAGGTTTACCACCAGTGACCGATAGGCTATCCACCAAACCGATACTGAGGTTTACTTCATGACCTTCTGAATGCTGAGAGTTCCAGGGATTCAAGTTCGACTCCCTTCTTTTCTTCAATTATATTGGGATACTTGCTCTTTTATAGTGATAAAAATCACTGTTTATTTTTATAAATATATTTTCTTTTGAGCAAGGGATTTGAATTTTGAGTGATGAGAATCACTATTGTATGTGCCTTTTGATGTATGCACTTTGGTGGTGATGTCAAATTTTTGGAGTTTTGACTTTTGCAAAATTTTATGATATTTGCAACTTTTTGAGAACTTGGGATTCTTGGGGAATTGGGTAGGGAAGATGCTTGTCCTTTTGCCAACTCTCAGCATTCTTGGGGTCATTCGCACAGGGGGATGAGCAAGATAGCCGTTTCGCTTATGGTGACCTGGATTGCTTTGCAGGTTTCATCTTTCATTCACACAACTTGGGAATTTTTATGTGTTTTAATTTGTGTTGGGATGCTACGTAACAAGGTGTGATCCAAGTAGAACTCTACCTTTGTAAAATCTGTCTGACTTTGTACAGTACTTGGCTAGAAAGCTAATGATAGTTGAATGACAAAAATTCTAGATACATTAGAAGACAACTGACTATGATATGGTGAAATGATGTGAATGGCATTTATTTTTGATGGACTATTTACAAAAATGGAGAAATGTGGAACAAGATGGATTGGCGGAGTAATTACAGTCTATGGTGCCTTTGACCTGTATGACCACAAATATGCAATGTATGGATGTGATGCCTAATGCAACTATATATTATTGTGTTTTTGATGGATTGATTTTTTTTTTGTGGGTATGGAGGTGAGATGCAAAAAGAGCTCTTTATTGTTGTGATGATTTTGAGCATGTATGGAAATGAGATGCGAATTTTTGTTATTTTTGATGATTTTATTGTTTTTGAATTTTCTTATTTTTGACCAAGCGATTGTGGGAACCCTTGGAGCTTTTGGTTTGACCAAAGGGATAATGGGCACCTTTGGGGCATTTTTGGGGTTGACCAAGTGATTGTGGGAATCCTTGGAGCATTTTGGGATTGACCAAGCGATTATGGGAATCCTTGGAGCATTTTGGGATTGACCAAGCGATTATGGGAATCCTTGGAGCATTTTGGGATTGACAAGTATATGGGAATCTTGGACATTTTGGGATTGACCAAGTGAATTATGGGAATCCTTGGAGCATTTTGGGATTGACCAAGCGATTATGGGAATCCTTGGAGCATTTTGGGATTGACCAAGGGATTATGGGAATCCTTGGAGCATTTTGGGATTGACCAAGCGATTATGGGAATCCTTGGAGCATTTTGGGATTGACCAAGCGATTATGGGAATCCTTGGAGCATTTTGGGATTGACCATGACTGGGCTTTTGGGATTGACCAAGCGATTGTAGGAATCCTTGGAGCATTTTGGGGTTGACCAAGCGATTATGGGAATCCTTGGAGCATTTTGGGATTTGACCAAAGGGATTATGGGAACCTTTGGGGCATTTTGGGGTTGACCAAGCGATTGTGGGAATCCTTGGAGCATTTTGGGATTGGGCTATGGCTCTTTTAGATATGGAATGGCCACAAATGACTGATGTTCAAGGGTTCTAGTTCCTTGATTCCTTCAAGAGAGGCTAGCCGGTATGTTCCAGGTCCTATTTTACTATCAATTACATAGGGACCTAACCAATTTGCCATGAACTTGTCCCTTAGATGGGGCGGCAAGTTAGAGTTCTGTTGGTTCTCTTTTAAGACCAAGTCACCAACCTGAAAGTCCCTCAGGTGAACTTTCATGTTGTATGCTTTCTTTAGTCGCTCTTGATAGATACGTAAATGCTCGAGAGCATTAACACGTCGTTCATCGAGCAACGTAAGCTGGTCTAACCGGGCTTGCCATGCAGTGTCATCATCGATGAACTCTTGCATTGATATGCGTAGGGAAGGAATTTCCAACTCGAGAGGCATGACGGCCTCGGAGCCATACACCAACGAAAATGGAGTGGCCCTAGTGGGCGTCCGAATGCTAGTGCGATAAGCCCACAGGGCAAGTGGGATTTGAATGTGCCAATCCTTATGACTATCTATGACTGTATTTTTGAGGATGGCAACTAGCATTTTGTTTGACGCCTCTGCTTGCCCATTTGCCTACGGATAATAGGGTGTCAAAAAATTATGCTGAATTTTGTACTTTGTGGTCAAAGCATGCACGTCTTTGTTCTTGAATGACGTCCCATTATCCAAGATTATCTTGGATGGAATACCAAAATGACATATGATATTATGTAAAATGAACTCCACAATGCGGGGTCTAGTCATAGAGGTAAGCGGAATTGCTTCCACCCATTTGGTGAAGTACTCTATGGCCATTATGATAAACGTGTGATGACCTGACGATGTAGGGGAGATCTTTTCGATTAGATCTAAGCCCCACTACAAAAATGGCCAAGCCGATTGGATCGGCTACAAGGCCTAGGAAGGTACGTGTGTCAAATTAGCATGGTGTTGACATTTCATGCACTTCCTTACATATGCACAACAATCTCACTCTAAATATGGCCAATAATAGCCCATGCGGAGAATGCGCTTTGCGATGGCCATACCATTGAAGTGGCCACCGCACGTACCATCGTGCGCTTGGGCGATCACCCAAGTGGACTCCTGCTGGTCCAAGCAATGAAGGAGGATTCCTTCATAGCTCTGATGATACAAAATGTCTCCTAACAAGACATGTTTAGCCACTTTCTATTTGAATGATCATTTTGCGGCATGCGTCAATCCAAGTGGGAGATTACCTAACTTGAGGTAGTCCCTTATGGGTGAATACCAATCCTACTGATCAAAAACCTCGATGGTATGAACAACCAATCCCTCTTGAAGTTCATCCCTAGCAAAAGTTGAGTGGGAGAGAACTTGTAAGAATAGCGTTGTGTTGCTATTAAGGGGAGTAGGGGAGAACAAGGACCCCTAGTTGGCGTGGTTCAAACAATCATGGATTCGAGAGAACTTATCCAGGGATGGTTCAATCTGGATCAAGTGGATTCCTGGTGTCAAGTCAGAGCTTGCATGCTCCATCATGGATTGCGATAGTGTTTGTACTTGAATGGTTGTCATATCACCAGAAATGTCTTGCAGGATTAAGGACCCCAAGGAGGCCATAGTGTCCACAAAATGATTCGATGATCGAGGGAGTGCCTCGATGTCGTACCATTCAAGCTTTGCCAGGAATTTGTCCACAAGGGCTTTGTAGGCCTATAGAACTGGGCATTTACATTGGAATACCCCTTTGACTTGGTTGACAATTAACAACGAATCACCAAAGATGTTCAATCATTTGATGTTCATGGTGATTGTTGTCTGAAGACCTATGAGCAAGGCTTCATATTCTGCATTGTTGTTGGTGCACGGGAAGTTTAATTTAAATGACAGAGGCATTGGAGCCCCTTGTGGTGTAAAGAATATGATTCCCATGCCACCACCTTGCTCACATTTAGAACCATCAAAAAATAGGGTTATGTCGGCCTGTGACTCAGGCTCATCAGAATCTGGTGATTCTGAGACATGGAAGACCCCATCATCGGGTAGTTCTATGGTCAGAGGCTGATCGTCTTCGAGAGGAGCCTCTGCTAGTTGATCGGCTATGACTTGACCTTTGATGGATTTTTGTCCAATAAACTCTATGTCAAATTCCGTCAACAACATGATCCATTTCGCCGTGCGGCTACTATGATAAGTATGACTCATCATGTACCGCAATGGATTCTCCTTAGACACAACATACGTAGTGTTACTCAACATGTAGTGGCATAGCTTTTTGGTAGCAAACACCACTACCAAGCAGAGTTTCTCAACGTATGCATAGTTAAGTTCATAACTGACTAGGGTGCGGCTAAGATAGTAAGTAGCCTGTTCTTTGTGAAGTTCATTTTTTTGGGCTAGCATGGCGCCCAGTGCCACCTCAGTAGCTGAGATGTATAAGTAGAATGACACTCCTGGTCTAGGTGGTGCCAATACTAGCGGTGAAGCCAAGTATTGTTTAATGTCATCAAAGGCTGACTGGCACTCGTCATCCCAGTGAAATGCTACCCCTTTATGCAATAATTTGTTCATGGGTCGGCACTTGTCAGATAGCTACGCTATGAAGCGCTTGATTGATGTGACCTTTCCCTGTAGGCTTCTGAGCTGCTTGATGGTAGTTGGGGGAAGCATTTCAAGGATTGCCTTGACTTTGTTTGGGTCCACCTCGATGCCTCACTTTGAGACTATGAAACCCAAGAGTTTTCTAGATGTGATGCCAAATACGCACTTCTTGGGATTCAGTCTGACTTTATGTTCCATGAGGCGATCGAGGATCTTGCTTAAGTCATCGAGATGATCTGGGTGCAAAAGAGATTTGGCCAACAAATCATCCATGTAATCTTCCAAAGTTTTATGCATGTAATCATGGAAGATGTATGTCATGGCACGTTGGTAGGTGGCACCAACATTTTTAAGGCCAAAGGGCATGACCTTATAACAAAATGTCCCCCAAGGCATTGTGAATGCCATTTTTAGTTGGTCCTCGGGATTGATACGAATTTGATTGTATCCCGAGAAACCATCCATGAGGGAAAGCATTTCGTGGCCCATTGTAGCATCTACCAATGCGTCGATGCTCGACAAGGGAAAATCATCCTTAGGACTCACTTTGTTTAGATCTCAAAAATTAGTGCATATGCGAATCCTCCCATCAAGCTTTTTGATGGGCACCATGTTGGACAGCCATGGTGGGTAATCCATGTAGATGACAAACTATGCATCCAACAACTTTTGCAATTCATCTTTGACCATTAAGGCCACTGTTGGGTGCATCTTACGTAGTTTTTGCTTAACTAGCTTGACTGTCGGATCAAGCGTTAGATTATGCGTGACTAGCTACGGATCTAGCCCCGACATGTCTCTGTAGGACCATGCAAAAACCTCCTTCTTCTCTTTGAGAAGGGTAATGTAGTCGGCTTGCTCTTCGGGGGATAAGCTTACCCCCAACTTGATAATCTATGGATTCATTGGATCAGAGCCGATGTCTACGTCAGTCGTCTCCTCGATCGACATGTGGGATCCATCCTCCAACTGGTGTGGAGTTGGGATCAAATGGATATCATTTGCTGAGTTTAAATCTACGTTGGGAACCTCGGGTTCCTCTTCAGCATGGAAGATATCCTGAGTTGGCCCTAGGGTAAAATGAAGCATTTTACCAAAATGCCAATACTCTGATGGGGATGGAGGTGAATTGACGTGATCCCAGTCTATGGCATCTATGTCTAGATACAATGACTGTGCTGGATCGGCCGGGTTATGGATGGGGGTGGTTAAGTCAATGGAGATCATGTTGATGAAATGATTTTGGTCTCCATTACCACGGGTGTGGTGACTCAAACATTCTGGATGTTCTCTGTGCTTCGGGTCTGGCTCTAGAGGTATTGGCATGAATGGATCGGCCCTATGTGTGGATAGGAAGACAGGGTCTGCCCTCGACACTGATGTCGCTATAGGGTCTCTGGGTGGAAGGTATTCTCCATATGCCCAAAGTGGTAGATTCAACACTTGTTCCCACCACTGCTGGGTCTACGTACCACTCATGCCCTGGCACTATGTTTAGTTGTTCAAATATGTCGTTAATCTCCAAGGGGTATTGTTGTTGCATCTATCGCATGTGATTAAGATATGCCATCTCTGTTTCATCTTCATAATCATTGTCGGAGATCCAAAGGCCTTCGTTGGCTCCGACAACTGTTTGAGGCATTAATGGCTCATCTTGCTCGAGCAAATTGATCTGGCCCCATTGTGGTTGTTCCACTCTCCATGGGG
Organism: Wollemia nobilis; assembly: GCA_028583015.1. Lineage (NCBI taxonomy): Eukaryota > Viridiplantae > Streptophyta > Pinopsida > Araucariales > Araucariaceae > Wollemia > Wollemia nobilis. The sequence goes on along the minus strand of JAQPPZ010001050.1, from coordinate 6,221,343 downwards.
GGACCTGATTTTCTTGACGTGGCACTTGCTCGATTGGAGCATCCAAAGGGAACATGGTCAAGAGGCTTTCTTGATAATCATCCATGGGGACCACTTGTGAGTGATTGCTATCTGATTCGAAGGGATCCCATGGTGCTACCTCATATTCTGACTCATCCTCTGAAGATCCTTCTTGCTCTTGTCTATACCCCTCTTGTAGGTGAGTCCTCGAACTTTCTCCTCTCTCGAGCGAAGGGAAAGGGTTGTTGAGGTCAACAAGGTTGGTTGTCAATAATGGGAGGTAATCTCCCAGTGTATATGTTGTGTTAGGGTTGGCATATGGATCTAATGCCAATCCCCCCTTGTTGCCTATCCCTAGGCCTTGCATGTTCTCTACCAAGATGTCCAAGGGTAGAGGGTGGTTGAACCCTACCCCTGATTTGTCATATGGCATCTGATATCTTGGTTGGCAGAGGACCCGCACTCCTTGCTCATATCTGCCTAACCCATATCCATGCCAATTGCATTGGCCAAGATATCTCAAAGCAAAATCTGGGTTGGACAAATAATTGACATCTTCTACAAAGGGCTCTTCATCTTCGTCCTCTTGCATGCATGGCTTAGTACCATGATCAAGGCCCCCATACACAAAGTTTGTCTGGTTTGGTGGGTAGCCTAGAGGAACAATAGTACCGATGGGGAGGCGAGGTCTCCCCATGTCCTGCATGGACTCTAGTGCAGGTGTTGCTACAATATTCCACACCAGATACTCCCCCAAGCCCGTATTGGCCATTTCAACAGTGATTGTTGGTGATTGAGGGGGAGGGAACGAAAGTTCTTCTAGAGTCCACTCCATGTTGGGTGGACTAGGAGCCTCGACTTCCATTCTGCTAGGCATCTCCTCAGTAGAGATAGTTGATACTGATGGCGGTGCCTCTTCCAGGGGTTTCTTCCCTTTGTCCTTCTATGTGGCCACCGTAGGTGGCATCGTCGATGAAGGATCAGATGATGAAGATGGACCCGACTGTGGTTTTGATGGACTTGTCAATGGGGATGCCTACGAAATCGGACCCTGTCTAGATGGATTCAACTAAAAATCCAAATGCGTTGATGGAAGGGTCGATTGCGGCATCAGCTACACCGCATTGCAATACTTGAAGGGTTCTAAGTCCACCGGGACTACATGTACCTCCCCTTCAAATGTATACTTTAAACACTGATGAGCTATCGAAGGGACACACTTCATGTCCCTGATCCATGGCCGACCCAACAAGATGTTATAGGCCATCTCACCTTCCAAAATATGGCACAATGTAGGTATAGTCTTTTGTCCCACTTGGATGGGTAGGACAATTGTGCCAACTGTCGAGCATATTGCATCATTGAATGCTCGTAGTGTATATGTGGAAGCCGTAATGTGAGATGCTGGCAACTTCAGATGTTTCAATGCCACTGTTGTGATGATATTACTGGATGAGCCAGTGTCTACCAACACCCTCTTATATGGAATCCCATTGACCCACGCGATAACGTGCAGGGGTGGATCCGCCATGTCATCAGCCACCGATTTCACTTCGTCTTCTCGAAAGGTGATGACTGGCTCCATGCATCATTTGACATGTCCCACAAAGTTGTTGAAGGAATTTGCTTCATGGGGCTGCAACTCGATGGCTTTCAATATCTCCATTAGAGCCTCCCGATGGGGCGTTGATTGTTGTATGAGCTCGTATATGGAGAGCCTAGCCGACGTGGTCCTCAAGCTCTGAGTGAGTTTGGTCCAAATTGTGGCCGTGGGTCTAGGTGGAGGAGGTTGTGTAAGGTGTTGTTGTGGTTGTGACGTTGTTGGCACCTCACCTGTAGTTGTCACGGGGGCAGCTGTGCTCGGATACCTCCTGTTTCGAGTCACTATACTGATCATCCCTACATACCCCTACATGGGGCAGTTCTGTGTGACCTCATTGACTTGTAGGGTCTTTGCCTATGCATCATGGGTAGGCAAGGGGTCCTTAAAGACCTCCATTTTTTGGTTGCTTGGTGCCATGGGATTATCCACCGCTAATGTCTTGTTATCTATTAGGTCTTGCACCAAGCCCTTAAACTTCCAACATGCATTAAGGTCATGTCCCTTCCGCCTATGGAACCTATAGTACAAATATTCCCTGTAGCCCTTAGGTTTTGGCGCGTTGGGATCTATGGGTTGAATCTCGGGCAGGTTGATCAAGTTTGCCACTGACAAGCGGTCAAACAGGGAGTCTCTGGACTCTGTGTAAGGTGTGAATTGTCGCCTAGGGTGACGCTACTGATTTTGTTCTTGCCTCTAATTTTCTCGGTCATAGCTATTGAGAGGCACCGCCTGATAGTTAGCCTTTTGGGGCTGTGTTGCTTGTGCAGGCTTAGGGACGTTGATAGCAACCTGATTGACCGCAGCGGGTTTCTGTTGCGTGGTCCCTATTTTGGTGTTCTTAGACCATTCTTTCTTCTTTGGCTTGGCTATCTCACCATCCTGAATCTTGATCTCTTCAATGATTCTGGCTTGTGCCAGAGCTTCCTCTAAGGTGGCATATTGCTGCAGCTACAATAGCATAGAGATCGATCTCAAATAGCTCTTTGAGAACATTTGTGTGAGGTTGGACATAGGAGGGAGGTAGGGTAGCTTAGAAAGCAGAGTCCTCCATCGATTCCCATAGGCCACCATGGTTTCTTCCTCATCTTGAGGCTGGCTAGGTCACTTAGTGACGCCTTCTTCTTGGTGTTGAAGGTGAAGCATTCGAGGAATGCATCCACTAGCTGATCTAAGTTGCTAATGTTGTGCTTTGGCAATTGAGTAAACCAATCCGAGGTAGGGCCTACGAACGTGGTGATGAATGTTCTTAATAGCAAAGCATCATTATCCTGAATGCCAAAGCATTGGCTTAGGAATCTAGTCACATGCTCTTGGGCATCCTCCTCACCTCTAAATATTGCCAACTGAGGCAGCTTAAAGTGTTCAGGGTAAGGGGGTGCAGGCACTGACGGATGCACAGGATGACTACGGAGTTGGCGTAACGTGGGATTTTGGGGCCCAGAAGTCTTGGTTTCCATAGACTCCAAATGCTCTAGCAGCGCTTTATATGCATCGAAAGATTTAATCTCTTCCTCTTTAGTTTGCTCCCATTGTGGGTTGTGGGAAACTTGAGGCCTATGGAGGGGTGGCTGGATAGCAGCCCCTCCGCCTTGGTAGGGCATCTCGGCCCGCTCTTCTTCTTGCTCATACTCCTCATAGGCTTCTTGAGGAGTTTTTGGATGAGACCTATGACCATGGGTGGGTCCCTATGGAGGGAGCCCATCGTTGTTCCTGGGAGTGGCCTCCCGCTCAGGTCTAGGAGGTCTCGGAGGCAGCACTTGGTAAGGTCATGGGGACCTATCTCGCACCAAGGGGTTGCGCCTCTCATATGGTTCTGCTCTTTGGGTGTGAGGGGTTGGAACCCTCTCAGGCACCGTGTTATGGAGCAGCTCATCTATTTGGCACTGAATGCACTCTTTGCTAAGGCGATATAGATGCTCTAGCTACTGCTGGTCTTGCTCAAGCTGCATGATCTGTGCTTGGCAGGCGGCATGTCTGGCGACTACCAGGTCGATTTGTTCCACCATATTGAGTCTAGGAGGCCTAGATGCCTCTCCTACACATTTATCTTGGTCATGATGATCTGAGATCTCTATAGGTCGCTTCCCTCTATCGAGGTTGGCGACATTCACTCGAGGCTCTGGCCTCGATAGGTGATTCTGGTAGATAGCAGGTGCGGAGGCGCATTGCTCTCATGTTGTGTATTGCTCTTGAGGAATGTAATGGTCTTCCTCATGCTCCCTTTCGTATATGTGAAAGGGGCGGGTAGAGTTGGCTCGCCCTGCTTGAAGAGCCTTGTGCTCTGGATTTGGCTTTTTATTCCTAACAATGATGGGGGGTAAAGGAGGGATGACATAATCATGTGGCCTCTCCTCATGGACCCTATGTTGTTCTAGCGCTTCATCGCACGGTGGCCACTCATACCGAGCTTCTAAGGGAGCCTTCCCATTTATATTGAGTGCCACGTGTAAGGACTCCTCCTGAAAGGGGCTATGATGGATGGGAGTGCCCCTCAAAGGGGTGCCTCTATAGTCCCATTCTGAAATGGCACGATGTGGACTCTCTTGTGGGTCAGGCCACCAAGGCGGTATGACCAAGTCCTTGGGGCTATAGCGGAGGTGACTTGTGCCCCCTTGTACACTCTCCATAGCTTTCGCCCTTGATTGGGCTTGGCTACGGGTGTACACCATGGTGGTGCTTTCCTACAAGATGCGTAGATTTTTATTTCTTTTTATGATTTTTTTTATGCTACACTAAACAGAAAATATCACACACGCAAAGCAATGATTATCTCGTTTAAATATTAAGGTGTGCCCTAAACCTGGTTTAGTGTGTTTTGATTTTGTTTTGAAAGCTTTTGTAAAGGACGTTTAAATGCAATATGATGGCTCTTATGACTCCCAAAAATGGTCGCCCCTTCGATATACCATTGCCAGGCCGATATACCAACCTCTCTATATACCCGCCCTTACGTGAGGGAAACTGTTGGTACGTGAGAGCAGATGGTACATGGAACGTAGGCGGTACGAAAGGGGAATCACCCTATTTTTGACACCTACCATAGAAGACTTATCCTCATGCATTGGGAATCACCCTAGCTACACTCGGTCAGCTTTCATCAGGATTTACGTCTAGCAACAGTAGCGATCGGGGTTATGAATGCAAAATTCAAGCCAAGGTGGTGATGAAATCCACCGTTGGTCTTGATCAAGGGCTGGGGTTTTACGACCAGCTCCTTGGTGTTTATGTTGCCACGTGATGTGTGGGGTTCTTTTTATTTTGCATGAAAGAAAATAAACATGCAGTACAACTTTTCCTAAGCAAGCAAAGAACCAGAAAAATAGGAAACAGAAAATAAAAAATGATAGGAGTTCAAGACCCTTACCTCTTCTCTGCCCAAATCTGCTGGTTCTGAGTTTCTATCCTGAAACTGCATAGACAGCTATTCATCCTAGGGAGGGATGAATTACAGGACTGTATTCATCATAGGGTGGGGCAAATGCCCATTCGTCCCTGGGTAAGATGAATTCCAGCTCTGTATTCGCCACAGGCTGGAACGAACAACAGTCCAACGTTTGAAAACTCGGTACCTGCAAGCAAAAACAACCAAGTTTTGATCAGATTTCTGATCTTAAAAATAGAGGACAAGGGTCCCACCGTGATCGCCACTGAAAGCATGAGGATACGGAAGCAAAAGGAAACTCCAAGTGCGATGCAAATGGAACTAAACTTAACGCTAAATCCTATGAATTGAAAGTGCATGAAAGGAGGGAAAGCATGAACGAATCGAAATGAAACAAAAAGCCAATAAGGAAGACAACCCTTTTTATTGATATGTTTCAGAACTCGGTTACAATGTGCCTCCTCCCCTTCTAAGGGCTAGGAGCGTTAAATATGTGTTCTTGTTACACCCATGGATGTTATTCCTTCTTCCGCGTGCCCACATGTAAAATGGGTGGACCAAACATCGTCGCCACTTGCGTTGATGAGTCTTGACTCCTTGCTGCTCCTCTAATGTCTAGATCCTATGTTCAAGGAAACAAGAAATAGTCAGTAGCACTTGTAGATGAAATAAAACATGCAATCCCCACGCCTTCGATTAGTGCATGCAAGATATAAATAAAATGATAACTAAAATAGATCCAAATGAATTAAAAATTTGATAGGGGCATCAAAACATCACAAGGAAAACACTGCAAATGGAATAGTTGAAAAATTCACCACAGATTTGTATTCGCTCCGGGGCGGGACGAATAGACCTGCAACAAAATGTCAAAAGGTATTGTCCCAAATGTCACATCCGGGAAGCTCCAAATCACCTGCAAAGTTGGGGATTAGCTAATTGGGGGTATTTTGGGAAGACCCAGATGGTCATATTTTCCCAATTTGGCCTCTATCAATGGGAATTTGATGATGCTACCTGCATGTTAGCAAAAGCGAGAAATAATAGAAACATGATCAAAAATGCTCAGAACGATGTGAAATTTGAATGACAACCTATCTAAGTAGCATAGAATTAAATGCAAAAATAATAGAAAGGAAATCTGCCATAGATTTCCAATCACTCCGGGACAGGGCGATTAGGACTGTAGTAGTGTGGGGGGGCGCCCGGGGGCAGGCCGCCCATCGTTTGGGGCCCGATTTTGGCACCAATCCACTTGGGATGGGTCCAAAACCTCTTGTGGGGTATTTTCGACAAATTTTATGGGATATTGTGGCCAAATGTCAGGTTTTGGTTCCGGATTTGTGCTTCCAATAACCACCCTATGACCTCCTTTCCAAAAGAGATCAAGGATGTGAAAGGCACAACTCAAAGGGGTGTGGGTGTGAAAGTAAAATGACAGCACTTCATTGCTCCAAAATGCTCCTTCTCTCTCTATTTTGGGGTGAGAAGACTCACCATTTTATAGACCTGATGGTCTCTTTGGATGAGCATGCAGAGGCACCACTTGGCAATCATGCCTTCCTAGGGGGGGGAAGATTCCTCCCTGATTAGGGGCTTCATGACTACCCTTGTAACTGCCTCTAATGCTCGAAAATGCTCACTCACACTCCCATGCAATGAAGGAAGAATTAAGTGGTGGATCTGAGCTACCATTTGTCAAGATTTGACTTTTTGCCCATCAAACCTGCTATTCGCCCCACCCTAGAGCGAATACTGCTATTCATCCCTGGGTGGGGTGAATACCAGCTTGTAATCATCCCTAGGTGGAACGAGTATGAAGCAAAGTGCCTGAAGGTGCCAAATTGACCTCTGACCTTCCAAAAACTATTGTGTGAGTGGTTAGGACCACTGTTTAACCTCTGGGGGCTGCCCTTGGGGCTGTGTGTGTCAATGCGATCAGTGTTTGCAGTCACATAATCGGATTGGTGTTGTTTTGGTGTCTACAATTTGAACTTTGGAACTCCTTGATTGCAGCAATAACTTCTGCTCCAACAATATCCCAACAAACTTGGAAAAACCATGGTGAAAACCCATCCGACCCAGGATCTTTGTCAGGATCCATGTTAAACAAAGCCTCCTTGATCTCTTCGTCTAAGAAAGCTACTGTAAGAGACTCCTTAATTGTTTCATCAATGAGTTGTGGAATTTATTGAAGGAGAGAGTCCTTTTCTTGGGCATTACAGGCCCGTTCTTCACCCAATAATGAACTAAAAAAATTAACAGCCTCGTCCCTGATCTCCTGAATGTTTTGAGTAGAGGATCCATCCACCTTAGTTAAACTTCTAATATTATTGTTGCTTCTATTTCTCAATGTGGTAATATTGAAATTTTTTGAATTAGAGTCCCCTTCCTTTAGCCATAATGCCCTTGATTTATTCCTCCAATACATCTCTTCACAAGCTAAAATATTATTAAAATCACAAAAGGTTTCCTTCTCTTCAGTCCTTTTCGCCTCATCATAGGTTCCATTTTGGATTTTGCTTTCTATTATTCTCAGTTTTTTCCCCACTGCTCTCTTATTCTCAAAAATATTTCCAAAGACTTCTTTATTCCATATTCTAAGGTTGTTTTTCACCATCTTAAGTTTTTGATATAGTTTGAAGGAAGCACTTCCTTGGATAGGCTGCTGCCACCATTCCTCTATTTGTTTCTTGAAGTCTAGATGTTTAACCCACATTGACAGAAATCTGAATGGCTTTTTAAAGGAGTTAGCCTAAAATGCCTCCCATAGAATAAGATTATGGTCTGAAGTGCATTTAGGAAGGGCTTGTAACGTTGAATCACCAAACATTATTGTAGCTTCCTTGGATAAAAAAAAAGTGTCCAACCACTCTTGAATCAGCTGACTTCCTATCCTCTTGTTACTCCATGTAAATTTGGATCCTTTTAGTCTTACATCCATCAATTCATTTGTGTTAATGAATTCATTGAAGTCCTCCATGCTCCTTGAGGGTAACCCATATCCTACCTTCTTATCAGATGGGTAAATGGGGGTATTGAAATCTCCCCAAATCACCCAAGGAATGTCTTTAAAAGCTTGGCTCAAATGCCCCAAAAACTCCCACAGTTTAGACAGCCCTTGGACAGAGGTTGGGGCATAAACATTTGACATAATCCAATTCTTATTAGTAACAAAATCATGAAATAATACGCTTAAGACTCTTTCATTTTCCTGAATAATAATTCCTTCTATTTTAATAGGATCCCATAAGATCATGAGGCCCCCAGATGCTCCTCTCGCCCTGTTGAAATGCAACTTCCCCTTGCTTCCAAATAATTCTAGCTATAAGTGTTGATTATTCTGCATCTATTTTGGTTTCTTGAAGAAAAATGATAGTAGGATTCCAATCCTTCCTTATAGACTTCACCATCCTTTATTTTGGTGGGCCGTTTAGGCCTCTCACATTCCATGAGAGAACCTTCATTTAGACTGTTTGATATTTTTTCCCCACCCCCTTCCCTAATCCAAAGGGGGTTTGTCAATTTTGCTATTATCCTGGGTAGGAATAACTTGCTGTAACAATGTTATTTGCTTTTTGTTTGCAATTTCTTCATTGATTCTCATTTTATAGTGCTATGCTGTAGATATTATCCCTTTCTTTCTTTCACTTCCATAATCTATCGGAGGCTTGGTAGTGCTTCTAGTCTGTTTTGGACTGAAATGAGGGGGCATATACTATGATAGTCTAGGGCTTGAACCTTCTTCCTCATTTTGGGGGTTTTCAATTCCCTCTTCATCTTCAGCCTTGTTTTGGTTCACTTCTCCTATCTAGTTCCTAAATAGGGGGATTTCCTTCAAGGAACCTTTTATCATTGGGATCATCTGATAAGGGATAATTTTATCCACTACCGGATTAGGAGCTACATTCCTAGCTCTTGTTTCCACAACTTCGACTCTTGACTCTATTTTTTCCATGTTTAAACTGAAATGACCTGGCAATTTTTCTTCATTTTGAGCATAGATTTTGGGGCTTCTTGTCATAGCTGTGAATGGTCCCGATTTGGATGGAGAGTCTAGGGTTTCAGGAAACTTGACATTGATGGTATCATCCTTACTATTTTCTTTTTCAACTTCTAGATTTGATAGGATATCAAACATGTTCAAGCTGGGATCTTTATTACATACCTTATGATTTTTGCCTCCCTCATTATGTTGCTTTCCTTTCTCCTAGATTTTTTCCAGTTCTGTGTTGGCTTGGTCAACCTGGTTATTCTTAACTTGTCTGTATCCTTCCAAGTTAAGATGCGGTCCTTGAAAATTTGGGATCCCTCTCCCATTAGCTTTCCCCAGAAAACCTTCGCTCGTGGCTTCCTTGTTTGTAGTTATTGTTAGACATTGGGCTTGAAGGTGGCCCTGGGTTTTGCACATGCTACAAAATGCCGACTTGTTCTCATACTCCATAGGCTGAATCCTTAGAAACTCTCCATATGCTAGTTCCACCTACGAAGGTAGATCATAATCCAAGTTTGCATTTACATAGATCCTAGCATGCGCCAGTCTAGTCCTTGCTCAGGTTGAATGGTCTATTGCCACAAGCTCTCCTATCATCTTTGCTATGCCACTAAGCCAGTACTCATTAACAAACTAGGTTGGGAGGTTTGGTACGTGGACCCAAATGGGTGCTATATTAATTTTTTGCTTCTCAGGGTTGAAATCCTCCCCCCACTTCCTCAGAAAGAGGCTACGCCTTCCTACAAACCAGGGTCCTCCTGTCAATATGTGCTCTACATCATCTTTGTTGTTGAGTCTTATCATAAAAAAACCTCTTGACATGGCTACGATTTCTAATCTTCCTGAAGTTTTCCACTTTGTCATGGCCCATGAGTGAATGTCTCAATGTACGGCCTTCCTCCCAAAAAATTGCCAACTAAGGATGATGCCTCCATATCCAAGAATATTTCCATAATCTCCACTGGTGTAGTTAACCTATTATTGTTTGGTATTAGGGGCGGTAGTTCACTAACTGGCTCCTTATTTTTCCCTTTCAGCATTTCCAAAAATGTTGGGCCCTTGTTGTCGACTCTCGAACCCCAGAGGGACCCTTTGTCTGAGGGTTTATCTGGAGGATCTGTACCTTTATCCTTTTCAAACTGAGCTGACAGGGAATCCTTTTCCTTTCTAGCTACAAAATTCTGCCCTGCCTTTGGATCTTCTCCTTCCGTTGGATCAAAATTCTTGCCTACCATTTTTTCTCCTCCTTCGCTTCCTCTGTTTCCTCCACCGCTCCTTATCTCTCCCAATCCTCCCAATTGTCAAATACTTCCAGATTTGCTAGCCTATTGAAGTGGAAAAAAGAAAATTATTTTGAGATAAGTTTTTGTGGGCACATCTTCATCAAGGCAGCTTTAGAGGCATGGTGATTTTATTTCTTTCTCAAGGTGGTTTTGCCTAAGGAAAATTAAATTAATTTAAAACTAATAATAATAAATCAGCATCATTTGATTAATATGTAATATTAATATGTAATAGGTTTGGTGGGAGGAGTTTATGTGGTTTGAAAATTTGACAGTTATTAAAAATAATGTGGTTGTATCCAACTTTTCTATCAACAATAAAAATAATAATTATAGTTATCGAGAACATTCTAGGGATTGGATCCATGGGATGATTTCAGGAGATTGTTTGGTCTACAACTAGATGATAAGATTACTTATGACACTGTTTTGGATTATATCCCTTTTTACCTTTGGTCCATGATCTATAGACATTCTCAAAAGCCTTGGTGGTTTGATTGGGGATGGTTTAAGAAAATCCCACTTCTTACTTACAAACCTAAGTTAGGGTATGTTTGGCTTACTCCCAATGTCCCTATGGTTCAAAGACTCAATGCTCGGTGGAATCTTCTTTCCACTCAAACTAGTTGGAGTCTACGATTTAAAATGGCTTGGGAAGGATATATTGAACACAAACAAGCTTTCTTTTCTTGGAGCCTCTTATCCTATGGTTTTCGTCTTGGAAAAATATTAACTACCTTGGAATAGAGAATCCTTCTTGTCATTTTTGTGGTGCTCCAGAGGACCCACTTCATATTTTTAGGCAATGCATGAAAGCTTGAATGGCCTGGGATTGGCTTGAGACCATCTTTCAGCCTCATATGGCCACTTCATTTACTTGGCATCATGTTTTTGCTAGCGATCCAACAAATTTTTCCTTGCCCTTGTTGGAAGTGTGGAACCAAGGTTATGCATAAGAGATCAATCCCAAAATATATTTATAAAAATTTGACGAATTGGTTTCAAAATATAGATGAATAGTTTTGAAAAACATGTATAAGGATCACTATTATTAGGGGCAATGTTGAAAATTAAAACTTAAAATGGCCAAATTATTATAAAATTTTGGCGAATCGACCCAAAAAAAAATTGCACCTAGAAATTTCTGGCTAATGGACCCTGGTCAAGGATCCCAAATATTAGCCAATTCCAAATTTTGAAAATCCTAATTTTAGCCAATTTTATGAAAACAGCCACTATCCATAACCCTGTGTGGAACATTATTCGCATCAATGTGCTCTTTCATATTTGGAAAACTCGTAACAAAATTATCTTTTCTTAGCAACATAGTTTAGATGAATTTTCAATTGCTGATAAGTACATATTTTACTCTGATTTTTGGCTCCAAATTTTAGTTCAAGGGGAGAAAGTTCATATAGAGGTGGAGCATATTTGTGCTCTTATGCAACACTAGGGTAATGCCCCATGTACAGTCATATGAGTACTTTATATACAACCTTTTCGCTCTTGTCTATGATGGTATTGATGGTTTTGGTACAAGTGATAATGTTGGCATGCCTGGGGAGGATAGATGGCTCATTTTCATTCCTTCTAATATGAGTTGTTAGCATTTGGTAGGTGATGGAAATTCACCTCGTGAGCATACCTCCATGATTGACATGATTTAATGTATGCTTTTTGCTGTTGTGGTTGGTGACAGGTTTAACCTTATTTTTATTGTTTTGAGTGATGCTGCCAAACTCAACCTGAGTTAGTGCAACTACATATTGGGGTGTGCCTATCCACATTTATTTTTGGTTGTAAAGACTTGTATTTTTAAATTAATTAAACTTTAGGCATTTACATTAAAAATTTAACAAATATAATGTTTTTCAATAAGATCAGGTTTTAAACATATTAGACTTTTGTCAGACCTCCTTATCGCTTCTTATTATTGGATCATTGTGAGGATTTCACTCCACTATAAGAAGCTAAAGGTGGAAGAATGGAAAATAATGATGTATAGGATTGGTGCGAAGGTAAATATTTGGACATTACCAATAAGTATTTAGGTAACATTATCCATGAGGAATTTGGTCACATTGATATGTGCCTCAACCGTAAAGGTCCAAAGGACTTTAAGCATGCCTAGACCATAGACGTCTAAAGAAATTTTAACATTGATATGTGCTTGGACCATGGAGGTCTGAAGGACTTTAAATATTGAAGTATGCCTAGATATTTTGGGTTTGAAGGACTTTAAACATGATATGTACCTAGACCTTAAGGTATGAAGGGATTTAAACATGATATGTGCCAAGACCTTAGGGGTCTAAAGGACTTTCAGTAGCTTAGACCATACATATCTAAAGGACTTTAAATATGATATGTTATGATAAATGCTTCCTATTAAGAGAACTTTACGATAAGATGTCTTGTGATGCAAGTAGATGTATAATCTATTTGCAAATATTTTTTAAATTGACCAATGAACAATATATAATTGAAGCATATATTTTGCTAGGTGTAAACTAATAAAGACAAAATAATATTTGTTGAGGTGCTTTCCCAATCATAAAAGGAGAAAAAATACTTGGTTTCCTTGCTTAATGCATCTATAAAGTTCTATGGATTTGTAAAGCAAAATAATTGGTAATCACTCTACTTTAAGGAGAGGGGGTTACTGCTTATAAATATCTTTAAATGTTTGTGAATGTTTGCACTATTTGTATTTATAAGAATTGATAGAATAGGGTCATCAATAGCTGCAAATATTTTGTAATGTACATCATATGGCCCTAGTTAGATTAGAGGAAAATAAATGTTATATCATAAATTGAGATTTTTTATACACCCATATGCCAAGGAGGGACATTTGGTAAAATTATCCTATGTTGTTGGATGTGTAAGTATATTAAGAATTTTCTAGGCATTGAATCATTTTATCATTCATCCTTTTTAGGTATAGGGATGAATCAGATTGACAAGATGTATACAATGGACTTTGATGTTATTGAAAATAGTGGAGTGTGATATTTCCCTAGCTAACCTCCAAATAGTCAAGATACATGTCATATTTCCATCTAGTTCTTGGCACATAAATTTTTACACATCTAATAATGATTGGACATAAATGTGATCACCTTCTAAGTATTTGCAAGACAATGAGGAAGATCGATGAAGTAAGATATTTAAAGCGGCCAATGACTTTTCAGAGAGAACTTTCTAGCTCAAATATTTAAATGCAATGTATATACTTATTTTTCAATACTATGATTATCACAAGTGGTACTAATTTATTACAAGGAATGATGGAAACACAGTTATTTCAACAAATTTGTATATGTTTTAAGATGGAAAAGTGATGGACTAGTGATTGGATTACCATTATATTAGAAATTCACAATAAAAGAAGAGTCTTAGGAGATATTTACTACCTCAACTACCTAGGTAAAATGCAATCTATCCTAACTAAGAACATCATAGATCCTAATAAATATCTTTACTTTGTATGCAACACGTAACTAGGCAACAACAAGCACATGAATGCAAGTGAGTTATCATTCAGTCATTCAATAGGTAATTAATACAAGTAGACACATGATTCATTAGATTTATTGGTTCTTTTAGTTCATGTTCATCAAGGGTGATTATATGATAAGCACATGATCCATTCTTAGTAGTTATGATGAACTACCCTATCTAGTTGGGTTTAAATTTATCCTTGATTTTGTTTTGGGCATTGGTGTTTTTGTTTTATGTGAGGATCATATCCCCAACTTAAAATAAATAAGGTTGTATTCTTTTGCCATAGGCTCATTTTATTCTTTGATGATAGACTCATAGGTTTTCTAAGGCATGAATATTTTTTCATCAACTAGTTCTAGCTGACTTAGATGAAAGTTGCGATATTCATTGCCTATTGTTATGTCCTTTGACAAAATATGAAGAGAAAGGATTTCTTGTTCAAAAGGAAATAAAGCCTTAGTCCCATAGACCAAGGCATAGAGTTTTAAACTAGTCAAAGTTTGAACATTGGCTCCATAGACCCATAGTGAGGGATATAGTTGAAGGTGTGAATATTATCCATTTTAATTTACAAGTTTCTTAAGGATTTAGATAAGAGTTTTATTTTAAGCTTTACCTTGGCTATTACCTTACGGGTAGTAAGGTATGGACCATTTATGCTGATTTTTGTACTTAGCATAAATTTTAGCAACATCATTTTTTTTTAAAAGGAGTGTCATTGTTTGAGAAATTTAGAAATTTGTATGCTAGGATCTGATTGAGGACAAATTTATAAATTTGTGTGCTAGTACAAGAGGACAAATGCATGACCTCAATTCATTTGGTGAAATATTTGGTTGCTATGATGATGAACTTATGGTTTTAAAATGAGGTAGGATTTATTTTTCCTATAATATCTAGATCCCGTGTAGAAAAGGACCAAGAAGAATTTAAGGATTATAGCTCTTGATATAGGACATGAATAATATTGTCATACTTCTAACCTTTATTACACTTATAAACATAAACACAATAGTCCTTTTTCATAGAAAATCAATAATATCCTAGTCTATGGAGCTTTTTGTCCATGGCATTTCCATTGAAATGACCATCACATATTCTATCATGGAATTTATGAATTGAGTGCTTAGCCTCATCCATATTAAGGCAATAGAGGAGGATACCATGGAAAGATCTCTTGTATAAGGCATCACCAATTATAATGAAGTAACAAGCACATTGACTAAGACTTTTGCATTCATTGCAATTGAGACTTTTAGGTGTGTCATCCTTAAGAAAGATATAAAATTATTTATATGAAGGGTCTAGAGTGATTATTTATTCAATAGTAAATATTGATAGAGGTGTTGATTGTCTAAGTTGTCACATGATGAAAGTGGATTGCTCATCCTCCAATCCTTTGGGAATGAAAGAAGATACAACTATCATTGCATCAAAGCTACCATGATGAATTCTAGTAGGGTTATGCATAAGGGGTATGCCCAAAAATGTATATAAAAATTAAGGTGAATCAGTTTTGAAACCAAGGCGAATATGGTGCAAAGTCATGTAGAGGCTATGGCAATTTTTTTGACAAAAATTAGGTGAATTCATCAATTTTTTTGACAAATGTACCATAAGATATAAATAATCACTAAGCATACTATGATTCCCATGCATAATCATAAGGAATACCGAAGTGATTCAGTAGGCTTCATGTGAGGGATGAACCAGGTGAGTCAAGGATGAACCAAGTGAGTCAGTAGGCTTCATTCGAGGGATGACCAAAGTGATTCAGTAGGCTTCATTCAAGGGACGACCTCGGTGAGTCAAGGATGACCCAAGTGAGTCAGTAGGCTTCATTCGAGGGAGGAACCTAGTGAGTTAGTAGGTTCATTCAAGGGATGACCCAGGTGATTCAGGGATGACCCAAGTGAGTCAGTAGGCTTCATTCAAGGGACAAACCAGGTGAGTCAGTAGGCTTCATGTGAGGGATGACCAAAGTGATTTAGTATGCTTCATTCGAGGGATGAAATAGGTGAGTCAATAATGACCTAAATGAATCAGTAGGCTTCATTTGAGGGCAACCCAAGTGAATCAATAGAATTCATTCAAAGGAAAACCTAGGTGAGTCAAGAACAACCCAAGTGAGTTAGTAGGCTTCACTCAAGGGATGATCCAAGTGAGTTCGTAGGCTTCATTTGAGGGACGACCCTTGAATGAAGTCTATGTACTCACTTAGATCATCCCTCGTAGACATTATGTGTGGCATCATCATCGTATTCATCATTCCTTGAATGAAGTCTACAAACTCACTTGGGTCATCCCTCATCAATGGATGCTCTAGGTGAGTTCATCAACATCATGTAAGGGGATGACAACTAGGGACGACTGACATCATATGAGAGATGACTAGGAGAAGTCAACATTTGAGGGATGATAGCTTGATTTTGTGCCACGTGTTGTACCCATCACCACGTGCCACCATCTCACTGAATTCGCATGCAAACATCTCTATAAAACCTTAAAAATACACTCACATCATTTTATGCATAGTAAAAAAACTCCAAGCTTTAGATTATGTTTCCAAGCCTTCAAATTACCAGTAATGGCTGCAACTTCTTCCAGTCAAGGTAAAATTGCATTCAAAAACCTGGTTTGCCCACTCATCTTAGAAATTATCAATGATTGCAACCACACTTCAACATGGATGAAGGAATTTAGGCTACTACGGCTAGCATTGATGCCCCAATTTGACACGAATGTTCATTTGTTAAATACAATTATTCAGTCCTATGAAAATCAGGGGTTGGTTGTTACAATGACGATCGACAATAAAACCCTTTCTTTCACGATGAAACCATCTGATGTGCATCGATTAATAGACCTTCCCCATCAAAACTGTGAATGTGTCTCATGAAATTTTTCTCTGACAGATGATAAAAAAATCTATCTGGAGGATTACTATGAGCTCTCATCCACAACATTACAAGGTATGTGTTCCAAATTGTAAATTTTTATTTTCATTTTATCCAAACAAACTAGAATTTGTGTAGGTAAATTTAGGTGTAAATTTAAGCATAAATTTAGGGGTAAATTTATGTATAGGTAAATTTAGGGGTAAATTTATGCATAAATTTAGGGTTAAATTTATGTATAGGTAAATTTAGAGGTAAATTTAGGGGTAATTATTTTTCTTTTGGTTGAAAAATACAATTGTAACTGATAGTAGTAGAAATTGAGAAAACCCCATCAGTCATCCTTGGAGGTCGTCCCTCACATTCAGTCATCCCTCACATTCGGTCGTCCTTCTTGTGTTGTCCCTTGATGAGGGACGACCCAAGTGAGTCAATAGTCTTCATTCGAGGGACGACGAACATGCTGAAGTGAGTCATTTATTTTTGCATTAGATATTTAGGCATAAATTTAAGGGCAAATTTATGTATAGGTAAATTTAAAGTTAAATTTAGGGGTAATTATTTTTCTTTCGGTTGAAAAATACAGTTGTAACTAATAGTAGTAGAAACTGAGAAAACCTGATTCAATCGTGCCTGTAGGTCATCCCTCATATTCAGTCATCCCTCACATTCAGTCATCCCTCACATTTAGTCATCCCTAGAGGTCATCCCTTGAATGACGTCAACAAACACATCTTGATCGTCCCTCGATGAAGGACGACCCAAGTGAGTCAGTAGTCTTCATTTGAGGGATTACGGACACGTTGAAATGAGTCATTTATTTTTGCATTGGATATTTAGGCATAAATTATGGGGTAAATTTATGTATAGGTAAATTTAGAGGTAAATTTATGGAGAAATGCAATTCCTCTCTAAATTATTAATGATATAACTCTCAAACTTTTAATGCAAATTCTCACAAACCAATACCATACACATCAAAAATACTATAAATAATTTAAACCAATAATGCGAATGAATAATGAAAGTGTTTCACCACTCAAGGAGGGCACGTCCCCACCTTGAAGGCTAAGTGCAAATACCGCTAGTGAAAGGAATAAAACCCAGAGATAAAAGGATGATTCATAAAAATAATTTCAACCAAGTTATATATCAAATAAATTCATTTGGAAAACATAGCCGACATGGCTATGTTTGGTATGTAGCATGACTCCCCTCCTCAGAAAGATTTGTCCTAAAATATGGAAATGACTGGAAAATACTTTTAGATTCATAGGTTGCATCTTCTTAAGGTAAGTCCTGCCACTTAATTAGAAACTCATGGATGTGACGAGATCTTAGTCAGCGTGTTCTAGTTTGTACAACTATTTTTGGCTAGAGATATATACGCCCTTCTTCATCCAGAACTAGTAATTTTGATTAAGATTGTACTTTTTGGATGATCACTTTCTTGAGACTAGAGACATGAAACACTAGATGTATGTGTGAGGATTGGGGTAAATCTATTTGATATGCTACTTCCCCAATACGATGCACAATTCTATAAGAACCATAAAATTGCGGTGCCAAATTTTGACTAGATTTGATCTTCAATGATAATTTCTTGTAGGTATGAAGACGCAGGAACACCATATCACCAATATTGAATGCCATTTTTGAATGATGTCCATCTTGTTGCTGTTTCATATGATTTTATTCTTGGCCCAAATTGTCTTTCAGAATAGTGAGCATTACTTGTTGCTGCTGCAACCAATCATCTACTTGGGTCACTTTGGAAGATCTTGGTACATAATCTGCTACTATTGGTGGCTTAGTTATGTACAATGCTTCAAAAGGAGACATATTCATGGAACAATGGTAAGAAGTATTGTACCACCATTCTTCCAATGATAACCACTAACTCCATTGATGTTGTTTATCTTGTACAAAACATCTTAGGTAAGTGCCCAAAAATTTGTTAACTACCTCTATTTGACCATATGTTTATGGATGGTATGGAGAAGACATGTTTAATTTGGTACCACTAAGTCAAAATAATTCTTTTAAAAAATTGCTAGTAAAAATGGGGTCTCAATCACTTACAATATCTTTGGGTATTCTGTGCAATTTAAAAATTGAATCCATAAATACCTTGGCCACTTTGCTTGTTGAAAATGGATGTTGTAAGGCCTGAAAATGAGCATATTTGGAAAGGCGATCAACTACCACAAAAATTACTATTTTACCTTCCAAATTACGAAGACCTTCAATAAAATCCATGGAAATATGTTCCCACTGATGACCTGGAATACGTAACAGTTGAAGCAACCCTGGTGACTAGATAGTTTCTTCCTTATTGTGTTGGCACACTTCACATTCTACTACCCATTGCTTGACATCTGCTTTTAACTCTTTCCAACAAAAGGATTATTTAACCTACATGTAAGTTTTTAGAAACCCTAAATGTCCTATTGATTGTGAAGCATGTGACTCCTCTAGAATTTGTGATTTGAATGGTGAGTTGTGTGGTATGTAAATGTGACTCTTCTTGCATAATATTTGGTCATAATAAGTGAAAAGGGGGTACTTAGAGGAACCTGTAGACAATTATTGAATTATTTGAGATGTTTCACTGTTGGACAACCATTCTTTCTGTGACTGAGACACCCATTGTGAACATGGTCCTGAGATGGCATTAATGATTACTTCATCTTCGTATTTTCTAGATAACACATCAACTGCCACATTTTATTTTCCTTTCTTATATTCAATCACAAAATCATATCCTAATAATTTAGTCAGCCACTTATTTTTTTCGGGATAAGAAAACCTTTGTTCCAAAAAATGCTTAAGATTGTTGTGATCGGTTTTAATAATAAAATGACTATTGATTAAGTAGTGTCTCCATTTTTCCACTGTGTGTAGAATAACCAACATTTATTTTTCATAAGTGAATCTACCCAAATTATTTCCTAAAAGTTGTTTACTTTCAAATGCCAAGGGATGACTCTCCTACATTAATACTGCCCCAATACCTATTCCTGAGGCATCACATTCAATGATAAATGGTTTTGAAAATATGGAGTCTCCAAAATTGGAGTCATACACATTGCCCCCTTGAGAGCCTTGAAGGCTTGAGTAGCTGATTCAGACCAATAAAAAGCATCCTTCTTAGTAAGTGCTGTGAGAGGACCCACAATTTTACCATAGTTATGCACAAATTTGCGATAATAGCTAGTGAGACACAAAAAACCATTAGGTTTCTTGATGGTTTTAGGTAAAGGCCAATCCTGAATTACCTTAATCTTATTGGGATCCACTTTAAGGCCAATCTTATTGGGATACAATATGACCGAGGTACTCCACTTATTGAACACCAAAGGAGCATTTAGATCATTTGACAAATAACTTTTCCTTGTGTAGGATGTGAAGAACTCTTCCCACATGTGATAAATGATCCTTCCATGATTTACTATAGATGAGTATGTCATCAAAGAAGACTAGAATAAATTTGTGTAGGAATGGACGAAACACCTGGTTCATGAGACTTTGGAATGTAGATGGGGCATTGGTGATACCAAAGGGCATGACCAAGAATTCATAATGACCTTCATGAGTTCGAAATGCAGTTTTAGGAATATCTTCTTCCCTAAATCGGATTTGGTGAAACCCTGAATGTAAGTCCAATTTGGTAAAGAATTTGGTACCATGTAGCTCATCTAGTAAATCATCAATGACAAGGATAGGAAATTTATCTTTGATTATGATTTTGTTGAGAGAGCAAAAATCAGGACACATACGCCAATAATTGTCTTTTCAATGAGCTAGGACTACTAGTGAAGAGTAAGGGCTAGTCCTATGATGGATGACACCATGGTCTAATAGCTCTTGGAAAATTTTCTCAATTTTAGTTTTCTTGGGTTGAGGATATCTATAAGGATGACCATTGGGTGGAAGACTTCCAGGCACTAGATGTATGGCATGGTCAGGAGATATTTTGGTTGGTAGTCCTTTTGGTTCTTGAAAAACCTCTTCATAGTTAGCCATAATGTTTTGGAGATCTTCTTCTATGATTTCAGGCATATATTGGTCTAATTTCTCTATGCAATTAATTCAGGCTATGAATCCCCCACCATATTTTCTTAATATATTTTCCATGCTATGTATACTTACAACTTTTGATGGAGGTGTGGGTAATCCTTGAAGACGAATGGTCCTCCCATTGACTTGCCATTCCACAAAGTGATGTTTGTGATTAAAACCCATGGTGGCTTCCAATTGTTCCATACATGCAATGCCTAAAATAACTTTTGCATTTCCTAATTCCATAACAAAAAGAGGACCTTGCCAAGTATACATACCCATTTGTAACGAAACTAAAGATGTCTTACCTAGACATTAAGAAATTTCCCTACTTGTAGTTTTGAATTGAAACCGATATTGACTAGAAGAGAAGACGTGCAAACCCAATGTCCTTGCAAGTTTTGCATCAATGAAGTTGTGAGTACTTCCTGAATCAATTAATACTATCACCCTCTATTTTCAAATGAAACCTGCTACCTTGATTGTATGGTGAGAGTATAACCCCATAAGAGCATGTACTAAAATAGTCATGGTATCCTCCTTGTGTTCACTTTGGTCATCAACTATGGGATCCTTAGGTGCACCGTACTCCTCTATTTCTTCGTCTTCCTTGTCTGCATATTCAATCTAAATTTTTTTTCGTGGTGTACATGCTTGATATTTTATATGATGATTACAAAATTTGTAGCAAAAGTACCATGATTATTGATCATTTATGCAAAAAGAGTTGTTGCGGAATTGAGATCGTCCATATGAATCACGTCGCATGGATGGGCCTAAGTGCACCTTTATCTCTGCAAAATAAGCAATCCTTATACACTCATCCAACTTGAATGGGTTTTGTAGGTCCACTTCAACTTTAATATGTGCTTTAAATCCATTTCAAAAAGTTGCTACCACCATGTCTGATTGTAGATCTTGTGCATAGTGAAGCATACTAGTGAATTCTGAGATATAGTCCCCTACTGATCCTATTTTCTTAAGTGACAACAAACGTACTGTGTATGAACCTGTGGAAATTTTGTCGAATCTATGAAGAAAGGCTTCCTTGAAATTATGCTAAAAGAAGACCCGATGGGCATTCTCATGTTTATACCATGTAAACCATTGATAAACTTCGATGCCTAATTTGGTTTCTATAAAAGAGTCTTTGTCCTCATCCTTGAATTGATAAAAATCTAAGATGCCTTCCATTTTGGCTATCCATCCACATGGATCATGATGTTCAAAGGTAGGCTTGTGAACACATGGATAATTAACTCTAGTAGGACCTCTTGGTTGGTAGTGAGAATTGTTTCTATCTTGTTCCTCGTTACTCCTCTATCATTGGTTGTTATTTTGGTAAGGTTTGTTAGAACCCTGTTGTTGCTCCAAAATTTCTTTGTTACCCCAATCCTCATTATTTTGGTGATCATTGTGATTTAGGGACTAACTATTTTGACCTATGTGGTGTGTATAGTCGTCATAGTGAACGTCAGTACTCCAATGATTGGGATTAGGAGGATTTGGTTGGGGTTGTTTGTCGACTGTTTGTTTGAAGCTGGCAGTCATAATATTAAGGTTGTCTATTAATTCTCTTAACAAATCATCATTGATTATGGGATGAATGTTTTCTACTTGAGTGAGGTTCTCTTGTGAGGATTTTTGAGAGGTATTGGATGCCATTTTGTTTATCAATGGATGACCCGAATTATAGCTACCGATTTTTAAAGAAGGAGAATTTTGTGTACCTTGGCTTCAACGAGGTCTTCTTTGTGATTTCGAGTTCACTTTGTTGGGAGTCTCAAAACTTGATAGTCAACCATTTTATCCTTTGGTCCACTTTTTGTTCATGCACTTTCCAGAATCTCCTGCTTAGTAGCTTTTGAGCTTTTATTTCTGCAAAATTTTGTTGAATTTGACAAAAAATTGTATTCCGCTTCAACTATCACTCCAACTGCGACATGGATTTGAATTTTGAATCACCTCCTTAAAAACCACTTTGAACAGTTTCTTGACAACTTTTGATAATTTCTTGACAATTTCCTGACAAATTTTGATAATTTCCTTAATAATTTTTCAACACCTGACAATTTTAACAACTTTTTTTTGACAATTTTCTTTGACAACTTTTAGCACTATCTGACGACGACAACTTTACACATCAGTGAGACACGACTCTTGACTAACCCGAATGGAGGACAAGACCACTGGACGACACAAACACAATTGACATAGAATGAAGGACATGACCAACCTGGAGACTAGACATGTGACACGGGAGGGACACAAGAGATATGACTAGCGTAGACACATGACTCAACAAAGAGACACATGGAAGAGAGATGCAGGACCACCTGAGAGAAGCTAGACAAGAAATGCGAGAAGCAACGTGAGACCACCTTGGAAGAATAAAAAAAACTTCACAAAGGGGACACGTGGGACAAGATAACCACACCGATATAACATGTGGAATTAGACGACCAACTAGATTACAGACTAAGGTATGTTCACACCATAGGATGCTATCCTATGTGATCGAAGTCACATATAATTGGGTGTAGCTTGGTGCTTATAAGCCCTATTGCTTTCCCCACACACCGCATGTGGGATAAATGTCCCCATGAAGAAAATTAAATAAATTTTAACCAATGCCCATACCTTAGTTTTATCGCGATTAATAATTATTTCCTGCACTCTGATTGGTTGATGGCTTCCAGGATTCCAGTGCTAGTTTTCTTGTGATTTTTCATTCGCGATTGAGGGAGAATGCAATTTTCTTTAGCTGCTACTTTGCCTGTCATCATTCCTTGGATGCCCCAAACTCGAGGGGTGACTGCAGTTTCCTGCTTTTGGGTGTTCATTTGAATTTTTCAAGAGTGAATCACCTACCTATAATATGCTCGTACATGATAGCATATTCCATAGCTATGCTTTTTTTTTGTTTTCCTTAGCCTGCCCGGAATTAGATCACAACCATCGAAAGCGAATGCAATTTTCCTATAGCGAATTCAGTTTCCTGAATGATATGAGCACCGATGATTGCATAGTGTGCGTAGTCGAATGAAAACCAATATTCGACCACTCATTTATGACTTCTTGATACCACTTGGAGGAATACAATTCCTCTCTAAATTATTAATGATATAACTCTCAAACTCTTAATGTGAATTATCACAAACCAATTCCATATGCAACATAAATACTATTAAGAATTTAAATCAATAATGCGAATGAATAATGAAAGTGTTTCACCGCTCAAGGAGGGCACGTCCCCACCTTGAAGGCTAAGTGCAAATACCGCAAGTGAAAGGAATAAAACCCAGAGATAAAAAGATGATTCATACAAATAATTTTAACCCGGTTATATATAAAATAAATCATTTGGAAAACATAGCCAACATGGCTATGTTTGGTATGTATCAATTTAGGGGTAAATTAAATGGTAAATTTAGGGGTAAATTTATGTACAACATTACAAGGTATGTCTTCCAAATTGCAAATTTTAATTTTCATTTTATCCAAACAAACTAGAATTTGTGTAGGTAAATTTAGGTGTAAATTTAAGCATAAATTTAGGGGTAAATTTATGTATAGGTAAATTTAGGGGTAATTATTTTTCTTTTGGTTGAAAAATACAGTTGTAACTGATAGCAGTAGAAACTGAGAAAACCCCATCAGTCATCCCTGGAGGTCGTCCCTCACATTCAGTCATCCCTCACATTCGGTCGTCCCTCGCATGATGTCGATGGACTCACCCGTGTCGTCCCTCGACGAGGGACGACCCAAGTGAGTCAGTAGTCTTCATTCGAGGGACGACGAACACGTTGAAGTGAGTCATTTATTTTTGCATTGGATATTTAGGCATAAATTTATGTATAGGTAAATTTAGAGGTAAATTTAGAGGTAAATTTAGGGGTAATTATTTTTCTTTTGGTTGAAAAATATAGTTGTAACTGATAGCAGTAGAAACTGAGAAAACCTGATTCAGTCATCCCTGCAGGTCATCCCTCACATTCAGTCATCCCTCACATTTAGTCGTCCCTCACATTTAGTCATCCCTGGAGGTCATCCCTCGCATGATGTCGATGGACTCATCCAGGTCGTCCCTCGATGAGGGACGACCCAAGTGAGTCAGTAGTCTTCATTCGAGGGACGACAGACATGCTGAAATGAGTCATTTCTTTTTGCATTGGATATTTAGGCATAAATTGAGGGGTAAATTTATGTATAGGTAAATTTAGAGGTAAATTTAGGGGTAAATTAAATGGTAAATTTAGGCATAAATTTAGGGGTAAATTTATGTATAGGTAAATTTAGGGGTAATTATTTTTCTTTTGGTTGAAAAATATAGTTTTAAGTGATTGCAGTAGAATATGGTATGAACAGGGATGGGACATTGTACACTATCACTGTCATGAAAGAAATAAATCTTCCCTTTTTAAGCTTTTAATTTATTTATTTTCAACTGCATCTTCTTATCATGGAATTAAATTTCATAGTAATTTAGAGAAATAGTATTGTAGTGGCTAAACTTAGAAACTGAGAAAACCCCCTTCAGTCGTCCCTGGAGGTCGTCCCTCACATTCAGTCATCCCTTGAGGTCATCCCTTGCATGATGTCGATGGACTCACCTAGGTCATCCCTCGATTGTTGCTAAGAAATAGTATTGTAGTGGCTAAACTTAAAAAACTGAGAAAACCCTATTCAGTCATCCCTGGAGGTCGTCCTTCTCATTCAGTCATCCCTGGAGGTCATCCCTCGTATTCAGTCATCCCTGGAGGTCATCCCTCACATGATGTCGACTGACTCACCTTTGGTCATCCCTCGATGAGGGACGACCCAAGTGAGTCAGTAGACTTCATTCGAGGGACGACAAACACGTTGATGATGCCACGAACTCAATTCCCTCATGGCAATCTATAACAAGCAGAAGTGCATATGATTGATCTTTTGTTTTCAAATCTAGTGTAGTATCTCATTGCACATTATTGCTTTATTATATTACTGCACTATATATGTTGAATATCTTAAACATAGCATTTTGATTTAAGCATTCTATTTTGTTATAATGTTTTTGTAGTGGATGCAACTCCATCTAGAAGGGGCCTCCCTTTTTAGTCTATTAACAACAAGTTCCTTAAAGCCATCGTCGAGTTCTTCCAGTCACGTATTGTTTTGCAGGGAAGAACATCAGACATACCTTTATGGGCTATGGGGTATATTGTGCGTTGCCTCAAAAAAACAAATACGACTGGTCCTCGTATGTTTCCAACAAAATAAAAAATGAACTTCAAAATGCGCGCACAAATACTACGACCACTGCTCCCCTTGTTGCTACTTGCAATTACTTGATTGGTTTTTATTATGAATAATATTATAATGTAAGCAATACCACCATGCCCACCTCCCTCCATGCAACATTGAAGTCACTTACCTTAACCACCGAACAGATGCAGGTAATTTTTTACAAAAAAAAATTACAATAATTTTTTTTAGTGTTTATATTTCTAATTTTTAAGTTTGCTTTAATGTAGAGAAGAGTGATGTCAGTTTTGAATAGAAGAGAAGTAATAAATAGGGGAAACAACCCAGAGGGTAGTGCAGATTCTGAAACACATTCACTAGAATGTCCGCTAACAAGGTCTACAAAATGTATTAGATATTCAAAATCTACTTTTGTTCATCCAAATCCCTCTACTATTTCACGTCCAACTCCCTCTTCTACTTCACGTCAACATCAACATGCCATCGATGTTGAGGAAGATAGCCAGGCCATCTCGGGTAAAGTTTCTTTGGATGTCATCCCTCGCATTTAGTCGTACACTCAGTCATCCCTGGCGATCGTCCCTCGCATGATGTCGATGGACTCACCTAGGTCATCCCTCAATGAGGGATGACCTAGGTGAGTCCATCGACATCATGTGAGGGATGACCGAGTGAGTCCGTAGACTTCATCCGATGGTCAACGGACTCACCCGGGTCATCCCTCGCTTGATGTCGATGGACTCACTCGGGTCGTCCCTCGACGAGGGACGACAATGAATTCTCTAATTAGTTTTAGTTAGCACTTACCATTATTTTAAATTAAAACTTTTTAAATGTTTTCAGGGAATCATCCCAGACAAATTTCAGAACCAGTCCGACCCGAAAATGACACAACAACATCTGGTATGTGCAATTACAATTGAGAATTTCCTAGTAAATTTTATTATCAAATTATTTTTACAATAAATATTATTTTTATTTTTTGTAGGTTCAAGTCGACATCACCAACAACAAATGATGGCACATCCACCGCCACCGCCTCTACGTCCTATACAACAAGACCGCATAGAAGTTTCTGAACAAACGTTTGAAACAAGGCAACAGACCAGATCAGAGCACGGTATACAATTAAAATTTGAGTTTTCCAATATTTTTATTAAAATATTTTCTTCAAAAGTTTAATTTATTTTTTTAATTTTTCCTTAGGTCGATCACAATAGCCCGTGCAACATTTTAGACCACCACCACCACCTCCACATAGACAATAGTTCGTGAGGCCTCAACATATGCATGGAAAAGTGTTACATGATGAGAGTTCAACAGGCCCATCCATTGGCCTTGGAAACTTTCCAACTTTGGAAAATGTTTCAAAACTTTTTAATGATTCTCCTGGGTTGTCTGTTCCTCCCTTGGATAAGGAATTCTTTATCCAAGGTTTGTTTCCTAAAAGTTTTAAAGCATCTGATATGCTTCAAACCCAAAGAGGAGAAACCATTGATAAAACATTGCAAACTGGTGGAAGAGCCACCACTACTCACAACACCCCTCCCCCCGGTCCAACTGGTCAAGATGCTCCTCTTACTGAGGATCAAATATTTGATTTTTCAGAATCAGATTTAATAGCAAAAAATTTAGAAGCCATAGTGAAGGATACAGTGCTTTCTGATATTTCTGAACTGAAATTTTGGGAGTATCGGGCAAAAGTTCTAGCTAAGGAAATTAATGCCCGGTACAAAAATTATACAAAAAGAGAAGAATTGTTTTCTTTGGTTCAACAACACCCTGAAAATGTGGATGCTTTGTTATATGAAGCAACCTCAGGAATTGTAAAGGCCATTGGCACTGATGTTTATGGTGATGAAATTATAGATCACCTTTTGAATATGCTTGAGAATCTGAATGTTGAAGCTCAAGCCTATTTCAATAAGTGGACAATTGATAGAAAAAAGTTAAAGTGGCAAAGGCTGCCCAGGTTGTTGCAGAGGTAAGTCAACAATATTTTTTTAAATTAATTTATTTTTATAATATTTTGATCTTCATTAACTAACATTTTAAATATTCTACTATGCAGTCCAATTTTGAGAATGTCAAAAATCAAGTGGAAAGCATGAAGGTCTTTTTGGGCACCGCAAAGCAAAGTATACAAAATGTAATTGAATTCAAAGAATGATTCTATGAGACCGTCAGACAGAATGATGCCCTCAAAAAAATCATCATCAAACATAAATTGGATCTGAATATTTTTCTTGCGGAACAAGAGAACGAAATACCTCCAAAAGATGATCCAACTACAGAGGAGAGGGGATTGGTAGAAAGTTTGAATACTGGTGAAGAGAACCTACGGAGAGCTGGTGTGTTAGGAGAAATAGTGCTAGAGGTGGCATCTGGGAAAGGTCATGAAAAGCAACCAGATCCTTCATCTGGTTCTATGCAAATACTTGAAACAGGTGCTTCAACACAATAGTTTGGAAGTGGATGCACAATCCTTTGTAATGAACTTTGTTTCTCATGAACTGATGTTTGAATGAAACATATTTGAAATAAATGTTTTGATGAACGCAAATGTTGATGAATAGGTGTTTGATACAAATATTTGTTTTGATGAACTCTTGGCTTGAATGAATAGAATATATTTTGTTTCTTATTAAATATTCAATGTTTGAGTTATAGAGAATTGAATACAACTCTTGGTTTTGATGAATGCAAATGTTGATGAATGTGTGTTTGAAATAGCTCTTGTTTGAATGAATGGAATAGAACTGATTTTTGAGTTATAATGTAATGAATAGAATACATTTTGTTTCTTATTAAATATTCAATGTTTGAGTTATAGAGAATTGAATACAACTCTTGGTTTTGATGAATGCAAATGTTGATGAATGTGTGTTTGAAATAGCTCTTGTTTGAATGAATGGAATAGAACTGATGTTTGAGTTATAATGGAATGAACTGATGAATGAATGGAATAGAACTGATGTATGAATGGAATGAACTTTGTAATGAACTGATGTTTGAATGAATAGAATACATTTTGTTTCTCATGAAATATTCAATGTTTGAGTTATAGAGAATTGAACCTAGATACAACTCTTGTTTTTGATGAATGCAAATGTTGAATAGGTGTTTGAAATAACTCTTGGCTTGAATGAATAGAATACATTTGTTTCTCATGAAATACATTTGGTTATGAACTTTGTAATGAACTGATGTGTGAATGAATAGAATACATTTTATTTCTTATTAAATATTCAATGTTTGAGTTATAGAGAATTGAATACAACTCTTGGTTTTAATGAATGCAAATGTTGATGAATTGTGTGTTTGAAATAGCTCTTGTTTGAATGAATGGAATACATTTTGTTTCTCATGAAATACCCAGGTGAGTCACTAGACTTCATTCGAGGGATGATCCAAGTGAGTTAGTAGGCTTCATTTGAGGGATGATCCAAGTGAGTCAGTAGGCTTCATTCGACGGATGACCCAAGTGAGTTAGTAGGCTTCATTCGAGGGATGACCCAAGTGAGTCATGGATGATCCAAGTGAGTCAGTAGGTTTCTTTTGAGGGATGACCCAAGTGAGTCAGTAGGCTTCATTCGATGGATGACCCAAGTGAGTTAGTAGGCTTCATTCGAGGGATGACCCAGGTGAGTCATGGATGACCCAAGTGAGTCAATAGGTTTCTTTCGAGGGATGACCCAAGTGAGTCAGTAGGCTTCATTTGAGGGATGACCCAAGTGAGTCAGTAGGCTTCATTCGAGGGATGACCCAGGTGATTCAAGGATGATCCAAGTGAGTCAGTAGGCTTCTTTCGAGGGATGACCCAAGTGAGTCAGTAGGCTTCATTCTAGGGATGACCCAAGTGAGTTAGTAGGCTTCATTCAAGGGATGATCCAAGTGAGTCAATAGGCTTCTTTTGAGGATGACCAAGTGAGTCAGTAGGCTTCATTTGAGGGATGATCCAAGTGAGTTAGTAGGCTTCATTTGAGGGATGACCCAAGTGAGTCAGGGATGACCCAAGTGAGTTAGTAGGCTTCATTCGAGGGATGACCTAGGTGAATCAAGGATGACCCAAGTGAGTCAATAGGCTTCATTCAAGGGATGACCTAGGTGAGTTAGTAGGATTCATTCGAGGGATGACCCAAGTGAGTCAGTAGGCTTCATTCGAGGGATGACCCAGGTGAGTTAGGGATGACCCAAGTGAGTCAGTAGGATTTATTCGAGGGATGACCCAAGTGAGTCAGTAGGCTTCATTCGAGGGATGACCCAAGCCAATGCAGCTAATACAACAAAGCAATCCTATGTTACAAAGCAAATACAACAAAGCAAGCCAATAATTTTGAACAAAATATTTGACATTATATCCAAGGAAAATTTCATATACAGCAGGGCAAAGCCTATAATTTTAAACAAAATATTTGACATTATATCCATCATTAACAATAGTAAAATACTCATACAACAAAGCAAACACATAATTTTGAACAAAATATTTGACATTATATCCATCATTAACAATAGTAAAATACTCATACAACAAAGCAAACACATAATTTTGAACAAAATATTTGACATTACAAAGCAAATACAACAAAGCAAGCCAATAATTTTGAACAAAATATTTGACATTATATCCAAGGAAAATTTCATATACAGTAGGGCAAAGCCTATAATTTTGAACAAAATATTTGACATTATATCCATCCAAGGAAAATAAAATCATGTAACATCAATCCAAAACAAAATCATGCAATGTAATTATGTATGTGACATGTTGCAAAAATATGCAAACACATTAATCCAAACAAAACTTCATAATCTTGATTCCCCACATCAGGATTATATAAATATCATGCAATCTGTATAAATTCCATCTATCAAAGGGACATATGTTGCAAAAATATTGCAAATATTACATCGGAGGAAGTTGAAATGAATAATTTTGATCTTCAACATCATTTGTAGACGTAGTTGATCGTTAATTTTTTTTTTTGTGTCAAATCAACAATAAGATCATTGTTCTCAATTTCCTCATCATCATCATTATCAATATTCATGATACCTCTTCTGCTTGTTATAGATTGCCAATATGCCACAACTCTATCATAAGGAAAATTGTGCACCTCATAAGAAGAGACATATATTCTCAAGCAGTTTTCTAAATTTTTATCCAGTCGGTTACGAACTTTTGATTTCACAAAAGACAGTGCACTAAAAACCCTTTCATCTTCCACTGATCCCAAAACCATTGTTTGACACAATTCATATAAGTGGAAATATTCGCTCATCATTTCCTGTAAGACAATACTAGGGTATAACTTTTTCCACAAACGTATAATAGAACCTGGGTCGCTTGAATTAGTCAAAAGTGGAATTTGATCAAGCATTGTATTTCCAAAATATGAGGATTGTTTGGTCAAAAGATCTTTATTCAAAATACCATTGATCTCAGTATCGTTGACTTCCACACTTTTAGAAAAATGTTCGATAAGTTTACCCATATATCTTATAAACAAGTGTTTTTTGCTATTATAATCTGTTCTTGAATCCCAAAATGCAGGGTTAACCACACCCATTGCTTCTAGCAACTCATCCCTTTGAAAATGACTTCTAATTTCTTTTGTCAATGATTCTGCTATTTTTCTCAACTTAATCCTTGTATTCTGTAAAACTTCTTCAAATCTATTGTATGTTATTGGCATCTGTTCAAAATCTTCACTAACTATGTCCAATCACTTATCAAAATAATATAAAGGTATCTCTTTTCCATGAACATTAATACAAAGATGATCGTGAATGTTGAACTGCAACAAACTATTTTGTTCATTGACATTTGTTAGAATTCTCCAATCATCAAACACAGGATCCATAAAATTCTCACTTGATAAGTATAACGTATCGAGACACACACAAATATGTTTTCTAACTCTGATGAAATCAACTATATAAATGGATCTTTGTTGTGCAAGTTTTATCAATGTATTCATTTCATGCAGCATTGGAAGAATACCACATAAAGTGAGTAGTGTTTCCAGGTCTCTCATACGATATAACAAATCTTTCGCTTTATCAACTGCCCTTCGATTTTCATACATAAAGCCTACTAAGGATTTATATTGTTTGAAAACTCTTGTTGTGGGTTGAAACAATGAAATCCACCTGGTATCCACATCTTGCAACAATTTTTTACTTTCTGTAAGTCCTAGTGCGAATTGTTGAAACTCTGCAAACCTTTTTGGACTGCACAAAAAATATGAATGTACTTCCCGGACGAGTTCTTCAACTCTTGCAACATTTTGAAATGTGCTCACAATTTTGTATGCAAGATTCATTCTATGAGCCATGCAGTGAATCGGGATCAAATATGGGGCAACAAATGTTTGAAGTCGAACACAAAGACCATTTCTGTTACCTTGCATTACAACAACACCATCAGCTCCAACACATATTAATTTACTGGCTATTGTTGCATCATTCATTCCAGCAATATCCTTTAAGCTAGTAACAACAACATTGTAAATATTTTCAGCATTACAGTTTTCCACCATCTTATGTATTGCTAGCAAATGAGGTTGCCTTACATGATTTTGAAAGGTGTAAACATGCATGCAAATCCAATATGTATTGTCAACTATAGTTACCTCATCAATAGAAAGTGAAATGAATTTAGAATTTTTAACATTCTCTTTCAAGTCCTCCATCTCAACTAAAGATAGACATTTTACCATTTCCCAACCACTTCGATCTGACCAATGAGCATTAGGGAGGTTGTGTACATCAGCTAGTCGAAAGAGATGCTTATAATCAATAAAGTCTGACATAGCTCTACCTTTTTTAAGAATAGTAAATACGATAGCAAACTGCAAGATTTTTGAAGCTAACGTGATTTTATGAATTTTTTGAAACTGTGTTGTAATCGTTCCACCATTCTCAGATAGTATTTGTTTCTCTTTCATCGCTTTTTCATAATCTAGTGCATATCTCACATGTGCGCATTCTGATGCATTCTTCCACCTATGGGTTCTCTTAAATGTTCCATCAACTTGTTTTTCTTTAACATAAACCTTTCCACAATGTTTCTCTATTGTATCTATCTTAGGTTGCATTCTCTTATCTTTTCCTAATTTCCAACTGCAAATAATGCATCTAGCTTCTTTTGGTTCTGCATTACTATCTTCTTGCAACACTGGTTCAATAAACGGATACTTTGATGACCATTCAAACTGAAATGTCCTTCCAATAATCCAGCTTGTTGAACTTCTACGTCTACGTTTCTTAGACTTAATCGAAGATTCCCCTGTAGTGTACATTTCATTGGAAAGATCATTTTCATTTTGACTTTGTATGCCAATTTCAGGATTCTGTTCAAGTTGTTGCATGTCATTGTTAATTAAATTTTCTTGATGTATTTCATCCTAGGGTTGGTGATTATCTTCTAGTGGAGACATATCAGGATCAACTAGGTAGTCTGCATTCAAGTATGTTCTATATCATTTTCTGAAATTACTTATTAAAATTACTATTAAGTAGGGAAAATGGGTATGTACCTTGTAACTGCCTAAGTTGTTCAATGTCATTGTTGATGAAATTTTCATGATGTATTTCATCCTGGGGAATATCTTCTAGTAGAGGCATATCAGGATCAATTGGGTAATCTGCATTCAAAGATGTTTTATATCATATTTTGAAATTATTTATTAAAAATACTAATTAAGTAGGTAAAACATGTATGTACCTTGTAACTGTGTAGGTTTTGCTCCCTCCATGGATTTTGATGCCTCATCGGATTTCGAGATATTGCTAAAATATTTTAGGATACTCTTTTTTTAGAAGGTTTTTCTCCCTTGTTTCCATTGCGAGTTGGAGCCATTGTACCTATGAAGGAAAATGTTAGGAAAATAATAGTTGAGCAGAAAGTCTGCAGGCAAAGAAGCAAAGATGATAATGCAATGAGAAAATATGGGATTATCAGTGCAGTAAACAGAGACGGCCTGGAAGGTCGTAAACATCATGCGAGGGATGACCTACAAAGGATGACCTAGGTGCAAGGGATGACATGGGCAAGTCTGTAGTCATCATGTGAGGGATGACCTACAAGGGATGACATGGGTAAGTCCATAGACATCATACGAGGGATGACTTGTATGAGTTCATACTCCATAGACATGTGAGGGATGACCTGCATGAGTCTGTAGACATCATGCAAGGATGACTTGTAGGGGATGACCTTTGTGCAAGGAATGACCTAGGCCAATCTATAATCATGCGAGGGATGCCCTGTAAGGGATGACTTAGGTAAGTCTGTAGACATCATACAAGGGATGACCTGCATGAGTTCGTAGGCATCATGCGAGGGATGACCTATAAGGGATGATCTGCATGAGTCCATAGACATCATGCCTGGGATGACCTGGGCAAGTCTGTAGTCATCATGCAAGGGATGACCTGCATGAGTCCGTAGACATCATGTTGAGGGATGACCTACATGAGTCCATAGACATCATGCTAGGGATGACCTACAAGGGATGACCTACAAGGGATGACCTAGGTAAGTCTGTAGTCATCATGTGAGGGATGACCTGCATGATTTAGTAGACATCATGTGAGGGATGACCTAGGAACAAGGGATGATCTTGGCAAGTCTGTAGTCATCATGTGAGGGATGACCTGCAAGGGATGACTTGCATGAGTCCGTAGACATCATGTGAGGGATGACCTATATGAGTCCATAGACATCATGTGAGGGATGACCTACATGGGATGACCTAGGTGCAAGGGATGACCTGGTAAATTTGTAGTATTCATGTGAGGGATGATCTAAGGGATGACCTGCATGAGTCCATAGACATCATGTGAGGGATGACCTACATGAGTTCGTAGACATCATGTGAGGGATGACCTACATGGGATGACCTAGACAAGGGATGACTTGGAAGTCTGTAGTCATCATGTGAGGGATGACCTATAAGAGATGACCTGCATGAGTCCATAGACATCATGTGAGGGATATCTACATGAGTCTATAGACATCATGCGAGGGATGACCTACATGGGATAACCTGGGTGCAAGGGATGACCTCAAAAAGTCTATAGTATTCATGTGAGGGATGACTTGGATGAGTCTGTAGACATCAAATGAGGGATGACCTGCATGAGTTCATAGGCATCATGTGAGGGATGACCTACAAGGGATGACCTACATGAGTCTATAGACATCATAAGGGATGACCTGCATGAGTTCGTAGGCATCATGTGAGGGACAACCTGCATGAGTCCATAGACATCATGTGAGGGATGACCTACATGAGTCTATAGACATCATGTGAGGGATGACCTAGGTGCAAGGGATGACCTGGGCAAGTCTGTAGTCATGTGAGGGATGACCTGCATGAGTCTATAGACATCATGCGAGGGATGACCTACATGAGTCTGTAGACATCATGCGAGGGACGACCTATGAGGGATGACTTGCATGAGTCCATAGACATCATGCGAGGGATGACCTCATGCAGGGGATGACCTGGGTGGGTCTGGGATGAGCAAGGAGTCTGTATGGATGGAAGCATTGATGATAAAAAGTAAAACAAGGCATAAAAAAATTGTACCTAGAGTCTTTTCTCTGTAGTCTTGTATTTTGTCCTTCGTCTGTTGCCAATCACTCTTTTTTTGGCTCGAATTTGGGTTCTCCTTTTTTGTTGAATGTATAATTGTAACAAGTAATAGTATGTTTTGGTATATATAGTGGGTGAATTTATCTAGGTCAATAAAATTATATATAATTTTAAGGCGAGTCGGTCCAAAATCTGGGTGGGAGGGTGGGCGATTTAAATTTTAAATTTTAAATTTTAAAATATAATAATTTTTGGGCGACCCGACCCAAAAAAAATTCTAAAAATTTCGGGCGAGTGGGCCGATGGCCAGGGTCCCAAAAATTCGCAAATTTAAATTTTGAAAAATGTCATTATTCGCTTATTAACAAATTTTCACCCCTATGCATAACCCTGAATGCTAGCAATTTTATAAACATGAATCTAAAGACATGTTTAGAGAGTTTAAGGGTAACTTTATATTGCCTTAAACAATTGAAATTTTATCTTAAATATTGAATGTGCTCTTCTTATATTAGGTAACATTTGAGGATATCATCAACATAAGCTTCTACAGTTTCATCCATCATGTCATGAAAAATATATGTTATAGCATGGTTGTAAGTTATATCAGTATTTTTTAGGCCAAAAAGACATAACTTCCCAATAAAATCTCCCCCATGGGGTGGTAAAAGCTATTCTGGGTTGATCTTCCAACACTATACTAATTTGATTATTGAAAAGTAAAGGAGAGCAGCTGGAGAGGGCTTTCTCCTATTCCCTCCCAATTGAATGGAAATAAAACCTATCTATAAAGGGCAACCATTTTAATTTAGCACAAAAATTGACATTCATGTCAATATTGGAAAGATGGAAATTGTGTTTGGAACATGACTTATTAAAGTCCCTAGAATTAGTGCAAATGCAAATCGTTCCTTCCTTTTTGGTGACATGAACTATACTAGATATTTAATCATAATAGTCAATGGCTTTGATAAATTTAACTTTCAGGAAATTTTGAAGTTCCTCTTTGATGAGTAAGACTACCTTTGGGTGCATTTTTATTAGCTTTTGATTTATTAGTTTAGAATTTGGTTAAACATCCAAGTGATATACAAAAAGAGAAGGATATAATCCTTGCATATTTGTGTAATACCATTCTAAGACATCCTAAAACTCAAAAAGAATATTTGCATATGCTTTGTATTCTTTAGGAGTCAAGAATTTACCTAATTTAAGAATTCTAGTATTGTTTTGAGTCCCAATATTGATATCAAGTGTTTCTTCAATAAGTATATGAGACTCATCCTTAAAATATAGGGGTACAAGGAGTACCCTTAAGTTTTCAAAATCTACTTGTTCTAACTATAATTGACCAAGATTAAATGAATGTGAGGCATTGAAAATATTTATTTAAACATGTGACCCTTCATTAAAGAATTCATTCAATGCAAAATGACTACCAAAAGGATTATGGATTAAGGCTTCCACCTTGCAATTGTTAATGGTTGCTATTAATAGAGAAATTTTCCACATTTTGGTCATAATGTATTTTGATTCAAAAGAGTCACTCTGCTTGGGATGAATAATATCTAAGGTATTTATACTAAGTGTAGGCATATTTTTCCTACAACTTGTACTTCACTCTAAGGATCAATTAAAAGTGGTGCAAATAGTTAGAGGGAACTATTCACTTTCAATTGGAAGGAAATGACTTCAAGAGAGGATTAGAAAATATTAGAATTTATGTTGACCATTAGATCTTCCATATATTATCAACACTCATCTTCCACCCAAGCTAGCCACATTAAGGGTGCTAAGGATTATAGACTATTTTAATCCAATGGTTCATGTGGTCATTCCAATGGAAAGAGCATGGAAAGGAAGAAAAGGACCTTGACACGACTCAAAGTCAAACATGTGGTGAGTAGTTGGGATCCTAAGGAGGAAAGCACCAATGCTCAAATGATGAAGGCTTTCTATTGGTTTAAGGAGGCTCCACATCAGCTAGGAAAGCATGGAAACCATACATGCAAAGAGGAAAGCATGCAAAGGGTCATTGAGAAATACGTCCACCATTGGTCATAGAAGTTGATCCTAGTGGCCTAGCCTATCAGAGCCAATCATGTATCAACTTCTCACCATACATGTAAGCTTACCCTATCGGTATATTCCAATTGAGGAGGCCATATCCATTGCATCAACAAAGCAATACATTCAAATATAAACAGAATGAAGAATTAATGGCACAACCATCCCTAGCATAGCATCAAAGAAATGAGTTAGCAATGATTGGTCATATCAAGGTTCAAAATATCTTAGAATTTAAGACGCTATATCCAGAGACCTCAAAGTTGCTAACTAACAATGCGGAAGGATTTTGAATATAGAATAAAATATAATTCGCAAGCCTTATACAAAAAAATTAGAGGGAATGAACCCTTCTCCTAGCTTACAAATAGGCTTAGATTTTATTGTAAAAGCATCAAGAGTTGTTTTCTTGTACCTAGTACCTAGCCTTGTAGGCTCTTCATTTAACCTCCCTTATTTCTAATTATAATAATTGGAGCTTAAACATTGGTCCACTGTCTAAGGAGCATTATAACCTCTTATCCTCATTGTATTGTAATCATTTATGGCATATTAATGGAATCCATGACTAATTTTGCTCTATCCTTTCTTTAATTTTTTTTTTTCTTGACAACATGTTTGTTTGGTTGTGTTAATTTTGGTCATAGGTCAATGGATTTAGTGTTCATTTGTGGCCACTCTTTGCAACTGGAGGAAGGTATTTTAATTCTTGATGCATCAGCCTCATTGCTTAGGATTTAATTTTTGTAAGTATTTACTTTTTCTATTTTTTACTTTCATTGTAATTCCTTTCCTTGTAAACCCTATAGAAAAAATAGATGTTGTTCCTTGATGTACTTTTTTTGATTTTGTACCATACTTTGTTTGTTGTCTATCATAAAATTAAGCTTTCTATTTTAGTTTTATCATGCTAATAAGGTGAAAATTAAGAAACTTAGTATAGATAAAAGAACACTTTTTGCTTTTATTTTATGAATTGAATTCAAAAGGCATATAGGTGCATTAGGCTATCTTTACTTGTTGTATTTCCTTGGACCCTTGTCTCTAAGAGAAAAATAAATATTTACTTTCTTGTAACCATTCAAATCAAAATACCATATACATTAGAATTTGTATGCTTGCATTATCTTGGTTTCTTGCATTTTTATTAAGATTAGGTTTTATAAGGTCTAGGTCAAAGAATATTTTAGGTAAAATCCCCAGGTGTTTATAAATCAACACATATAACTTAGTATAAATATTGAAAGTAAGCAAAGGGAAATAAGTACTCCTTCATAAGGGTTCCTTATTTCCCACATACACTTATAAGGAAAACAATAAAGTCATCTACTATTACAAGGATGAAATTAATCATGCTTTAGTAATTTTATGATTACGTGTTAGAAAATTAAAGAATATTCTATGATATAATCCAATAGATTCCTTGTATAAAACTTCATATAGATATTTATCCCTAGAATACATAGAAATAAAATCTTAGGACGCTTCATTATGATGATTCTTATTGTTTATGTTGCCTTCTATTACTGGTTGGAATTAGTTTTTTAAAAAGCACAATAGGGTGTCCCTTGAAAGCATGATCTGGACCAAGCTCTTCACCCAATAACTTCAATTTTTATAGGATCATGCTTAGAAAATACCTTGGACTCACACTCCCAATGCATTTTATAGATTATATTGAAAAAGAGTTCATGTATATATGTTTGTTGTCCTTATTTTTTATTTTTCTCTTTCCTTTTCTTACTTGATCAAATTATATTATGAAATGATGTTTGCAAACTATATGCTAATTATGATTAAAAGAAGTTTCCCAATAGTAGATAAAGTTTATCCTAAATAATATGGATTAAAAAAATAAATATTGAATTAAGTTATATCCACACCTTTGATTCATTTATAAAAGTAGAAAAAATATCTCTAATGAAATATGGTTCTTATAATTGGTTTTCATTCATATTATAAAAGTTTTCTTGTTAATGAAAATAATATGTAACTGAGAAAAGAGGTTTGAAGCATTCTTAAATATTTTTGTAATAAATTTTAAAGAACCTTTTATACTTTTTACAATAACATGAATAGAATAAGGAAAAAATTAGGTGTTAAAGGCACTCACTTAGATTGAATTAGTTTTAGTACTACTCTAGTGGATATTATTAAGTGAATATGGATGTTATTAGGAATGATAAAATCATCTTAAAGAAGTATTTTTATTAATTTTTAAAAAACTATTAAGTATCTAATAACTTCTTTGTCCATGTAATGAATATAAAAAACTACGTAACTTCATTCTCTAATGTCATAAATATTATATGAAAAATATTCTTTAATAAAATATTATTACTATAAAAATTTTGAACTTGTGTAAGTATATTAATCATTAACAAAAATAATAATAAATAACAAATATACCCAAATATAAATGATAAATTTAGCTTTTTTTGTGTGTATGTACCCATAATTTTAGGCTTATACTGAAGACACACTCATTTAAAGTGGTTGAGCACATGTAGTTCACTTTAATGATATGTTAGACTTTAGATTGACACCAAGGATGCATACTTATGTTAGGTTCTTGGATACATATGACACACCCTATTGACACCCATTAGCTAATAGACCATGTTCTCTAAGGGTGTGAAACTGTAGTTTGACAATGCGTAGGCACTTCTAATATGCATCCTAATATACACATATTATTATATAACATATATCCTATATCTTTGTACCCATGTATCTCAAATTTAGATGTTTACATATGATAATTTATAT
This sequence comes from Wollemia nobilis, assembly GCA_028583015.1. NCBI lineage: Eukaryota > Viridiplantae > Streptophyta > Pinopsida > Araucariales > Araucariaceae > Wollemia > Wollemia nobilis. The sequence goes on along the minus strand of JAQPPZ010001050.1, from coordinate 6,180,924 downwards.
CCCTTTGGAAGAACTAATAGGGGACACTCCTTCCAAATGCTTCAATAAGTTCTTCAACCTTAGCCTACACAAAAAATCAAAAATTAAAATGCCAACCTATACTAATACCAAGCGTTAATATATTATGACATAAGAAGTGTCTCATGAAGGTTATATGCCTCTTCGCAATGCAAACTATTACGGTTATAGAATACTAATTATAGTAATACAAATATATATATGATATCAAAACACATGTTGTTGCTAGACTATGACATTGGTGTTGGAGGTTGATCCTAGATTACGTCGATCCTTGCTAGCATTCCACTAACTTATATAGATAGTCTATGCCAAGACAACCTTCAAAATTTATATTCTTGGCTTGAAAAAAACTAACACAAATTGGGTCTTTACTTAGTAGGGGGACATGGCTAGAAATGCTCTAGTACGCTTGGTAACTATAAAAAACAGCCTAAGACCACATTACCTCATAGCTCAATATATTTGGAAATTTAGTTGGTGAGGTCATTCTTTAGGTGCTCATCCTTCATGAAGTTCTTTCTTGATGCAACTACTATTGTCATATATTTTGCTATTAGTACTTGTGTCAATTAGTTATACTTCTTAGCTTTGGTTTGTAGCTCCTTTAGCAATGACATTACATCATTGGCTAGAATTTACAAGTCTTCTTATAGGTTATCTCTCCACTTTTTTATATTTTTACCCAATCTATCAATTCCTTAATTTTTTTATGTACTTATTTTTTATTGGGATTGTTGAACTTTAGATTGCTTCACTTTTTTTTTAAGTATGAATGTAGCCTTTCTAGGTCCTAATCCAAAAGTAGAGGAATCTAGTTTCCCTATTACTCCATATATATCAATCATTCTACATCTTGATGGAACTCATAAAAATATATCAAAACTAATGTCAAACATTAATGTGTGGCCTATTACATAAATAACTATATATTATTGATTTTATCCTTCTATTTATTGTCCACATAGACATTTTTTTTTTTAAGCGAAAAAACCGTTGGAGGGCCGCATTGGTCTGAGAGACCATGAAAAGGGGGTTCTACACCATCAAAGTCACCCGGGAGTCGCACCTGACCCTGCCCGCACCAAAATTATCAATTGGATTTTGGATACCCAATTCAGCTTTTTGGTAGGGTGGAGATTTGAACCTGGGACCTCCTTTGGAGGATTGCCCTCTCCTCTCCAACTCACCTAAAACACCTGGGTTCCACATAGACCTTATTCTAGTAGTAGTATTGAAGGAGATCCACTAGAACCTACTATAGTTGTGTCTCTAGGAAGAGAGAAATTTTCATGGTGATTTTTGAATTGCCACCTTAGACTAGTTGTACCCTTCCCCTAATCTAATATTAAATATGTTGAACTATAATGTATCCTTCAACGAGTCCACTTGGGAACTTTTCTACATTATAATTGCATTATAGATATTATGTTGTGCATTAATTTAATAAAATTCCAAAACATTTTTGAATTTCACTATCAGTATCATCCTCAGTACTTATTCTAGTTTGATCCTTATATGTCTAACTCTTGTACATATATGAGGGTAAAAATATCAAGGTTTCATATAAGCACTTCTTATCATTGAATTTCATATGATAATTTTTCAAATAGTCCTACACCATCAATGGTGGATGGTGTCCCTAGCATAATATCTATCACTTGGATTGAACTAGATGACACTAAAAATTTTGGTGTTGTTAACTCCAAGGCAAAAACTTATAGTGTTTTAATAGTAGATGTTACTGATATTGGTATCTTGGAAAGTGACACCAAAACCACTAGTGTTGAGATCTCTAAAAAAGAGCTAGTTAGGGAAGCTTAGATTACTAATATAGATATGGATGTTATCACTTCTCCTGCAATGGATACAAAGACCACCAAAGAGTCATTGTTGATACTAGAGTTGTTGAATCCAAGGGAATAGTTTCTTGTGGTATGGGTACTAGAACCATACTTACGACTAATATTAAAATGAATATAGTGGTTGGTTATGGTTATTATGGATATTGGTCCTCATCACATCTAGACTAGTTCCATAATTGTTATTAGTCTAAACAGATACCATATTATTATGTCTCTTTAGTGTAATAAATATTACAATTGCCATGAACCCTCTAGTCGTATCCTTTGGCATTTCCTCTCTTATTGGCTCTATTGCATAGATTTAGAACACCGGTGTCCCAATATTGCTTTTCATATTATTTTTTTGTGATGAACTTGTGGCATGAAACATCTACCTCACTAGCAGGTAGATGGTTGTACCTCCTAATGCGAGAGATGAAGTGCTTCTCATTGTGCAGAGGATATGTGTTCCTTCATTTTATTCATATTATAGCTTTAATGAAACCCTTGTTAATAAATCTAGTTTTACACTATCCATTATGATATGATAAGGCTCATGGGTTTTAGCCCCACTTGACACAATTAGATCCAATACAAAGTGACTCCCTACACTTAACTTACCCCATCATTTTTATTAGTTTCTTTAACTTATTTTTTGTTGTTTTTCCTCACCATAAAAGGATATTATGATCTATTGGGATGAGGGGTGGATTTATTTGTACACCACTTTAGAGTCACTTTATATGATACTTACAACTCTTTAAGGTGGAACATAGTCAGTAATGATGTTGTCTACTACCTCATGCTTCCCAAGGTTTGTAGGTGTTTTCTCTCATGGGGTAGTCCCATAGTAATAGAACTATAGCCACTATTGGAGGAATCATGGAAGATGCTATCTAAGTGATCCTATGAATAAGATGCTTGGGTTTTGACACTACCTCCTAGGTGCCATATGTTTTACCTTCTTTACTTTAGACTTCTTATTATTATTCTTTTGTTTCCTCCATTTTTATCACTTATTTGTGCATATATGGTTTTCCAACCAATATTTTAGATCCTTTTCTTTTACTTGATCATATAACATGATATCTATTCAATTCACCATTAGCCTCATATGAAAATAAGGTAACATGTGGGTGCTTCAACTCATCATCCTACTAAACATAACATTTATCCATGGAGTAGGTCATCTAGAGACAATGTTGCTTCTATGTGACTTCTCCATTGAAAGTGTAATTTTAGTTATGGATAATCTTAACATCATGTGATATGCTTTGCTATAGGTCTACAAGCATTCATATTTTAATGTATTTAATTATTGATTTATGTAAGCCATATAAGCTATAACTAACATTTAAGGTAAAGTCCTCTTACATTAACTTAATAATATAATTCTGGTTTTTGGTATTGGAATAAATAACTTGCCATAAGTTTTAGATTATAATAAAATAAAAATAACTTAATACATAAACCCCTTGAACTAAAGCTTAATAAACTTCAAATTCTTTCATAAGCAAAAAAATTCAAATAATAACTACTGTGTAAATAAAATAACAAATATAAAATAACAATTTAGAATATTATTAATTATTATTATTATCTTTTATTTTCATAAATATCTGTTCAAACCCCTTAAGACATTAAATCCTTGTGTATATAAGTAACATTTACATATTATAAACTTAAAAAAAACATATTAAAAAAAAAAAATTGTGTGCCTAACTTTAAAATTTTTTATAGGTCATTTAACATTTTAAATTTTTATTTGAATAAAACTATTTAATTTAATATTTGACAAAGGCAAAATGATTAAAGTTTTGACCTCTTTTTAAAAGTCTAAAATTTAAACAACAACCTACCAAAAAAAATAAGCTGATTTAATTAACTGACCCATAACTGACCCACATCTATATCTTGGAAAGTCAGGGTTTAATAATAGCACCCAATGAGGATTCCCTTATGTATATATTCAAAAAAAAAAAAAAAACTAACCTAATGATAACCTAACCCTAACTTTAGTTGCTCTATGCAGTCTGCACCACTAACCTAACCCTAACATTAGTTGCTCTATGCAGTCTGCACCGCTTCAACGCATTGGGTTTTCCGTGACGTCAATGCCGTCATGACAGCTTCGACCCTTGTCATCATACGTCCTCATTGCATCTCACCAAAGACGGTGGTTACACTTCAACGGATGGCGCGTCAGCCATTACGCGTCTCGCCGAATTTCTTTCTTTTTTTGTACTCTGCAATGGATATGCAAGGCTGGCAAACCCACCCAAAAAGTGCCCGAAGGCCACCAAGATGCTCGGGACAAAACACACCAAACCTCAGCTGATGCAGACTTTTTCACGTGCTTTGCTTCTTCCTCTCCCTTCAATTATAAGAAATTCTTGCCTCTCCCATCTCCACACACACCAGGAAAACTATGGGGAATTGCGTTTCTTTCAATGATGATGAGGAGAACCAGCTGATTACCAAGAATTTTGGTCATCCCGTCACTTCTCGAGTTGACTGCAGTGGATTGCAGAAGTCGAAGAGCCCAGATGGAGCAGCAGAAAATGGAGTTGTTCGTATCAAGATCTTGGTTTCTGCTAAAGAATTGTCTGGGCTGCTTTCGGGAGGACAGAGCCGGGATTCTGTGATAGCTTCCTTGCTCATGAAAAGAATTGAAGTCCCAGCTTCAGCTGCTAATAGCGGAGCTTCTAAACATTCCTGGAGGCCTTCACTTGAGGCGATACCTGAAGTTGTGATGGATTATTAGTTTTTGTTGAAGAGTAATATGGAACTCTGGGGACTGGATAGATTTCTGCTAACGTTGAATGTTGAAGATCGATGAGGCGATCTCTGATATGGCCTATAGTGGATTATCAATACGGAGGAAAGTTGGATATGTTACTGCTGTAATGTTTATAGTTGCAGCTTGTTAGATACAGATTCCTTTTGTTTTTCTGAATATAAGAATTCTCAGTTATTAATTCTTCATCTCCATCCTGCTCAAAATATTGTTGTTGTATGTAGGAAGAGGGTGTATAGCACATGTTTAGATGTCTATTCATGTCATTGAAAGTGGTATACGAACATGATTGAGTATAAGCATATTTGCAACCAGTGAAGGAGACATTCATGAGTTACGGCAATGATTAAAAGCTGGAAAAGTGGGTGAACATAGGTTCCAACCCTTAAGGAACTATGTGACAAATAAAACCTACTCTTCAACAACCGTTCAGATGTCGCTTGAATTTAATATTAACAAACATTAGGTATGTATCATTATGATATTGTAATTATAATGGTGTTGGCGTCTTCTTTTAGATTTAAGTTTTAGATATTGTAATGGAAAGGTATTGAACACTTTCAAGATTTAAATTTTAGATATTATAATAAAAATATATTAAACTCTTTTTTAAATCTAAATTAGATGTTAACATATTATAATATTAATGATGATTTTTTTAAGATCTAAATTCAATTTAGATGAAAAGTAATCTCTGATATGTCTTAGCTAAATGTTTTAACTGTTGTTGTTATTGTCTCATTTGAGGTAAAATATGAGAGAATAGAGTGGTTATTGACTTAAAAAGTCTTCTTATGATCTAACCTTAAAAAACTTTCATTTGAGGTAAAATAAGAGAGAATGGAGTGGTTATTGACTTAAAAAGTCTTCTTATGATCTAACCTTAAAAAACTTTCATTTGAGGTAAAATAAGAGAGAATGGAGTGGTTATTGACTTAAAAAGTCTTCTTATGATTAAGCCTTAAAAAAGGCATACTTTGAGGTAAAATAAGACAGAATTGATTGGTTATTGACTTAAAAAGTCTTTCTTATGATAAGCCTTAAAAAAACAGATAATTTGAGGTAAAATAAGCTAGAATTAAGTGGTCATTGACTTAAAAAGTATTTCTCATGATCAAGCCTTAAATGTGGTATTAAAAATAGTTGAAGACAACACAAAGTCTAATGAATGGTGACACAAATTCTTTTTATTAGTGAGGGTAAATGTTATATTGAATAAAATAATTTTAATTATATTTATGAGATAAAAATAGTTTATATTACAAAATAAATTGTGAGATTATAAAATTTTAAATAATATTTTAATAATATTTATGTGATAAAAATAGTTTATATATAAAAAATTATGAGACTATAAATATTAATAACTTAAAAAAAAATTAATAGTAAATATTTTTATAGATATTTATTAAGGTGAACAGAATTCTCATCATGGAATATGCCACTAGATTTTCATCATCACATTAAATGGTTAGTCATTGTTAGATGGAATGTTTTTTTTTTATGAAACATTTGTGTGTTTTTCTATTCTTTATTCTTTACAAAGTTTAGTTGTGTTTGCTGTTTTTGTAGGCTTTGCATTCTATGAAAAATATGCTTTTTGATATCCACTTTTAGTATTGTGTAAAAGGTACATATTTGCTGTAATCATGTCTTCTAAGGTGTTTTTCATCTCATAATTTTAAAGGTAATTTGGTGTGAATTAGATCTAAAATTTACTATATGTTTTTTTTCTTTCATTTGATATTTTTATTTATGTACTTTTTTTTTTTTTTTTGACTATGTTTATAATATAAGTTGTACTCGTTGATATATATGATATTCAGGGTTTAGATATTTCAATATAAGTTATATGTAGAAGTAAAATATTTGAATTTTTCAAAAATAATCATTTTTTGGAACTATATATATATATATATATATACACATGATTGATAATAGAAGGGGTTTTAAAAGGGTCCCCAAACATGAGGCACCCACAAAACTTAGATCTAGCAATAAGACATCAATAAATTTTGGGTTGTATTCTATGAATCAAATTTGAAAATCCAATGCTGTAGATTTTTATCAAGAAAATATAAGAGATTGTTCCATGGTCAAACTACGATGTGCTCTAAATGCAAATAAACAAAGAAAAATAGTAGAATAATAAAAATTCTACCGTTAAAAATAAATTTATAAATAAAAATTGCCCAAATTGAAGTATTTGCTGCTTAACAAGAAAGGAGAACAGAGGAATCATGTCATCACAATCAACAAATCTATCCAACAAAGCATATAATAGGAGAACCCCTCATGAGAATAGTCCGTTTAAGAAAAAAATACTAGAAATACCGGCCAACAAAATCCATAGCATTAAAACCATCTACGAAATCTGCAAAAAAAATTCCATCCATGAAACCTACAAATATCACTGGATCCAACCAAAAAGTTTCAATAACAATTGCTCTCAAGTACAAGAAAAATGAGATAGCAACATTATACACCACACCTAAGAGGGAGAAGGGTAAGATCCTGAAAAATAAGCCTTGGGATCAAACACACCACCACTGCTAGAACTGAAGAAAGAGATCTTTGTAGACCATCGAAGCTAGGAAACCCAACATACACATGGAACCAAAATTCAAAAGCCACACCCACCATAAACATGGAGCCAAAAGTCGAAAGCCACTGCAACATAACAACCCACCCAAAAGGTGCCCGAAGGCCACCAAGATGTTCGCGACAAAACACACCAAACCCGAGCTGATGGAGACTTTTTCACGTGCTTTGCTTCTTCCTCTCCCTTCAATTATAAGAAATTCCTGCCTCTCCCATCTCCACACACACCAGGAAAACTATGGGGAATTGCGTTTCTTTCAATGATGATGAGGAGAACCAGCTGACTACCAAGAATTTTGTTCATCCCGTTACTTCTCGAGTTGACTGCAGTGGATTGCAGAAGTCAAAGAGCCCAGATGGAGCAGCAGAAAATGGAGTTGTTCGTATCAAGATCTTGGTTTCTGCTAAAGAATTGTCTGGGCTGCTTTCGGGAGGCCAGAGCCGGGATTCTGTGATAGCTTCCTTGCTCATGAAAAGAATTGAAGTCCCAGCTTCAGTTGATAATAGCGGAGCTTCTAAACATTCCTGGAGGCCTTCACTTGAGGCGATACCTGAAGTTGTGATGGATTATTAGTTTTTGTTGAAGAGTCACATGGAATTCTGGGGACTGGATAGATTTCTGCTAACGTTGAATGTTGAAGATCAATGAGGCGATCTCTGATATGGCCTATAGTGGATTATCAATACGGAGGAAAGTTGGATATGTTACTGCTGTAATGTTTATAGTTGCAGCTTGTTAGATACAGATTCCTTTTGTTTTTCTACATATAAGAATTCTCAGTTATTAATTCTTCATCTCCATCCTGCTCAAAATATTGTTGTTGTATGTGGGAAGAGGGTGTATAGCACATGTTTAGATGTCTATTCATGTCATTGAAAGTGGTATACGAACATGATTGAGTACATGCATATTTGCAACCAGTGAAGGAGACATTCATGAGTTACAGCAATGATTAAAAGTTAAAAGTGGGTGTACATATGTTCCAACCCTTAAGGAACTATGTGACAAATAAAACCTACTCTTCAACAACCGTTCAGATCTCGCTTGAATTTAATATTAACAAACATTAGGTATGTATCATTATGATATTGTAATAACCGTTCAGATCTCGCTTGAATTTAATATTAACAAACATTAGGTATGTATCATTATGATATTGTAATAATAATGATGTTGGCCTCTTCTTTTAGATTTAAGTTTTAGATATTGTAATGGAAAGTATTGAAGATTTAAATTTTAGATATTATAATAAAAATATATTGAACTCTTTTTAAAATCTAAATTAGATGTTAACATATTATAATATTAATGATGATTTTTTTAGATCTAAATTGAGTAATCTCTGATATGTCTTAGCTAAATGTTTTAACTGTTGTTGTTATTGTCTCATTTGAGGTAAAATAAGAGAGAATAGAGTGGTTATTGACTTAAAAAGTCTTCTCATGATCTAACCTTAAAAAACTTTCATTTGAGGTAAAATAAGTGAGAATGGAGTGGTTATTGACTTAAAAAGTCTTCTTATGATTAAGCCTTAAAAAAGGCAGATACTTTGAGGTAAAATAAGACAGAATTGATTGGTTATTGACTTAAAAAGTCTTCTTATGATAAGCCTTAAAAAAAAACAGATAATTTGAGGTAAAATAAGCGAGAATTAAGTGGTCATTGACTTAAAAAGTATTTCTCATGATCAAGCCTTAAACGTGGTATTAAAAATTGTTAGAAGACAACACAAAGTCTAATGAATGGTGACACAAATTCTTTTTATTAGTGAGGGTAAATGTATATAGAATAAAATAATTTTAATTATATTTATGAGATAAAAATAGTTATATTACAAAATAAATTGTGAGATTATAAATTTTTAAATAATATTTTAATTATATTTATGAGATAAAAATAGTTTATATATAAAAAAATTATGAGACTATAAATATTAATAACTTAAAAAAATTAATAGTAAATTTTTTTATAGATAGTTTTTAAGGTGAAAGGAATTCTAATCATGGAATATGTCACTGGACTTGCATCATGGAATATGTCACTAGACTTGCATCATCACATTAATTCGTTGGTCATAGTTAGATGGAATGTTTTTTTTTTTTTTTATGAAAATTTTGTGTGTTTTTCTTTACAAAGTTTAGTTGTGTTTGTTGTTTTTGTAGGCTTTGCATTATATGAAAAATATGCTTTTAGATATCCAATTTTAGTATTGTGTAAAAGGTACATATTTGTTGTAATCATGTCTTCTGAGGTGTTATTCATCTCATAATTTTAAAGGTAATTTGGTGTGAATTAGATCTTAAATTTACTATATGTTTTTTTTTTTCTTTCATTTGATATTTTTATTTATATACTTTTTTTTTACTATGTTTATAATTTAAGTTGTACTCATTGATATATATGATATTCAGGGTTTAGATATTTCAATATAAGTTATATGTAGAAGTAAAAATATTTGAATTTTTGAAAAATAATCATTTTTTGGAACTATATATATATATATACACACACACGATTGATAATAGAAGGCACCCCCAAAACTTAGATCTAGCAATAAGATATCAAGAAATATTGAGTTGTATTCTATGAATCAAACTCGAAAATCCAATGAAACAACCTTCTAGCAAATAAGTCAGAGATTTTTATCAAGCAAATACAAGAGATTGTCCCATTTTCAAACCATGATGTGCTCTAAATCTAAATAAACAAAGAAAAATAGTAGAATAATAAAATGCTACTGTTAAAAATAAATTTACAAAAAAAATTGCCCAAACCGAAGCATTTTCTGCTTAACAAGAAAGGAGAACAGAGGAAACCTGTCATCACAATCAATAAATCTATCCAACAAAGAACATAATAGGAGAACCCCTCACGAGAATAGTCTGTTTAAGAAAACAATACTAGAAATACCGGCCAACTAAATCCATAGCATAAAAACCATCTACGAGATCTGCACAAAAAATTCCATGAAACCCACAAATATCGTTGGATCCAACCAAAAATTTTCAAGAACAACCGCTCTCAGGTACAAGAAAAAGGAGATATCAACATTCTATAGCACACATGAGAGGGAGAAGGGTAAGATCCTAAAAAATAAGCTTTGGGATCAAACACACCACCATTGCTAGAACTGGAGAAAGAGATCTTTGTAGACCATCGAAGCTAGGAAACCCACCATAGACATGGAGCCAAAAGTCGAAATCCACTACAGCATAACAACCCACGTTCACCCTAATTGGTTTGGGTTTGTATTTGGCCCTAATAATTTATTTTTTTGATTGGTTGGAAGGAATGAGTTTTGAAAGGATCCCCGAACCTTTTACAAAAATATCATAACAAACGAGACTATCCTTGAAGACTGTCTCCAGGAGATAAAAAAAGAACAAGTAAAGCAGGGAGAAAACCTCCACAGGACCAACAACACAAATAAAATAACATTAGTTTGATTTTAATAAATTATAATCAATAACATCACTTTGATTTTAAAAAACTAAAACTTTCAATTAATGTATAATAAATTCAAATCTATTTCATTTTATTATGAAGAAGAGATAAATATTAAACATAGTAGTTGTTTCATAAGCTAATCAAATATTGTTATTGAAAACCTAATACATATGAAATTTATTGAGAGATTTAATTTTGTTGCTAGTACACTTAAAATATTTAAAATACTTTCATTGTATTCTCTAGGAAATGAAGGGTAAATAACCAACTACCTACAACTAAAGGCTTCTTATATCTTAAAATAAGTGGTGTTTTAGCTTGTAAGTCTCTTTGAAAAGTGTACATATTAGATTGATGTAGTTTATTGGGTTAAGCACATATATTCATTGAATTTATGTCTTAACATGTATGTTTGTTACATGTATAAGGCCATGAAAACTAGCTATAAGGATGGATATTAAGTATAAATATTTTTTTAACATGATCATATCACCCTTTAATAAGACATTGGCTCATCCAATTACCATAGGGTGATAAACAACCATAAAACAAACAAGGTTATAATATCATACAATGGATATGGAAAAGGATCAAGTAATAAAGTTTTTATGGGGTTAGAATGCTCCTATACAAAAATATCATTAGTACTTTGCATAATTTTAGTTCATTTTCCTTTTTAACATAAAATTAATTAATGCTATCATTTTGTGTAATTTTGTATCTTGCATCACATAAAAAATAAGTAGTACATCATCTTTATCTAATCAACATAAACAATAAGTGTAGTGACTTCTCAGTATTGATTTGCACTTAAGGCAGAGTTGCAACCATAGGCAATCTAAACTTTATAAACCTATGAGTGAAGAAAACAACCTATTTCCTCAAGGTGCACTAAGATGAGTTCTGCTATTCAAAATTTATGTAAAGTTTATTAAGTAAAGATAAGAAAAGCCTCGATAGATGAATCAATGAGAAGATAGAGTGGAAGGAGTCTTTCCTTTTGATGTAACCTCAATATTGGAATTTTTGGAATTCCCAACTAAGCATCAGCAATAATAGTTCTAACAAATCTATAGGAAGAACTTGAGTTTTGAAAGAACCAAAGGTCTTTCTCAAGTCAAAGTGCATGGAACTAGGGTAGATGCAGGTGAACACAATAAATATATTCTCACTTGGGAAGAGAAAGACCACCTACTGGATGACATCTTAATGAATTGAATTAGACATACATTTAAGATAAGTATGGTGTTGGCAGTCTCACATATACCAACTATTATGACCAAAGATACCTCATTTAAGATTTAGTATCCTTAGAAGGGTAACTGAGATTGTCAAAACCAACTACAGACAATTTTGGAGAAATTTGTCTTGTTGTCATATATAAATATCAATAGTCTAGACTATAAAAATCATCAACAAGTTTACATTTATTTATTTCTATAAGCTTTTCTTTCATTTTTTTATGTAGAGCAGTATGTTCTTGAGTGACTTATGAGCAAATAAAACCCTTTATTGCACAATATTTGTTTAAAATTATATATATATATATATATATATATATATATATATATATATATATATATATATATATATATATATATATATATATATATATATATATATATATATATATATATGGAAGCCTGTATCACCATACATAATTCTCCATTGATTCATTTCTCTTTGTGTGTATTTTTTATGTGTTTTTGGGGTTTTGCTTATATATGTGTGTTAGAGGCCTACATCAAATTTTGGACTAGACATCTGGTTATCTATTGATCTATTGATCTATGTGCATATATCTCATTTGTTCTTAACTATGTCGAAGAGAGTAAGTGTTCACTATTGGTATGTAGCATTTAGGCCTATTATGTAGGAAGATATTAGAAAATATTTTGGTGCATCACCAAATTTTTATTTTGTTGAGATATTTTATTTTTCTCTCATATATTTTCTCCCACTTGTGTTTAAGTGTGCCTAAATATCACATCATAACGAGGAATTATTCTTATAAAAAACCCTTGAAGGTATCTGATTGAGCCAAACCCCATGCTCTTAATTGTGGCTCTTTTATATAACCTTATGAGATATGATTGTTCCAAATAGGATAGTCATATATGACAACAAGGAGATTAACATAAGAGTTTATGTTCACCTAAAAATCACATCATAGCAAGGATCCAACCTTGTAAAAAACCCCCAAAATCCTTCAATAGATTTGTACCCTATACTTTTAGCTATGGCCCAACTATATCATTCCTCATGAGGTATGAATGTACCAACCAAGATAATTAGATATGATAATAGTTTAATGGCATGCTTAGTGGGACCCTAGTGATAAATTATTGGACCTATAATTGCAACAATAATTTAGGCTAGATTTGATGAGAGTCTATGTCTACCCCTACTTATTGCAACATATCTTTACTCACCCGACAACTTTTATTTAAAACAAAAAATAGAGAAAGTTGATCTTTGAAGACACTAGATTTAGGACATGGTGAAAGCCTTGATCTATATACTTTTAGAGCACAATACATATTCACTTGGTGACTGTGTTTCAACCAAAGAAACCCAGAGGTATGTAAACAAATCCATTGTCAAATTTTTTATTGATATATCTATTGTATGAAATTGAAATACATGGTCATTGCCTTAACCAAAACATCAATAAAATGATATAATCCAAGTCCACTATAATCCGAAGACCACCTACTATATGGAGAAAACTTCTAGATTCAACACTTTCCATATTACTAGAATATATCAATGAAGGCTCAATCACTCTACTAGAGCACTTAAAGGAGCTAGTATTTGTATGCTAGATACTTAATATTACATAGTAATATGTGGCTTTTAGATTATTAGTGACATAACTTAGGTTAAAGTACTCAAAAAATAAAAATATCCTCCTATTTATTCAATCATAGAATGGGATCATATGGCTTCTTTTCTCATGGATGATTTCATAACAAAGGTTGAGAAAAAATAAATTTAAATTGAAAAAGGTTGATCTAAGAAAAATAAATACCTCCCACCTCTTTATGTAGACCAAAAAATCTAGTCCAACATTCAACCTATTCCTCCCAATCTAAAAATAGCCATCAACTCATGAATAAGTAGGAATCACCAAAACAATCATCTAAAAGAAAACTTATGATCTAATCTCAATTAGTTTGGGAAACTAAAAAAATTAGACCCAATGCAACAAAATTGAGCATGTCAAAGAAATTTCAATTAGAAGTCTTTCCCTCCCCACCCTAATTAATAAATGAGAGTACATTACTAAGGGAGTGGAAACCCATAGGGAAAGATACCTTGAGTCCCATACACTATAAAAATTAAGGTTGGGGTAAAACATTCCATCTCATTCATATTAGAAAGAAGGGATCCAAGTTGAGAGATCAAAATAAAAAATACTCACAACTCTAATGGATATAAGTACTAACAACCAATCATAATATGGGAATTAGACTGAAATATGTAAAATGTTAGAGAAATAGGCCAATCAAAAGCCATGTCTCAAAAAATCATCAATCAAAGTTGAGAGGGGTGGCACACAAATCAAGGTAAACCAATCATAAAAATCAATGGCTTAAATTCAAATTTCTAGCTAGCTAGAAAGAAAGACGATGAGGCTATCTCACTAGAAGAACCCTTAGGATTCAAAATTTGGTGATCACTCACAAGGTCCCGTATTAAATGACATATCTAAGACAGAGCCACTCTATCCATAAACAAAAGTTGACATATAAGATTATGGGAATAAATTAACATCAAATAATATTAATATATACAAAGGCACTATCCAAAATACGTGGGAATCCTTTGAAAATGAGTATGCACAGGGTAATAAATACATGACATGTAGGGAAAGTGAAAGAGGAAGTGAGAAAAAATAAGGTTATAACAATTTGAAACCTAAAATGCACAAGCATTATACTCTTCCACAATAAAGGCCTTCAAAAATACTCTATAATTGGTACCCGTTATCAAGTCGAAAGGTAAAACCACTTATGGGCCTAGTATGATAAAGCCAAAAGTGAAGAACACAAGCTTATACTAAGAGGCGGGTGAACAGTATAATATCATGTTTTACTTTTCTTTCCTAATCAATATTATGCAATGTATAGATAGCAATATCAACAGTAGTAATAAAAGCAATACACAAATCACCATACACAATAGAGACACCAATTTAACATGGTTCACCCAATGTGGGCTACTCCACGGAGAAAATATTTCACTAAAATTTTCACAATCAATCTCTTGGGAATCCTTTCCCTATTACAATGTTTATGGAGCTATTTATAAAGGAGACACCAATCCCCTAATCAATTTCGTGGATCTCTATCCATAGGATAACTCTTTCTCCTTAGCTTTGACTGGTGATCTTATATAAGAACTGCTACCCCCATTGCTCTGGCTAATGGATCTCTATCCACTGAAGACACCTATCCTCACTACCTTGGCTAATGGATATCTATCCAGTGGAGACTGTCATCCTCTATACTCTATCACCTTCAAAGCTCTATCTCAAATATACGCTAAACACAATCCTTCGATCTAGCACAAATCTGCTCAATGTTTATCTCTAGTCTGGCACAAACCTGTCCTCAAATATGCACCAAATTCTATCTTCAAATATGTACTAAACATAGTCCTTTGGTCTAGCACAAATCTATCACTAAGGTCTTTCTCAAGTCAAAGTGCATGGAACTAGGGTAGATGCAGGTGAACACAATAAATATATTCTCACTTGGGAAGAGAAAGACCACCTATTCGATGACATCTTAATGAATTGAATTAGACATACATTTAAGATAAGTATGGTGTTAGCAGTCTCGCATATACCAACTATTATGACCAAAGATACCTCATTTAAGATTTAGTATCCTTAGAAGGGGTAGCTGAGATTGTAAAAACCAACTACAAACAATTTGGGAGAAATTTTTCTTGTTGTGATCTATAAATAACAATAGTCTAGACTATAAAAAACATCAACAAGTTTACATTTATTTATTTCTATAAGCTTTTCTTTCATTTTTTTATGTAGAGCAGTATGTTCTTGAGTGAATTATGAGGAAATCAAATCCTTTATTGCACAATATTTGTTTAAAATTATATATATATATATATATATATATATATATATATATATATATATATATATATATATATATATATATGGAAGCCTATATCAATTTTTGAACTAGCCATACATGATTCTCCATTAATTCATTTCTCCGTGTGTGTATTTTGTATGTTTTTTTGGGGTTTTGCTTATATATGTGTGTTAGAGGCCTACATCAAATTTTGGACTAGACATCTGGTTCTCTATTGATCTGTTTCTTTATGTGCATATATCTCATTTGTGCTTAAGTATGTCGAAGAGAGTAAGTGTTCACTATTGGTATGTAGAATTTAGGCCTATTATGTAGGAAGATATTAGAAAATATTTTGGTGCATCACAAAATTTTTATTTTGTTGAGATATTTTATTTTTCTCTCATATATTTTCTCCCACTTTTATTTAAGTGTGCCTAAATATCACATCATAACGAGGAATTATTCTTATAAAAAACCCTTGAAGGTATCTGATTGAGCCAAACCCCATGCTTTTAATTGTGGCTCTTTTGTATCACCTTATGAGATATGATTGTTCCAAATAGGATAGTCATATATGACAACAAGGAGATTAACATAAGAGTTTATGTTCACCTAAAAATCACATCATAGCAAGGATCCAACCTTGTAAAAAACCCCCAAAATCCTTCAATAGATTTGTACCCTATACTTTTAGCTATGGCCCAACTATATCATTCCTCATGAGGTATGAATGTACCAACCAAGATAATTAGAGATGATAATAGTTTAATGGCATGCTCAGTGGGACCCTAGTGATAAATTATTGGACCTATAATTGCAACAATTATTTAGGCTAGATTTGATGAGAGTCTGTCTACCCCTACTTATTGCAACATATCTTTACTCACCCGATAACTTTTATGTAAAATAAAAAATAGAGAAAGTTGATCTTTGAAGACACTAGATTTAGGACATGGTGAAAGCCTTGATCTATATACTTTTAGAGCACAATACATATTCACTTGGTGACTGTGTTTCAACCAAAGAAACCCAAAGGTATGTAAACAAATCCATTGTCAAATTTTTTATTGATATATCTATTGTATGAAATTGAAATACATGGTCATTGCCTTAACAAAAACATCCATAAAATGAGATAATCCAAGTCCACTATAATCCGAAGACCACCTACTGTATGGAGAAAACTTCTAGATTCAACACTCTAAATATTACTAGAATATATCAGTGAAGGCTCAATCACTCTACTAGAGCACTTAAAGGAGCTAGTATTTGTATGCTAGATACTTAATATTACATAGTAATATGTGGATTTTAGATTATTAGTGACATAACTTAGGTTAAGGTACTCAAAAAATAAAAATATCCTCCTATTTATTCAATCATAGAATGGGATCATATGGCTTCTTTTCTCATGGATGATTTCATAACAAAGGTTGGGAAAAAAGAAATTTAAATTGAAAAAGGTTGTTCTAAGAAAAATAAATACCTCCCACATCTTTATGTAGACCAAAAAATCTAGTCCAACATTCAACCTATTCCTCCCAATCTAAAAATAGCCATCAACTCATGAATAAGTAGGAATCACCAAAATAATCATCTAAAGGAAAAGTTATGATCTAATCTCAATTAGTTTGGGAAACTAAAAAAATTAGACCCAATGCAACAAAATGAGCATGTCAAAGAAATTTCAATTAGAAGTCTTTCCCTCCCCACCCTAATTAATAAATGAGAGTACATTACTAAGGGAATGGAAACCCATAGGGAAAGATACCTTGAGTCCCATACACTATAAAAATTAAGGTTGGGGTAAAACATTCCATCTCATTCATATTAGCAAGAAGGGATCCAAGTTGAGAGATCAAAATAAAAAATCCTCACACCTCTAATGCATATAAGTACTAACAACCAATCATAATATGGGAATCAGACTGAAATATGTAAAAGGTTAGAGAAACAGGCTAATAAAAATCCATGTCTCAAAAAATCATCAATCAAATTTGAAAGGGGTGGCACACAAATCAAGGTAAACCAATCATAAAAATCAATGGCTTAAATTCAAATTTCTAGCTAGCTAGAAAGAAAGACGATGAGGCTATCTCACTAGAATAACCCTTAGGATTCAAAATTTGGTGATCACTCACAAGGGCCCGTATTAAATGACATATCTAAGACAGAGCCACTCTATCCATAAACAAAAGTTGACATATAAGATTATGGGAATAAATTAACATCAAATAATATGAATATATACAAAGGCACTATCCAAAATATGTGGGAATTCTTTGAAAATGAGTATGCATAGGGTAATAAATACATGACATGTAGGGAAAGTGAAAGAGGAAGTGAGAAAAAAAGAAGGTTATAACAATTTGAAACCTAAAATGCACAAGCATTATACTCTTCCACAATAAAGGCCTTAGAAAATACTCTATAATTGGTACCCGTTATCAAATCGAAAGGTAAAACCACTTCTAGGCCTAATATGATAAAGCCAAAAGTGAAGAACACAAGATTATACTAAGATGGGGGTGAACAGTATAATATCACTTTTTACTTTTCTTTCCCAATCAATATTATGCAATGTATAGATAGCAATATCAATAGTAGTAATAAAAGCAATGCACAAATCACCATACACAATAGAGACACCAATTTAACATGGTTCACCCAATGTGGACTACTCCACGGAGAAAATATTTCACTAAATTTTTCTCAATCAATATCTTGGGAATCCTTTCCCTATTACAATGTTTATGGACCTATTTATAAAGGAGACACCAATTCCCTAATCAATTTCATGGATCTCTATCCATAGGATAACTCTTTCTCCTTAGCTTTGACTAGTGATCTTATATAAGAACTGTTGCCCCCATTGCTCTGGCTAATGGATCTTTATCCACTGAAGACATCTATCCTCACTACCTTGGCTAATGGATATCTATACAGTAGAGACTGTCATACTCTATACTCTATCACCTTCAAATTTCTATCTCAAATCTATGCTAAACACAATCCTTCGATCTAGCACAAATCTGCTCAATGTTTATCTCTAGTCTGGCACAAACCTATCCTCAAATATGCACCAAATTCTATCTTCAAATATGTACTAAACATAGTCCTTTGGTCTAGCAAAAATATATCCTCAATATTTGTCCTCTAATCTACACTAAACATAGTCCTTCGGTCTAGCACAAATATGTCCTCAATCTTTGTCCTCTGATCTACACTAAAAATAGTCCTTCGGTCTAGCACAAATCTATCCTCAATATCTGTCCACAAGCCTTAACACAAAGCATAATCCATCACTAATCAACACTGCTAGATCTACCCCAAACCTTAACTCAAGATTTGAATAAATCAATCAATCAATTCTGCTCACAAGTCTTCTCAAGGACTTGTCTCAAATATGCATTGTAATCTTCCACAAAATCTCACACTAATCTGTCCACAAGTTCTCTCTATAAATTGTCCAAATCTTCTCAACAAGTCCTCACTAGAACTTGTCCAAATATGATCTCAATATCTTTCCTCAAAATATATTGTAAGCTTCCTCAAAAGCTCACACAAATCTGTCCAAAATTCTTCTCTAATACTTACTTCAAATCTACTCAACAATTCCACAAGTCCAATATCATAAAAACATAAAGAGAATTGTTAGAGACTCAATATGATTCACATTCATCATAATTCTTAATCACTTTCAATCACTCTTTTTACCACATAAACATATAGAGAATTGTTAGAGACTCAATATGCTTCACATTCACCACAAATGCTCAATTACTTTCAATCACTCTTTTTACCACAAAAACATTTAGAGAATTGTTAGAGACTCAATATGTTTCACACTCACAAACACTCAACCTATTTCTCAAATAAATTCAGAATATCGAATACATTATTTCATAGAACTTGAACTATCACTTCAAAACATCCATTTGACTCGGCTCAACCAACTCTACTCAACCAATCACTCAATGAATTAACCTTTGATTACAAATCCTAGTCCAAGAATATGAACACTGACTCAAATATTTCCAACAATGCTTATTAATCAATCTCACATAACAATGATACTCATTATCTTTGCAAACACTAGTTCAAGTTCCTCACTCAACTAAGTGCTTCAACAACAATGCTAATCTCACATAACAATGATACTCATGATCTTTGCAAATCCTAGTTCAAGTTCACTTCAAAAGTATTTCTCATGATCAAGCCTTAAACGTGGTATTAAAAATTGTTAGACGACAACACAAATTCTAATGAATGGTGACACAAATTCTTTTTATTAGTGAGGGTAAATGTATACAAAATAAAATAATTTTAATTATATTTATGAGATAAAAATAGTTTATATATAAAAAATTATGAGACTATAAATATTAATAACTTAAAAGAATTAATAGTCAATTTTTTTATAGATAGTTATTAAGGTGAAAGGAATTCTAATCATGGAATATGTCACTAGACTTGCATCATCACATTAACTCATTAGTCATAGTTAGATGGAATGTTTTTTTTTTTTATGAAAATTTTGTGTGTTTTTCTTTACAAAGTTTAGTTGTGTTTGTTGTTTTTGTAGGCTTTGCATTCTATGAAAAATATGCTTTTAGATATCCACTTTTAGTATTGTGTAAAAGGTACATATTTGTTGTAATCATGTCTTCTGAGATGTTGTTCATCTCATAATTTTAAAGGTAATTTGGTGTGAATTAGATCTTAAATTTACTATATGTTTTTTTTTCTTTCATTTGATATTTTTATTTATATACTTTTTTTTTACTATGTTTATAATTTAAGTTGTACTCATTGATATATATGATATTCAGGGTTTAGATATTTCAATATAAGTTATATGTAGAAGTAAAAATATTTGAATTTTTCAAAAATAATCATTTTTTGGATATATATATATATATATATATATATATATATATATATATATATATATATATATATATACACACACACACGATTGATAATAGAAGGCACCCCTAAACCTTAGATCTAGCAATAAGATATCAAGAAATATTGAGTTGTATTCTATGAATAAAACCCGAAAATCCAATGAAACAAACTTCTAGCAAATAAGTCAGAGATTTTTATCAAGCAAATACAAGAGATTGTCCCATGGTCAAACCACGATGTGCTCTAAATCTAAATAAATGAATAAAAATAGTAGAATAATAAAAATGCTATCGTTAAAAATAAATTTACAAAAAAATTTTTCCAAACCGAAGCATTTTCTGCTTAACAAGAAAGGAGAACATAGGAATCCTGTCATCACAATCAACAAATCTATCCAACAAAGCACATAATAGGAGAACCCCTCATGAGAATAGTCGGTTTAAGAAAACAATACTAGAAATACCGGCCAAAAAAATCCATAGCATAAAAACCATCTACAATATCTGCACAAAAAATTCCATGAAACCCACAAATATCGTTGGATCCAACCAAAAATTTTCAATAACAACCGCTCTCAGGTACAAGAAAAAGGAGATATCAACATTCTATAGCACACCTGAGACGAAGAAGGGTAAGATCCTAAAAAATAAGCCTTGGGATCAAACACACCACCACTGCTAGAACTGGAGAAAGAGATCTTTGTAGACCATTGAAGCTAGGAAACCCACCATAGACATGGACCCAAAAGTTGAAAGCCACTGCAGCATAACAACCCACGTTCACCATAATTTGTTTGGGTTGGTATTTTGCCCTAATAAATATATTTTTTTGATTGGTTGGAAGGAATGGGTTTTGAAAGGATCCCCAAACCTTTTACAAAAATATCATAACAAACGAGACTATCCTTGAAGACTGTCTCCAGGAGATAAACAAAGAACAACTAAAGCAGGGAGAAAACCTCCACAAGACCAACAACACAAATAAAATAACATTAGTTTTATTTTAATAAATTATAATCAATAACATCACTTTGATTTTAAAAAACTAAAAATTTCAATTAATGTATAATAAATTCAAATCTATTTCATTTTATTATGAAGAAGAGGTAAATATTAAACATAGTAGTTGTTTCATAAGCTAAGAAAATATTGTTATTGAAAACCTAATACATATGAACTTTATTGAGAGATTTAATTTTGTTGCTAGTACACTTAAAATATTTAAAATACTCTCATTGTATTCTCTAGGAAATTAAGGGTAAATAACCAACTACCTACAACTAAAGGCACATCATTGTATTCTCTAGGAAATGAAGGGTAAAATATTTAATTTTTTTGCTAGTACACTTAAAATATTTAAAATACTTTCATTGTATTCAAATCATACATGTAAAATAATCATTTTGATACACCTTATAATATACAACTTAAAATAATATCCAACACCACAAAACCTCAAACAATCTTCCTAAAACACCTTACTACCCTATTCAAACACTAAAGCAAATAACACCCAAAAATCTATTTTGCATCAACCTTATAACTCCTCTTACAACCTTACAAACCAAATAAAATATGCAAAAAATAATTTTTAATACCTCAACTAATTCCTCCAAAAATTTTGGTGCTCAACTAATGCATACCTTCATTTTTCTCCCCAAAAGGGTTTCGGCATGATTTGAACTGCTGTCTCCCCAAGCACCAAGTGCCTTAGCACTTTGGAGCCCACCACACAGGCTATAGGTGCCCACATGAAGGGAGGAAGGTTTTCTTCCTATTAACCCTTCATGTGCCATTGACTTCACATGAAAACCACAAAGCAATCCTCTTTGATGTAGCACGATTCACACAAGCTCACATTAATCAATTTAATTCAAAGGCATAAGGTAAGTTTGGCTAAGGTGGGGTAGTCCCTCTTTTATACACGTTTGGTTGATTTTGCTCCCACATCGGTGCTAAGAATTCGAATTCGAAATTCAAATTTTAATTTAATAACTTACTTTAGGGTTATTTAAAATTAATATAAATTAACTTATAATTTATATTAATATTAATTTATAATTAAAAAACATAACTTATAAGTTAAGTATTTTAATTAATAAATTAATTATAATAAAATTATATCAATTATTTTATAATTAATTTAAACTTCCCTGTATAATATTATAGAAAATTATTATAATATTATTCATCTGGGCTTCTTCTTTGCACTTTGGACCACATCTCACTACTTGGAACCAGTTTGTTGATTACTAAAAATGGACTATCCTTTTGCACTTATTGGAGAACTTGAAACTGATGTTGCCCACTAAAATTATCGCTGACTAGTTCTTAAGGCTTGACATCAATGACCAATCACTCTTGACATCAATGAAAACTCATCTACTCAAAATGTCCAACAATCTCCCCCTTTTCATTTATGGCAACCCAAATTCTTTTACCAAAACTTGACCTTTTTCCTATTCTACTCCCCTTGGGAAATTGCTTCCCCTGACTCAATATTCTCTTCTTAAACCAAATCTCTCCCCCTTAATCAAATATATCCCTCTTTCACATCAATGACAAAGGGTCACCTTTGGGGCTCGAGGCTAAGAATGAGTTTCTTATCTTAGCCCCTCCCCCACCGCCTCTTGAGGTGGTTAATTCTGGGGTGGGAGTATTTATACTCCCAACAACCATTGGTCTTTACCTTTGTCCTATTTCATTCTCATTTAATCCTTATGATTCCTTTTACTATTCCTATTCATGTCCATATTCCTGTTCCTTTCCATATTCCTATTCCTGTTCCTATTTGTGTCCATATTCTTGTTCTTGTTCCTGTTCATGTCCATATTCCTATTCCTACTTCTGTTCATACTTGATTTTAGAATGTATGCTCTACACCACTTTGCTATACATCCATCATTATTGCACTTGTAACACTTAATATTATTATTCCTTTGAGGTGCAAATGTCTTGGGATTTCTCCTAGTGAAGACATCTTTGTTCCTATCATGTACCTTACAATTCATTGCCTTGTGACCAAACTGATTACATGAGTAGAAATACCCAAGAAAAAGCTGCCTAATTATGAAGTTCCCATACTCCTATATTTCATGTGTCCTGCATTGTGAAGCCATGTGCCCAAATATAGGATATGATAAACATCATCCTATAAAATTTCCTTACCTTGATCTCATTGGTCCCTTAGTCTCTCTTACCCTGTGTTGGTTCTTGTTCCATCTATTTCTTCTTTATGAATTGTTCCTTTCCTTGTTGAAATTTCTATTGTCCAACTCATCCTCAGAAGTCTCACTTTCTCTTACACTATCTTCTTCTGAAGTTTCTTCTTCTTCAAAACTTGAGGTTGACTCTTTTTCTTGTTTCTTTTGAGTCTGTTCAAAACCAATACCTATTTTGTTTGTTGACCTTTTGTATCTTGATCATATTATCTATAATATTTGAGCTCTTTCCAAAATTTTATTGCCTGTACTTGGACTTTTCTAATTCTTTTCTTAGTAGAGCTACTTCTTATTCTAACCTTTCACATTCTAAGAATTTTGCTTCTAGCTTATCCTTGAACTTCTTTGTCTTAGTCATTTATTTGCTTAGATATTATATAAGCTTTCCTCTCTATTCATAATATTCTTTAAAATGAATCTCAAGTTGGGAGTTTTACTTTATTACCTTCTTTAAGGTCTAAGAGCATAAATAAGCTCTCCCTCAATATCAACTCCTATTTTTTCTGATTCTTTCTCTATTTGTTTACCTTTGATAACATCTTCATTCTTTTATGACTTGTCTTCTATAGGATCACCTTCTTCTTCTTCTAGTGCCATTAGAATATTCTCTTTTGGTCCTTCAAGTGCATCCTCATATTCATCATAACTAAAACTAAAACCATTTCTTGTACAACTATCTTCAAGATTTCCAAAATTACAACATCTGAAACACTTGAAAATTATTGGTGACCTTTTTTGAACTTTGTTTTCTTCAATAATAAATAGGATTTCATCTTTATCATTAATTGAATAACTAGCATCACTATCACTTGATTACTTACTTGACTTTTCTACATAGTAGCTCCTCTTTTGTATTTGAAAGAACTTATTTCCTTGTTTGCCTTGTTCATCCTTGCCCTTCTTTTAGGGTACTTGTAAATTTATAATTCCCTATTCCTGTGATCCTGTTTTTCTTCATCATTGTTATTTTTAGCTTCTTGAAAATCAGTTGCATAGTGACCATACTTTCCACAATTGAAACATCTAACAAATTTTGCATCTTTAAATCTTCTTGAATCCTTATTCCTTCTACCATAATTAGTTTCTTCATCACTAAATGACTCATCACTTGAATCTAACTTTTTGCCCTTTGTTTTCTTAGTAGCTTTGAATGTTGCTTCCTTATGGGGATTATGTTCCTCTTTTGTTATTAACTCAAAAGCTGTAAGAATACCAAGTAACATATCTCTTGTCAAAGAATCATCATATTTTGATTCTTCTTTAGCATAAATATTTTCACTAAATATTTTTGGAAGAGATTTTAAGACTTTATCACAAAAATTTAAGACTTTATCACAACCTCATCTACCCAAAGTAGATAAGTACTAATGTTTTCCTCATCTTTCATTCTTAATTCTTCAAATTTTCCTTT
The DNA here is from genome assembly GCA_028583015.1 of Wollemia nobilis. NCBI lineage: Eukaryota > Viridiplantae > Streptophyta > Pinopsida > Araucariales > Araucariaceae > Wollemia > Wollemia nobilis. Next base: position 6,155,566 of record JAQPPZ010001050.1, on the reverse strand, counting down.
GAGATTTTGTATCTTTTCCTTTTTGACATTTTTATCTCCTTCATATATGCTTTGCAACTTATCCCAAATTCCTTTTGCATATTTACAATGCATAAATTTTATGGATTTTTTTCTATGCAAACCTCTCAAAATTGCATTTATTTATTTTGAATTGTAATTATGTAGAAGCTTACCTTACTTATCTGTAGGTGGAACAACTGGTGGTATGTATCCATTTTCAAGTGCTTCCCAAATTTCATTTCCAAGTGTCATAAGGTGAATCTTCATTCTTATACTCCAAAATATATGATCACTTCCATAAAATATTGGTGTTGAATTATCTGAAGACACATTCTTATAATCCATTGTGTTCTTGAAATATTTCTCTTCAAATTGTTAAACTCTTCCAAAGGAGTCCTCTCTGATACCAATTTAAGAACACAAGCTTATAATGAGAGGAGGGAATGAATAATATAATACCACTTTTTACTTTTATTTCCCAATCAATATTATGCAATGTATATATAGCAATATCAACAATCGTAATCATAGCAATGCACAAATTACCATACACAATAGAGACACCAATTTAAAATGGTTCACCCAATGTGGGCTACTCCACGGAGAAAATATTTCACTAAAATTTTCTCAATCAATATCTTGAGAATCCTTTCCCTATTACAATATTTATGGATCTATATCCAAAGGAGACACCAATCCCCTAATCAATTTCATGGATCTCTATCCAAAGTAGGACTCTTTATCCTTAGCTCTGACTAGTGATCTTATATAATAACTATTGCCCCCACTGCTTTGGCTAATTGATCTCTATCCATTGAAGACACCTATCCTCACTGCCCTAGCTAATGTATCTCTACCCACTAGAGAGTGTCATCATCTATACTCTATCACCTTCAAAGCTCTATCTTAAATTTGCACTAAACATATCCCTTCTATCTAGAACAAATTTGCTCAATCTGTGTATCTAGTTTGGCATAAACTTGTACTCAAATCTCCACCAAAATTTATCCTTAAATATGTACTAAACATAGTCCTTCAGTCTAGCACAAATGTGTCCTCAATATCTATCCTATGATCTACACTAAACACAGTCCTTTGTTCTAGCTTAAATTTATCCTCTGATATGCACTAAACATAGTCCTTCGATCTAGCACAAATCAATCCTCAATATCTGTCCTCAAGCCTTAACACAAATCTTGATTCAATCACTAATCAACACTGCTATATCTGCACCAAATATTAACTCAAGGTTTGAAAAAATCATTCAATCAATTCTGCTCACAAGTCCTCTCAAATACTTATCTCAAATCTACCTTGTAAGCTTCCACAAAAGCTCACACTAATTTATCCACAATTTCTCTCTAGAAATTATCCAAATTTGCTCAAAAATTCCTCACTAGAACTTGTCCAAATTTGCTCTCAATATTTTTCCTCAAACTATATTGTAAGCTTCCTCAAAAGCTCACACAAATTTGTCCAAAAGTCTTCTCTAAGACTTGCCTCAAATCTACCCAACAAGTCCATACTAGAACTTGTCCTATATCATAGAAACATAAAGAGAATTTTTAGATATTCAATATGCTTCACGTTCATCATAATGCTCAATCACTTTTAATCACTCTTTTTACCACATAAAAATATAGAGAATTGTTAGAGACTCAATATGCTTGACATTCACCATAATGCTGAATTAATTTTAATCACTCTTTTTACCACGGAAACATATAGAGAATTTTTAGAGACTCAATATGTTTCACACTCACCAACACTCAACCTCTTTCTCAAATAAATTCAAAATATAGAATAATTTATTTCATAGAACTTGAACTATCACTTCAACACATCCACTTGACTAGGCTCAACTAGCTCTACTCAACCAATCACTCAATTAATTAACCTTTGCTTACAAACCCTTGTCCAATAATCTGAACACTCACTAAAATATTTCCAACAATGCTTAACAACAATGATACTCATGATCTTTGTAAACCCTAGTTCATGTTCACTCAACTTAATCACTTTAACAACAATGTTTATAAAACAAGGTTTTATCAATAACTCTTTATTCCAGAAAACCTTGAAGCATTAATTCAAAACACAATCATAAATGCTTACCAAAAAATCCTTTTCACTCCATATTTGCATTCACAACATTCAACAATCACTCACTAGAAAGATGTGCCCATACCTTTTGTTTGATGTAAAAGTACCCTTAGAAAACCTGTCTTAATCACAATTTTCTTCTTTCCAATTTCAATGGTTAAATGACAAAATATCACTTCAACAATTTCTCAAAATATTCCTTAGACACAAAAATAATCAAAGCTCAATTTTGCCTTATTGCTTCCTTTTTAAAATAACATCCATCAAATCATACATGAAAAATAATCATTTTGATACACCTTATAATCTCCAACTTAAAATAATATCCAACACCACAAAACCTCAAACAATCTTCCTAAATCACCTTACTACCCTTTTCAAACACTAAAGCAAATAACACCCATTTTTTTTTTTTTGCATCAACCTTATAACTCCCCTTACAACGTTACAAACCAAATAAAATATGCAAACAATTTTTTTAATACCTCAACTAATTCCTCCAAAACTTTTGGTGCTCAACTAATACATACCTTAATTTTTCTCCCCAAAAGGGTTTTGGCATGATTTGAACCGCCGTATCCCCAAGCGCCAAGCACCTTAGCGCTTTGGAGCCCATTGCATGGGCTATAGGCACCCATGTGAAGAGAGGAATGTTTCCTTCCTATTAACCCTTTGTGCACCGTTGACTTCACACAAAAATCACAAAGTAATCCACTTTTATGAAGCATGATTGTACAAGCTCTCATTAATCAATTTAATTTGAAGGCATTTTGTAAGTTTGGGTAAGGTGGGGTAGTCCTTCTTTTATGAACGTTTGGTTGATTTTTCTCCCACATTGACACTAAGAATTTGAATTCGAAATTAGAATTTTATTTCAATAACCCACCTTAGGGTTATTTAAAATTAATATAAATTGACTTATAATTAATATTAAAATTATTTAATAATTAATTTAAATAACTTATAAGTTAAGTAAATTAATTAATAACCTAGGTATTGTAGGTGAGTTGGAGAGGAGGGGGAAATCCTCCAAGAGAAGTCCTAGGTTCAAATCTCCACCCTACCAAAAAGCTGAATTGGGTATCCAAAATCCAATTGATAATGTTGGTGCGGGCAGGGTCAGGTGCGAACTCCCGCGTGACTTTGATGGTGTAGAACCCCATGTTCGTGGTATCTCAGACCAAGGCGATCCCGCAAGGGTTTTTTCGCTTAAAAAAAAAGTAAATTAATTAATAAAATAATTTATAATAAACATTATATTAATTAATTTATAATTAATTTAAACTTCCTTGTATAATATTATAAATAATTATTATAATATTATTCATTTGGGCTTCTTCTTTGCACTTTGGACCACATATGACTTCCTAGAACTGGGTCTTTGATTAACTGAAAATAAACTATCCTTTTGCACTTATTGGAGAACTTGAAACTAATGTTGCCCACTGAAACTACCACTGACTGGTGCTAAAGGATTGAAATCAATAACCACTCAGTCTTGACATCAATGAAAACTCATCTACTCAAAAATTTCCAACAAAAAAATTATCATGTTGTAGAAACACTAGAAGTATTGATACCCATGTACTCCTCCAACTTTAAAATTCTAAGTGACACAACTAAAATTTGCTCAGATCTAAAAACGTGTAAAGTGACCAAGAAATTAAGAGTGGATGCCTTTGAGCACTTTAAAACCAATAAGACCTCAAGTTTCAAAGTAAGAATATGGACCGATTTCTTGGCACAATATATTGTTTTTAAAGTACATTTTTGTAATGAACTAGTGAACACATGTGAAGAATTCTATGAGCTAGCTAGCTAAGAAATTAGCTCCCAATATGGAAAATTCAAGGTAAATATTGATGGTCCCACTATTAGAAGGATGCTACTATTACCAAAAGGTGAAGTGCATATTAATGAAGAAGAAGAAAGGAAAATTTTTGAGAAGCTTTTACAAGAAGATAAGATGACATTTTTAAGGTCAAAATACAAAAGCATAGGCCAAAATGACCTAGTTCTATAGGGTTTTATTTCCATCAATTTATTCAAATAAAGCTTGAGAGATGACTTAAGCATGATAGATTTCCTTTGGGGAAGGGAGCATGATAAAATTGTCAACATAGCCCAACTTGGCATATTGTACAGAATGAAGCAGATACTAGGAACCTTGAATTTTGCTAAACTAATAGTGGAACATATTAGAAAAGACCAAAGATATTTTTCATCAACTCAAATATTTAGGTATTCTTTATTCCTAACATATATAATTTTATTCTATAACCCATGTATATATTCGACTCAATTTCATCAACTCAAATATTTAGGTATTATTTGTTCCTAACATATATAATTTTATTCTAGAACCCATGTATGTTTCTTAAGTTAAGAATAAAATCAAAAATATTTGAAAGGGAATGACATGCTTGTCTATACTTGGGTAAGATATTTGGTTAATAATTCTTCCTATTATATTTTCATTGATTATTTCTCCATCCCAACAATTACTTCAATAAGAGGGCACCAAAATAAGCACATTTCATAAGATTGAAAAAACTTTCTAAAGGGTACAATTCTAGAGGATTTGTTCTTTACAAAATAAGGAACTATTATCAGGATGCATGGTTTTAGTTTTCTTTTTTATATCCTTCTTAAACATGTTTTTGACTGAGTATTTACTTCAGAATATTTAGAAAAATTGATACCCTTGACTTTAAACATGGTCATGGCAAAGCAAAATCATCATATTACCTTGCATAGAAAAAGGAGAACCTCACTTTTAGAAGGTAGGTTGAAAAGGTTGGACCTTGAAAAAATAAAATATAGATGGGAATGTGATATATACAAGAAATTTTTGCATATCTAAAAAGCATAATGGGACTAAAAATTAACTCATGATCAAAGGATCAAGATTGAAAAATTTAGAAGTCCCAAGGATGAGATGCTAACATGTCATCTAAGCAAGCTCACCAAACCTTCACTCACTCTTAAGGTATATGAATCCTTTTATGAAGTGAAGGGTAGATTTAAACCATGGAAGAAAGTGAATCATGATGATGTGGAAGAATTGAAGAAGATGTATTGGAAAATACCTAAAATAGAGGAATCATGGAATATGAGACAATTGAGTGAAAAAAAGAAAGCAAAGACTATCTCAATAGAGGAAGACATAATGTTTAGTGAGCTATACAATGAAGAAAATATAGATGTAAAAATATTGGAATCCATGCAATCCAATGAGGATAGAATAGTTCGTGAAGCACCCCAAAGGATGGGGCCAGCTAGAAAAAGGCTAGAAGAGATACAAGAATTATTTTTTGACCCCCAAGAAGAGAATTTGTTACTACAATCACCCATTTTTGTGACACTTAAAAGGTTGTTGCATCATTAATTCTTGCTTGTATTGAGGCTATAAATGCCAAAGCTCTCTTAGACCTTTGTATGCTTTTTAGAAAATCTTGCTTATTGAAATTGATTGTATGATCTCCCTAATTGGTGTAGGTGGGTAGGGTAGGCTTACTCATGTGGTATGTGGTTGGTGTAATCACCACATTGATTAAAATGATAGGTTGGGCTATGAAAGTAAAATTTGGTGGACAATAGTAGGTATTTTTTAATTTCCCTTTGCATTGCCTTCCCTAGCTCATGTATAGCCACCTCACATCCTTGCTAAGGTAAAATTTCTTTTTAACCAATGGTGGGATTGTTTTGACTGCATAAAAATGCTTACTTATTTTTATCATGAGTGGATACCATGTATTATTTTTTTACTACAAAAAGGCATTTTTTAATTTTGTGATTAGCTTTTGAAGGAAGAAACACAAGATATTAGATGAAATATCAATATCCCATGCGATTCAGTGTCCCTTGGTATTTTTATTTAGGTGGAAGAAGAGCACTAGAATTTGATTAGAGATCCAATAATCAATGTGGAATAGGTGATCATGACCTTCTAATTTAGGTGGGAAAGAGCATCAAACATTGATATAGTATCCATAAATTGGCATGAATTTGTTACTTATTAGCCTTTTTTCAAGTCCCAAAACTAGCAGATGTTGTGTATTTTATATCTGATGGTATGTATGACTTATGGATATGAAGTGCTCAAAAATGGCAGAATGCTCCCAGGTTTTGGGACTAGTGGCACAAGGGGTAAAAGGTCAACTTGTGGCTCCATAGTATAATAATAATACTCTATGGTAGTTACTTTATTTTTTATCCTAGAGAGCACTAGTTTCCTCTTGCCTAGATATCCTAGTGTGGTGGAGAGATGATAGTCATCAGGATAAGAGCTATGAAGCCAAGCAGATGCATGCAATACATAGGTCTATGATATTTCTTAATTATAGGGAATTTGGATCAACCCAATACCTCCATCTAGATCACACCCCCATCAATGGAAGAGTCATTTTAGTTATCACCACAAAGGATCCTTGAATATTACCTTAGGTGGGGCTCAACTCAGATATCACCAAAAAGGCTACTAAGGATAGTCTAATTTTTTGGTCACCATAGAAAATAATCAACATAGTTACACCACCAAAATTGTTTGGGCTTTCTTCATGTATTTATTAGATGATTTCTTCAACCAACCTCATTTTCAACCTTATGGTGCAAGTCATAATATGGCCGCATTTAGTAAATTTTCATTGTAGTAAGATCAATTAATTTTTCTATTTTTAGAACTTTAGAAGTATTTGTATAATAGTTTGCATTTATTTTTTGTTGATGTCATGCTATAATTATTGATTCTTCAATAGTCTTATTTACCATTTCTAATTCTTCTTCAGAATATTATTCATGATTTTATTTATCTGATGCACTATCTAGAATAGAAAATAGTGTCCTTAGAATGTTCAATGTCTACTTTGCATCCTTCATCAAATACTACATTTCTAGTTATAATTTCTTTTTCATTTTTTTTTGTGAATGGATCAAATATTTTACAACCTTTGGAAGCATCATTATATCCACAAAATATATGATAAAGTTTTTACAACTAATTTTATCCTCTTTTGTTATAAAGTATACATATATACTTTATATCCTAAAACCCTTATGTGTGCTACTAACAACTTACTTCCCGACCAATATTCTTCAAGAGTAATGTTGTTAAGAATTCTTATGTAAGATCTATTTTGAGTGTATACTACAATACTAACAACTTTTTCCCAATATTGTTGTTCAAGTTTTACTTCATTAAGCATACCGCAAGCCATTTACATAATGGAATGATTTCTTATTTTAGCAATACCATTATTTTTTGGTATATAATGTGTACTAAGTTTTATTTTTATTATATTTTATATAATTAATGTTTCAAATTATTTAGAAAAATATTCTCCAACTTATTTGAGTGAAGATTTCATATTGAACATCCAATTTCTATTCCTACAAGTTGTTTGATTTTTTTGAAGGATAAAAATGCTTTTGATATAAATTTAAAGAAGTATACCAACATATTACATGAATAATAATAAATAAATAGTTGAAAGTATTTGTGTCCACCAAGATTGACTGGAATTGTTCCACATAAGTCTATATGTACCACTTCTAATGGTTCCTTGGATCTATGTGAACTTAGTTTGAATTGTATTATATGTTGTTTTCCTACTAAGAATTCTAGAAAAATTATAGTATACCACATTACATTAGGTAACCCTATCACCATTTGATATCTATTCAACTAATTTAATAATAAAGCACTTATATGCCTAAACCTCTTATACCAAGGATCTCTTACATTTGATGTTTTCGTGGATAGAGAAATATTTGGTGATGATGAAATATCTAGAGCACATAGATCACTCATAAAATTTCTAGTAGCTATAAATTCCTTTTGTTTAGTAATGAAGCATTTATTTTTTCCATCAATAGTTTTAAATCTAACCATCGTGTTTTGATCTAATATTTGAGAAATTAATAGTAGTTTTGATCCATATTTTTATATGCTTGTCAACAGGTGGAACACACACATACACACACACACTGCAGATGTTCCATCTTGAAAAGGAAAGATATTTCCTCCAAGGTTTAGGTAGGTTGGGTCTCAATAACGTAGGTTTTACTCAAAGGGGGTTATTGGTGGCATCTCTGCCACATTATTTTTCCTTGTGATAAATTTTGCTATGAAGTAATATTTTCTTCCCTGAAACTCTTCTTTTTCAGAATGTATTCCTTGTTTTCTACGTTTTGTTATCAAAGTTTTTTTCTACGTTTTTCACCCATCATACATGGTCTTTTTCTTTTTTGTGGGTAAGAGTAGTTTTGTGCCATACTTCAGTGCAATTTGATTTTAGATCATTTTTGGAGCACAAGCTCATTTTGGGCTAGAAAATAATAAAACACAAGTGGGGCCTAAGCGTTTTTACCCTAGCTGGAGTGCAATCCCTTTTCGGGGCTAACATGCGTGAAAGTGCCTTCATTTTTTCTAAAAATTAGTGTCATTTCTATTTTAAAGTAAAAAAGGGTAATGTGGGGCTCAGTTCTTTTTTCCCAATTTACAAGTGCAATCCTATTTCAGAGTTGGTAAGGACGAAAGAACCTTTGAATTTTCCACAAGGTGTGACCCAATTTTGGACAGAAAGATAGGTGGGTCCTAGATCCTTTTCATCCCAGCTTGGCAGTGCAAGCCCATTTCGGGCCTAGCATGGATGAAAGTGCATTTTTGTTTTTTTCTAGCGCTAGTGTAATTCTAGTTTGAAAAATATTGTAGGTGGAACCCAAATTCCTTTTTGCTCCAACTTGGTAGTGTAAGCCAATTTTGGGCCTAGTAAGGGTCAAAGCGCTTTTGATTTTTATAATTCCAGTGCCACTCCCAAGGCAATTGAAATACCAAGTGTTTTTACCTCAATTTTGGAGCGCAAGCCCATTTCAGGTTAGAAAATGGTGAAACACTAGTGGGGCCCAAGTGCTTTCACCCCTACTTTAGAGCATAAGTTTTTTTCGAAGATTGTATGGGTGAAATGTAAGTGGCGTCTGCATCAACGAATATCCTATTTCTTAGTCAAACTCTCCTACTACAACAAGAATTCCCCAGAGGTGCTTCTCAATGATGAAATTGAGTTTTGAAGGTATACCCTCACCCATTTAAGTGCAGTCAGTCAGGGAAGCATCCAAATTTAATTCCCCCAGATCTCAGAATCTGATTTTCATTCAGATTGTTCTAGCAAGTGAGGAGATAACACTACAGGTGAATCATATCATCACATTGAAGCCATGCAACCACTTCTCAATGAGTCATCAAATTCAGTCCATGCCTCATTACTTTTTAATGAGTGCTAAAATCCAATATTTTCTACCACCACAATGTTTTTTGGTTGAGCATTTATGTTTTAGAGGTGGAATCCTCTATAAAAACTAGCAATTCCAATGTAATATTATGGACATTTTTCTAGAGAACTACTATACCTAAATTTTGCTATGAATACAAATAACCCTTGGCTCTAATTATGGATTTCTATTTATGTGTATATTTTTTACCCTTTATTTCTATTAAATTATCTTATTTTTTTGAGGCTATAATTCTAAGTCTGGATTTAGTTTCTAATAGAGTTATAATGCTAGAATAATTTTGGAGATTGCATGTGTAAAGATATCTAGTTTTAATTTATGTTATGTTCCTTGTGTGAAGGCTATTGGTTCATAGTACAATTAAATAATCGTGTTGTTTATTCATAACCCCTATTCATCTAGCTTGAGGACATATTCCCTATCACTTTCAATCATTTCTTAGTCTCTTTCATTTTTTCTTAATCTCAAATCCCCAAGTTAGAATAGTAAGGAAACCAACCCTCTATTGAGATTGGCACGAGAGGCATTTTTTCCTTTTAGCCTTTCAATGTTATCCTGGTCTAGGGCACATGGATGAAACATTCTATTCCTAAGGAAAATTATTGACCAATAGTTTTTGGCATGCCTAGTGGGACACAAATATTCCATATAAAAGCAATTTTAGGAGTTGATGTTCATGTTTTTATTGTCAAATAAGAACATCTAGCGAATTAGTTGAACCTAGAAGCCTCCAAATATTGAAGCTGATTAAAAATCCTCCCCCTCATGATCACAAGATTGAATTCTAGAAATCTATAAGATATAGTAAAGTTTTTTGAGCTTAACATCAACACTTTGGGAGAGCATCCTAGAATAGTCCCCTCGACTATCCTGTTAGTTGGGACATCCTTACATGTAGCTATTATAGTTTCATAAAATCCAAGACCTTCCAGCACCACAAATAGCTTGCCTCCTCAACCAAACACTCTAGTACAAATGGTGTAGGCTTCACCCAGGCAATTTCTAGCCTAGAATCATTTGGGACCTCTCAATCTATAGGCTCAAAACTAGGTCCCAACCACATCGTTAAAGGATCTGCCTACGTATGATGGTATGAAAAAGATATCCTATGAGGATATCCATGATGTCGCTACACTAAGAACCACACACCACATCACTAAATAATATATCATGGTAATAATACTAGTACTCTCACTCAAAGGTAAGCTTCTCTACTGGTATTGATCTTTACCGCCTAGTACCATCACTACATGGAACTAGTTAGAGGAATAATTGATAAGGGGTTTCAATGAATAGACTGAATCTTTCTTCTTGTTGCACTAGTTCATCACTATTTAAAGGCAGTCTCAAGAAGAGGTAGTGGATTTTAATGTCAGGTTTGCCCAAACCTAGCAAAGAGTTACTAACAACCTTTGGCCCACCCCAGAGCAGGTGACATTTTATTACTTAAGGGATTTCCATTCTAACATCAACATAAGCATCTAATATGCTAATGTTAACACATTTACAACCTTATATGACCAAGAACCTAAATATGAGGCCGACTTACTTGGTATTGGTAAGTTACCTTTGAAAATGACTATGCCAATTTTTTGGAACTTACCTCAAAATTTATATCCTAGTGCATTCTCTTAGTCATTGCCTACATTCCCAATGTACCCTACTTTGTTTTGGAATACCAAAAATTCTCATAATCATATGGTATCTACCCTACAGTTTCAACCATTCACTATTCCCCAACTTCTAGCTCCTATCCCATATTCCGTATTTCCTGCACCATTAGCATCATTGCTATTACTTGTACCTTTGATAGCTATGAACCCAGATCAGGCCAAATAAGTGTGGGATCTATGATCATCAGTGAGGACAATGGTGAATGAGATTACCATATTAAAAAGGAGGCAAGCTAATCAAATTTTCCAGCCAAGGAGATTCACTCCTCCTCCCTGATTACTAGGGAAAAAGTTGCTTCCACTAGTAGGGCTCCCGAGAGAAATATGGTGATGGAAAATGAAGAATAATGAGGAGAATTGCCAATAATGATCCACATGACGAGGAGACTTGCATGGACCATTTAAATAATGCACAAAACCTTGCATATAACGTTCCTTGTGGGCAAGTGAATATGATGAGGGAAGTATATCGTAACTTTATGATTCTCCCTATTGATCAGGATTCTATTCTTATAAGTATGGGTAAGAAACCCATAGAGGTTTATTCGGTTCAAATGGAACCATTAAGGGTACCTACTAGTTTCAAGATATTGAGTGAGAAGGTGCTACCGCTAGTAAAAGAGCCTACCCAAGTATCAAAGCTAGAGGAACCTATCCTGTTGAATGATATCTTGCCTCCAAGAGCCAGTGGGAGAGTCCCTCAACTACAATATTTGCCCTCTCAACCCCAAAATGAGAGGAGGGACTAGGCAAGAAAAAGGCTCAGGTATCCCTCCTTTACCAAGTTTCAAAAGGTATAAGCAACATAGTAGTATCGAACCAGGTACAAGACTATGAAGGATGGAGGTGAGTCTGGTACAAGAGCATACAGTATCATCAAAGAGCTAAAGAAAACTCTAGCTAAGGTAAACCTCTTCAATGTGCTTCAACTACCTTGCTAAGTCGATCAATTGCAGGAATCATTGAATTCTACTAAAGGTAAGGGAATGTTAACTCAGACTATCTTGACTCATACATTGACTACCTCAACCACCAAAAAGAATAGGACACCACCATTGTATATATCTCTCAAGATGGAGGGGTGGGTTGTGCATAATTTCATGATCAATTTTGGTGTTGCTACTACCATGATACCCAAGGCTATTTACGAGATTATGGGTATGGAATACACGAGTAGTCCTAGAGTGCTCCATTTGGATGAAAATCTGATCAAGATAGTAGAGGTGATCATGGATACCCTGATTATATTGCACAAGAGGTTGTGGTGGTTTATTTAGAGTCGTATTTCAGTATGTGCCTATCAAGGTAATTCACATCTAAACTAGGAGGCTATTTAGCTCTAGATTATTCACATCTAAAAATTCACTTCAAAGGAAGGATGATTAAATTTTTTAATGAAAATCCCTCTACCTTTCACATTGAAAGGATCCAGGATATGAATAAATAAGCGGACTCAAGTCAATATGATTGAGGAAGTAGAGGAAGGAGGAGGAGTAGAACTAATGGAAGAAGCTCTGGATGATCTCTTCATAGAAGATAAATTTTCCATGCATGATTTCAATGTCATGATCAAATTCAAGATAGGATGCTACTCGATCACAAAGCTTGAAAATGCTAAGGTACTGAGTGATGAATACCCCATTGTCGATCAACTATGGAAGATCTTCTTTGATGGTGTCTAATGTAAGAATGGCACAAGGGCAAGAGTTGTCCTTATCTCTCCTTTGTGAAAGCAAAAAACCTACTCCTACAGAATTGCATGTAGTTGTACTAATAACACTACTGAGTATGAAGCCCTATGCTTTGGGTTAAGAAAAGTAGATAAACCTAGAATTAAGCAGTTACAAATCTTCGAAGACTCAAAGTTGATATGCAACCAAGTCACTAATAAGTGTGTTGCAAAGAAAAATTACTTGAAGGTGTACCAAAATAAGGTATGGGACCTACTTGAGTCTTTCATAGTCTTGAATATCCAATCTATTTCATGAGAGTGGAATAAGCACACTGACATCTTGGAATTTATTGGAGTCAGGTTCTCCCCCACTAAAAACATTATGCAAAAATTGAAGACAGTGAGAGTGATTTACAGGCCTTCAATACCAAACAAGAATATTCACTGGCAAGTGTTCAACAATGATGAGGAAATTATCAATTTTTTTATTAATGAAGCTAGCACTATCGAATATATGACCCTCAATGAAGAATAGTATGAGGGGTTAATTTAGTTGAAGAATAACCATGTCCTGAAGGCTTAATCACACTTGAAATTTTATTTGATCAAGATGACAAGTCACTTTCTCATAAGATCAAAGTGAATGTGAGAGAGTATAAGGAACTAGAGCTAGAAACCAGAAAAGTAATCAAGGTAGGGACCAATTGTATGTCATTGGAGATCGAGAAATTAGGATCCTATGTAAATAATTCCTAGATATTTTTGCTTGGAGCTATTGAGACCTAAAGGGATACGATAAGAGCATCTTCCAACACATGATCAAGTTTTAGGAAGGGGTCAAATATTTTAGATAGAAACAAAGGCTGGTTAACCCAAAGGTAGAAGTGTTGATGAAGGTTGTGCTCTTGAAGATGCTAGAGGAAAATATTATCTATCCTATCAAGCACTATTCTTGGATTGTGAACTTGGTCTTGGTGCAAAAAAAATAATGGAGACATCCACTTGTGTGTTGAATTTCAAAATCTTAATCAATCATCTCTAAAGGACCACTACCCGCTACCCCAAATTGATCAAATTTTTCCCGTAGTGGCAAGAGCACAAAGGTTTTATTTTTTGGATGGATTCTTTGAATACAATCAAATCTGGATGAAGGATTAGGATCAGTACAAAATCACTTTCACCACCAAGTGGAGAACTTTTACCCACCAACACATTCTGTTTGGCCTCTCAAATGCTAGAGTGAATGTCCAAAGAGTGAAGGAATTAGCCTTTGGTGAGTTACTAAATCGTATCATTGTAATATATATATATATATATATATATATATATATATATATATATATATATATATATATATATATATATATATGACATGACTATTTTCTCCCACAAAAGGAAAGAACATGGTCTACATTTACATCAAGTATTTGAGAAGTGCCAAGAATTTGAAGTTTCCATAAATCTGAAAAAGTCCATTTTCATGGTGAAATAAGGTAAGCTCCTGGGCCATGTAATATCAGATAAGGGACTAGCTTTCAATTATGCTAGGGCTTAGGCCTCATAAAGATACCTCTACCAGTAAACAAGAAAGGCCTCCAATCCTTATTTAGGTAGATTAATGTTTTTGGGAAGTTCATCTTTGATTTCGCTCGGGTGGTAAAGTTAATGACCAAAATCCTAAAGAAGGATGTTGAGTTTCAGTGGACTAAGGAAAGGAAGTAGGAATTCAGATAAATCAAAGAGAGAATCACTCAAGCCCCTATTTTGATCAACCCCAATTACTTTAAAGACTTCATACTTTACATCGTCGATGAATCGAAGAGCTATGTAGTTGTCATTACTCAGAAGAACCAGGACAGGGATGAACGACTGATAGCATTTATGAGCTAGGTAATCCATCCACATGAGGAGAAGTAGAACTTCATTGAGAGATAAGTTCATGCAGTGATGTAGTCATTGAATAATTTTTGTCATTTTGTATCCTAGAGTAAGATGATAGTGTACGTAGTGCACCCTAACAATAGAAACTTCATCATCCTAGGTGAGCTTGGCAATAAAAGGGTAGGATGGGTCTTCAATATCCAATATTTTGACATAGAATTATGTCCCACTAAAATTATTCACAGCTGATCATTGTGCCAAGATCTTGCCAGGAGCACTGCATTCGAGGTAATAGTATGCCAGTGGGATGATCCAACACAAGAGAGTAATCTTGTGAATCAATCTATATATGACAAGGATTGGACAAAGGACCTTGTCAAATACTTTAATATCGAAAGGTACCCTTCTCACCTCAATGCTTCACATAGGAGAAGGTTCATGCTTCAATTCTATAATTATGTGTTGTTGTCGAGTGGTTTGTTTCATAGGAATATAGATGGGATTCTCCTGATATGTGTTAGGGGGAAAAAAATAGAAGATCCTTGATAAGTTTCATTTTGGTATGTCAGGAGGATCTTTTACAGGAAGCCTTATGGCCTTAAAAATCATTAAAGTGGGATATTATTGGCCCACTATTTTTTTTATGCCTTCAAGGTCAGCTTGAAGTGTAACAAGTACCAGAGGTATATCGATCGAAGTAGGAATGTTTCTTTGTCTTTGCACCCCATTCAAGTTGAAGCTCCATTTTAGCAATGGGACTTAGATTTCATTGGGGTGATAGATCCTAACTCCTCTACAAGGTATAAGTACATCCTAATGGCTATAGATTATTTTACTCAATGGGTGAAAGTAGTGGCAACCAAGCATGCTAACCAGGATGTAGTCATTATATTTTTGGAAGGACTAATAACCCGTTTCGAGATACTGAATGCAATAGTAACTGAAAATGGCACCTATTTCATTAGTGCCAAGATTTGCACATTCACAAGTAGGTATGGTATTTACTTAAAGGATTTATCTAATTATTACCTATAGGGCAATGGTTTGGTAGAGTCCACAAATAAAAACTTACTCAATATCCTGAAGAGAACCTTGAAAGGTATCAAGCAGAGTTGACATCTACTCCTGGACCTAGCCTTATGGGATAACCACATGTCAATTAAGAAATTGATCAAGATTTCCTCATATTCCCTGGTATATGGGAAGGAAGTAGTTCTCCCCATACACATTGAGTTACTCGTAGTGCAGTCTCTCTGATCATTAGATGGTGAAGATGAGGAGTTTTATCCCATGAATGTCAGGTTGGCCCAATTGTTGCAGTTGTAAGAAGAAAAATAAAAGGCCTAAAAAGCTTTTATGAAGCATGTCAATACCACAAAAAATTGGTTCAACAAGAGAAACTCTGATCGAACCTTCCATATTGGTGACTTGGTGTTGAAATGGAAGGGGGAAAATCAAAACCAGGAAATCATGACAAGTTTGATGCATTTTGGGAAGGTCCGTTTTGAAATTTTGGGGTTAATCAGGTAAAATCATTCATTCTCCAAGACCTAGATGGGTTCACTCTCCCAATATCAGTCAATGGAATTCATCTAAAGGTGTACTACTAGTAAGGTGTAGTTGTAAAAATATTCCTTAGATGTGTACATATTTTTTCCTTTGTTTGTATATATATATATCTTTTCTCTCAGAGTATAAGTATCTTCACTTCCATTTGTACTATCAGTAGTGTAATTTTGGCTAGAATACTCATTGTGGTAAGGATCGATTCGGTATAAAAGTGATACGAAAGAGTTGAAATAAAAGTTTTTAGTTTAGTTTACATGTTTCTTAGCACACCATGGAAAAAGAAAGAGCAGTTTCAAGTACCCAAAGCTAGCTAAGATACTTTTGATTTACCTTTGAGCAAAGGAGTTCGTTTCACAATTTTTAACAATGTTTGGAAGAACAATTAAATAGATAAATGACACCCTATCCATTGACAAAGAGGAGTTTCACTCTTTCATAGGGGTGAAACTACATTTTAGCATCTTATGGAGAGAAAGCTACAACTGAGGTAGGCCCAACCCAAAATTCAAATTCAAAAACATGAAGTTTCAATGAGCCCCTGCTTGTAAGTGCCATGTGTCATAAAAGGAAGAGAAAAATGCTCTTGAAAATCATTTTCTTTCTTTGGGCATCAAATACTGGTCAAACTACTTTTTAGCTGCTTTATTGAGCGAAATGCACTTTCAGTCTCTGTTATGGATTAAATTCAAATCATGGTCCTTCAATCTATTTTTGTGCAAGAACTATGTGGTAGGGAATTAAAGGAGGTGATTTTTGCTCCAAGGAAAGAGTGTATAATTAACAAGAGCTTTAAATTCTGATGCTTTTTCTATTTTGGGCATTAAATGGGTGAAACGATTTCTCGCTTGATATTTTAAAGTGAATGTCATTTTGGCATTTTAAAATAACAAAAATGTTTTCTAGAGTGAAAGGAAGTTTTGCTTTCTCCAATACCACAGGTACATAGTTCGAAGTAAAGCTTAGCAAGTGCACACCTTGAGGAAGGTTTTTGAAGCAGTAAATTGCACCTTGAAATTTAAAAAGTGGTGCATCATGCCTCTTAAGAAAGGTTGCAGCCCATGTAGTTGGTCATCATTGGGAGAAGCGCTCAACCACTGGTTAATGTGCAGGAGATTTCCCACCTTGCACATGATCCCTCCATGAATTTACTCTGCCCCAAAGAGCAAATAAGATTGTAGATAAATTGCAAAGCTATAAGAGGGCCATCATTGCACCTCACCTCTATTGGTACCTGTACATGCATGTGGATAACTGCTTGAAGATGGTGTACAAAATTGCTAAGTTCTACGATCCTCAGATAGGGATAGTTTGAAATTCCAAAGGGGATAAGTTGTTTTCCATCTCTACCAAAAATGTCTAGGAGGCTTTCACTTGTGGATAAAATCCCCATATTGGCCACATAATCAAAAAAATCAATAGTAGTGAGAAAAACGAAAGATACACATCGATAGTGCAAATGTGGCAGTTTATGGAGACGTAGTTGCTGGAGAATTCGATGCCCAGGTTATTGCCAGACCTTCCAAAACCCTTGAAAATGTTTAAGCATTCTAGCATATAGTCCATGTTGGCATGGGTTATGGGAATCTCCATGAACACAATGGTGTATTAGTGGCAAGTTTCCCTTGTAGAGTGTATTTCGCATGGCGTATTCTACTATCTTGCCACCATGAATCCAAAGAGAAAGCCTATATTTTTGATTGGGTAGAATGGGTGGCGTAGCATATGCATATACAACTGAGTGATATACATAGTGAAAAGGACATGTCATTCCAAATCTGCTCTTTCCTTGCATGGTATTTTTTTACCATATGCATAGCCGTTTTATTTTCATCTCCAAGAACCATACAAATAAAGAAGGCAAGGCACTCCCAGTTTATCAGTGGACTCGAAGTTTGTCAAAATGTGAATCCTACTAAAATTTCAATAGGATGTTCCTCAGCCCAACTTTGGAGCTCATCTATGAGTGTTGAGGCGGATGAGATACGAGGTAGTGTAGGCGAGGCTAGATGATGTTTTCCAGCTTACGCAAGGTCTTATCATTAGGATTTATGGGTTTACTATAAAATCCTTCTTGTTGTTGTATTACACCATGGAGTACCTATTTTTCCTTGAATTTCCTCGATAAAGTGACTTCGTTAATGACACAAATGGGCACGAAAGAAGGAAGTCACACATGTGCACTTCACCTTTCCACTTTGGTGACATTAAGGTGATGGTCACCAGGTAGAACACCTTTCTTGCAGTAACATTGTATGATTTTAGCTTAATCTATCTCCCCTAGCATTGGAGGTACGACCCACTAGATATTTTTAGGAAAATGATTGAAGCAAAAGCTTCCATAGCTGTTCGTGCCTAGAAATTGAAGCACATCATAACAATTCCTCAGGGCATGATCTAGAATGTCACGTGGAGAGGGTGATGTCAGTTCCATCATGGTATGATTTCTACATGATAGAGTCCGAATATGACCCTACACAAAACTCAGTGCATGTGCCTGATGAGGAAGTGTTTCAGGTGATGAAGGACAAAGTGCTCGAATGGTCAAATAAAAAAATTTCTAACTGGTGGATCATGAGGGTCCATAATCAAAATGAGACATCTAAACCATTTTTTGTGTTGGATGAGAACTTATTCATGATATATAATGAAAATTTTAACGGTTATTGACCTATCTTATTTGTTGATATCATGCCTCGAAGAATTCAAAGCCCTAGTAGAGTGGAAGATACAACAGAAAAATAGGGGCAGCCCATTGAACAAGATCCACCTAGGAAAGTAGCTTCCCCCTAAAGAACAGGTTACCCTAATAAAGAGGAGCACTAGTACAACACTTTTGCTTCCTCATATAGCAAAGAAGCCTCAGATTGGTGCAACTTGACTCTCCAACTCAAACCATTTTGTAGTATCAGTAACCATGGAATCAACCATTCTTGAAGTCCCTATTCCAACATAGTAGGAGTGATAAGATATGGAGATGATCAACCTAGAAACATACGCATTAGATAGAGAAGAAGGAAGAGCAAGCCCGATCATGCATTAGTTCATTGTTTCAACTCTAGTAGCCCCCAATCCTATATGTGCGTTATCTCTTTCTCCTTCTATTGCTTCTATTCCTATGGTAACTATATCTTCTAACACTAAAATCCTCAACTCAACCCATATTTATTTCAGTGTTCCCATGTCTGTCATACCTTTGCCTACATCCTAGTCATTACTTCCCTCATCATTCCCTCTTGTCTCCCACTAAGAATTTAGTGCAAATGAGGGCACAACTCGAGAAGGCTTAGTCCAAATCTGAACAATTGCAGTAGCACATGTCCAGTTTGGATCAAGAAATGGGTAATTAAAAAAAAGAAACTAAACATCACCTCAAAGTATATGTAGAAGTGGAAAGCCAGGTGCACGCCGTGAATTATCAGATCTAGGACCTATAGGACCAGTTGACATAGAAGGTGGTGTAATCGAAGGTCTTCACAAAAGATCGCATTAAGGAAGTTTGCTATCACTTTTTGGCTAACTTATGAGCTAGGGAATCCAAAGCAATAACAGTGCTCACATTCATTTGGGAGGCCAATAAAATAGTTACTCATGGTGGACCTATCAATGAGGATGCCAAAAAAGATATATATCGATGGCTAGAACTTGCTATGAAAGTGCAAACCTTAGAAAAATGGACCTCCAACTTACTCCTATAAGTCCACTTGCTGGGTCATCGGAAACCACAAAGGTGACACTTAGGGCTTACTTCACAAAAGTAGAATGAGCCTGTGAGGCTAGAAGGCTGTTAGAAGTGTTTGAGCAAGAAATACAAATTTATCTGATGTATTTCAAAGCCCTCGCACAACTCAACTTCCCTAGCTTCATTGACGATGATGTTATTCTAACAAAGGAAGAGCTGAAACTAGCCTAGAACACATTTGAAGAAGACACTTCGAAGATTGATAGTTGGGGTAAGCCCATCACAAAAGCCTAGGTAATGCATTTGATGACCAAGTTCACGTGAATCGAATCTTGTTTGGTGGATCTCAGCCAAAGGGCTAACTTTCCTGACATAGACGAACTTGAGACCTTAGGATACCAGGTTAGGGAGTTCCAAGATCGTGCTACACTCCAAGAGGACACCTAGGCCCTAGTTCAGGTAACTTATGATCATATCTATGAGAACCTCTCACAATAAGAGTCCTAGTAGAATTAAGATCAAGGAGGGAGGGAAGGAGACCAAGGAGAAAAAGGGGACCATGAGTACAAAAGAGAAGAAGAAGATGAATAAAGGGATAAGTTGGAGGAAGAGTCCGCTACCAATAGTGAGCATTCAGAAAAATAAAGCGATGATGATATTGATCCCAACATATAAGGCTTAGATTCTTCACATTGAGGCGATCTCAATCCCCTCATGAGTCACCAGAGATGTTGGCATCCCTACCACATTGTTTTCCCTTGTGAAAAATTTTGCTATGCAGTAATCTTTTCTTCCTAAAAACTCTTCTTTTTTAGAATGTATTCCGTGTTTTCTATGTTTTGTTGTTAAATTTATTGGCTATGCTCAAGGAAACATGCAGTTATTTCTATTCACACATCATACAAGGACTTTTTCTTTTCATGGGTGAGAGTAGTTTTGCGCCATACTTTAGCGCATTTTGATTTAGTAGCAATTTTGGAGTGCAAGCCCATTTTGGGCCAAAAAATAGTGAAACACAAGTGGGGCCCAAGCATTTTCACCCCAGATAGAGAGTGCAATCCCTTTTCAGGGCTAACATGGGAGAAAATGCCTTCATTTTTCTAAAATTCAACACTATTTTTGTTTTAAAGCAAAAAAAAACCAGTGTGGGGCCAATATTTTTTGCCTGAATTTACTAGCGCAATCCCATTTCGAATTTGGTAAGGGTAAATGTGCATTTGAATTTTCCACAAGGAGCGACCCAATTTCAGATAGAAAGACAAGTGGGACCTAGAGCCTTTTCGCCTAGCTTGGCAGCGCAGACCCATTTCGGGCCTAGCATGGGTGAAAGTACCTTTTTATTTTTTTTCTAGCGCCAACGCAATTTAATTTTGGAAAAAATTACAGGTGGGGCCTAGATTCCTTTTCACCCCAGCTTGGTAGCACAAGTCAATTTCAGGTTGGGTAAGGGCGAAAGCATCTTTGACATTTCTAAGGCTAGCGCCACTCCCAAGATAACCAAAATACCAAGTGTTTTCACCTCAATTTTGGAGTGCAAACCCATTTCGGGCCAAAAAATAATGAAACACCAATGGGGCCCAAGTACTTTCGTCCCCAATTGAGAGTGCAAGCTCTTTTCAGATATTGTATGGGAGAAACGTAAGTGGGGCTCGCATTAGAAAAGCTCCTATTTCTCAGTCAAACTCTCCTACTTCAGCAAGAATTTCCCAGAGGTGCTTCTCAATGATGAAATTGAGTTTTGAAGGCACACCCTCACCAGTTTAAGTGGAGTCATTCAAAAAGCATCCAAATTTAATTTCCTCGGATCTCATAATTTGATTTTTCGTTGAGGCAGATCCAACAAGTGAGGAGGTGGTGCTATAGGTGAATCATATCGTCACATTGAAGTCATACAACCACTTCTCAATGAGTCATCGAATTCAGGCCATACCTCATTACTTTTTATGCGGCGATTGCCCCACATAAACCAAACTCCGTTCAGATCTAAATCCATCATCTTACTGTTACTCACAAAATCAGAAGAGTCCTCCATTCTGCTTTCACAGAGCTCATTACCACCTTTTTTATATAGCGGAGCATTAAAATTGCCTACCAAAATCCAAGCTTCCTCCTTAAAGCACTCCCTCATGTGAAAGAGGGACGACCAAAGGGCTTTCGTGCTCTAACTAGAATTAGGGGCATATACATTGGTCATTACCCATCCTAGGTTAGTGTTTTTGCGAAAGAATAGCAACTTGATAACACGATTAAAGGAAGAAATTACAAAGCTGCCAATTTTCTTTTTTGCAAAAAACAGCAAAGACCACCCGATGCCCCAGTGGCAGAACTCGTCAGCCCCATTCCAAACAGACTTATGCACACCGTTTAAGTTGCTGCCTTCAGTTTTGGATTCTTCAATGAAAATGATATCTGGAGACAAATGCTTCCTAAAAAAGATAAAATCTGTCCATTACTATTAATTTTATCGGTGTAATCAGATGAATATTATCATTTCATATAAAAATTTCCTTTGCATCTTCTAATTTAAAAAAAAAAAAACAACTTTTCGAATCATTACTGCTGTCTCTGTTTGCGTTGCGTGGTTGCTACTCCAGTGCATCATGTGATTAGAGAATCTACAGCTAATAACTATCCTAGGATGATGATTCATGACTGAAGAATTCCTTATGAGAAGGTTAAGAATTAAATATTATTTTCCTATCTTAAATTCTTCATTTAATTTAATATAAAATATTATTTAAAGATAAATTAAAAAAATCATGCAACTTATGCGTCATTGTTGACATTAGCCCACCTGAGGACGAAATAGTGGATTCAGAATTTACGCGTTTCAGAGAATATATTTCCTTACTCAGCTTAACACAAAACACACAAAACGAGATCGCACTATAAAGTTGGTAAGCCTGGTGGAGACTTCCATGTGGTTTGCTGCTTCCCTTCTCTTCAAGCATAAGAAAGACCAATCTCTCATAGTGGTAACAATAGGGATTTATAATAATTTTAAAAGTTGAATATTAGCATGTAAAATCATAAATTTATAAATTTATGGCCATTCAAATGGCCTTTTGTGCGGAGGAAAGTCAATGTGGAATTTTTTTTAATACCTATGTTTAATATTTATTTTTTAATATTGTAGATAGAAAGTATTATACTATCTATAGATAAAAAGGTTATATTATAAATTTTATTGTTTGGAGATTGATTATATCATCATTCTTACAGACCTAAATCATGGGTATACCTGCAGCCTCTTTTGAGAGTGAATTGATTAAAAAAAAGGAAGAGGCACTCTCCTCCCTTCTTTGTTTTGACTGTTTAGGAGAACAAGGAGCTCCTTTGTTTATGTTTATTATACTCTTACCTTGTTTTGGATGATATCAAAGAATTATTTTATCTGTGGGTTATATGAGCCACCACATCAGTTTCTATGTCCCTCTGCAAGACCAGTTTCCATGTCTTTAACGAAATGAAATATAATTTTAAAGTTGAATTTACACTCTTGATAATGTGCATCCTTGCAATTAAACGTAAAAGTATCTAGATGTGGATGCCCTATAGTATTCAACCCAATATATGAGCCACAACATCAGTTTATATGTCCCTATGCAAAACCAGTTTTTATGTCTTTAACGAAATAAAATAAAATTTTAAAGTTAAATTTACAGTCTTGATAATGTCCATTCCTAAAAGTATTCAACCCAAACGTTTTTGTCATCTTTTCTAAAACTACTAACTATTTTTTAAGCAAGACCAACCATCTTATCTAACCTTATATTCTTAATATGTTTCTTAAGAAAAAAACATATCATATTTTATCTCTTGCAAATATTCTTTTCCTTTAGAGCCTTTTGAAGCCACCTTCATCTTTTGAGCGTTATTTTTGATATAAGTGCCTTGTTAAGATCTAATTAATATATATTCACTTTTCCTTTTACCTTTTTGGTCATGCATCTTATGGCCTTGTTCATTTTCTTGTTTCATGGTTGAATTTCAAGATGCAATTCTAATGTATTCAATACTTTTCTAATGTGACCAATGCTCCTTAAATTATATTTGTTTTGAGAGGTGATGAGAGAACACTTTTTCTATTTCTTCTCGTCTCCTCAAATTCCATTGATTTTGATATTCTAAAGTGGAAATCAATAAAAAAATAAGAAAAACAAAGAAAAATGATAGAAGACAAATGGAAATAAATGCTATTGGAACCTAAATGAAAATATTCAAAATTTTAAAAATGTTAGACCCAAAGCAAAAACACTTCTTAGATTACCTTGAGGGCTTCTTTTTTCAAGTTTAAAAATGAATCTTTTCTATTTTTATGTGGTGTGACATTGTTCTTTGTTTTGACATGAAGTTATAAGTCACAATATTTTCCAAGCATTTTGAAATATACATTTACCACAATCATAATAAGAAATTATGCAAAAGAAATTTGAAGAGAGTATTAATAAACAATGAAGATACAAACATCTATAGATAGAGAGAGATATGACACAAGAATAATAAGAGGTGGGTGCCCATTCGTATCCCATAATACATGGCCCTAATATTCTAACACTATTACATAATATCCCATAGGTATATAGTTCTTCTAATGATCTTTGTAATACTATTTTTTGTTTGTGGAAAACACTTTCGGTTAAGACCCAAGGAGGCATGGTGCATGGGTATCTCTTTCGCCAGAAATTCTTAGGGCTTGCACCTGGACTACCACCTTCGAAACACTCAAGGAGCATGCCTAAAACACAAAAACAAACATGCATAACAAAAAAAAAACACAAAAAACACACAAAAAAATGACCTTCGACACACTCAAGGAGCATGCCTAAAACACAAAAACAAACACACATAGACATAAACAAATGCAATCCCCCCTAAAAAAATGAAACACAGAAAAAATCATTAAAATAACATAACACAAAACTGCCATAAGAAAACAACCAAATTAAAATAATTACACTACAACCAAAACATAAAAACAAAAACAACAGAACACCATGGACCACACAGATAAAACCACAAAAACAACATAATAAAACACAACCAAAACAAAAACAATAAAATGATACAAATACACCATAGACAAAAACATGAATAATAATAATAATAATAATAACAACAAAAACTAAGCCAATGGAGCTATTGAAAAATTAGACCATGTAAGATAACACTAAAACTAAACCATAGCTTAAAAAATTACTAGAAATATCAAAAATTGCTTAGAAAATTAGCCATAGCTTCCAACATTACCATCAAGAGACTGTAGGATAACACCCATCCTATAAACCCTTAGGATTAAGGCATCCTCATTATTTTATTTGTATCTTGCTTCATTCCATTTGGGACTATAGGATGGTTACTTAGAACCATGACACTACTATTGGAATTTGAATGATCTTTTTGAGGATCCATTTTATTTGTAGTTTGAATCTGCCCTTTGGTTTTGCACATTTTCTACATTGTTTTTTTTTATATAGTTTAAAGTTGGTTGAGATGGCTCTATTTGACTATTATTTCTCAACATCACGATAAGCTCTTTTAGTATTTTCTCATCATACAATCCTTCATGTTCCCTCTCTTCATCAAACTATATTTCCATAATTATTGTTTCTATTTGACCATCCTCATCATATGTTTGCTCATCCGTGGAGAGAATTTCAAAGCTGTTAGGTGAAATTATTATTTTCTCTTTTGTTGTTATTTTTGTCTTTGTGTTTTTTGTTTAGGGATTTGAAACCCTAAGTACCCATCCTTTTTCTCTTTTTTAGGGATCATATGTGGACAATCCTTGGCTAGATGACCATATTCATGATAAATTTTGCATCTAAATGGAATATTTTCCTAATATACTACTTGCTCCCATCGGGGTTATGCATAAGGGATCATCCCCAAAATATATTTATAAAAATTTGAAGAATCGGTCTTGAAATCTAGGTGAATAGTGTCCAAATCCATGTAGAAGATTCACTATTATTAGGGGTAATATTGGAAATTTAAACTTAAAATGATCAAATTATTATAAAATAAGGGTGAATTGATCCCAAAGAAATTTGCACCCAGAAATTTTTTGCTAATACACCCTAGTCAAGGGTCCCAAATATTAGCCAATTTCGAATTTCAAGAATCCTAATTTTAGCCAATTTAGTGATAAATAGCTACTATGCATAACCCTGGCTTCCATATTGTAAAGTAATATTCTCTAGAAGTGGTGTGTCAAAATAAATCAAAACATAAATCCTTGCATAAATCATATGCTCTAAGTGTAGAGTGCTATCAAAAGTCACCATGAAAACTCCTAAAGAATTCTCGATTGTTGCAATCCAGTATTCTATCAAAAGACCAAATAAATGGATCCAAATAAGGGCATTTGATGGTATTTCTTCCTCATATTTGAACTTGGTATGCCAGGGCTTCATGAAGAACCTTGCCCTACCAAAAAACCAAGGGCCCCCTTGAAAATTTTCCTCCCTATCTTCTTCATTAGAAAAAAAATATAGAAGTAGCCATTAGGGTAAGTATTATTTTGGAACTCATATTTGGTGCTCCAGTTTTTGGTAGCCCATTTCTCAAAGGTTGCAAGAGTCAGTCGAAATCCCATGAATCGAAAAATTAGCACTCTCCTATCCATTTCAACTATTCCTTCCTATAGATATATTATTTACAACTTAACTAATGGGGATCCATTAGTTGCTTGGATGAAACCCATCTATTTTTTTCTTGAATCAACCTTTGGCATCCTAAGTGGTTTTCTTGGCAGTAATTCCTTGTAATAATATATTTATCATAAATATTAAAAATCTAGTGCCAAGGGAATTTATTTACCATTTGTAATATAGTTCCATGCAAAATACAAAGTATCAAAATTCAACCCAAATTGTAATAAAGTACCATTCTAGGCTAGTTTGTAGGAAATAAAGAAAAAATAATTTCGAACACCCTAAACAAGAGGGAAGAATTTGACATTAAAAATCAAGCATTTACAAGTTTTTATAGATATAAATTTTGAACCATGTAACACGATAAAAAGCTTGTTGTAAATGATATCTACAAAATACATTCCATGGATTATTTCTAGATAAAGCCTTTATAACCCACTTGGTCATCAAACTTATTGCTTGAAGCCAAGTGTCAATTGGATCCATCTACAGGATACATTTAATTCATAAATAAGTGGTAGTCTAGGACTCTACTCTCTAACCTCATACATTTAGAGAATGAATAAAATATAATGATAAAATTACATACATGAAAAGCCTTGGCATCATCTAGAACACAATTTAAAAATATTGAATCAAGTATTCTACTAAAAAGTAGAAAGAAACAAACATAAAGGAACAACTACACACCTGAATAATCACCCTATAAAGTTGATAATAGAGTTCAAAACATGTATAAATGGATAAAATATATATGTAAGCAAATATAACAATTATTAGTAAACACTTAAATACATAGAATATACAATTTAATGCAGTATAAATCTCTAAAAGTTATGTCATTTGGTATTTGAATTGCATGCTCTTCAATTATGTCTACAAATAGTTAAGTTCAAGTAGATAAATGCTCAAAATATGAGATAATATAATCATGTATGCACTCCATTTATTTTTTTACTATGTTCAACAAAAATTTAAATGTAAAGTAAGCCCCTTCATTAAAGGATTAAAGATAATTAAATTGTTGGTAAAGATATAATGGCAATAGATATGATAAGCTAAGTGTTTAGGTTAACCATTATTAATGGGATACAAATTAATAAATAAATCAAGATGGTAGGAAAGAAGACCTTACTTTTAAATCTAATACATGTTGGGATGGAATGTTTTAAAGAGGTACTATGATATATAGAGGATATATTTTTATGAAAATATTGACACCAAATTTTATCATGTTATGTGTGTGCATAATACCAAAATTTGTATAATATATTATTTAGTAGATTTTTCAAGAAGAATACACATCAATAGCTTGCTTAGGATTATTGTGGCAATTGTTACACAATAAATATGCTACATATAGAATGCTTATATAAAATAAGTATAAAATAAATGTGTTGACAGAAGTAACACATGATAAAAAAAAAAAAAAAATTATAACTGTTAATAATAAAGGTAAAAGTGTCTTTGCTATGGTAATTATCTTTGTCACAAGTGTCTTGAGAAATGATGTAAATAAATGTCTTACAATATCTTGTGAAATATTTAGAATTTTTTAAGGATAATCTAAACTATATTTGGAGTATTATGTAGCTAATGATATTATGGAAAACGGGTCCATGTGGGACATTGTAGTGGTTAGGCCTTTAGGATTTATTCTGAGAGACCTAGGTTAAAACCATGATGGTGTTGGAAGTATTACATTATTTTTCCCCCTTGTAAATATTATTTTGGTATTTGATTTATATGTATGTGTCAATATTAGAGAAATTACAAGATGTTTAGAGACAATGAAGAGTCATATTGACATGTTGCAAGAAGAAAGCAACAATCAGAGTATTGAAAATTCATGTAGAATTATATACTGGAGATATATCTCCATGCAATGAAATCAATTTATATCATTCTTGTAATATTTTGATAGTGTATATTTGAGTTATATTTGTGAGATATTGTTGTTATTCCAATATTGATATTTATTGTTCATTTGATTAATAATATTTATTTTATTTATATTTGATATTGTATAAATCTCTCTATGATTTAATTTATTAAGAAATCAACCCAGGTGTTGTAGGTGAGTTGGAGAGGAGAGGGCAATCCTCCAAGGGAGGTACCAAGTTCAAATCTCCACCCTACCAAAAAGTTGAATTGGGTACCCAAAATCCAATTGATAATGTTGGTGCGGGCAAGGTCGGGTGCAACTCCCGGGTGACTTTGACGATGTAGAACCCCCTGTTCATGGTCTCTCAAACCAAGGCGGCCCCACAAGGGGTTTTTTCGCTTAAATTTTTTTATTAAGAAATATAGACACATTTGTTAGATTTGTAGGGTGAAGTGAATAAGAGTTTCAAAAAGGAGAAGGTGCAAAGATGACTACCCAATGATTGGAGGTTGAAGGATATTTATGGAGAATAATTAACAAGGAGTTTTAAGGAAGTTGAATAAGAAGCATTTAAAGGAGAATAATGATGTAAATGTTGATATTTAGGTAGATGAATGAGAAGATTAAAGAGAAGGATTTTCAAAGAAAAGTTCTAAAGAAGGACGATAACTAGTTCGAGATATACAAGTCTAGAGGACCAAGCCAAAAGTGAAGGTTACATCCTTGAGAGAAGGTAAAAAGGCATGAGACGACTATGTCCATGATAGATGATGAAAAATTAAGAGCTATGTGCAGGAGATGGTAGCCACAATAGAGCGCATATGCAACAACAGTGATAAGAGATATAGATTCAGTTGGCATGTTGATTTTTTCATGTGAGGAGCAATGAAGGAAGGTGAAGCATTTTGTAGATAAGTTTGAAGGAAACGTTAGAATATTAGCTGAATACAACATCTTAAAAAAAATAAAAAGAACTTAGATCTAAAGCAAGAAATGCTTGGTGTGATGAGTAGGTGTTAACATTGTTGTTGCTAGAGTCAAGAATGTCCAGCCACATGCTATCACTATCCACATTATCAGCATTTGATTTGCATAGGAACATGGCAACATGATCTCCAAGGTGGTAATAAAATTTGACAACCTCCTCCTAGGTGTTGGGGTACTCAAATGCAAAGCCATTGGCACTCCTAAAAACAAGGCAAACATCTTCGAAGCATAAGTTTTTGGCATACTATCTCTTCTTAGTTTTCTCAAGGATGAGAATTGAAAGTCTTGAGCTACAATATTTTATGGAATTGAGCGTACTGTTACAAATTATAGTTCAAGTCGTTTGTAAGGAGAAACAACATTGCATACAATCTAGAGAACAAGTTTGAGAGGGAAGATTTGTCTATAATGTATTTGTGTATGCTATAAGGAGAAACGATAGTGCAAAGTAACATATTGGTTAACACATGTCAAAGGGTAGACTTTCCATAGGAATTAGTGTAGAACATTAGAGAAATGTGGATTTCACACAATATTTAGTGGTCACAACATACCAAGCAGGCAAAGGTAAGACTATGGTTTGAAACAAATTAGGATAAATAATCATTTATGAAATAATAAGCTTTGATTATTTAAATAGGATTTAAAAGGAGTACAATAAATTATATTTGAATTGAATATTGAAGGTTGATTAATATAGTAGGAGAATTTGAAATGGAAGAATTTGTTTAAATTTTTTTGGAGATATAAGGATTGATTAATTGAATTTTATAATTACTTGAAAAATTTTGGTTTGATTTGAACATTGATTAAGGAATTTGAAAATTTGATATTTATTAAAATGAATTAAATTAGAGTGATAAGAAAAAATTGTGTAAACTTGAATATCAATAAATATAAAATTGAATTTTACAAATTTGATGAAGGTAGAAGAAATTGTATTATTGTTATTTGAGTAAAGAAGTTAAGTTGGGAGACAAAAGGGTTTCGACCTCAAACTTTAGGAAAAATATAAATTTGTAAAGTTCATTTATTTTTCTAAATCTAAAGAGTTGTAATATTGTCAACTTCAAAGGAACATGGTGAAGAAAAAACAAGTGAAAAGAAAAAATGATCAAAAAATAGAAATACAAGAACATAAGTTATCAAAAATAATTGAAGAAGAAAACTTATGTTTTCAAGAAGAACAAATATACATTCAATATGAATTAGTAGGAAAAACTAAAGGAATGTTACAAAACTTAAAATATTGTACTTAGTACATGATAACAAAACTTGAAGGACGAAAGGATACATCAATGAAGGAAAAGAGAATCTTACAATCAATCATGAGAGAGGCCAAAGATAAAAAAAATTTAATGCTTAGAAATTATCTAAGTTTAAAACTTGATGAAGCAGTTGAAGAATCTAAAGGTGTTTTCACATTACCTAATTATATAGAAAAGATATTGTATATGGAAGTACTTTCTAAGAAGTTTTCAAAGGTAAGAATAGAAAGCAAAAGGAAATGACTACTAATTTGAAAAACAAGATTGTTGATATTATCAATGGAGTATAATAGGGATACTTTCTAATGCTTGAAAAATGCATGTAAAATATACGTAATGATGCTAATGATTGTTATGAAAATTTTGTTACTATACTTGTTAGTCTATGGAAAAAAATCTACAAGGGAATAATTAATCTAAATATTTCCAAGATATGAAAGCAAGGAAAGGTTGAAGGACTAGGTAATAAATCAATGATGAAATATTTTTGCTATGATGCAAATAATTTAAGGTCCATGATGATAGATACATGTTGTGATACTAGTGATCTTCATCAAAAAACAAAATATTCAAGTTGTGATCCTCATAAAAGTAGAAAGAAAATTTGTGATGCAAGTAATGATACTTATGATTTATAATTTATGACAAAGATAGAAGAACCTGTAACAAAATAGATGCTAAATGTGATAAGAGGATTTGAATAAAGTCCATGATTGTTCAAAAAATGCTTATGCTATCAAAATTTATGATGAAATGGATTCAAAATATGATAGAGATAGTGATGCTTAGAGTTGTGTTGATGTTGATAGGGATCAATTTGATGATATTTTTTGTTATTTTGAAAGGCATAGTAAAGGAATTAGTTAAAAATTATTAAGTAAAATGGGATATAAGGACACAAGTTTGAGGAAACATGAACAAGGAATGAAAGAGCTACTTGTACCAAATATAATACCAAAATGTGAAGGTCTTAGATATACAAGACATATGAGCAGTAAGGAATCAAGAAATAAAATTTTGATAGGAAATAGTGACATCAAATCTATGACAGAGAGTAAATCTAGCTCTCATCTTGAAGTCCCATGAGAGTAAATCTCTTTCAGACTTCAAGTCGATAAGCTTTTGTAATGGCATCCATAAAATCATTACCAAGGTCATGACCAATAGAATGAAATAAATTCTCCTACTCATCATTGACCCATGCCAACGAATCATCATTTAGGGTAGACTCATTACTGAAGGTGTCATTACCATTCACGAGCTCATTCAATCAATCTCCAAAAGCAAAAAAGCTGGAATCTTCCTCAAGCTCGACATGAACAAAGCCTTCGATAGAGTTTCATGGGATTTCCTATTTTTTGTTCTATCTAAATTTGGTTTCCATGATTATTGAATTTCTCTCATCAAGGAATGCCTCACTACTTCTTGATTCTTTGTCATCATCAATGGGTTAGTTGCAGGGTATTTTAAAAGCTTTATATAATTAAGGCAAGGTGGCCCCCTAAATCCTTTCCCCTTTATCATCTTATGAGAGTCCCTTGGTAGATCACTTAAATAAGCATGCTCATTGGGAGTCATATTAGGTATCAAGGCCTCTTCTCTCCTTAATCCCATCACTCACCAACAATTTTTTTAGGATAACATTTAAGCCACCCTATTGTCTATTCCTAAATCCATATCTATCAATATCATTCTCAACTTATATGAATAAGTTGTTGGTCAAAAGGTTAACTTATTCAAGAGTAAAATATTTTTCCATAACATACCTATTAAAATATAACTTAAGATCACTTGTATTCTTGGTTGCGCCATATCCATTCTACCTTCTACCTACCTAGGCCAACACCTCTTCCATGGAAATCCATAGCATGTGGAACAATATCTTTAAAAGGATACTAAAAAAATTTGTAGGTTGGAAGGGTGCCCTACTTATTCAATATACCAAAGCCACTTTAGTGCAAGCTTACCTCCAAAGTATTCCTATTTTTTTCTTGTCAATATTCAAAGCCCCTATGGAATTTTGTCAAAAAATTGAGCAAATCTAGAAAAAAATTATGCTTAGGATTTGAGAATAGAAGAAGATTCCCTCTCATTTATTGGGATAAAACCTGTACCAAAATATCTCAAGGAGTGTTAGTATTTATAAATTTTAGCAAAATGAATATGGCCCTCATAGCCAAGCAAGTTGAAGAGTTTTCACTGATGCCAACTCCATATCAGTTGCAATAATTAAAAGAAAAAATCTTTAGAACAATATATTTAAGGATGAGGGACCACTCCCAAGAGGGTTTGCATTCTAGAATTTAGTTATAAAATCCAAATCCATTATCTAAAACATTCTTAGATGGTAGCTTGGCAGTGGGCATCACATCAATTTTTGGAAGGACCCATGGATTCTTGATCATCCATTGCTTGAGGATCCACACATAGCCAATTTTAATACCATAGTATATCATATCTTTGAGTATAAAGTTTGTAATTTATTAATTGACACCCCTCAAAGTTATGTTTGGAATATGATCTCCCTTATCAAGCTTAGGGAGTATCAGGTTACTATTTTCAAGCAATTGGTCATTCTTCTCAAAATCCGTGACATTCCAAGTGCTAATTCCCTAGTTTAGAGAGTCAATAAAAATTGTCAAGTTTCGGTCATGTTGGCTTATTTTCTTCAAGTTGAGACCTACATCTACTAGCTCCCAGTAAGCCTTATTTGGATTAAAAATCTAATTTCCAAAATTACTTTCTTCACCTGGCTAGTTGCTTAAAATAAAATCTTGACCATGGATAATCTTCTTTCTAGAGGTTTGATCATCCCATTGATATTACTTGTGCTAGTTCGATTGGGAGTCAATTCATCACCTATTCTTAGAATGTACCTTCTCTCATAGAGTCCTAAATTTCCTTTTCTTATCCTTTAGCATTGGATGAATCCAACCCAATTCTATCCAACTATTCCTCCAATGGCGTAGCCTTTTCTTCAACTATCATATCAAAATTATTTGGTCCTTTTACCTTCTGCATTACTTGCGGCAAGTGTTGTTAGAGAATAATAATAAAACCTTCTCTAGTGTCTCTAAGGATCCCATGTTAGTGGGAACCAACGTGCTCTATGCTACTATCAAAAATACATAGTTGGACCCCTACCTAGAGATATTAGGCCCTAGCCTTGAGTCTAGGATTGCAGCTTCATTCAATATTTCCATGGTTCCTTCCTATTCTTTCATTCCTATGGTGGATAGATCTAATGTCATATGGACTCCCCCTAGAGGTTTCACTTAAATTCAACTTCGATGGGGTTGCCAAAGGTAACCCAAACAAGGGTGGAGGTGGTGGCATTGTCAAATACCATAGTGGAAGTGTCATCCTTACATTTTCTAAAAAAAATGGCATTGAAACAATCTAAGTGGCTAAAACTAGAGCTCTCCACCAAGGGTTATCCATTATGGGTGAGCTCCCTTACAATTTCATCATTGAAGGAGATTTGTTGAATATCATAAATTATCTCAAATGCAATTAGGCTCCTGCTTGGACAGTTTTCAATCTCATTGAATAATCCAAGAAGCTCCTTTGTAATCACAACAATATCATCAACCAATATGTTTATAGAGAATACAACAAAATAGCTAATATTTTGGCCAAACTATGTCTAGATGAAGAAGCTCTAGACATAGAAGGTGTCTAGATGATATTGTCATCAACGAAGGTGTCACTTCACTATAATTTTGTCCCTTGGAATAGAAGGATCTCTTCCTCTCATGGAACTCCTGGTGGAGTCAATGTCATAAGTTCCATATCTCAGTTTGGGACCCTTTTTTTTTAAGTATACCCTGTCAAGCCCTTACTTTCTTATGACCCACCTTGGAATTCTGTTGTCAGTATCCATCACGGCATTAGATTCCTACCTAAATATGAATCAACCCTTGCCCTCCAATGATGGTAGTTCTATTGTTTCCCATGCCAACTATCCCATTTATTACATTATGTTCCCATTTTTCAATATTCTTCGATCGAGCCTTTGCATGCGTAGATCCCACTTTTCATATTTCAAATTGATGTCCACCATCGCATCACATTTTCTTATTATCATGTGTTATATATAGAACTTTTTTGATGATAAGCACATATGTGCTTCTTAGATTACCATCATATATTTCTAGAGTACCTTTAGGAGCAATCATTCCCAAGACATCCTTCGACCTAGCTCCACAATTTTTGTTCATGACTCAAGTAATTTCCATAGTTTCATTTCCAATGTTATTCTTACCACCATTGGTCAGGGTATTTTCTTGCTAGGTCAGGCACAAAAGCCAAAGCACTCTAGGTACAATTCCCACCGAAGGTTTTAGAGTGGGATTACCTCCAAACCATGAACATGCATACCTCACAAGCTTTCTATAGTTCAACTCTCCAAATAATTTTAAATCCACCAATGGTAATATTCAGGCCCATCATGAGAATTTTTATCTATAGAATGGAAAAATGATGCACCTAGCATGGGAAAATGAGATGCATCTATTGTCCTACTTGATCTAAGCACTACAAAAGTGACACTTCAAACAAGCATAAAATAACACATATACGAAATAAATGGGTGGTTCTCCTTATATTTATATAAATTTCAAATAAGTAGTTACAAAGTGTCCCATTTAGGACTCTCAATTGATACACTCAATATAAAAATAAAAGGATCAAATCCTTCCAAGAATCCAAGGCACACTTCCAATGTCTTCCTTGCACTCACAATTGAGGTGATCGGGCTTACGATGCCATAACAAAGTGTTCTATCATTGTGATAAATTGATGCTCCTTACTTATGCATTGTGATACATGGATCTACAAAAAAGAAATATAAATTTATTAAAAGAATGTTCGTATTAAGATGAAACCGTGAGGGTGCATGCATCAATAAGCTTGAAAGAGGAAAAGTGCAATAGACTATTCAAAATTTCTCCAAATGCTACCAAAAGTGAGATCTAGGCATATTATGTGCTATGTGACTGATCTAATAAAAAAAATTAAATAAATTATGCCTATATTTGTGGTCGTCCTGTGGTGTGGCATTCAGACTTGCAACTCCCAAAAACATGATAATAGAGGCAATACAACTCCAAATTGCACCAAATTTGAATAGAGAGCATATAATCTAGTCTAGAAACTATCTATGCAAAAAAAATAAAGAAATTGCACTCCAATTTGTGGCCATCATAGGGTGAGGCATTTAGGATTGCAAAACACAAAAATCATGATAACTAATTCAAAACAACTCCAAATTGAACCAAATTTGAACAACAAGCATATAATCTAATCTAGAATAGACCTATGCAAAAATAGTAATAAAATTGTACTCTATTTTGTGGCCATACTAGGGTGGGACGGTTAGGACTGTTATAATTTGGGGGTCATCCTAGGATAGGATGGCCACCAAATATGGTGGTTTTTACCACTAATTCCTCTCAAAATTGGTCCAAAACACTCTCAAGGGTATTTACGATAAATGTGGGGATAGGATTCACTCAGATAGATAGGGTTTGTAAATATATTGTTTATTTTGTAATAACTTGAAAACCTCCTTCCCTCGATGGATATCTCAAGTGAAAATGCATAATAAAGTGAGGGAAAATATTGGTAGAACTTCGTTACGAATGTTGCAAAAAATCCTCTTTGAATTTGGGTGTAATTGTTCCACTTTATAGCCCAAGAAGGCATATAGGAAAATGGGTATGCGAGGCCATGTGACGCAAGGGTCATCATTTGTCGCAAAGGTCGCCATGTGTTGGAGAGGGAAGAAATCTCCCTTTTTGGTCTCCAATCTACAATATGTCATGAGATTTATGCACCCTCTCACTAGCATTCTTGAATAGATGAGGTAAATGGCAATTTATGGGTGCTATTTGGCCCAAATTTGGATTTTTTAGGGTCAAAGTCCATGACCATATCACCCAAGGATGGTTGTTGGTGGCCATCCCTGGTTTGGATAACCATGAACTATGGTCATCCTAGGGTGGGACAATCATGCCTACATGGCCCAAAACTTCCCAAAAGTTGGGTAGAACCTCCCAAAAATGGTTAGGACCACTATGTAACCTCTGAGGGTTGCCCAAGGGGGCTATATGATGTCAATTTAGACAATGCCTTGGTTGTATAATTAGATTGACAGGATTTTAGTGTCTACAAATAACTTTTTTTGGGATGCATTGTGTGCAGCACAATGCTGAGCAAAAATAGATAACTAAATTAGCAAATTATTAAGTTTATTTAGTAACCTAACCAACTTTATATGCCCCAATCATAGAAAGAGCATGTGTTCTTGAATCCTTGCTTTTGATAAGCTAAGAAAATTTCAAGTACAACCTTTCCAGTAATGCTTACTTTATCTTGGATATTGTTCAGTCATGAGGAAGTTCTATGTTCCTCCATGATTCTATAGTGCCAAGCATTTGTTTGATTAATTTTTTTTGCTTGTTTTCTGCTTGAAGTAGGGGCGTGATTGTCTTTGGCAATGATTTGTTGAAATAACACAATTTCCATGATTGAGTTTTTGATTGTTGATTTTGATTATGAATTTGTTAAGTATGACTACCCCCTCAAAAAATCAGCCAATTATGAAGTGACCAATGATAAAAGTGATGACTTGCTTTACCCATATGACTTCGTTAGGGTTCCTTTAGTTGTACCTATTATGAAATTGAGAACTTTTGTGAGGATGTTGATGATTTTTGATGATAGTTAGTGAAAGAAAGGAATTGAATACCTCATTCCATTGGGGTGGTTCGACCACAATGGTATTATTAGGGATTTAAGTAAATACGTTTCCATTCATACATGAGCAATTTGATGCCATATTGATCCAAAGTGAATTTTGACCAAATTTGACCTATTTTTGGTGGGTTTTGGACCCTTTTTGCTACCTTTTTGGGTTGTTTTGAGGTGGTTTTTTGGTGGCCATACTAGGGTGGGATGGCTACATAGTTTATGGCCATCACAGGGTGGGACAATCATACCTCTTAGAGGGCTACTTAAGCTCAAAATTTGGAATTTGGGCTCATTTGTGCATTTTATATTTTATAGTTTGAGAGGTGAGGAGTTGGAGAGTGATTTTTTGAAGCAAAGCACTATTAGCATCATCCCATTTTCACCGTTATCCAGGTTGTGGATTCGATAAGTGGCGAAGTCGACGTGAGATAGGTAAGGACTACATTTGCTCCTATACCTTATTGAACTAGAAATTGTAATTATTTTTTTTCTCACAAAACACCCTAAAGTTTGGTAAATGAACCTTAGTAGTGGTAGTTTGCAATAATTTGTGCTTTATTTTTGAATTTTGTGCATTTTTGTTGCTTTATTTTGCTTTTTTAGGGCATTTTTTGACTATTTTTGGTGGTTGGGAAGGCCAATTTTGGCCCATTTTTGGGGTCTTCCCTGGGAGGGACGGGCACCCTGAGATTTTTGGGGGCCATCCCTAGTTGTGATGGCCACCAATTTTTGGGACGTACCTGGGTGGGATGGCCATGATTTGGCCTAATTAAGGGCCCTTTTTTAATATTTTTGGGTGACATTTTGATTATTTTTTGCTTTGTTTGGGTTTTATTTTTAAACTTGCTTGCCCCTTCCAGGTGGTTAATGATGCATAGTCATTATACCATCATTAATTCTCAATGAATCTATCAATCCAGGGCAGTGTACAAGGCTATCTGTGGGAGAAGAAGTAAAACAGCTATAACTTAGGTCAATCTAGAGCAACAGGTCTTATTGGTGGAACTGGTTGTGTGGGGGGTTTTGGAACATTCCTAACTCTAAATTGCATGAATTTAATCTTAATCTAAGTTGCAGAATTGGAAACTAATCATTAACTACAGAAATGAAGTCCTAATTACAATTGCAGAATGAGACCTAATTATATTGCAGAATTAACAGTTGTAGAATTGAAAGTCTGATCCTAATTGCAGAAAGGAAATCTAATTACTTTTGCAGTAATGAAAGTCTAGATCTAATGTGGAAATAAAAACTATCAAAATTCTGTAACAGAAGGTTGTCAATCTTCTGTTCAGATTTTGACAGCAAAACATAAAATGCAGGAAATTGCTGAAAAACAGTAAATTCTAGAAATAACAGTCTAAAAATAAAGTGGAAGCTTTGCTGAAAGTAAGATTGCAACTAAAAATTTAAGCACAAGATTAATCTAAGCATAAATAAACTAATACTACAAATATTGTCAACTATTTACAAGCAATTGAAATAACAAGTTCTACAACTCATTCTCACTGCAGCAAAATCAGAATAAAAACCTGCTTTGTTAGTCCTCCTCCTAGGTCTGGAAGTGGCCAGCCTCTTTGTCCAGAAGAAGGTGTAAGTCTCTCTCTTTTTATAAATCTTAATCACACTCATTTAAAAGCATTTTGAAATAGAACTGGTGCACTTTATTGATCAAAATACATGATTACAAGAATTATGCTGAAAAACTGTTACAAGACTGTAACAGTCAATTTCTAGTTATACTCTGTATTTTTTGCTAGCTTCTTTACTCTATTTTCTACCTCCTTTTCTACTTACTAGGCTCAACCTGAATGGGAGCAATATTTATAGCTATCCTATGATCTGATTACAAACAAAGAATATCTCAAAAGATCTAATCCTACAATTTTGCAACAAATTCTGGTTTTATCCTAGAAGAGGACTAAAACTTGATCTTTCCCTTAATGATGGCTTTGGTCGGCAATGACGGCAAAGACAGATGGAAGATATTTCTCTTTACTTTTTCCAACCTTTATTTCCCTTTTTTTGGCTTCAAAAATCGGTCAACAGGTCAAAAACACATTCTGTTCTTCATTCCGAAGATAAGTGGCTTCATTCGAAGACAATGCAGTTCTCATTCCGAAGATCGCTCATTCCGAAGATACTGCATTCTCATTCCGAATATCGCTCATTCCGAAGATACTACATGCTTCATTTCGAAGATCCGCTCATTTTGAAGACGCAGCATTCTTCATTCCGAAGATATCTGTTCATTCCGAAGATACTTCGAAATGAAAAAATGTATGCTTTTCTAGTGATTTCTTCTGCATCTCTCAGGTGGGTTATCTCCTAAGATCAAATTCTAATGATCTTCATCCCTTTCCTCATGTGAATTCCATGCCTTGCTATTTATGGACAAGCTGGCTGGAATTTACATGGGAAAGACCAGTTTTTGCTGCATAGCAACAGTTTGCTTGCACTGTTGCCAGATTTAGGTGAAGTAAATGCTTGAGACAAATCAAAATATGATTAGTGAAATGCTGCTATTATTCTAAGCATATCCCATTGTAGCAAATCATAGCAAAAAGAACACAAAACTATGCAAAAATCTGTAAAATCAGCATATAATATTTCAAATACATTGATCATGCAAAATGGGTAATATACAGCATATTGAATCAACTTAACTAACATATCAGATAAAACATAAGAGTTTATAGGCATTTTTAGTGTACAAAACATGTTATGATTGAGGCATTTCCAGGCCTCATCATTTTCCCCCAACTTATATTAATGCATGCCCTCATGCATTCTGTTGGGCTATGGAATCACATATGTCCATGTTTAGATTCCATGACCCGTAGAATAATTTCTTGCCTATGTAATACCCCCTATTTTCTTGAATGTTTCGAGCCAATCTTCAAATTGTTCATCGAGCTGGGCATCTTCCTCAAAGTAGAATGGAACTGGAGTAATGATGGTTGGAGGCCTGAACCTGAGACCTATCCAGTTATGTTGCATGATCTGAATCAGCTGGACTACACCTTCTGCTCTTCTTTTGGACCATTCTAAATTGATGGGGGAGATAGGTTCTCTTTTCCTCAAAGACATGGAAAGTTCATTCCATCTGTCTCTGCATATTGACAATGTTGGGAAGAAATTGTGATCACAGAAATTGTTAAATCTGGCCACACAGTCCCTTAAATTGTTCAAGTACATTCTCTTTATATCATCCCTGTTCATCATTGAAAAGTGTTGTTGGGTGATAACTAGGTGATTTGGCTGGATTGCTCTAACTAACAACTCAGCCCTTGTTTCAATCACTTTATTCCGCCTTTTCTCTTGATCCCAATAAAGTTGATTTTGCAAAGTAGACATAAATGCTCTCAACTGAACATCTCCAATGTAGATTTGAGGATGAGAGTCAACTTCCTCTGGAATGAAGAAACTGTGTAAAAACAGTTCACACAGGAGATTTTTCTGCTCAAAAGGACTGTTAAAATATGCTTCCAGAAAATCTTCAATAGTGTCCAATTTATATGGAAGATTTGAAGTAATCCTCATGACCTACCATCTGAGGTATTTTTCCTTCAAAATAAGGTTGTAAAACCTGGCTGGTCATCTAAATTGGACTAAAAATTCAGCAATTTGGCATAAGTCAGACACCTTTTCTTTCAATGCCTAAATTTTTGTGTCCTTGGCTTCTAGCTGTTTTGCTTCCAATTTGAATTTTTTAGTTTTATTGGCAAGTTGTTCATATCTAAGCATCCAGCTAGCTATGTCTGCATTGTACTGCTCTAGAGACACAGTATTAGGTGGTCTTACTACAGGGGGGATCCTAGGCAACAGATTTATCTGAACTCCTTTTTCTGCCACTTCCACTGGCTGTTCATCTGTTAATAACTCTACTTGCACCCCCTTATTTGCTATTTCTATGGGGTTGTCATCAGATAATATTTCTACTTGTACCCCCTTATCTGTTGTTTCTATTGGAAGTGTAACAAGTTGAAATGCAGGGACCTCAGTAGGAGTACTTACTTGAACATTTTCTTGTTGTTGGGACTGTTCCTGTGTTGGTGGCTCATTTTCAACATCCTCTGCAATATTCCTCACCATTTCTGAAGCATCTTCAGAACAAGAAGGCAATGCTTCAGAATAAGATGGTGCTGCTTCAGAATGAACAGGCACTTCTTCAGAATGAAGGAGTGCTATTTCAGGATGAACTCCCATGTCTGCTTCAACAGAGTCATCTGCTCTTGATAAACCCGGAAGCAATTGAGCCAAATTATCTTCATCATGGGATATAGCTGGCTATTTTTTAGATTGTGACAACAATTTTCTCAGTTCTGCTACTTCCTGCTGAAGCTCTACAATTTTTCTTTCTTGCATCTCAATGATGCTTTCTTTCTCTGTGATCCATCTGGTCTGTGTTTTGACAACACTTCTTGCTGCCCTCAGCTGCTCTGTGATGTCTTCCACTTCTATTTTTGCTTCAAAAGCTGATGCAGACAAATCAGTTGCAGTTGGCTACTCAACCAATATTTCCTCTTCTTCTGCAATAGTTTGTTCTTGTTCAGGAGGCTCTGTGAGACTGTCTATAAGGATATCTACCATATCTGTAGCTTGTTGAACTGTAGCCTCCTCCAAACCATCCTGCTTAGTTTTTGCCTTAGCTATCTGTTCAAGAAATTCTGGAAAGTTTTCAGATGCTGGTTGTATCTCTGTGACATCTGGGCTGCTTGGTCTATCTTCTTCCTCCATGACCTATTCTGCAGTTTCTTTCAAATGGATTCTTGTAGACCTCCTAGTTCCAGATGCAAACTTCTTCTTTTTGCTCTATTTTTTGGTGACAGCAGGGGTCATGGGGTCAGTTTCAGATGCCTCTGTTTCCCTTGTTTCACTTCTCTGTTTTGACAAATCAGTTGCAGCTTCAGCAAACCGAACTTTCTTTTGTTTTTCTGCTCTGCTGCTAGTTCCAGATCCTCTTCTCTTTTGTCTCTTAGCTCATGAAGTTGAGGGTTCAGGAGCAAGGTTTTCTGCTGCTATTGTGGGGTGTAGTTCTGTAACAGCTTCAGGGGCACCTTCTACAATTTCTTCTGTAGCATCTTCTGCAACATTTTTTGCAGCAGCTGTTTCCTCTTCTACAGCAACATCAGCAACATTTTCTGCAGCAGTTGTTTCCTCTTCTGCAGCAACATCAGCAGTATTTGGTTCTTCTTCTTCCTCACTTTCATCCCCAAAAATGACATCATTTAGGGTAGAGTAAAACCTGTCAAAACTCCTAGGGTTTCCTCTAAAATGGTGTTGGCAAACTAATTTGATGAGGCCATGATGGCGAAGGCTTCCTTTACCCCCCGATATTTTTTTGCCATGTTCTTTAACTCTTGATACGAGATACGGGGGAAGATTTACCCTAACTTCTGGTTGTTGTCCACCATGTCTGAGATGGTTCAAAATTCGTAGATGATGCCCTGACAACAACACATACTGCCCTTCACAGGTTAAAAACTTAATTACCCAGGTGGCTACTTCATCCCAGGGTTCCTGTAGGCTGGCCCTTTTTAACCCTTTGCATGTGTTGTTATGGGTTAAGTACTCTAGTTTTCTATCATTTTCTTCTACAAACTGATTAACTACATTTGCCAATGTGTTTTTTCCAGATCTAGTAATTGAAATCCCTTCTAATGGCAGCTCTGTAATCTGACTTAAAATTTTAGGGCTTACCTCAATAGACATGCCGTTAACATGTGCTCGGTTGTTTTTGAACGTATGGGCGAACATGCCAGCTAAATCTTTAGAAGACCCATTGAATTTATCCAAAAATGTCATAAACCCTCCGTCTTCAAAAATTTGCACAACTGTCGAATTTTCTCGGAGGTAAGTGGTATCTGCAGGCTCTGTTCTGATCTTTCGCCCCATTTTTCTCTGTTTAAAAATCGTATACTACGACTGCTGTTCTACTGCTGGATCTCTGGCTATTTTCTATTGCAAATTTGTAGAGTCTTAGATTTGAAACCTTCGTTGCCCTGTTTCTCGTCTTCTTCTTCGGAATGAACCGTATCCTGTGCACTGTACTTCGCAACACGTCTTCGAAAAGAAAGATGGCACACATTTCTACTTTTGCACTGTACACCTATTTGTTGATAATTGCATGGATGTCCTTGCCATCAGGTCCACCTCATTAGTTTTGCAGATTCTCACGTGCATGTTAATTGACATTAAAAACTGGTGGCATATGGTTGGTCACGTTCTCCGTATTTCCAATGAGTGCAAAAACAAACCATGTGCTGATTGACACGTGTCCCTTCGTCGCATGCAACTAAAAAAATCTTGATTTTGTCGTACCTTGTTTTCTTTAATGCCACGTGGAAATGC
Source organism: Wollemia nobilis (assembly GCA_028583015.1). Lineage (NCBI taxonomy): Eukaryota > Viridiplantae > Streptophyta > Pinopsida > Araucariales > Araucariaceae > Wollemia > Wollemia nobilis. The sequence continues at coordinate 6,111,796 of JAQPPZ010001050.1, read as the reverse complement.
TCTTTCCGAAGATTATAACTTATTGCGCAAACAAAATTTCATTCCGAAGATTATGACCTCATTTCGAAGACAAGTCTTCATTCCGAAGACAAATCCTCATTCCGAAGATTATGACCTCATTCCGAAGACAGGTCTTCATTTCGAAGACAAATCTTCTTTGCAAAATTTTCATTTCGAAGACAGATCTTCATTCGAAGATCAGGATGTATTGTGAAGGTAAATCGTCATTCCGAAGACAGACCCTCATTCCGAAGACAGATCTTCATTCTGAAGACAGATCTTCATTTCGAAGACAGATCTTCATTTCGAAGATGATGCAGCAAGTCGTCATTCTGAAGACTAAGTTTCATTCTAAAAACAAATTTCTTTCTGAAGACAAAGTGCAACATTCATTTTGTTGTCATTCTGAAGACAATTTCATTCCGAAGATAATACAGCAGGCACTATTTTTGGCATTCTTGTTCTGAAGATTAGGCAGAAATCAATATTTTCATTCTCAAAACATGTTTTTAAGTATGCCAACTCTTATGAATACCTTTTATGCTAATGGTTAATTGTCACATACTATATACCAATCATTTTACAATGAAGAAATGTAAGAAATATATACTGATAAAGCAGTTAATGCCGATTTTTGAAGAATGACTCGCTTTTGTTGATATTCTCATGAGATTTTCTGCAACATTTCAAAACAAGTGCACTAGGTGAATTTGTACAATGATGGTTCAGAAATTTCTCAAGGTTATGCATGCCAGAAAACTGGTTTTCATGCACACCAACTCAGTAGTGCCTTAAGAAAAGGTTTTCACTGCTGAGTTATTCATTTTTCTCTCTCTTTTTTTTTTTTTCTTGATTTTCCCCCTTTTTTTTTTTTACCTCTCCTTTTCTCTCTTTTTTTTTCTTTTTTTTTCTTGATCCTGACTATGCCCATGAAGGAATTTCATGATTTCCCCTGAAACCATGCCCATGAAGGAATTCATACTCAGAATTTATTCATCTTTTTGTTTTCTATTTTTTTGATTTTTTTTTTTGTATTTTCTATTTTTTCTTGAAATCCACTTGATCATGTTGATTGTTTTGAAGTGGAAGAAGGAATCTCTTCCACCTGTTGTGTATCCAAACTATCAAGTTGTTGCAAGAATTCTTCTTTAGTCAGAGGTGTATGGTATACCCTGAGGCGATGTCCATTCACTACCAACTTTCTTCGTGACCCATCAATAGGGGATAAATGAGCTGCTCCATTGTTAAATACCTCTTCAATCCAGTAAGGTCCCAACCATCTAGTTCTCAGTTTTCCAGGGAAGTCTTCATATTGAGAATCAAACAAGTAAAGCCCAATCTCCTTGTTGAAGTTTCCTTTGCTTGAATGTGATTGTCATGCCACAGCTTCCTCTCGCTCCTGAATTACCTCAGTTTGGTGCAGAGCATCCAATCTAAGTTCATCCAATGCATTCAGCTACAGAATCCTGTCTTTCTGTGCCTGCGACAATTCAATTCCAATTTCTAGTGTTGTGCGCAATGTTAGTAGCTCAAATTCAATAGGTAAGAGAGGCTTTTTACCAAAGACTAGTTCATAAGGTGTGAATCCGGTAGTGGACTTCCAAGTAGTATTGTAGGCCCAAACCACTTCAGGTAATTTATCTAGCCAATTTATCTTATGAAAAGCTACTTTTTTTGTCAATATGCGTTCTAGTTCCCTAGTTTGTTACTTCAACCTGGCCATTTGCTTGTGGGTGGTAAGGTGATGATTTCCTATGTTTGATTTCATATAATTCTGTAAATGCTTTTATGACTTTGGATGCAAATTGGGGTCCTTGGTCTGTGGTGATAGACCGTGGAGCTCCAAATCTCTAAAAAATCTGAGTATACAAGAAATCAGTGACCTTCTCTTCACGAGCATGTTTGAAAGCACGCACCTCTACCCACTTTGTCAGGTAATCAGTGCATACTAGAATATGCACCTTTCCTTGAGAAGGTGGATCAATAGGTCCTACAAAATCAAGCCCCCACCTCTCAAATGGTTCTAAAACCATTTGAGGCTGTAGTGGCATCTCATTTGTATGAGTGGGCTTCCCCATTCTTTGGCATGCATCACAATGCTTGATGTACTTTTTCACATCCTTGTGAAGAGATGGCCAATAATATCTTGTCCCTAGGATTTTCCTAACTGTGCTTTTTACAGAATAGTGTCCACCTGAGGGTTCATCATGACAAGCTCTAAGGATATCATACACTTCATCCTTTCGGATGCACCTACGTAACACATGGTCAGGACTGCACTTAAAAAGCATACCCTTAATCCATTCGAAAGAAGAACTCTGTTTGATCAATTGTTTTTTCTGTTTTGAAGTAAAATGTGGAGGAACTTTCCCTGTGACCAAATAATTGGCTATATCTGCAAACCAAGGTGATTGGACTGATATAGCAAATAATTTTTCATCAAGAAAAGTGTCATCAACTAATTCCCCTTCATCTGTGTTCTGCAACTTGGACAAGAAATCTGCCACAACATTAGCTTTTTCTGGTTTTTTGATTATGGTGATATCAAATTCTTGCGAGCAACAACAACCAACGAATAATTCTTGCACTTACCATAGGTTTATTCATCAAATACTTAATGGTTGTATGATCTGTGTGAATAAATATTTGATAACCTTGTGATATAATGCCTGAATTTGTTGATGGCATAAATTACTGCTAGGAATTCCTTCTCAGTTGTTGTATAATTTTTCTCTGCTCCTGTCAAGTTCTTGCTAATGTTGTAGATGGTATAATGTTCACCATTATCAATTTGTCCTAATGCTGCTCCAATTGTTGTATTGGAGGCATCAGTCTGAATGTGAAATGGTAATGTCCAATTAGGTCCTCCGAGCACGAGGTGGAGTTATCAATTTCTCTTTCGGAGCTTCAAATGCTTCTTGACACTTTGCAGTCCAGGAGAATTCAGAATCTTTAGTCAATAAGGCAAACATAGGACTGGCTATTGTACTAAAGTTGGGAATAAACCTGCGGTAAAAACCAATGTGTCCTAGGAAGCTTCTGACATTAGTCTGAGTTTTAGGAGGAAGGAGATTCTTGATAATTTCAACCTTCTTTGGATCAACTTGGATCCCTTCGGGAGAGATGTGATGACCAAGAACTATCCCTTCCTTCATCATCATGAAGCATTTATCTGGATTTAAGGATAAGTGGTATGTTTCACAGCGAGTTAAGACTTTGTCAAGACTTTCCAATGTAAAATCAAAAGTTTGTCCACATACTGTGAAATCATCCATGTAAATTTCAACACTTTTGGTGGTCAGATCAGCAAAAATTGCTAGGACTGCTCGCTGAAAAGTTGTTGGGGCATTACACAAACCAAAAGGTAAAACCCTATAGGCAAATGTTCCCCATGGACATGTAAAAGTTGTCTTTTCTTGATCTTCAGGTGCAATCTGAATTTGATTATATCCACTAAATCCATCAAGAAAACAAAAGTATCTTTTTTCGGCAAGAGTATCTAACACTTGATCTATGAAAGGTAATGGAAAATGGTCTTTGTATGTCACCTTATTCAACTCTCTATAGTCTACACATACTCTCATTTTTCCATTTTTCTTAGGAACTATTACCAATGGAGAAACCCATTGGCTATCAAAAATTGGGTAAATGAATCCTACTTCCAGGAGTTTTTCAATTTCTTCTTTCACAATATCTCTTAAGGCGGGATTCAATCTTCTTTGAGGTTGTCCGATTGGCTTGACTTCTTCAGTATAGATTCTATGGGTACATATATCAGGATGAACTCCTGACATATCTTTGTAGTTCCAAGCAAAAGCATGAACATGCTTCTGCAAAACAACTATCAATTTTTCTTCCTCTTCCCTAGTAAGCTGGCTGTAGATGTTTAGAAATTTGCCTGGCTGGACTTCTATTTGTTTTGTATTTAGAAGGACTGAATTCACTCCTTCATACTTGGTGATTAAGGGATTAAGAGGACATTGCTTGAGATGGGAGAAAAGAAGCAATTTCTATTTTATTGCTTCTTGAGGGAAGCATATCTTGTATGGAACAGTGAGAAGGAAAAATCAGATGATGGTGCCATCCATGTGGTAGTGAAACAGAGTTTCCCTGTGATAGCACAGATGATTCATCTTCAGATTTTTGATTCTCCTCATTACTTATCAACTGTTGGATATTTGTTGCTTCCCCTTCTAAACCTTGTTCATGCAGAACATTCATCAGGATTGTTTCATTTTCTAAGTTTTCTGTGTCATTGAGGTCTTCTGTGTGTTCTCTTACTACTAAGGTAGCTAGTGTAGAAATGACCTCTTCCGGTTCCTCATCTGAGTCAGAAAACCATAACTGACCTAAAAATTTGCTAGATGGTTTTGCAGGAGGATATAAAGAAATCTGTTTCAGATCAATACCATTTGAAATAGTCATATTTCCGGATCTCGAGTCTATGAAGGTCGCTGCGAGTTGCAAGCCAAGGTCTTCCCAAAATAATGGGATATCCATGTGCTGAATTTCTTGGCTGTAAAACCAGAAAATCTGCAGGGAATTCCCAAGAAGAAACTTCTATAGGAACATCTTCAATGATTCCTTCAGGTTTTGCAACTGACCTATCAGCCATTTCTAAAATTGTAAATGTGGGGCTGAGATGTTTGAGCTGTAATTGTTCCATTGTATCTTTAGTCATGACATTTATTGCAGCTCCTAGATCCACTAAAACATTTGATATTGGTACTGAACCTATGGTGACTGTGATAACTGGGCTTCCTGGATCACTATACTTTGGAGGTAGTAGTTTTCCGGATAAGAGATCAGCTATCTTCCCTTCAACTTTGTACGAGTCTTGGGGAATGCTTTCTTCTTTCTTCCTACTCTTTTAATGCACAAATTTTGGACAGTATCCTGTTAATTTTTGGTATTTCCTTAATGGCCTGCAATAAGGGCAATGAGATAGTCAACTTTTTGAGTTCTTTGACCAATTCTGACTCAGAATTTGTTGGTATTGCATTAAGTCTTTCAGGATATGGAATTATCCTTGGTAATTGTTCTGCTTGTGTCTCTTTTTCTATTGTTGGTTCCAATTTTTTTGTTTCTATTGTTGGTTGGATTCTCTCTGGTTCTGATGATTCTTGCTTTTCATTATCTTTGATTTCCATTAAAACTGGTTCAGGTACAACTTTCCCTGAACGGAGTTGGATGTCACTACAATCAAGAACATTAATTTCAATATTTTCTTCGACTTCACCACATAGACAGGAGGTGTCTGTCTTACACTGTTTGGATTAGTGGTTGGCTGAGTTGGCAATTGAGGTTGTTTCACTTGCTGTGTTTGCTGTTGTTTTTCTTGAAAATTTTGATTAGGTGCAGGCAACAAATGCTGAGTTTGACCTTGATTCCTTTGCTGCCTTGGATAGGACTAGTATTGCTGATTCCACTGTGGTTGGTTTTGCACCCAATGTGGATTAGTCTGATTTTGATTCCAAGCTGGATTGTTTTGATTCCATGAGGGGTTGTTTTGATTCTGATTCCAGGCTGGGTTACTCCAATTTGATTGTGGCCATTCTTGGGAATTTGTCCATTGAGGATAATTCCAAGGACGTTGGGGTGGTTTTGATTGTCCCCAAGGCATAGTACCAGGATTATGCCCCCAATTTGTAGGAAAACGAGGGGGATTTTGATATTGAGAGAAATTTCCCCCTTGTTTTGGTCCAATATAGTTGAGTTCCTCGGTCTGGTTTTCTAACACAGTTTTGAGTTGTGGTAGCAGGTGGCATTGATCAGTTGAATGCCTTTTTGAACAGATACTACAAATGGTTGAGATAGATGTTTTATTCAAAGGACATTCCTGCAAAGCATGTTTACTTCTACATCTTGGGCAATAAATTGCCAAAGGTTCTATGTTTTTAGCTTTTGCAGAGATTTCCCCTAAAGTAGTGTTTAGATGCACTAGGATATCAGTTTTGAAATTTGCAAGTTCCTCTATCAGGTCCTTTACATCAGTGCCATTTGTGCGGATTTTTCTTCTTCTCTGCTTAGTGCGAGAGTAATTCCTGCAAAGATCCATAATTTCCTCATTACTGAGAGTGGTTACATCCCCTTTTCCCATCAAATCCAGAACTTCTCTGGATTCATCTTGCAATCCTCTCAAAAAGATGGTTTTACATAATTCTGGTTCTACTAGTCCACATCTCCTTTGAACAAAGGAGAACCTATCAAGATAATCTTCCAAGGTCTCATCATCTTCTGCTTGATTCTAAATAACTCATCTTTTCTATTTCTTACACGGCGGTATTCTCGATATTTGTCTAAAAAGACAGTCTCCATTTGATCCCGAGGTTCTTATGGAATTTGGCTCTAAGCTCATGAACCGGCGTAATCCTTGAATCCTTGAGAGTTGAGGGAAAAACCTTAAGTTTTTGATTGTCATTTATATAATCATAGGTCTGACACACTACCTTGAATTCAAACAAAAACTGGTCAGGATCTTCAGATACAACACCTCGAAAGGTTGGAAGTACTGAAGGTGAAATGGTCTTCATGGGAGAGTTTTGTGTTGGATTTAGATGAATAGGATATTCAAATGTTCTGGACGGTTGGAGTATATCCTGATCATCCCCTTCATTATGAACATAGCCATGTTGGCCATCTACATTGCCTCCCTCTGCCATAGTTTCTTGTTTCCTAGGAGAAGTTAAAGCTTTCCAAATTGTTCTCTCAAGAGGTCCAAGCCTTTCTGTTGATGAGTCTGATGAATTATCTTCCTTAAGATATTCTGTTGATAAAATTGGTGATTTTCCTTTCTCAAAATGTTCTACTGATGGTGAGACTGGTGATTTTTCTATCAATCTTTCAGGTAGTTCAAACACAGGTGATTCACCCCTTAAGCGTGAAGATCTCCTTAATGGGACAAGCCAGGGATCCTTTGGGGTATCCCTAGACTTACTCATTCATGTTTACTCCTAAATGACATAAATTAAGTCAATAGTTGTTATCTTACTCTACTGTTATATTCAGATTTTAACCTGAATGTTCACAGTTTAGTCTGATTACAGCTATTGGACTATTTGTTTTCTTCTGACAACACTATTCCCCGACAACGGTGCCAAAATGATGCGTAGTCGTTATACCATCATTAATTCTCAATGAATCTGTCAATCCAGGGCAGTGTACAAGGCTATCTATGGGAGAAGAAGTAAAACAGCTATAACTTAGGTCAATCTAGAGCAATAGGTCTTATTGGTGGAACTGGTTGTGTGGGGGGTTTTGGAACATTCCTAACTCTAAATTGCATGAATTTAATCTTAATCTAAGTTGCAGAATTGGAAACTAATCATTAACTACAGAAATGAAGTCCTAATTACAATTGCGGGAATGAGACCTAATTATATTGTAGAATTAACAGTTGTAGAATTGAAAGTCTGATCCTAATTGCAAAAAGGAAATCTAATTACTTTTGCAGTAATGAAAGTCTAGATCTAATGTGGAAATAAAAACTATCAAAATTATGTAACAGAAGGTTGTCAATCTTTTGTTCAGATTTTGACAGCAAAACATAAAATGCAGGAAATTGCTAAAAAAAAGTAAATTCTGGAAATAACAGTATGAAAATAAAGTGGAAGCTTTGCTGAAAGTAAGATTGCAACTAAAACTTTAAGCACAAGATTAATCTAAGCATAAATAAACTAATACTGCAAATATTGTCAACTATTTACAAGCAATTGAAATAACAAGTTCTACAACTCATTCTGCTGCAGCAAAATCAGAATAAAAACCTACTTTGTTAGTCCTCCTCCTAGGTCTGGAAGTGGCCAGCCTCTTTGTCCAGAAGAAGGTGTAAGTCTCTCTCTTTTTCTAAATCTTAATCACACTCATTTACAAGCATTTTGAAATAGAACTGGTGCACTTTATTGATCAAAATACATGATTACAAGAATTCTGCTGAAAAACTGTTACAGGACTGTAACAGTCAATTTCTAGTTATACTCTGTATTTTTTGCTAGCTTCTTTACTCTATTTTCTACCTCCTTTTCTACTTACTAGGCTCAACCTGAATGGGAGCAATATTTATAGCTATCCTATGATCTGATTACAAACAAAGAATATCTCAAAAGATCTAATCCTACAATGCTGCAACAAATTCTGGTTTTATCCTAGAAGAGGACTAAAACTTGATCTTTCCCTTAATGATGGCTTTGGTCGGCAATGACGGCAAATACAGATGGAAGATATTTCTCTTTACTTTTTCCAACCTTTATTTCCCTTTTTTTGGCTTCAAAAATCGGTCAACAGGTCAAAAACACATTATGTTCTTCATTCCGAAGATAAGTGGCTTCATTTCGAAGACAATGCAGTTCTCATTCCGAAGATCGCTCATTCCGAAGATACTGCATTCTCATTCCGAAGATCGCTCATTCCGAAGATACTGCATGCTTCATTCCGAAGATCCGCTCATTTCGAAGACGCTGCATTCTTCATTCCGAAGATCCGCTCATTTCGAAGATATCTGTTCATTCCGAAGATACTTCGGAATGAACAAATGTATGCTTTTCCAGTGATTTCTTCTGCATCTCTCAGGTGGGTTATCTCCTAAGATCAAATTCTAATGATCTTCATCCCTTTCCTCATGTGAATTCCATGCCTTGCTATTTATGGACAGTTGGCTGGAATTTACATGGGAAAGACCAGTTTTTGCTGCACAGCAACAGTTTGCTTGCACTGTTGCCAGATTTAGGTGAAGTAAATGCTTGAGACAAATCAAAATATGATTAGTGAAATGCTGCTATTATTCTAAGCATATCCCATTGTAGCAAATCATAGCAAAAAGAACACAAAACTATGCAAAAAGTTGTAAAATCAGCATATAATATTTCAAATACATTGATCATGCAAAATGGGTAATATACAGCATATTGAATCAACTTAACTAACATATCAGATAAAACATAAGAGTTTATAGGCATTTTTAGTGTACAAAACATGTTATGATTGAGGCATTTCCAGGCCTCATCGGTTAATAGTTGGTATCAATTTTTGACCCTATTTAGGACCACTCATGGTCTACTAACATAGGAGGATTGGGAATGGCTTGACACCATTGGGTTCAAGCAAGTGACACGACTAGATCCAGTGATGGGTGATAGAGCCTATATGACTGCACTAATAGATCTATGGAACCCGCACACTAACACATTCCACTTGCCTACTGGGGAGATGATAGTGACCTTATAGGATTTCTACTATATTATACGTGTTACGATAGAGGGGTGGTCAATTGAATCCACTCACCAAGATCTCCGAGATACAATTTTGTGAGATTTGCCTAGCGGAGGCATCCTAGTGGAATTATGGTATAATGCAGAGGTCTTGCATATGAGACATACCTTACTGATGACACTAATATCTAACATACTACTTTCGAGTTCATTAGGAGCTAGGTTCCCATGGAACTTGTTGGATTTAGTGTTTTCACTAGTGGAGTGCACCACCCAAATACCGTTGGTGATGGCATGGGGCACTACCATATTGGCACATATCTATGATAAGCTATATGAGATATATTATCATAGGAAGAAGGGTCTAGGCTGTAAATTTTTGCTATAAATATGGGGATGGCAGCATATTATCGTTGATTGATCACAAGGGCTACCTTGGACGATGCAAGCACAACTCACGAACAAGGATATAAGATATGGTATCCTATGGCAGCAAGATCAAGATATGGGTCAGAGCCATACTGATGTAGGTTCGAATGAGTACTATGCATAATAATTTACATGAATCAAAGCAGATACCACTATATGGATACCATACAGAGACTGTCCAGTATGGCATGAGGCTGATGCATGATGAGCATAAAAAATGCTCATATTTTTGTATGAGTTATAATGGTTTTTGCATGGCAGTATAATAAGTGTTTCATTTTTCTATTAACCATTATGTATCTATTTAATAAAATTATGTGCATTATCTAATTTATGTGTGAAGTGTGCTTTGTGTAGATATTTTCTGATTTTGTCATATTTTGATCATTCAAGGTCCTACGTGGACCTGGCATGCTTATTCTTCATGAGTTTAAGGTATACTGGTAAGGTGCCTTCATCTTTGGGAAGGTGCATTACTCTACGAGTAGGTGCCTTACTCTTCAAGTAGGTACCTTACTTATAGTAGGCTCTTTACTCTTCATGTAGGTGCCTTACTCTTCAAGCAATCACCTTACTTAGAGTAGGCGCCTTACTCTTCACATAGGTACCTTACTCTCCAAGTGGGTGCCTTACTCTTCAAGTAGGTGCCTTACTTAGAATAGGTGCCTTAATATTCAAGTTGACATCTTAATCAAGTAGGCACCTTACTCAAGCAGTCACCTTACTTAAGCAGGCACCTTACTCTTCAGTAAGATGCCTTACTCAATGTTGAGCACTTTGACCATGTGGCTGAATATGATCCTATTGATCAATAGAAACCTTTGAATCCACATCACATAGACTATCCTTGGAGGACCAAAAAATGGATGAGCTATCCTAGTCGTATTGGAAGGAATAAAAAAAACACAAATATCATGTAACCACTCAATGAAGCGGAACATGAACAACACAAATATCAGACCTAAAAATATTCTATCTCCAAGAAATGACAAAAAGTGGTTTATACTGTTATTATCATGCACTTGTTATAATAACTAAAATGTCCCAGTTTAGACTATAACCAGACCTTCTATTGTAAAAAAACTGTAATAGGAAATTTTTTGTGTTATATAAATACATAGACTTCTCTAAATAGAAGAAGTAGTTTTTCTAAGAGTGTTGGCATATGTAAACATTACACTGCAATATTAATAAAGCTTGAGAATTCTTCCATTAGCGTGTTGTCTTCATAATCAGTAAGGTGGAACTGGAGCCTGGGACCACTCCAAGCTAATATTCCTCACCTACCTCTTACTATTTTCTATATTAGATTATTTTCTTTAGTGTTATTTATATTTTAGTTACACAAAGTGTGTTAACTGCATTCATTTAATTTCCAACACAGTGTGGTGTGATTTATTTTCATGTATCTTTATTTATGCATGGCTTTACTTTTGTGTGGATGAATCAATTTCATTTTATAAAAACCACCCAATGATAGGTTAGAGGACTCATCTTAGGAATTGTGTTGTGATTAATCTTAAACATGGTACTTCGAAAGTTTATGAGCTCCCTGTTCTGTCAAATTAAATGTGAGGGCTATGATAGAATTAGGACCAAAACTAACTAGTTTTTTTGTCCTAATATTTTAGCATCGTTGCCTGGGAAGCACCACTAGTAGATTTATTACAATACAATAAAACCTTACATCTAACTTTGTATGAGTCCATTGAGGAAAAGAGGACCTGGTGATCGTTTCATAAAATAGAGCCCATAGGAAAAATATTAGTTAGCTAAAAATTCTGAAATTGAGTTAGATTCTCCGAAATCACCACCAGTGGTACACTAGAGTAAACACCCTATCTTTGTGTAAAGCTCTTCCTCATCCCATTGAACAGGAAAGTAGTAGATTATAAAAAATCCTTTGTTCAAAATGACACCTTCCAAAGAGGAATTGTTGTGGAAATCTATAGAGGATCAAACCATAACACCAGATGACTTAGAGGCTCTCATACAAAATGTTCAAAATGACTAAAAGGCTATAGAATCTGCATTAGAGACCACATTTCCTAAAAAAATGGTTGTAGAAACTTTGATTGGTTTTAGCTTCCTGATAGAGGAAGGTGCATGGGAAACCAAAATGAATAATATATCCCCTGTCCATCTTCCTACCTTTAGGGGATACCCAATTGAAGATCTTGACCTATTTTTATTCAATTTTGATGTCTTTTGTAGGTCTGTCAATTATAAATTAGACACTCAGAAGCTGAATCTCTTCCCTTAAACATTGTATGACTTAGCCCTGTGTTGGTTTATTGGTTTGGGAAAAAATAGATCACCATATGGGAGGAAATGAAGAGGCTCTTATTAGAATAGTACCAAGACTTTGGTAGAGCACGAGATTCTAGGGAAGAGGTTCTGAGCATGACACAAAAGGAGGACGTATCCTTGGAGGAGTACTAGGAGAGATTCAAATTTAATATACAAATATCCCCTCACACAAATCTAGGCGACAAGTCCCTCAAGAGCATTTTTATTGAAGGGACTTAACAATGAATCACTTGAAGCTATCAACATAATATTTGGAGGTGACATTTACAATCACCCAATGGAAGATATCCAGAAATTGTGTTAAAACTACTCACGAAGAAGAGGTAAACCAAATTCTAGGACCATGAAAGCAACTACTTTAGTCATGAATATGGAGATAGTCAACATGTTGGAGGATCTAAAGAGTGAAATGCTCTCCTCTCTAGCATTGCAGTTGGACATGCTCTTGCTAGAGAAAAAGAAGCAAGAAAACAAAGTAGTGTTAGCCTATTTTTGCCCAAAATATAGAGGGAAACATGCAAGGAATGCATGCCCAAATAAAAAATTTGGACTATGCACTATTTTCCAGTAAAATTATAAGACCTGACTATTCCCACAACTACCCTATGTTAAGGAGGATACTGAAGTCAGTGAATTTTATTTTGTGGGCAATCAAAGAAATTTGCAGTAACCCCCTAGGGGAAATATGCCAGGATGAATTCCACCCTATGGAGGAGGACCTTACATGCTATAAGGGTTGGCTCAACCAACCAATATGGGGTGGTGGGGACCACCACCATGGATGAATGTACCTCTAGGGACTGCATTTCCTAACCAGAATCTATGGATGTTGTACCAGCAATCCGGGTAGTAGTGGAGAAACCATGACTTGTGGAACATAGCTCCATAGAACATAGCACAAGATCCACCATAGAAAATCCTACCATATATCCCTATAGTGAGACTTGCACAACTACCAACACATCTGATGGTCCAAATAATAAGGTAAACTAGCCTATGTACCAATTGGAAGGAGAGATGTATCCAATGTATAACATTAGTTGTAATCCATTTCAGCTTAGATCAGGTAGGTAGTTAGGAGTAGGAGTTCATACCCTGGTATAAGAGGAGTAAAACATAGGAGAACCACCTCTTATAGAAGAGGTTGAAGAAGAACATGTTGCTGAGAAAATAGAAGCTTTATTTCCCAAGAGATTACAGGAGCAGAAAAAGCCAACACAACCTGAGTTTGATATCCTTTCCATCTTGAGAAATTTAATAGTCACTATCCTACTCTTTCAAGCTATCTGATATGTTCCTATTTACACTAAGGTGATAAAATAAATCTATTTGGTAAGACCAGGGTAGAATATAGTACAAACCATAAACATAGTAGGGAAGTTGGTTGACTTAATGATAGGAAATGCATTCCACCCTAAATACGCAAACCTAGGTAGTCCAATTTTTACTGTAAAAATAGGTGGGTATTTTTTAACTAATACTTTGGTTTATTTGGGTGAATCCATCAATATTATGCTAAAGGATACTATGAAAAAGTTGAGGCTCATGAATTTTAAGTCTACCAAGATGGTGCTACAACTAGCTGGTAGGTTGACTATAGCACCATAAGGGATGCTTGAAGATATTATTGTGATGGTTGATGCATGGGAGTACTCAACAGATTTTTGGTTCTGCAATCTAAATTGGGATTGGTTGGCTACCCACTCATCTTGGAAAGGCCATGGATAGCAATATTTGATGCCTAAATCAACTATCGTGATGGAAAAATGACCATTTCAAATGGTCAAAATGTTAAAATGTTGACAATCTCTCCCCCTGCATAATCTATAGATACGTTGGGAGAGCCCATGTGGGACAACCAAGAGGATGGGTCATTATAAATGCTCTAACTAGTTATGGCACTAAAATAATTGGATGAGGAAGCTGATGAAGATGACATCATTACAAGATTCATCCATGGAGAGTCCTCTCCCATTATTCCCAAATCAACTTTGGGTGGCATCCAAGATCACCAAACCAATAAAATTGAAATAGAGCCTAGAAGAACATTAAAAATTAGTAGCGGATTGACACCCACACAATTAACATAATTAAAAGAATTTTTGACCAAGCATCAATAAGCATTTGCCTGGGATTACTCATACATGAAAGGAATCAACCCAAAAATTTGCACCCATTGAATATATCTCGAAGAGTAGGTAACCCTAGTCATATAGCCACAAAGGAGTATGAACCCTACCATGAAAGAAATATTCAAAGTAGAGTTACAAAATATTTTGTCAGTAGGGTTTATCTACCCTATATTCAACAACAAATGGGTGTCACCACTAGTGGTGGTTCCCAAGAAAAAATTGAAATGGTGAATCTGTGTCGAATATAGAGCACTGAACAAGGTGACCTAGAAAGACCATTTTTTGGTTCTCCTTTTTGGATGGTTTTAGTGGATACAACCAAATCTAGATCATAGAGAAGAACCAAGACAAGACAACATTTACATGTCCATGGGGAACTCTCACCTACATAGTAGTACCCTCTGGATTATGCAACACACCAACCACCTTTCAGATAGTGGTGCTAAGCATTTTTTTGAACATTATGGGGAAATCAATAGAAGTTTACATGGATGATTTTACCATATACGGTGAAACCTTTGGTGATGCGATGACTAATTTGGAATGAGTGCTCTAAAGATGTGAAGAAAACAATTTATACCTTAGCAATAAAAAATGCTTCATGATGATGCATGAAGGCGTACTGATGGGACACCACTTTTCAGTAGAAGGTATTAATGTGGATAAAAATAAAATTGAGGTCATAAAGGACCTATGTAGTCCTAAGATGTAGAGGGACGTGAGGCATTTTCTTGGCTCTAACGGATACTACAGGCGATTTATCATCGACTTCAGTAAAATAGCCAAAATCCTACACATACTGCTATCCAAGGATGTGGAATTCATTTATATGGAATACAGTGAATGAGCTTTTAAAATACGAAAAGAAAAGTTGATTACTACCCCAATCTTGCGAGGCCCGAATTGGGCCATCCCATTGCACATTTACTGTGATCCATCCAATAATGAAATTGGAGTGGTACTCAAGCAAAAGGATGGAAAGGAATTCTATGCCATCTACTATGTCAGCAATAATTTAGTAGGATCCAAGCACAATTATATGGTGATAGAGAAAGAGTTCCTCATGATCATGCATGCCATCAATAATTTTTTCCACTACATCATCAATTACAAGGTGTTCATCCATACAAACCATGCAACTATTTGATATTTAATGAGCAAATAAATTATTAGTGGTAGAATAATCAGATGGCTCTTGCTTTTGTAGGAGTTTCAAATTACCATCATAGATAAGCCTAGCAAGGACAATGTAGTAGAAGACTTCTTTTCTAGACTAATACCATCGGATCACATAGTTGTGGAAGACCAGTTACTAGATGAATATTTGTTTATCATCAGCGAACAGACGTTATGATACATAGACATTACCAATTACTTAGCCACCGATAGAAAATTATCTACTCTTTTATCACGAGAGAAGTAGACGGTAATAGAAAAGAGTACCTCTTTTTTATGGATCGACAACCTCCTATTAAAATAGGGCCTGATAAAATCATAAGGAGGTGCGTAGTTGAGCATAAATTTTTGGATGTTCTCAAAGCTTGCTACAATGAACCATGCAAAGGATATTTTTAGGGAAGATGACCACATACAAAGTCCTATAGACTGGGTATTTTTGGCCTACATTGTTCAAATATGCATCCAAATATGCTAGCCAGTGTGATGAGTGCCAAAGGATGGGTAGGAAAACCCACAAGGATGAAATACCCCTACAACCACACGTACACATAGAGCCCTTAAAAAAATTGGGGATGGATTTTGTGGGTCCAATCAACCCACCTTCAGCAAAAAAGAGATATATTCTAGTCTACACTGACTATGTCACCAAATGGGTCGAAGTACAGGAATTGAGGGACTCTAAAGAAGGAACGATTGTAGAATTTTTGTTTTTCTAGATTTTCACAAGGTTTGGAGTACCTAGAGAAATTACAATGGATCAAGGGCCCCAATTCACCTCCAATTTAATTTAGGATCTAATGCAACAATACAGGATTTGACATAATAGAACCATCCCTACCATTCATAAGAGAATAGATATATGGAAATGACCAATAGGGAGATATAGAACATCTTGATGAAAACCGTGCAATAACACAAGAAGGATTGGGCTACAAGACTACTAGAGGAAGTATGGGCATACCGAAAAATGTGGAAAACAACCATAAGCTTTACCCCATCCCAAATGGTATACTGGAAGAGTGCGATGATGCCCATCAAATTCAAAATTAAAATGCTCAAAATTGTAGTAGAACTGAACCTAACCCTAGATGAATCATAGAGGGAGAGGATTTGGTAGTTGAATCATCTAGAAAAATATCAAATGGATGCCCTATAGAAGATGAAAATCATCCAAAGGAAAAGGAAACAATGGCATGAACACCACATTAAGTCAAAATAGTTCGAGGAAGGAGACTGGGTATTTTTGTAT
Source organism: Wollemia nobilis (assembly GCA_028583015.1). Lineage (NCBI taxonomy): Eukaryota > Viridiplantae > Streptophyta > Pinopsida > Araucariales > Araucariaceae > Wollemia > Wollemia nobilis. Next base: position 6,095,291 of record JAQPPZ010001050.1, on the reverse strand, counting down.
GATTCCAAGTTCTAAGAATGTAAAGGTAAGCTAATGTAGAGGTTTATGGGACCATGCAAGGTGGTAGAGCTAATTAAAAATGGTGTTGTGTGCATCAAGACAATTAATGACAATAGCACCATCCTGATAGTTAATGCCCATCGGTTGCATCTATACCACACGTTCAAGAATTTAATGGTGGAGTCTAGAACAGGCATGGGGGAGACCCCATCCAATTGAAAACATGTCAACTTCTCAGCAACATGGTGGATACAAGGGTGTCCACTAAAAAAAAATTAGTCTTAGTTTTTTTCGTTCATGTGTGTTGCAGGTATGGTGCTTGCATGCAAGTTGTAGGTATCTTGAGAGTCAGGGCCTAACAGGTATGGATTGCACCAACCATGCATTTTTTATTTTTAGCTTATAGTGTGTTTTGTAGGGATAGTATCCGCATGCAAGCTATAGGTATCCTGAGAACTAGGGCCTAATAGGCATATATTGCATTTAACTACATTTTATTTTTTTTTCATTTTATTTTGTAGACGAATGGCCTGATTGTATGAAAAATAGGTATCTTGGGAAGCAAAGGCCTAAACCGGCTCAACATCCATGAACTTGCACATTTTTTTTGAGGAAATAGTTCTGATCCAAGCATGGACATGGGCACTAATTCCCCATAAAAGAAAAATTATGCACCCTTGTTCTTGGGTAAAGTAGATGTTGATGCAGCACAAGGAAATTTTTTAGGCCTATTTAACCTTGCATCAATGAACACATGAACTACTGCTAACTTTTCAATGATGGGAGAGCACCTTACTCTTCAAGAAGATACCTTATTCCAAAGGTAGGTGCCTTACTCTAGAGGGATGGGCTTTACTCCAAATGTAGGCACCTTACTCTAAAGTAAGGCACCTTACTCCAAAGTTAGGCACATTACTTTGAAAGAAGGCACCTTACTCTTGAAGTGGTAGAGGCACTTGAATACGATTGAAAAGTATTCTTAAAAAAATAAATAAAAATGAGGCACTTTGATGTTACGAATCAAGGGCACCTTAAAAAAAATGAATAAGTTATGTGGTGCCTTACTCTAGAGGTAGGCACCTTACTATCAAAGAGGTTTCTTACTCTAGAGGTAGGCACCTTAATCTCAAATAGGTTCCTTAATCTAGAGGCAGGTGCCTTACTCTCAAATATGTGCCTTACTCTAAAGGTGGATGCCTTACTATTCAAGTAGGCACCTTAGCCAATGGTGCCTTACTCTTAAAGTAGGCACCTTAGCCAATGATACCTTACTCTTCAAGTAGGCACCTTAGCCAATGGTGCATTACTCTTTAAGTAGGCACCTTAGCTAATCTCACCTTACTCTTTAAGTAGGCACCTTAGCCAAAGGTGCCTTGCTCTTCAAGTAGGTGCCTTGATCAAAGGCTCCTTACTCTTCAAGTAGACGCCTTGATCAAAGGTGCCTTACTCTTCAATAAGGTGCATCGATATCATATAGGCACATTGATTTAATCAAAAACACCTATGCAATTTGGTAGTATGAGGAGCATCCAAAGCCAACGCCATCATTTCACGTGATGGAAATTCAAAGGCACCCAAAAATATTGTGAAATCATTGGGTAGGATTTCTATACATCCTAAGACCAACTGTTGAAAAATATATACATCCCAATATGAACCAATCAGATCGACCACATTTTCAGCATGGGACCTCGAGCAAACCAGAATTGCAGTGACCAAGGTAACGTAATCAACATATGGGAAATACGCCATCACCATTATCATGGATTACTAAATTGACATGCTCCATAATGCATGGACAACCAATCAGGTATGCGCATGATTTTATTTAATATTTATATAATATTTCATGGTTAATACCTCTCTAAAAATAATTTTGTTGCAAGAATTGCATTGGCTCCCATGGCCAATACGTCATGCCAAAAATCAATTCTGATGGCATACCCTATCAACCCCAATGTATAAAGTAATTCACTGGGTAGGAACCTTAATATATAATAAGGTGCCATATTATGGTATTAAGGCATCAAACCGGTCAGGAGGAAGAGCTGAGAATCACCATGGAAGGCCGATCAAAGAACCATGAACTCAAGAAAATTTTTGTAATCGATTCGAGGTAACTAGATGGCTAGATTATTATCTCTTGGTAAGCCAAAACCAATACCTCAAGGTATCAAAGGATTTTTATACAGCTGTGAGAGGGGAGGTCACTAGACTACACAAACTAGAAATTCCAGTCACACCAAAGCACATATCTCTTGTTATCAGCCTGCCCCTCACTGGAGAATGTACTTAAAAGGACAACATGCTAGTCCAATGCACATAATTTCTTCTTGATCAAGAGAATGTATGACTCAACCATGCAGGCCTTCCAAAAAACGGACTCTCAATGCACCTACAAAATATCTTAGAATAGGTCATGAGATTCTTCACATGCACAAGGAAGTACTCACACCTGAATGTGAACCATATGTAGTTCTTGAATCACCTGGCGCATGGGAGGAAAATTAATGTGCCATTTTATCTAGCAAGTGTCATGAATGATAAGGCATAATGATATTAGAGAGGATCTACCTCTACCATAACCCATCATGGGCTAACTATAACCCTAATTTTCCATTTTGAGGGACATAGAGAGGGCTCATCGTAGTAGGGGTTGAAAATTTTGGCATTAATATGTAGTCTACTACCAAAGCAGGGCATGAGGCTGAATTATAAGGAATGCTTGAGGAAGAAGGAGAATGAACCCAAACCTCCGAGGATGCTATAGAATAAGGTAAAATTTCCCTACTCAATTATGCAGAGAATAGGCTAGATTCTTCCAGCCCTAAGCCAACAACTCACCGAATAGAGCATATAAGTTGTAGGAGGTACCTATAGTGACTAATTCTATTGATTGAGGATGAGGAGGAAGATACGAAGTTCAGGTTTGCAATCCAAATGTTACAAAATTTGGTTGCTCAAAGTCCACAGGACCTACAAACTTCAACAGGCCTATGACAACAACTCGATTCGATGATGGAAGAAGACCTCACTTGGTAGAGTGAGAATTTCACAATGTAGGTGTTATTTGATGGATTTAAGGAGATGACTATAAGAAAAATGCAGAGGCAGTATGCCACTATATCTTAGCTACAACAACTGGTTCAGTAGCTCAAAGCATTAAATCAACAATTGCAGGCTAGGGTGGTAGAAAAATTTGATGCTTGCACCCAAATATATTGGGCAATTGAAGTGTCCATGAACTCTCTGAATTTACCATAGAGGGTATTTTCATCCAAGGTTCTTAGGTCAGATGCCCAAAATTAATACATAGAGGTGGGAGATAATTCATTCACCTCTGACAATATGATGGCAGAGTAATAGGGAAATTCTATTTTTTAAACATAACCCCCTATTATCGACATTATTCATGATGGAGAGCACTCGAGTCAGAGCCAGAGGCAAGAAAATAAACCTGATGCCAAGGAGGACTCTCAAGAGCAATGGGTAACTACAACCAAAGGACCCATAACTAAAGGACTCATAGAACAATCACTAGACAACCATAGAATAGGGGAAGTAGCCACAGGTGATCCAAGACCAGAGGGGCATATTCCTAAACCCTCTAATGATAACAAAGAGGAATCTCCCATGGGGAAGGAGGATATCCCCAAAAAATATACCATAATATTAGAGAGTCCCAAGGGTAAGGCACCTCAAACATCATAGAAGAGGACTAAGAAAAAGGCCAAGGTTATGTTTGCAGAACCAAACGCCCAATCAGACAAAGGATAGGAAGAAGGTATACAGGGCTCTATCGAGTAGACAAAGAAATTCAAAAGAATCCACAAATAATTTGAGGTAGAAAAGGTAGTTAGGAAAGCCACCAAGAATTATTAAAGGGGGTTTGGCATTTGCATCGACCCTACCACAAAAGACCAATTTTGGTGGTTATACGGTTTGTCCCTTGGAAAACCCTCAAGAATGTGAAAGTATCTAGAGATATGGGGGATATTTGGGCTAGAAGTAGAGACATCGATAATATCTGAAGAAAATTCTAGCCTCACCCCTAAATAGGTTTGGTTATACAAGGCTAGTATCGTCATATGACAGAGGGACAACTCTGATATTTCATTTCGAGAGTTATGGCCTCAACATGTCGATATTTGGCATGAAGTGGAAGATGCATTCTAGAAGGTAGGAATGATCGTAGCTATGGCACCTAGCATAGATGTTGGACCAAGTAGAACAGAGAGATGCAGCCAGTGTAGCAAGAAGCTAGCACTACCAAAATATGAGAGCCAACCCAACACAACTAGAATCCAGTGTAGCCGAAAGATAACGTATCCCAAAAATACCTTGTAGCAAACCAATGCACCTTAGCAGAAATAAAAGTCCCAGAATGAAGGGAAGGCCATGGTTACCAATAAGAAAATAAATTAAAATGATACGACCTACTGGAATGTGTTGACTACCAATTTTAGGTGCCACAAGGGTGTGGCACATATTAGGCATGGTGGTATGATGAGCATTAGAAATGCTCATATTTTTGTATGATTTATAATGGTTTTACATGACAGTATAATAAGATTTGTATATTTCTATGAACTATTATGTGTCTATTTAATAAAATTATGTGCATTATCTAATTTGTGTGTAAAGTGTTTTTTGTGTGGATATTTGTTGATTTTGTCATCTTTTGATTAGTCGAGCTCCTACGTGGACCTGGCATCTGCTTCATGAGTTTAAGGTATACTAGGAAGGCACCTTGATCTTAAGTAATGTACCTTACTCTATGAGTACACACCTTACTCTATGAGTAGGCACCTTACTCTTCAATTAGGCACCTTACTTAGAGTAGGTGCCTTACTCTTTAGGTAGGTGCCTTACTCAAGTTGGCGCCTTACTCTTCAAGTAGGAATATTACATAGAGTAGGCACCTTACTATTTAGGTAGGTACCTTACTCAAGAAAGTGCCTTACTCAAGCAGGCACCTTACTCTTAAGTAAGGTGCCTTACTCAATGTTGATGGCTTTGATCCTGTAGCTAAAGAAGATCCTGTTGACCAGGGGAAACCTTTGACTCCATGTCACACAAGCTATCCTTAAAGGACCAATGAACGAATGAGATTTCCTAGTCATATTGGAAGAACTCAAAATAACACAAAGATCACATAACCACTCAATGAAGCAGAGCACAAACAACATAGATATCAGACCTAAAAATATTCTCTCTAGGAAACAATAAAAAGCGGTTTAGACTATTTTTATCGTGTGCATGTTATAGTAACTAAACTATCCCATTTTAGACTGTAACCAGGCCTTATGTTGTAACAACACTATAACAAGAAGTTGTGTGTGTGTTATATAAACACATAGACTTCTTTGAATAGGAGAGGTAGTTTTTATAATAGTGTTAGCATATGTAAACATTACACTACAATATTAATAAATCTCGAGAGTTATTTCACTACCGTGTTATCTTCATAATAGACTAGCCGAAAACTACTAGAGTTTGGGCCACTCAAAGCTAGTATTCCTCCCCTACCTCTTACTATTTTCTAGATTATATTATTTGCTTTAGCGTGTTGTATCTTTTAATTATGCAAAGTGTGTTTTACTACTTTCATTTCATTTCAAATGCAATGTGGTGTGATTTAATTTCACATATCTTTATTTATGTATGGCTTTACTTGAGTGTGGATGAATCAATGCGATTTTATAAACACCCCCCAATGATAGGTTAGCAGACTCATCTTATGAATGGTGTTGTGATTAATATTAAACATGGTACTTCAAAATTTTACAAGATCTTTGGTCTTACAAATTAAATGTGAAGGTTGTGACAAAATTAGGACCAAACTTAACCAGTGTTTTTGCCCCAACAATACACAAATATGATGGGTACGACAAGGGAGGTGGCTAGTCGGTCGACACAAGACCAAGTGATAGTACTTCCCATATGCTTGGGTGTTACGGTAGTTTGGGATATGCTAGGGGTTACCTAGTGAGACAATTATCTCCTAATGTTATGGAAATAAGAAGACATTGGCTTGGCCTGTAGTGGAGGCCTTAGGGAGGATGTAGATCCTATGGAGGTGACTATTTAGGGGAATGATGTTAGGACCATAATAGAGTATGAATCCTGGTAGGTGATGCATATATGGAAAATGTATGGACCACTAGGGTATGACATGGCTACAGGAGCATAGCAGGCTCACATGGAGTCTCCAAATGAGGCTCCAGCTGAGAAGGAGATAGGATTAGGAGAGTGACCTGATGAGGAGGTGGACTCCGGGGAGAAACATGTGCTTCAGTGGACAGATGATGAGTGTATGGACCACATGGATGCGAAGGGCTAGTAGGGTGACTATGATGAGGATGATTAGAAGGAGAAGGGATTGCAGGTATATTTGGTAGCATAATATGACACTATTATTGAGTTGTAGGGTGAGTTGATCAAGGGGAGGCATAAGCAGAGGGAGTATACAGAGGAGAGGACTCTCCTACAGGAACATGTATAGATCACACAGGTAGATATTAATCGGTAGACATAAATTATTAAGGAGCATGAGGCTATACTTGTAGAGTAAGTGATAGAGCTAGTCATGCTTCGGTTGTAGGTTAGAGCAAGGAGCTCATGCCATGGGGTATCTAGTAGTGGTGAGGTGGCTAGACTATAGGAGAAGGTGACACAAATCCAAGTATTATTGGGGGACTTTTAGGCTCATCATCAAGAGGAGCTAGCATACACCAAATATTTAGAGGATGAGGTAGTGCACCTTAGGGGGCACTTACCAGCCCATACTTCTATGAATGGATCCCAGCAGAGTAAGAGGAGTTGTACATGATAGTCTTCTATGAGGATGGGGCTCCTAACTCTACATGGAGGTCAAATTGGGCAGGAGGTAGTAGATATGGGAGTTCTAGATGGATAATGTCCAAGGGTGGGGCTGAGAGTCATGGTGTCGATATTGTGTGACCATGGCATTTGGTACTTTGTGGCTCTTTTTGGATTTTAGATTTTACAGTGTGAGGTTTGAGAACCCACTTTATTGTAGCCTACGAGAAATTTTTGGATGATGATGTATCTTTTACTATATACATACATACATACATACATACATATATATGTATATATATATATATATATATATATATATATATATATATATATATATATATATATATATATATATATATATATTTGAGTTAACGAAAACAAAAAGGGAAAAGGTTCCAAGTACGATGCAAAAAATGGAACTAAACTTAACACTAGATCCTACGAATTGAAAATGCATGAAATGGGGAAAGCATGAACGAATTGAAATGCAAAAAAAAAGCCAATGCGGAAAACAGCCCTTTCTTTTATTGATACATTTTGGAATTCGGTTACAATTCGCCTCCTCCCTTTTGAGGGGCGAGGAGCGTTAAATTTGTTTCTTTGTTACATCCATGGATGCCATTCCTTCTTCCGCGTGCCCACATGTAAGATGGGTAGACCAAAATGTCATTGTCACCGCTTGTGTGTACGAATGTTGACTCCCTGTTGCTCCTCTAATGTCCCGATCCTGCATTCAAAGAAATAAGAAACAATCAGTAGCACCTGCGTATGAAATGAAACATGCAATCCCCAAGCCTACGATTAGTGCATGCAAAGAATAAATAAAACGATAACTAGCATATATCCAAAGGATCTAAAAATTTGACAGGGGCATATAGACCTCATAAATAAAACACTGCAAATGGAATAGTCATGAAATTCCTCACATTTGAATTCGCTCTAGGGCAGGACAAATAGACCTGCAACAAAACACCAGATAGCACAGCTCAAAATGTCACATCTGGACAGCTCCAAATCTCCAATAAAAGTGGGGGTTAGCTAATTGGGGGTATTTTGGGATGACCCAGATGGTCAGATTTCCCCAATTTGGCCTCTAACACCTAAATTTTGATGATGCCCTCTACAAGTTAGTAAAGGCGAAAAAATGATAAAACATGACAAAAATTGATCAAAACGATATGAAATCAAAATTGCAAACTATCTAAGCAGCATAAAGATCAAATACAAAAAATGAAGATAACAGAAAGAGAAATCGGCCACAGATTCCTAATCGTTCCTAAAAGGGACGATTAGACCCGTAGCAGTGCGGGGGCACCCGGACGGGCCGCCCGCCGTTTGGGGCCTGATTTTGGCACCAATCCACTTGGGATGAGTCCAAAATATCTTGTAAAGTGTTGTCAGCAAATTGGGTGGTATATTGTGGTCAAATGTCAAGTTTTGGGCTCAAGATTCGTCCTTCCAATAGTCACCCAATGACCTCCTCTCTAAAATAGATCACGGATGTGAAAGGCACAAATCAACTAGGGGAATATGGGGAAGTAAAACAACAGCACTTCATTGCTCAAAAATGCTCCTTCTCTGTATATTTTGGGGTGAGAAGACTCACCAATTTATAGACCTGGAGGTCTCTTGCATTGGGCATGCAGAGGCGCCACTTGGAAATCATGCCCTCTCAGGGGGAGGGAGATTCCTCCCTGATTAGGGACTTCATGACTACCCTTGCAACTGCCTCTAACGCTCGAAAATGCTCACCCACACTCCCATGCGATGAAGGAAGCGTTAAGTGGCAGATCTGAGCTGCCATTTGTCAAGATTTGACTTTTTTCCCATCAAACCTGCAATTCGCCCCACCCTGGAGCGAATACTGGTATTCGTCCCTGGGTAGGGCGAATCCCAGTTTGAAATTGTCCCTGGGTGAAATGAGTACTGAGCAAAGTGCCTGAAGGTGCCAAATTGACTCCTGACCTTCCAAAATTGCTGTGAGAGTGGTTAGGACCACTGTTTGACCTCTGGGGGCTGCCCTTGGGGCTGTGTGTGTCAATGCGATCAGTGTTTGCAGTCACATAATCAGATTGGTGTTGTTTTGGTGTCTACATATGCCCATTTTTGGGATGCGCTGTGCAAGGCATAGCATCGAGCAAAAATAGATAACCAAAGCACTAATGATTAGGGTTTCTTAGTAACCTAACCAAATTTTGATGCCCCAAGTATGGAAAGGGCATGCATTCTTGAATCCTTGCTTCTGACGAGCGAAGGAACTCAATTCAAGTGTTAACCTTTTTCGGTGAGGTGTTACTTGAGCTTGGACATTGATCAGTCATGAATAGGCAAAGGGCACAACCTTTTGTCTGTGGGAACCTTGAGTTCATGATTCATGAATGCCAAGTGATTGATCAGCTTGTGATTATTGCTTGTTTATTGCCCCAAGCAAGAGCGTGATTGTCTTTGCCAATGATTCTTTGAATGCATGTTGTTTCCATGATTGGGTGTGTATTTGTTGATTGGTGACTAAGTGTGACTACCCCCTCAAGCGATGAATCGATGAGGGAATGACCAACATGAGAAAAGCGACGAGTCGCTTGACCCAAGATGACTTGTGTAAGGGTGCCTTTAGATGTTTTAGCGTTAAATGTGTGTGCAGTTTTTCGATATTTAGACATGTTTTTGGGGGGTGTTAACCCTTTTGGTGATGCTTTTCGGGGCTAAAATTGGCAAAAATTTGTCTTCCCATGGAGCAGTCCGGCCATGGTGGCCTTCTTAGGGAGTAGGATGGTGACAATTTGTAACCCCAACGTCTGTTTTGGATGCCAAGAATTTCAGGCATGAAGGCACCTTCGTTTGGCAACTCTATTGCTATTTTTGGTTGGGTTTCGACCCTTTTGGTGACGTCGTTTGGGGATGAAATTCTCGAAGATCCGTCTTCCCGTGGAGTGGTCCGGCTATGGTAGCCTTCTTAGGGAGTAGGATAGTGAGGATTTGTGACCCCGACATATGTTTTGCATGCCCAAAATGTCAAGTGCAAAAGCACTCTCATTGGACAATTTTATTGCTGTTTTTGGTACATTTTTGTGCATTTTTGCTGTTTTTGAAATGTTTTGGTACATTTTTGTGCATTTTTGCTGTATTTTTGGGATCAGCTGTAGCTATCTATTGCAGAGCTAGGCTTGGCAAAACATAGTGGTGGAGAGGCTAGTGGGGTTACCGTGGATGATGTAGGTGAAGATGGTGGATAAGGATATAGGTTACGCGGCTCTGTGGTGGTGGTCTGAGGAGCAGGGACAGAGTCGATGGTGGGTAGGTGTCATAGGGAACTATGTCGATGCCTTCACTCGACTTGCTCTTGAGGTGTTATGGTGCCCTTATCGAGATTGTCCAGCCTAGCCTGAGGCTAGAGAGTGGCTCTGATGGGTACGTAGGGAGCAGTGGCTGATTGGGTGGCATGGGACCGAGCAGGAGTTCTTCCCTTATAGTCGGGTGACACGATAGCTTTGGGTGTGCCAGGGGTTTCTTGGTGTGCCCGTGGTCTATCGACGCCAGGGGGATGAGAGGAATCTAGACCGGCCAGTCATCACACCACTAGGTGAGGATTTAGATGCGATGATCGACATCCCGGATGTGGATGACGTCGGGACTATCGCAGAGTATGACCAGTGGTGGATACTATGGTGATGGTGGGGAGAGGGGCCACTAGGAGGCGTGGAGGTAGTAGCAGCAGGCGGGGAGGGTGCCGAGGCACCAGGAGATGATTGGGGAGCTCCGCTAGAGGATGCGAACATGGTGGAGGTGGATGATGTGGATGTGGATCTTGGGGTTCTAGATCAGCAGGAGATGTAGGACGTCATGGAGTAGTGGGAGCCAGAGCAGGCTGTTGTTCCAAATATGCCAACACCTAAGGTAGTTTCAAAGGACATGAAGTCTGGGTTACATGTTGATAATGTGTGATTGGAGGGGATGCTATGGAGGCATGATGAGGAGCTGGGGGATGCACTATGAGAGAGGGATATCTTATGCATGCAGTTGGAAGAGCGATAAAATGCATGGGCTGCATACCATCGACAGTATGGGGACATCGATGCTTCATGGGAGAGGGATCTCCTATGGACGTAGCTGGCAAATGGGGATAGGGCTTTGGCATAATGTGATGAGAACTTGGCTACGTATCACCAGCGGGAGATGGACTTGGTGCGGCAGCGGTTGGAGCTGGAGGCAGAGATTAGCCGCCTCGGTGGGTGGGTCCCTACGTTCAGTGGAGGTGGATCATCGCACCGCTCGAGAGGGAGCGAGACTAAGAAATCAGCATCCTCTCGGCGTAGGCGACTGGATGAGGGGGGCTCGAGTAGGCATGATGCGGGGGCTGGCAGTAGCCACCCTGAGGGGTCTCATAGGACCCACACCATGGGGGGTAGTTCCCGTCACACCGATCCTGCGTGATCATGGTGGCCGATGCCTTAGGCTTTGGGGATTTTTGAGCTTTTGGATTTTGTTGCGGGGTCACAGGACCGGTTCATTGTAGCCTACGGGCATTTTTGATGATATATACAGATGACTTTATTTTGTTTATGCGCATGTGATGATTTGATTTTATGCATGATGATTGATGAATATGGATGTATGCATGTTAAGTTATATTGATGGATGCATATGTTTTGCTGAAATGTAAATGTTTTTAATTTATATGATATGCAAATGGAATGGATGAATTGAATTTGTGATTTTTGGCGGTCGGACCATAGACTATTTAGAACTTTATGGCTTTTTGTCCTAGGCGATTGCTGTGGTAAATGACTTTTCATGTATACATGTTATTTTTTGTATTTTCTGATGGCGATGCAAGGATGAAAGATATTAGTTGGTTTAAAATGTATTTTAAGGTTTTTTGAGACTCAGATGTTTTAACTATCTAGCCATGACTATACTTTCATCTTACGAGACTTTTTAACAAGGTATGAATCAGACTTGTCTTTGACCAAGTTATTTCACATCCCTGTGTGTGCAATTGAGTTCATTTATGTGGTGTTTGTCAGGATACCGCCAGTGCCAGATAGGCTGTCAACCAAACCTGTATCGAGGATCACCCGATTAGCTCCACTAACTCCTTTGTTGTGTTTAGTCGGATTAATCTGCGGTGCTATCGTAGGAGACCATAAGCTAGCTCATCCACATGCAAACATTGATCTGCACACAAGTTAATGTGACAGATATATCGTCATGCGGGAGGTTTACCACCAATGACCGATAGGCTATCCACCAAACCAGTACTGAGGTTTGCCTCATGACCTATCGGAATGCTGAGAGTTCCAAGGATTCAAGTTCGACTCCCTTCTTTTCTTCAATTGTATTGGGATACTTGCTCTTTTATAGTGATAAAAATCACTGTTTATTTTTGTTTTTCTTTTGAGCAAGGGATTTGAATATGGAGTGATGAGAATCACTATCTTATGTGCTTTTCTTGATGTATGCACTTTGGTTGTGATGTCAAATTTTTTTTGGAGTTTTGACTTTTGCAAATTTGTGATGTTTTGCAACTTTTTGAGAACTTGGGATCCTTGGGGAATTGGGTAGGGAAGATGCTTGTCCTTTTGCCAACTCTCGAGCATTCTTGGGGTCATTCGCACAGGGGGATGAGCAAGATAACCATTTCGCTTATGGTGATCCGGATTGCTTTGCAAGTTTCATCTTTCGTTCACACAACTTGGGAATTCTTATGTGTTTTAATTTGTGTTGGGATGCTACGTACCAAGGTGCGATCCAAGTAGAACTCTACCTTTGTAAAATCTGTCTGACTTGGTACAGTACGTGGCTAGAAAGCTAATGACGACTGAAAGATGAAAACTCTTGATACATTAGAAGACCACTGACTATGGTATGGTAAAAAGAAGTGAATGGCATTTATTTTTGATGGACTATTTACAAAAGTGGAGAAATGTGGAACAAGATGGATTGGCGGAGTACTTACAGTCTATGGTGCCTTTGACCTGTATGACCACAAATATGCAATGTATGGATGTGATGCTTAATGCAGCTATATATTTTTGTGTTTTTGATGGAATGATTTTTGTGAGTATGAAGATGAGATGCAAAAAGAGCTCTTTATTGTTGTGATAATTGTGAGTATGCCTGGAAATGAGATGCGAATTTTTGTTATTTTTGATGATTTTATTGTTTTTGAATTTTCTTATTTTTGACCAAGCGATTGTGGGAATCCTTGGGGCTTTTTGGTTTGACCAAGGGATAATGGGCACCTTGGGGCTTTTAGGGTGACCAAGCGATTGTGGGAATCCTTGGGGCTTTTGGGTTGACCAAGCGATTATGGGAATCCTTGGGGCTTTTTGGGTTGACCAAGCGATTATGGGAATCCTTGGGGCATTTTGGGATTGACCAAGCGATTATGGGAATCCTTGGAGCATTTTGGGATTGACCAAGCGATTATGGGAATCCTTGGAGCTTTTTGGGATTGACCAAGCGATTATGGGAATCCTTGGAGCTTTTTGGGATTGACCAAGTGATTATGGGAATCCTTGGAGCTTTTTGGGATTGACCAAGCGATTATGGGAATCCTTGGAGATTTTGGGATTGACCAAGCGATTATGGGAATCCTTGGAGCATTTTGGGCTATGGCTCTTCTAAACATGGAATGGCCACAAATGACTGATGTTCAAGGGTTCTAGTTCCTTGATTCCATCAAGAGAGGCTAGCCGGTATGTTCTAGGTCCTATTTTACTATCAATTACATAGGGACCTAACCAGTTTGCCATGAACTTGTCCCTTAGATGGGACGGCAAACTAGAGTTCTGTTGGTTCTCTTTCAAGACCAAGTCACCAACCTGAAAGTCCCTCAGATGAACTTTCATGTTGTATGCTTTCTTAAGTCGCTCTTGATAGATACGTAAATGCTCGAGAGCATTAATGCATCATTCGTCAAGCAATGTAAGCTGGTCTAACCGGGCCTGCCATGCAGTGTCATCATCGATGAACTCTTGCATTGATATGCGTAGGGAAGGAATTTCCAACTCGAGAGGCATGACAGCCTCGGAGCCATACACGAGCGAAAATGGAGTTGCCCCAGTGGGCGTCCGAATGCTGGTGCGATAAGCCCACAGGGCAAGTGGGATCTGAATGTGCCAATCCTTATGACTGTCTGTGACTATATTTTTGAGGATGGCAACTAGCATTTTGTTTGACGCCTCTGCTTGCCCATTTGCCTGCGGATAATAGGGTGTCAAAAAATTGTGCTGAATTTTGTACTTTGTGGTCAAAGCACGCACGTCTTTGTTTTTGAATGACGTCCCATTATCCAAAATTATCTTGGATGGAATACCAAAATGACATATGATGTTGTGCAAAATGAACTCCACAATGCGGGGTCCTATCGTAGAGGTAAGCGGAACCGCTTCCACCCACTTGGTGAAATACTCTATGGCCATTATGATAAACGTGTGATGACCTGACGATGTAGGGGAGATCTTATCGATTAGATCTAGGCCCCACTACGAAAATGGCCAAGCCGATTGGATCGACTGCAAGGCCTAGGAAGGTACGTGTGTCAAATTAGCATGGTGTTGACATTTCACGCACTTCCTCACATATGCGCAACAATCTCGCTCTAAAGATGGCCAATAATAGCCCATGCGGAGAATGCGCTTTGCGATGGCCATACCACTGAAGTGGCCACCGCACGTACCATCGTGCGCTTGGGCGATTGCCCAAGTGGACTCCTGCTGGTCCAAGCAATGAAGGAGGATTCCTTCATAGCTACGATGGTACAAAATGTCTCCTAACAAGACATACTTTGCCACTTTTTGCTTGAATGCTCATTTCGTGGCATGCGTCAATCCAAGCGGGAGATTACCTAACTTGAGGTAGTCCCTTATGGGTGAATACCAATCCTGCTGATCAGAAGCCTCGATGGTATGAACAGCCAATCCCTCTTGAAGTTCATCCCTAGCAAAAGCTGAACGGGAAAGAACTTGCAAGAATAGCATTGTATTGCTATTAAGGGGAGTAGGGGAGAACAAGGACCCCTAGTTGGCATGATTCAGACGATCGTGGATTCGAGAGAACCTATCCTGAGGTGGTTCAATCTGGATCATGTGGATTCCTGGCCTTAAGTCAGAGCTTGCACGCTCCATCATGGATTGCGATAGTGTTTTGACTTGAATGGTGGTCATATCACCAGAAATGTCTTGCGGGATTAGCGACCCCAAAGAGGCCATAGTGTCCACAAAATGATTCGATGACCGAGGGAGTGCCTCGATGTCGTACCATTCAAGCTTTGCCAGGAATTTGTCCACAAGGGCTTTGTAGGCCTGCAGAACTGGGCATTTGCATTGGAATACCCCTTTGACTTGGTTGACAATTAACAACGAATCACCAAAGATATTCAATCATTTAATGTTCATGGTGATTGCTGTCTAAAGACCTATGAGCAAGGCTTCATACTCTGCATTGTTGTTGGTGCATGGGAAATTTAATTTAAATGACAGAGGCATTGGAGCGCCTTGCGGTGTGAAGAATACTATTCCCATGCCACCACCTTGCTCACATTTAGAACCATCAAAAAATAGGGTTATGTCGGCTTGTGACTCAGGCTCATCAGAATCTGGTGATTCTGAGACATGGAAGACCCCATCATCGGGTAGTTCTATGACCAGAGGCTGATCATCTTCGAGAGGAGCCTCTGCTAGTTGATCGGCTATGACCTGACCTTTTATGGATTTCTGTCCAATAAACTCTATGTCAAATTCCATCAACAACATGATCCATTTCGTCGTGCGACTACTATGATAAGTACGACTCATCATGTATCGCAATGGATTCTCCTTAGACACAACATACGTCTTGTTGCTCAACATGTAATGGCATAGATTTTTGGTAGCAAACACCACTGCCAAGCAGAGTTTCTCAACGTATGCATAGTTAAGTTCATAACTGACCAGGGTGCGGCTAAGATAGTAAGTAGCCTGTTCTTTGTGAAGTTCATTCTTCTAGGCTAACATGGCACCCAATGCGACCTCAGTAGCTGAGATGTATAAGTAGAACGACACTCCTGGTCTGGGTGGTGCCAATACTAGCGGTGAAGCCAAGTATTGTTTAATGTCATCGAAGGCTGACTGGCACTCGTCATCCCAGTGAAATGCTACCCCCTTGTGCAATAATTTGTTCATGGGTCGGCACTTGTCAGATAGCTGCGCTATGAAGCGCTTGATCGACGCGACCTTTCCCTGCAGGCTTCTGAGCTGCTTGATGGTAGTTGGGGGAAGCATTTCAAGGATTGCCTTGACTTTGTTTGGGTCGACCTCGATGCCTCGCTTTGAGACTATGAAACCCAAGAGTTTTCTAGATGTGATGCCAAATACGCACTTCTTGGGATTCAGTCCGACTTTATGTTCCATGAGGCGATCGAGGATCTTGCTTAAGTCATCGAGATGATCTGGGCGCAAAAGAGATTTGGCCAACAAATCATCCATGTAGTCTTCCAAAGTTTTATGCATGTAATCATGGAAGATGTATGTCATGGCACGTTGGTAGGTGGCGCCAGCATTTTTAAGGCCAAAATGCATGACCTTATAACAAAATGTCCCCCAAGGCATTGTGAACACCATTTTTAGCTGGTCCTCGGGATTGATACAAATCTGATTGTATCCCGAGAAACCGTCCATGAGGGAAAGCATTTCATGACCCGCTGTGGCGTCTACCAATGCGTCGATGCTTGGCAATGGGAAATCATCCTTAGGACTCGCTTTGTTTAGATCTCAAAAATTAGTGCATATGCGAATCCTCCCGTCAGGATTTTTGATGGGCACCATGTTGGACAACCATGGTGGGTAGTCCATGCAGATGACAAACTGTGCATCCAACAACTTTTGTAATTCATCTTTGACCATTAAGGCCACTGTTGGGTGCATCTTGCGTAGTTTTTGCTTAACTGGCTTGACTATCGGATCAAGCGTTAGATTATGCATGACTAGCTATGGATCTAGTCCCGGCATGTCTCTGTATGACCATGCAAAAACCTCCTTCTTCTCTTTGAGAAGGGCAATGTAGTCGGCTTGCTCTTCGGGGGATAAACTTACCCCCAACTTGATGATCTATGGATTCATTGGATCTGAGCCGATGTCTACGTCAGTCATCTCCTCGACCGACATGTGGGATCCGTCCTCCAACTGGTGTGGAGTTGGGATCAAATGGATATCATTTGTTGAGTTAAGATCATCGTTAGGAACCTCGGGTTCCTCTTCAGCATGGAAGATATCCTGAGTTGACCCAGGGGTAAAATGAAGCATTTCACCGAAAGGCCAGTACTCTGATGGGGATGGCGGTGAATGGACGCGATCCCAGTCTATGGCATCTATGTCTAGATACAATGACTATGCCGGATCGGTCGGGTTGTGGATGGGGGTGGTTAAGTCAATGGAGATCATGTTGATGAAATGATTTTGGTCTCCATTACCATGGGTGTGATGACTCGAACATTCTAGATGTTCTCTATGCTCTGGATCTGGCTCTAGAGGTATTGGCACGAATGGATCGGCCCTATGTGCAGATAGGAAGATAGGGTCTACCCTCGACACTGATGTCACTATAGGGTCTCTGGGTGGAAGGTATGCTTCGTATGCCCAGAGTGGCGGATCCAACACTTGGTCCCACCATGCTTGGGTCTACGTACCACTCATGCCCTGGCACTATGTTTAATTGTTCGAATATGTCGTTAATCTCCAAGGGGTATGGTCGTTGCATTTGCTGCATGTGATTAAGATATGCCATCTCAGTTTCATCTTCATAATCACTATCGAAGATCCAAAGGCCTTCGTTGGCTCCGACAACTGCTTGCGACATTAAAGGCTCGCCTTGCTCAAGCAAATTGATCTGGCCCCATTGGGGTTGTTCCGCTCTCTACGGTGGGGCCTGATTACCTTGGGGTGGCACTTGCTCGATTGGAGCATCTAAAGGGAACATTGTCAAGAGACTCTCTTGATAATCATCCATGGGGATCACCTGTGAGTGATTGCTATCTGATTCGAAGGGGTCCCATGGTGCCACCTCATATTTCGATTCATCCTCTGAGGACCCTTCTTGACATTGTCCAGACCCTCCTTGAAAATGAGCTCTCGAGCTTTCTCCTCTTTCGAGCGAAGGGAAGGGATTGCGAGGGTCAACAAGGTTGATTGCCATTAATGGGAGATAATCCCTCAATGTATATGTCATGTTAGGGTTGGCATATGGATCTGATGCCAATCCCCCCTTGTTGCCTATCCCTAGGCCTTGCATGTTCTCCACCAAGATGTCCAAGGGCAGGGGGTGGTTGAACCCTACTCCCGACTTGTCATATGGCATTTGGTATCTTGGTTGGCAAAGAACACGTACCCCTTGCTCATATCTACCTAACCCATATCCATGCCAATTGCATTGGCCAAGGTATCTCAAAGCAAAGTCTGGGTTAGACAAGTAGTTGACATTTTCAGCAAAAGGCTCTTCATCTTCATCCTCTTGCGTGCATGGTGCAACGCCATGATCAAGGCCCCCATACACAAAGTTTGTCTGGTTCGGCGGGTAGCCTAGGGGAACAATAGTGCCGATGGGGAGGCGAGGTCTCCCCATGTCCTGCATGGACTCTAGTGTGGGTGTTGCTACAATATTCCACACCAGATACTCCCCCAGGCCCGTATTGGCCATCTCAACGGTGATTGTTGGTGGTTGAGGGGGAGGGAATGGAAGTTCTCCCTGAGTCCACTCCATGTCGGGTGAACTAGGAGCCTCGACTTCCATTCGGCTAGGCATCTCCTCAGTAGAGATAGTTGATACTGATGGCAGTGTCTCTTCCAGAGGTTGTGCCTCTTCCAGAGGTTTCTTCCCTTTGTCCTTCTATTTGGCCCCCATCGGTGGCGTCGTTGGTGGAGGACCAGACGATGAAGATGGACCCGACTAGGGTTTTGAAGAACTTGCTAATGGGGATGCCTACGGAATCGGACCCTGTTTAGATGGATTCAATTGGAAATCCAAATGCATTGATGGAAGGGTCGATTGCGGCATCAGCTGCACCGCATTACAATACTTGAAGGGTTCTAAGTCCGCCGGGACTACATGCACTTCCCCTTCAAATGTATACTTTAAGCATTGGTGAGCTATCGAAGGGACACACTTCATGTCCCTGATCCATGGCCGCCCCAACAAGATGTTGTAGGCCATCTCACCTTCCAAGATGTGGCACAATGTAGGTATAGTCTTTTGTCCCACTTGGATGGGTAGGACTATTGTGCCAACTATCGAGCAAATTGCATCATTGAATGCTCGCAGAGTGTAGGTGGAAGCTATGATGTGAGATGCGGGCAACTTTAGATGTTTTAGGGCCATGGTTGTGATGAGATTACTGGACGAGCCAGTGTCTATCAACACCCTCTTATATGGGATCCCGTTGACCCATGCGATAACGTGCAGGGGTGGATCCGCCATGTCATCAGCCACTGATTTCACTTCGTCTTCTCGAAATGTGATGACTGGCTCAGGTGCATCATTTGACATGTCCCACGAAGTTGTTGAAAGAATTTGTTTCATGGGGCTGCAACTCGATGGCTTTCAATATCTCCATTAGAGCCTCTCGATGGGGCGTTGATTGTTGTATGAGCTCGTATATGGAGAGCCTAGCCGAGGTGGTCCTCAAACTCTGAGTGAGTTTGGTCCGAAGTGTGGCCACTGGTCTAGGCAGAGGAGGTTGTGCAAGGTGTTGTTGTGGTTGTGTCATTGTTGGCACCTCACCTGTAGTTGCCGTGGGGCGGCTACACTCGGATACCTCCTGTTCTGAGTCACTATACTGATCATCCCTACATACCCCTGCATGGGGCAGTTCTGTGTGACCTCATTAACTTGTAGGGTTTTTGCCTATGGAGCATGAGTAGGCAAGGGGTCTTTAAAGACCTCCATTTGTTGATTGCTTGGTGCCACGGGATTATCCACCGCTAGTGTCTTGTTATCAATTAAGTCTTGCACCAAGCCCTTAAACTTCCAGAAGGCATTTAGGTCATGTCCCTACCATCTGTGGAACCTACAGTACAAGTCCTCCCTGTACCCCTTAGGCTTGGGAGCATTGGGGTCTATGGTTTGAATCTCTGGCAGGTTGATCAAATTTGCTGCTAACAAGCGGTCAAACAGGGAGTCCCTGGACTCCGTGTAGGGTGTGTATTGTCGCCTAGGGTGACGCTGCTGATTCTTCTCTTGCCTCTGATTTTCTCTGTCATAGTTGTTGGGAGGCACCACCTGATAATTAGCCTTTTGGGGCTGTGTTACTTGTGCAGGCTTAGGGACATTGATAGCAACTTGATTGACCGCAACGGGTTTCTGTTGCGTGGTCCCTATTTTAGTGTTCTTAGTCCACTCTTTTTTCTTAGGTTTGGCTATCTCGCCATCCTGTATCTTGATCTCTTCAATGATCCTGGCTTGCGCCAGAGCTTCTTCTAAGGTGGCATATTGCTGCAGCTGCAATAGCACAGAGATCGATCTCAAACAGCTCTTTGAGAACATTTGAGTGAGGTCGGACATAGGGGGAAGGTAGGGCAGCTTTGAAAGCAAAGTCCTCCATCGATTCCCATAGGCCGCCATGGTTTCCTCCTCATACTGCCTGAGGCTGGCTAAGTCACTTAGTGACGCCTTCTTCTTGGTGTTGAAGGTGAAGCATTCGAGGAATGCATCCACTAACTGATCTAAGTTGTTAATGTTGTGCTTTGGTAATTGAGTAAACCAATCCGAGGTAGGGCCTGCGAATGTGGTTATAAACGTTCTTAATAACAAAGCATCATTGTCCTGAATGCCGAAGCATTGGCTCAGGAATCTCGTCACATGCTCTTGAGCATCCTCCTCACCTCTAAAGGTTGCCAACTGAGGCAGCTTAAAGTGTTCAGGGTAAGGGGGTGCTGGCACGGACGGATGCACAGGATGACTACGGAGTTGGCGTAAAGTGGGCTTTTGGGGCCCAAAAGTTTTGGTCTCCATAGACTCCAAACGCTCTAGCAGCGCTTTATATGCATCTAAAGATTTAATCTCTTCCTCTTTAGTTTGCTCCCATTGTGGGTTGTGGGAGACTTGAGGCCTATAGAGGGGTGGCCGGATAGCAACCCCTCCGCCTTGGTAGGGCATTTCGGCCCGCTCTTCTTCTTGCTCATACTCCTCGTAAGCTTCCCGAGGAGTCTCTGGATGAGACCTATGACCCTGGGTGGGTCCCCATGGAGGGTACCCATCGTTGTTCCAGGGAGTGGCCTCCCGCTCAGGTCTAGGAGGTCTCGGAGGCAGCACTTGGTAAGGTCACGGAGACCTATCTCGCACCAAGGGATTACGCCTCTCATACGGTTCTGCTCTTTGGGTGCGAGGGGTTGGAACCCTCTCAGGCACTGGGTTATGGAGCAGCTCATCTGTTTGGCATCGAATGCGCTCTTTGCTAAGGCGATATAGATGCTCTAGCTGCTGCTGGTCTTGCTCAAGCCGCGTGATCTGCGCTTGGCGGGCGGCATGTCTGGCGACTGCCAGGTCAATTTGCTCTACCATCTTGAGCCTAGGAGGCCTGGATGCCTCTCCTATGCACTTACCTCGGTCACGATGATCCGAGATCTCAATAGGTCGCTTCCCTCTATCGAGGTTGGCGGCATTTACCCGAGGCTCTGGCCTCAGTAGGTGATCATGGTATATAGCGGGTGCGGAAGCGCATGGCTCCCACGCTGTATATTGCTCTTGAGGAATGTAATGGTCTTCCTCGTGCTCCCTTTCGTATGTGTGAAAGGGGCGGGCAGAGTTGGCTCACCCTGCTTGAAGAGCCTTGCGCTCTGGGTTTTGTCTATTGGTTCTAATAGTGATGGGGGGCAAAGGAGGGATGCCATAATCATGTGGCCTCTCCTCATGGACCCTATGCCGCTCTAGCACTTCATCGCACGGTGGCCACTCATATCGAGCTTCTAAGGGAGCCTTCCTGTCTATGTTGAGTGCCACGTGTAAGGACTCCTCCTGAAAGGGGCTATGATGAATGGGCGTGTCCCTCAAAGGGGTGCCCCTATAGTTCCATTCTGACATGGAATGATGTGGACTCTCTTGTGGGTCAGGCCACCAAGGCGGTATGACCAAGTCCTTAGGGCTATAGCGGAGGCGACTTGTGCCCCCTTGTACACTTTTCGTAGCTTCCGCCCTTGATTGGGCTTGGCTACGGGTGTACACCATGGTGGTGTTTTTCTACAAGCTATGTAGATTTTTATCTCTTTTTATGATTTTTATGCTACACTAAACAGAAAAGAGCACACACACGCACAAAGCAATGATTATCTCGTTTAAAGATTGAGAGTGTGTCCTAGACCTGGTTTAGTGTGTTTTGGTTTTTGTTTTTTTTTTTTTTTGTTTTTGAAGGTTTTTGTAAAGAACGTTTAAATGCAATATGATGGCTCTTATGGCTCCCAAAAATGGTCGCCCCTTCGATATACCATTGCCAGGTCGATATACCAACCTCTCTATATACCCGCCCTTACGTGAGGGAAACTATAGGTACGTGAGAGCAGATGGTACGTGGAACGTAGGCGGTACGAAAGGGGAATCGCCCTATTTATGACACCTACCATAGAAGACTTATCCTCATGTGTTGGGAATCACCCTAGCTACACTCGGTCAGCTTTCATCAGGATTTACGTCTAGCAACAGTAGCGATCGGGGTAATGGATGCAAAAATTCAAGCCAAGGTGGTGATGAAATCCACCGTTGGTCTTGATCAAGGGTTGGGGTTTTACGACCAGCTCCTTGGTGTTTAATTTGCCACGTGATGTGTGGGGTTCTTTTTATTTTGCAAAAAGGAAACAAGCAAGGAGTAAAATAAAACTTTCCCTAAGCAAGCAAGTAACCTAAAAATAGAAAAACTAAAAACAAAAAATGACAGGAAAAGTTCAGAATCCCTACCTCTTCTCTGCCCAAATCTGCTGGCTCTGAGTTTCTGCCCTAAAACTGCATAGAGAGCTATTCATCCCTGGATGAAATGAATAATAGAATAGAATTCATCATAGGGTGGGGCGCATTCCAATTCGTCCCTGGGTAAGACGAATTCCAGCTCTGTATTCGCCACAGACTGGAACGAACAACAGTCCCGCGTTCAAAAAAAATGATACCTGCAAGCAAAAGCAAGTTTTGATCAGATTTCTGATCTAAAAAAATAGAGGACAGGGTCCCACCGTGATCGCCACTGAAAGCACGAGGATACGGAAACAAAAAGGGAAAAAGCTCCAAGTACGATGCAAAAATGGAACTAAACTTAACGCTAGATCCTACGAATTGAAAATGCATGAAATGGGGAAAGCATGAACGAATTGAAACGCAAAAAAAAAGCCAATGCAGAAAACAGCCCTTTCTTTTATTGATACATTTCAGAATTCGGTTACAATTCGCCTCCTCCCTTTTTAGGGGCGAGGAGCGTTAAATTTGTTTCTTTGTTACATCCATGGATGCCATTCCTTCTTCCGCGTGCCCACATGTAAGATGGGCGGACCAAAATGTCATCACCACTTGTGTGTACGAATGTTGACTCCCTGATGCTCCTCTAATGTCCCGATCCTACGTTCAAAGAAACAAGAAACAGTCAGTAGCACCTGCGGATGAAATGAAACATGCAATCCCCAAGCCTACGATTAGTGCATGCAAAGAATAAATAAAATGATAACTAGCATATATCCAAATGATCTAAAAATTTGACAGGGGCATCTAGACCTCACAAAGAAAACACTGCAAATGGAATAGTCAAGAAATTCCTCACATATTTGAATTCGCTCTAGGGTGGGACGAATAGACCTGCAACAAAATGCCAGATAGCACCGCTCAAAATGTCACATCTGGACAGCTCCAAATCTCTTGCAAAAGTGGGGGTTAGCTAATTGGGGGTATTTTGGGATGACCCAGATGGTCATATTTCCCCAATTTGGCCTCTAACGCCCAGATTTTGATGATGCCCTCTGCAAGTTAGTAAAGGCGAAAAAATGATAAAACATGACAAAAATTGATCAAAACGATATGAAATCAAAATTGCAAACTATCTAAGCAGCATAAAGATCAAATACAAAAAATGAAAATAACAAAAAGAGAAATCGGCCACAGATTCCTAATCGTTCCTAAAAGGGACGATTAGACCCACAGCAGTGCGGGGCGCCCGGCGGATGGGGCCTGATTTCGGCACCAATCCACTTGGGATGAGTCCAAAATATCTTGTAAAGTGTTTTCGGAAAATTGGGTGGTATATTGTGGTCAAATGTCAGGTTTTGGGCTCAAGATTCGTCCTTCCAATGGTCACCCAATGACCTCCTCTCTAAAAGAGATCACGGATGTGAAAGGCACAAATCAACTAGGGGCGTATGGGGAAGTAAAATGGTAGCACTTCATTGCTCAAAAATGCTCCTTCTCTATATATTTTGGGGTGAGGAAACTCACCAATTTATAGACCTGGAGGTCTCTTGCATTGGGCATGCAGAGGCGCCACTTGGAAATCATGCCCTCTCAGGGGGAGGGAGATTCCTCCCTGATTAGGGACTTCATGACTGCCCTTGCAACTGCCTCTAACGCTCGAAAATGCTCACCCACACTCCCATGCGATGAAGGAAGCGTTAAGTGGCGGATCTGAGCTGCCATTTGTCAAGATTTGACTTTTTGCCCGTCAAACTTGCAATTCGCCCCACCCTGGAGCGAATACTGGTATTCATCCCTGGGTAGGGCGAATCCCAGTTTGAAATCATCCCTGGGTGAAACGAGTACTGAGCAAAGTGCCTGAAGGTGCCAAATTGACTCTTGACCTTCCAAAACTACTGTGAGAGTGGTTAGGACCACTGTTTGACCTCTGGGGGCTGCCCTTGGGGCTGTGTGTGTCAATGCGATCAGTGTTTGCAGTCACATAATCGGATTGGTGCTGTTTTGGTGTCTACAATTGTAGCCTACGAGTAATTTTCGGATGATGATGTATCTTTTACTCCATACATACATACATACATACATACATATATATATATATATATATATATATATATATATATATATATATATATATATATATATATATATATATATATATATATATATATATATATGAGTTTATTATTGTCATCATGTGTTGCCTTATTACTTTATTGGATGTATGCAATGCTTATGTTTGCTTTATTGATGCTTTTATGGATGCATGTGTTGTACTATGATGTTTTTGATGATATGGATATGTGTAGATGCATAATGAAATGGATGATTTGTTGATCTATATGATGAAATATGGATACTAGTTGACACATTATGTTAGCACCATAGACTGTATAAAATTCATCGATTCATTTGTAATGTGACTATGTGATGGATTTGTGAAAATGTAAACTAATGAAATGTGATAGAATGGTATGAATGAAATGAATAGTAAGATGTTATAGGATGTCTTTGAGGTTTTCATGAGACTCAAACACTCTAGTCAACTGATCAAAAATTATATACTAACCATGCAAGACTTTTTGACAAGGTATGAATCTGCTAGGATGACCAAGATACTCAATATCCTTGTGTGTGCAAGTGAGTTCATTGTTATGATACGCATAAAGTTACCCCAATGCCAAATAGGATTGATGCAGCCCATCTGTACTAAAGATCACCCTATGAGTATCATGATCCTAGGTTTTGTACGTAGTTGGATTAGACCACTAGGTAGTACAGGCTACCAAAAGCTAGCTCATCCACATGCAAACATTGGTCTGTACAAAAGCAAGATGCTAATGTGATAGACATATCATCATGCGTAAGGATACCACCATTGCCAGGTAGGCTTGATGCCACCTAACTTGTAATGAGGATCACCTCATGGTTTGTCAAATGCTGAGAATTCTAGGGATTCAAGTTCAGTACTCCCTTATTTTCTTTTATTTTATTTGGGATACTTGCTCATACTTAGTGATGAAAATCATTATTTATTTTGTATTTTGTTTTCTTTGAGCAAGGGATTTGTTTAGTGATGAAAATCACTATTTATTTTGCTTTTGATTTTTTCTTTTTGGGATTTTTCTTATTGATAGTGGTGAAAACCACTATTTATTTTAGGGAATTGGGTAGGGAGGAGCTTGTCCTTTTGTCAATTCTTAGCATTTTTGAACCATTCACATAGGGGGATGAGCAAGGTAAACTTTTCACTTAAGGTAACCTAGACCACTTTGTAGGTTTCATATTTCCTTGTGCAAAACTTGGATTTATTAGTGTGAAAATGTGTTGGGATTTTGATGTATACAAGGTATAATCAAAGCAAGACTCTACCTTCTAAAAATTAGGATAGCTTTCTATAAAATCTGAAAAGAAAACTAGAGATGGTTGAGTGACTAAAAACCCTAAAGACACCTTCTAACAAGTGACTAGGTGAAGGGGAACATACACAAATGTAGATGATGATTGTAATGTAGATGGGTGTGAATGATGAATTTTGATAGACTTGATTTTGAAGGATGACTAGTATATAGACTTGGTGCTAGGCATGTATGAGCAACTCTAAAATGTAAAATGCAATGATGAGTATGCCTAATGCAATTGATTGTATAATGTAATGATATGCAATGTGATGCAATGCAATATTTTTGTATTTTTGATGTTTTTGATGATGTTTTTGGATTTTTATTAATATATATGTATATACATTTGACCAATGGGCTTATTGGATGCCATTGGGGCATTTTGGGTGACCAAAGGGTTTATGGATACCTTTGGGGTTTTTTGGGTGACCAAAGGGTTTATAGATACCTTTGGAGCATTTTGGGTTGACCAAAGGGTTTGTAGATACCTTTGGAGAGTTTTGGGTTGACCAAAGGGTTTGTAGACACCTTTGGAGCATTTTGGGTTGACCAAAGGGTTCGTAGACACCTTTGGAGCATTTTGGGTTGACCAAAGGGTTTATAGATACCTTTGGAGCATTTTGGGGGGCACGACACTTTAAGCATGGAAAGGTCATAGATGAAGGATATTCAAGGGTTTAGGTTCCTTGATTCCTTCAAGGGAGGCTAGGTGGTAAGTTTTGGGTCCAATATGACTAGTGATGATGAATGGACCTAACCAGTTTACTATAAACTTATCTCGTAGATGGGGTGGCAAGTTAGAATTTTGTTGGTTCTCTTTCAGAACAAGGTCACCAACCTAAAAGTCTCTAGGATGGACTTTCATATTATAGGCTCTCTTAAGCCACTCTTGATAAACGTGTAGGTGCTCAAGAGCATTGACACATCATTCATCAAGCAATGTTAGTTGATCTAGGTGAGCCTACCATGCAGTGTCATCATCGATGAACTCTTGCATGGATATGCATAATGATGGGATTTCTAGCTCTAGAGGTATGACTACCTCAGCACCATACACTAGTGAAAATGGAGTTGCCCTAGTGGGTGTCCGAATACTAGTGTGGTAGGCCCATAGAGCAAGGGGTAATTGCATGTGCCAATCTTTGTGATTCTCTTTGATAGTTTTCTTTAGAATGGCAATCACTATTTTGTTTGATGCCTCAACTTGCCCATTTTCTTGTGGATAATAGGGCATAGAAAAGTTGTGTTGAATGTTATACTTTGCTATTAAAGCGCACACATATTTGTTCTTGAAAGGTGGCCCATTATCTAAAATTATCTTGGATGGAATACCAAAATGACAAATAATATTATGCAATATGAACTCTATGATGTGGGGTCCTATCATAGTGGTAAGGGGAATTGCTTCCACCCATTTTGTGAAATACTCGATGGTCGTAATGATGAACGTGTGATGGCTTGAGGAAGAGGGTGAGATTTTCCCAATTAAATCAAACCCCCATTGCAAAAATGGCCAAACCGATTGAATCAGTTGTAAGGCTTGAGAAGGTGCATGTGTCAAGTTAGCATGGTGTTGACACTTGGTGCACTTCTTAACATAAGTACAACAATCTCACTCTAAGGTTGGCCAATAATAGCCCATGTGGAGAATGCGCTTTGCGATGGCCATGCCACTAAAATGGCCACCACATGTACCATCGTGTGCTTGGGTGATTTCCCAAATTGACTCTTGATGCTCTAAGAAATGAAGGAGGATACCCTCATAGCTTCGATGATATAAAATGTCTCCTAGTAAGACATACTTTACCACTTTTTGTTTGAAAGTTTTTTTGGCGGTATGTGATAATCTAGAAGGGATATTACCAAGATTTAGGTAATATTTGATTTGAGTAGACCAATCCTGATTTGAGGAAGCCTCAATCACATGAATTGCCTAATCCTTTTGAAGTTCTTCTCAAGTGAATGTTGATTGGGAGAGAACTTGTAAATATAGCATTGTGCTACTATCAAAAGGAGTTTGAGGGAATAAAGTCCCCCAAGTGACATGATTCAAGTGATTGTGAATTTGTGAGAACCATTCATGCGAAGGTTCAATCTGAATCATGTGGACTTCTGGCATGGATTGAATGTTCTCACGCTCAATCATGGATTGCGATAGCATTTTGACCTGAATGGTTGTCATATCATCAGTAGGGTTCTATGGGATTAAAGACCCCAAGGAGGCCATTGTATCCACAAAATGGTTAGATGATCGAGGGAGTGCCTCGATGTCGTACCATTCAAATTTTACCAAAATTTTATCCACAAGGGCTTTGTAGGCTTGCAATACTAGACACTTGCATTGGTATATCCCTTTGACCTGGTTCACGATGAGCAAGGAATCACCAAAAATGTTGAGCTTGGTTATTTTCATGGTGACTACCATTTGAAGGCCTATGAGCAAAGCTTCATACTCGGCATTGTTGTTGGTGCATGGGAAATCAAGTTTGAATGATAGGGGTATTGGAGCCCCTTGAGGTGTGAAAAATATAATTCTCATGCCACCCCCTTGCTCACACTTAGAGCCATCAAAAAATAGAGTCATATCAGCCTATGATTCAGGCTCTTCAAAATCAGGTGATTCTGATATTTGAAAGACTCCATCATCGGGAAGCTCTACGTTAAGAGGTTGATCATCCTGGAGAGGAGCCTCTATGAGTTGATCGACAATGACCTAACCTTTAATTGATTTTTATCTGATGAATTCGAGGTCAAATTCCATCAACAACATGATCCATTTCATCATGCAACTATTATGATAAGTATGACTCATCATGTATCACAATGGATTCTCTTTAGATACTACATACGTTGTATGATTGAGCATGTAATGGCATAGCTTTTTGGTGGTAAAAACCACCGCTAAGCATAGCTTCTCAATGTATGCATATTTGATTTCATAACTGACCAAGGTGCGGCTAAGGTAGTAAGTAGCCTGCTCTTTATGCAATTCATTCTTTTGGGCTAGCATGATGCCCAATGCAATCTCAGTGGCTGAGATGTATAAGTAGAATGACACTCCTGGTATGGGTAGAGCCAATACTGGTGGTGAAGCTAGATATTGTTTGATCTCATCAAAGGTAGCCTGACACTCATCATCCCAATGGAATGCGACCCCCTTGTGTAATAATTTTTTCATGGGTCAACACTTATCAGATAACTATGCTATGAAGCACTTGATAGATGCGACCTTACCCTGCAGACTTCATAGCTGCTTGATGGTAGTTGGGGGAGGCATCTCAAGGATTACCTTGAATTTATTGGGGTCCACTTCGATGCCTCTTTTAGAGACTATGAATCCCAAGAGTTTTCCAGATGTGACATCGAAGATGCACTTCTTGGGGTTCAGTCTCACATTGTGTTCTATGAGGTGATCGAGAACTTTGCGCAAGACATCGAGATGCTCATGGCATAATAAATATTTGGCCAATAAGTCATCCATGTAATCTTCCAAAATTTTATGCATGTATTCATGGAAGATGTATGTCATGGCTTGTTGGTAGGTAGTATTAATATTTTTGAGGCCAAAAGGCATGACCTTATAGCAAAATGTCCCCCAAGGCATTGTGAACACCATTTTGAGTTGGTCTTCTAGATTGATATGAATTTGGTTGTATCCAAAGAAACTATCCATGAGGGATAACATTTCATGGCCTACTGTGGCATCTACCAAGGCATCAATGTTCAACAATGGGAACTCATCCTTAGGACTCACTTTGTTCAGATCTTGAAATTTGGTGCAAATGTGAATCCTCCCATCGGGCTTCTTGATGGGAACCATGTTGGACAACCATGGTGGATAGTCCACTGATATGATGAACTTGGCATCCAATAACTTTTGTAGCTCATATTTCACCATTAAGGCTACTATCGAATGCATTTTTCATAACTTTTTCTTAACTGGCTTGGCATTTGGATCAAGCATCAGATTATGCATGACTAGATTTGGATCTAGTCCTAGCATATCTTTGTACGACCATGCAAAAGCTTCCTTCTTCTCTATGAGAAGAGCTATGAAATCAACTTGCTTAGAGGGGGATAAGATTTCCCCTAACTTGATACATTGAGGATTCTCAAGATCTAAGCTGATATCTTTATCAATTATTGGCTCAATTGACATATGCGACCCCTCTTCCAACTAGTGTGGAGTAGGGATCAGATGAATGTCATCAACTGGGTTTATGTCATCCATTGGAAATTCTGGTTCAACCTCAGCTTGAAAGACATCTTGAGTAGGCCTTGGAGAGAAATGGAATGATTATAACATCTCATCACAAGGCCAATACTCAAAAGGCGATAGGGGAGAATCTCCTCGATCAAATTTGATTGCCCCCAAGTCGAGGTGTAGTGGCTTTGATGGGTTATTCGGATCTTGTAGGGGTGCAAAAAGGTCTATGGAAATCATGTTGATGGATGGATGATTTCCTCTAGGTGGCTGAGGGGGTCTATTGACATCAGGTTGTCACAAGACTTGTGGAGGTGGTTGTGGTGGAAGTAGAATGACCGAAGGTGGTCGATGTGACTATGGGTGAACTTGCTCCTCTTTGGGTAGAAACTATCACTAGATAGGGTGTTGTAATGGGAACATATGTAGATATCCCTCATGTTCATCATCCAATAGGATAATCTATGCATATTCAATGTGTGGACTAGAAGAGTCGATAGATGCCACTTTGTAATCTGACTCATCATCAGATGTCCATTCATAGGGAGACCCTTGATCTTCTTCCTCACTATCATGTGGAAGGGTATGCAAAATTTCACCTCTTTTATAGGATTGGGTGACATCATGAGATATCTCTTGATCTCTCATGGGTGCAGGGAAGTAGTCCCCTAATGAATAGGCTCGATTAGGGTTGGCGTAGGGATCGTACACAAGCTCATCCCTATAGTTTAGGCTCATGCACTCTAAACTATTAATGAGGACCTCAAGAGGTACATGCTTGTTGTATCCCAAACTAGACTTATCATATGGTATTTGATACTGTGGTTGGTAAGGAATGTGAGTGCCTTGCTCATACAAGCCCAAACCATAGTCATGCTAATTGTAGAGATGAAGATATCTCATGGCAAATTCAGGATTGGACATGTAGTTAATATCCTCAAAAAAGGGCTCTTCATCCTCTTCCTACTACTGATAGGGTTCTATGCCATAGTCGAGACCCCCATAAATGAAATTTGTTTGATTAGGAGGTAAGCCTAGTGGCACAATAGTACCTATGGGAAGATGAGGTCGACCCATGTCTTGCACTGTCTCAATGGTAGGAGTTGTTGTGATGTTCCTAACCAGGTATTCTCCTAAACTAGTGGTAGCTAGATGAACTATGACTTGTGGTAATGGATAAGGAGGATATGAGAGTGAGGCTTGAGTTGATTCGATGTTTACCTCACAAGGTGGTTCCTCATCTACTGGACTAGGAATCTCTTCTATGGAGATGGTGGATATGGTTGGAGGGATCTCATCAATAGGCCTTTTCCCCATATTCCTCTATGGAGGATTCAATGATGATGAAGGTATATCTAGGGGTGTCGATGATGAGGATGGTATGGCAAAATGGTGATGATAGATTGATTGAAGGTGATGGTGAAGGAGTCAGACCTTGGCTAGATGTATTCAGTTGGAAATCTAGATGGGTTGATGGTAAGGTCAACTCAGGGATTTGTTGCACCAAGTTGCAGTATTTGAAGAGCTTAAGGTCTATAGAGACAACATGTACTTGCCCTTCATATGTGTACTTCAAACATTGGTGAGCGATGGATGGTACACACTTCATGTCCCTAATCCAGGGTCTACCTAGCAAGATATTGTAGGCCATTTCACCCTCCAAGATGTGGCACAATGTTGGTATGGTATTTTGTCCCACCTGAATAGGTAAGACTATGGTACCAACTATTGAGCATATAGCATCATTAAATGCTCAGAGGGTATAGGTAGATGCAACAATATGGGATGCTAGAAGCCCTAGATGTTTGAGAGCAGTTGTGGTGATGATGTTGTTAGAGGAACCAATATCAATCAAAACTCTCTTGTAGGGTGTTCCATTTACACATGTGATGATGTGCAAGGGGGGATCCACCATGTCATTTGGTATGATTTTGAGTTCATCCTCATGAAATGTGATCACTAGTTCTGTACATTATCGAACATGCCCCATGAAATTGTTAAAGGAGTTAGACTCTTGGGGCTGTAGCTCGATCGACTTGAGGATCTCCATTAGAGCTTCTCGATGAGGTGGTGATTGCTGAATAAGCTCATAGATGGAAAGCCGAGCCAATGTTGTTCTCAAGCTCTGAGTAAGCTTTCTCTTTATCATGACCACCGGACGAGGTGGAAGGTTTTGCACTGGAGGTGGCAAAGGTTGTGACGTTGAAGGAATATCGCTTGAAGTCATAGGTGGTGCGACTAGACTTGGGTAACACTTGTTCCTTGTCACAATGTTGACCATGCTGATGAACCCTTGTTTAGGGGGTGCCTGATGGACCTCATTCACTTGTGGTACTAGCTTTACCTATTCCTCATGGGTAGGCAATGGGTCTTTAAAAACACCCATCTATTGATTGTTTGGTGCAATAGGGTTATCGACCTGAAGGTCATTCCTATCAATCATATCCTATACTAGGTGTTTGAACTTATAGCACATCTGCACGTCATGCCCATTTTTCCTATGATACTTGCAGTATAGGTCTTCATGATATCCTTTGGGCTTTGGTGCATTTGGATCGATAGGTCGACTCTCAGGTAGATTAATTGCCTTAGCTGCATAGAGGCGCTCAAATAAAGAGTCCATGGACTCAATAATGGGCGTAAATTATCACTTAGGGTGATGTTGTTGGTTTTGCCCTTGGTTTGTTTGATTGTCCTTGTTGTAGTTTCTAGGTGTGGCCTGATAATTGGGCTTCTGAGGTGGTGTTGGTTGTGCAGGCCCTAGAATACTAATGGCAACTTGGTTGATTGCCATTGGCTTTGGTTGTGCCAGATTGTTCTTGGTATTCTTAGTCCACTCCTTCTTGTAGGGCTTCACAATTTCTCCCTCTTGAATTTTGATGTCTTCGATTATTCTAGCTTGCGCTAGAGCATCTTCAAGAGTTGGATACTGTTGGAGTTGCAGCAACAAGGATATTGGCTTCAAGAAGCTCTTAGCAAACATTTGAGTCAGCTCCATCATGGGGAGTAAGTATGGTAGCTTGGCAAGCAATGCTCACCACCTATTGCCATAGTTTGTGATTGACTCATCATCAAACTATTTTAACCCTGTGAGGTCAGTTAGAGTCACCTTTCGCTTGGTGTTGAAGGTGAAGCACTCTAGGAATGCATCTACGAACTGCTCAAAGTTATAGATGCTATACTTTGGGAGTTGGTTGTACCATTCTATGGTAGGGCTAGAGAGGGTAAGAAAAAATATCCTCAAAAGTAAGGCATCATTTTCTTGGATGTAGAAGTAGTGATTCAAAAATCTAGTGACATGCTCCTGCGCATCTTCCTCTCCTTTAAACATATCTAGCTTAGGCATCTTGAAATTCTCTAGATAGGGAGGGGAAGGTACTAATGGGTGAAGTGGTTGACTACGAATCTGATGCAAAGTGGGCTTCTAAGCCCTAGACCTAGAGGTCTTGTTCTCTATCAATTCTAAGTATTCTAGAAATGCCCTATACGCATCAGAGGATTTGATCTCCTCTTCTTTTCTTCGACCCTATGGATGGAGGGTGAGGAACATCAGGCCTATTACAGGGTGGTTGAATGTCATCCACCCTACCTCTATAAGGTGCTTCAAGATATTCCACTTTTGGTTCATGCTCAGTGTAGGCCCCATAAGGTGTCTCCTGAGCTGGCCTATAAGGAGGGGTAACTACCTGTGAAAGGCGCTCTATGTTTGGCTTGGGAGGCAAGTCCCGATTAGGCCTAGGAGGTCGAGGAGGCAACATTGGGTTAGGCCTAGGAGGCCTATCTTGATTGAAAGTAGGTTGCCTCTGATGGACCTCCTATCTATGGGTACTTGGGGTAGGAACCCTCTCATGTAAGGTCTTTTGAAATAGCTCATTGGTTTACCATTCAATCCTTTCTTTCTCTAATTGATGCAAGCGGTCCAAGCGCTCTTTGTCTCATCGAAGCTGCTTGAATTATGCTTGGCATTCAACATATCTTGTGACTTCTTGATTTATCTATTCTACTATGTGAGGCCTATGAGCCCTAGTAGTATCACCCTAAGGCCTATCTCATTCAGGATGATCTAAAATATCAATCATGAGCTTCCCTCGATCGAGGGTAGTCACGTTCACTTGAGGTTTAGGCCTAGACAAGTGATCTTTGTACTCAGCTGGCGTAGAGGCACATCATGCTTGCGTAGCATAATGGACTTGAGGATAATCAAGGATTTCCTCATGCCTTCCTTCATTGATGAGGAAGGGAAGGGCTGAGTTTGCTCACCCTGAGCGATGAGTATCATACTCATCTTGGTACCTAGGTTGTTGTAACCTATTAGGGTGGTGTAAGGGTAAAGTTTGATCATTTGGCCCTGCCCAATGTGTGTACTCTTGCTCTTACCCATAGGTGGGTATGGTAGACCTAGCAGGCATGTGAATGCATGGTATTGCTCTATCTAGTAGTACCTCAGTGCATGGTTTCTGTTCTTGGAAGAAGGCATGTGAAGTGTCTAAATATTGGGAGTATGTTCCTGGATTAGGATCAAAACCTGTAGGGGTGTCCCGCATAGGGCTCCCTTGTAGGTGAAGTTCCTAACTAGCTATTCTGGGACTTGGGTGAGTAGGAGGTATGACCATGTCCTTAGGGCTAAATCAGATATGACTCGTGTCTCCTTGTCTACTCTCCATAACATCCACCCTTGAATGGGCTTGGCTGCGGGTGCACACCATTGCTATTCCCTACCAAACCCTAGGTGATTATCTCCTTTACAAATTTTAATAAAGCAGCACACAAGAATGGAAACATGCAATAAGACAAGTGTTTATCTCTTTTAAATATTTATGTGTGTTCCCTAAAGCTATTTTGTGTGTTTTGATTTATTGTTTGCAAAGAAGACCTTGTGTCACGTGTTTTTCTCTTGTTGGATGATATTCTTATGTTAAATGGATTTCACCTATATACTCATAGCTCAACAATCGACAATGAAAGTCTGATCACGTAAACCCACCAAAGTATGGAGATGAAGCCCATACCTGGTCAGGGAGCATAAGTCCTACCAGTCCTCACCTAGTTCACCCGTAGTCAATGATATACCTCTCCGAAGAGAAATACATGCTATATCCCATGGGCTATGATGGATCTTGGAGCCGGCCTTGGCCAAAAATAGGGTTCGTAGGATTTGAGCCAATGGATGGAGATGAAACCCACCATCGTTGGTCTCTATTAGTGGTTGGTGATGAAATCCAACTCACTAATGTTTAAATGGAATGTGGTGTGTGTGGTTCCTTTTATGCTTAAAGAAAGTAAAACCATGGAGCACTCAATGAATCTTCACTAAATGCATGAAAAGGATGTTTCACTTTCAGAAATGTTAGATAAAAGGTAAACCTACAAAATGCATGTCCTAAATGATAACCTACCCATTAGGTAGGCTACAAGCAAGCAAGCCATACAAATGCATTTCTACTTAGTTCTTTTTCTATTTTTCTTCTTTTTTTGTTGTTTTTGCAATTATAGAAAAGTGAAATCTACCTTTCAAGAAAACAAGGGAAGCAAGAAAAACCAAATTTAAGCAATTTTGAACAATAAAAATGCAAACTGAAGGTTTAGGCACTTACCTTGATAGCCTAAGACCCTGCTTGTTTCTAGAAATTTGAGCAGAAAACCCTCTATTTTGTGGCCATCCTAGGGTGGGACATTCATACCTACAACTCACAAAAACATGATAACAAAGGCAATACAACTCCAAATTGCACAAAATTTGAACATAGAGCATATAATCTAGTCTAGAAACTATATGTGCAAAAATAGTAAAGAAATTGCACTCCAATTTATGGCCATCACAAAGTGAGGCATTTAGGACTACAAAACACAAAAATCATGATAACTAATTCAAAACAACTCCAAATTGGACCAAATTTGAACAACAAGCATATAATATAATCTAGAATAGACCTGTGTAAAAATAGTAATAAAATTGTACTCTCTTTTGTGACCATACTAGGGTGGGACAGTTAGGAATGTCATAATTTAGGGGCCATTTTGGGTGGTATGGCCACAAAATATGGTGGTTTTTGCCACCAATTTCTCTAGTAACTGGTCCAAAACACTCTCAAGGGTATTTTAAATAAGTATGGGGATAGGATTAACTTGGATAGATAGGTTTTGTAAACAAATTGTTCATTTTGTAATAACTTGAAAACCTCCTTTGCTCGAGGGATATCTCAAGGGAAAATGCACAATAAAGTGGGGGAAAATGTCAGCAGCACTTCATTGTGAATGTTGCAAAAATTTCTCTCTAAATTTGGGTGGAATTGACCCACTTTATAGCCCAAGAGGTCATATCAGAAAATGGGCATACAAGGCCATGCAAGGCAAGGATCGATATTTCTCCCAAAGGTCACCATGCGTAGGAGGCGAAAGGAATATCCTTTTTTGGTCTCCAATATACAATGTGTCTTGAGATTTATACGTCCTCTCACTAGCATGCTTGAATAGATAGGGTAAATGGTAATTTATGGGTTTCATTTGGCCCAATTTTGAATTTTTGAGGGTCAAAGGCCATGGTCGTCCCACCCAGGGATGGCCACCAGTGGCCATCCTTAGGTGGGATGACCATGAACTGTGGCCATCCCAGGGTGGTATGACCATGCCTACATGGCACAAAACTTACCAAAAGTGAGGTAAAACCTCCCAAAAGTGGTTGGGACCACTATGTAACCTCTAAGAGTTGCCCAAGGGGTCCATATGGTTTTAATTTAGAAAATTCCTTGGTTGTCTAATCAGATTGATGTGATTTTGGTGTATACATTATCCTCTTTATTATTCTAGGTGGGAGCACATTGTAGTTTCTAAAACAAATTATCATTACATGAATATGACCCTTCTGCAACCTAACTCTCGATAGCTAGATGGCATGGTTGAGAAAATCCTTCTCAATCATGATTTTATGCCCTTCTTGAGGAAATTAAATAGTAATGACTCTGAGCTTTCTGATGAATTCACTCAATCATGGGATAATGATCATGTTACAATTTGAGGTCTCAAGTTTAAGGTCAATATTCATTTGCTGGTGGAAGTGACAAAGCACCCCAACAATGGTGCAATGATTCACCATGATAAATTATATTTGGTTTAAGAGACCAATTTATTAAATGAAAAGGGGAAGAATTTAGGAAGAGATAAAGGGGGAAATATCAGGGAGTCCCTCCCTATTCCATGGAAGAGGGTCATGATCCTTTTCATGTAGTATTTCATAATTGATAAAATTGATTACCCCTTTTGAAGCTTCTACCTAGCCTTCTTAAATCACCTAAAGTACATCAAGGCCATCAATGTACTTGACTATTTTCTTAGATCAATGGAGCTCTCTATTTATAGTATCAATAAGAGGAAATGCATGTATTCAATCCATAAATGCCTAAACATGTTTCTCTACAGACATGTCCTCTAGAAGTAGACTTAGAAAATGGTTGTCATGCATTTTCAACTTGTGTGATACTACACCTATTCATATTTCAATCCAAGAAATTCCTTAGAAGGAAACTATTAGTGAAGGTCAAGCAATGAATATTGCGTCTACTAATACTACAAAATTTGGAAGGAAATTGAAATTTAGATTGAAATTAGAAGACACTCTATAGTTGATCAAAGCTAGGCCTCATTGTCGCTCCTATAGGAATAAATCCATTAGAGGAAAATGTAATACTACTGAACACAATCAAGGAGTCCTAGTGGATTCTTCCTCAAATCCTAAGAATATGAAGGTCAAAGAGACCCCTATTCGGGCTAAGAAGACAGAGTCCTCGAGCAGACCCTCAAATTGCATTCAATAAAGGTCCACCTATGATCCCCTGGCTAGAATAGAAATGATGTTGTATTCTATGTCTAATTCTTACAAGGTAGCTTGGATCCTTTTTACAACAAGCTAAAAAGGTGGTGGAAGATTTCAAGCATTAGCAGAAAAGACACACTGAAGTTTTTGATGTAGCACTCGACACCAATTATGAAGATCATGTGTTTGAGTAGGTCATCTTCGTCGTGGCTATTTATTTTTTTCTATGTTCCATGGAATCTCCTTAATTTGGTTTTCGAGCTCTAACGACTTCCCCTAGTATATTTTCTATCATATCTTAGAGACTCTCTTCCTCAAGTTACTCTCCTTTTTTGCTTTATTAGGGTTATCTCTCATCTCCCTCAGTTATATTGTGTTTCAATTGTTTTTCACCTCATGGAGACCATATATTTTTCTATCCATTTTGTAAAAGGTTTTGGAGTCCCTTTAAAAAACCCCTCCAATATCTCAAAAAACAATATATTATAGGGACTGATAGAATCAGTAACAATGAGGGAAAAACAAGAAATTATATAACATAGAACATATTTAATAATTGTAGTAGATATGGACACAAATTAGATAAATGATGGAATCTACATAGTTTTGAAATTTTGGAGGACATAATCATTCACAAATATTTTATCTACAAAAATAAAATAAATACTACAAATAAAAAATGGATTGTGGAAGGATAAACATGAATGAATGAGATAAGATAAAAGGAATTTTGTATGATTTCTACAAAAGGAAACCATGTATGATCAAAGTTTGCTGAGAATAATGGCAGTATTATCATAAGGAAATAAATGGTTATGACCCATGCATAGCTTGGAAGATGGCTTGTATTAAAATAATCTATAGTGATAATCCTACAAATATGATAGTCTTATTAATGTTCTAGTGGATGAACTAAATAAAATTATAATATAGAGGTGACCCAGATATAGAGTTCTAGAGGAAGTGATCCAATGGCAGTGATCCAGTAGGAGTGACCTGGAGTGACCTAGAGGGAATGAATTAGAGATATAGAGGTAGATCTAGTGGTAGTGACCTAGAGGCAGTGACCCAGAGATAGAGATCATAAGGTAACTTAGATACTTTGATGACCTAGATATAGATAAATTATAAAGGAATACCTAATGAAGGTTGCATATATCTAGCCATGCCAAATTCGAGGCTAAAGAATGAAGACTAAAGAAGAATTAAATAATGAAGGCAAAAATACATCCTACCAAATAATATAATACGGGGGGATGTGTTGGAAGTATTACATTATTTGGCTTTCTTGTAAATATTAGTTTGGTAGTCTATTTACATATATGTGTCATTATGAGAGAAAGTGCAAGGTTTCAAGAGAGAATGAAGAGTCACATTGATATGTAGTAAGAGAAGATCCACAATTAGAGTACTGAAAAATCATTTAAAATTATATATTAGTGATTTATCTCCATGCAATGAAATCAGTCTGTATCATTCTTGTAATATTTTGATATTGTGTATATTTTAGTTATATCTGTGACATATTGTTGTTATTCCACAATTGACATTTACTATTAGTTTTATTAATAGTATTTTTTTTATATTGGTCCTGGGTAAATATTTTTATGAGTTAATATATTAAGAAAGCTAACAGATGGGGTATGCGTATGGCTATGTAAGTGATTGATTAAAAGTAAAACAAAAAAAAATATTATGAAAAACTCCACAAGGAAAAATTCTATAAATGTGATAGTTTGAATATCCTATTTAATTATAATTACCATAATAAGGGTCCAAGAGAAGATGGGAAATATATCTATAATATCTTGATATAATGAGAAGATTCCAAAAAGGATATCCCAAGTATGTTGGCATGCACCTATCTAGTGATCTGTCTTGAAGTAGTATCTAGCTCTTATGAGCATATAAAATAAAGGATAGTCCCCATATAGGAGTCAAGTTGAGCATTTGAGAGCGTTAATAAGAATATTGAGGGATAACAATTTTAGCTACCAATATATGTACATATTTGAGTTTGTTTTAGAGTTTGTCTAAGCAATAGTGTAGTATATGGTCATTGGTTGATTCTACAAGGATTGGAAGCTTAAAAAAAGGACCAAATACACTCATTAATGACATCTTGTTGAATATTAACACACTTTATTTTTACTATGTAATTAAATAATTCCTATCACTGTGTAAAATTTGTGGTGTTATCTTTTAAAATTATTTCTTTGTTCATATTATATTGTATATTCCATTTGCATTTAAGTTTTGTATGGTAGCAAACAATTCTCATCTAAAGATTATGCATTGAACCAAAATATCATGTCAATAGAAGGTATCATAAAG
Organism: Wollemia nobilis; assembly: GCA_028583015.1. Classification (NCBI taxonomy): domain Eukaryota; kingdom Viridiplantae; phylum Streptophyta; class Pinopsida; order Araucariales; family Araucariaceae; genus Wollemia; species Wollemia nobilis. Next base: position 6,054,811 of record JAQPPZ010001050.1, on the reverse strand, counting down.
ACTTCAAGTTCATGCCAAGGATTGATATTTTTGTTTTATTGTTGGGACCCCTCCTCTCTGGTGATGGCATTTTTGGTAACCATGCAGTTACTCTATAAATTTGTTTTAATCCATTATAATTTTTACTATAATAATTTTCAAATTTATCATGTAGTAAAATGGTTTTATTGTTACCATGTGAATTCAAATTTTATCATGGTAAATAATTTTAACCATGATAAATTTAGAATTTATTATGTGGTAGATCCCATTTACTAAGGTCATTGCTAATCAATACATCCAATCAACACTTATGGATCATATTTGTTATGATAATATGATTAGGTGTATAATGAATATTGGCCAATAACTATATGATTAGATGTAGCAATTTTGAGCAATTTGCTTGATATGTGTAGATTTTCAGCAAACTGAAAATAGATTAATTTGCTTAAAAAATCAAGTGATTCACTTGCTCTATCAAGTGATTTTTTCATCCATCGATACATAGAAAAGTTTTACAAAAAGAGAAAATTGCTCAAGTATGTTTCTCAAAGCAAATCACTTGCCAGATCTATCTTGGTTGGATTTCACCCTCTTTTGGAGAGAATCACTCATTTTTGTAAGCGAGTCACTTGTTGTTTTGGACATATGTAAAATAGACTTAGAATCTATATTAACTGCTTTTACCCATGATTGATGCACATAAAAGATCAAATTTAAGTTTCTTTGTATTTATTGGATGTTATCAATGTTACCTTTATAAAAGATTAGTTTTCTAAATTTCAAGTTTTATTTTACCACTCGCAAAGTTCCTACAAAATTTAAGCAAAAGATTTAAAGAAATACATAACATTTTAAAAAATACATAAAATTTAAAGGCAAAACTAAGTTTAGGTCTAAAAAATTAAACAAATCACTCTACTTTCAACTTGTTGAAAGTGTAGACAAAATTGAGTGTTTCACATGATAAGTTTACCAAATTGCTCACTAGTATAATCTCAAACTTACCCAAAATCAAGTGAGTCATTCACTTTCATGAGTGAATAACTTGCAGAATCATATTTAGTTAAAAAACGTTTGGTTTTGAGTAAATTGATCTATTTATGATGGATTCATTTTTGGGCATAAAAATCAATAAAATTGGCTAGCAAAAGGTTTTGGCTCACTATGCATCCCAAAAACTATGTTGATCTAGGAAATTGTCCAAACTTCTAATTTGAGTGTTGTTCCCCAAATATAAGTTTCAACAACGTTGTATGGGTTTGCCAAAGGATTTCCCTAACCTTTAGATTAATGTTATCTCCATGTTGTCCTTGTATTTCTATTTAATCTACTCTATGTACTTTTCATGGAAAAATACATGCATAAAGTGAAATACATAAACATAAAGTGTGGAAATAAAAATATGTAGAGTAGAGTGTGGGAAGTAAATTCATGAAGTTTAGAGTGTGATAGATAAAATAAAATATGGCTATCACAACCATAACAAGGATAACATGTGACCATTCAAAAAATAATAACTTAAATAACATCAATGTCCTCTCATTTGTTTGATTATAAAATTGATAAGTGAATGGCAATATGGGCTAGAAGGGTTATACACAATTATCGTATGCTTGACAAACCATGAGGGCAGTACCTTTAATTGAATGCACAAGGACATGCGGATTTATTACAACCTCATTAGTACAAAGTACAATATGGGCTTAACAAAGTGAAACTCTAAATTCTCATGGCAAAAATATGAATACAATGGGATCCCTAGGCCCTTATTTATCATAAGAGTTTACCCTTGAGTTACTTGGGGTGGAAAATAATTACTCCTATTAAAGGTAAATATTTGAGGGTAACTTTAAAAAAATGTTGTACCTACAAATGTTACATGTGTCTAATTATACCTCTATTAGGCTTACAAGGGTTGAAAACAATGTTATGCATAAGGGGTCGGTCCCAAAATATATTTATAAAAAATTGGTGAATCGGTTTCAAAATCCAGGTGAATAGTTTCAAAACACATGTAGAAGGTTCACTATTATTAGGGGCAATGTTGAAAATTTAAACTTAAAATGGTCAAATTATTATAAAATTGGGGCAAATCAACCAAAAAAAATTTGCACCTAGAAATTTTTGGCTAATGGACCATGGTCAAGGGTCCCAAATATTAGCCAATTCCAAAATTTGAAAATCCTAATTTTAGCCAATTTTGCGAAAATAGCCACTATGCATAATCTTAGTTGAAAAATGCTTAGTGCACCAAAAATGTTGTTTTTGAGAGATTTTTCTTGAAATTTGTATTTATTTTTCCTTTTATACCTCATTTGAACAATTTTATTGGAATTGTCAAGAAATTCACTTGCTTTTGCAAGTGATTCACTTGTGTTAGAAAGTAAACTATGTGTCCTTGTTAAGGGAATCTCTCCTTGAGAAAATTGGCACCCTTTTTGAGTGTATCACTCCTCTAGGTGAATTGACACATTTTGCAAGCAAATCACTTGTTCATAAAAAAAAAACAAAATTTTAGCTTTTTTGGTAGTTTCCTACCATCTGGTCTCCATCTATTATTCATTGCTTCTAAAATATGCAAAGTTTGGAAAATATAGTGTTGATGTTCTACATATACATATTAAGAGGACCCATTAGGGTAATAAAGAGACTAAATAATGGATAAAACTAAGTCAATTCATTCATAAGGATAAATTTATATCAAGTTAGTCAAAATATTTAATCAAAATTTGGATATAAATATAGGAATATTTTACAAACACATACACACAGTCACATACACACACAATATAGTATGGGAATTTTTTTAAATATAATATCAAAAATAAATTAAGTAGTTATAAAATAATGAATGTGATAGTGCTAGTGAAAGATGAAAGAAATGATGATACTTACCTTTTAGAGGGATGCTTGACATGACAAATAATTCTATCCTAGAGCTTGACACTTTTTGATGATCTCTTTTGACAATTCTTCTTCAATACACCTTCCTTGGACACTTGTTTAAAAGTAGGGAAAGATGAGTCATGACAATATTTGATACTTATATTACAAGTATTTCTATTTATGATAAGAATAATTAGTCTATTGGACCTACCACATCATTTAATATTATTTGAGAAATATGTTTGAAAATGGATAGTAATTACTCCTATAAGATTATAAAATATTGGTATTAGGGCCAAAATAGGTCACTCATAAGTTCGAGGGACTTTAGATGTTAATTTGAGGGTAGAAGAGATAAAATGAGAGAGTTCCATAATCAAGGTATCATTGATTAATTACATATTAATTTAAGTTTATAATAAATTGTCTAAAATGGTAGAAGATTCAAGGTATGTGCATTCGGAGAGAGAAAATTAAAACATCATGCTTTGCCATGTATTGATAATTTTATGTTATATCTAATAAAGTTATACTAAAATAAATTAGATAAAATCAATTTCGAACATCATAAAAAGGTAAGTTGTTTTGGGTGTATGTGGACCTTATAGTATATACATTTATAATATAAATAAAGTAAATGATTTTTAAATAATCAAACATAAATGATAAAATAACATTATATACTTAAATTTATTTTATAAATGTACATATATGAGATGTTTGACAATAGGTTTAGATTTATAAAATCTGTAATGAAGAAGCTATATTTGGACCATATTTTGTTTTTTCGTACCCTTAGGCAAATTTCAAGAGTTTAGGTACCTAAATTTAGTCAAGATCTAGGGAATGTTCAAGATATATGCCTAAAGTTAAGGTTTGACCCTAAGGGTTTCCTAGTCTAATCCTTACCTCAAGGTCTACTTGCATATTCACTTGGACCATTTGCTAAGAAATAATTTAGAAATGTTTACTTATGTAAATTCCATAGTATTCAATTCATTATGACAATATTCATATCGTACATTAAGTCCATTAATTTTCCATATATTATGAGCTAGTTTTCCAAGCATTTGTGGTATAATTTTTGGTTGCTATGCATAATTTTTTTAGAGATTCAAATTAGTTTTGATGATTATGTTTATATTATATCAAATTACAATTCTCTAATTAAATTTACTTGCAAAGGAATGATAAAATTGATGTGGTCACGTGAACCTCAACTTCTAATATCTTTGCATTATTCTTAACTAGAAATACATGGAATGAGATATGTATTTGTATATTCTTGAAAAAATTTATAATTGAGAAAAGATATTCTTATAATAGCATATGGATTTGAATCCTTCATATTTTATGATTGTTCAACATGAAAAAATTTCTTCTATGTTATTCCAAATTTCAAAAGGCTCTTTAACAAGATTGTAAAACAATGAAGGCAATTCATGATTAGCATCTTACACCTCACTAGTCAAAATTCATAACCAGGTGTTGATTTATTTATATAATCAATTATTTTTTAATAACCAAACCCATAATAATCAATTGTTTTGTAATAAGCAAATTCATGAATAAGTCAAATTTATATAAGACTATATAATAATGAGTAAGTCAATTGTTTAGGTATTCATATCTTAGCATACCATTCATGATACTTTTAATATTATTAACTCAACTTTTATTATATGTCCCACTTGGAAAAATATGATTGAACCAAGTATCCTTGTAATATTTCTATTTTTAAATATTTTTAGGTTGAGAGCAAACATTATTTAAAAATAAAAGTTATTTAAAAAATAAAAAACCCATAATTTTTTTTTTTTTTATATATCTAACAAATATGAATATTATAAAATTATATAACCTCATAATATGAAAAAAAATCTTAAATTAAGTTTCTAAAAAAATAAAATAAAAATCATATTAAAAAAGGTAAAATGATTTTTAACAAGATCATAAATCATATAAGATGACCCTTATAGAAAAGTATGTTTGAACCACTCATCTTCACACTATTTATTAGTTTTAATATTCTTAGGTTATGACCTTAACATTATTTAAAATCAAATCTAACGAGGTTGGATAAGAAAATATCATTACTATTAATTAGTATAACTATTAATTATGATGGTAAGGTAAGTGAAATGATTTATCTATAGGGGACAGTGCAATGGTTTGGGCTTTGGCTGAGGTTCAAAGTTCCAACTCAAGTGTGTATATGGTTGTGCTTGGCTCCTATTGATAAGCTTAGCTGTCACTCTTATCAAAAGTCATAGTTGAGATGGGGTGCCCAAACCTCTTCGGTTGTAACAGTTTATCACACTCACCTCAAAAATATAAGTGAAATGGTTTTCCAACAAATACGTAAAGGTTCAAGCAACTTTTTTATTTTCAAAATTAAATGTTATTTAAGAAATGAAGATCTTGTAAAGCTCTTTTTTATACATCTAACAAATACAAATACTATAAAAATTTATAACCACCTAAGGTAAATTAAATTTTTAAATAAATAAAATAAAATAAAACCATATTAAAAAAGTAAAATAATTTCTCAAGAGATCATAAATTATATGAGACTACTTTTATGGAGGATATTATTTTATCTAATTTATAGTTATCTAACCATACTTCAGTCAGTTATGGAAGCATGGTATACAACTCATAAAATTCAAACCTTAAACAATTCCAAAGTCTTCACAAACTACTTATCATCAAGAGTTATCATTGCCCCCACTAACCAGGAAAGGTTTTTTAATTTATTTTGGTGACAGGTTCACTCCCAAACCCTTCCTTAATTTAAACTTCTAAAAGAAACCCAAAAACTTCTAAAAGAAACCCAGAACCAAACCACTACAATATGAAAGAAAAAATATTTTTATTAACGAAAAAGTCAATACTAAATGTAATTTGAAATTAGACAATAAGTCACAGTCTTCAACAGTGTTAGCTGCTTTAAGTTCAAGGCCCAAGGCAACCAAAGGTTTACGTAGCAGGCATGCTGATTTGAGTCTCTGTCAAGTGCTTGAATCTAGTTGGAAACCCTGTGAAATATCAAGGAAAATCCCTGGGCCTCTACTGTTAATTTTGTCGGTGTAGCTAGATGAATATTATCATTTCATATAAAAATTTCCTTTGCTTCTTCTAATTTAAAGAAAAAAGCAACTTTTCTAATCATTACTGCTGCCTCTCTTTGTGTTGCGTGGTTGCTACTCCAGTGCATCATGTGATTAGAGAATCTACAGCTAATAACTATCCTATGATGATGATTCATGACTGAAGAATTCCTTATGAGAATGCTAAGAATTAAATATTATTTTCCTATCTTAAATTCTTCATTTAATTTAATATAAAATATTATTTAAAGATAAATTAAAAAATCATTCAACTTATGCGTCATCGTTGACCTTAGCCCACCTGAGGAGGAAATAATGGTTTCAGCATTTACGCGTTTCAGAGAATATATTTCCTTATTCAGCTTAACGCACAACACACCAAACGAGACCGTACTATAAAGTTAGTAAACCTGATGGAGACTCCCATGTGCTTTGTTGCTTCCCTTCTCTTCAAGCATAAGAAAGACCAGTATCTCATAGCGGTAACAGTAGGCATTTATAATAATTTTAAAAATTGAATATTAGCATGTAAAATCATAGGAATGTCAATGTAAAATTTAAATAATTTCAAATGGCCTTTTGTGCAGAATGTGAATGTTGAGTTTTTTTTTATACCTATGTTTAGTATTTATTTTTTAATATTGGAGATAGAAAGTATTATACTATCTATAGATAAAAAAAAGCTATATAATAAATTTTATTATTTTACTATTGATATAGTATTTTATAATATTTTGATATTGATTATATGATAATTCTTATTGACCTAAATCATGGGTATACCTGCAGCCTTTTGAGATTGAATTGATTAAAAAAAAGGAAGACGCACTCTCCTCCCTTCTTTGTTTTGACTGTTTAGGAGAACAAGGAGCTCCTTATATTTTCTATACTCTTACCTTGTTTTTGATAATATCAAAGAATTGTTTTATCTTTTCTTATGCATCGGCGAAAAATGATTTGCTTTTTTCATCAATATTATTTTAATTTTCTAAAGATTATCATGGTTTCTCTTTTTCATAAGTGCGGGTTATATGAGCCACCACATCAGTTTCTATATCCCTATGTAAGTGCGGGTTATATGAGTAACCACATCGGTTTCTATGTCCCTGTGTAATACCAGTTTTGAATCACCACATCGGTTTCTATGTCCCTATGCAATACCAGTTTCCATGTCCTTAACGAAATGAAATAATATTTTTTAGTTTTACACTCTTGATAATGCGCATCCCTGTGCAATTAAACCTAAAAGTATCTACATATGGATTTTCTATAGTATTCAACCCAATATATGAACCACTACGTCAGTTTATATGTCCCTATGCAAGACCAGTTTTTATGTCTTTAATTACACTCTTTGATAATGCGCATCCCTATATCCCTATGCAATTAAACCTAAAAGTATAGATATGGATGCTCTATATTATTCAACCCAAATGTTTATGCCATATTTTCTAAAACTATTAATTCTTTTTGAAGCAAGACCAACCATCTTATCAAATTTTAAATTTTTAATATGTTTCTTAAGGAAAAAATATATCATCTTTTATCTCTGGCAATTATTCTGTTTCTTTAGAGCTTTTGAAGCGAATTTCATCTTTTGAGCGTCCTTTTTGATACAAATACCTCGTTAAGATAACGATCTAATTAATATGTATTCACTTTTCCTTTCACCTTGTGGGTCATACATCTCTTGGCCCTGTTCATTTTCTTGTTCCATGGCTGAATTTCAAGATGCAATTCTAATGTCTTCAATATTATGTTCATTCCTAATATAATGTGATCAATGCTTTTTAAATTATATTTGTTTTGATAGGTGATGGGAGAACAGTTTTTCTATTTCTATTGTATTTCTTGTCATCCCCTCAAATTCTTTTTATTTTGATATCCTAAAGTGGAAATGAATAAAAAAATGAGAAAAACAAAGAAAAATTATATAAGACAAATGGAAAGAAATACTATTGGAACCTAAATGAAAATATTCAAAATTTTGAAAATGTTAGATCCAAAGAAAAAACAATTCTTATATTACCTCGAGGGCTTATTTTGTTATGTTTAAAGATGAATCTTTTCTATTTCTATGTGATGTGACTTTGTTCTTTGTTTTGACACCAAGTTATAAGTCACAATATTTTCCAAGTGTTTTGAAATATAAATTTAGCACAATCATAATAAAAAATATGCAAGAGAGTTTTGAAGATAGTATTAGTAAACGATGAAGATACACACCTCTCTCACTATATATATATATATATATATATACCGAGAGAGATGAAACGAGAATAATAAGGAGTGGGTGCCCATTGGTATCTCATAATATATGGTCCTAATATTCAAACACTATTACATAATATCCCATAGGTATATAAATCTTATAATGATCCTTGTGATAATATATTTATCATAAATATTAAAAATCTAGTGCCAAGGAAATTCAATTGCCATTTGCAATCTAGTTCCATGCAAAAGACAAAGTAGCAAAATTCAACCCATATTGTAATGAAGTACCATTCTAGGCTAGTTTGTATAAAATAAAGAAAAAATCATTCCAAACACCCTAAACAAGAGGGGAAAATTAGACATAAAAGAATCTTGTTGTAAATGATATCTACAAAATACATGTCATGGATTATTTCTAGATAAAACCTTTATAACCCACTTGGACATCAAACTTATTTCTTGAAGCCAAGTGTCAATTGGATCCATATATAGGATAAATTTAATTCATAAAACAAGTGGTAGGCTAGGACTCTACTCTCTAACCTCATACATTTAAAGAATGAAAAATATATAATAATAAAATTACATACATAAAAAACCTTGGCATCATCCAAAATGCCATTTAAAAATATTGAATCAAGTATTCTACTAAAAAGTAAAAAGAAATAAACACAAAGGAATAACTATAAACTTGAATAATCATCCTATAAAATCTATAATAGAGTTCCAAACATGTATAAACGGATAAAATATATGATATGCATGCAAATATAACAATTATTAGTAAATATTAAAATGCTTAGAAAATACAAACTAATGCAGTGTAAATATCTAAATGTCATGACATTTGGTATTTGAATTGCATGCTCTTCAATTATGTTTACTAAGTAGTTAATATCAAGTAGATTAATGGTCAAAACATGAGATAATAGAATCATGTATGCACTCCATTTAATTTTTTAACATTTTCAACAAAAATTTAAATGTAAAGTAAGCCCATTCAATAAAGTATTAAAGACAATTAAATTTTTGGTAAAGATATAATGGCAGTAGACATGATAAGCTAAGTTTTTAGGTAAAACATTATTAATGGGATAAAAATTAATTAATAAAGCAAAATAGTGGGCAAGAAGACCTTACTTTATAATATAATACATGTTGGCATGGAATGTTTTAAAGAAGTACCATGAGATGAAGTGAATTCATATTTCTTTGGAACTCAGTTATAGCTTAGGTGGTATCAAATAATTTTTTTTTCTATGGACTATGCATGTAGGGTAGAAGATCACTACATGGAGAATTACATCCATATGATCTAGAAGTAGAAAAACCAATATGAACTTCTAGAATGGTAGATGAGGGTTCAAAGAAAACAATGATGTCTATTGAGGAGTTTGAATGTCTATTCTTGGTCATGGAGGAGAATCTTCAATGTCTTATGAATATGTTGTTAGGGAAAGGAGGTGTTGAAGAGAAGAAGGAAACTGAAGGTAGTGTAGAATCTTCAAAAGAAAAATATCATATCTCTACTCCTGTATCTCAACCCACAACATTAGATACATTTAATATGGAGGTTAGATTGGACATCCCATCTACTGTGTAGAGTGCAATTCAAAAAAATTAGATGGCTAGTTGAAAAATTTAGAGGTATATTTTAGCACAAAGAATTACATTGAGGTTCAAAGAATCGATTTTATGAGATTGAAACTTGGAGACCATGCTCTCACATGGTGGGAAGCATATGTGGTTGTTTTGGTGGTGAATAAGCAATCTCCAATGGAAACATGAGATCAATTTGTCATTGCAATTAGAGCTCAATTATATCAAATTAATTATCAAGGAAATATGGAGAAGAGGTGGAACTTTTTGAGGCAAATGAAATGACAGTGTTCAAGATTACACCACTAAATTTTTAAAACAAGTAGTATTGTTGAATATCAACATGTAATATTCTCAAGTCTTGAATAAATTCAAAGTAGTACTACACTCATATCTTAATATATAGTTGGAACTCTTTTATATCATAAGCATTTATGAGGTATGTATCAAAGCCATGTACTTGGAGATGAGAAGCCAAAATCCAAAACCAAAGAAACAAGTTACAAGTTCAACTAGTAAAGCAAGAACTACTGATAAATATAAAGGTCCCAAACCTTCACCAAAGAAAATTTCTACTTTTGTAACTAAAGGGAATAAGCATTGTGATCATTGTAATGAGGATGGCCATGTTACATAATGTAGACACCAAAATAGCACCAATCCGATTATGTGACTGCAAACACTGATCGCTTTGACACACACAACCCCAAGGGCAGCCCCCAGAGGTCAAACAGTGGTCCTAACCACTCTCACAATAGTTTTGGAAGGTCAAAGGTCAATTTGGCACCTTCAAGAACTTTGCTCAGTATCCATCCCACCCTGGGATGAATTCAATCTGGGATTCGCCCCACCTAGGGACGAATTCTGAATTCGCTCCAAGGTGGGGCGAATTGCAGGTTTGATGGGCAAAAAGTCAAATCTTGACAAATGGCAGCTCGGATCCACCACCCAATGCTTCCTTCATCGCATGGGAGTATGGGTGAGCATTTTCAAGTGTTAGAGGCATCTGCAAGGTCAGTCATGAAGTCCCAATTCAGGGAGGAATCTCCTTCCCCTTGGGAAGGCATGATTGCCATGTGGCGCCTCTGCATGCCCATTTCAAGAGACCTCCAGGTCTATAAATTGGTGAGTTTCCTCACCCCAAAAAATGAGGAGAGAAGTAGCATTTTAGAGCAATGAAGTGCTATCATTTTATTTACATACCTCACACCTTTTGATTTGCACCTTTCACATCCTTGATCTCCTTTAGAAGGGAGGTCATTGGGTGACTATTGGGAGGACGAATCTTGATCCCAAAACCTGACATTTGGTCATGATATCCCACAAAATTTGTCGACAATACCACACAAGAGGTTTTGGACCCATCCCAAGTGGATTGGTGCCGAAATCAAGCCTCAAACGATGGGCGGCCTGCCCCAGGGGCGCCCCCTCCCACACTGCCACAGTCCTAATCGCCCCCTTTCGGAGTGATGGGAATTCCATGGTAGATTTGCTTTCTTTAATTTTTGCATTCGATTCTATGATGCTTAGATAGGTTGTCATTTGAATTTCGTCTCGTTTCGAACAATTTTGATCATATTTCTATCTTTGCTCGCTTTTACTAACCTACAGGTAGCATCATCAAATTCCCATTGATGGAGGCTAAATTGGGAAAATATGACCATCTGGGTCTTCCCAAAATTCCCCCAATTAGCTAACCCCAAGTTTTCAGGTCTTTTGGAGCTTCCGAGGTAGGACATTGGGACAGTACCTATTCGGCATTATGTTGTAGGTGAATTCATCCCACCCCGAAATGAATTCAAATCGGTGAGGAATTTTTGGACTGTTCTTTTTGCAGAGCCTTCCTGATGATGTCTTGATTCCCCTGTCAAATTTTCATAGCATTTGGACTTGTTTTAGTCATATTTTAATTCATTTTTCTCATTCACTTAGCGTAGGCTTGGGGATTGCATGCTTTGTTCCATCCGCAGGTGCTACTGATCATTTCTTGTTCTTTTGAATGTAGGGTTTGGATATCAGAGGAGCAGCGAGGAGTCCAGATTCATCAATGCAAGTGGCGGCGATGTTTGGTCCATCCATTTTACATGTGGGCACGCGAAAGAAGGAAAGGCGCCCATGGATGTAACTAGAAAGAATGCTTAAACGCTCCTAGCCCTTGGAAGGGGAGGATGCACATTGTAACCGAGTTTGGAACATATCAATGAAAAGGGCTGTCCTCTTTTGATTCACATTTGTTCCATTTCGATTCGATCATGCTTTTCCCTCTTTTCATGCACTTTCAAGTTTTTAGGATTTAGCGCTAAGTTCGGTTTCTTTGTTTGCATATCGCATGTTAGCTTTCCCTTTTTGCTTCCGTATCCTCGTGATTTTAGTGGTGATCATGGTGGGACCTTGTCCTCTATTTTTAAGATCAGATATCTGATCCAAACTTGGTTTTTTGCTTGCAAGTACCGCGTTTTCATACGCTGATTGTTGTTCGTTCCATCAGGGGGCGAATACAGACCTGTAATTCGTCTCACCAGGGGACGAATTGGAATTCATCCCACCCTAGGGTGAATACAGTCCTGTAATTCATTCCACCCCGGGATGAATTCCAGCCTATGAAGTTTTCGGGTAGAAACTCAGAACCGACAGATCCGGGCAGAGAAGAGGTAAGAATTTTGCACTTTTTCCTGTCATTTTCTGTCTTTAGTTTTTTGTTTTCTGGTTCCTTCTGCGTGCATAGAAAAAGTTGTTGCATGTTTATTTTTATGCAAAATAAAAAGAACCCCACACACCACGTGGAAAATCAAACACCAAGGAGCTGGTCGTAAAACCCCAACCCTTGATCAAGACCAACGGTGGATTTCATCACCACCTTGGCTTGAATTTTGCATTCATAAACCCCGAATCGCTATCGTTGCTAGACATAAATCCTGATGAAAGTTGACCGAGTGTAGCTAGGGTGATTCCCAGTGCATGAGGATAAGTCTTCTATGGTAGGTGTCATAAACAGAGTGATTCCCCTTCCGTACCGCCTATGTTCCACGTACCATCTGCTCTCACGTACCTATAGTTTCCCTCACGTAAGGGCGGGTATATAGAGAGGTTGGTATATCAGCCTGGCAATGGTATATCAAAGGGGCGACCAATTTTGGGAGTCATAAGAGCCCTCATTTTGCATTTAAATGTTCTTTACAAAAACCTTCAAAAAAAAAAAACAAAAACAAAAACAAAACACACTAAACCAGGTTTAGGACACACTTTCAATCTTTAAACGAGATAATCATTGTTTGCGTATGTGTGTGCTCTTTTCTATTTAGTGTAGCATAAAAAATCATAAAAGAGATAAAAATCCATTTAGCTTGTAGCACATCAACACCATGGTGTACACTCGTAGCCAAGCCCAATCAAGGGCATAAGCTGTGGAAAGTGTACAAGGGGGTACAAGTCACCTCCGCTTTAGCCCTAAGGACTTGGTTATACCGCCTTGGTGGCCTGACCCACAAGAAAGTCCACGTCATTCCATGTCAAGGTGGAATTATAGGGACACCCTTTTGGGGGACACGCCCATTCATCACAGCCCCTTTCAGGAAGAATCCTTACATGTGGCACTCAACATAGATAGGAAAGCTCCCTTAGAAGCTAGATATGAGTGGCCACCATGCGATGAAGTGCTAGAGTGGCATAGTGTCCATGAGGAGAGGCCACATGACTATGGCATCCCTCCTTTGCCCCCCATCACTGTTAGAACCAATAGACAAACCCCAGAGCGTAGGGCTCTCCAAACAGGGCGAGCTAACTCCACCCACCCCTTTCACACATACGAAAGGGAGTACGAGGAAAACCATCACATTCCTCGAGAGAAATGTATAGCGTGGGAGCCATGCACTTCTGCACCAGCTATGTACCATGGTCACCCATTGAGGCCAGAGCCTCGGGTAAATGCCGCCAACCTCGACAGAGGGAAGCGACCCATTGAGATCTCGGATCATTGCGACCGAGGTAAGTGCATAGGAGAGGCATCCAGGCCTCCTAGGCTCAAGATGGTGAAACAAATTGACCTGGAAGTCGCTAGACATGCCGCCCGCCAAGCCCAGATCATGCGGCTTGAGCAAGATCAGCAGCAGCTAGAGCGTCTATACCGCCTTAGCAAGGAGCGCATTCAGCGCCAAACAGAGGAGCTGCTTCATAACCCACCTGAGAGGGTTCCAACCCCTCGCACCCAAAGAGAAGAACCATATGAGAGGCATAATCCCTTGGTGCGAGATAGGTCTCCGTGACCTCATCAAGTTTTGCCTCCGAGACCCCCTAGACCTGAGATGGAGGCCACTCCCCGAAACAACGATGGGTACCCTCCACGGGGACCCACCCAGGGTCATAGGTCTCGCCCAGAGACTCCTCAAGAAGTTTACGAGGAGTATGAACAAGAAGCAGAGCGGGCCAAAACGCCCTACCAAGGTGGAGGGGTTGCTATCCGGCCACCCCCCCATAGGCCTCAAGTCTCCCACAACCCACAATGGGAGCAAACTAAAGAGGAAGAGATTAAATCTTTCGATGCATACAAAGCATTGTTAGAGCGTTTGGAGTCTATGGAAACCAAAGCTTTTGGGCCCCAAAAGCCCACGTTACGCCAACTCCACAGTCATCCTGTGCATCCGTCAGTGCCTGCACCCCCTTACCCCGAACACTTTAAGTTGCCTCAGTTGGCAATATTTAAGGGTGAAGAGGATGCCCAAGAGCATGTGACAAGATTCCTGAGCCAATGCTTTGGCATTCAGGACAATGATGCACTGTTGCTAAGGACATTTATAACCACATTCATGGGCCCTGCCTCGGATTGGTTCACTCAATTTCCGAAGCACAACATCAATAACTTGGATCAGTTAGTGGATGCGTTCCTTGAATGCTTCGCCTTCAACACCAAGAAGAAGGCATCACTAAGTGACTCGGCCAGCCTCAAGCAGTATGAGGAAGAGACCATGGTGGCCTACGGGAATCGATGGAGGACTTTGCTTTCCAAGCTACCCTACCTCCCTCCTATGTCCGACCTTACACAAATGTTCTCACGAAGTTGTTTGAGATCGATCTCTATGCTATTGCAGCTACAGCAATATGCCACCCTAGAGGAAGCTCTGGCGCAAGCCAGGATTATCGAAGAGATCAAGATACAGGATGGCGAGATTGCCAAACCTAAGAAGAAATAATGGAACAAGAACACAAAAATAGGGACTATGCAACAAAAACCCACTACGGTTAATCAAGTTGCTATAAATGTTCCTAAGCCTGCACAAGAAATACAGCCTCAAAAGGCTAACTATCAGGCAGTGCCTCCTAACAATTATGAAAGAGAAAACCAGAAGTAGGAGCAAAATTAGTAGCGTCACCCTAGGCGACAGTACACCCCTTATACGGAGTCTAGGGACTCCCTATTTGACCGCTTGTCAATGGTGAACTTAATCAACCTCCCAGAGATTCAAACCATAGATCCTAACGCTCCCAAGCCTAAGGGATACCGGGAGGACTTGTATTGTAGGTTCCATAGGTGAAGGGGACATGACCTGAACGCATGTTGGAAGTTCAAAGGATTGATACAAGACTTGATTGACAATAAGACGTTGGCAGTGGACAACCCCGTAGTGCCAAACAACTAGCAGATGGGAGTTTTCAAAGACCCCTTGCCTGCCCATGAGGCTCAGGCAAAACCCCTTCAAGTCAATGAGGTGCAACAACATTGCCCCATGCAAGGGTATGTAGGAATGATAAGCATAGTGACTAGGAACAAAAGATACCCAGAAGTTTCCCCTGCGATAGCCACAAGAGAGGTTCCATCGACGTCACAACCTCAACAACACCCTATGCAGCTACCTTCGCCTAGACCCATGGCCATGATTCGGACCAAACTCACTCAAGTTTGAGGACCATGTCGGCTAGGCTCTCCATATACGAGCTTATACAACAATCAACGCCCCATCGGGAGGCTCTCATGGAGATTTTGAAAGCCATCGAGTTGTAGCCCCACGAAGCGAATTCCTTCAACAACTTCATGGGACATGTCAAACGATGCACGGAGCCAGTCATCACCTTCTGAGAAGATGAAGTTAAATCAGTATCTGATGACATGGTAGATCCACCCCTACACGTTATCACGCGGGTCAACGGGATCCCGTATAAGAGGGTGTTGATAGACATTGGCTCGTCCAGTAACATCATTACCATAGCAGCACTGAAACATCTAAAGTTGCTAGCCTCTCACATCATGGCTTCCACCTACACACTGCGAGCATTCAATGATGCGATATGCTCGACAGTCAACACAATTGTTCTACCCGTTCAGGTAGGACAAAAGACGATACCTACATTGTGCCATATTTTGGAAGGCGAGATGGCTTATAACATCTTGCTAGGGTGGCCATGGATCAGGGACATGAAGTGTGTCCCATCAATAGCTCATCAGTGTTTGAAGTACACATTTTAAGGGGAAGTACATGTAGTCTCGGTGGACTTAGAACCCTTCAAATATTGCAATGCGATGCAGCTGATGCCACAATCGACCCTCCCATCGACGCACTTGGATTTTTAGTTAAATCCATCTAGACAGGGTCCGATGTCGCAAGCACCACTGGTGATAAATCCATCAAAACCCCAGCCAGGTGCATCTTCATCGTCAGCTCCTTCACCACCAATGCCACCTATCATGGCTAAACAGAAGGACAAAGGGAAGCAAACCCTGGAAGAGGCTCAACCCCTAGAAGAGGCGCTGCCAATAGTATCAACCATCTCTATCGAAGAGATGACTAGCACAATGGAAGTTGAGGCTCCTAGTCCACCCAACATGGAGTGGACTCAAGAAGATCTTCCGTTCCCTCCCTCTCAATCGCCAACAATTATTGTTGAAATGGCCAGTATGGGCTTGGGGGAGTATCTAGTGTGGAATGTTGTAGCAACGACCGTGCTAGAGTCCATGCAAGACATGGGGAGACCTCACCTCCCCATCGGTACAATTGTTCCCTTAGGCTACCCGCCAAACCAGACAAATTTTGTGTATGGGGGCCTTGATCATGGTACTGAGCCATGCATGCAAGAGGATGCAGATGAAGAGCCTTTTGCAGAAGATGTCAACTATCTGTCTAACCCAAATTTTGCTCTGAGATATCTGGGCCAATGCAATTGGCATGGATACGGGCTAGGCAGGTATGAGCAAGGAGTGCGTGTCCTTTGCCAACCAAGATACCAAATGCCTTATGACAAATCGGGAGTCGGGTTCAACCACCCCCTGCCCTTAGACATCTTGGTGGAAAACATGCAAGGCCTAGGGATAGGCAACAAGGGTGGGTTGGCATCAGATCCTTATGCCAACCCAAACACAACATACACATTGGGAGATTACCTCCCATGGTCAACAACCACCCTTGTTAAGCTCAATAACCCTTCTCCTTTGCTAGAGAAAGGTGAAAGTTGAGGGACTCACTTCCAAGGAAGATACAAATAGTGTCAAGAGGGATCTTCGGAGGATGAATCAAAATGTGAACCAACATCATATGATCCCTTCGAATCTGATAGTGATCACTCACAAGTGCTCCCCATGAATGACCTTCAAGAGAGCCTTTTGACTATGTTCCCTCAAGAGGCTCCAAGCGAGCCGATGCCACGTCAAGGGAATCAGGTCCCCCCACGGAGCATGGAACAACCACAATGGGGCTAGATTAATTTTCTTGAGCAGGATGAGCCTGTAATGCCTCAAACAGTTGTCAGAGCCAACGAGGGTTTTTGGATCTCCGATAGTGATTACGAAGATGAAACAAAAATGACATATCTTAATCACATGCGACAGAGGCCGCAACCATACCCCTTGGAGATTAATGACATATTTGAATAGATGGGCATAGTGCCAGGGCACGAGTGGTACGTAGACCCGAAGGGTGGGATCAAGTGTTGGATCCATCGCTCTAGGTATACGAAGAGCGCCTTCCACTCCGAGACCCTAGGGTGATATCAGTGTCGAGGGCAGACCCTATCCTCCTATTAGCACATAGGGCCGATCCATTCATGCCAGTACCTCTAGAGCCAGATCCAGAGCACATAGAACATCCAGAGTGTTCAAGTCATCATACCCACGGTAATGGAGACCAAATTCATTTCATCAACATGATCTCCATTGACTTAACCGCACCCATCCGCAATCCGATCGATCCAACACGGTCCTTGCATCTAGACTTAGATGCCATTGACTGGGATCATGTCAATTCACCTCCATCCCCATCATAGTATTGGCCTTTCGGTGAAATGCCTCATTTTACCCCAGGGACAACTCAGGATATCTTTCATGTCGAAGAGGAACCCGAGGTTCCCAACATGGAGTTAAACTCGGCAAATGATATCCATTTGATCCCAACTCCACATCAGTTGGAGGACGGATCCCACATGTCGGTCGAGGAGACGATTGACGTAGACATCAGCTTGGATCCAATGAATCCATAGATTATCAAGCTAGGGGTAAGCTTATCCCCTGAAGAGCAAGCCGACTACATTGCCCTTCTCAAAGAGAAGAAGGAGGTTTTTGCATGGTCATACAGAGACATGTCGGGCTAGATCCATAGCTAGTCACGCATAATCTAATGCTTGATCCGACAATCAAGCCAGTTAAGCAAAAACTACGTAAGATGCACCCAACAATGGCCTTGATGGTCAAAGATGAATTGCAAAAGCTATTGGATGCATAGTTTGTCATCTGCATGGATTATCCGCCATGGTTGTCCAACATGGTGCCTATCAAAAATCCCGATGGGAGGATTCACATATGCACTGATTTTTGAGATCTAAACAAAGTGAGTCCTAAAGATGATTTCCCCTTGCCAAGCATCGACGCATTGGTAGATGCTACAGCAGGTCACGAAATGCTATCCCTCATGGATGGTTTCTCGGGATACAATCAAATTCGTATCAATCCCGAGGACCAACTAAAAATGGCATTCACAACACCTTGGGGGACATTTTGTTATAAGGTTATGCCTTTTGGCCTTAAAAATGTTGGTGCCACCTACCAACGTGCAATGACGTACATCTTCCATGATTACATGCATAAAACTTTGGAAGATTACATGGATGATTTGTTGGCCAAATCTCTTTTGCGCCTGGATCATCTTGATGACTTAAGCAAGATCCTCGATCGCCTCATGGAGCATAAAGTCGAACTGAATCCCAAGAAGTGCGTATTTGGCGTCACATCTGGAAAACTCTTGGGTTTCATAGTCTCAAAGTGAGGCATCGAGGTAGACCCAAACAAAGTCAAGGCAATCCTTGAAATGGTGCCCCCAACTACCATTAAGCAGCTCAAAAGTCTACAGGGAAAGGTCACATCAATTAAACACTTCATAGCGTAGCTATCTGACAAGTGTCGACCCATGAACAAATTATTGCACAAGGGGGTAGCATTTCACTAGGATGACGAGTGCCGATCAGCCTTTGATGACATCAAATGATACTTGGCTTCGCCGCTAGTATTGGCACCACCTAGACCAGGAGTGCCGTTATACTTATACATCTCAGCTACTGAGGTGGCACTGGGCACCATGCTAGCCCAGAAGAATTAACTTCATAAAGAACATGCTACTTATTATCTTAGCCGCACCCTGGTCAGTTATGAACTTAACTATGCATACATCGAGAAACTCTGCTTGGCGAGTGGTGTTTGCTACCAAAAATCTATGCCACTACATGCTGAGCAACACTACGTATGTTGTGTCTAAGGAGAATCCATTGTGATACATGATGAGTCGTACTTATCATAGTAGTCGCACGGCGAAATGGATCATGTTGTTGATGGAATTTGACATAGAGTTTATTGGACAAAAATCCATCAAAGGACAAGTCATAGCCGATCAACTAGCAGAGGCTCCTCTCAAAGATGATCAACCTCTGGTCATAGAACTACCCGATGATGGGGTCTTCCATGTCTCAGAATCGCTCGATTCTGATGAGCCTGAGTCACAAGCCGACATAACCCTATTTTTTGATGGTTCCAAATGTGAGCAAGGTGGTGGCATGGGAATAGTATTCTTCACACCGCAGGGTGCTCCAATGCCTCTGTCATTTAAATTAGACTTCTCGTGCACCAACAATAATGCAGAGTATGAAGCCTTGCTCATAGGTCTTTAGATAGCAATCACCATGAACATCAAGCGACTGAACATCTTTGGTGATTCGCTGTTAATTGTCAACCAAGTCAAAGGGGTATTCCAGTGCAAATGCCTAGTTCTGCAGGCTTATAAAGCCCTTATGGACAAATTCCTGGTGAATCTTGAGTGGTACGACATCGAGGCACTCCCTCGGTCATCGAATCATTTTGTGGACACTATGGCCTCCTTGGGGTCACTAATCCCGTAAGACCTTTCTGGTGATATGACAACCATTCAAGTCAAAACACTATCACAATCCACGATGGAGCGTGCAAGCTCTGACTTGACGCCAGGAATCCACATGATCTAGATTGAACCATCCTCGGATAAGTTCTCTCGAATCCACGATCATCTGAAACATGCCAATTGGGGGTCCTTGTTCTCCCCTACTCCCATTAATAGCAACACAATGCTATTCTTACAAGTTCTCTCCCGCTCAGCGTTTTCTAGGGATGAACTTCAAGAGGGATTGGTTGTTCATACCGTCGAGGCTTTCGATCAGTAGGATTGGTATTTACCCATTAGGGACTACCTTAAGTTAGGTAATCTCCCGCTTGGATTGACGCCTGTCGCAAAACGAGCATTCAAGCAGAAAGCGGCTAAGTATGTCTTGATAGGAGACATTTTGTACCATCGCAGCTATGAAGGAATCCTCCTTCGATGCTTGGACCAGCAAGAGTCCACTTGGGTAGTCGCCCAAGCGCATGATGGTACATGTGGTGGCCACTTCAGTGGTATGGCCATCGCAAAGCGCATTCTTTGCATGGGCTATTATTGGCCATCTTTAGAGCGATATTGTTGTGCATATGTGAGGAAGTGTGTGAAGTGTCAACACCATGCTAATTTGACACACGTACCTTCCTAGGCCTTGCATATAGTCCAGTCAGCTTGGCCATTTTTGTAGTGGGGCTTAGATCTAATCGAAAAGATCTCCCCTACGTCGTCAGGTCATCACATGTTTATCATAATGGCCACAAAGTATTTCACCAAATGGGTGGAAGTAGTTCCGCTTACCTCTACGACAGGACCCCGCATTATGGAGTTCATTTTGCATAACATCATATGTCATTTTGGTATTCCATCCAAAATAATCTCAGATAATGGGACGTCATTCAAGAACAAAGATGTGTGTGCTTTGACCACAAAGTACAAAATTCAGCACAGTTTTTTGACACCCTATTATCCGCAGGCAAATGGGCAAGCAGAGGCATCAAACAAAATGCTAGTTGCCATCCTCAAAAATACCATCACAGACAGTCATAAGGATTGGCACATCCAAATCCCACTTGCCCTATGGGCTTATCGCACTAGCATTCGAATGCCCACTGGGGCAACTCCGTTTTTGCTCGTGTATGGCTCCGAGGCAGTCATGCCTCTCGAGTTGGAAATTCCTTCCCTACGCATATCAATGCAAGAGTTCATCGATGATGACACTGCGTAGCAGGCCCGGTTAGACCAACTTATGTTTCTTGATGAACGACACGTTAATGCTCTCGAGCATTTACGTATCTATCAAGAGCGACTCAAGAAAGCATACAACATGAAAGTTCACCTGAGGGAATTTTGGGTTGGTGATTTGGTCTTGAAGGAAAACCAACAGAACTCTAGTTTGCCGTCCCATCTAAGGGACAAGTTCATGGAAAATTGGTTAGGTCCATATGTAATTGATAGCAAAATAGGACCCGAGACGTACCGACTAGCTTCCCTTGATGGAGTCAAGGAACTCGAACCCTTGAACATCAGTCATTTGCGACCATTCCATATCTAAGAGAGCCATATCCCAAAATGCTCCAAGGATTCCTACAATCGCTTGGTCAATCCCAAAATGCTCCAAGGATTCTATAGCACCCTAAAATTGGCACAGTAAAATCTTAAATAATTACAATTACTCTAGTAAATATTCAAATTCAAATTTCAACCCCCAAAACCACTCCCAAACCGTCGTTTAACCCGTTTCCTCCTTTCCTGCGCCATTTTTAGAGTTTGTTTTGACCGTTTGACGATATCGTCGTCGATCAGACGATATCGCCTCAGATCGAATGATTTCGTCTGGGCTAGGACGTCCAGACGATCTTGTCCCAAAACTAATTTTTCACAATTAGCCTCTGTTCCAACGATGTCTCTAATCCGGGCAGAAGCATGTCTGCACTGTTAGAGACCCTCCCCGTTGGAGATCTCCCAAATTGGGATGATCTCCAACCTCCTAACCTCCCTCCTAAGCCTATTTAAACTTAGGACTCCCCCTTGGCATCCCCCTAGCTGAAATTTCCTGTAACACAAGTTCTACGTGCATTAGACCATCTTAAATTATTATTTGCCTCCATATTTGTCCAAATTTATTTGTAGGAACCTTAGTATTTTTCAGCCGGAGCAAGCTCAGTTCATCATGGACGATCCTGTTCAATTCGAGATGATTTCGCACCAATTCGAGACGATCTCGACTGCAGTCTGCATTGGGGGCAATCAGTGCCTAGAGTTTGCATTTCCTCATTATTTTCTGATGCATTATTATGTATTTAGTTAATCTTATGATTATTCTTTATTATTTTGCATCTTGGAGTTCACCCATGTAGTTTAATTGCATAATAAGGTCATGATTAGCTATTAAAGTGTTGCAACTTACTTGCATTTCTATTCGGGATTATCTGTTAACATCCTTATTATCATTTTACATCATTATCCTCTATTAGCATTGCTGCATTTTTTGTATTTTGTGTCTATTTCTCTGTTTGTAGGTCTCTGACGAATTCGTCTGACGAATTCGTCAGATCTCAGACGATCCTGCAGGTCGGAGACGATCCCATCAAATTCTAGACGATCCTGTCTACTTCAAGAATCAAAACCTCCATCAGACATCCGGATCAGGTATGGCTCTTTAATTTAGCTTTTTCTCTCTGTTTTCTGCTCAAATTTGTTTGTTGTATTTCATTTAGTTCGCATTTTCATAATAGAACAACTTAAATTCATTTGGCCAAACCTGGGATTTGAATGTTTAAAGATAAAACCGAACACATTAAACACATTCCCAACCTAGGCGTGGAAACTGCCATTCAAACGTTTCCTGGTGAACCCACCATCCATCAAAAAATCACCATAATACACCTCCCCCGAGAGGCGGGACCTTCGCAAGGCCTCTCAGTCCGAGGTACCACGCCATCCTTTTCCCATCCTCCTTTCGGGCACGGATCCTATAGCCTAAAGGTAAGGATGCGAAAAATTTGGAGCGATACATTTTGGTGAACCCGACGTGAATGCATTTAAAACCTTTTGAAAACAAAAAAAAAAAAATAACAAAAACATAGATGCATTTAAAATCATTAGAAAATAATAAGTTGCATATCATGTCTAGATGGTAGCTCCTAAGAAAAGACTAGCAGTTACTATAAATGTTGAAAACCAATTAGCAGCCATAGAAATCAATTTTGTGCTTAGTGTGCCTGAAACAGATAGAAATCAACTTTTGTGGGACGAACTTGATAGAAGACTAGGTGTCATTTCATCTAGATCAACAGAACTTAAACAAATCAAAAGGCTTGTCCTAGATAGAATCCTGGATCCTCATCAACTCATCTTTTATCATGAACTTTAGAGAGCTTGCCATAGATGGTTAGCTTATAGGAGAGCTCTTGTGTCTTCAAAATTTTTCACCTTCGAGGAATACCTCAAGAACGTAGTTGTGGTACACCAATTTCTAGTTCATATAGAATCCCAAGAAACTGATCTTATGATTAGAAAAATATGGAATAGAGTTCCTCGAGCTATGTTATATCGTGAATATTGTCATGAGAATTATTATTATCAACCAGAATCTGAAATACATGGTATTTCCATAGCCCTTTTCATTAAATTCTTGAAAGAAAATTTTCAATTTGAAGAAGAACACTTCATGACTCCTGAAGAACTTGAGCCCATTAATGATATTTATAAATTATTTATAGAAAACTAGATCATTGCTTTCATTATTATTATTTCTTGTGTTTTGTGTGCTGTTTGTTATCTTTATAATATTGTTATTAAAACCAAAAAAAAAAAAAACAAGAAAAACTAAAAAACATAACAAAAACCAAAACATTTCATTTTAAATATTGTAGTAGGTATATAATTAATATATACCTCTTAAGCTTGTTGCATATATATATAAATATATATATATTTGCTGAAATCTAAGTTAAGCACAATGCCTAAACTTAGGAATGGTAAACAAACTGAAGGAGAAGAAGAAGATTGGTTAGGAGACAAAACAAGAAACCCAAATGTCCTTCCTGAGGATCCAATCCCGGAAGAAGAAACTCTAGACCAGCAAGACGATGAGCTTGCTATAGATGAACAAGAAGAAAATGTTAAAGAGGATGGATCCTCATCCCCTAGAATAACTCCAGATGGAACTATTGCTTTTGATAACTTAGATCATTTTTGGAAATTTTTCAATAATAACATTGGCGCTCTTAATATGGCAGTTCGTATTGATAAAGGACAAATTAGTGACACTCAAGCAGCCATGGAAGATGTGTTTAATATACACACTAATCCCTTGTCCTTTGTTGATCAAGAAAGTGATAAGGCTGGACCATCCAATAGAGATATGGTCACTATGATTCAGAACATGCAAAAACAACAGGTTACCCAACCTCCTAAGGAACCTGTTATTGAGCCTAAAATCATTCCCACACAAAATAAAACTTCCTTCACTGCTTTACTTCGCCAAACTATTGATCAATATGCTTCAAATAAACAAAAACCTAAAATGAAGCCAAACACCAATTTTCAACAATCTGGAATACAACATAATATAACTTCAAAACTTCTTCATAACACCCTTCCTACTAACAATTTACACAATAGCAATATAGCATCTAATCTCCATGTCCCTCCATCATATGCTCACAAATCCCATATTAATGCCCTACCGAACCAATATGGTGGGCAAACTAGTAATCTGGAAGCCATGGTGAAATAGTTAGCTTCGCGCATGGACCAGATAGATCCCTACCGTCCCTCGTACAATTATCGAGAGATATGTAGTCAACCTTTGGATCCCATAGTTGTAGCACAACCATACCCTAAGCACTTTCCCATGCCCGTCCTACCTAGGGGTTTTTTTTTTTCTTTTTATATTGGTATAGATTTAGCTCAAAGAGTAGAAGATGCCCTCATTAGGAGAGGCCAACTTAGGAAGAAAGATGATGAGAAAACATCCAAAAATCAATATAAAAACAAACAAGTCGTAGGTGACAGAGTCACTGATAGCAAAAATGTTGCTAATATCAATGCAACGAAGACAACAGAAAAATTTATATTGAAACCTCCTGATAAACCTCCTCGAGAATTTACTAGATTGAATCAACCATTATCAACTATTTTACCTCAATTACTCGAAAGAGGTTTGATTCAATTACCAGCTATCCGGGAACCTGATCCAACCATACCCGGATACAGAGCTGACTTACACTGTGATTTCCATAGAGGACCTGGACACTCTACCAATGCTTGTAAAAGGTTAAAGCATAAAATACAAGATCTGATTGATAATAATGAAATGGAGGTGCAAGCCTTCCAACCTAAACAAAATGCTCCTAATAATGCTCAAAAGAACATTCCCCAAAATCAAAATCAAAATGCTAATCAATCATTAGACATATTTCAACATCCTTTACCAAGACATGGTAAAGAGGTGGCCAACCAAATCGAACATCATAATGTTCCTCCTCCTACCCGATATGTAGGAACTATTAGCGGACATTTACCTAATCATGATTTACAAAAATTTGACACAACTTTATCCATGGTCACAACCAGGCCCCTACATAATACTCAAACTCCAGATCCTAGTGATATAGAATCAGATACTGAAAGTGACATGGAAATCACTTCAAACCAATCGAATAGTTCTGAAAATGAATCAGATCCTATTCAACCCATCACAGATGCTATGATTCCAGAAGAACCATTTCCTAGAAGAGTTACTACTCGACCCTCTTCCAATCAATTCCTCCCTAATGAACAAGCCATAAACGCTCAACCGAGACCAGTTCAACGTCTTCAATATAACATTGTAGGTACCATCGGAGTCGTTACCAGACAACAAGCTCAAAATTCTCAACAAGAACCAAACCAGAATGATGGATCAACTCCATTTGTTTTGAAAAATCCCAATAAAGGGAATCATGCTCCTAATGTTCAACCTAAACCTCCTTACAATATTAATGAGCAATTATCCAATACTACAGCCAGAATTTCTCTTTTGGATCTATTAAGATCTTCTCCTACCCATAGAGATGAATTAATGCTTACATTAAGCCAAATGATGGTACCACAAAACATTCAACCTGAAGCCATGGCCAATACTATCATCACTAGAGAAGTCGATTGTATTGACTTTCGGGATAAAGATATACCACAACATAGTTTACATAAGGATAACCCCTTATATATTACTGCCCTAATTGGAGATGTAGCCGTTAAAAGAGTTTTGATTGATAATGGTTCATCTCTAAATATTTGCACTTTTGATTTCTACCAACGGTTTGGGTTTAGAAGTGATGAAATGAAGAAAACTGACATGATTATCAAAGATTTCAATGATGAAACACAAGAAACATGTGGAGTTATTACCATCCCATTGCAAGTTGGTCCTAGAACCTTAGATACGACCATGTTTATTGTACATTGCCCCGCATCGTACAATATACTCTTGGGTCGTCCTTGGATCAATGCAATGCGGGCTGTCCCATCAACTTTACACCAATGTGTTAAATTCGAATTTAAAAATCAGTTGGTCACTATCCATGGTGATCCTAGACCCTTTGATATGTGTGCTTTGGCAGAACCTGTTGGAGTTCAATTTTGCCCTGCTCTGTCATCCACACATCCTAATTCTTATTTTTCATCTAAAACTATGAAACACACTCCCATAGCTTCATCTATTTCTCCTCCATTAATTTCACCCTCATATATAGATCAACAATCTTCTAAACAAATTACTCTAGAACCTCAAAAGGATCTTCAATCCATAACCAATCCTTCATGTTCCATCCCTATAATTTCAAAACCTATAGACCCATTCATTAACACCTCCACATTATCAACATCTATCATACCTTCCACATCTAAAGATATAGGGAATGATCCTTCTACATCTTATGCTCTTTCTGATGAACTTTTACCAGATTTATCCACAATCTTAATATCAGAAAAAACAAATGCTTCTATGCAAAATTCTATTATCTTAAAAAACTTGCCGCCATCTCCTCGCACTTTGGGCCTCCCACAACCCATGGGAAGTACTTACCAAGTCGGGAGTTGTGCCTTCATTTATAAAGGATATGACTGGGGAAGAATACCCCGAAATATCAAAACTCATCATGATGGATATGCTCGGTGTTATTTTACTAATGAGTATATTAAAGCTAAACCTATAATGCTTAAAATGGGATATAAAGGGAAAGGCTTGGGACCTTTCCAAAATGGTATGAAAGAACCTTTCGAGGTAGAACCGTGGCCTGCCCGCTGTGGTGTGGGCCTATTTCCTAGTAAGGGTCAACCCTTTCCTTTTGAAGATGATGATCAACTCATATGTTATCAAGATTATTTGGATAGGCATGATGATTTGCCTCTAAAAAATCAGCCATTTACATGTAACATGCTATCCATAGCTTACCCTGAAATGATCGCTGAATCCGATGACGAGTTGGAAGGAGATATTTTCCATGATGTCTCCGTTGAAGAGATGTTACACAATGGGTTTTATTTTGATGGTTCTATACCTACTATAGCCCAGCTTGAGGACACTAATCCTCAAGATGAATTATCCAAGCTAACCTTAAAATAATTACAAGAATTGGGCGTTTCACCCGCCCCACCTAATTTTGAAAGAGATCTACACATGGAAGTAGAAAACGTCATTAAAGTTAACATTGGAACTGAGGATAATCCCCACATAATCAATATTGGATCAGAATTAAGTCAAGAAAAACAAGAGCAATACATTGCATTCCTTAAAGAATATGAAGATGTCTTCGCTTGGACATATGAAGATATGCCGGGTTCTGGACCCTTCCGTAGTCATGCATCATCTAGTAGTCCATCCGGATGCTAAACCTGTTAAACAAAAACTTAGAAAAATGCATCCCAAAGTGGCCTTACTAGTCAAAGGGGAGTTAGAAAAACTCCTGAATGTTGTTTTTATACAAGCTATTGATTATGCTGAATGGATCTCAAATGTAGTTCCAGTCACCAAGAAAGAAGCTACCAAAGTTAGGGTTTGCACAGATTTTAGAGATATTAACGCTGCATGCCCTAAAGATGATTTTCCTCTTCCAAACATGGACCAAATCATTGATTTTACTGCTGGGAGTGGGATGATGTCCTTAATGGATGGATTCTTCGGTTATAATCAGATCAGGATAGCTCCTGAAGATCAGGCTAAAATAGCCTTTATTACCCCCTGGGGTACCTTTTGTTGGAAAGTGATGCCATTCGGCTTAAAGAACACAGGTGCAACCTATCAACGAGCTATGACTTATATTTTTCATGATATGATGCATGATATCCTACATGATTATGTAGATGATATTATAGCTCGCTCTATTAATGAAGATAACCATTTAGATGATTTGAGAAAAGTTTTTAATCGGTTAAGAGAATATCTTATTCGATTAAATCCAGCCAAATGCATATTCGGAGTTAAGTCCGGTAAACTATTAGGGGTTATAGTTTCTTTACGTGGCATCAAAATTGACCCTCTCAAGATTGCGGCTATCACTGATATGCCCGCACCTACCAATATATCTGAATTACGAAGTTTACAAGGTAAACTTCAAGCTATCCGTCGCTTCATCGATAAGTTGGCGGACAAAACCGGTCCCTTTCTTAAGCTCCTTAAGAAGGATGTCCCTTTTAATTGGGATGACGAATGTAAAGAAGCTTTTGAACTTCTCAAACAATACCTCCTTAACCCACCTATGCTTTCTCCACCTAGACCTGATCGCCCATTTATCCTATATATTTTAGCTTCAGATTCTGCCTTAGGAGCTATGTTAGCTCAGCTTGATGATGAGAAGAGAGAACGTGCTAATTATTATATTAGCCAAACTCTAATTAGTTATGAAACCCGCTACACAACATTAGAAAAACTATGTCTAGCAGTCGTGTTTTCTATGCAAAAATTATGCCATTATATGCTTAGTCAAAAAACTTATGTCATTGCTAAATATGATCCCTTGAGGTATCTCATGAGTCGACCTTATTTATCGGGTCGTACAGCCAAGTGGGTTCTTGCTCTAAGTGAGTTTGACCTCACGTTCATAGGACAGAAGTCTGTTAAGGGTCAAATCATAGCAGACCAATTAGCTGCTGCACCCTTAGAGTCTACTCATCCCCTCATCATTGAGTTTCCTGATGAATGCCTTCAATTAGAGGCAGACCATATTGAACAATGGTCCTTATACTTTGATGGAGCCCGATGCATGAGTGGGGCTAGTGCGGGTATTATTTTAATATCCCCACAAAAACATCTTATTCCTCTGTCCTTCAAATTAACATTTGCTTGCACCAATAATATTGTTGAATATGAAGCTCTAATCCTCGGATTACGAGCTGCCTTGGCGCTAAAAATTAAACATCTGTTAGTTTTTGGTGATTCTCAACTTGTCATAAATCAAATTAATGAAGTTTATCAGACCAGAGATGATAAATTGCGCCCATATAAAGCATATGTTTTGCAATTGTTATCCCTATTTGATCAAGTTACCTTGGAAGCTATTCCTCGAACTAGCAACCATGCGACTGACGCTATGGCCGCAGCTGCATCTCTTCTGCCCTTGGAGTTAGATGACGAATATGCCACCATCATTATTCGTCGACTCCAGGAACCTGCTTCAAATAAGTCATGCTTAGAACCTTTGGATGTGTTTCTAATCAATGAAACTACTCCTGAACCTTGGTATATGGATATATTTGATTTTCTCCAAAATGGGACTTTCCCTGCCAATTCTAATAGAAACCAAGCATCGGTTATTACGTAGACGAGCAAGTCGATTTGTAATAATTGGCAATACTTTATATAGGAGATCTTTTGAAGGTATCCTATTAAGATGTTTGAATTTAGAAGAATCCAAATCAGCCTTGAGTGAAGCCCACGATGGATCTTGTGGAGGACACTTCGGTGGTAGTGTCATTGCTAAAAAGCTCCTTAGGATAGGATACTTTTGGCCTACCATGGAGAATGATGCACATGATTATGTGCGCCATTGCGACAAGTGCCCGAAACATGCTGACCTTGTCCATGCGCCCGCATAAGAACTGCAGGCTATTTCATCTCCTTGGACCTTTTCAAAATGGGGCTTAGACATTATCAAAAAAATTAATCCTATGTCATCTGATGGACACAAATTCATCATAACCGCCATCGAGTATTTCACGAAGTGGGTTGAAGCTATGCCTTTAGCTTCCTGCACTGGAACACAAGTCTCTAAATTTATTTTTAATCAAATCATTTGTAGGTTCGGAATTCCTGCAAACCTCATCTCAGACAATGGAACTTGTTTCAAAAATAAATATGTCAAGAAATTATGCCAAAAATATAAGATTCAACATCGCTGGTCCACTCCCTATTATCCTCAGGGTAATGGTCAAGCAGAAGCATCTAACAAAACCTTAATCAAAATTCTCAAAATATTGGTCAATAAATCTGGCCACGATCGGCACATTCAATTATATCCAACCTTGTGGGCCTATCGAACTAGTGTTCGAACCCCCACTGGAACTTCACCTTTTGTTTTGGTTTATGGTGCTAAAGCCATTTTTCCCTTTGAATTAGAAGTTCCTTCTTTGGCTCTACTACTTCAAGATACCGAAGTAGGAGATGAATATCGAGCTAGCAGACTCAGTCAACTGGAACTCCTAGATGAAAAATGCATCAATGCTTTGGAGCATCTCCGTGCCTACCAAAACAAGCTTAAAAGATCATATGCTAAAAAAGTTCGTCATCGATCCTTTGAGATCGACGACCTTGTTTTAAAAGAAAATAAAAAAAATACTAATGCAACTAAAGACCTTAAAGGTAAATTTGAGCCCAACTGGCTTGGACCATACATTATCACTGCTAAATTTGAATCGGGAGCATACAAATTAGCTACCTTAGATGGTAAATATTTAAAAGAACCTATGAATATTATGCATCTTAGGCGATATTACGCATAAAATTTGGTCATTTCATCATTTGTACATATTTTGCATGTTGTCTTATTTTAAAAATATATCAAACTGTTTACACAAAAACAAAAACAAACAAAAAATAATAAAAATAAAAACAACAATATTCTTGACTCTTTCGAAACCAAAACAAAATAAAGAAGAAAGAGAGAGTCAACATTCTCAAACTTCCCAAAAAGTATTTGTATATATTTCTTCTTACAAATGTTGCAGTTATATATTTCAAATTATTTTGGATAAATTAGCATTTATTTGGAATCCCTCACTTTCACAAACACAAAATAAATATCTTGATTTTTATCTGGCATGATTACTAATCTCTCTTATATCAAAGTCCACAAAATTCAATTAAATAAAGTTTGAGCACAGAGAATTGATCTTGTTATTTACTTAAACCAAGCACATCCTTTCACAATAAAATGATTATATTTGTAATGTCCATGCTATGCTACATAGTAGAAGTGGTTTCTTGAGCGAAAAGTTTCCCTCGCTATCCTATCATGCACATGGTCTAGAATCTTTGAGAATTGGCAAAAGGACAAGCTCACCCCTACCCGGAATAAAAATCCCTTGCTCTACAAGCCTAATCCGAGCAAGTATCCCTAGCATAGGAAGAAAAGCAAAGTTCAAGAAAAAGAGAAAAAGAAAAATGTTATTTTATATCATTACAACAATGTTTCAAGCATTATCTCAAAAATCAAGCAAAAATACAAAAGAAAAGCAAAAGAAAGCAAAAAAAGAAAAGAAAGCAAAAGCAAAAGCAATAAAATCCCTCTCCCTACCCATTGAAAAGAAAAGAAGGGTTGATGAGCTTGAATCCCTGGAATTCTCAATTATTCAAAAACTATGAGGTAAGCCCCATAACAGGTGGTTTGTGCCCAACCCGCTTGGCCTTGGGTAACTCCTAGCGTGGCGATATGTCTGTCACATTAGCGACCTTCTTTTGTATAGACCTATGTCTGCTTATGGATTAGCTAGCTCTTGATAATCCGACTTACATAGTAGTCCTGGTATGGTTATATGCATCTAAATCATGGTTAATGAACACTTATTTGGTTCATTCAAATCACTTGTATCAAATTATCTTGCTCAAAACTTGGTAAATGAACAATGCAATTGCACACACATTTTGTATTTGAGAGATTTTGTGTATCATTATGATAAATCAAGATTGGAAATGAACTCACATATGCACATGGGATTCCTTATAAATCTAACTTTTGTCTTCGAGATACTTTGAAATATCTTTGCAAATTGTCTGGAATAATTTCATTTTTCCTTTCTCGCATAAAGACAACTACATGCATAATCAAAAATCAAAATTTCTTTCAAACCATACAATAAAAACACACATATATATATTGTCGACTTTCGCGATGATGGTATAGTTCCAGAACTTAAATGGGAGTCTTATGCCTAGCGCAAGTCCTCCTCTTCATATTTTTTGTTTATTTTCAACAATTAAAAATCAACCATACAATAAAACTATTATATCAACTTTTTCTTTGGATTTCGCGATGATGGTATAAGTCTATACCTACATATTCTATGCCTAGCGCAAACCATTGTACCAATTTTTATTCCCCATTTATTTAAAATCATAAAAACATATGACTTAAATCATTCTGTTATACAATTATGTTTTTAAAAAGCATGCACATTATCACTATTTCATGTCATTATGTCAATATGCAAATTTGCAATGATGGTATAATTCCTAGGGAATTATCCAAAAAATTTATCACACTTAGGAATTTATGCCTAGCAAAAATCATTTTAAAATATTTCATGCATAATATTTTCATGAAAAGTCTGAAAACAAAATCATCATCATCATCATTTGCATCATCACACCAAAGTCTTAAGACAGTCTCTTAAGCACTCTTTTACTTTTAAACAATATTTCTATATTGGGATTAGCTTGACGACCGAGTGAGCGGCGACTCCATGAAATGGTCTATAACAGTGACAATGTCCTTTGAAATTATTGTTAAAGGTCCCTTTTTTATCAAATTATCATCACAACAAACAATTTGTTACATCAGATTATTTCATTTA
Source organism: Wollemia nobilis (assembly GCA_028583015.1). Lineage (NCBI taxonomy): Eukaryota > Viridiplantae > Streptophyta > Pinopsida > Araucariales > Araucariaceae > Wollemia > Wollemia nobilis. The sequence continues at coordinate 6,021,588 of JAQPPZ010001050.1, read as the reverse complement.
AATTTTTAAAGCATGACATTTAAACCATAATATTTTCCAATGACATAATTACATGAATCATCAAATCAATCACACCAAAACATTAAAAGCATCATACAAATGCATAAGACAAGTCATATGATCAAAAAATATCTCATCTATATATATATCAAATATATGTACATCATATCAAAAATAGATTGGTATGCCACAATCTACATCTTGGCATACTCAATCCTCTCAATCAAATATACAATCTCTATGTAGTGCAGTAGCCTCGCCTCGAGAACCCCTCGAGCTCTCAGCCTCATCTCCTCCCCCGCCCTGAGGTGGAGGAGGTGGCCCCATCGTAGTCCGTGTGGTGCCATGAGTCCTGGATGCCGATCGTGATGATGTCCTAGATGACCCCATCACGACGAGCTCTGCAATATGAGCTGGTAATGGCACCCTCTGCTCTGTTGGCACCGCCTAGTAATATAGAGCCTGATAGAATGTAACCTAGGCAATAGCGCGTGCTAAATCTTGAGTGCTCGCTCCTCCACCTCGAGCTCTAAGCCGTGTAGCCTCATCCTGCAATGTCTGCACCTGAGCCTACAGGCGGGCAACCTCAGCTCGAAGAGTCGCTGTCTCGCTGCTCTCCCCAGTGTCAACACCCTTGCCCTTATCGGGTGATGGTGGCCTCTCTCTCTATGGAGAAGGGGGTCTTTCCTCCCTCCTCTCCTGTTGCCGTGGCCTCTACTGAGCCTGTGGTCTCCTCTGCTCTCTCCTATCGTGACCCTATGCTGCCTCAATGGCTGCCTGGCGCCGCCTCCCCATCCGATGCACAACTGCATGAATCGGACCCCGAGCCCTCATCATCCGAGGAGGGTGGATGCCTGTGTACCAGGCATCGTAGCCATCGGCTACCCCAACGTCGTCCCCATCCATTGGCTGAATGGGGGCATCATCTGCATCTTGACTCCAGAATCACTGCATATCTGGAGCCCCGCTAACTATAGTGTTATCCCGGATAGTCCAAGAAAACTCGTAGTCTCTGAGAGATGGGATCCCCTGCTAGAGACCGAACTGCCTCAAAACTTGGTCGTACCGATGGAGCTCCACCTCTCCCCTCTCCATCCTCAGCCAGCAGACTCGCTTGATGCGAGCCAGCTCCTGTCCATCCTCGGCCCACCCTGGATGATCTCTCCAAGGCCTCCAGGTGATCTGGTCGAAGACAAGGTCATCTAGTAGTCTCCGGGATGCTGGCAGATCTATCCGCCGTTGTGCCCCTCTCCGGAGCCACCAGTAGAAAACTCGGGGCCTCTCCCCATCAATCCTTGTTAGTGGGAGCCCTATCGGCCTTCGCACCGTGATGTGCTCCCAGCACCAAACCTATAGTAATGATGTCATAACCAGACATCGACCGCCCTTGTATACGACCCCATGAAGGATCCTATACAACCGATAGAGTACAAAGCTCCCCCAAGCAAACCTATACCCGTGGTCTCTCATGTCATAGACCACATCTTTCAGTAGCCATGGTACCCTGCATCCTCTCTGGTGGCACAGCAAAAGTCCACCTACCACCCCAGCCAAAACCCGTGTGAGTCTAGATGCCCCAGGCATCTGGCGCAATGACTCGATATTCACTCCGCCCTTCTCTAGGGCGAAGCTCGGATCGCCACATAGTCGCATCATCGCGTGGCCCTGATTGGCCGTGGGAGTGATCAGTCGTCCTTGTATGGGGATCCTCAAAATCCTCCATACATCCTCCAGTGTGGGAGTCATCTCCCCTATCGGTAACCGAAAATAGGAAGAACCCGGATACCACCTCTCTGCTAGGGTTGTCAATAGCCCCATATCTATAGAAACCTGTGGCATCTCTGCCACATGTTGCAAGCCGACCTGAGCCAGCTGATCTCGCTCTACCTGAGATAGAGCGGCCAAGTCATCCTTCAACCCGCCATATTTCCATTCTCTGCTCTTTAGTAATCCTCTCTGCAACATAAACAAAATCAACAATAAAAATCATTAATAAATCATTAATTAAAAATGCAAGTCAAAATAAGTTCAATTTTATAAATGATGATATCGTCCACAATTGGACGATATCGTCCCCAATTTGAGCAAATTCGTCTCCGATTTTGCATGAGGAAATTGTCCCTTATTGGAAGAAATCATCCCTTATTGGACGAATCGTCCCCCTATCGCCGATTTCGCCCTTAGACGAAATCGACGATATCGAGACGATTTCGGCGAAATCGAGACGATTTCGTCTCGACGACGTCGACGGCCCAAAAATGGCCGCGATGCTCAAAAATCAATCAAATCTAATCTAAAAAGCATGAAATTCTAAAGTAAAGCATTCTAAATTAAGTTTAGACCCTTACCCATAGCCCGCGTCGGACCTCTATTGATCTGTGCGCTGTCTCGACCATCTTGTCTCCAGAGCTCTAAAAACTAGGAAAATGAACAGTAACAATGAATTAGGGTTTTACCCTATTTTTCTTAATTTTATTCAAAAACAATTAAAAACATTTTAAAATTTTGCTTTTTCGCGTTTTTACCTCAAACGTTCGATTTGGGTAAAAACACGGAGGGGGCACCATAGTAAGTTGTCGTACGATTCGACCTAGAATCGTCGCCTAAAAATGGGAATAATTTTTGCTTTCTCGTAGATCGAGAAGAACTCATCTTTAACGCATTTTCTTCAGAAAATTCGCTAAAGAGGGGGCAAAATGTAGCACCCTAAAATTGGCACAGTAAAATCTTAAATAATTACAATTACTCTAGTAAATATTCAAATTCAAATTTTAACCCCCAAAACCGCTCCCAAACCGCCGTTTAACCCGTTTCCTCCTTTCTCGTGCCATTTTTAGAGTTTGTTTTGACCGTTTGACGATATCGTCGCCGATCAGACGATATCGCCTCAGATCGGACGATTTCGTCTGGGCTAGGACGTCCGGACGATCTTGTCCCAAAACTGATTTTTCACAATTAGCCTCTATTCCAACGACATCTCTAATCTAGGCAGAAGCATGTCTGCACCGTTAGAGACCCTCCCCATTGGAGATCTCCCAAATTGGGATGATCTCCAACCTCCTAACCTCCCTCCTAAGCCTATTTAAACTTAGGACTCCCCCTTGGCATCCCCCTGGCTGAAATTTCCCGTAACACAAGTTCTACGTGCATTAGACCGTCTTAAATTATTATTTGCCTCCATATTTGTCCAAATTTATTTGCAGGAACCTTAGTATTTTTCAGCCGGAGCAAGCTCAGTTTTTCGTGGACGATCCTGTTCAATTCGAGATGATTTCACACCAATTCAAGACGATCTCGACTGCAGTCTGCAGTGGGGGCAATCAGTGCCCATAGTTTGCATTTCCTCATTATTTTTTGATGCATTATTCTGTATTTAGTTAATCTTATGATTATTCTTTATTATTTTGCATCTTGGAGTTCACCCATGTAGTTTAATTGCATAATAAGGTCATGATTAGCTATTAAAGTGTTGCAACTTACTTGCATTTCTATTCGGGATTATCTGTTAACATCCTTATTGTCATTTTACATCATTATCCTCTATTAGCATTGCTGCATTTTTTGTATTTTGTGTCTATTTCTCTATTTGCAGGTCTCTGACGAATTCTTCTGATGAATTCGTCAGATCTCGAACGATCCTGCAGGTCGGAGACGATCCCGTAAAATTCTAGACGATCCTGTCTGCTTCAAGAATCAAAACCTCCATCGAACATCCGGATCAGGTATGGCTCTTTAATTTAGCTTTTTCTCTCTATTTTTGCTCAAATCTGTTTGTTGTATTTCATTTAGTCTGCATTTTCATAATAGAACAACTTAGATTCATTTGGCCAAACCTAGGACTCGAATGTTTAAAGATAAAACTAAACACATTAAACACATTCCCAACCTAGGCGTGGAAACTGCCATTCAAACGTTTCCTGGTGAACCCACCATCCGTCGAAAAATCACCATAATACACCTCCCCCGAGAGGCGGGACCTTCGCAAGGCCTCTCAGTCCGAGGTACCGTGCCATCCTTTTCCCATCCTCCTTTCGGGCACGGATCCTATAGCCTGAAGGTAAGGATGCAAAAAATTTGGAGCGATACAGATTCCTACAATCGCTTGGTCAATCCCAAAATGCTCCAAGGATTCCTACAATCTCTTGGTCAATCCCAAAATGATCCAAGGATTCCTACAATGGCTTGGTCAATCCCAAAATGCTCCAAGGATTCCTACAATCGCTTGGTCAATCCCAAAATGCTCCAAGGATTCCTACAATCGCTTGGTCAATCCCAAAATGCTCCAAGGATTCCTACAATCGCTTGGTCAATCCCAAAATGCTCCAAGGATTCCTATAATCACTTGGTCAATCCCAAAATTCTCCAAGGATTCCTACAATCGCTTGGTCAATCCTAAAATGCTCCAAGGATTCCTACAATCGCTTGGTCAATCACAAAATGCTCCAAGGATTCCTACAATCGCTTGGTCAATCACAAAATGCTCCAAGGATTCCTACAATCGCTTGGTCAATCCCAAAACACTTCAAGGATTCCTACAATCGCTTGGTCAATCCCAAAAGGCTCCAAGGATTCCTACAATCACTTGGTCAATCCCAAAATGCTCCAAGGACTCCTACAATCGCTTGGTCAATCACAAAATGCTCCAAGGACTCCTACAATCGCTTGGTCAATCCCAAAATGCTCCAAGGACTCCTATAATCGCTTGGTCAATCCCAAAAGGCTCCAAGGACTGCTCCAAGGAATCCTACAATCGCTTGGTCAATCCCAAAAGGCTCCAAGGACTCCTACAATCGCTTGGTCAATCCCAAAATGCTCCAAGGAATCCTACAATCGCTTGGTCAATCCCAAAAGGCTCCAAGGACTCCTACAATTGCTTGGTCAATCCCAAAATGCTCCAAGGAATCCTACAATCGCTTGGTCAATCCCAAAATGCTCCAAGGACTCCTACAATCGCTTGGTCAATCCCAAAATGCTCCAAGGACTCCTACAATCCCTTGGTCAATCCCAAAACGCTCCAAGGATTCCTACAATCGCTTGGTCAATCCCAAAATGCTCCAAGGATTCCTACAATCGCTTGGTCAATCCCAAAACGCTCCAAGGATTCCTACAATCGCTTGGTCAATCCCAAAACGCTCCAAGGATTTCTACAATCGCTTGGTCAATCCCAAAACGCTCCAAGGATTCCTAAAATCGCTTGGTCAATCCCAAAACGCTCCAAGGATTCCTACAATCGCTTGGTCAATCCCAAAACGCTCCAAGGATTCCTACAATCGCTTGGTCAATCCCAAAATGCTCCAAGGATTCCTACAATCGCTTGGTCAATCCCAAAACGCTCCAAGGATTCCTACAATCGCTTGGTCAATCCCAAAATGCTCCAAGGATTCCTACAATTTCTTGGTCAATCCCAAAACGCTCCAAGGATTCCTACAATCGCTTGGTCAAAAATAAGAAAATTCAAAAACAGTAAAATCATCAAAAATAACAAAAAAAAAATTGCATCTCATTTCTAGGCATGCTCAAACTCATCAATAGAGAGCTCTTCTCGCATCTCATCTTCATATCCACAAAAATCAATCCACCAAAACCACAAAAATATGTAGCTGCATTGAGCATCACATCCATACATTGCATATCTGTGATCATATAGGTTAAAGGCACCATAGACTGTAATCACTCCGCCAATTCATCTTGTTCCATGCTTCTCCATTCTATAAGCAGTCCATCAAAAATAAACACCATTCACTTCTTTTTACCATACCAGAGTCGGTGGTCTTTTAATGTATCAAGAGTTTTCGTCTTTCAGTTGTCATGTAGCTTTCTAGCCACGTACTGTATCAAGTCAGACAAATTTTGTGAAGGTAGAATTCTACTTGGATCACACCCTGTTACGTAGCGTCCCAACACAAATTAAAACACATAAAACATTCCCAAGTTGTGTGAATGAAATATGAAACCTGCACAGCAATCCAGGTCACCATAAGCGAAATGACTATCTTGCTCATCCCCCTGTGCGAATGACCCCATGAATGCTGAGAGTTGGCAAAAGGACAAGCATCTTCCCTACACAATTCCCCAAGAATACCAAGTTCTCAAAAAGTTACAAACATCAAAATATTGCAAAAAGTAAAATTTGACATCACCCCCAGAGTGCATACATCAAGAGGCACATACAATAGTGATTCTCATCACTCAAAATTCAAATCCCTTGCTCAAGAGAAAAATATAAAAAAAAATAAAAAGTGATTTTTATCACTACAAAAAGAGCAAGTATCCCAATACAGTTGAATAAAATAAGAGAGTCGAACTTGAATCCTTAGAACTCTCAGCATTCTGACAGGTCATGAGGCAAACCCTAGTACCATTTTGGTGGATAGCCTATCGGTCACTGGTGGTAAACCTCTCGCATAACGATATATCTATCATATTAACCTATGTGCAGATCAATGTTTGCATGTGGATGAGCTAGCTTATGGTATCCTGGATTGCACTGCCGATTAATTAGGCTAAATACAACAAAGGAGTCAGTGGAGCTAATTAGGTGATCCTCAGTATAGGTTTGGTTGACAGCCTATCTGGAACTTGCGGTATCCTAACAAATACCACATAAATGAACACAATTGCATACATAGGGATGTGAAATAACTTGGTCAAAGACAAGTCCGATTCATACCTTATGCAAAATTCTTGTATGACACAAGTACAGTCGTGGCTAGTGAGTTAAAACCGTCTGAGTCTCAGAAAATATTAGCTACATTTCTAAACCAATTGTGCTATCTTTTCATCTTCGCATTGCCATCAGCAATTGCCAAAATCACAAAGGTCTAAACAGTCTATGGTGCCCTCGCCAAACAACACAAACTCAATTCATTCATTCCATTTTGCATATCACATATTAATCAAAAACATTTTGCATTCATCATAACATATGCATCCATAAAAATAAATTAACATGCATACATCCATACTCATCACTCATAATGCATAAAATTAAATCAATACTTGCATAAGCAAAATCAAGTCATCTGTATATATCATCAAAAATTGAACAAAAATGCACCAAAATACCTAATAAACTTGCCCGATGAGAGTGCTTTGGAACTTGACATCCCGAGCATGCAAAACAGATGTTGGGGTCACAAATTCTTGCTATCCTATTCCCTAAGAAGGCTACCATAGCCGGACCACTCCACGAGAAGACGAATATTCAAGAATTTCATCCCCAAATGACATCAGCAAAAGGGTCAAAAACCCACCCAAAAATAAGTAATAACATTGCCAAACGAATGCGCCTTCGTGCCTGACATTCTTGGCATCCAAAATAGACGTTGGGGTTACAAATTGTCACTATCCTACTCCCTAAGAAGGCTACCATAGCCAGACCGCTCCACGGGAGGACGAATTTTTGCCAATTTTAGCTCCAAAAAGCGTCACCAAAAAGGGTTAACACCCGCCAAAAACAGGTCTAAATGTTGGAAAACTGCACACACGTTCAAGGATAAGAATCTAAAGGCACCTTTGCACAAGTCATATTGGGTCAAGCGACTCGTCGCTTTTCTCATGAAGGTCATTCCATCATCGATTCGTCGCTTGAGGGGGTAGTCACACTTAGTCACCAATCAACAAATACACACCCAATTAAGGAAAACGACATGCATTCAAAGAATCATTGACAAAGACAATTACGCTCCTGCTTGGGGTAGTAAACAAGCAATAATGACAATCTGATAAAATCACTTGGCATTTCATGAATCATGAACTCAAGGTTCTCGCAGACAAAAGGTTGCGCCCTTTGCCTATTCATGACCGATCAATGTCCAAGATCAAGTAACACCTCATCGAAAAAGGTTAACACTTGAATTGAGTTCCTTCGCTCGTCAGAAGAAAAGATTCAATAATGCATGCCCTTTCCATACTTGGGGCATCAAAATTTGGTCAGGTTACTGAGAAACCCTAATCACTAGTGCTTTGGTTATCTATTTTTGCTCGACGCTGCGCCATGCATAATGCATCCCAAAAAGGGGCATCTGTAGACACCAAAACAACACCAATCTGATTATGTGACTGCAAAACACTGATCGCTTTGACACACACAGCCCCAAGGGCAGCCCCTAGAGGTCAAACAGTGGTCCTAACCACTCTCATAGTAGTTTTGGAAGGTCATAGGTCAATTTGGCACCTTCAGGCACTTTGCTCAGTATCCGTCCCACCCTGGGACGAATTCAATCTGGGATTCGCCCTACCCAGGGACAAATTCTGAATTCGCTCCAGGGTGGGGTGAATTTCAGGTTTGATGGGCAAAAAGTCAAATCTTGACAAATGGCAGCTCGGATCCGCCACCCAACGCTTCCTTCATCGCATGGGAGTATGGGTGAGCGTTTTCAAGTGTTAGAGGCATTTGCAAGGTTAGTCATGAAGTCCCAATTCAGGGAGGAATATCCTTCCCCCTAGGAAGGCATGATTGTCATGTGGCGCCTCTACATGCCCATTTCAAGAGACCTCCAGGTCTATGAATTGGTGAGTTTCCTCACCCCAAAAAAGGAGGAGAGAAGTAAAATTTTAGAGCAACGAAGTGCTGTCATTTTATTTACATACCTCACACCTTTTTGATTCGTGCCTTTCACATCCTTGATCTCCTTTAGAAGGGAGGTCATTGGGTGACTATTTGGAGGATGAATATTGATCCCAAAACCCAAAATTTGGTCATGATATCCCACCAAATTTTTTGACAATACCACACAAGAGGTTTTGGACCCATCCCAAGTTGATTGGTGCCGAAATCAAGCCTCAAACGGCGGGTGGCCTGCCCCAGGGGCGCCCCCTCCCACACTGCCATCGTCCTAATCGCCCCCTTTTGGAGTGATGGGAATTCCATGGAAGATTTGCTTTCTTTCATTTTTGCATTTGATTCTATGATGCTTAGATAGGTTGTCATTTGAATTTCGTCTCGTTTCGAACAATTTTGATCATATTTCTATCTTTGCTCACTTTTACTAACCTACAAGTAGCATCGTCAAATTCCCATTGATGGAGGCTAAATTGGGAAAATCTAACCATCTGGTTCTTCCCAAAATGCCTCCAATTAGCTAACCCCAAGTTTTCAGGTCTTTTGGAGCTTCCAAGGCAGGACATTGGGACAGTACCTATTCGGCATTATGTTGCAGGTGAATTCGTCCCGCCCCAAAATGAATTCAAATTGGTGAGGAATTTTTGGACTACTCTTTTTGCAGAGCCTTCCTGATGATGTCTTGATTCCCCTATAAAATTTTCATAGCATTTGGACTTGTTTTAGTTATAGTTTAATTCATTTTTCTCGTTCACTTAGTCTAGGCTTGGGGATTGCATGCTTTGTTCCATCCGCAGGTGCTACTGATAATTTATTGTTCTTTTGAATGCAGGGTTTGGACGTCAGAGGAGTAGCGAGGAGTCTAGATTCATCAACGCAAGTTGTGGTGATGTTTGTTTCGTCCATTTTACATGTGGGCACGCGGAAGAAGGAAAGGCGCCCATGGATGTAATTAGAAAGAATGCTTAAATGCTCCTAGCCCTTGGAAGGGGAGGATGCACATTGTAACCGAGTTTGGAACATATCAATGAAAAGGGTTGTCTTTCTTTAATTCACATTTGTTCCATTTTTATTCGATCATGCTTTTCCCTCTTTTCATGCACTTTCAAGTTTTTAGGATTTAGCGCTAAGTTCGGTTTCTTTGTTTGCATATTGCATGTTAGCTTTCCATTTTTGCTTCCGTATCTTCGTGCTTTCACATATTAGTGTTAGAAATTACACATTGATAGAAAGCTGAAATGGTTAGGTAAGGGTATGAAAATGGTGACTAAATCAATGAAATTTGATGATGTGATTGATGACACAATAGAAGTTGATTATGAATTAGCTTTTGTAGTGTAGAAAACAAATAAAGAGCACAAGGAACAATCACTATTGAATGCAAATGGCAAGGGTATTTTTCCTTCATCAAAAAATGTCCCTAATATAAAGAAAGAATTATTTTTTTGGGCTTAGATCTAAATAAAGATGACAAAAGTCATTACATGTTATGATTTTGGATCACAAATAAATTTAATCTAAAAAAACTAGTGAAGAAGTTAGTATTGGAGGTTAAACCTCATCCTCAACCTTATACTTTTTTGCATAAATATGTTGAACTACAATTCATGAAATAGAACCGATTTAAGTTTGGCATCAATGAAAAGTTCAAATATGAAGCACTTTGTGATATAGTACTATTGGTCATATGTCAAGTCATCTTTGGCAGCCCATATCTTTGGAAAAGAGACATGAAATTCTACCTATGACCAAATCAATGGTGATTGGTTAAGGATGGTAAATATTTCCAAATTAATTCTTATAAAGGTAAAAATATATTTGATTTTATCACTGCATAACAAGTGAAGAGCTTGGTGAATTACACTAAGAAATTTGTTCTCATGATGGTTAGAGGTACTAATGATGGACCTCAATTTTAAGAGGAAATTAATGTAGTTTATTATACTCCATAATAGATACTATAGTTGGAGGAACTACTATGTGCATTTAAGATAGTTTTACAATCACCAATAGGACTAGCACCATGAAGCTAAGTGGAACATGAAATACAATTGTTACTAGACTTACCATTACCAAATATTGGTTTATATCAATAGTCTATAGTGGAATATGATGAAGTCAAGAGATAAGTTCAAGAGTTGTTGGATCAAGGGCTAGTTAGGCCTAGTGTATCACCAAGAGCTTCACCTATTTTCATGGTTCCCAAGAAGTATGGAACTTGATGAATGTACATAGATTATTAGGATTTGAATAAAATTACTTTGAATAATAGATATTCGCTTCCATGAATTGATGATATGTTGGATCAATTGAAAGGTGTGAGGTTTTTCACTAAATTGGATTTGAAATTTCGTTATTATCAAGTCCATATGAAGGGTGAGGAAATTTGGAAGAATGCTTTCAATATGAAGCAAGGTCTTCACAAATGGTTAGTGATTCCATTTGGTTTAACGAATGCACCTGTTACTTTCATGAGACTGATAAATGAAGTTTTACAACCATTCCTTGATGATTGTGTGCTAGTGTTTCTTTATGATATACTGGTATATAGGAGGACTTGGGAGGATCATGTGAATCATTTGAAGGTTGTATTAGTAGTATTGGAGAATGCCCAATTAAAATTGAATATCATGAAATATGAGTTTGGTAAGATATCTCTACTTTATATAAGGCATGTCATCTATAATGGTGAAATTGAGATTGACCTAGGTAAGGTGGTAGCGATCAATGATTGGCCTAGACCTATGAATTATAAAAACGAGGAGATTCATTGGAGTGATTTAATACTTCATAAAATTTATTCTTGGCTTTTTACATAAAATAACCTCAATTCTCAAATGGTTGTAGAAATATGTTGGTAGTATATGGGGTGATAAACAAGAAGAATATTGGAAATTTAAAGACAAGGTTTGTCAACCACCTGTATTAGTTATGCCATATATCAGGATACCATTTGAATTTGAAATAAATGCTTTAGACCATGGCATGCGAGAAGTACTATTGCAAGGTGGCATAACGGTATTCTATCACTCAAAGGTTTTTTCAGGTTATATTATTAACTATCCTACTTATGATAAGAAACTATATGCACTTGTACAATCTATTAAGAAGTGGTGATACTATTTGATGAGGAAAAAAATAGTATTTTATACAGACCATGAACCCCTCAAATATTTGCATACTCAAAGAAAACTACAACAATCTAGAAATTTTAAATGGATGGGATTTCTTTAGCAATTTATTCTCCTGGTTAGGTACAAGAAGGGGAAAATGAATCAAGTTGTTGATATGTTATCCTGACCTCTAGTCAAATTTGAATAAGTGTTGATGGAGTTGAAGACATTTCTACTTGATGATTGCAAAAAAATATATGAGAGGGATAACAAATTTGGGAGTAAGTATAAGGTGCTAGCAATTGGTGAATAGTCTAACTCTATGGAGGATTACCATTTAGAGTAAGGTTTACTATTTAAAGTTGGCAAATTTTATATTCCAAAGGGAAAGAGTAGGTTACAATTGACGTAGAAGGCCCATAAATATTTGTTTGTTGGTCATTTTAGTGTGCATAAGACTATGACAAGTTTGTAGAGGTATGTGTACCAGCCGAATATGTAGAATGAGGTTGTAATATTCGTTAGAGATTGTGGTACATGTAGTTTCACCAAACCAATTCATCAAAAAATGGGGCTATATACTCCCTTACTAGCTCCTAGCTGACCATGGAAAAATATATCTATGGATTTATTGGGTGGCTTGCTGACTACCAAAAAAGGGAGTGATTATCTATTTTTGATAGTAGATATGTTTAACAAGATGACAAATTTGATTCCTCGCAATAAAACTATCACAGTATAAGGAACAAAAAATCTATTTTTCAAATAGGTGTTTATACATTTTGGTTGAACAATCTATCTAATGGAAAGGTTGTGCACCCACACTACTTGACCAACATTGAATTGTTAGGTATTTGTAAAAACTTTGATGATCAATTTCTGGAGGAGGCTAGTTCCTTAGAAGTCCTAGTTAACTATTCTTAAAATATGGGGGCAAAGAGGTGTTGAAAGAAGTAAAAGGAGTTTAAGCTATAAATTATAGTTGTGCATATTAAGCCACATCATGACATATGCACATTAATATATTACATGACCAAACTAAGAAATTTCCTAATAGACTAACCAGTTCGATTACCAATTACAAAATAGTTAGTCACAATGTTTTGTATCTACACAAACTATGAATTATAGAATCAATGAATGAACATGAGCACAAATTTAGTATTTCGAGTAAGTACCATGAATATCCAATAGGTCTAACTTATAAATAAGTAGTACTTTATACATACATGTTATGCAATTGAAATAAACCAAAATCCAAACAAAAATACCTTTGTACTGATATGAAAAAAATTCCTCGTTACTTATGAATTGTAAAAGCCTAATAGATGACTAGTTTTTCTTTTATATTTTAGTATTTATAGACCTTTTACAATGCTATAGAAATAAAATCATCATTACCTTAAAGGTGGATTATTGTTATGTCAGATATTTTACCAGCCTGTTGAACTACTCAAAAGTATGGTTGGTCCAACTACCAGAACGTGGTTCATTGATGTGGCTAGGATATATGCTTTCTTGAGTCATGCCCAACTTTTTGGTTGCATTTGGTCCATTGATATCTACTGATATTTTCAGCTCAATCATCCTATCATATGTATGATGACTTGAGCTATTGAGATTTTCTGACATGGAATCTTGCCTAGTAAACATCATGGGATAAGAATCTATTTCTTCTATTGGAGAGTGATTGATAGATCACCTATACATATATGGGATGCACTTTTATTAATCTCATGGATTTCAGCTATATACATGTGTTTTGGTAACTCCAACTCTTGGCCAAACGTCTCATATCTATTTTTGTACATTCTAGATTTTGAAAACCTTGGCAAGATTCGGTCGGGTGTAATTATTCCAGCACCTTTAACACTCAACTTATTTTTTGCTTCTACACAAGTTGGGATTTCACATATTCATTGGGTTTTTATTGGGTATAAATTCTCTAGAACTTTATGGAATTCTAAATTTCATGTTGATCTTGAATTACTGGACCTTGGATGAAGGTTTGGGACCCTACCATTTTGGCACCCTGAGGACTTGGCCATTTTTCTACCTTGGCAAATATCAAGATCTTGGGGAACTACCTGGTTTCAACCCTGTGTAAATGTTGTTGGATCCATATTAGTAATATAATGTACTATGGTAATAGGTTGGGGTTTTGATAAGTTACTGAGCTGTAATCTAGATAGTTCTTTTGGCCATATTTATACTTAATCACTTTCACACCAGAAAGTAGGATAGGGATCAAGTACTATCTTTCTTGTCTCCTCCAACATTATCATTTTTGTACCTAGTTGGAGGATAGGTTCACCATATTTTTTCAAGATATATTTTTGTACCATTCTTCAGGTCTCCCTTTCACCCATGGACTTCTTACATTTGGATTTTTAAGGACTTAGCTATTTTTTTTACTTTTGGATCTTTGGCACATTACCAGGATTTCAACACTTCCTTGAGCTCTGACTAAATTTAGATGTTCTAGCCTCCTTCCTCCTTGACCATTTTTGTCATATGAAATCCTCTAGCAGAGAGCCAAGTATTTGATATATCATCGAGCTATGACTAGGTACATGGCTTTCAACCATCATTCTTTCACTTCTGCCTATAGGATACTTCTTGAACAAATTTCATCTGACCTTATATACCTACTCCATATCATCAAGGACTTTAATAATTTTTGCATGCTTATCTCCTCTAATATTTTGATGAGCTTAGGAGTTAACCGTAGGCATTTACTTTCTAATGACTTCTGGTTTCAATACAACACTTTATTTATAAATCAAGTAAATTTAGATTGTCGATAGTCTAATTGTAGGTAGATGCAAAAATTACCCATATTCTTGTTGCCTCATAGGGGATTTTCACTTTGTGAAAATAAAGAACCCGTATGGTCACTTCTGATTATAACACTTTCTAAGGGAAATGGAATGAAAGAAGGAGCTAGAAGACAAGACGGTAAAAATGCAACCATTTGAGGTTGCAAGATAAAGGAAGGTAGCCAACAAAGGGGTGGAAATGACATGAAACAAAATCATGAAGAAAAATAAAATAAGGAGGAATGTAATATAAAATAGCTAGAAAAACCAAAAAACCAGAACAAGAAGATACAAGAGGAAAGGGGAGGCAATAGGAAATAACATAAGCTCAAGAATGGAATCCACTCACTAAAGAGGTTAGTGTCAACAAGTAAAATGGGAAAACAGAGGAAGGTGAAGGATGCAAAAGAGTAAAAACACAAAATGGAAGTCAATATAGAGGCTATCACATAACAACATCAAGATGAATATCCTAGTCCACAGGACACCCCCACATATTGCATTCCCATAAGCATACCCCACTGTAGCCTAACGAAATTCGAAGAGTAGACAAAATACCAAATATATTTGCCAATCCTATTACATATTTTCTTTTTGATGCAATCTAACAAATATATCCTTTGCTTATCACCATTCACCATGGGATCACTTAGTTGTAGCTGCACTCTAAGACTCATGTTTCGTAACCACTTCTGTAGCTATACATGGGGACCTATTTATAGAATATTTTCCCCAATTTTGGATAAATTTGGCATGCATCGAATCATGTGGAGGTGCAATTGTTGTGTGAGTCTAGATCCTACTTTCTAGGAATCTTCTCTATCAATTATTTCATATCCATACAAGCATGGAATATTATCCTACTCACACGAGTCCTAAATTTTTCTCCACGTGATCTTATATTTCCATGGACAACATGTAAAACCTTTTGTACATTCATTGGGTATGGGATCACAACAACAAAAAATTAAAAATAATAGAGAACAAAAAAATAGAAGAAAACGAGGAGAAAAGAAAGAAAGTGTTATGATTCCAAGATATTACTCGAGGAATCTCCTTATGCTCTTCATTTCATAATTTATGGTGCCTTGGCTAGCTGGAAATTCATTGTTGGCATGTTCTTCCTATAAGCTACGAACTATATGGTGACACCTTTTGAGCGACTATACCTTCAATGTAGATTTTATTTACTTGTTAAGTATTTACACATTTTTTTTGTGTGCCTAGCATACTTGGGTAATAAATGCTTCAAGTCATCCTATGAATTTGTAATGTCTAGACCAAATGACATCAAACTTGAGTTGTTATTCATGGTACTCCTAATAATATTTGTAGTCATTCTCAAGTCTCACGAATCACCATATAGATCTAGTACTTTCTATTGGTATTACTAAACCCCTGTTATAACCAATTAACACAGGGTGGGTACCCATACAATTATATTTGGTAATTGAGTCATCTAGTGAGGGATATCAGTGTTGTTTACCACTTGAACTTATCTAATTTGGGGGTTGTACTCTATTTTGGTTTACTCCCACCATGGCTTAGATTATCATCCATCCATCACTATTATCATGCACTGATATCCAAGAGGATATAAAATTGATAGTTGGTTCTCCAAAGAGTGTTGTGGTAGGGAATGTACCATGTGGCATAGACTAGAATGACCATGTTGATTGTTCCTAGTTAGAGCTGAAACCATCCTAAAATTTAGTTGGATTAAGAGGAGATTCTCTAGATACATTGTGGAAGAGTGCCAACCTTCCCTCTCTTTTCTTATGATCATTAGTCAAGAAGGGTGACCTCCTACTTTCCATCAGCCTCTACTGACTCATAGGAAAGTCTAGCAGTAAGGAGAGCCATGAAGGCACTAGTCCCCAAGCACTCATTAACTGTGTTGGCTCAAGTAAATTTGTGATGCTAGTATATTTTTTGAAATGAAATATCATCTATCCTCCATATTTCTCTATCGATGTTCGAGTATCTGCCAACAGTTCCCATTATATCAAGGGTTTACTCTCATAGGAATTGATGGGGAGGGTGTTCCCCATAGTTTGGGTAAGGCCTGATGTATATTTTTCCAGGGATGGAATTAGGGATGGTTTTTACAAGGTTTGAAATGAAGAAGAGACATCCTTGAAAGGAAAATTTCCCACTTGAATTAAAACATTTTCAGCTTGAATAGTCTCCTTGTAAATCTATGGGATCCTCTTCTCTCTTCTTTGCTAAATAATAAAGCTTATATCCGAGTAGAAGGCCCGAGTATAATACAGGTATGTCTTAGTAGGGGATGGCTAAAATTCATTGGGAATCCTTTTCAAACTTATTTTGAAATGGATGTTAAAACCAGTAAGACATCAAACTTGAGTTGGGGACCTATTTATAGAATGATAAATGATTGAGCATTAAGAGGGGATCCCTTGAATCATCAAATATGTAGATGACCACTTTTGCTAGATCATACCATGTACAAATACTTCCATCCTCCAAGTATTTGTATCATAGTAAGGTCCTTAATTTAAGAGAAAGAATGAGAAGCCTAAGTATTACATATTTATACATGATATTATGAATCACTACCAGGGAAGTTACAACCTAGAAATTATCAAATGTAGTTTAACCTACCCCATAAAAATTTGACAAGGACTTAATGGTAGTTCTAGGAATATAGTGAAGATTTTGAATATTCAGAGGGCTTGTAAAATTCCAATAGGTACAATTGAACTGAGTCATAGATCCAGTTACGGAGCTAATGCTTTAGAATATTTGGATTATCTTCTTAGGAGGGAGTCACTAGATGAGCATACTTATTTTATTTATCAAGTCAAGACTACTCCTCTATTTTGGGTTATTTTAGAAAAATGTAAAGGCAAATAATCATAAGAATTAGGTTCAATCTATAGGGGAGTCACTAGGTGATAAATATATATATATATATATATATATATATATAAAACTAGAGCATCACCAATATCTAATAAATCTAAAATGTGGGACCACTGGTCCCACCAGGTATGTCATAAACTATTGGTAGCATAGTGGGAGGATGCTTGTTGGAAAAAATTTCATAGAAAGATCTAAAATGTAGTCTACAGTAGAGTCATTAGGTGAACCAAATATAGGACGTCACCAAGATCTATATAAATTTCAAAGGCAACTGATCATATAGTTCATTATGTAGAGGAGTCACTAGGTGATAGAAATTATGAACAAAACTTAGTATCACCAAGATTTATTCAGGTTTCAAAAGAAATTGGTAATAGAATATAGGTTTCTAAATTTTAGTAGAGTTGTGAGGTGATTTTAATGATATTTGATAATAGAGGATATCATCAATCAATATGTTATCTAGATATGGGACCCTAGGGTCCCACTAGGTGTGCCAAAATTTGTTGGTAAATAATCTATCTAATGGAAAGGTTGTGCATCCACATATCTTGACCAACATTGAATGATCAAGGAGCTATAAAAATTTTGGTGATCAATCTCCAAAGGAGGTATGTTTCTTTGAAGTCCTAGCTAACTATTCCTAAATATGGAGAAAGGGGTTCTAACAGAATAAAAAATGAGTTGAAGACAAAACTTATAGTTGTGCATATTAAGCCACATCAATATATATACATATTAAGAGATTACATGACCAAACCAAGAAAATACCTAACGAACTAGCCAGTTCGATTACCAATTACAAAATAGTTAGTCATAATGTTTTGTAGCTAAAAAAACTATGAATTCCAAAACCAACAAATGAATGTGAGTAAAAATTGAGAATTCATAGTAAGTACCATGAAAATCCAATAGGCCTAAATAATAAATAAGTAGTCCTTTATACATACATGTTCTACAATTAAAATAAACTAGAATCCAAACAATAATCCCTTTGTATTGACCTATGAATTGTAAATGCCTTAGAGTCGACTAGTTTTTATTTTACATCTTAGTGTTTATAGACCTTTTATAATGCTATAGCAATCAAACCATCATTGCTATAGAGGTGGATTACTATTATGTCAAATATTCTACTAGCCTATTGGACTGCTTAGAAGTATGATTTCTCTAACTACTAGAATGTGGTTTATTGACGTGGTCACAATCTATGTTTTCTTGAGTCATGCCCATGTTGTTGGTTGCATCTGGTCCATCGATAACTACTAATATTTTTAGCTCATATTCCCTATCATATGCATGATTAATTGAGTTGTTAAGATTATCTGACATGGAATCCTACCTAGTAAGCATCGTGGGATAAGAAGCTCTTTATTCTACTGGAGAATGACTATTGGATCACCTACATATCTATGGGATGCTCTTTTATCAATCTGGTGGCTTTCAACTATATATAGGTCTTTCGGTAACTCCACCTATTGGTCAGGCATTTCATATCTATTTTTGTACATGCCAAATATTTAAAACCTTGGTGGGCTTCGACCTGGTGTAATTGTTCCAATACCTTCAACACGTATTCATCGGGTTCCATCTAGGTACGAATCCTCCAACACTTTTTGAACTTATATCTTCCATATTGCTCCTGAATTATCAGACCTCAAATAGAGGTTTGGGACTCTAATAGGTTCCGATCGGGTGTAAACATTTCAGTGTCTAGAGGACATAGCTAAATTTTTTACCTTAGCAAATGTTGGGCTCTTCCTAGTGTAAATGTTCTAGGGTCCATATCAGTCATTCAACACCGTTAGTAATGGGTTGGGGTTTTGGTATGTTACCAAGCTTTGATCTGGTATAGTTATTTTGAAAATATTCATACTTTATCACTTTCACACCAGTCAGTAGGACGAGGTTTAGGTACAATATTTTTAGTCTCCTCTAGTATTATCATTTTTTGCATCCAACCGAAGGACAAGTTCACTAAATCTCTTCAATATTTGGTTGGGTACCATTATTTTGACCACTCTCATGCCCAATAACTTCTTGTATCCATCCTTTTAAGGACTTACTCATTTTTGCTACTTTTTCACCTTTGGCACATCGTAAGGATTTTAGCACTTTCTTGAGATCCAATAAAATTTAGATGTCTTTACCTCCTTCCTCATTGACAATTTAGACCTTCTGATGTCCTCTAGTAGAGGGTTGAGTCTTTGATATGTCATTGAGCTACAGTTGGGTACATGACTTTCGATCATAATTATTTTACTTCTACCTACAGAATAGTTCTTGAACAAATATCATGTGGCCTAATCATTTTTGCATCATTCTCTTCCCTAATGTTTTGGTGAGCTTAGGAGCTAACCATAGGCATTAACCTTTTAATGAATTATATTTTGAATACAATACTTTATTTATAAAGAAATCAATTTTAGACCGTGGATAGTCTAATTGTGGGTAGATGCAAAAATTACCCACAATACAATTTGGACTATAAAAAAATATCATTAATAATCATGATACTAAGTTTTTGAGTAAGTTATAGAATGCACTTTGGGGAATGTTGGATACTAAGCTGAAGAAATCAACAATATTTCACACATAGATAGATGGATAAATTAAAGTTTTTACCTGTACTTTGGTGCATTTACTTATGGATTATAACTATAAGAATCCTAAGACATTGTATGGAATTTTACCTTATATTCAATACTATTCTAATAGGGAATACATTCATCTAAACAATTATCACAATTTGAGGTATGTTATGGATTCGTACTCATTCTCATTTTGATGACGCTTTTAAGAACTCTGGTAGGAAGGAAGAGATAGAGAGTTCTACATCAGTGTCAAAAGAGAGTCGAGCATTGTAATTTATCCAATTAATTTAGCTTATTCACTAGAGTATTGAAGATAAGCTAAAAATAAATAAAAAATAAAAGAATCATCATGACCAATATAGGACAACACATCCTTTTCAATTTGGTTATATGGTGTCGTTGCATTTGAGTAAGGAGTGTTTGTAGGGATCATATAAGAAATTGAAACCCATATGCTATGGAAATTTTAAGACTCTAGAGAAATATGACATAAATGTATTTAAGCTTGAGTTACCTAGTTATATGTTGATGTACTTAGTGGTTAATTTTGAGAACCTAATTTTTTTTTAACCATCAATGTTGGAAGATAACGAGGAGCCTAGTGTACTTCTAAAGTTAGACTATTTAACACCTTTAAGTTTTGACGAAGTAGTGGAAGACATGGTACTTGAGAAGAAAACAAAAATTTCTAGGGGTGGTGAAATAGAATATTGACAAATTTATTCTCAAGATTAGATGTTAAACAAATCCAAATGGACAACCATCGATTGGGAGAGGTCACAATATCTATATATCTATTGTTATTAAGCTTTTGAGGGGACAAAAGAATCCTTTTTGGGAGTCCTATTTAGGATTTAGCTTAAATGAGTTTAGGAATTTAAGGGTTAAAGTTTTTATCCTAGATATTGACAATGGGTTGTAAAAATTTTTATCCTAATGATCTAAGATCATATTTAAGGTTTTTATCTTGGTAATGACATTTTGACACATAGACACTTTTGCAAATATTTTATCCTGGTGAAGGTATCTTCCTACTGGTGAACTAGTGTGGCAAATTAAGCTTAGTGATACTATTTCACATGGCTATTAGTGACTCACGTGAAGTGTGGCAAGTGGAAAATCATGTTATTGTGACAACTAGCACCAACTAGTAAATTACGAAAAAAGAAAACTAACAAATGGGGTGTGTATGGCTATGTAAGTGATGTTGTAAAAAAAAAAGAAGTCATGGAAAAATCTACAAGGAAAAACTCCATAAATATGATATTTTGAGTATCCTATTTAATTATAATTATCATAATAAGAGTCCAAAAGAATATGGGAAACATATCTAGAAAATCTGATATAATGACAAGATTCTAAAAAGGATATCCCAAGTATGTTGACATGCACCTACCTAGAGTTCTCTGTTGAAGTAGTATCTAGCTCTTATGAGCCTATAAAATAGAGGATAATCCACATATAGGAGTCAAGTTGAGTATTTGAGAGTTCAATTAATTCAATAAAAGTCTTGATGGATAACAAGTTTAGCTACCAAAATATATACACATATTTGAGTTTGTTTTTGAGATTGTCTAAGCAATAGTGCAGGATATGGTCATTAATTGATTCCACAAGGGATGGAAGCTCAACGAGAGGACCAAATCCACTCATTAACGACATTGTGATGAACATTAACATACTTTATTTTCACTATGTAATTAAATAATTCCTATCACTGTATAATTTTTGTGGTGTTATATTTTACAATTATTTCTTTGGTCATATTATATTGTATATTCCATTTGCATTTAAGTGTTGTATGGTAGCAAACCTTTCTCATTTAAAGCTTATGTATTGGAGAAAAATGCCATGTAAATCAAGGTTATGCACAATGGTGAATATTTGTAAATTGGGTGAATATTAGGGTTTTCAAAATTAGAAATTGGCGAATATGGGGACCCTCAACATCGGCCCATTCGCCTAAAATTTTCCGGACCAATTTTTTCTTAGGGTCAATTCACCATAATATATATCCAAACATAGGCATATTTATACTCATTGGAAAGCTCTTTTCGAGATTGATCTAAAGGTGGTTATTTTATGAAGTTATAAGGTGATTTAATAGGTCAAAATTTTTCCCAAATATGACCTTACATTTTAGGGCTTCAAATACCCCAAATTTTGGTGTGAAGATGATTGATTTGATTTTATTAGGATTCATCTTGATTCACCTTGATTTTGATTAGGATTCACCATTTTTTTACAAGTACATTTCATGTCCAACCCCTTATGCATAACCCTGCTATCAATAGAAGGGATCATAAAGACTTCAAGTTCATTTCAAAGATTAATATTTTAGTTTTATTGTTGGGATGGTATTTTTGGTAACTGTGTAATTACTCTATAAGTTTGTTTTAACCCCATTATAATTTTTATTGTAGTGATTTTTAAATTTATCATGTAGTAAAATGTTTTTACTATTATCATGTGAATTCAAATTTTATCATCGTAAATCATTTTAAATATAATAAAATTTGAATTTATTATGTGGAAAATCCCATTTACTAAGGTCATTGCCATTCAATACATCTATTACCAATCAGTACATCTAATCAACAACTGTCAATCATATTTGTTATGTTCACATGATTAGATGTATACTAAATACTGGTCAATGACTATATCCCTTTGTAATTGTATGGATACTTTACGATCATCATTTTATATTGCTCAATTTATCCTATACTCATTTGTGTGTCCACACTTAATGCATATTATTAAAATTTTGAGTGGCATAATCTTGTAGACTTGATATTTATAGTACATGGTAGAAAGATTCAACCTTAAGTTTCTATGAACTTCTTGACTTGAATTATTAGTGAATATTGAAGGAGTTCTACAAATAATATTATATACTCTACTCTAATTAGACATGGGAAACATATACCATAGGGGACATGGGTAATATTTCTATAGTTTAATCCAGTCCTCTAAATATACCATGAAATCTATTCAAGAATATCAAAGAGCAACAATTTACAATGGTTTATCTAGTTAAAAATAATGATTCAAGTTCCTTCGAATGACATTACTTTGTGATCATATGAGACTTAAGAGGATGAGATCAAGAATTCATTTCACTAGATTAATAAGTGCATTATTGAGGAGTAATTCCATGAAAACATATTGTGACTTGATGATCGAGATCATGAAACTAGTCCAAGAATGTCTAAAGGTATTAATTTAGGATATGATTTAAGTATGAAGAACCAACCACTATAACAAAAGAATATATGAAATTAGTACTACTAGCACTAGCTATTCTAACTACTCATAGTTACACTTCTCAACCAGAAATAGCAACAAAAATAGAAATAGCAACAAAAATAAAAAGCTTATCTTTTGAGATAAAAATTGATGACTTAATTATAAATATGGCTGATCCCTCCATCAATTTTTTAAAATGGAAGGACTAAATTGATCAATGATCCCAATATAGGGATAAAATTTCTAGGAGGAATCCATTTAAAGGAGTCTATTATGATTGAAAAGAAAAACGATATTATAAAATAAATCATCCTACTAATGTTGAAAATCAAATCTAATTCATGGCCAATTCCAACATTACATGACGTAAATTTTGTTAGGCCAAACGAAAATTATTGTACACAATATTTAATATATTATATTAATTTATTATATAAGCCTTATGGGCCATTATTAACCTTTTCATATGCCTTTAGATAACATATTCATATTCGTATAAATATCCAAGAATAATCTTGGGGTCAAAATCTAAAAAAACATACTTTTATTTTAAAAAATTATCTATTTGAGAAATTGACTCATAAACTAGAGTTGTTTGCTCATAATTTTAAGTGATTTGCTTCCATATTGCAGTTTTTTAATAAACCATCAATTTGAATTATTTTCTTGTAAATTAGAGAAATTGTCTAGCAATTTTGAGCAATTTGCTTGATATGTGTAGATTTTCAGAAACCTAAAAAATAGATTAATTTGCTTAAAAAGTCAAGTGATTCGCTCACTCCAAGTGATTCATTCATCCATCGATACTTAGAAAATTTTTACAGAAAGAGAAAATTGTTGAAGTAGGTTGCTCAAAGTGAATTACTTGCTAGATCTATCTTGGTTGGATTTCACCCTCTTTTAGAAAGAATCACTCATTTTGGTGAGCGAATCACTTGTTGTTTTGGACTTATGTAAAATAGACTTAGAATCTATATGATTGATGCACATAAAGGATCATATTAAAATTTCTTTGTATTGCTTGGATGTTATCAAAGTTGCCTTTATAAAATATTAGTTTTCCAAATTTCAAGTTTGATTTTACCATTCACAAAGTTCCTACAAAATTTTAACATAAAATTTTAAAAAATACATAAAATTTAAGGCAAAACTAAATTTAGGTCTAAAAAATTAAACAAATCAATCTAATTTAAACTTGTTGAAAGTGTAGATAAAATTGAGTTATTCACTTGATAAGTTGATCAAATTGCTCACTAGTAAAATCTCAAACTTACCCAAATTTAAGTGAATCATTCACTTTCATGAGCCAATCACTTGTAGAATCATATTTAGTTAGAAAATTTTTTGTTTTGAGTAAATTTATCTACTTACTATGGATTAATTTTTTAGCATAAAAATCAATAAAAATACCTAGAAAAGGATTGTGTCTCACTAGGCATGCCAAAAACTATGTTGATCTAGGAAATTGTCCAAACTTCTAATTTGAGTGTTGTTCCCAAAATATAAGTTTCAAAAATTTTGTATGGATTTGCTATAAGATTTCCCTAACCTTTAGTAAAATTTTATCTCCATGTTATCCTTGTATTTTTATTTAATCTACTCTAAGTACTTTGCATGGATAATATGTGCATAAAATGAAATACATAAACATAAAAAAGTAGAAATAAAAATATGTAGAGTAGAGTGTGGGAAGTAAATATATAAATTTTAGAGTGTGATAGATGAAATAAAATATGGCTATCACAACCATAACAAGGATATGTAACCATTCAACACATGAGAACTTAAATAACATCAATTTACACCTATTTTTTTTATTATAAAATTGATAAAGAAATGGCAAGATGGGCTAGAAGGGTTATACCTAATTATCGTATGCTTGACAAACTATGAGGGTAGTGCCTTTAATAGAATGCACAAGGACATGCAAATTTATTACAACCTGAGTACAAGTACAATGGCAGCCCTAGGCCATTATTTATATCAAGGGTATCTCCGAATTCTTATGGCAAAAATATGAATACAATGGCAACCCTAGGCCCTTATTTATCGTAAGGGTTTACCCTTGAGTTAATTAGGGTGGAAAACAATTACTCCTATTAAAGGTAAATATTTGGGGGTAAATTTAGAAAAATGTTGTACCTCCAAATGTTACATGTGTCTAATTATACCTCTATTAGGCTTAGAAGGGTTGAAAATGCTTGGTGCACCAAAAAAAGCCAAAAAATTTATTTTTTGAAATATTTTTCTTGAAATTTGTATTGATTTTTCCTTTTGTACCTCATTTGAGAAATTTTCTTGGATTTGTCAATAAATTCACTTGCTTTTGCAAGTGATTCACTTGTGTTAGAAATTAAACTATGTGTCCTTGTTAAGGAAATATCTCCTTGAGAAATTTGGCACCCTTTTTGAGTGAATCACTCCTCTAGATAAATTGACACATTTTGTAAGCAAATCACTTGTTCATAAAAAAAGAGAAAAAATTTAGATTTTTTGGTAGTTTCCCATCTGGTCTCCAACTATTGTTCATTGCTTCTAAAATATGTGAAGTTTGGAAAATATAGTGTTGATGTTCTACACATACATATTAAGAGAACACATTACGGTAATAAAAAGACTAAATAATAGAAAAAACTAAGTCAATTAATTTCTAAGGATAAATTCATATCAAGTTTGTAGAAATGTTCAATCAAAATTTAGATATAAGTATAGGAATATTCTACACATTTAGTTCAATCAATACTCTTACAAACCCAAGCTAGCTAAAAATAATTAAAGAATGATACAAATGGTGAATATTATATCCAAATAAGTAATTGTACAATACTAAGGTATAATATAAATGTGATAGAATCATGGGTAGGATAAAATTTATACATACACACACAATATAGTATGGGAATTTTTTTAAATATAATATCAAAAATAAATTAAGTAGTTATAAAATAATGAATGTGATAGTGCTAGTGAAAGATGAAATAAATAATGATACTTACATTTTAGAGGGATGCTTGACATGACAAATAATTATATCCTATAGCTTGGCACCGTTTGATGATCTCTTTTGGCAATGCTTCTTCTGTGTTTCGCTCCTATTGATATGCTTGGTCATGATAATATTTGATACTAATAGTACAAGTATTTCTATTTATGATAATAATAATTAGTCTATTGTACCTATCACATAATTTAATATTATTTACGAATGAATTTAGGTGTTAATTTGAGGGTAGAAGGGAGAAAATGAGAGAGTTTCATAACCAACGTATCTTTGATTAATTACATATTAATTTAAGTTTATAATGAATTGTATAAAATGGTAGAAGATTCAAGATATGTATGTTTGGGAGAGAAAATTAAAACATCATGCTTTGCCATGTATTGACTATTTTATGTTATATTTAATAAAGTAGTCATAAAGTAGATAATAAAAAATCAATTTAGAAGATCATAAAAATATCAAGTTGTTTTGGGTTTATGTGGACCTTATAGTATGTACATTTATAATAAAAATAAAGTAAAAAAATTTAAATAATCAAACATAAATGACAAAATAACATCATATACTTAAATGTATTTCATAAATGTACATATATGAGATGTTTGACAATAGGTTTAGATTTATAAAATCTATAACGAGGAAGCTATATTTGGACCATATTTTGACTTTTCATACCCTTAGTCAAATTTCAAGATTTTAGGTTCCTAAATTTAGTCAAGCTCTAGGGAATGTTCAAGACATATGCCTAAGGTTAAGGTTTGACCCTAAGGGTTTCCTAGTCTAATCCTTACCTCAAGGCCTACTTGCATATTTACTTAGAACATTTGATGAGAAATAATTTAGAAATGTTTACTTATGTAAATTTCATAGTATTCAATTCATGATGACAATATTCATATCATACACTAAGTCCATTAATTTTCCATATATTATAAGCTAGTTTTATAAGCATTTGTGGAATAATTTTTTGTTTCTAATGCATAATTGTTTTAGATATTCAAATTAATTTTAATGATTATGTTTAGCTTTATCTTAAATCAATTACAATTCTTTAATTATTATACTTACAAAGGAATGATCAAATTGATGTGGTCAAATGAACCTCAATTTCTAATATCTTTGCATTATTCCTAACTAGAAATACATGGAATGAGATATGTATTGGCATATTCTTCAAAAAATTTATAATTGAGAAAAGATATTAATGGTGTATGGATTTGAATCCTTCATATTTTGTGATTATTCAACATGAAAATATTTCTTCAATTCTATTCCAAATTTTAAAAGGCTCTCCAACAAGATTGTAAAACATTGAAGGTAGTTCATCATTAGCATCTTACACCTCACTCTTCAAAATTCATGAGATGTTGATTTACTCTTATAATCAATTATTGTATAATAACCAAACCCATAATAATTAATTATTTTGTAATGAGCAAATTCATTAGTAAGTCAAACTTATATAAGATTATATAATAATCAGTAAGTCAATTATTCGAATATTCCTATCATAGCATACCATCCATGATACTTTTAATGTTATTAAATCAACTTTTATGAGATGTCCCACTTGGAAAAAGAGGATTGAACCATGTATCTTTGCAATATTTATAATTTTTAATATTCTTAGGTTATGAGCTAACATTATTTGAAATCAAAACTAGTAAGGTTTGATAAGAAAATATCATTATTTATTTTTATAATTATGATGGTAAGATAAGTGAAATGATTTTTCAAAGGTTCAATGAACTCTACTTTTTTCAAAACTAAAAGTTATTTAAGAAATGAAGAACTCATTAAACTTTTTTTATATATATAACAAATACAAATACTATAAAAATATATAACAATTCATTATATCAAAATAAAGCTTAAATTAGGTTTCTAAACAAAAATAAAAATACAAATCATATTAAAAAAGGTAAAATATTTTTTAAGGAGATCATAAATCATATAAGATGACCCTTATAAAAAAGCATGCTTGAACCATGAATCCTAAAAAAATTTCTTATTTTTAATCTTCTTAGGTTATGAGCTAACATTATTTGAAATCAAATCTAACAAGGTTAGATAAGAAAATATCATTATTTATTTAATTATTTTATTAATTATGATGGTAATTTAAGTGAAATGATTTATGTATAGGGGACAGCCCAAGGATTTGGGATTTGGTTGAGGTTCAAGGTACAAACTCAAGTGTGTGAGGGGGTGGGTGTGTATATGGGTGTGTTTGGATCCTATTGATAAGCTTAGCTCTCAGCCTTATCAAAGGTTATGGTTGGGAACCCTGGGTGGGATTGTAGGTTTTTTTCACACTCACCTAAAAAAATAAATGATTTTCCAATAAATATCTAAAGGTTCAAGCAACAATTTATTTAAGAAATAGATAGGTATTAACCTAGAATGAAATTCCAATCATGGAATATGCCACTAGACTTGCATCATCACATTAACTGGTTAGAAAGCAAGACAACCAGCTGCCCACACACATGCCCAAACTAGATGTTAATAGGGGTGAGGAATCCCACAAAGTGGAACTAAGGACTTGCACCTTATTGGCAAAGAGTATGAGTGTTGAAGTTTTTAAAAGAACTTATAAAGCTCTTTTTTATACATCTAACCAATATAAATATTAAAAAAAAAAATTATAACCACATATTATCCATTATGCAAATGTAATAAATGCTATAAAATTTTGTCCAAAGTTTTAGCCAACTGTTTAAAGAAATTTCTACCGGTTATCATTGATCTAAGTCAAGGAAGTTCTGTACAAGGAAGATCAATCTTAGATGGAGTTATTATTGTTCATGAGGCTCTTCATACAACCGCTCAGACCAAAAAAGCAGTCATGGCTTTAAATTTAGACATGAACAAAGCTTATGACAGGATAAATTGGGAATTCCTAGAGGAAGTTTTATTAAAATTTGGATTCAACATGAAATGGGTCAAGTTAATAAGAGAGTGTATTTCTAAGCCTTGTTTTTTAGTTTTGGTTAATGGGTCTACTGCAGGTTTTTTTCAAATAAAATGTGGTCTAAGACAAGGAGATCCCATAAGTCCTATGTTGTTCATCATTGTAGTTGAGGCCTTGGGAAGAACCATTAAGGTTGCAGCAGTAGCTGGACTCATATCAGGTATCAAGGCCACGTCTCTAACTACCCCAATGACACATCAACAATTTGTTGATGATACATTGCTACTGACTTTGGCTTCTGTGGTTGAGGCAAGAAGGATTACAAATATTCTCATAATGTATGAAAAGGTGGTTGGACAAAAAGTGAATTTTGATAAGAGCAAACTTTATTTAGGTCTTCCCCTATTTACGGGGAAACCTGAAGGATCAATGTGGAACATAGTTCTAGAGAGGATAAAAAAAAAGCTAGCAGGTTGGAAAGGACATTTGTTATCTCAAGCAGACAAAACAATTTTAACTATGGCTTCACTTCAAAGTATACCCATTTACTTCCTATCAATCTTCAGAGCTCCTAGCAAGGTGTATCACAAAATTGAGCAGCTTCAAAAAAATTTTCTCTGGTTAGGGACTAAGGATAATAAAAGGATCCATTTAGTAGGTTGGAACAAGGTTTGTAAACCTAAAGCTGATGGGGGGTTAGAATTGAGGAGAGTTGTTCATCTCAATACATCTCTGTTAGCCAAACAAGCATGGCGATTATTGACTAAGGTCGATAATGAATGGACTACCATAGTTAGGAGGAAATAACTCCAAGGTGTGAACTTCCTTAATGACAACTTAGCAAGTAGGGGATATACTTTTTGGAAGGCAATCCTCACAAGCAGGGATCTTATCAAGAAAGGTCTTAGATGGATTCTAGGAAATGGGCAAACAATAGAATTTTGGAAGGATCGGTGGGTGAGAGCTGAGGAGTTATCCCAGAATCCTCGTTTGGCTAGGATTCAAGAGCATATGGAGCAACATATTGGGAAGAAGGTTGCAAATTATATGTGGCAGGATATAAATATCAATAGGTGGAAACATATTAGAGTATAGGGTTTTGAAGCAGAGTCTGGAGAGCTTTATAACATTTTAACTCAAAAAATTATTCCCTCTAGAGAGGATGAAGTTCACATTGTTTGGTTTGAGACTGAAAGTGGTGACTTCATAGTTAAGTCTACTTATAATTTGCTTCTCAATGTGGAAGGTCAACAATTTCAACTGATTTTGGTTTGGATCAAAGGCTTAATTCCTAGAATATCCTTTTTTTCATGGCTGGTGATTCAAGGAAAAATCCTCACTATGGACAATATGTTATCCAAAGGTATGGTTATTGCTAACCGTTGCTACATGTGCGAGGGCGAGGATGAGAGACAACCCAACACTTGTTTCTAGAGTGTCCGGTAGCGGAGTCCATCCTGGATGAACTTTTCCAAGCCTTTAGGATCTCGTGGGTTAAGCCTGCTCTTATATCCAAAGTGTTCCATCAATGGCCTCAACCCTTTGTTAGCCTAAAAATTAAGTACCTATGGAAAATCTGTTGGTATCATTTTCTCTGGTAGATTTGGCTAGAAAGGAACCATAGAGCCTTTAAGGATGCCATTAACAACCCAAAAACCATCCTCAATAGGATTATTGTCTTTGCGAAAGAAAACCTTAGCACCTTAGTGGATGAGAACCACTCAATTCTTCCGTAAGAAAACCAATTATCTCGGGCCTTAGGTATTGAGGACAAACCTTCCATTCCTTTGCCCAATCCCAGAAATGGGATTTCTTGGGAGCCACCTCCCAGGGTTGGTTTAAACTAAATTTTGATGGTGCAGCCAAGGAGAACCCGGGAAGAGCTAGAGCTGGAGGAATAATCAGGGATCATCAAGGAAATATAGTCAAGGCCTTCACTGAACCATTGGGAATCAGAACTAATAACGAAGCAGAAGCTAGAGCCCTTTGGAGAGGGTTGCAAGTAGCCCAAGCAACTCAAGGTAACTTGATGATTGAAGGTGATTCTAATAACATCATCAACCTGTTAACCAATGGCAAAAAACCTCCATGGAGAATTGAGGGAGTCATCCATGAAGTGAGGATCCTTTTTGCAAAAATACAGAATAGGAGGGCTCGTCACGTGTACCGTGAAGCCAACAGTTTAGCTGACAAATTAGCCAACATAGGTGTTGATATTGGTAGTTTGGTGACATGGACACAAGGTGTGCCATGTGTAGTGGAAAACATTATTAGTCATGAAAAGAAACCTACCCGTTAAGGAGAAATATGAATGGGTGTTCTTTCCCCATGGAGTTGGTAATAACTATGGGGTTTCCCTCTAAATCATACCAAATTGGAAATGAAGGTAACAGGGTGTAAGCCTTGGAAGATTTCGACAGAGAATAGGAAATGCGCAAGCAACAAATTTCACAAGTGCAAAGTTCCAAACTTCAATTCCTGTCAATGTAAGTAATGTTTACAGTTATGTTTAGGTATGGGTGTGCTTTTTTAGTAAGGTGTTGTAGGGGATTCAACACAATTTATGGTAAGAAAGTTTCAAGGATGACTAGGATCTACAATCTCAGCAGAAGGCTGTATATTGTAATAGGTTTTGGGTTAACCTGCAAAACCCGGTAATTAATGAAGACTTTTATTTACCAAAAAAATAAATAAAATAAAAATCATATTAAAAAGGGTAAAATATTTTTTCACCAGATCATAAATCATATGAGACTACTTTTAGAGAGGATGTTTTTTTTTTTAATTTATAACCCTCCACCCTCAAATGAGGGTGGAGGGTGGGGAGTTAACAACTGCAGCATAAATCAGTTATAAAAGCATGGTATACAATCCTTCTCTCATAAAATTCAAACCTTAGACAATTCCAAAGTCTTCACAAATTACTTACCATCAAGAGTTATCATTGCCTCCACTAACCAGAAAAAGGGTTTTTTATTTATTTTGGTGACAGGTTCACTCACACACCCTTCCTTAGTTTAAACTTCTGAAAAAAACTTAAAACCAAACCACTATAATGTCCCTGAAATTTTTTTTTTTCTGAAGCAAAAATCAATACGAAATGTAATTTGACATTAGACCATAAGTCACAGTCTTCAACAGTGTTAGCTGCTTTAATTTCAGTGCTTTAAGTTGAAGGCCCAAGGCAACCAAAGGTTTACTTAGCAGGCATGCTGATTTGAGTCTTTCTCAAGTTCTTGAATCTAGTTGGAAACCCTGTGAAATATCGAGGAAAATCCCTGGACCTCTACTGTTAATTTTGTCGGTGTAGCTAGATGAATATTATCATTTCATATAAGAATTTCCTTTGCATCTTCTAATTTAAAAATATAAAGCAACTTTTCTAATCATTATTCCTGTCTCTCTTTGCGTTGCGTGGTTGCTACTCCAGTGCATCATGTGATTAGAGAATCTACAACTAATAACTATCCTATGATGATGATTCGTGACTGAAGAATTCCTTCTGAGAAGGTTAAGAATTAAATATTATTTTCCTATCTTAAATTTTTCATTTAATTTAATATAAAATATTATTTAAATATAAATTAAAAAAATCATGCAACTTATGCGTCATCGTTGACATTAGCTCACCTGAGGAGGAATTAGTGATTTCAGCATTTACGCGTTTCATAGAATGTACTATAAAGTAGGTAAGCCTGATGGACACTCCCATGTGCTTTGCTGCTTCCCTTATCTTCAAGCATAAGAAAGACCAGTATCTCATAGTGGTAACAGTAGGCATGTATAATAATTTTAAAAGTTGAATATTAGCATGTAAAATCATAAATTTAAGGCCATTCAAATGGCCTTTTGTGCGGAGGAAAGTCCATGTTGAGTTTTTTTTTTTAATACCTATGTTTAGTATTTATTTTTTAATATTGTAAATAGATAGTATTGTACTATCTATAGATAAAAAGGTTATATAATAAATTTTATTATTTTACTATAGATAGAGTATTTTATATTGTTTGGAGATTGATTATATCATCATTCTTACTGACCTAAATCATGGGTATACCTGCAGCCTTTTGAGAGTGAATTGATTAAAAGAAATGAAGAGGCACTCTCCTTTCTTCTTTGTTTTGACTGTTTAGGAGAACAAGGAGCTCCTTTACTTATATTTACTATACCTTGGATGATATCAATAAAATTATTATTTTTGGATGAAAAAACTTATATTAAAATGGCTTAATCATACAAAAAAAGGCTGGGTGGAATTAGCACACCCCGAGAACACAACCAACACACTAACTGTGTGCTAAACAACTAGCAGAGCTACCAAAATAACTTACAGAAGTTCACAAGAAAACCAAATAGAGAACTGCATAAAAAAAACAATTAATAGACTATGCATCATTGTTGTGTAGGGGCTGGAGGAACAAGATATATTGCACAAGGAGCATTACCTCAATGATCAATAAGGTCCCGTAAGTGATGGAGCTCTATAGTAACTTTTTTTGCTTGCACTGAAATATGCAACCAACAATCATAGAAAACCTGATACTTATCAACAAGAGAAAAATTAGGAGAAGGCTCCTACTGGCTAAAAATCACTGTGTTGCGAGTTTTCCACAAATGAAAAAGAATCCCCACTCTAAAAATATGCCACACAGGAACAAGCTTCTCAGAAAACTCAAGTGGATCCCCTAACAAAATATTCACCCAAGAATAGGGACCTATCATATATGGTCTGAAAAAAGAGAAAATCTACTGCCAAGCCTCTTGAGCTCTCACACAAGACCAAAATAGATTATACACATCCTCCTCAGTTCCACAATATCTGTAGGAAATATCATTCACACCCAAATATCTAAGATGTTGACCAATAGGAAGCCCTTGAAACAATAAAATCCAAGAAAAAAAGGCTTGCTTAGGTTCAAGATACTTTGCCCAAAGTGTATTAAGTCTGATACTGTATCTAGACTGAAGAGATATTACATCTCACCTAGAATTAAGCTTCTCATACATAGGCATAACAAGGGAAAGCCAAGAGTATCCCAAATGAGGTTTATACTTGGTGAGAGAAACATCTTTGGGCCAAGACCAATCAATCCACCAAGGTTTTTGATAATATCAAAAAACTTTACCCCAAATAGATAAAGGAGTGGAATCAATAACAACCTCATAAGTAGTCTTATCAGTAGAATATAAACAAAAAAAAATCCTAAAAATTTCCCAAGGTATCCAAGATCTTGAATGAAAATCCATGAAATCAGATAACCAAGCAATACATTGTTTATAAAATTTCTGAGCATGTATCCAGTGGACTTGAGCAAGGGGAGTCCCCTGAAAAGTAATGGCCGAAGACCACCATACATTAAGCAAAGGTATTGAAGCCCCCAACTTCCACTTGTGACCTTTCAAAGAATCCAAGGTCTAATGGCCTCCCAGGCCTTCCAAATGCTTTGCATAACAACGGACCTAAACATATTTATTGGAACAGGGGCTATAAGAATGGTTTGCCAATGAAGCCTTTTCCACACCTTCATACCAAAAGGAAGCCCTATGGAGAGGCAGTGACGAATTAAAAGTTTCCAGGATTCCTCCCCTTGTAAAGCTCTCACAATCCATTTAGCACATAGGGAAAAGCCCTATCACTGACAGTCAAACAATATCATTCCTCCAAATTATTCAGGAAGACAACAAATATCCAGGGCCCCCCTATGAAATACCTTCTTACCAACAACATTGTATGACAGAAAATCTCGAAGCAACTTATCCAATTTGGCATAACAAGTCTTGGAAGGGCCCCAACAAGAAGAGTAATACACATGAAGGCCAATACATTAGAACAAATATGAAACTTGCCAACAAAGGATAATTTTTTGTACACTAGTATAGAAGCTTCTTCTCAACCTTTTGAACAACATAATCCCACAAACGGGTAGGAGAACCCCCAAAAAAATGAATACCCAAAAATTTAAAGGTTTCCCCAGGTTGAATCCACTTCTAAGGCTTATCAGCTAACCAGGGAGGCATATATTTTCCAGATTGTCTATAGCAAGAATTTTTTCTCCATTGAATATTAGAGCTAGAAGCTAAGTAGAATGTATGAAGACAATCTAAAGCATGAGTAACATAGATCTCATATTTTACAATAGTCAAGAAAGAATCATCTACAAAATGACCATTAATCAACTACTTGGGGGAGGAAGGGAGATAAATTCCCTTGATCAATCCTTGAACAGATCTATGAGCTAGAAGATAACCAAAGGCCTCAACAACAAGAATAAACATATAAGACACAAATGGACAACCTTGTCTGACTGAACGGGCTAATTGAATATTATGAGATTGTCTCTTGTTCAGAGTTAACACAGTAGAAGCATCTTTGAATAACATAATTACAGTCCTGATAAAATAAGGCTCAAAACCTAGAGCCTTTAACATAGAAGTAATAAAGAACCATTATATTCTATCATAAGCCTTATCAAAGCCAATCTTAAGGAAAAAAACATCCTGACCGGAGGATCTAGCCCATTACATCCATTCCCATACAACAATAATATTATCCAGAATATATCTATTTTGAACAAAACTAGTCTGCTCAGGATTTATTATATCAGGAAGAATAGGTCCGAGTTTAAGAGCTAAAGCCTTGGCAATTATATTAAAACTAACATTAAGCAAGGTTATTGACCACCAATTAGAAATAAGTTTAGGGTCTCCCCCTTTTGGAATGAACTTAACATTACCTTTGTTGATGAGATTCCCCAATGACCCAGTAAGCATAGCCTCTTTATACACTTGCAGCAAATCAGAACCCACCAAGTCCTAGTATTATTTATAAATTTAACAAGGGAAACCATCTTATCTAGGTGCTTTTTCATTTGCCATTTGAGACAGAGCCTATTTGAGATCCTCTAGGGTTAAAGTGAAGAACACAAGCTTATACTGAGAGGGGAGGGGTGACCAGTATAAGACCACTTTTAACTTTATTTATCAATACAACTTTCAAACCATTAACATGTAGAATAAGATAGCAGTAATAACAGTAGTAAAACAATGCACAAAATGCAATCCACAAAGAGACAACAATTTACGTGGTTCGCCCAAGGTGGGCTACTCCACAGATAAAAATTTTCTTCTAAAAGTTGTATCAAGGTCCTCTAATAATCCTTCCTGATTACAATGTTTATGAGCCTCAGCTCAAAGGAGACACCTTCCCCTAATTCTGCTTTTTTTGTGATCCTCTAGAAGACCTCTATCTCCTTTGCCCTTAGCAAGTGGAACTCTATCCACAGAAGACACTTGTCTTCCCTGCTCTGGCTGTAGATCTCTATCCTCAACTCTGTCATTACAAAGCTGGTCCTCTTATCTGCACCAAACACAGTCCTTCGGTCTGGCACAATTGTCCTCTTCCTCTGTTATTTTTTGCACTTGGTTGAAAACAACTTTTCACTGTCTACGCAACTACAACAACACAGTATTCTCAAATTTACAACAGCACTATCTTATCAACTTCTATGCAAACAGAGTAGTGCAATATTTGCAAAATGCAGCAACACTATCTTCTCAACTTAGCTTATGCTCCGTTGCACATCCACCACAGTGCAGTCTTCGCACACTCTGCTTTCTTTACACAGTCTATGTAAATACTGTAGCACTCGATCGCACAACAACTTATGTGCCTATGTGCAGCCACTACAGCACCCTCTTCACACCATCTGCTTCTTCTTGATCGAACTTCTTCCTCTACTCTGCTTCTACGAAAGTCACACTTCGAATGCACACTTCGATCGATTCGATACGACTGCTCTTTGCACACAGCAGACTTCACTTACACAAATTTGACACACACATTCGACACCTAAAACTTGAAAACAGTCCTCCTTTTATAGCAATAATTCATGATTAAATTCTTGATCTTAGTTTGCTGTATATCCTTAAAACAATCGTCGACTGCACAACCTTACACTTCATCGACAAAGGTTAACTCCGTCGGCTTCAACCGCATCTGCTGTTCTGTAGCTTTTCTAGCGTGAAACTCAAACATGTTGCGATATCGCTATGCCTTTGTCTGTCGTACACCTTGTATTACTTGCTGTCATGAAATCGTGACACTACTGCCTGTTGTGTGCCTTCTTTGGTTTGTTGTCATGAAATCGCGACACTACAGCCTACCGTACACTTTCGCTAGCTTGTTGTCATGAAATCGCGACACTGCAGTCTGCCTTACACCTTGCTTTAGCTTATTGTCATGAAATCATGAAACTCCCTGACTTTGCTGATATCATCATGTCTTCTATCGCAAAATCATGACACCTTAGTCTGCAAGGCCTTCCTCTATGCTCTTGTCGCAAAATCGTGACACATCTGCTTTTGCTGACATCATCAGCAACTTTGTCATGAAATCGAGACACTTCTTGCTTCTTCAACATTTTCTCGGTTTGCACTAGCGAAAATGGAACATGTCACGAAATCGTGACGCTTTCGCTGCCTTAAGCTCTTTTCTGCCAACTGCTCGCGAAACTGGAACATGTCACGAAATCTTGATGCTTTCGCTGCCTTAAGCACTTTTCTGCCAACTGCTCGCAAAACTGGAACATGTCACGAAATCGTGACGCTTTCGCTACCTTAAGCTCTTTTCTGCCAACTGCTCACGAAACTGGAACATGTCGTGAAATCACGACGCTTTCGCTGCCTTAAGCACTTTTCTACCAACTGCTCACGAAACTGGAACATGTCACAAAATCATGATGCTTTCACCACCTGCAAGCTGCCAACTCAACCTATCGTGAAATCACGACACTTTCTACATCCGTACAACTTCATTGAAACTTGTCACGAAATCGTGACACTTCCTGCAACTCAACTCTGCCAACTCAACTTGTCGCGAAATCACGACAGTTTTGCCTGAACTTTCTCTCTCCTTAAACATGTTGCGAAATCGTGACAGTTTTGCCTGCTTCATCTTTGTCTTCCAGCATGTCACGAAATCACAACAGTTTTGCCAGAACTTTCTCTCTCCTAAAACATGTCGTGAAATCACGACAGTTTTTCCAGTCGCCTGCAAACTTTTTCTAACTTATATTTTTTTTGATATTTTGCAACTGGGCTACTCTGATTTTCTTGGAGACTTACTGACCAGCTGAAACCTTCATCAAAACACATACTTAGACATAAGAACAAATTGCTCCAAGAACTCCTTCACATCAAAGACAAAAACTACCAAGAGCTCCTTTGACATCAATGACAACAACTATACTTGAGCAATGGCAATGTACTCAAGGTACCCAAAATTGCCAACAATATCC
Source organism: Wollemia nobilis (assembly GCA_028583015.1). Taxonomy (NCBI): domain Eukaryota; kingdom Viridiplantae; phylum Streptophyta; class Pinopsida; order Araucariales; family Araucariaceae; genus Wollemia; species Wollemia nobilis. The sequence continues at coordinate 5,983,153 of JAQPPZ010001050.1, read as the reverse complement.
CCCTTTGTCATTGATGGCAACCCTTAACTAAAAACATATCTCAAGAGCCAAAACTGAACCAACTAATCCAACAACTGAGAATCTGTATTTGAAGTTTTTGCTTTCCCTGACTTGAAGCTCTTCTCTTCACTTGAAGCACTTCCCCTTACACATATCTCTCCCCCTTACTCAAATATATTCCCCTTTGTAATCAATGGCAAAGGGTCACCTTTGGGGTTTGGGACTAAGAATTTGTCTCTTAGCTTAGTCCCTCCCCCACCTTCTATTAAGGTGATTTAAAACAGGGTTGGGAGTGAAACTCCCATTAGACACTCATCATCATTAATGTCTACTATTTCTTTGTTGGGCCTTCTCTTGAATTCTTTTTCCACATTGCTGTTCTTGTTACTGTTTTGATCCTCGGACCTGTTCATACTGCTATTCCTGTTCCTTTCATCATTCCTATTTTTCTCCATACCTTGATCCTTGAACCTGTTCATATCACTTTTCCTGTTTCTGTTGTCATTCCTGTTCTTATCCATGCTTTGATCCTTGGACTTATTCATACTGCTGTTTATGTATCTCGGAAGATCAGCTCTACACTTTCTAGCTAGGTGACCTTCATTGTTGCACTTATAGCAAGTAACAATATTATTTCTTTCAGGCATGGTTGTTCTTTGAATCCGCCTGTTCTGACTAACCCAGTTCCTGTTATTTGCCTTGCAAAAAATTGCCTTATGCCCGAATTTTTGACAAGAGTAGCAATACCCTTGAAAGAAATTACGTCTCCTGAAACTGTTATTTACTTTATTCACTTGAGTCATGCAATATACAACCATGTGACCAAATATGTGACACGCAAAACATGTGTCGTGAAATTTTCTTTTATCCGACTTCATGGGTCCCGAAAACTTCTTCTTCTCAATCTGAATATCGTTTTTTGTTTCTACGTATCTATCACTTACGGACTCATGATATGAAATACTTTCTTCAACATAACTCTCTTTCTTTTGAAATCTCTTGCTAGATTCCCCAACCTGTTCCTTGTGCGGCTCAAAAAAGTCGAGACATGTTTTATCTGTTGGTTTTCTTTGTCCTTTGATGAGAAATTTAACCTTCTTGGAGCTATCCTGAAATCTGTAGAGATTATCCTTGTACTCTTTATTTTCTTCTTTCAAAGAAGCCATTTCCTGTTCTAACTCACTATACTCTAGAATTTTAGAATCCAACTCATTCCTGAGTTCTTGTGACTTAGCCATAGAGACTTCAAGATTTTCTATAAGTTCATCTCTCTCCATACAGCATTCATCTAATTCAATATTGAGTCTATCATTATTCTTTCTTTCCTTTTTCAAAACACTAAGAGCATTATTGAGTTCACATTCAAGATCCTCTATTTGATGGCACTTTGAATTATCATGGCCTTTTTCAGATTTATTATCACTAGAGGTGCTACCTTTTTCAAAAACCATACATGCATCTTCATTGTAGTTTTCTGAAGCATCCTCATACATACTAGCAACCAAATCATTATTTTTGCAATCATCCTCAAGGTGCCCAAAATTTCCACATCTAAAACATTTCATGATAATGAATTTATGTTTTGATTCTTCCTCTTTTTTTGAAATGAACAACATCTCATTTTCATCATCACTAGAAGAACTTTCACTATCACTGCTAGAACACTTACTTGCTTTTTCTAAGTAGAAGCTCTTCTTATTCTTGTGAGAATGCCTCTTTCCATGATTGTTGTACTCATCTTTGCTTTTCTTGTTATTGTTGTACTCATCTTTGCTCTTTTTGTAATACCTGTACTTTTCAAAATCCTTGCTCTTAACATCCTGTATATCTTCATCACTTTCATTTTTGGAAACAAGATACGATCAGTAGCATAATGACCAAATTTCCCACAATTGAAACATCTTATATTTTTCTTGCTTTTGTGCTTTCTGGAAAACTTGCCTTTCTTGCTGTAATATGCCTCTTCCTCACTAGAAGACTCATCACTTTCTTGAATCTATTTGCCCTTTGATTTCTTGGTAGCTTTGAAAGCTTCCTCTTTCTTTACATCAACTTTCACTTGAGTTCTCAACTCAAATGCTGCAAGAATACTATGGAGATCATCCTTTTTCAATTTATCTAAATCTTTAGCTTCCTCAATAGCATAAATCTTTTCACTAAATCTATTAGGAAGGGATATTAAAATCTTATCACACACATCATTTTCAATAAGTTCAAGACCTAAGTCTTTCATAGAATTAACAACTTCATCCATCCGGAGCATGTAGTCACTAATATTTTCATCATAATTCATCTTGAGTTGTTCAAACATACCTTTAAAATGTCTCAACTTGGCCTTTTGAACATTTGCATCACCTGTATGAACAACCTGCAATTGTTTCCACATTTCACTAGCTATCTTACAGTGAATAACTTTGGTGAGATCTGCCTTTTGTAAACCCTTTAGGATTGCATTCATGGCTTTTGAGTTGCTGTGATGTAGAAGCCTGTCTTCTTTAGTGTAAGGACCATTTGTAGGAATGGTGTACCCATATTCAATAACTTCCCATACCTCATTACCAAGTGCCATTAGATAGACTTTCATTCTTGCACTCCTCAGGCCAAAATATGATCCGTCAAGAATAGATCCTACATTGCCACTTGAGTAGTCCATTGTGTTCTTTGCAAACTTTTCCTTCAAGCTGTTAAACTTTTCGAATGCACTAGCTCTTATACCAATTGAAGAACACAAGCTTATACTGAGAGGGGGGGTGACCAGTATAAGACCACTTTTAACTTTATCTATCAATACAACTTTCAAACCATTAACATGCAAAATAAGATAGCAGTAATAACAACAGTAAAACAATGCACAAAATGCAATCCACAAAGAGACACAACAATTTACGTGGTTCACCCAAGGTGGGCTACTCCACGGATAAAACTTTTCTTCTAAAAATTGTATCAAGGTCCTCTGGAAATCCTTACCGATTACAATGTTTATGAGCCTCAGTTCAAAGGAGACACGTTCCCCTAATTTTGCTTTACTGGTGATTGTCTAGAAGACCTCTATCTCCTTTGCCCTAAGCAACTGGAACTCTATCCACAGAAGACACCTGTATTCCCTGATCTGGCTAGAGATATCTATCCTCAACTCTGTCACTGCAAAGCTAGTCCTCTTATCTACACCAAACACAGTCCTTCGGTCTGGCACAATTGTCCTCTTCCTCTGTTCTTTTCTGCACTTGGTTGAAAACAACTTTTCACTGTCTGCGCAACTACAGCAGCACAATCTTCTCAAATTTATAGCAGCACTATCTTCTCAACTTCTGTGCAAACACAGTAGTGCAATCTTCGTAAAATGCAGCAACACTATCTTCTCAACTTAGCTTCTGCTCCGTTGCACATCCACCACAGCGTAGTCTTCGCACACTCTTCTTTCTTTACACAGTCTGTGTAAATACTGCAGCACTCGATCGCACAACAACTTATGCGCCTATGTGCAGCCACTACAACACCCTCTTCGCACCGTCTGCTTCTCCTCGATCGAACTTCTTCCTCCACTCTGCTTCTGTGAAAGTCACACTTCGAACGCACACTTCGATCGATTCGATACGACTGCTCTTTGCGCACAGTAGACTTCACTTGCGCAAATTCGACACACACATTTGACACCTGAAACTCAAAAATAGTCCTCCTTTTATAGCAATAATTCATGATTAAATTCTTGATCTTAGTTGGTTGTATATCCTTAAAAAAATCGTCGGCTGCACAACCTTACACTTTGTCGACAAAGGTTAACTCCGTCGGCTTCAACCGCCTCTGTTGTTCTATAGATTTTCTAGCGTGAAACTCAAACATGTCATGATATCGCTACGCATTTGTCTGCCATACACCTTGTATTACTTGCTATCGTGAAATTGTGACACTACTGCCTATCGTGTGCCTTCTTTGGTTTGTTGTCATGAAATCACGACACTACAGCCTGTCGTACACTTTCGCTAGCTTGTTGTCGCAAAATCGTGACACTGCAGTCTGCCTTACACCTTGCTTTAGCCTGTTGTCGCGAAATCATGACACTCCCTGACTTTACTGATGTCATCATGTCTTCTGTCACGAAATCATGACACCTTAGTCTGCAAGGCCTTCCTCTCTGCTCTTATCGTGAAATCATGACACATTTTCTTTTGCTAACGTCATCAACAATTTTGTCGTGAAATCGTGACACTTCTTGCTTCTTCAACATTTTCTCGGTTTGCACTAGCGAAAATGGAACATGTCACAAAATCACGACGCTTTCGCTGCCTTAAAATCTTTTCTGCCAACTTCTCGTGAAACTGGAACATGTCACAAAATCGCGACGCTTTCGCTGCCTTAAGCACTTTTTTTCCAACTACTCGTGAAACTGGAACATGTCGCGAAATCACGACGCTTTCACTGCCTTAAGCTCTTTTCTGCCAACTGCTCGTGAAACTGGAACATGTCATGAAATCGTGACGCTTTCACTGCCTTAAGCACTTTTCTGCCAACTACTCGCGAAACTGGAACATATCACGAAATCGTGATGCTTTTGCCACCTGCAAGCTACCAACTCAACCTGTCACGAAATCGTGACACTTTTTGCATCCGTACAAATTCATTGAAACATGTCACGAAATCGTGACACTTCCTACAACTCAACTCTGCCAACTCAACTTGTCGCGAAATCGTGACACTTCCTGCAACTCAACTCTGCCAACTCAATTTGTCACGAAATCACGACAGTTTTGCCTGAACTTTCTCTCTCCTCAAACATGTCGTGAAATCATGAAAGTTTTTCCTGCTTCATCTCTGCCTTCTATCATGTTGCGAAATCATGACAGTTTTGCCAGAACTTTCTCTCTCCTAAAACATGTCGTGAAATCACGATAGTTTTTCCAGCCGCCTGCAAACTTTTTCTAACTTATCTTTTTCTTGATCTTTTGCAACTGGGCTACTCTAATTTTCTTGGAGACTTACTGACCAGCTAAAACCTTCATCAAAACACATACTTAGACATAAGAACAAATTGCTCCAAGAACTCCTTGACATCAAAGACAACAACTACCAAGAGCTCCTTTGACATCAATGACAACAACTATACTTGAGCAAAGGCAATGTACTCAAGGTACCCAAAATTGCACAAGGGAAACCATCTTATCTAGGTGCTTTTTCATTTGCTATCTGAGACAGAGCCTGTTTGAGATCCTCTAGGGTTAAAGGTGCATCACAAAAATCTCATTGAGTTTGAGTAAGCTTAGTAGGTATGAATTGACAACAGGATTCTAGAGCTTGCACTCTATCATGGGTAAGGCCCTAAGAAGTAAACACTCTTTGATAATGATTAACAAAAGCTCCAAAAATATCATCAAGATATGTGAACCTTTGACAATGAACTTGTAGAGCAGTGAATTGGGAAGTATGATCAGGTGGGCAAAGGTGCTTGAAAAATTCTTTAGAGACAAAGCCAACCATCACCACAAGGCACACCTTTCTGGAGCATTATTCAAAGCATAAACATTAATAACTCCAAATGATTTACCATGTAATTCCAACAAAGTCTAGACTGCTTGATTGGACGGATCCACTCCCCACGTCACAATATTTGAGTGCCACTTTGGGGAAATAAAAATGATAGCTCCACCTATCCCATTGGAATGATTCATTATGTGGAGAACACGATGAGGCCATACAAAATTACAGATACACTACAGATTAAAATAAAAAACTTTCACTTCTTGTAAACACATCACATCAATATTATTGAACTTATGAGTGACAGAAGTCATATCACTATGGATCATATATTTACGGACTAGATCCTTCAGTCCTATTACATTCCATGACAAGAAAATCATTAAGACCTGTCAGTATGTGAAAGTTCCAAAACATCCTCAGAGGCTCCCAACTGAACAAGAGACCCAAAGGAGTTAGAAGCATACTGATCCTGACCATCCTGGTAAACATGAGAAGCCTTCTCCATTTGGTGACGCTTATAATAATACAGATTATCTCTCGATCTGCGAGTTATATGAGCCACCACATCAGTTTCTATATCCCTGTGCAAGACCTATTTTCATGTCTTTAACGAAATAAAATAAAATTTTAAATTTGAATTTATAGTATTAATAATGTGCGTCCCTATATTCCTATACAATTAAAACTAAAAGTATCTAGATATGGATGCTCTATAGTATTCAACCCAATATAAGCCACAACATAAGTTTATATGTCCCTATCCAAAACCAGTTTTTATGTCTTTAACGAAGTCAAATAAAAATTTAAAGTTGAATTTAAACTCTTGATAATGTGCATCCCTATATGCCTATGCAGTTAAACCTAACCTAAAAGTATCTAGGTATGAATGCTCTATAAAAATTCAACCCAAATTTTTGTGCCATATTTTCTAAAACTATTAATTCTTTTTGAAGCAAGACCAACCATCTTATCCAACTTTATATTCTTAATATGTTTCTTAAAAAAATATATATAATATTTTATCTCTTGTAAATATTAGTCCCCATTAGAGACTTTTGAAGCCACCTTTATATTTTGAGCATCATTTTTTATACAACTATCTCGTTAAGATTTAATTAATATGTATTCACTTTTTCTTTTACCTTTTTATTCATGCATCTCTTGGCCTTGTTCATTTTCTTGTTCCACGATTAAATTTAAAGATGAAATTCTAATGTCTTCAACACTATTTATTTCTAATATAATGTGACCAATGCTTCTTAAATTATATTTTTTTGAGAGGTGATGAGAGAACATGTTTTCTATTTCTATTGTATTTCTTCTCATCTCCTCAAATTCCTTTAATTTTTATATTCTAAAGTGGAAATAAAATTAATAAAAAAATAAGAAAAAAAAAATGATAGAAGACAAATGGAAAGAAATGCTATTGGAATCCAAATGAAAATATTTAAAATTTTAAAAATTTTAGACCCAAAGCAAAAACAATTTTAGATTACCTTGAGGGTTTAGTTTGTCAAGTTTAAAGATGAATATTTTCTATTACTATGTGATGTAACTTTACTCTTTGTTTTGACATGAAGTTATAAGTCACAATATTTTCCAAGTGTTTTGAAATATACATTTACCACAATCATAATAAGAAAATATGCAAAAGAAATTTGAAGAGAGTATTAATAAATAATGAAGATATATATATAGAGAGAGAGATATATGACACAAGAAGAATAAGGGGTGCGTCCCCATTCGTATCCCATAGTATATGGTCCTAAGATTTTAACACTATTACATAGTATCCCATAGGTATATAATTCTTCTAATGATCCTTGTAATAATATATTTTTTGTTTTGTGGAAAAAATCCCAAAAGGGATGCCACTTTTTGGTAAGACCCAAGGAGGTAAGGGTATCTCTTCCACCAAAAATGCCTAGGGCTCACACCTGGCCTACCACCTTCGACACACTCAAGGAGCATGCCTAAAACACAAAAACAAGCACACACAATAAAAAACAAACACAAAAAACACAAAAAAAAAAAAAAAAAAAAAAAAAAAACCTTCGACACACTCAAGGAGCATGCCTAAAACACAAAAACAAGAACACAAACATAAGCAAACACAACCCCCCTAAAAAAATGAAACAATTACACTACAACTAAAACATGAAAACAAAAACAATGGAACAGGAACCACACATACACAACCACAAAAACTACATAGCAAAACACAACCAAAATAGAAACAATAAAATAATACAAATACACCACATACAAAAACATGAATAATAATAATAATAATAACAACAATAACAACAATAAAAACTAAGCCAATAGATCTATTGACAAATCATACCATGTAAGATAACACTAAAACTAAACCATAACTTAACAAATTACTAGAAATATTAGAAATTACTTAGCAAATTAGCCATAGCTTTCAACATTGCCATCAAGAGATTGTAGGATAACACCCATCCTATAAACCCTTAGGCTTAAGACATCCTGATCCTTTTATTTGTATCTTGCTTCATTCCAGCTAGGACTATAGGATTATTACTTAGAACCATGGCATTACATTTGGAATTTGTATGGTATTTTTTAGGATCCATTTTATTTGTAGTTTGAATATTCCCCTTGGTGTTGCACTTGGATTGACTTTTTATATTGTTCTTTTTTTATATAGTTTAAAGTTGGTTGAGATGGCTCTCTTTGCCTATTATTTCTTAGCATCACGAGAAGTTCTTTTAGTTTTTTCTCATCATGCAATCCTTCATGTTCCCCCTCTTCATCAAAATATGTTTCCATAATTATTGTTTCCATTTGACTATCCTCATAATCTACTTGCTCATCTCTGGAGAGAATTTCAAAGGTGTTAGGTGAAATTATTGTTTTCTCTTTTGTTGCCCTATTTTTCTTTGTGTTTTTTTGTTTAGGGATTTGAAACCCTACCAAGTCCCCATCATATTTCTCTTTGTTAGGGACCTTATGTGGACAATCCTTGGCTATATTACCATATTCATGACATATTATGCATCTAAATAGAATATTTTAATAATCTACTACTTGGTACCATATTTCTTCCCTATATTGTAAAGTAATATTCTCTGGAAGTGGTTTGTCAAAATCAATCAAAATACATATCCTTGCAAAAATCATATGCTCTAAGTGTAGAGTGCTATTGGAAGTCATCATGAAAACTCCTAATTAATTCCCAATTATTGCAAATATATTTAAATTATAGTATTCTATCATAACACTAAATAAACAAACCCAAATAGGGGTAGTTGATGGCATTTCTCTCTCAACTTTGAAATTGTTATGCGAGGGCTTCATGAAGAGCCCTGCCCTACCATAAAACCAAGGCCTCCCTTGAAAAGTATCCTCCCAATATTCTTAATTAAAAAATAAAATATAGAAGTAGCCATTAGGGTAAGTAGCATTTATGCATTTTAGAGAATATATTTCCTTATTTATCTTAACACAAAACACACCAAACGAGATCGTACTATAAATTTGGTAAGCTTTATGGAGACTCCCATGTGCTTTGATACTTCCCTTCTCTTAAAGCATAAGAAATAGCAGTCTCTCATAGTGGTAACAGTAGGCATTTATAATAATTTTAAAAGTCGAATATTAGCATGTAAAATCATAAATTTATGGCCATTCAAATGGCCTTTTGTGCGAGGAAAGTCAATGTTGAGTTTTTTTAATACCTATATTTAGTATTTATTTTTTGGTATTGTAGATAGAAAGTATTATACTATTTATAGATAAAAATATTATATAATAAATTTTATTTTTTTACTATAGATAGAGTATTTTATATTGTTTGGAGATTGATTATGTCATCATTCTTACTGACCTAAATCATGGGTATACCTGTAGCTTTTTGAGAGTGAATTGATTAAAAAAAGGAAGAGGTACTCTCCTCCCTTCTTTGTTTTGACTTTTTAGAAGAACAAGGAGTTCCTTTGCTTATATTTACTATACTCTTACCTTGTTTTGGATGATATCAAATAATTATTTTATCTGCGGGTTATATGAGCCACCACATCAGCTTCTATGTCCATCTGTAAGACTAGTTTCCATGTCTTTAACGAAATAAAATAAAAATTTAAAGTTGAATTTACACTCTTGATAATGTGAATCCCTAAATCCCTATGCAATTAAACCTAAACTAAAAGTATCTAGGTATGAATGCTCTATAGAATTCAACCCAAATGTTTGTGTCATATTTTATAAAACTATTAATTCTTTTTGAAGCAAGACCAACCATCTTATCTAACTTTATATTATTAATATGTTTCTTAAGAAAAAACATATCATATTTATCTCTTGTAAGTATTCTTCCCCTTCAGAGCCTTTTGAAGACACATTTATCTTTTGAGCATAATTTGATACAAGTGTATGGTTAAGATCTAATTATTCACTTTTCCTTTTACATTTTTGGTCATGCATCTCTTGGCCTTGTTCCATGGCTGAATTTCAAGATGCAATTCTAATGTCTTCTACAATATATTCATTCCTAATATAATGTGACCAATTCTTCTTAAATTATATTTGTTTTGAGAGGTGATGAGAGAACAATTTTTCTATTTTTATTGTATTTCTTCTCATCTCCTCAATTTTTTTTTTTTTTTTTTAATTTTGATATCCTAAAGTGGAAACCAATAAAAAAAAGAAAAAAAAAAAGAAAAAATGATAGAAGACAAATGGGAAGAAATGCAATTGGAACCCAAATTAAAATATTCAAAATTTTGAAAAAGTTAGACCCAAAGAAAAAACAATTCTTAGATTACCTTGAGAGCTTCTTTTGTCAAGTTTAAATATGAATCTTTTCTATTTCTATATGATGTGACTTTTTTCTTTTTTTTGACATGAAGTTATAAGTCACAATATTTTCCAAGTGTTTTGAAATATACATTTACCACAATCATAATAAGAAAATATGCAAAAGACATTAGAAGAGAGTATTAATAAATAATGAAGATAAAAACATCTATATATAGAGAGAGATATGACACAAGGAGAATAAGGGATGGGTTCCCATTTGTATCCCATAATATATGGTACTAATATTCTAACAATATTGCATAGTATTCCATAGGTACATAATTCTTCTAATGATCCTTGTAATAGTAATTTTTTTTGTTTGTGGAAAACATCCCAAAAGGGATGCCACTTTCGGGTAAGACCCAAGGAGGTAGGGGTATCTCTTTCACCAAAAATAGTATTAATAAATAATGAAGATATATATATAGAGAGAGAGATATGACACAATAAGAATAAGGGGTGTGTCCCCATTCGTATTCCATAGTATATGGTCCTAAGATTTTAACACTATTACATAGTATCCCATAGGTATATAATTCTTCTAATGATCCTTGTAATAATATATTTTTTGTTTTGTGGAAAAAATCCCAAAAGGGATGCCACTTTTTCGTAAGACCCAAGGAGGTAAGGGTATCTCTTCCACCAAAAATGCCTAGGTCTCACACTTGGCCTACCACCTTCGACACACTCAAGGAGCCTGCCTAAAACACAAAAAATAAGCACACACAAACAAAAACAAACACAAAAAAATTAAAATAAAAAACACCAACTTAGACACACTCAAGAAGCATGCACAAAACACAAAAACAAGGTCACATAGACATAAACAAACACAACCCCCCTAAAAAAAATTAAGCGTAGAAAAACTCACAAAAAATAGACAACACGACACTACCATAACAAAAGCAACCAAATGAAACAATTACACTACAACCAAAACATAAAAATAAAAACAACAGAACACGAACCACATAGATAAAACCACAAAAACAACATAACAAAACACAACCAAAACAAAAACAATAAAATGATACAAATACACCACAAACAAAAATATGAATAATAATAATTGTAGACACCAAAATATAGCCACTTGACGTCCATCCAGGTCTTCCCGTTATTTTCACCCATTATTTACATATATTTGTTTAATATATATTTAAATATTAATATTTTATATTATATTATATATATATTTAATAAATGTATATATATATATATATATAAATTAATCTCAGCCATCCATCTTGCTCTAATCCTAGCCATTCATCCACCTTAATCCATGCCACCTACCTAGATTTAATCTCCACCCTTCATCATGTTTTAATATTTATCGCACAAATTTGTCGTTGAAATCCTAATATGTCCTAGTGAATATTATAAATAAGTTGGATTTTGATGGTTCAACCTTTGAATCCTGAGTTTTCCTGAGTCCCTGAATCCCTTGAGTTCCTTGAGATTGTGCCCTAAGTCCTCAAGCTCCAATCACCATCCATTTCATCCATCGTCACCCTCGTCCCTACATCCTCCACCATATCCATCATTGCATCCCTTGTGTTAAGTAGTAGAACATGCTTCAACCCCTGAATGCCTCCCTACTACTCCCGAGCACCCCTCTACTACTCTTAAACATTTTCTTGCTATTATTGAATACCATTTGGTATTTTCCACCATTCTTGAGCACTCGTGGGTGTCTCAAACCCTAGCTCTGCAAACCACAAAACCCTTGGGTGTCGCTAGGCCATCTACGCGATATTTTTCCTACAACAACGACAATGACAGATCATAAGACAACAAGTTCACAAGGTAGATCACTTTTATTTAATATTAATTTTATTATTTATATATTTTCTCACATAATTATTATTTGATAGCTAGGGTTTTTTATGGATTTTAGAGGGTCTCACATAGTGGAGCCCTCACAGTTGCTATTAACCCTTTTTTGTTATTTTATGTGTGTATATTTGGAGATATATAGGCATTGGCATCTGATTAAGCTATATTAGTCTAGTCAATGAATAATTGAAGCCCACTCACCTCTATTGGGAGAAAATACGAGCTTTGAAGACACCACAAGCATTGTTGACTAGGGTTTTAGAGAACCCTAGTATATTATATTAATTGTATCAAAATAAATAGTGTAAACCCTCTTTGGGACACATTTGATTGTATTTAGATCCCCTGACATTAATCTCTTGTATCACTATTTGTTAATTTCTATTGTCTATATTTGGTGTTTCATTTTTGTCTTCACAAATTGCCTATCATGCGATACCCTCAGTAACCCAATCTATGCAAATCACAGTGCCAACTATGGAGAATTTCCAATGTCAATAATCTATTTGACAAAATCATCAATACACCCCTCTATATAAATATTATACCTCCATATTCTTAAGGTCATATGACACAAATAGACTTGCTTTACCTGAGGTCAAACTAGATGATACCACTAGATGTGGTAAAAACTATAGGGAATATTTGTTTTGCTCTTATCATAGACAAAATGGGCATGGCATAAATAATTGCCATGTGTTTAAGTATATAGTACAAGACCTTATTGACTTGGGGGCATGAAGCTTGAAAACCCCTTAGCTCAACAAAACCAAAATCTTGGTATCTTCCAAACACCACTTCCTCATCATGAGGAGGTGCAATCCACAATGAGAGGGTCTAACATCAAGACCCCTTCCAATCAAGTTAACCATGTTCAAAAGTACCAAGGTTTTGTAGGTGCCATTCATGTGGCAATCAAAGGTCAACAACGAAAAAAAATTAACAATATGCATGACAAAAACTTGTTCAACAACCCATGAGCTCACAAGCAAAGGGGTCTCAACCTATTCCATCACCACCCATAAAAATTTCACCAAATACTTTTCCACCAATCCACATTCCCAACCATTCTAATCCATCAAGTCATTCCATAAACCACCTCCAAAGGTCAATCCTTTCTCTGAGTATCTAATTAACCACGAGTTTAAAAATGGCTTCATCAAAAATATCTATTTATGACCTAATTTAAAAAATTCCCCAGCATCATAAGGCATTAATGGATATTCTAAAATGCATCAAACTCCAATACATTTAATAACTTTGTAGGGAGTATTCAAACATGCATGGAGCCTTCCATCATGTTTTATGACTTTGAGATTAAACGAATCTCATTAGAATTGGTGGACCCTCCATTGCATATAATGACTAAAATTGATAGGAAGCCATTAAAAAGAGTCTTAATTGATACTGGCTCCTCCATTAACATCATCACCACATATTCCCTCCATCATCTCAATCTTGCTCCATCTCACATAAATAAATCCACCTTCACATTGAAAGTATTTAATGATGCTCTCTGTTCTACAATTGGCACTGTTGTTTTGCCCATAGAAGTAGGGGTAAAAATGTTGCATACCTTGCTCCACATATTAGAAGGATCCATGACATGCAATGTACTCATTGGAAGACCTTGAATGAGGTAAATGAGATGTGTACCTTCCATATTATATCAATGTCTGAAATACATACATGAAGGACAAGTACATTGCATACCAATGGATGTTGAGCCGTTTAAGTATTGCAACTTTATCTTGAATTATTATGAATACATGCTTCCTTCTACCCACCTTTTCCTCACGTCATTCACCACATCATCAATCACTCCATCCAATCATTCATCAAAATATCCCATTCCTAAGGATATTTCCATTACCAATTCCAACCAAGCATCCACTTCTACACCTTCATTATCATCATCATTGACTACATGTACATGTGGTCGAACCCAATCCATGCCATCCACATAATTATCCCTTTCATTGGTCACAATAATTCCTTCACAACCAAATCCATCTCCATAAGCCAACATTTCACAAGTTGAATTTTTGAATTGTGAGATGCCCACATCTTGCCATTGTTCAAGCCATTAGCCAACCATGGACCTCCCATGTCCACTTCATCCTCATCATCCCAAGTTGAGGTCCACCTCACAAAATCTTGTATTGGTGAATATGTGGTCCAACACATCACAATCATACCACTCAATGTATCAACTACCAAGGATTTTGGTCACCCACGTGACCCACAATTATCTTTAGTAGTGGTATACAATATGGGTTTAGTGCCTGATAACATAAATTTTGTGTATGGAGGCACAAAATATTTATCTAATCCTACTCCCCTAGAAGAACCCAAATAGCCACCACCTACCAATATCCAAAAAATTATGGTTTTCTATCCCACTACTTTCATAGACATTATTGGCAAAGACATGGCTTAGGCCGATATGAAAAGGGAGTGCTTCAGCTTATTGATGTTCCATATCAAGAAGTGGATGAATGTTTAGGTCTAGGTTATCACCCACTTCCTACCATCTCTTCTTTTGAAAAAACCTTCCAAATGCTTAATCTTAATTTAGAAGAAGAAGCCATCTATGTTGGTGACTCTAATGAGGAAATACATGAATAATTTGACCTCATGTCAATAGCTTTTGATGAATCTGATGAGTAATCGAAGCCCATAATTACCCACACCAAACAATATGAGTTTTATCTCATAATATTTTCCATCCATGAGCCCATATTTTTCTTGCTTATTCCACAAGAGAGAGCTGAACCTATTAGTGAACCATCACCTTCATCTCATCAATCCATCTAATTAGCAAAAAATGTAACATATGTATATAATGCAAAAAAATAGAGAAAAACATAAAACAAAAAAAATATTTTTTCTTTTTCTACATTTCATGTATATAGTATTTAGTTAAGTGCATTTATTTGTGTTGCTTTTTGCTATCCAGGTTTACCAAGGTCCTAGCATCGGTTCTTAGGCTCTATCCATCCCATCCATTTCACCTCCTCCATTTTCCCTTAAGTCAATATGAATCCTAATGACTTATTCACCCCACTCCATAATCCATACAATACGGTTAAACCCCTTCCAATTGACATAAGCCTTATTGATATGGATTGGATTTCCTCGCCATCATATTTTTCCAAATTTGTCCTATTTGAGGAATTGTTAAGGGCTTCATCCAACTACATTCCTCCATCCCCTCCACATTCACCTCACCTTCAAATATCGAGGTTTTCCAGGTATACGTAGATGAGGATAAGTTAGAAGAGTTTGATGACATCATAGAAAACATTAATCTGATCCTAATACCCCATAAATTTGAGGAAGGTTCTCACATGTCAATTGAATATACCATATATGTGGACCGTAGTTCAGACAAAGACAATCCCTAAATTGTCAAACTTGGTAAAAGTTTATCCATATATGAATAAGAGCAATTAATTGATTTCCTTAATAATAAGGACATTTTTGCATGGTCCTACAAGGACATGTCTGGTATTGACCCTAATTTGGTTGTCCATAATATCACCTTAAATCCTGATGCTAAGTCGGTCAAACAAAAACTTAGGAGGATGCATCCTACCTTGGCCCTCATAGTAAAAATAGATCTTCAAAATTCTTATATGTGGAATTCATTGTCCCCATTGACTATCTTGAGTGGCTCTCAAACATGGTACCCATTCCCAAACCTAACGGAGAGATACACATTTACACTGATTTTGGAGACCTTCACAAAGCATGTCTTGAGGAAAATTTTTCTCTTCCAAACATTTATACTCTTGTCGATGTTTGTGCTAGCCATGAAATACTTTATCTTATGGAAATTTTTTTAGGATACAACCAAATTTGAATAAATCCTGATGACCAAAACAAAACAACATTCACTACACCATGGGAAAGCTTTGTTTATAAGGTGATGCTCTTTGGCATTAAAAATGTAGGTTACACTTATCAACGTGCCATGATATACATTTTCCATGACTATATGCATAATATTATCGAAGATTATGTGGATGATCTCTTGGCAAAATCTAAAACTTGACAAGAGCACATTGGTGTCTTGGAATTTTTTTTTGACTAACTTCTAGAACATAAGGTAAGGTTGAAGTCAAAAAAGTGTCTTTGGTGTTCCCTCTAAAAAACTACTATGGTTCATAGTCTCCAAAAGAGGCATGGATGTGGATCCAAACAAGGTCAAATCTATCATAGAGATGCCTCCCCCAATAAATTTAAAGGGATTGTGTATTTTACAAGGAAAGATCCAATCGATTCATAGTTTCATTGCAAAAAATTTCTAACAAATGCAGGTCATTCAATCACTTGCTACAAAATGGGGTGCCATTTTCTTGGACATATGAGTGACAAAAAGCCTTTGATGACATTAAGCAATACTTAGCTTCTCCACCAGTCTTAACTCCTCCTCGTTCAGGGATCCCCTTCTATATTTATTTTTCAGCAATAGACTTTGTATTAGGGACAATGCTTACACAAAATAATGAAGAAAATCGAGAGCAAGTTGTCTATTACATTAGTTAAACATTGGTATGAAACCAGATATGCTTATGTAGAAATTTTTTGCTTAGTAGTGGTTTTTACCACTAAGAAAATAAGACATTACATGCTTAGTCACACAACATATATCATAGCTAGATAAAATCCATTATGTTATGTGATGTATCACACTTACAATAACATATGTACTGTTAAATGGATAATGCTTCATACTGAATTCAACCTTGAGTTCATTAGCCAAAAATCCATTAAAGGTCAGGTCATAGTTGATCAAATTGTGGAAGGTGCACTACCTAGTGATCATCCCTTGATTATTGAGCTCCCAAATGATTTGGTATTCACTGTCACTAAACAATAATAAAATGTCATTATAAATGAAGATGTCAATATCACACTATTCTTTGATAATTCTACATATGATAAAGGTCAAGGTGCTAGAGTCATGTTTCATATACCCCATGGGGTACTTATTCCCTTACCATTACAACTTGACTTCCAATGCACAAACAACACTACAAACTATGAAGCCTTAATCTTAGGCCTTCAATCAGCTATAGTTATAGGCATAAAGTGTATCAAGATATTTTGCGATTCTCAACTTATTGTCAAGAAAATGAATGGAGAATGTCAATATAAAGAACCTCTTATTAAAATTTATCATAAATTAGCAATGCAATTGCTCTCTACATCCAAATGGTATCAAATCGATAATTTTCCATGTTTGACTAATAGATTTGCAGATGTGATGGCCTCTCTTGGATAATTGATTCCAAAAGACTCCTTAGGAGAGGTACAACCACCAATCATCACACTAATATCTAAACATACAATTGTATGTTCTGAATCTAAGGATAAAAAGGATGTTTGATTTATCTAGTCAGATCTATATGAGCCTTGGTCAAGCCAAAGAGTAGCCTTTCTCAAGTTTGGAGCACTCCCATATGACATATCTTGAACTACTAAATGCACTTTCAAGAAAAAAGTAGCTTATTTTGTTCTCTTGGCGGACATGTTTTATAAATGTGGTTATGATGGAATCCTCCTTTGATATCTCGAGGCTTTTGAGGCACAAATAGCCATAGGTTAAGCTCATGATGGTACTTGAGGTGGCCATTTTAGTGGTATGGCCATCGCAAAGCATATTCTATGCATGGGTTATTATTGGCCCACCATTGAATGAGACTGTTGCACTTATATCAAATATTATAAGCAATTTCAAGAGTATGCTAATTGAAATCATGTACCATCACAAGTATTATAGACTATTCAAAGCATTTTGCATTTTTCACAAATGGGTCTTGATTTAATTGGAAAAATATTACCTCCTTCCTCGGGACAACATACATTCATCATCACGGCCACTGAATACTTCACAAAGTGGGTTGAGGCAATTCCTTTAACCAATACGACATGACCTAGAATTGTGGATTTTTTACTTCATCATATAATTTTTTATTTTGGTATTCCATCTAAAATCATCTTCGACAATGGCAAGTATTTCAATAAAAAGGATGTTCTAGAACTTTACAAGAAATATAACATCCAACATAGTTTCTGGATTCCTTATTACCCATAAGCAAATGGACAAGTTGAGGCTACCAACAAGACCTTAACTATTATTCTCAAGAAAATGGTTAACGAAAATTAGATATTGGCATACTAAAATTTCCTTGGCATTATGGGCTTATCAAACAAGCATATGTATGCCTACTTGGGAAACACCATTTTCATTGGTCCATGGAGTTGAAGAAATCATGCCTCTTGAGCTTGATATCCCCTCACAAATTTCTTTGTATGAATTCATATATGATGACAATGCTAGACAAGCACATATTTTACCAACTCACACCTCTTGATGAGAGGTGAGTTAATGCTTTAGAGTATTTACGAGTTTATGAAGATCTCCTAAAGTGTGCCTACAATGTCAAAGTTCATCTATGTGAATTCCAAGTAGGAGATCTTGTCCTTAAACAAAATCAACAAAACACCAATTCATTTTTGCATCTTCATGATAAATTCATGGCTAATTGGTCGGGTCCATACATTATCACTCAAAAAGTGGGTAAAGGTACTTATAGGCTTGCTAGTCTAAAGGGAGAGGAAGAACCCAAACCAACTATTGTTATACACTTGATATAATTATATGCTTAATGAGATTTATATATATGTATATATACATGGCTAATACACAATAAAATTGCACTTCATTTCACACATTTCATTTAAAAACAAATGCATTCACATATTTCATTTAAAAACAAATGCATTCACATATTTCATTTAAAAATAATTTCATTCATACACTCCATTTCACAAATTGCATTTCATACATTCCATCCACATTTCACATTTCATATTAGGGATCATTTATTCAATTCAAGGTATTAATTGGTCCAATAAAGTCATGTTGCCTTAATTAGGGGCACCTTCACAACATCATCCACATCATTCTTGTTGAGCAAGGTGCAGCGAGAGTATTGTCATTGTTGTCAACACAGTCAGATAGATATGTTGATGCAGTAGATAGGAGTTCAAAGGTTACTCAGAGTATGTACAGTGATTTTCCAAGAATACCGAAGTGGACGACTTGCAAAAGATCAAAGAAAAATACATGTAAGAAAAGTGTCACGATATCGCAACATATACAGCAGGCAAGAAAAACTGTCACGATTTCACGACATGTTGGAAGAGAGAGAAGAAGAAAGAAAAACTATCGCGATATCGTGACATGTTGGAAAGAAAGAAAAACTATCGCGATATCGCGACATGTTGGAAAGAAAGAAAAACTGTCGCGATATCGCGACATGTTGAGAAGCAAGCAAAACTGTCGCGATTTCACGACATGTTGGAAGAGAGAAAGGCAAGTAGAAAAAGTGTCGCGATTTCGCGACATATTGCAAGGAAGGTTGTACGGACAAAAAAGTGTCGCGATTTTGAGACATATTGCAAGGAAGGTTGTACGGACGAAAAAGTGTCACGATTTCATGATATATTGCAAGGAAGGTTGTACGAACGAAAAAGTGTCGCGATTTCGTGACATATTGCAAGGAAGGTTGTAAGGACGAAAAAGTGTTGCGATTTCGCGACATATTGCAAGGAAGGTTGTACGGACAAAAAAGTGTCACGATTTTGCGACATATTGCAAGGAAGGTTGTACGGACGAAAAAGTGTCGCGATTTCGTGACATATTGCAAGGAAGGTTGTACGGACGAAAAAGTGTCGTGATTTCATGACATATTGCATGGAAGGTTGTACGAATGAAAAAGTGTCACGATTTTGCGACATGTGCAAGAGAGAGAGTCCAAGAGAAAAAGTGTCGCGATATCGTGACATGTCGGGTTTTCGCGACCCGAAGGCAAGAAAAAGCGCTAAGGAGAAAAAGTGTCACGATATCGTGACATGTCGGGTTTTCGCGACCCGAAGGCAAGAAAAAGTGCTAAGGAGAAAAAGTGTCGCGATATCGCGACATGTCGCATTTTCGTGACTAAATAAGGAGAGAGAAAAAGATGTCGCGATTTCGCGACATGTTTCATTTTCACGGTCCAAAGCGAAGAGAAAGAGGAGAGAGAAAAAGGTGTCGCGATTTCGCGACATGTTTCATTTTCGTGGTCCAAAGCGAAGAGAAATAGGAGAGAGAAAAATATGTCACGATTTCGTGACATGTTTCATTTTCGTGGTCCAAAGTGAAGAGAAAGAGGAGAGAGAAAAATGTGTCGCGATTTCGTGACATGTTTCATTTTTGCGGTCCAAAGCGAAGAGAAAGAAGAGGAAGAAAAAGTGTAGCGATATCGCTACATGTTGTATTCTCATGGGCAAAGCTACGAGAAAGCGTATGGAAGAAAAAGTGTAGCGATATCGCTACATGTTGTATTCTCATGGGCCAAAGCTAAGAGAAAGCATACGGAGGCAAAAGTGTCGCGATATCGCGACATGTGTTTTTGCAGCAACAGTAATGAAAGAGTTATAGGGGCAGTTGAAGCCGACGAAGACCGATGTTAGCCAACGAAGATTAGGGTTTGCAACCGACGAAGATTAGGGTTTGCAGCCGACTATGATTAGGGATACAACCGACTGAGATTAGAGTTTTCATCATGAAAATATTGTTATAAAAGGAGGACTGTTTGGAGAAGTAAAATGGGTGTCGAACACTTTGTTGAATGTGAGTTGATGTGTGCGAAGTTCGATCGTAGAGCGCAGAGTGCAAGTCGTCGAATCATTCTAAGTGCGAAGATCATAAAGGAAGTAGAGTGCGCAAAGGGGAGAAGACTATTGTTCGATAGTTAAGTAGCAGATTGTGCGAAGTGATAGCACAAAGAGAGCAGAGTGCATAGAGGATGAAAAAGTGAAGCAGACTAGTCAGAGTCCTATAAAAGCAAAGGTATCTTACTATCATTCTTCTAGTTTCAAAATTGAAGTCCAAGTTGGTGCTTGGCATAAGGGGTTGGTGCTCCTTCCAGTTGGTGTTGGCAAATCAAGGGTTGGTGCTCCTTTCTATTGGTACAGATAAATCAGGGGTTGGTGCTCCTTCCAGTGGGTGCTGGTAAACTGTTTGTAAAATTTGTTGCTTTGCAAAGGCTGGATTTGGATGGTAGTCCAAGCAGTCATTCTTGAGGAGTAGCCACATTGGTGAACCTCATTAAAATATTGTGTTGTGTGATGCTCTTCTGTTATTCTTGTTGTATCTTGTTATAAGTTTTAATTGCTTCTATTTTAAGAGCTAAAAATTCAAGATTAAAAGAGCTACACTTATTCACCCCCTCATATCAGTGTCATTGTAAGACTAACAATTGGTATCAGAGCCAAGTTCCTATACAAGCTTAACCAGCTAGGGTGATCTTGGAAGTAACACAATGGTAGGTGGTGAAGGTTTCTCATCAAACAAAGCACCATTGTTTGATGGATCTAATTACGCGTTCTGGAGAATCAGGATGCAGACATATCTCTGTGCTTTGGGTTACGACATCTGGGATTCGGTAGTTAGTGGATACATAATTCCCATCACTCCTCCAAAAGAGGCTGACAAAAAGAAACTATTTGAAAACAACTCAAAAGCAAAAAATGCTCTCATGTGCGGATTAGCAGATAGTAAGCTAGTGAAGATCATGAACTGTAATACGAAAAAAGAGATATGGGACAAACTGAGGAGTATTCATGAAGGAGATGATAAGATCAAGGAGGCCAAGTTACAGACACATCGAGCTCAGTTCGAAGCATTGAAAATGAATGATGATGAAAACATTGAGGCATATATGTTGAGAGTCAATGGAATCATTAATGCGATCAGAGGACTCGGTGAGGATATTGGAGACTCTGTCGTCATGAAAAAGGTACTAAGATCTCTTCCTCAAAGGTTTGATTCCAAAGTCTCAGCAATAGAAGAAGCTAAAAATCTAAATTATTTTAGTATAGATGAGATGTATGGTTCTTTAACTGCATATGAGATGAGGATAGGAAGATCTAAACCCACAGACAGAGAAGCGGCTTTTAAAGCCCTTAAAAATAAAAACACTAAACAAGAGTCCGAGGAAGAAGGGACATCAGATGAAATGGAAGCAAACTTTGTTAGAAAGCTAAAAAAGGGAAAAGGAAAATACAGAGGGAAGCTACCATTTAAATGTTTCAATTGTGGAGGCATCGGGCATTTTGCAACTAAATGTCCACTTAAAGAGCAGAACAAAAATGATGAAGGATCGCACCATGAAAGAAGTGACTGGAAGAAAATGAATTTTAGGAAAGGCAACTTCAAGAAGAGAAGTTTCATCTCCAAGAATGTCAGTTCATCAGAAGACAGCTCCGAAGAAGAGTCTGAAGAAGAAAAAGGTGAAGCTCTTTTCATGGCATTTGAAGAAGCAAAATTAGAAAAAAAGGAGTGATCTCTGAAGTATGTGATGAAAACCCTGAGGCTGAAGTAGATCTAGAAGGTGAGTTGATCTCTGCACTTGAAGAGTGGGAGATAGAAAATAAAAATAATAAGAAAATTTCAAGAAAGCTTGTGGATGCAAATGAAATCATAATCAGTTTGAAAGTACAGATAGAAGAATCCAAGAAAATCTTTGAAGATCTCGAAGTTCAAATAACCATGAAAATAGACGATTGCAACAAGCTAGAAGAAGAGATTGTTGGTTTGAGAATGCAGCTAGAAGAGATGAATAAGAAAATTAGTTTCTATCACAAACATGAAGAAAGTGCTATGAAGCTGGATAAGATCATAAATGACCAAAGGCCTGTAGGCATCAAGTTTGGTCTGGGTTTCATCGAAGGAGAATCATCAAATGGATCAAAGGCCAGAAATGTAGAATCCATAAAGAATGAAGATAAGAAATAGGTTGATCAAGGAAAAATGTCTCATGCAAAAGAAAGCAATAATGCCAAGCACAAAAGGAGAACTGACAATGATGGATTCACAAATGTCACACATCAAAGAAGAAGAAGACCTATGGCTCCTACAACAACATGGCAAAGACCATCACCCAGGTTCAATTATCCCTTTTCTGGTTTCTATTTTAAATGCAATGGCTATGGACATAAAATTTTAGACTGCAAATATAATGTTAGACCAAGGAATTTCACCAGTAGAAATGCTTTTTCTCCTCTGATGAATTATACAGTAGAATGTTATAACTATCATAATTTTGGGCACATTGCAAGAAACTGTAGAAGTACTTTTGCTTCAAATCAATTTCAGGGAAGAAAATTTCAACCAAATAGGGTGATACAAAATAGAAAACTTCCCGTAAAACATGCATATGCTGTTGATAAGGGAAAGGCAAAACAGGAGCCCAAAACTTCCATCAGAACGGAGTGGAAAGAAAAAGAGCAACTTAAGGAAGAAAAGGAATCCTTAATAGTATAGACAACATTTAAAGCTTAGAATAAACATGTACCATGGATACTTGATAGTGGATGCTCCAGTCATATGACAGGTAACAAACATATTTTTGAGAAGTTACAAAAATATGAAGGTGGTTCAGTAAAGTTTGGTAATAATGATGGAGCTAAGATAGTTGGCAAAGGTTCAGTTAAAATTATTGATGGAAAGATTAAGTCAGAAGAAGTCTTGTTTGTGGATGGTTTGAAACATAACTTGTTGAGCATAAGTCAGATTTGTGATAAATTTCATGAAGTAGTTTTTAAGAAGAAGGGTTGTGAAGTCAGAAAAACAAACAATGGAAAATTAATAGCAACTGGATCAAGGACTTCTGGAAACCTATATACGCTCTCAGAGACTTCAGAAGGAGCTTGTTTTATTGGACAGGAAGAAGAAAACTGGTTGTGGCACAAGAGACTCGAGCATATCAGTTTTGATAATCTAGTAAAAATCACCTCAAAAAGGGCAATGAGAGATATTCCCACCATCAGCAAACCTGCAAACAACATTTGTGCTTCATGCCAAAAGGGGAAACAAACCAGAGTCACATTCAAAACAAAAGAATACTACACAAGAAAACCTTTGGAACTAATACACACCGATTTATGTGGACCCATGAGAACACAAAGCATAAATGGTGACAAATATTTTATGTTGTGCATTGATGACTATTCCAGAATGACATGGATATTCTTCTTGAAGCATAAATCAAAATCTTTTGATATGTTCAAGATTTTCAAAAATCAGGTTGAGAATGAAATAGGAAAGAGGATCAAATGTTTAAGATCAGACAGAGGAGGAGAATTCATTTCAGAGGAGTTTGCAGAATACTGTGAAAATTACGGTATTAGGAGACAGTTCTCAGTAGCCAGGACACCTCAGCAAAATGGAGTGGTAGAAAGAAAGAACAGAACTGTGCAAGAAATGGCACGAACTATGTTGGCTGAAAATAGAGTAGCAGACATATTTTGGAAAGAAGCATTCCATACTGTGGTGTATATCCAAAAAAGGTACATGCTAAGAACTCATGAAAGCAAAACTCCTTATGAATTGTGGTTCGGTAAAAGGGCAACAACAAAATACCTCGAGTGTTTGGCGAGCAAGTGCTATATCAAAAGAACTGAAGATAATCTTGGTAAGTTTGAAGACAGAGCAGATGAAGGTAATTTTGTTGGTTATTCATCTAGAAGCAAAGCTTACAAATGCTACAACAAAAGGCTAAAGAAAATTGTGGATAGTGTTGATGTTAAGTTTGATGAAGGTAAAGAATGAGTAATTAGCTATGAAACAAACTACCCAATCTATGAAGAGGTTATTGAAGGAAATGAGGAAAATGAAATTGAAAAAATACAAAAAATTGACTCAGATGATATAAGTTGTGATTCAAAAGCGGAAGAGAATAAGAAATTCAAAATAGGCAGCTGGCATAAAAATCATCCTAGAGATCAAATTATTGGAGACCCCAAAGTTGGTGTTCAAACAAGAAGAAAAGTAGCAAGTAACTACTCTCTATTATCTAGCATTGAGCCCAAGAATGTTGCTGAAGCAAGCAAAGATGAAGGTTGGATGAAGGCAATAAATGAAGAATTAGACCAGATCGAGAAAAACAATACTTGGGAATTAGTACCTAGACCTACGAACAAAAATATAATCGGGACTAAATGGATCTTTCGTAACAAATTGAATGAAGATGGACAGGTAGTCAGAAATAAAGCAAGATTGGTATGTAAGGGGTATGCACAAGTAGAAGGCATTGAATTTGAGGAAACGTTTGCACCAGTAGCTAGACTAGAGGCAATCAAAATGTTTTTGGCTTTAGCAGTCTACAAGAATTTCAAAGTTTATCAAATGGATGTGAAATCAGCTTTTTTGAATGGGAAACTTGAAGAAGAGGTTTATATTGAGCAACTTGATGGGTTCCAACTTGGTGATAATCCCAACTTTGTTTGTAAGTTGAAGAAAGCTTTATATGGCTTAAAACAGGCACCCCAAGCATGGTATGCAAGACTAGACAACTATCTCACTCAACAAAGGTTCAAGAAAGGAATGGTGGATAGTAATCTGTATGTCAAAATAGAAAATGGGCATCTTATTGTTCTTGTTGTCTATGTAGATGATATCATATTTGGCAGCAACAAAGATGAGTCGTGCAAGGACTTAGCAAATAAGATGCAGAAAGAATTTGAGATGTCAATGATTGGAGAACTATCATATTTCCTCGGATTGCAAGTTAATCAAAGTAAGGAGGGCATATTTATTTCTCAAGTTAAATATGTAAAAGAGATGCTAAAAAGGTTCACAATGGAGGACTATAAGCCAGTTAGCACTCCCATGACGATAGGCTGTAAGTTGAGCAAGGATGACAAATCTCCGCCTATTGATCAAACCATGTACATATCTATGATTGGAAGCTTACTATATCTGATAGCCACTAGACCAGATATTTTACAGGCAGTATGCATGGTAGCACGATTTTAGGCTAATCCCAAGGAGACTCATGTGACAACAGTAAAGAGGATTCTTCGGTACCTCAAAGGTACTATGGAGTATGGGTTATGGTATCCGAAAGGTAAATACTTCACCCTCATTTTGTATTCAGATGCAGATTGGGCCATATGTGTAGATGACAAAAATAGTACCAGTGGAGGTGCATTCTACCTTGGAGATAGATTGGTCGCATGGCACAGTAAGAAACAAGAGTCAGTTTCTCTATCGACAACAAAGGTAGAATATATTGCAGCAACAACATGTTGTACGTAGGTATTGTGGATGAAACAAACCCTAAAATATCTTGGTATTAGCTTTAGTGAGCCAATATCAATTAAGTGTGATAACACCAGTGCCATTAACATCTCCAAGAATCCGGTTATGCATTCACGCACAAAGCACATTGCTATCAGGTATCATTTTTTGAAGGAGAAAGTTGCAGAAGGTGAGGTTAAGTTGGATTTTGTTCCAACTACAGAGCAAGTAGCAGACATCTTCACAAAACCATTGCCCAAAGAAGTTTTTGAGTACCTTCACAACAAATTGGGAGTGGTCACACTTCCCAAAAATTGACTAGCTACAGGGATCACATTCTCAAGGGGAGCATTTCAGTATTTGATTATCTGTTTGCTCATGTTCATGATCTTTGCTAAATGCAATAGAGTGTGCCTAAGAATGTTGTGCATGGACTCAGGGGGAGTCTACAGCAGCCCTTTGGTATTATTGTCAAAGGGGGAGAAGAGTTACAGGAAATTACACATGTGTTGCCAACAATTCCAAAGGGGGAGATTGTTGAGCAAGGTGCAACAGGAGTATTGTCATTGTTGTCAACACAGTCAGATAGATCTATTGATGTAGTAGATAGGAGTTCAAAGGTTACTCAGAGTATGTACAGTGATTTTCCAAGAAGATCGAAGTGGACCACTTGCAAAAGATCAAAGAAAAATACAAGTAAGAAAAGTGTCACGATATCGCGACATATACAACAGGCAAGAAAAACTGTCGTGATTTCGTGACATGTTGGAAGAGAGAGAAGAAGAAAGAAAAATTGTCTCAATATCGCGAAATGTTGGCAAGAAATACAAATTGTCACGATATCGCGACATGTTGAGAAGCAAGCAAAACTGACATGATTTCGCGACATGTTGGAAGAGAGAAAGGCAAGTAGAAAAAGTGTCGCGATTTCACGACATATTGCAAGGAAGGTTGTATGGATGAAAAAGTGTCACGATTTCGTGACATATTGCAAGGAAGGTTGTACGGACGAAAAAGTGTCACGATTTCGCGACATATTGCAAGGAAGGTTGTACGGATGAAAAAGTGTCGCGATTTCATGACATATTGCAAGGAAGGTTGTACGGATGAAAAAGTGTCACAATTTCATGACATATTGCAAGGAAGGTTGTATGGACGAAATAGTGTAGCGATTTCACGACATATTGCAAGGCAGGTTGTACGGATGAAAAAATGTCGTGATTTCATGACATATTGCAAGGAAGGTTGTACGGATGAAAAAGTGTCGCGATTTTGCGACATGTGCAGGAGAGAGAGTCCGAGAGAAAAAGTGTCGCGATATCGCGACATGTCGAGTTTTCGTGACCCGAAGGCAAGAAAAAGCGCTAAGGAGAAAAAGTGTCGCGATATCACGACATGTCGGGTTTTCGTGACCCGAAGGCAAGAAAAAGCGCTAAGGAGAAAAAGTGTCACAATATCGCGACATGTCGCATTTTCACGACTAAAGAAGGAGAGAGAAAAAGATGTCACGATTTCGTGACATGTTTCATTTTCGCGGTCCAAAGCGAAGAGAAATAGGAGAGAGAAAAAGGTGTCACGATTTTGTGACATGTTTCATTTTTGTGGTCCAAAGCGAAGAGAAAGAGGAGAGAGAAAAAGGTGTCACGATTTTGCGACATGTTTCATTTTTGTTGTCCAAAGCGAAGAGAAAGAGGAGAGAGAAAAATGTGTCGTGATTTCGTGACATGTTTCATTTTCGCGGTCCAAAGTGAAGAGAAAGAGGACGAAGAAAAAGTGTAGCGATATCGCTACATGTTGTATTCTCACGGGAAAAAGCTAAGAGAAAGCGTACGGAAGAAAAAGTGTAGCGATATCGCTACATGTTGTATTCTCGCGGGCCAAAGCTAAGAGAAAGCGTACGAAGGCGAAAGTGTCACGATATCGTGACATGTGTTTTCGTGGCAACAACAACAGAAGAGTTACAGGGGAAGTTGAAGCCGACGAAGACCGATGTTAGCCGATGAATATTAGGGTTTGCAGTCGATGAAGATTAGGGTTTGCAGTCGACTATGATTAGGGATATAGTCAAATGAGATTAGAGTTTTCATCATGAAAATATTGTTATAAAAGGACTTTTTGGAGAAGTAAAATGGGCGTCGAACACTTTGTTGAATGTGAGTTGATGTGTGCAAATTTTGGTCATAGAGCGCAAAGTGCAAGTCATCGAATCATTATAAGTGCGAAGATCGCAAAGGAAGCAGAGTGCGCAAAAGGGAGAAGATGATCGTTCGACAGTTAAGCAGCAGATTATGCGAAGTGATAGCGCAGAGAGAGCAGAGTGCGTAGAGGATGAAAAAGTGAAGCAGACCAGTCAAGGTCTTGTAAAAGCAAAGGTATCTTACTATCATTCTTCTAGTTTTAGAATTGAAGTCCAAGTTGGTGCTTGGCATAAGGGGTTGGTGCTCCTTCCAGGTTGGTGCTGGCAAATTAGGGGTTGGTGCTCCTTTTTGTTGGTACAGATAAATCAAGGGTTGGTGCTCCTTCCAGTGGGTGCTGGTAAACTGTTTGTAAAATTTGTTGCTTTGCAAAGGTTGGATTTGGATGGTAGTCCAAGCAGTCATTCTTGAGGAGTAGCCACATTGGTGAGCCTCGTTAAAATCTTGTGTTGTGTGATGCTCTTCTGTTATTCTTGTTGTATCTTGTTATAAGTTTTAATTGCTTCTGTTTTAAGAGCTAAAAATTCAAGATTAAAAGAGCTACACTGATTCACCCCCCCTCTCAGTGTCATTGTAAGACTAACAATTCCCACCAAGTCAAATTGTCATTTGCCTCCATATATCCATAATTCCTAGGTGTTTTCGATCACTCATCCACTCCTAGTGTTTTAATCAAACCATAAATACATGCCAAGTTTATTTTTGGACTATTACACATTTTCACTAAGAAAATATTGAGTTCTGGGAATTGACTCCAAAATATTCTTAAACCAAACACAATTTCACATCTTAAAAAACATCTTGTGTCAAAGAGGGATAAAACCATACTTGGGTTGTACATCGAAGTGAACAGGGTATTCCTCATTTATCCCATCATGCAACATAGTCCTAAAAAATAATGGTTTTCACCACTATAACAATTCCAAAAATAAAATAGTGTAGGGAAAAATCCCTACAAAATTTAAATATTTTACATCACACACCACAAATTGACAAGTTGTAAGGATCGTATTACATTTTCAGTCATATGGTTAGGTAGTCATACCAAAAACTTAAAGATCAAAATTCTTGGACTATGGAGCTAATATCCATTGGAGTTATATATTCTTTACTATAATTGGAGTACACTCATGCATGGTGGCATGTCTCTTTAAAATAGACCTCTGACCGCACATAAGGACAAGCTAGCTTCTTGGACTTCTCCATAAATTACATCAAATTTACTCAAGATGATTTAATGAACTAAATTTCATACACATTGGTTCTTGATTACCTCAAGTAATTACCATGCTCAATATTTGGTAAATGAATTCATTGCACACACATTTGGTCCTAGAGGAATTAGGTAGTTTTAGTAAGTTTTTTTGATACCACTAGTATGTCGGGGTCTCTATAAAACAATCAGTTTTCCATATCAACATCCATATCTTCTTTCATATCAACATCCATATCTTCTTCGATGTCGACATCCATGTCATTACATGATCTTCCATTTCAAATACCAACAATTTGGTGCCCTTGATTAAACAACAATAATGAACATGGCCAAGCAAAAATCTAAAACATGAATGATAATTAGAACACAAGCATTCCTACAACATATCATATGCATTAATCATCCATATAGATTCACCATATCAAATGCATTAATCATCCATATAAATTTGCATTCCACAAAAATCATATACACAAGAGCATTCACACAAACATATAACACAAAAAGTAAAAGCCATGTATATATAAATATTGCATGTACAATGAGTACCCAAATGCTACATATAAGGGATAAAAAAAGCTCATATACAAAAAGTGAATCTAAGAACTAGCTAAGACATCCAAGAGGACCCCTATGACCTAGAAGGAGCCCTAGACCTAGAGTTATGCCTAGAATCGCTACACCTAGTAGAATCGGATACAAATAAGGAAGGTGAATATGAAAGAAAAATATGATGCTTCATAAACCTATCCTCTAATGACTTGATATACCTATCCTGATATTAAATGTATGCTATGTCAATATTATAATGATGCTCCCTCTCTAGAAGCTCTCCCTGGAGCCTCACGATCCACTCCTTCCAATCTATCACCATTGCATCTTGCTCTACCACTAGCTGCTCCAGCCTGATCTAATCCTCCTTGCTTGAACCTGGAGATCCATCTAGAGTCTCCTCCACATCATCCCCATATTTTCCATATCCTCCACTCCTTGGAGCCTTCCTTGTCACACCCTTAGCCCTTACCCTTTGACTATTAGATCAAAGGTGCATTTATCACTTAGGATACTAATTAGTCTCCTCAACCTCAACCTCATCTCCATATCCACAAGCTCTGACTAGATTCAGTGCCCATAATGGTTGTGTATGGAACCATGCATCATACTATACATTAGTCCCAGCATCATCCACATCGAGGAGATCTATCTCCTTGTCATCCACACAAGTCTCCCTTTATGTCTCAGTACATGGTAACCTTATCTCATCATGATACCACATATAGAACATTGGCTCATAAGGAACCCCCTACCTCAAGCTAAATTGATAGAGCACCCATGAGAGTTGGATATACTTAGCCTCACTCTGATGCCTCCCAACCACCCACCTAGCCTATTTGACCCATTATAGTTGTTATCCATATCCTATCCACCTAGAACCCCACCATAGCCTCTGTATCACTTGGGCATATGTTAATCTAGCCCACAAGTCCCTGTACCACTAACTCGTCTACACAAGATGACTCAAATGTACCTCCATTACCACTACCCATATCCTAACATAGGGCCACTCCCTATCCTAGCCTATAGCTGGTAGACCCTCTGATCGAGCCACACTAAAATGCTCCCATCCCCATCACTACAGTAATAAAATGCATCTTAATTACTTCCTCCCCTGCCACCTCACCTCATAAATCATCTAGTACATCTATGTTAATAAAGCATGAGCCCATACAATGTGCATACACATGTAGTGTAAAGATCATATCACTCATGAACCCTATGAGGTTTCAAGGGAACCTACAACTGGTACTATTCAGTACCATGATGTTGGTCAGCATGAACATTACCAAAGATAATAGGGTATACAATATCTTATTCACATATATGGATAAGTATAAAATACTCCCACATGTCACCGCCACACTCTACTAGCTATAGCTAAACATCTTCCTCATCTATGTTTCATGATTGTGTCCAACATCGACATGAATCCCTTTCGTCGATAGCTCGAGGATGTGATATACATCCTCAAGTGTAAGGGTAATATCACCAGTGGGGAGCTGAAATATCCCCCTATATGGATCCCACATCTCTACTAAGGTAGAGAGGTACCCCTCATCCACCCTCACCACATCTATTTGGGTTACCTTCGCTAGCACCACAACCTCCAACCAATCCCAATCCTCACCTCGCAATACATTTTTCATCCCAAGGATGAGAGGTGAGAATTAGTGTTGATCCCCCAAAATCCTAAGATGTAGCACAACACAAAACATTTGTTTTTAATTCATGTTCATAATTAAAAAAAATCACAAACACAAAAAAATAACAAAAAAATAAAATTTTTGCACAAAAATAAAAATATCTTCAAAGAGAGACTTACCTTGGAAAATCATACTTCCACTTTAGCTAAACCTTCCACTGCCATAGCTTCCATGCCCACCTCTCTCCACCTCACTTTACTCTACTCCACTCCACTCCCCCCAATTCTCCCAGATGTAGCTTCACAAATTCACAAACACAAAAATGAGCTCCATTTTTGTCCTGTAGGCTATATATAGCTACTTCAGTCACCTTGAAATGCCCATGGGTATTTCTTGGTGCATTTAAGTGCACCATGGTGTTTGGGAAGCACTCAAACATTAGCGGGTGTTTGCACATGCAATAAGCACCAACCAACGTCTGGCATCAAAATTGAAAAAAAAAAAAGCAATACAAAATACTTGCTTACCCCCACCAAATCACTCCAAATTGCATCCATGCATCAATTTCATCATATTATCAGGTTTTGTGAAGGTCCAAACCAATGTGGATGCATAATTTTAGTTTACGCCGAAAAGGTGCAAAATCACTTATCAAATTCCAAAGTGCTACAAAATGGTCCAAATTTTCACAAAATGACCATAATAATCATTCTCATGATCAATGATTAATTTTCACATCATTTTCAATCATAAATCATAACATTTGCACATTTTCCAAGTTCAAACAATAATTCAAGTGAACCTCGTATCTATTGGTTTATTCTATCTACTTGGCAATTACAGTGATTGGTATCCATGCAAGTCAGTAAGATGAATAAATTGCCATAAAGACACTTGGTTATTTTCATCATCCCATATATCCTTGTTTAAAATCATAATAACATTTGGTACTTGACATTTTGAGTGAAACCATACCAAGAAAAAATGCACAAATGTTGTCATTGATGGCATAGTTTGTGGGGCTTGAAGCATCGTCAAAACCATATTTCATCATTTCCCATTTCCTTGATAGTCATCATGGCAACTGACCTTAGCTAGGGTGATTGGTTCTAACCATAGGAATTACCTGACAATCACTACCTAGACCTCTTAAGTTGATTCTTTTTATTTTACATCTTCATCTTTGCATATCAATGACACCAAAAGGCACATTCTTCAACAACATCGAATCACCCCAAATTTGGGGCAACCACATTTGGTTTTGACTTTCCCACAACGGTACGCATCTTACATGATCATGGCATCTACACTTGGAAAAAAACCCTTTCAACCATTGGGGCAAAAAAAACTATTTTACATTATTCATATCATCATTTTACATCATTCATATCATCCAAAATTACACCATTCATCCATACAATCATTTTCTCTCATTTTTATTGATTGGCTTGTGAGATTCATCCACAAACTCATTCTCCAATTGAGGGGATAAGCTACACAATATATTTTTTTATCTCCAAGCTAATGTCCACATAACAAAATTGCTTCACCAATAAACCAAAATAGGTTTCTTATATTTTTGCACCACATTGTGTTTCATGTAATTCAGTACAAAAAGAAGCATCTATAGACACCAAAATCTAGCCACTTGTCATCCATCTAGGTATTCCCACCATTTTTACCCATTATTTACATATATTTATGTATATTTGTTTAATATATATTTAAATATTAATATTTTATATATATTTAATAAATGTATATATGTGTAAATTAATATCAACCATCCATCTTGGTCTAATCCTAGCCATTCATCTACCTTAATCCATGCCACCTACCCAAATTTAATCTCCACCCTACATCACATTTTAATCTTGACCACACAAATTGTGTCATTGAAACCCTAATGTATCGTAGGGAAGATTTTAAATATGAGTCATTTTAATGGCTCAAGCCTTGAATCTTGAGTTTTATTGAGTCCCTGATCCCTTAAGTTCCATGAGCCTTTGTGTCCTAAGTCCTCAAGATCCCATAACCATCCATTTCATCCTTCATCGCCCTCATCCCTACATCTGCCACTACATCCGTCACTACATCCATCACGTGAACCAAAAGAACCTGCTTCAACACTTGAGCACCTCTCTACTACTCATGAGTGACCCTCTACTACACCTGAATGTCTACCTACTATTCCCGAGCACCACTGGGTATTTTACACCATTCCTAAGCATATGTGGATGTCTCAAACCCTATCTCTATAGACCAGAAAACCCTCAGGTGTCACTAGGGCATCTACACACCAGGTTTTTTGCAACAATGACAACGACATATCAGAAGACAATGAGTTCACAAGGTAATCACTTTTATTTAATATTAATTTTATTATATATATTTGCTCACATAATTATTATTTGATATCTAAGGCTTTTATGGATTTTTGATGGTCTCACATAGTGGAGCCCTCACAATTGCTTTTATCCCTCTTTTGTCATTTTTTGTGAGTAGATTTGAAGATATACAAGCATTTAAAAATTGCTTAAGCTAGAGTGGTTCGTTCAATGGATAGATGATGCCCACTCACCTCTGTTGGGAGCAAATATGAGCTCTAAAGACACCACAAGCATTGTTGACTAGGGTTTTAGAGAACCCTAGTATATTGTATTAATTGTATAAAAATAAATAGTGTAAACCCCTATTTTGGGCACATTTGATTGCATTTTGATCCATCAACATTAATAATATAAGATTTGTTTTGTTGTGCAATATCTTGTATCACTATTTGTTCATTTTTTGTTATCTATATTTGGTGTTTCACTTTTGCCTTCACAACAATAAATAAAAAACAACAACAACAAAAACCAAGCCAATGGAGCTATTAAAAAATTAGATCATGTATGATCACACTAAAACTAAACCATAGATTAAAAATTACTAGAAATATAAAAAATTGCTTAGCAAATTAACCATAGCTTCTGATATTGTCATCAAGAGACTGTAGGATAACACCCATCCTATAAATATTTAGGCTTAAAGAATCCTCATCCTTTTATTTGTATCTTGCTTCATTCCAGATGGGACTATAGGATGGTTACTTAGAACCACGAAACTACTATTGGAATTTGTATGGTCTTTTTGAGGATCCATTTTATTTGTAGTTTGAATCTTCCCTTTGGTTTTGCACTTGGGTTGATTTTCTACATTGTTATTTTTTTTAATAGTTTAAATCTAGTTGAGATGGCTCTCTTTGAATGATATTTCTCAGCATCTCAACAAGCTCTTTTAGTATTTTCTAGTCATGAAATCCTTCATGTTCCCCCTATTCATCAAACTATGTTTCCATAATTATTGTTTCCATTTGAACATCCTCATCATCTGCTTGCTCATCTTTGGAGAGAATTGCAAAGGTGTTAGGTGAAATTACTATTTTCTCTTTTGTTGCTATTTTTTCTTTGTGTTTTTTTTTTTTTAGGGATTTGAAACCCTACCAAGTACCCATCCTCTTTCTCTTTTTTAGGGACCTTATGTGGAAAATCCTTGGCTAGATGACCATATTAATGATAAATTTTGAATCTAAATATAATATTTTCATAATATACTACATGCTCCCATATTCATTCCCCATATTGTAAAGTAATATTCTTTGTAAGTGGTTTGTCAAAATAAATCAAAACACAAATACTTGCATAAATCATATTAGAGCAGCTATCAGAAGTCATAATGAAAACTCCTAAAGAATTGCCAATTGTTGCAAATAGGGGCAGTTGATGGTATTTCTTCCTCATATTTGAACTTGTTATGCTAGGGCTTCATGAAGAGCCCTGCCCTACCGAAAAACCAAGGCACCCCTTGAAAAATGTCCTCCCTTTCTTCTTCATTAGCAAACAAAATATATAAGTAGCTATTAGGGTAAGTATTAATTTAGAACTCACCTTTAATGCTCCAGTTTTTGGCATCTGATTGCTTTAACGTTGCAAGTCGGTAAAAATCCCATGAATCGATAAATTAATGCTCTCCTCTCCATTTTAGCTATTCCTTCCTAGAGATCCATTATTTTCAACTTCACTAATGGGGATCCATTAGTTGCTTTTATGCAACCCATATTTGTTTTCCTTGAATCAAATTTTGGCATCATCAGTTTTTTTCTTGGAAATAATTCCTTGTAATAATATATTTATTATAAATATTAAAAATCTCGTGCCAAGGGAATTCAATTACCATTTGCAATCTAGTTCCATGCAAAAGACAAAGTAGAAAAATTCAACCCAAATTGTAAGGAAGTACCATTCTAGGGTAGTTTGTAGGAAATAAAGAAAAAATCATTCTAAACACCCTAAACAAGAGGGAATACTTTGACATTAAAAAGATGCATTTAAATTTTTTTATAAGTATAAATTTTGAACTAAGTACCACTATAAAAATCTTGTTGTAAATGATATCTACAAAATACAAATTATTTCTAGATAAAGCCTTTATAACCCACTTGGACATCAAACTTATTGCTTGAAGCCAAGTGTCAATTAGATCTGTATATAGGCTAAATTTAATTCATAAATAAGTGGTAGGCTAGGACTCTACTCTCTAACTTCATACATTTAGAGAATGAACAAAATGTAACGATAAAAGTACATACATGAAAATCCTTGGCATCATCCATAACACTATTTAAAAATATTGAATCAAATATTCTACTAAAAAGTATAAATAAATAAACACAAAGGAATAACTACAAACCTGAATAATCACCCTATCAAGTTGATAATAGAGTTCCAAACATGTATAAATGGATAAAATTTATATGTAATCAAATATAACAATTATTAGTAAACATTTAAATAATTAGAACATACAAACTAATGCAGTATAAATCTCTAATGTTATGAAATTTGGTATTTGAATTGCATGCTCTTCAATTATATCTACAAATAGTTAAGATCAAGTAGATAAAAGCTCAAACAATGAGATAATAGAATAATGTATGCACTACATTTATTTTTTTACTATGTTCAACAAAAAATTAAATGTAAAGTAAGCCCCTTCAATAAAGGATTAAAGACAATTAAATTGTTGGTAAAGATATAATGGAAATAGGCATGATAAGCGAAGTGTTTAGGTTAACCATTATTAATGGGATATAAAATAATAAATAAAGCAATATGGTAGGAAATAAGACCTTACTTTTTAATCTAATACATGTTGGGATGGAATGTTTTAAAGAGGTACCATGAGATATAGAGGATAGATTTGTATGAAAATATTGACACCAAAATTTATCATGTTATGTGCATGCATAATACCAATGGTTGTATAGTATATTATTCAGTAGCTTGTTCAAGAAGAATACACATCAATAGCTTACTCAAAATAATTGTGTCAATTGTTACACAATAACTATGCTACAAATATAATGTTTATATAAAATAAGTATAAAATAAAATTTTTGATAGATGTAACACATGATAAAAAATAAAATAAAATTATAAATGTTAATAATAAAGGTAAAAGTGTCCTCCTTGAAACCCTGCTACTTAACCTCCAAGTTTCCTTATGTGTGGAGGCTTGCTCCTATAAGAGCTATTTTGTGCGACTTTCGATCTCAGAGGAGTATCAAGGGATCTCAGCTTATTAAATGGTTTTGCTTCTTGATCCTGGTTTTTGTTGGTTTTCAGAACTTGCTCTTGTAGTTGTCGGGGTGCTTTTTCTGGTTGAAGTGGTTTCCCCTTTTGCTGGGTGTATTTTGACTCTTTTCTACTGTTGGCAATCACAATAGATGATCTTCAGTCAAGTGGTCGGTTTTATCTTGCAGAAGATAGTGGATGATCCTCTATGGTCGTAATGTCTACTCATTTCCTACAACCATTTTCTCATGGTTTTTATGTTTGGCTTTCCTCAGTGCTGTAGGGCCTGGTTCCATCCTTTGTTTCCATTGGCTAGTTTTCGGTTTCCAGTGGCTGGTTTTCGGTTTCCTGCTATTGGTTTCAAATTATCTTTGCATGGTTGTTTCCATTCATGATGTCTTCTATGGAGGCCCTCTTTTGTTTTAATGGATGATTCAATGCTAGGGTACGGTGTTTCATTAGCTTAATTATGGCTGGATTTGCTAGTAGTTTGTATTACTCCATTTAAATTTATTTTGTTTTCATTTGACGGGATGTCTTCCTCCAATCACTCACATGTATGCGCTATATTTTTAAATTTTTGAGGTTCACAGAGTGTTTATTGTGGGGACCTTGTGCCTTTTTACTATATGGGTTCTATGGTTGCCTCGTCATATTTATTGTGTGGTGTGGGAGTTGATGTGGCCCTTGTTTGGGCTTGTTTTATGTTGGTCTATTCGATGGTAGAGTTTTTGTTCTTTATTGGGATTTCTCGTTAATAAGTTGTAAAAGGTTGTGGGGTCCCTTTTAAAACCATATTTTTCTTAATTTTATCAAAAAAAAAAAAGGTAAAAGTGTCTTTATTATGGTAATTATCATTTTCACAAGATCAAGTGTCTTGAGATATGATGTAAATAAATATGTCTTACAGAATGTTGTGAAATATTCAGAAATTTTCTAGGATAATATAAACTATATTTGGAGTATTATGTAGCTAATGATATTATGGAAAACAAGTCCATGTGGGACATTGTAGTGGTTAGGGATTTAGGCTTTCTTTTGAGAGACCTAGGTTCAAACCATGATGGTGCTGGAAGTATTACATTATTTTTCTCCCTTGTAAATATTATTTTGGCAGTTTATTTATATGTATGTGTCAATATGAGAGAAAGTGCAAGGTGTCAAGAGATAATGAAGAGTTACATTGATATG
This sequence comes from Wollemia nobilis, assembly GCA_028583015.1. Taxonomy (NCBI): domain Eukaryota; kingdom Viridiplantae; phylum Streptophyta; class Pinopsida; order Araucariales; family Araucariaceae; genus Wollemia; species Wollemia nobilis. Next base: position 5,944,460 of record JAQPPZ010001050.1, on the reverse strand, counting down.
TGGAAATAAGAGAGCAAGATTCACAGTATTGAAAATTCATTTAAAATTATATATTGGAGATATATCTCCATGCAATGAAATCAATATGTATCATTCTTGTAATCTTTTGATATTGTGTATATTTGAGTTATATTTATGAGATATTATTGTTATTCCAATATTCATATTTATTGTTTTTGTATTAATAGTATTTATTTTATTTATATTTGATCTTGGATAAAGCTCTTTATGAGTTAATTTAGTAATAAATCTAGACACATTAGTTAGCTTTGTAGGGTGAAGTAAATAAGAGTTTCACAAAGGATAAGGTATAGAGATACTACCCAATTATTGGATGTTGAAGGAGATTGATAGAGAAGCATGGAAAAGGATTTTGAAGGAAGTTGAAGAAGAATTTAAAGGAGAATAATGATGCCAATGATGATAGTTAGGTATATGAATGAGCAGATTGAAGAGAATGATTTTTAGAGGAAATATATAAATAAGGATGATAACTAGTTCGAGACATACAAGTCTAGAGAACCAAGCCAAGAGAGAAGGTTACATCCTTGAGAGAAGGTAAAAAGGCATGATATAAATATATCCATGATAGATGATGAACAAGTAAGAGCTACATGTAAAAAATGGTAGCCACAACAAAGTGCATATGTAAAAATAGTGATAAGCATGTTGTAGACAAGTTTGAAGGAAACATTAGAATATTAGCAGAATACAACATCTATAAAAAATCAAAAATAACTCAGAGCTAAAGTGAGCAATGTTTGGTGTGATGCATAGGTGTTAACATTATTTTTGCTAGATTCGAGAACATCTACCCACATGCTGTAACTATCCATATTATCAACCTTTGATCTGCATAGCAATGTGGCAACATGATCTCCAAGGTGGTGATAAAATTTGATAGCCTCCTCCTAGGTGTTGGGGTACACAAAGGCAAAGGCATTGACACCCCTAAAAACAAGGCAAGTATCTTCAGAGCATAAGGTTTTGGAATACCATCTCTTCTCAGTTTGCTTGAGGATGAGAAGTGAAAGGCTTGAGCTACAAGATTTGATGAAATTGAGCCTACTATTGCAAAGTACAATTCAAGTCGCCTGTAAGGAGAAACAACATTGCATACAATCTAGAGGACAAATTTGAGAGGGAGATTTTACCTGTAAAATATTTGTGTATGCTACAAGGAGAAACGATAGTGCAAAGTAACATCTTGGGTAATGCATGTCAAAGGGTAAAATTTGCATGGGAATTAGTGTAGAACATTAGAGAAACTTGGATTTTGCACAATATTCAGTGGTCACAACATACTAGGTAGGCAAAGGTAAGACTATGGTTTGAAAAAAATTAGGGCATATAATAATTTATGAAATAATAAGCTTTGTTTATTTAAATAGGAGTTAAAAATATTCCAATAAATAATTTTTGAGTTGAATATTGAAGGTTGATTAATATAGTAGGAGAATTTGAAATAGAAGAATTTTTTTGATTTTTTTTGGAGATATAAGGATTGATTAATTGAATTTTATAATTATTTCAAAAATATTGATTTGATTTGAAGATTTATTAAGGAATTTAAAATTTTGATATTTATTAAAATGAATTAAAGTAGACCGAAAAAAAATAATAATTAATTAATTAAAGCCTAAATTTGAATATTAATGAATATAAAATTGAATTTTGCAAATTTGATGAAGGTAGAAGAAATTTAATTATTGTTAGTTGATTAAATAAATTAAGTTGATAGACAAAAGGGTTATAAGGTTGTCAACTTCAAAGGAACATGGCGAAGAAAAAACAAGTGAAAATAAAAAATGATCAAAAAATAGAAATACAAAAACATAAGTTATCAAAAATAATTGAAGAAGAAAACTTATGTTTTCAAGAAGAACAAATATACATTCAATATGACTCACTAGAAGAGACTAAGGAAATGTCACAAAATTTAAAATGTTGTACTTAATACATGATAACAAAAATTGAAGGAAAAAAAGATACATCAATGAAGGAAAAGAGAATCTTACAATCAACCATGAGAGAAGCCAAAGATAAAACTTTTTCAATGCTTAGAAATTATCTAATTTTTAAATTTTATGAAGTGGTTGAAGAGTATAAAGGTTTTTTTCACATTAACTAATGATATAGGAAAGATATTGAATATGGAATTACTTTCTAATCAAGTTCTCAAAGGTAAGAATAGAAAACAAGAGGAAATGACTAATAATTTGAAAAACAAGCTTGTTGATATTGCCGGTAAAGTAGAATAGGGAGACTTTATAATGCTTGAACAATGCATCCAAAATATATGTAATGATGCTAATGATTGTTATGAAATTTTGTTACTATACTTGTTAGTCTATGGAAAACAATCTACAAGGGAATAATTAATCCAAATATTTTTTCAAGATATGAAAGCAAGGAAAGGTTGAAGGACTAGGGAATAAATCAATGATGAAATATGTTTGCTATGATGCAAATAATTTAAGGCCCATGAAGATATATACATGTTGTGATACTAGTGATATTCATGAAAAATAAAAGATGCAAGTTGTGATCCTCATCAAAGTAAAAATAAAATTTGTGATGCAAGTAATGATACTTATGATTTAAAATTTATGAAAAAGAGAGAAAAACCTATTACAAAAATAGATGTTAAATGTGATACAGAGGATTTAAAATATAGTTCATGATTGTTCAAAAAAATATTATGCTATAAAAATTGATGATGACATGGATTCAAATGATGATAGAGATAGTGATGCTCAAAGTTGTGTTGATGTTGATAGGGATCATTTCAATGATATTTTTGGTTATTTTGAAAGGCATACTAAAGGAATAGTTCAAAATTGTTAAGTAAAATGGGATATAAGAACACAAGTTTGGGCAAACATGAAAAATGAATGAAATAGCTACCTGTACCAAATATAAGATAAAATTGTGAAGGTCTTGGATATACAGGACATATGAGCAGTATGAAATAAAGAACTAAATTTGTGATAGAAAATAGTAACATCAAATCTATGATAGGTAGTAAATATAGCTCTCATCTTGATGTCCCCTATGAGTAAATATCTCTTAGAATTCAGGTTGATAAGCCTCTGTAATATCATCTATAAAATCATTACCAAATTCATGACCAATAGAATGAAGGAAATTCTCCTACTCATCATTGACCCATGCCAAGGAATCATATTTTAGGGTAGACTCATTACTGATGGTGTCATTACCATTCATGAGATCATTCAAGGAATAGAGGAAAATACAAATACAAGAAATACAAGGAAGGTGACCATTTCAAAGGGGACAATAGGAATAGAGGAAAATACCAGAGTAACAAAGGGCAACAAGACATGAGAAAATTTCCATAAAAATTTGTGCAGAGAACTACGACACAACAAAAAGGAAAGAATATTATTAGTCAGAATAAATATGGAGATAAATGGAAGAAAAAAAGTCCAAATATATGCTTTGTCTATGGAGTTAAATATAATTATGAAAATAAATGCCCAAAGAGAGAAAATAAGAGAAAACTAGCAGAAGAAGCTCCTCACAGAATTTATGTTGCCATAGGTAACCTCAATATTTTAAGGTAATCCACTCCATTTCTTTTAAAATGAAAATTAGGTGAGAAAAATGTTCATATTTTAATAGATAATGGTGCAACTGATAGTTTTATATCTTCTAGTATTGTGAGGGACATACTTGTAAGACCTGGGATTATGGCAAATGGGTGGAAAGTTGAATATGGATAAGGACAAACCTATAGGGTCAACCAATGTTTGACTCCTAGATAGATATACCTCAAAGAAAAATAAATCAGCACCTGTATGTAGCACCTTTGCACCCTTTTTATATAATCCTAGGTGTAGATTGGCTAAAAGCTTACAAAGCCCTATTAAATTTTGAAGAGATATGGCTTTATTTTACAAATGATTCCAAACAACGAATTCTAATTTATTGCAAGTGAGTGACTCTAGAACCTCACTTACTAACTGTTATGAAAATTAAAAGGGCCTTAAGGAAGGGCTATAGGCTTTATGTGGTCAAAATTAACAAGATAGAAGAAACTGAATTGAGTTATGCTCTATTCCAATAGTATCCAGTTTTGAATGAGTTTAGAGATGTTTTTCCTGAAGACCTGTTTAGACTGCCATCGAAGAGAGAATTTGATTTTTCTATTGAGTTATTACCAGGAGCAATACCCATAGCTAGAACCCCCTACCGTATGACTTCCATTGAATTACAAGAGCTAAAAAATGAGCTTTAGAATTTATTAGAAAAAGGGCACATAAAACCTAGTGTTTCACCATGAGGGCACCAATTTTATTTGTTAAGAAGAAATATGGATCCTTTAGATTGTGTATTGATTATCGTATGCTCAACAAGATGATTGTGAAAACAAGTTTTCCTTACCAAGGATTGATGATCTCTTTGATCAACTTAGAGGAGCAACAATTTTCTCAAAAATTGACCTTTGGTAAGGATACCATAAACTAAGAATTAAGGAGAAAGATACTTTCAAGACTGCCTTTAGAACCTATTATGGCCATTATGAGTTCACAGTGTTATGCTTCAGTTTGACTAATACTCCTGTTACCTTTATGAACTTGATGAACAATGTATTTCGAGAATAATTAGACCAATTTATGTTAATATTTTTGGATGATATCTTGATATATTATCAAAACAGGGAGGAACATGATCAACACATGAGAATAGTCCTAGACACTTTTAGGAAAAATCAGTTGTATGGAAAGTTATCTAAGTGTGCGTTTTATTTGTCACAAGTGCAGTATATGGGTCACATAGTCTCAGAATATGGAGTTGCAATTGATCCCAAAATTATAGAAGCTATAGTGGATTGGCCAGCCCCTACCAATGTGTCTGAAGTGAGAAGTTTTATGGGAATGACAAGATATTATAAGTTATTTGTAAAGGGATTTTCAAAAATTGCCTTTTCCATAACCAATTTGTAAAGGAAGGGAAATTTTTTTAGATGGACTCCTTAGTGTGAGGAGGCATTCAAAATAATTAAAAAGAAGTTGAAAACTGTACCTATTTTTCATATTCTAGATCTAGATAAACCATTCACAATTTGTATGGATGCTTCTATATAAGGGCTAGGAGATGTCTTGGTGTAGAATGAGGCAATTGTGGTATATGAATCTAGAAAACTTAAGAAGCATCAGGTTAATAATGCCACTCATGACTTAGAGCTAGTTGTCATAGTTCATGCCATCAAAATGTGGTGGCACTACCTATTGGGTAAAACTTTTGAATTAAAAAAAAATAATAAAATTTTGAAGTATATCTTCATCCAACCATTATTAAATACTAGACAATGATGGTGGATAAAAAATTTGGCTGAATATGATTTTGGGATAGAATATATTAAAGGGAAAGAGAACAAGTTGGTTGATACACTTAGTAGAAGGAAAAATGTAGCCACTTTAACACGATGCCAGTAAGGACTGATAGAACAAATTAAAGAAATACAGAAAGATGATGAAGTTTGTAATCAATGTTGGATTAAGGTTGAGCAAGGATCAAATTTGAATATGGATTTCAAAATCAAAGAGAATTTGCTATATTTTAGAGATCAAATAATAGTCCCAAATAATGATGATATTAAAAGGACTATATTACAAGAGGCACACTATGCTCCCTATTTTACCCATCTAGGAGTAGTAAAAATACACGAAAATTTGAAGAAGAATTAATTCTGGCCTGGAATGAAAAGAGATGTAACTCATTTTGTTGCAAGGTGTCTCAAATTTTAGAAGGTTAAATCAGAACATCAACATCCTAAGGTATGACTTTACTCTTTTGATATTCCAAAAAAAAAATGGTGAGTGATTTCCATGGATTTTATTGTTGGTCTCCCTAAGAATCAATTTTGGCTTGATGCAATTTTTGTTATAGTTGATAAATTAAATAAGGTAGCATATTTTATACCTGGAAATGTTCATGATGACACTCCTACAATAGCTCAAAAATTTTCTTAGGAAATTGTAAGACTACATGGTTTCCCTAAGATAATTATCTCTAACAGGGATTCACAATTTACTTCTGAATTTTGACAAGCTTTACACCGAGCATGGAACACAAATATTAACATTAGCACAACCTATCATCTTGAAATGGATAAACATGGTGATAGGTTCAACCAAGTACTGGAATATATGTTACATATGTACGACATTGACCACCAAAGTAAGTGGGAATATTACCTCTTCCTGGTAGAATTTACTTGTAATAATAGTTACCATGCCATATTGGGCATGGCCCCATATGAAGCTCTATATGGGTGTATGTGTAGAACATCGTTTACATGGAATAATTTGGATGATTGATAAATTATCGATCTTGATGCTATGAAAATAATGGAGGTCCAGTTGAAAGAAATCAACTAGTGACTTTGAGAAGCCACAATTTGGTAGAAGATCTATGCTAATATAAAATGAACTCCTAGAGTGTTTGCTATTGGTGATAAAGTTTTATTGAGAGTCAAACCAACCAAGAGCTCCATAAAGTCCACTAAACTTAGCCCTAGATTTGTAGGACCATTCAAAAGCATTGCCAAAATTAGTTCCATTGCCTACAAATTAGCTTTACCACCTAATTTATCCAAAATCCATAGTACCTTCCATGTGTCTCTCCTTCGAAAGTATGTGGCTGATCCTTCATATATTTTGGATGTTTTGCATTTAAATATATATGACCCACAACTCATTGAATTCTGCCCCATCAGGATTCTAGGTTATAGAACTAAACAGTTAAGGAAAATAGTTGTTGACCAGTGTAGAGTTCAATGGGATCTCTAATCAGAAAGAAATGTCGTATGGGAAGATGTGGCATCAATGAAAAACAATTTTCATTCTTGTTTGAATAATGATAGCTACTTGAAAATTTTATAAATATTTATGTGTGTACTTTGGATCTATAATGCATATTTTGTTATACTGTGGGTGAAATGCATATATCCTTTTATAAAATTCATAATATATGTTCTGATGTTTATATTTGTATTTTTTTTTATATTTTACAATTAATATGTAACCTACAAAAACTATATGACTTGAAGAATTCTACCAAGCAATTGTAATCTTCTCATTAATCATAAGATATAGAAAATACATGCGGTTACAATATAAACTGTTCTAACCACCTAGGTGGTTAGACACCAGAATTGGAGAGCGCCTACGAGCGCTTCTTTTAATATGCCAATAAATGAAATACTAATTTATGCTAACATCCCCCCTTATTACATTATTGGCAAATCCCAATTGTATTCCGAAACTTTTCAAATTTGATGCGTCCAAGTGCTTTGGTAAAGATATCTGCAACTTGAGCATCAGTAGGAATGTAGTGAAGTTGGATATGGTGCTTTGGAACTTCATCTCGTATAAAATGACATCTTGTATCAACATGTTTGGTACGTTCATGAAAAATTGGATTTTTTACAAGATTCAAAACACCTTGGTTGTCGCAATACAGATGAAGAGGAAGATTCTTTGGAAGGCCCATGTCTGTAAGAATGCGACTTAACCACATGATCTCACAGATCGCTTCACCTGGCTGCACGATATTCTGCTTCTGTAGAAGATAAAGCAACCACATGCTGCTTCTTACTGTGCCATGAGATAGGTCCAGATCCTAGATGGAAAACATATCCGGAGGTGGATTTACGATCATCAAGGGATCCAGCATAATCTGAGTCTGTGTAGCCCAGTAAGAAAAATTTATTATTCTGTCTATATTCCAGACCATAATTTGTAGTACCGTGAACATAATGAAGAACTCTTTTTGTTGCTTTCCAGTGACTCACTTTAGGCTCTTGCATGAACCTTGAAAGATATCCTACAACAAAACTGAGATCTGGTCTGGTATTTGTCAGATATAGGAGACTCCCAATCAACTGGCGATAGAGAGTACCATCTACCTGAGGTGACTCATCATATCGGGATAACTTAAGTCCTTGCTCCATTGGAGTTGCTTTTGACTTACAATTAGTCATCCGATATTTTTCTACTAAAGTCTTGGCATATTTTTTCTGTGTTACTCTAATATGGAACTTTTGTTGAGTAATTTCTAAGCCAAGACAATAGTGTAGAAGTCCTAGATCTGTCATATCAAAAGATTGCTTCAAGTCATCTTTTACTAAATCAATCATTTTTTCTGAGCTTCCAGTGATGATCAGATCGTCAACATAAAGTACAAGAATCACTATATCAGAACCATTTTTCTTAATATAGAGATTTGCATCTGAAGGACTTCTAATAAAACCATGCTGCACAAGGTGACTGTCTATCTTGATATACCATGCCCGAGGAGCTTGTTTTAATCCATACAAAGATTTGATCAACTTGCACACTTTTTGTTCTTGCCCCTCAACCTCATATCCTTCTGGTTGAGTCATATATACTTCTTCTTGTAAGTCACCATTCAAGAAGGCACTTTTAACATCCATCTGATGCAATTTCCACCCAAACTGAGCTCCCATGGCACAAAGTACTCTAATGGTAGTCATTTTTGCAGTAGGGGCAAAAGTCTCTTCATAATCTATGCCTTCTTTCTGAGCATATCCCTTTGCAACAAGCCGGGCTTTATGCTTATCAATAGATCCATCTGCCTTATATTTTACTTTGAATACCCATTTGCAGCCGATGGGTTTCTTTCCTGCTGGCAGATTGACTAGTTTCCAAGTATTATTTTTAAGAAGAGAGTTATGTTCTACATCCATAGCCTGTTTCCACTGTGGTTGATTAAGGGCAGATTTAACCGTTGTGGGTTCATTTGTATTTAATGTAGACATATAAAGTTTTTCTTCATCCTCATCTTCTTCCCTATCATATTTGGTACTCACTGACAAATCATCAAAGTGTTGACAAAGCTCGTCAACCTCTGAAGTAGATGCTTCTGCTCTATTCTGTTGTGTCATACTGCGAGTACATGGCCTATCAAGAGATAGATCTGGAAAGGAGTTCAACTTAGCATCTCTCAAAGTGCTAGTATACCATTTTGGAACTTTTTGTGTTGACTTTGGAAGTTGAACCTCCTTTTTAGGTTCTGTATCATCTATGTATACAGTTGTTGATGTGTCTTTTGATGTAGGAGCTTCATCAAATACAACATCTCTACTCACATGTGTCTTCTTGGTCTTAGGATCAATCAATCGATAACCTTTTGAGTACTCATCATAGCCAAGAAAAATACACGGCAGGGTTTTCTCATCCAGCTTCCTTCTTTTTTGTTTTGGAATGTGCATGAATGCTTTACACCCAAACACCTTCAGATGAGAAATGGAAGGTTTCTTATCACTCCATGCTTCTTGTGGAGTCTTCCCTTGTAGAGCACGAGTGGGTGCTCTATTTAAGAGGTATGACGCTGTGTTTACTGCTTCTGCCCAATATTGATCCTCAAGATGTGCTCCTTTTAGCATACATCGAACCATTTCCATAATGGAACGATTTCTTCTTTCTGCAACTCCGTTCTGCTGAGGTGTATAGGCTGTAGTCAGTTGTCTTTTTATCCCATGTTCTTTAAGAAACTCTAAAAAATCTTTAGAGGTGTATTCCCCCCCTCGATCTGAGCGGAGGGTTTTTATCAAACATCCTGATTCCTTTTCAACAAGCTTCTTAAACTGTTGGAAGGTGAGAAGTGCTTCTGATTTCAACTGAAGGAAGAAAACCCACATCTTTCGTGAGTAATCATCAACGAATAGTTGAAAATACTTTTTCCCACCATAGCTGGTTGGCATAGGACCACACAGATCGGTATGTACCAGCTCTAAAAGTTTTGCAGCTCGAGACGAGCTTGCCTCAAATGGCACTCGATGTTGCTTCCCTGCTAAGCAATCCGAGCAAACCGGCAAGATAGATGAGAGGGGCGGAAGACCTTTCACCATCCCATATTTGTGTAATTCAAGCAAATATCCAGAACTGAGATGCCCATAACGCCGATGCCAGAGAGAGGTAGCCTCTTTTGTAGTTGCAGCCAAGGCAACATGGGAAGTGGAAATAGCATCGAGGATAAACAAGCCATGTTTGTAAGATCCAGTTGCTACATGTTTACCACTGTGTGTGATAAAACATCTCTTCTGGCCATTGACAACTCGAAACACGACTTCCATGTTTCTATCCAACATTTGTGTGACTGAGAGCAGATTATTGGCTAATCCTGGAACATAGAGGACCTTTTCAATTTGACAATTACCATCAGGAAGAGACACAAAAATATCCCCTTCTCCTTTTACTTGATAGACCTGATTGTCAGCAATTGTGACTGGCTTACCCTCTTTTTCAACAAACGTATCAAACCAAGATTTATCCCCAGTCATGTGTTTGCTTGCTCCTGAATCAATATACCATACAACATCTATCTGGGAAGACGATGTATGTGTCATGAGTACCTTGTGTGCCCGTTCAGAGTCAGAATCTGAATCGGACTCAGGAGAATGTGAGTCTGAGTTGGATTCAGCATAAGCAACATGGCCTTTAGACTGCTTATGCTTATTGTATTTTTTCTTGTGCTTGCCCTTCTTTTGGGAACCTCTTTCATTTTGTTGCTTGTTTTTGAACCAACATCTGTTGGTGTCATGGTTATTCATATCACAAATTTTGCAATATTTTGTATCTTTTTGTTGAGATTGCTTTCCTTTTCCTTTGGAGGAACCACCTCCTTTTTGAAACTGCCCCTGTTGTTTACCACTCTGTTGTGTGGAGAGAGCATTATCTGGCATGTCATCTTTCTGGACCTGAGTTGCCTCCTCAGTCTGAAGCAAGTTTACCAGTTCCACAAATGAGACTTGTCTTCCAGAAACATTGAGAGAGGTGATCAACATTTTATAGGAACTTGGTAATGCTCTCAAGATAACAGAATTCAAGACATCATCATCCACAGGTTTTCCCATAGCATTCAATTTTGCTTTCAAATCTGCCACTCTACATAGGAATATGTCAACTGTTTCTCCAGAAATCATACTGAGATTATGTAGTTGAGTTTGAAGATGGAGAATAGTGGATTGATTTTTCCCTTCATATACTGTGAGCAAAGCATCCCAAGCTATCTTACTAGTTTTTGCATCACAGATATGAGGCTGCACCTCATCTGTGGTAGCAAGTAAGATAAATACAAGACTCTTCTGGTCTTTCTTATCCCAATCATCCTGATCTGTCCCAGTTGTTTGAGGACGTTTTTCAGTGCCATTCACTACATTCCATAAATCTTCCAACTGAAGTATGGCTTTCATTTTTGTCTTCCATGGAACAAAATTAGGACCTTTCAACAATTGGGAATCTGAGAGATATTTATGAATGGTGGCCATTATGAAGGTTCCTTATATCACCAATTTGGTCTCCCTTTCTTTATACCTGCCAGATCATTATATTGTAACCATTCAATATACACCCGCCCTTACGTGAGGGAAACTATAGGTATATAGGAACAGTATACTACTCAATATGTACTCGCCCTTACGAGAGGGAGACTATAAATACATATGAGAAGCATAATATATTGATCATAGGCGATACTGAAAGGGCATCGTGTTGTTAATGACACCTACCATAGAAAGTTTTATTCCGCATGCGTGGGGCGTAACTTCCCCTAAACACTTTGGAAAAAAGAGCTTTCGTCAGGATTTACGCCTAACAACAATCACGATGTGGGTATGAAATGAGAAATAAAAAACATGGTTTGCCTTATTTCTCCCCGACGATTTATAGAGAACAAGCTCAGACGTCGTTGTTGCAGCTATATTAGGCGGCGAATACAGTAGTCCAAAGCACGACAACATTACCTGTAAGTGTGGACCAGAGGTATCTCAAATACCGAACGCTGCTGTGCAATAAATTGCACAAATAGGGTATAAATTTGGGGTCTTATATTTGTAATTTATGATTGATAATGCAAGAAAACAGAGTATTTAAATGCAAAAAATAACAATCATAAATGCCCACAAATTTTAACACCTATTTTATTCTAGCAAAATTCTGTCTGCCAAATATCTTGATTTCCCCCCTTTGTCTGACAAATTTGTAAGGAAAAAATAGAGTTCCCCCCTTTCAAGTTGCAAAAGAGAACAAGAAATTTTGTTTTGTAAAAGAATACCTTAAAGCTTCCTCCAAAGTATGCAGCCGTCAAAAAAAAATTCAGCCGTCAATGTGTGCAGCCGTAAAAAAAATGACAGGCGTCAATTAGAAGCTGCCGCCGTCACTGTGTCATTTGGGGCGTCAAAAAAAAGAGCCCGCCGTCACTGGGACACGCAGGGCGTCAACCACATGTTCCGCCGTCACCGAAACATGAAATGCGTCAAACCCAGTGTCAAAAATTCCCCGCAGGGATTGGAACTGGAGACCTCCGACCAAACAAGAAGCAATCTTACCGCCGGAGCCAGAGAGCCCGACGGGAAAAAAATACAGGCTGTTGGTATTGTAAACGGGCGGGCAATGGAATTAGGGAAAAAACATATATCCCACATGGCCTGTGCGACCAATGTGGGGGGGCTTAAGAACGCCGAAAGCCACCAATGCTTTCGGTTGCCTTCAGGCAACCACCCCGTCCCCGTCCTTTTGCCTCCCTCCCGCCGAACCGTCCACGAGCCACGTGCTTCTGTCTGTCTGCGTTGCTTGGTCCGTCAGGGTCGTGTCTCCTGTCTTTGGTCTGTCTGCGTTGTCCGTCAGGGTCTGTCCCAGTCGTGGTCTTCTGTCTTCGGTTGCTTGGTCCGTCAGGGTCGTGTCTCCTGTCTTCGGTCTGCCCAGTCGTCCTGTCTGCAACTGTGCTTGTCAGGGTCTTGCTGTCCGCAGCTCTGATGCCATGAAGAATTCTACCAAGCAATTGTAATCTTCTCATTAATCATAAGATATAGAAAATACATGCGGTTACAATATAAACTGTTCTAACCACCTAGGTGGTTAGACACCAGAATTGGAGAGCGCCTACGAGCGCTTCTTTTAATATGCCAATAAATGAAATACTAATTTATGCTAACATGACTAACATAGGGACTGTGTTAAATTTTGGTGCAGAAGAATGTAATATCCCCTTTATTTGATTAAATATTTGTTTGAAGAATGTGATACTACTAAATATGTTTATGAGTGTAGGTGCAGGTTTTCACTCTTCGAGTAAGAAGGTCAGACGAGAAGCACCCACCTCTAGCAGAGACAGTGGTCATATGCATCAGGTAAGGTGAGAAATGATGTCATGCTTAATGCACCATGTCCTGTGGGTACATGAAAGCCCACTGAAAAGTTCATGTAGGACATTCTTCCGGTTGTTGCATTAGGTTAATTCAATTGCATTATGCCTGTTGGATGAAGCAAATATATAATAGTTTGTTTTCAACATAAAAGAAAAATATATTAATTTATATATACATATATATTAATATATGTAAATTTCAAAATACTAATAATAATAAAAAATAACAAAAGTAAATAAAAAAAGTAAAATAAAATATATATAATAACATAAAATATTAATAATTATAAAGTATAGATGTATTTATAAAATGCAATCTAATTTACCAAGACTATATGTTTTTAAGAATTTTCCTTCTTTCGGAGGAACAAATATCTTTCCACCTGGCAATTGTAGAAATCAACTAATGCATGGAAATATTGATGTGTCTTCAAATTAATGTTTTTGAATTTAAAAAAAATATCATTTAGGGCATCCAACATTTGGATTTCGTATTGTCTCACTACCTATATCTGTTGTAAGCTAAGGGATACGCACCCAATATTTGGTTCGTATTTGGATCGACTACTCACGAACTTGACAACCAGGTTCGATTCTATAGTATTATATGTGCTTCCTGGTGAATGCTTTCAATGTGGTGAATGCTTTCAATGTGGTGAATGCTTTCAATGTACTACTTAACGTGTTGATAAATAGTTTCAAAAATATATAGAAAGGAATTATTTTAACATTTGTAGAAACATATTATTAATATTGAAGGTCTGGTTAAGATTTGAGCTGAGCAAAATGAATGATTTTAAAATACCAGTTTCTCTTTGTTTGGAGATGTAGTGCATAGTACATGTTTATTATCATATGAGATATAAAATAAATGTATATATATATATAAATAATCTATAAGTATGTGTAAGTAAAATTTTTTATTAAGAGTTTATTGTTGTGCACTGCAATATTGTTTTCATAGTATAGCATTCATTCATGCTGAGCCAATAAATGCACTTCCCTATTGTCTCCTTGTCGCAATAATTTGCAATATTGACAGAGTTTTCAGTTTACCACCTAGAGGTATCTACGGTATATGGATGAATCTAATTTTGGTGTGTCTTGTCTTCTTGGAAATATGGTGTGTATATGCATATTGGAATGGGGTGACCCAAAAACCTACATAAAGTTATTTTCCTTTTATCTATTGAAAAGAGTTACTGTGGTTAGGCTTTGCTTAAATATGAAGCAGCGGAAGGAGTTAAATGTTTATAAAACCATGCTATTGAACAATGTCCATTATTATGTACATTTTTTTTTTTTTAAATTTGTGGAAAACATCCCAAAAGGGATGTCACTTTCATGTAAGACCCAAGGAGGCAGGGGTATCCATTCCGCAAAAAATGCACAGGAATCAGACCTGGCCTACCACCTTTGACATACTCAAGGAGGAAACAAACACACAAAACAATTTAAAAATAAGTAAATAACAACAAAAATAATAAAATAAAATAAAAAACATGCTCCTTGAGTGTGTCAAAAATAAACGCACAACCAAACACGCACAATAATATAAAAGAAACCACAACACAAACCACATAGAAAAACGTAAGAACCACATAACAAAACACAAAAAAGACAAAAACAACAAAACACTACAAATAAATAACCCAAAAAAACATGAAAAATAAACACAACCAAAACCTAAAAAAATAAAAAATAAAATATAAAAATAAAAATAAAAAACAACCAACAACAGACAATAAACAAAAACAAAAAACATAGAAAACACTCACACATAAAAGCACGAAATACCACAAACAAAGATAAACCTAAGAACAAGAACAAAAAAACACAAGAACAATAACAAAAAACAAAAAAAAAACAAAAAAACAAAAACACAAGAACAACAAAAAACAACACAAAGAACACAAAAACAACACAAAGAACACAAAAACAAAACAAAACAAAAGAACCCACCCACCTTAAAAAACTAAACAAAAAAAACAAAAAACAAAAAAGAATTTTTTTTTTAACAAAACAATGACCTATCTAGACCAGAAGACTATTAAGGCAAGAATCAACAAGGGAAACAAAATAAAGAATAGAATGAGTTAGGGAACTAAAAAAATTGAATGAACCAAAGAGAAGCAAAAAAAAAAAAAAAAAAAGAAGAAATTAGGTACCTTTAGAACTGGATTCATTCAAAGAAATGATAGAAAGAAGAGCTTCCCTAATTTGAAAAGCCCACCATATAGGAGGGTGGCCATAACAAGTAAGATTACATTTGTCCAAAGCCCAATTAGCTAAAGCATCAACACTCTTTTTTTGATCTCTAACCACATGATTGTAATCAACTTTCAAAAATCCCATCTAGATTAACTGAATCTTCTCAATAATTCTTTTTATTCTCCAATCCACCTTATGATTCTTAGAAGGAGTATTCAAGAGATTAATGATAAGTTGAGAGTCAGACTCAGCTAACACCTTTTATCATCCAACCTTAGTAGCCTCCTGAAGGCCTTTAAGGATACCATACCCCTCAACAAGGTTATTGGAAAGAATACCCAAATTCTTAGCAAAAGTAAAAACCAGGGAGCCATCTAAAAGTCTACCAATTCCTCCCACACTGGCTTTTCTAGGGTTCCCTCTAGAGGCTCCATCAGTATTGACTTTTCCAAAATACTTAGGAGGAGGTTGCCAATTTCTAGTCCTATCCATATTACTAATACTCACATTCCCTTTAAGATGGTTGCCCTTAGAAGATTTAATATTTAATATTTGCATCACTTGATCCCATCTTTGATAGGAGTTTTGGGGTTGATTAAGGATTTTATGGACTAATTCAACTAAGTTGGCTATGGTTTTTTGCCAAATATAGTGAATATCCTTTCTATCTTGATTAAAAATTTGACTGTTCCTTTCATTCCAAATATTCCAAAGAAGAATGGTAGAATCCATCCAAACTAACTGCCTAATAAAATGATCAACACCCTCTTGATTAGGCCAATCCCTCCAAAGTTGTTCAAAATTTAAAAAATTGGACCACTATAAGCCAAGTAAAGTGGCAATTCTCCTCCATAGCTCAGAGGCTAAAGTACACTCAATAAAAATATGGTTGATATTTTCTACATTATCTTCACACATTTCACATCTAAAAGGGCCATGAAAACCATGCTTCATAAGTTGCTCACCAGTAAGCACCCTACGATGCAATAAAAGCCAATTAAAGAACTTCACCTTAGGCCAGAGCTTTTGAGCCCACAATCGAGAAAAGATGTCAGAAGAATGATTGGGATTATTATGGCATAAGTTCAAATAACCTTGAGCAACTGAATACTCACCCTTAGTAGTGTTGTTCCATCCAAAACAATCTTTTTCATGGGACCTAGAGAGGGATCTCATATGAAGGATGCCTTGGATATCTTGTCTTTGCCTTTCTGGGATTTGAATAGGCCAGTCCTCAATAGGGATCCAATATCTACCAACCTTTGAATTACCAGTATGGTACTGACAGTAATTAGCCACCTTTATCCAATTATCTCGGTGAAGCTCCTCCATCCAACGCCTCCAATCAGGAAACTAAGTTATCTAAGGCTTGTGACCATCCCAAGAATATGTCCAAAATTTTGCATGTTGACCATTATGAATGATCCAAAATAATTTTTTCTTTATCAAATCCTCACCAGTATTAAGAACTACTAAAATGGGATAACATTTGGTAGGAATTTGATAGCGAACAAGGTCTTCAAGACTTTTGTTCTCAGCATATTTAGCACGAAGATTATTGGCCCAAAGAGCATTGGGGTTATGCAACATACTCCAATATAATTTAGCAGCTAAAGCTTTGTTGTTATTAATTGAAGACCAGAATCCTAACCCCCCTTCACCCTTAGGAAGACATAAAGTATCCCATTTCACCAAGGCCCATTTTATTTTCTCCTTAGTACCACTCCAAAGGAAATGATGACTGATTTGATCCAATTCTCGAAGAACAACCTTTGGGATATTCAAAATGGAAGAAACATAAATAGGAATAGCTTGAAGGACTGATTTTACCAAGGTGATTCTACCCCCATAAGAAAGCCACTTGTTGGTCCACTTTCCAATTTTCTTCTTGACTTTGTCCAAAAACCAATTCCAATATTTATTTTTTTGCCTTTGAATATTTATGGAAATACCTAAATAAGTGATTGGAAGAGAGGTCTTATTATATATTAATTTATCCAAGACCATGGATTCCTATCTAGCAGAGCAGTGAAAGAAAATAACTTTAGATTTGTCTTCATTGATCAACTGCCCGGTAGCCTTAGAAAAATAGCTAATGATTTGCTAAATATTAGAATATTCCTTAACTGTAGCTTTACCTAAAATAGTAGAGTCATCCACAAATTGAAGATGAGATATAGGTCTAGCTCCATGGGAAATGGTAACTCCCTCAAGGGTTTTGTTTTCCCTCTTTTTGGTTGTAGTCCTACCCAAGCATTCAACAAGAATGATGAATAAATAAGGGAATAGCGGGTCACCTTGCCTAATACCTCTGGAAGCTGGGAAAGACTGAGATGACCTGCCATTGATAAGAACTAAGTAGTAAATTGAAGAGATACATCCCATAATCCAATCCATCCAATCCTTAGAGAAACCAAATTGCCTCAAAACTTTGATAAGGAAGTGCCAATCCACTCTGTCATAAGCTTTGGATAAGTCTAACCGAATGAACATGGAAGGAGAATTTTACATATCCATGGAATGGATGGATTCTTGAGCAAGAACTATCTCATATACTATTTGACGTCCTTCCACATAACCCCCTTGCTTTGGGAAATAATCTTATGCAAAAGAGGCTTCAACCTTTCTGCCATGATTTTAGTAATGATTTTGAGAAGAACATTACATAAAGCAATAGGTCTAAAAGCTGAGATATGATCAACATCTTGAGCTTTTGGAACAAGAGTAATATAAGTTTTATTGATAACCTTCAAAATTTCTTTGGCTTTCCTAGCTTCTTCCACCACCTCTAATAAATCAACATGAAGGATATCCCAGAACTCTTGGTAGAACTCAATGGGAAAACGATCAGGACCTGGGGTTTTCCCTTTTTGCATTTTAAAAATTACTTGTTGAAGCTCATTGATAGTAACATGAGCAGTCAAAATAAAGTTCTCCTTAGAAGTGATAAGAGAAGGTATTGCTTGAAGAACATTTTGTTGTGAAGCTAATTCAAGAGGAGTAGCAGCAAAAATATTGGAAAAGTAATCAACAACAATAGAATTCATGCCATCCCAAGTATAAACAACATCTCCAGAATCTGATTTTAAGGAAGAAATAAAGTTGTGAGATCTTCGAGCTAGAAGAGATTTGTGGAAGAAATTTGTGTTTCGATCTCCTTATTTGAGCCATTGAATTCTAGATTTTTGCTTCCATAAGATTTCTTCTCTTTTTTCCCATTTCTCTAACTGAGTTGTGAGTTTAATTTCATCTGCACTTCTCTTCTCTGTGAGGCCATCTAAAAGGATTTTCTTATTAAAATTTTCAATATGAGCAATAAATTCATGGATTTTTTTATGAACATCCCCAAACTATTTCCAGTTCCAAGTCTTGATTTTGGATTTAATGTATTGTAGTCTTTTGGCAAAACAAAACATCTTATTCCCATGCCTAGGTTTACCTTCCTTCCACCATTGTTGCATATGAGGTATGAAGGAAATGTCTCTAAGCCACATTAATTGAAAACAAAAAGGAGAGAAACTCACATTGGTTTTCCACATTTCCACCATGACTGGCCAATGATCCGAAGCAACATTATTAAGAGTCTTCACTTTAGGAATGTGACCATGGATTAAGAAATTTTTAGAGAGCAAAATCTATCCAATCTCTCCATTATACAAGCTAAGCCTTGCCTTCTATTAGACCAAGTCATAAGGTCATTATCTAGTTGGATATCCACAAGATGGAGGTTTGCAATATATTCTCTCATGAGGTCAGTGCTTTTGTCCAAATTTCTATTTCCCCCATTTTCTCATCTAGAGAGAGGATGGTATTGAAATCTCCTCCGATCAAGATCCAAGCTTTAGGAAAATGAGAGATAATATGAGTAATATCCTTCCACTGTCTTCTTTTTTACTCCAAAGAAGTCAGAGCGTAAACAGTAATATAGAGCATAATCTGGTTGGAATGTCTACTTTGAATAGCTATAGCCAACAAACCCCAACTTCCAACCATATGGTGAATAACTACCTCTTTTGGGTCCCAAAGACAAGCAATGCCATCCGAAGTCCCTTAGGAACTAAGGGAAACCACTTTTCCAACTGGCCAAATTTTACTGGCAATTAAGTCCATATCCTCCATTGACATCTTTGTTTCTTTAAGGAAAACAATATTTGGATGATTTATCTGAATCATTCTTCTAATTTCATTTTGTTTTGAAATACTACCATTGAGTCCTCTAATATTCCAAGTGATGATATTCATTAATAGCAGGGCTAAAAAATTTGGGAAGGGCATTAATCTTACCTTCCTCTACAAGCTTTTCACCTTCTTTTACCATATGATATTGATTGGTCTTGCGACCTACTTTTTGATTAGAATCCATCTTCAATTTGTTTTCCCTATTTCTTGACTTATTCCAATTGAATCTGAGATGGCTTCTAATCTTGAAGAATGCTCGTACACAGCTAAAATTTCACTAGATGGTTCAACGAAGTCTATACTAGGACCTGCATTATTTAAAGTTTTGACATTTGAAATATTATTTTTTTTGTGTAAACTCTTTTTTTTTTCTATTGAAAACCTTTGATTTGTTGGTTTGTCTCTAAGTTCTTCCCTTCATATTTAAATTGTGTTTCTAATATTTTAGTTTCCATTATTTCCTCTTCCTCACTTGGGACATCATTTGTGGAAAGGATTTCAAACATATTAGCAGATGACTTTGATTGATCCTTCATAACTGGTTTTTTTTTAGTGTTCTTCTTCTTAGGTATTTGGAAACCTGTTGAGTTTATATCTTTATTTTGATCAGGAATTTTATTTGGGCAAGCACTGGCCAAATGACCATATTCATGGCAAATTATACAACAAAAAGGAATATACTGATAGTCCACTACTTGCTCCCAAGTGTCTTCCCCAAATTGTAATGTGATCTTTTTAGGTAGGGGTTTGTCAAAATCCATTAAAACACAAATTCAAGCATAAGTAATCTTTTCAAAATTTTGAGTACAATCAGCAGTCATCATAAAAATTCCTAAAGAGTTTCCAATTGAAGAAAAAATAGTAGGATTCCAAAATTCAGTAGGGAGGCCAAAGAGTCTAACCCACACGAGAGCTATAGAAGGCATCTCTTCTTTGGATTTAAGTTTAGTATGCCAAGGCTTCATGAAAAGTCTTGTCCTTCCAAAAAACCAAGGACCCCCTTGAAAAGTTTTATCTCTATCTTCATTATTAGAAAACAAAACAATAAAATAACCATTTGGATAAATAGATATTTGTAACTCACCTTTAGTTTTCTACCTTTTTGCAGCCCTGACTTTGAAAGCAGATAGACTCAGACGAAAACCCACGAACCAACAAATTAGTCCTCTTTTTTCCAAATCTTCAATGCCAATCTGAATGTTACCCATATCAAGCTTAACAATAGGAGTTCCATCAGCTGCTTTAAGACATCCTGACTCCATTTTCCTGGGATCAATCTTAGGCATTCTTAGAGGTTTATGGGAAGCCTTAATATTGATATTAGCATTGGGCTAAGGCTGTCCACCACAAAGGTCATCCCTAAAATTTATTTTTGCGACTGAGTCTTCAAAATTCTTACCCTTGACAGGGGTTTTCATAGTAAAATTATTTTGTGGTTGCACCTTAGCACCAGATTCACTTGAGATATTAGCCATTTTTTGATCAACTGCTTGAAACTTGTTTTGTGATCTCTTTAATCCTTGTCCTAGATGCCGTGGAAAGGTATGGTTTTCACTTTTATTTTGTGCAGCAAATTGGAAGTTGTTGTCACTCAAGTTCACAGAATGATCTATTGAAAGACAAATTTGTAACCCATCTTGTATCCCCTGCAACATTTCCTGCTAAAATATTAAGCATAAACCAAAAAATATTTACCGCTAGGGCCCGAAGGCCCTAAAAACCAACCTCTGGAGCTGCTTGCACTCAACCCAGATGAAACCCTAGCATAGCCGCTTGCCAAATATCTCGTTCACACATAGGGATGCGCTAGGATCTGTGTTGCTCCAAATGATATGAAAATTGGTGATGTTCTAGGGTTTTTAAGGCATCTCCGAGTCCGGATGAGTGAGATATGGCCGAAACGAGTTCGGCAGTTTGGGAAGTCCTGCGAAAAACGTCTAATCAACTTGCTTGTCCAACCGTTATTATTATGTACAACTATTTGGATCTTGGTGATGTAAATAATCTTCTATTCAAGGCAATTACATTAAAGAAATCATTTTTTATTTAAATTTATTTATTTATCCTATTATGCCACAGATTGAGGAAGTAATATTTTCGGAAACCATTTTATTGTTGATATAATTTACCAAATAAAAGTTCTTATGTATAATTACATATAAAATTACATGGCAATAGAATAGCCTTCAATCATCTTTCAACTTCAATGTTGTTGTATGTAGAATGTAGAATTAAATTTCTTAATTGTTTTATATAAAGCTCATAAAGTATGAGTCTAATATAGTTGTGCATTCTCATCAACCTTTTGTTTACCATGTAGGAGTACTAGCAGCCTAATAAAAGCTCATTATAAACTTCTTTCTTATAAAAAAAGACATAACATTGGTATTAGCATTATCAAAAACTAAAATCGAGATATGCCAAAGGTTTGGAGGAAGACTTCTTCTTTAGATTAAATCTCATTAGTTCAAGACATGCTAAAAATACCATTTTCGAGAGTAGAATGGTTTTTGCACTGTTAGTTGTAAAACTTTTTATTAGCCCCTCGTAATGAGCGATTCAACATTCTTTGGATATATCAAATACTTAATTGAACATTATAGTTCCAAAGGTTTGCTTTCAAAACATGTCTTAAAATAAGTTTTAATTAAGTGTATGCTTTAAGTTTTGAACGCGCTCCCTTAGCTGGATCATGAGAAATGGAAGTTTATGGATTCTTTCTTCTCCTAAGAAAACGACATTGAAAGAATGTCATATTAAACCGGAATAACACGAGATAAATTGGTGTACATTAAAATGTTAGTTCTTTTTTACATGAATTCATCCTTTGGAAAAAATCTAAAAATAAATTGATTTCTCACATTTTATTTGGAACGTCATAGTAAATAAACTTTTATATTATTTTTCATTTTTGATTTAATAGAAAGTTGTGTTTCATGTTATAAGATGAATTATATCCATACTTGTTTAAGTTGAATTATAATAGTGTTTTAGTTAAATTATAATAGTATTTTTTTATAGTAGATCATGTTAATGACTATAGATGTAATGTAACAGAATTAATTTTTATTAGCGTAAAATGAGTTATTAGCTTTTATTTGGTTTAAAATTGTATTTTTTATGGTTTGGTGTATAATTATATTCTTGAAATACTTGGATA
The DNA here is from genome assembly GCA_028583015.1 of Wollemia nobilis. NCBI lineage: Eukaryota > Viridiplantae > Streptophyta > Pinopsida > Araucariales > Araucariaceae > Wollemia > Wollemia nobilis. The sequence continues at coordinate 5,921,713 of JAQPPZ010001050.1, read as the reverse complement.
GTATATAAAAGTGTAAAATTTCAATGATTAAACTTATATAGTTTAAAGCTGTTTAAAAACATTAAAAACAAAAAACAACTTAATAAATTATCCTCTTTTCATAAAAGTTGTCATACTGATGAAATATACTTCCAGGACGGTCAGATAAAGCATAAATTCATATACTACTTTTAATTGTAAAATATTTAAACCATCGATAAGGGTGGTGTGTTATCAATTGATTGAATACCACATGCTTACCGAGAAGGGTAAGTAGACATCCATTTTTGACAACTCGTAGGTGGCAATTGTTGTGATTCAAGGATAATTGTTCTCTAGCAATATTATAAAGGTTAAAAGACAAATTTCTATGGGGAGTGACGAATGGTGGTATAGGATGTCATTCCATCTTATCGCACAATGTAGTATAATGAGGTTTCTCACAATTTATAGTTTAGTTATGGAATTACCAATGGTAACTCAAGACCAGGGGAGTTGGTCTTCAGGTTGGAAGGTCCAATGATAGATGGTATGAGATATCTTATCATCAACTGCAACTTGAACTAAGATACTTGGAATCAAATCCAGAGTAGTTGACAAGCCTTGAAAGCATCCATAGAATTATGAATTGATATTAGACACTAGTCATAAATACACTAATTCTAGCATGGGATTGAAGCAAACTACAAACTAGGACTAAGTAATAGTCGGTGGGACCAAATCCTTGATGCTACAATGTGATGAAAATAATGCATCTACCCTTCCAAGTGTTATGGGCCCTAGAAGGATAACCCCCTAACGAGAACCTAGAACTCAAGATAGTAGAAGGTGGGACTCATACATGGCAACATATTACAAGATTTGGCCAATCTCGAGCACCCATGATTCCATATGCAATGGTCAATGATCTCGGAGTGTAGAAAATTATGCCTATGTACTAATATAAAGTTGGGTGTTCGTGTGTCAGTTGTGATCTTTCTTTTAAAATAAATTAAAAATTTGAATTTGTGAATTTGACAACCATGTGAGTAGACTTGGGTTGTTACAAATCCTAACATAAATTAGAAAAAATCAATTTGGAAGATCATAAAAAGATCAAGTTGTTGTTTTGGGTTTATGTGGACCTTATAATATATACATTTATAATAAAATTAAAGTAAATAATTTTTAAAGTCTCAAACATAAATGACAAATTAACATTATATACTTAAATGTATTTTATAAATGTACATATCTTAGATGTTTAAAAAAAGGTTTAGATTTATAAAATCTATAATGAAGAAGTTAGATTTGGACCATATTTTGATTTTTCACACCCTTAGTCAAATTTCAAGAGTTTAGCTTCCTAAATTTAGTTAAGCTCTAGATAATGTTCAAGACATACCCCTAAAGTTAAGGTTTGACGTTAAGGATTTCCTAGTCTAATCCTTACCTCAAGGTCTACTTGCATTTTCACTTGGACCATTTTCTAAGAAATTATTTATAAATATTTACTTATGTAAACTCCATATTAATCAATTCATGATGACAATATTCATATCGTACACTAAGTCCATTAATTTTACATATATTATGAGCTAGTTTTCCATGCATTTGTGGTGTAATTTTTAGTTGCTATGCATAATTGTTTTAGAAATTTGGAAATTTTTTGATGATTATGTTTAAATTTATCTTATATCAATTACAATTCTCTAATTAATTTTACTTACAAAGGAATTATCTTATATCAATTACAATTCTCTAATTAATTTTACTTACAAAGGAATGATCAAATTGATGTGGTCAAATGTACCTCAAGTTATAATATCTTTGCATTATTCCTAACTAGATATACATGGAATGAGATATGTATTCACATATTCTTGAAAAGTTCTATAATTGAGAAAATATACTCTTATAGTGGCGTATGGATTTGAATCCTTCATATTTTATGATTATTCAACATGAAAATATTTATTCAATGTTATTCCAAATTTCAAAAGGCTCTCCAACAAGATTGTAAAGCATTGAAGATAATTCAAGATTAGCATCTTACACCTCACTCTTCAAAATTTACAACCAAGTGTTGATTTATTTATATAATCAATTTTTTTATTATAACCAAACCCATAATAATCAATGTTTTGTAATGAGCAAATTCATGAGTAAGTCAAACTTATATAAGATTATATAATAATGAGTAAGTCAATTGTTTAGATATTCCTATCTTAGCATACCATCCATGATGCTTTTAATGTTATTAGGATTGAACTACGTATCCTTGCAATATTTCTATTTTTTAATATTCTTGGGTTATGAGCTAACATTATTTGAAATCAAAACTAGTAAGGTCTCATAAGAAAATAGCATTATTTATTTTTATAATTATGATGGTAAAATAAGTGAAATAATTTTCCAATGAAAAAGGTTCAAGGAACTTTAGTTTAAACTAAAAGTTATTTAAGAAATGAAGAACTCATTAAACTTTTCTTTATATATCTAACAAATACAAATACTATAAAAATATATAACCGTTTATTATCCATTATATCAAAATAAAGCTTAAATTAAATCTCTAAATAAATAAAACAAAAATTATATTAAAAAAGGTAAAATAATTTTTAACAAGGTGATAAATCATATAAGATGATCCTCATATAAAATATGCTTGAACCACACATCCTCACAATATTTATTATTTTTAATATTCTTAGGTTATGAACTATCCTAATATGAAATCAATTCTAACAAGGTTGGATAAGAAAATATCATTACTTATTTTATTAATTATGGTGGTAAGGTAAGTGAAATGATTTGTCCATAGGGGAAAACACAATAGTTTGGGTTTTGGCTGAGGTCCAAGGTTAAAATCCAAGTCTACGAGGGGTGGTTGTGAGGGTGTATATGATCCTTATAGAAACGTATGCTTGAACCACACATCTTCACAATATTTCTTATTTTTAATCTTCTTAGATTATGAGCTAACATTATTTGAAATCAAATCTAACAAGGTTGGATAAAAAAATATCATTATTTATTTTATTAATTATGATGGTAAGGTAAGTGAAATGATTTTTCCATAGGGACAGTGAAAAGGTTTGAGCTTTGACTAAAGTCCAAGGTTCAAACCCAAGTGTGTGAGGAGGTGGGTGTGTATATGGTTTTGTTTGGTCCCTATTGATAATTTTAGTTCTCACCTTTATCAAAGGTTATGGTTGTAATGGGGTACCCAACCTTGAGGGTGGTTGTAGGGGTTTCTCACACTCACCTCAAACAAAAAAATGAAATATCTACTCATGTAGAGGATTTGGAGAGCAAGTTGGTAGTGAAAACTCTTTAGTTAAAATCGAGAGGTCCTAGGTTCAAATCTCTTCCCTCACATGCTGCAGATATGCTATGTACATAAGGGGTTACAAATAAATAAAAAAATGAATTTATTTTCCAAAAAATATGTAAATGTTCAACCAACTTTTTTATTTTCAAACTCAAAAATTATTTAAAAAATGAAGAACTTATACAGCTCTATTTTATACATCTAACAAATACAAATACTTAAAAAAAATTTAACCATGTATCATCCATAATGTAAATTGAATTTTTGAATAAATTAAATAAAAGAGAAATCATATTGAAAAAGTTAAAATATTTTTTTTATGAGACTACTTTTAAGGAGGATGTTGTTTTATCTAATTTATAGTTATATGTAGTTATCTAACCATACTTCAAATATGGAAGCATGGTATACAATCCTTCTCTTATAAAATTCAAACCTTAAACAATTTTAAAGTCTTCACAAACTACTGAAGAGTTATCATTGCCACCATTAACCAGGAAAGGTTTTTTTAATTTATTTTGGTGATAGGTTCACTCACACACTCTTCCTTAGTTTAAAATTTTGAAAGAAAATCCAAAACCAAACCACTGCAATATCTTAAAAAAAAACAAATTCTATACCAAAAATCAATACTAAATGTAATTGAAATTAGACCATAAGTCACAGTCTTCAACAGTGTTAGCTGCTTTAAGTTCAAGGCCCAAGGCAACCAAAGGTTTACTTAGCAGGCATGCTGATTTGAGTCTTTCTCAAGTTCTTGAATCTAGTTGGAAACCCTGTGAAATATCGAGGAAAATCCCTGGAACTCTATTGTTAATTTCGTCGGTGTAGCTAGATGAATATTATCGTTTCATAAAAGAATTTCCTTTGCATCTTCTTATTTAAAAATATAAAGCAACTTCTCTAATCATTATTACTGTCTCTCTTTGCGTTGCGTGGTTGCTACTCCAGTGCATCATGTGATTAGAGAATCTACAGCTAATAACTATCCTATAATGATGATTCGTGACTGAAGAATTCCTTATGAGAAGGTTAAGAATTAAATATTATTTTCCTATTTAAAATTTTTCATTTAATTTAATATAAAATACTATTTAAATATAAATTAAAAAAATCATGCAACTTATGCGTCTATCGTTGACATTAGCTCACCTGAGGAGGAAATAGTGATTTCAGCATTTACGCGTTTCAGAGAACATATTTCCTTATTCAGCTTAACACAAAACACACCAAACGAGACCGTACCATAAAGTTGGTAAGCCTGATGGAGACTCCCATGTGCTTTGCAGCTTCCCTTCTCTTCAAGCATAAGAAAGACCAGTCTCTTATAGTGGTAACAGTAGGCATTTATAATAATTTTAAAAGTTGATTATTAGCATGTAAAATCTTAAATTTATGGCCATTCAAATGGCCTTTTGTGCGGAGGAAAGTCAATGTTGAGTTTTTTTATTTTAATACCTATGTTTAGTATTTATTTTTTAATATTGTAGATAGAAAGTATTATACTATCTATACAAAAAAATGTTATATAATAAATTTTATTATTTTAATATAGATTATATTGTTTGGAGATTGTTTATATCATCATTCTTACTGACCAGCCTTTTGAGAGTGAATTGATTAAAAAAAAAAGAAGAGGCACTCTCCTCTGTTTAGGAGAACAAGGAGCTCCTTTACTTATATTTACTATACTCTTACCTTGGATGATATCAAAGAATTATTTTATCTCTTTTCATATGCATTGGTGAAAAATGATTTGCTTTTTTCATCAATATTATTTTAATTTTCTAAAGATTATTATGGTTTCTCTTTTTCATAAGTTATATGAGAAGTGCAGGTTATATGAGCCACCACATCAGTTTCTACGTCCCTGTGCAAGACCAGTTTCCAGGTTTTTAACGAAATAAAATAAAATTTTAAAGTTAGAATTTACACTCTTGATAATGTTCATCCCTATATTCCTATGCATTTAAACCTAAAAGTTTCTAGATGTGGATGCTCTATAGTATTCAACTCATATATGAGCCACAACATCAGTTTCTATGTCCCTATGCAAAACAAGTTTTTATGTCTTTAACGAAATAAAGTTAAATTTTAAAGTTGAATTTACACTATTGATAATGTGCATCCTTATATCCCTATGCAATTAAACCCAACCTAAAAGTATCCTTATATCCCTATGCAATTAAACCCAACCTAAAAGTATCAAGTATGAATGTTCTATAGAATTCAATCCAAATAATTTTGCTATCTTTTCTAAAACTATTAAGTCTTTTTGAAGCAAGACCAACCATCTTATCAAACTTTATTTTTATCTTTTATCTCTTGTAAATATTCCTCCCCTCTAGAGCCTTTTGAAGCCACCTTCATCTTTTGAGCATCATTTTTGATACAAGTGATTAGTTAAAATTTAATTAATATGTATTCACTTTTCGTTTTACCTTTTTGGTCATGCATCTCTTGGCTTTATTCATTTTCTTGTTTCATGGCTGAATTTTAAGATGTAATTTTACTGTCTTCGACACTATGTTCATTCCTAATATAAGACAACCAATGCCCTTAAATTATATTTGTTTTGAGAGGTGATGAGAGAACACTTTTTCTATTTCTATTGTATTTCTTCTCTTCTTCTTAATTTTTTTTTATTTTGATATCTTAAAGTGGAAATCAATAAAAAATAAGAAAAACAAAGAAAGAATAATAGAAGACAAATGGAAAGAAATACAATTGGAACCCAAATTAAAATATTCAAAAAATTTAAAATGTTAGACCCAAAGCAAAAACAATTCTTAGATTACCTTGAGGGCTTATTTTTTCATGTTTAAAGATGAATATTTTCTATTTGTATGTGATGTGACTTTGTTGTTCGTTTTTTTTGATAAAAAGAGGGGTAAATTTTTTATTGAAATCAGAAAAACATACAAGAGTCAAGAATCAAATTACAACAAAACTGCCTCATCTAGGCATATCATATTTCAATGAACTATTAATAGTTTACGAGCACGTTGAAGGAAGCTGACGCCACTACCTAACACTCCAACCTTATTAAAATTCAAAGGCCCATTTAGCCAAACAATCAGCAACACCATTCCACTCCCTTGGAATATGAGTAAAAGTGATGAACTCCATATGACAACGTGTTGTTCATTTTGACATGAAGTTATAAGTCACAATATTTTCTATGTTTTGAAATATACATTTACCACAATCATAATAAGAAAATATGCAAAATAGATTTGAAAATAGTATTAATAAATAATTAATATACAAACATCTATATATAGAGAGGTGATACAAGAAGAATAAGGGGTGGGGGCCTATTCATATCCCATAATATATGGTCCTAAGATTCTAACACTATTACATAATATCCCATAGGTATATAAATCTTGTAATGATCCTTGTAATAATTTTTTTTTTTGTAGAAAACATCCTAAAAGGGATGCCACTTTCGGGTAAGACCCAAAGAGGTAGGGTATCTCTGATGCCAAAAGTGCCCAGGGCTCGTACCTAGCCTACCACCTTTGGCACATGAGCATGCCTAAAACACAAAAACAAAGAAACATAAACAAAAACAAACACAAAAAATAAAAATAAAAAACCACCTTTGACACACTCAAGGAGAATGCCTAAAACACAAAAACAAGCACATACACACATAAAAAAATACAACCCCCCTAAAAAAATGAAACACAAAAAAACCATAAAAACAACATAATTAATGGTGTAAGGACAATCTTGCATCACCCATTTATTTTTTTTTTAAATCCCAATTTATTTATTAATGATGGTAGATTTAATGCCTAATTTTTTTTTTTTGGTAAGTAAGAGAATATTTATAATTAACACCGGGTTTTAACTGGTTGACCCAAAACCATTTTACAAAATAGGGTCCACTGACCAACTGGACAAAGGCCAAGCCCTAAAAGTTTAAACTAACAACAAAAAGGGCCAAGACCTACTCTTCCAACAGAATACAACCAAACTAAACTATGGAAGCCTAATATTATGGCCATCAAAAAAGAAAGACGCAAAATAGAACTAACAAAGACAAAATCCACTTTGAGCCTTCCAATCTAAAATTTTTCATTATCTATCACCATTGAGACTGCATGAGGAAGATTTTCAGTCCACGTGATCAAATTTGTAGCTACAATGCCTTCATTTGCTAGCCTATCAGCTGCCATGTTTGCTTCCCGGAAGGTATGCAAAATTATGGCCTCAGGTCGATCATGAATTAGAGCCCTTGCTTCGTGGATGTAGTCATCAAATATCCAAGGAGCTCTCTTAGTGTTCTTTAGAAGATTTATAATAATAAGAGAATCACCTTCCACCAACACTTTCCCTGGATAATTCTCTGCCACCTTGAGGCTCCTCCAAACTGCCCTCGCTTCAGCCACATTGTTAGTTTGAGCTCCAAGATGTTTAGCAAAAGCTACAAGCACCTCACCCTTGTGGTCTCTAAGTAAGCCACCAGCCCCAGCTTCACCTGGGTTTCCCCTAGATGCCCCATCAAAATTTAACTTAATCCACCCTAGGGGGGTGGGGTCCATGTGATCATGGTTCTAGGACAGACTTGAGGATGATTGAGGCCATCAGTGAGAGTTAAGTTTAATGACTGGCCTAATGAAGCTTCAAAAGGATTTGGAGGTCTAGATGTTGTAGGCACTAAACAAGCATTCTCATTAGCATATACTAAAATTTTTGATAGGACAGAGGATGACTGAGAAACCTTATCCAAGAAGGCCCGACGATTCCTTTCCAACCATATCTGCCACAAGTAGTGATGAAGGCAGATCTTCCACATATACCTAAGACGCCTATTCAAAAAGGGAGAAGGCCACTGGACAAATAAGTCAAAAATGGACTGAGGATGGACCCAATAAATATGAAACACTTGTAATGAGACCTAACAAGATTGAGACAGAAAAATTACAATACAAAAACAAATGATCAATAGACTCCCACTCAGACATACAAAGATAACACCTATTAACAACAATCACACCTCTTTTTATTAAGTTATCCATGGTGAGGATCTTATTTTGGATGGCCAGCCATGCAAAAAAACCAACCTTTGGAACAATGCTTTTGGGCCAAACTTCCAAGTGAGGGAAAGTAGGTTCATCATTATCAATAAGCATCAGATAAGCAGTCTTGACAGAAAATTCCCCATTTTCTGAAGCTTCCCAGATAAGCTGGTCCTCAAGAATGCCATAAGGGAGTAAATACTGTCTTAATTCATTCTCTAGTATTATTGATGCCCCTGGTAGATCATTGTTCATTATTGGCTTCCAAACCCTTCTATTGTTTGACAAAGTAATAAAATCTGCAACTTTGGTACCAAAAAATTCAATTGTCCAAGCTCTAAGGGTTGAAAGGATGGGGTCTGCAGAGAGGGGATAATCCTTTAACCATTTGTGGTCCCAAAAATCAATGTTTCTTCCATTTCCCGGTTTCCAATGTAGCCCTTTGCTTAGCAAGTTTTTAGTTTGAAGGATTGATTTCCAAAAAATTGATCCCCTGGGAGGAAAGGAATAACTTAAAAATTTAGTTTCTTGCAAATACTTTCTTCTGATTATAGTAATCCATTCTGCATTTGCATTTGTCAGAAGATGCCATGCTTGTTTGGCCAGGAGGGCCATGTTTAAATGTTGTATTCTCCTTAGCCCAATACCTCCAAATTTCCTTGGTTTGCAAACCCTATCCCAGGACACCAAGTGAAAGCACTGCTTAGATTCAGAACCAGCCCATAGGAACCTCTTCTGGATCTATTCAATTTTAGTGTAGACACTTGTAGGAGCTTTAAAAATAGAGAGAAAGTAGAAAGGGATGCTTTGAATGGAAAACCTGGTGAGAAATGCCTTGCCAACTTGAGATAACAAATTCCCTTTCCATCCAGCCAGCTTCCTCTGAATTCTTTCAATTACATTAGTCCACATGGAATCGGTAGCTCGCCTATAAATAAAGGAAGGCCTAAGTATGTGGATGGAAGAGTAGACACTGAGCATCCAAGAATCCTAGCAATATTAATCTGCTTCTGAATGGGAGTGTTAAAGAAATAAATTTTACTCTTTGAAAAATTTACCTTTTGCCTCGCAGCATCCTCATATAGCTCTAGAATAAGTTTTATGACCTTAGCCTCAAAAACCGATGCAAGAGTTAACAACAAAGTATCATCCACAAACCTGTTCATGTGTAACTCGCTCGTGTTTGTGATGATGCTTTAATTCATGAAATAAGACCAATATTACAGGCAACTTTGATTGTCCTCCTAAGGGCTTCAGCCACAATGATAAACAACATGGGAGAGATAGGGTCACCTTGCCTTAGGCCCCTTTTACTTTGAAAGTATCCAGCAGGAGCACCATTAACAAGGATTGAAAACCAAGGTTTCATAAAACATCCTTCCAAAAGCTTGATCCATTCATGATGAAAACCAAATTTTTGAAGAATGGCAGAGAAAAAACTCCAGTTTATTCGGTCATAAGCCTTGTTCATATCCAGCTTGAGAGCAAAAGCAGGTTTTTTAGTCTAGACTACAAAATGGAGGGCTTCATGAATTGTTATGACACCATCAAGGATGGACCTTCCAGGGACTGAACTGCCTTGACAAACATCAATAAACATAGGAAGGATCTTCCTCATTCTATTTGCAATCGCCTTGGTCAAAATTTTATAAACAACATTACAAAGGATAATAGGTCTAAAATCCATCATAGATCTAGGAGTAGGAATCTTTGGGATTAAAGCAATAAAAGTGGAGTTAAAACTTCTCGGAATATGCTTTGTGGACTGAAATTCCTTGATAGTAGCACATACATAAAAACCTACAATATTCCAAAAAGCCTAAAAAAAACGAGGTGAAAACCCGTATGGACCTGGTGCTTTATCAGGGTTCATTGAGAAGAGGGCCTCTTTGATTTCTTCATCCGTGAAAGGCTTAATTAACTCCCCATTCAAGTCATCAAAAATTAAATGAGGAATATGGTAAAGCATTGATTCTGAAGCTAAGGCAGAACTGAAATGTTCTTCTCCTAAAAGATTTTGAAAATAGGAAACTGCTTCATTTTTGATCTCATTAGGACTAGAAAGGGATGATCCATCATCTCTAACAAGTTCTTTAATTCTATTGTGGCTTCTGTTCCTTAAGGTAGATGCATGAAAAAATCTTGTGTTGGCATCACCTTCTTTTAGCCAGGTAGCTCTAGACTTTTTCCGCTAAAAAGTCTCCTCGCAGGCTAAAACATTATGGTACTCAGCAAGGGCTTTCTTTTCATTTGCCTGTAGGGAAGGGTCTGGCAATCCCTCTTCAAGTTTTTTCTCAATGGTTGATAACCTTTCAGAGATGACTTTCTTGTTTTCAAAAATATTTCCAAAAATTTCTTTATTCCAAATCCTTAGATTTTCTTTCACCACTTTAAATTTATTCATTAATGATGGTATTTTTAAAATGCCTAATTTATTCACTCATGATTGTATTTATTTTTAAATTCCTAATTTATTCATTAATGATGGTATTTTTAAAATATTCAATTTATTCATTAATGATGGTATTTTTTTAATGCCCAATATATTTCATTAATGATGGTATTTTTAAATGCCCAATTTATTCATTAATGATGGTATTTTTAAAATGCTAATTTATTTAAAAAATAAACGATGGAAAAATGGGAGTTACGTTTTCCAAAATATTCTATGGAAATTATTAAAGAGGGAACAAAGATTTACCGAAGGCGATCTGAGGATGACATATTTTGGCTCTAGCTTATATATTTTTTGACATTTTTCTTTGTAATCAACTCAGAACTTGTGGTCGTAAGATTGTATTTTCTAGTTCTATAATCCCTCATCAAGTATTGTTATTGAGTATTGTTATCAAGTATTGTTATTGAGTATTGTTATCAAGAATTATTATTGAGTATTGTTATTTGAAATTGACTATATTTTTGTTTATTGTGGGAGTGTTGGTTGGAGTAGCCCTACACCAAGTGGTATCAGAGTGGTAGTTTTTGAGTGTGTAAATATATTGTCGAATGTGAGGTAGTTTGCACAAGGACTTGTGGTTATGGTTGTGATAAAAGTGATCAGAATACCTCCATGAAGAAACCATGATGCTGGAAGAAATATTTTTGTACCATAAGAGGATTTTAGAGCCCTACAGAGACAAGTTCAAGCACTACAAGAGGAGCTACATAGAGGATTTGAGCCAAGAAGAGAAGAGGAAAGTGAATATGAAGTTGAAGAAGAAGCCCAGTTTGAAGAAGAACGGGATGGAGTAGAGCCTGAGCAAGTCAAAATATTTAAGACCATTGCAAATATTAAAAAAAGGTTGAATATTGATGTTCCTACATTTTCTATGGATCTTAAACCAGAATATTTTATCTATTGGATCAACGATATGGAGGAGTACTTTGAGTATGAGGAAGTGGAATATCCCAAGAGGGTCATATTTGCAAAGACAAATTTGAAGGTCATGCTAATATTTGGTGTAAGGAAGTACAACTAGATAAAAATAGAAGAGGAAAAGAAAGAATAACAAGATGATATCAGATGGTGGAAAATTTAAAGAGACAATTCATTCTAGTTGATTATGAGTTAGATTTGTTGAAGAAAATGAAAGGTTTGAGGTAGATAGGTAAGTCTATCAAAGAATATATAGAAGAGATCTATAAGGTCATGATCAAAATAGGCCATTCTAAGGCTAAAAAGGAGAAGCTAACCCATTATATTAATTTATTGAGGTCAAGTATTCAAGAGGAGCTAAATTTGGTCAAAATGACTACCATAGAAGATGCTTATCAGTTTACCCTATACGTAGAGAGAAGCTAAATAGAAAATTTGAAAGCAGGTAGAGAGAAAGAGGTTGTGGTGGAAGGACTGGTGGAAGACCATATGGAGGATGGAATGAAGACCAAAAGAAGAATGGAGAAGCTAGCAGTAGTCAGAACCAAAAATGGGATAATGCCTACCGCCCCTATGAGCAAAATAATGGTGACCAAATAGGAAGAGGAAGTTTTGGATGAGAACATAGAAGAGGAGGATTTTAAGGAACCTATTTCCAATATGGAGAAGAAGAATATTGAGTATACGAGTGTCCACAACATCAAGGAAGGAAAAATATTATACCTTAATGTAATGCATGAGTTACTTATGTAGATGAAGGTGCTAAATCTGATCATTCTGAAGAGGTATAAAGAGAAGTTATTGTCATAGGGAGAGTCTTGCTAAACGAGGAGAAAGATCGAGTTTAAAAGAAGAGTCTCTTTTAGACAATGTAAAAATATGAAGGTAAAGTTTGTAATGTTATCATTGATAATGGTAGCATTGATAATCTAGTTTTAGAGGGGATGGTTAAAAAATTACAGTTGGAGAGAAGGAGACATTTGCATCCATATCGGATTGCATGTTTGTAGAAGGACCATAGATCTTTGGTCAACGAGCAATGTTTAGTGAATTTCAATATTGGGAATTACCATGATGAAGTACTGTGTGACATCATGCGTATGGATGATTATCATATGCTACTGGGGAGGTCATGGCAATTTGATTGACGTGCAGTACATGATGGACATGCAAAAACTTATTCCATGACAAAGGATGGAGTTCACCACAAGTTGAATCCCTTGAAGGAGGTGGAAGAAAAGGTATGTAGTAGTGCAAGAATTTGTTTAGCTGATGCTAAAATTTTTTTGAATGGTATGAAGCATGACCATATGTGCTATGCATTTATTTCTAGAGTTAATGAAGAAAAATGTGAAGATATACCAGTAGATATCTTATATCTGCTAGGAGAATTTTAAAATATTATATCAGATAATGTACTTGAAGGTTTACCACTAGTGAAGAAGATTAGTCACTAGATGGATTTGATACCAAGAGTCAGTTTACCAAATAAGACAGCCCATATAATGACTCCTACAGATAATGAGGATTTGAACAAACAAGTTCAAGAGCTATTGAAGAAAGGATTGATTCAAGAGAGTTTGAGTACATGTGTAGTACCTACAATACTAGAACCAAAAAAATATGGAGAATGAGAATGAATTTTTTGTAGAGTTATACTTTTGTGTTGAAGCATAGGAGTGGAAGGTCAAAAAGAGTCATAGATGCCTTAAGTAGAAGGTAAATTTTTTTGATAGAGATGAAGGTGGAGGTTGTTAGGTTTGACAAACTCAAGATTTTGTACCCTAGTAATCCAATTTTTTTTAGCAACTTGGAAATCTTGTTATTACTTTGGAAAAAATGAAATGGTTGGATTTTTAATCCAAGATGGAATGTTATTTAGAAGAAACCATTTGTGCATTCCAAGGATTTCTATGAGAGATAACCTGATCAAGGAGAAGCATAGTGGAAGGTTGGTTCAATACTTTGTTCAAGATAATACCATTGCCCTTGTTAGTGAGAACTATTATTGGCCATAGTTGCAACAAGATGTGAAGAAGTTTGTACAAATTTGTATAGTATACCAAATGGCAAAAGGTGTAATATAGAACACTGGGCTATATCAGCCATTACCTGTACCAGAGAAACCATTGGAAGATATTAGCATGGATTTTTTTCTTGGTTTACCAAGGACACAGAGAGGACATGTGATGGGGACACAGGAAATCAATCAAATCTCATTCATTAAACTTCAAAGAAATTACAATACTAGCCTGCAGGCATAGTTTCTTCCAGTACTTCATCCCCCTTCTATCCAGATTCACCACCTGCTTCTATAGCAATGTCTGCATTTCTTTCGAAGTCCCGACCCTCTAGGCCATTAATGACCCACCTGGAAGAATACATCCTTCCTCTCAAAAAATTTGGCCCCTCCTCTGCCTTCGTGACTGAACCTTCACATCCTTTTCCTCAACTGGCAACTACCACTGGATTAGCCATGGAAACGTGCATTGATGAGTTGTCTAAATGTCTCTGACTTCTGGGCACAGCCTTTGAGTGGCTGCCATACTCAGCAAGCTTACCAAGCAAGAAATCATGCATAAATGCGGCCTTGACCACCTCAAGAAACACTGTCTAGGAACGCGTGCCTTTTTGAATCAAGAACCAGCAGTATGTCATGATATCGTGACATGTCATGATATCGCGACATGTCATGATATCGCGACATGTCGTGATATCGCGACATTTTTCTTCCTCACTGCCTTCTTCTCCTTCGGGTCGCGATATCGCGCATGTCACGATATCGTGACAATTTTCTTTCTCGCTGTCTTCTTCTCCTTCGGGTCGCAATGTCGTGACATGTCGCGATATCACGACATTTTTCTTTCTCGTCGCCTTCCTCTTCTTCGGGTCATGATATCGGACACATGTCGCGATATCACGACATGTCGCGATATCACGACATTTTTCTTTCTCGCCGCCTTCCTCTTTTTTGGGTCGCAATATCACGACATGTCGCGATATCGCAACATCTTCCTTTTCGGCTCTTCTTTCTTTCGATCACGATATCATGACATGTCTTGATATCACGACATCTTGCTCTCTTGTTCCTTCTCACATATTCAGGTCATGAAATCCCGACATGTCGCGATATCGTGACATATTTGCTCTCTGCTTTCTCTTTGCCTCTTGGATCATGAAATCATGATGTGTCATGATATCGTGACTTCTTTGCTCTCTGCTTTCTCTTCGCCTCTTGGGTCGTGAAATCACGACGTGTTGCGATATCGTGACTTCGTTGCTCTCTACTTTCTCTTCATCTCTTGCGTCACAAAATCATGACATGTCGTGATATCATGACAGTTTTCTTCCTGGATTTCTTTCTGCCCCTTCGGTCGTGATTTCGCGACATGTCACAAAATTGTGACATTTTCTTCTCTAGACCTTCCTGTTTTCTTTTGGTCACGATTTCGTGACATGTCACGAAATCGCGACATTTTCTTCTCTGGCCCTTCCTATTTTCTTGCGGTTGCAATTTCACGACATGTCATGATTTTGTGACATTTTTCTTCGGATGCCCTCTCTCTCTTGTTTCGGTCGTGATTTCATGACATGTCACGAAATCGTGACATTTCCTTCTTGGCACCTTCCATTTCCTACTTCGATCGTGATTTCATGACATGTCACAAAATCGTGACATTTCTGCGCCACACCTTCTCTCTCCTTACTGAGTTGCGAAAATGCGACATGTCATGATATCGCGACACCTTTCTTTGTCGCAATATTGCGACATCAAAGCAAACACTTGGAAATTTTATTTTATTTTTTATTTTTTGTTGATGCAAGATTGCTTTGCTACCACCGGATGCTCCTACATCAACATGACTCAATATTTGTGGTGGTTAACAAGTTTTCTAAGATGGCACATTTCATTCTTTACTAGAAAACCAGTGATGTTGTTCACATTGCAGGGTTGTTTTTCAAAGAGGTGGTATGACTACATGGTCTACCAAAGAGTATATTTTCAGACAAAGATACCAAATTTATTGATTATTTTTGGAGGACCTTATAGAAGAAGCTGAAGACAGATTTTAAGTTTAGTTCTTCACATCATCCACATACTAATGAACAAATAAATGTGGTGAATAAGATTTTGGGTAACCTATTGAGATGCTTAGTAGGAGATAAGCCCAAGGGATGGGATTTGATTTTACCACATGCAAAATTTTCTTACAACAATTTTATCAATAGGAGTACTGGTAAATCCCCATTCTAGATTGTATATGGGAGTAGCCCAAGGAATGCTTCTGAGTTGAGGAATATGGAAAAAGGAGAAAAGAGTAGTGCTTATGTTGACGACAATGCAAATAACCTGAAGAACCTTCATGAAGAGGTAAGAAAACATATTAATAATATGAATACTCAGCACAAGGTAAAGGCAGACCAGAGCAGAGGATTAAGGAATTCTAGGTTGGAGATGAAGTTATGGTTCACCTGAGAAAACAAATATTTTATGTTAAAACATATAACAAGTTGAAAATGAAGAATTTTTGACCATGCAAAATCATAAATAAACATGACTCAAGAAATACATATGATGTGGAATTACTAAGTGGAATTAACATATCATCTGTGTTCAACATTTTTGACTTGACAGAGTATCATGAAGGAGAAAATGAGGATGGAATAGTAGAAGAACGGTGGAATATTCTAGCATCTACTCTAGAGAAAGAAGAGATAAAGGAAAACTTGGATAGTTGTATGGGCATAAGTACAAGAAATGGAAAGTATGAAGGATATCTGGTTAAGTGGAAAAGAAGGCATGTTGAAGATTCATCATGATTGTCTAAGGTAGAGGTTGACCGTCTTGGTTTTCCTCTGACACTAAATAAGTGAAGGTCACTTCTCAATTTACCTAGGGTGTCTAATGCATGAGCATCCAATGGTGTAAGAACAATATTGCATCACCCAAAATAGGAAAATATTTTTTTAAAATACCCAATTTATTCATTAATGATGGTATTTTTAAATGCCCAATTTATTCATTAATGATGATATTTTTAAATTCCCACTTTATTCATTCATGATGGTATTTTTTTTAAATTCCCAATATATTCATTAATTATGGCATTTTTAAATTCCCAATTTATTCATTAATGATGGTATTTTTAAATACCCAATTTATTCATTCATGATGGTATTTATTTTAAAATGCCCAATTTATTCATTAATGATGGTATTTTTAAAATGCCCAATTTATTCATTAATAATGATATTTTTTTAATGCCCAATTTATTTCATTAATTATGGTATTTTTAAATTCCCAATTTATTCATTAATAATGGTATTTTTAAAATGCCAATTTATTTAAAAAATGAATGATGGGATAAGGGGAGTTATGTTTTCCAAAATATTCTATGGAAATTATTATAGAGGGAACATAGATTTACCAAAGGAATTCCATGGATGACAGATTGTGGCTCCAACTTACAGATTTCCAGTCGTTTTTCTTTGTAATCAAATCGGCCCTTGTGGTCATAAGATTGTATTTTGTGTTTCTATAGCCCCTCATCAAGTATTGTTATCAACTATTATTATTGAGTACTGTTATTTGAAATTGACTATATTTTTGTGTATTTTGAGAGTTTTGGGTGGAGTAGCCCTACACCAATAATACAACACTACCATAACAAAAATAACCAAATGAAACAATTACACTACAACCAAAACATAAAAACAAAAACAAGAGGACAAAAACCACATAGATAAAACCACAAAAACAATATAATAAAACATAACCAAAACAGAAACAATAAAATGATACAAATACACCATAGACAAAAACATGAATAATAAAAAAAATGAGAACAACAAAAAATAAGCCAACGGAGCTATTGATAAATTAGACCATGTAATATAACTCTAAAACTAAACCATAGCTTAAAAAATTACTAGAAATATCAAAAATTACTTAACAAATTAGCCATAGTTTTTGGCATTGTCATCAAGATACTGTAGGATAACACCCATCCTATAAACCTTTAGTCTTAAGGTATCTTCATCCTTTTATTTGTATCTTGATTCATTCTATCTAGGAATATACGATGGTTACTTAGAACCATGACAGTACTATTGGAATTTGTATGGTATTTTTGAGGATCCATTTTGTTTTTAGTTTGAATTTACCCTTTGGTTTTGTACTTGGGTTGTTTTTCTACATTGTTATTTTTTATATAGTTTAAATCTAGTTAAGATGGCTCTCTTTGACTGTTATTACTCAACATCACTATAAGTTATTTTAGTGTTTTCTCATCATGCAATCCTTCATGTTCCATCTCTTCATCAATCTATGTTTCCATAATTACTATTTCCATTTGACCATCTTCATCATATACTTTCTCATCCAGGGAGATAATTTCAAAGGTGTTAGGTGAAATTAATGTTTTCTATTTTGTTGCTATTTTTTTTTGTGTTTTTTTGTTTAGGTATTTGAAACCCTACCAATTACCCATCCTCTTTCTCTTTTTTAAGGACCTTATGTGTACAATACTTAGCTAGATGACCATATTCATGATATATTCTGCATCAAAATGGAATATTTTCATAATCTATTGCTTGCTCCTATATTTCTTCCCCATATTGTAAAGTAATATTCTCTGGAAGTGGTTTTTCAAAATCAATCAAAACATAGATCCTTGCATAAATCATATGCTCTAAGTGTAGAGTGCTATCATAAGTCATCATAAAAACTCCTAAAAAATTCTCAATTATTGTAAATATCTTTGGATTCCAGTATTCTATTGGAAGACCAAATAAACGGACCCAAATAGGGGTAGTTGATGGCATTTCTTCCTCATATTTGCACTTGGTATGCCAATGCTTCATGAAGAGCCCTACCCTACCAAAAAACCAAGCCCCCATTGAAAATTGTCCTCCTTATCTTCTTCATTAGCAAATAAAATATATAAGTAGCCATTAGGGTAAGTATTAATTTGGAACTCACATTTAGTACTCCAGTTTTTGGTAGCCCATTGCTTGAAGGTAGCAAGAGTCGATCAAAATCCCATGAATCAAAAAATTAGCACTCTCCTCTCCATTTCATCTATTCCTTCATGGAGATCCATTATTTCTAACTTCACTAATGGGGATCCATTATTTGCTTTCATGCAACCCATATTTGTTTTCCTTGAATAACCCTTTGACATCCTCAGTGGTTTCCTTGGCAATCATTCCTTGTAATAATATATTTATCATAAATATTAAAAATATAATTCCAAGGGAATTCAATTACCATTTGCAATCTAGTTCCATGCAAAATACAAAGTAGAAAAATTCAACCCAAATTGTAATGAAGTACCATTCTAGGCTAGTTTGTAGGAAATATAGAAAAAATCATTCCAAACACCCTAAACAAGAGGGAAGACTTTATTATGGGGGGACAAAAATTGCATTCATCAAAACTCACAATTTTCATTCAATATTTTCATTTTAAATTACAGTTTATAGCAACAGCCCATAGGATTTACATTCACTATGCAATATCTGGATCTCCATGCTCTCTCATTACATTCACTGGGTTTTTATAGAGGCCCCGACCCTTTGCAATCTGCAATAACAATTACAGAACAATGGCCGCAGCCATTAACTTCCCATCTAGAAGAAACACATTGTCGCTTTCTCCATAGCCCTCTGACATGCATGATCCTGGTGTAGACTGCCTCACGCTCAGCGAATCTGCCTACACTACCTAGGAACTCTAAGCTTTCTCTAGAAGGAAACATAGTCTGAAATTGCCTCACGTTTGGTGCATATGTTTTGCGATCTTCCATCTCCATAAGCTCTTCTAGAAGAAAAACCCTACAAACAGATCTGCAACTCTGCTTACAACATTTTCCAACCCCTCTACATGTCTCTGCTTCCTCATTTTATAATTTTTGGTGTGCCTCTTCATCTTCCAACTGGTGGCTTCTCCTTCATTTCTACCATGACTGTTTAGTTCCATAACTGCATTCCACAATGGCCCCTGTAACTACCGTTCGACTCCCATTCACTACCAGATTACTCTGCACGACCCTTCGTTTCCATTTCATGACTGGTCATTTTCGTCTTCTCGCATGACTCTTCGTCTTCGCCTGCCTTCACTGCACCTTGGTGCCATGTGTTGTTTCGTGTTGCCACATGTCAGTCAATGACCCCCTTCTATAATAGTCCCTATAACCATCGGTCCCGTCTGAGTTGTGAAGCAGCATGTCATGAAATCGTGACATCTTCTCCCTCCTTGGCTCCTTCTTCACCTTTTGGTCATGAAACTATGACATGTCACGAAATCGTGACATCTTCTCCTCTATGCCTTCTCTCTCTTATGCGGGTCACGAAATCGTGACATGTCATGAAATTGTGACATATTCCTCTTCTGCTCTTCATCCTGCCTTTAGGTCACGAAATCGTGACATCCTTGGCACCCTTGCTTCTCCTATGGAACCTGTCGCGATATCGCGACAGTTGGCCCTGCTGGCTTCTTTCTCCATTTTGTGTCACGATATCGTGACACATTTTTTGTTGTGATATCGCGATAGCTTCTCCTCACTCACTTCTTTGCTTCACTTGTGTCGTGATATCGCGACACATTTCTTGTCACGATATCGCGATAGCTTCTCCTTGTTGACTCGTTTGCTCCATTTGTGTCACGATATCGCAACACATTTTTTGTCACAATATCACGATAGCTTCTCCTCGCTGACTCCTCTGCTCCACTTGTGTCACGATATCACGACACATTTGTTGTCATGATATCATGACAGCTTCTCCCCATTGGCTTCGTTCTCCGCTTGCGTCGCGATATCGCGACACATCTTCTGTCGCGATATCGCGATAGTTTTCTTCGCTGGCTCCTCTCTCCACTTTGTGTCATGATATCATGACTCTTTTTCTATCATGATATCGTGACATATTTTTCTCCTTGCCTTCTTCTTCTTCTTCTATCGTGATTTCATGACATGTCACAAAATCGTGACATCTTCCCTCCTTAGCCAATTTTTTGAAAATGGCTCTGCTGCCACTGGATGCTCCTGCATCAGAGGCCACTGGATGCTCCTACATCAGACACCCGAGGTTGATGGAGAAGTGACCTTCACTTCTATGTTGTTTGATCACCACCTTCTGCAACATCTCCAAATGGGTACCTACCTCTACAACTCGCTTAAACTCCACTCTATCTTCTCACCATTCTTCCATAGATCCTGGTGCAAACTGCCTCACGTTCGGCGATCTGTTTGCATGCTCAGGAACTTCTCGCTTTGATACCACTTGATGGATGGCCAATAATTGCATGCATCAAAATCCAATATTCATTCAATATTTTCATTTTAAATTATAGTTTACAGCAACAGCCCGTAGGCTTTACATTCACTATGCAATCTCTGGCTCTCCATGCTCTCTCATTACATTCACTGGGTTTTTATAGAGGCCCCGACCCTCTGCAGTTTGCAATAAAAATTACAAAACAATGGTCGTAGCCATTAACTTCCCATCTGGAAGAAACACATTACCACTTTCTTCGTAGCCCTCTAACATGCATGATCCTGGTGTAGACTGCCTCACGCTCGGCGAATCTGCCTACACTACCCAGGAACTCTGAGCTTTCTCTAGAAGGAAACACATTCCAAAAATTCCTCATATTCGGTGCATCTGTTTCACAGTCTTTCATCTCCATAAGCTCTTCTGGAATAAAAACCCTACAAACAGATCTACAACTCTACTTACAGCATTTTCCAACCCCTCTACATGCCTCTACTTCCTCCTTTTATAATACCTGGCATGCCTCTTCATCTTCCAGTTGGTGGCTTCTCCTTCATTTCTGCCATGACTATTTAGTTCCATAACTGCATTTCGCAACGGCCCTTGTAACTGTCGTTCGACTCCCGTTCACTACCAGATTACTCTGCATGACCCTTCGTTTCCATTTCATGACTAGTCATTTTTGTCTTCCCGCATGACTCTTCATCTTTGCCTGCCTTCACTGCACCTTGGTGCCATGTGTTGTTCCATGCTGCCATGTGTCACTCAATGACCCCCTTCTGTAACGGTCCCTGTAACCGTCGGTCCCTTCTGAGTCGTGAAGCAGCATGTCATGAAATCGTGACATCTTCTCCCTCCTTGGCTCCTTCTTCACCTTCTAGTCGTGAAACTACAGCATGTTGCAAAATCGTGACATCTTCTCCTCTGCACCTTCTCTCTATTTTGCGGGTCACGAAACCGTGACATGTCATGAAATCGTGACATCTTCCTCTTCCGCTCTTCATCCTGCCTTCGGGTCATGAAATCACGACATCCTTGGCACCCTTGCTTCTCCTATGGAACCTGTCACGATATCGCAACAGTTGGCCCTGCTGGCTTCTTTCTCCATTTTGTGTCATGATATCGCGACACATTTTCTTTCATGATATCGCGACAGCTTCTCCTCGCTCACTTCTTTGCTTCACTTGTGCTGTGATATCGCGACACATTTCCTGTCACGATATTGTGACAGCTTCTCCTTGTTGACTCCTTTGCTCCATTTGTGTTGCAATATCGCGACACATTTTTTGTCATGATATCATGACAGCTTCTCCTCGCTGACTCCTCTGCTCCACTTGTGTCGTGATATCGTGACACATTTGCTGTTGCGATATCGTGACAGCTTCTACCCGCTGGCTTCGTTCTCCACTTGCATCGCAATATCGCGACACATCTTTTGTCGCGATATCGTGATAGTTTTCTCCACTGGATCCTCTCTCCACTTTGTGTCGTGATATCGCGACATATTTTTCTCCTTGCCTCCTTTATTTGTCGCGATTTCATGACATGTCGTAAAATCGCGATGTCTTCCCTCCTTCGCCAATTTTTTGAAAATGGCTCTACTGCCACTGGATGCTCCTGCATCACTTTAACATTAAAAAACATGCATTTAAAATTATATATATATATATAAATGTTGAACCAAGTACCACCATAAAAATAATGTTGTAAATGATATCTAAAAAATACATTCCATGGATTATTTCTAGATAAAACCTTTATAACCCACTTGGACATCAAACTTATTGCTTGAAGCCAAGTGTCAATTGGATCCACTATAAGATAAATTTAATTCATAAATAAGTGGTAGGATAGGACTCTACTCTCTAACCTCATTCATTTAGATAATGAACAAAATATAATGATAAAATTACATACATGAAAAGCCTTGGCATCATCCAAAATACCATTTAAAAATATTGAATCAAGTATTCTACTAAAATGTAGAAAGAAACAAAAACAAAGGAATACTTACACACCTAAATAACCATCCTATCAAGTTGATAATAGAGTTACAAACATGTATAAATGGATAAAATATATATGTAAGCAAATATAACAATTATTAGTAAATATTAAAATACTCATAACATACAAACTAATGCAGTATAAATCTCTAAATGTTATGACATTGGGTATTTGAATTGTATGCTCTTCAATTATATCTACCAAGTAGTTAAGATCAAGTAGATAAATGCTCAAAACATGAGATAATAGGATCTTGTATGCACTCCATTTACTTTTTGACTATATTCAACAAAATTTTTAATTTAAAGTAAGTCCCTTCAATAAAGGATTAAAGACAATTAAGTTGTTGGTAAAGATATAATGGCAATAGGCATGATAAGCTAAGTGTTTAGGTAAACCATTATTAATGGGATACAAATTAATAAATAAAGCAAGGTGGTAGGCAACAATACCTTACTTTATAATCTAATACATGTTGGGATGGCATGTTTTTAAAGAGGTACCATGAGATATAGAGGATAGATTTGTATGAAAATATTGACACCAAATTTTAACATGTTATGTGCATGCATAATACCAAAAGTTGTATTTAACATGTTATGTGCATGCATAATACCAAAAGTTATATAGTATATTATTCAGTAGCTTGTTCGAGAAGAACACACATCAATAGCTTGCTTAGGATAATTGTGGCAATTGTTACACAATAACTATGCTACAAATAGAATATTTATATAAAATAAGTATAAAATAAATGTGTTGATAGACGTAACACATGATAAAAAATAAAATAAAAGTATAAATGTTAATAATAAAGGTAAAAGTGTCTTTTTTATGGTAATTATATTTTTCACAAGATCAAATATCTTGAGATATGATGTAAATAAATATGTCTTACAATATCTTGTGAAATATTTAGAAATTTTCTAGGATAATCTAAATTATTTATGGAGTATTATGTAGCTAATGATATTATGGAAAATGAGTCCATGTGGGACATTGTAGTGGTTAGGGCTTTAGGCTATCTTCTGAGAGACCTAGGTTCAAACCATGATGGTGCTAGAAGTATTACATTATTTTTCCCCTTGTAAATATTATTTTGGTAGTTGATTTACATCTATGTGTCAATATGAGAGAAAGTGCAAGGTGTCAAGAGAGAAAGAAGAGTCATAATGATATGTGGCAAGAAGAGAGCAAAAATTAGAGTATTGAAAAGTCATGTAAAATTATATATTGGAGATATCTCTCCATGCAATGTAATCAATATATCATTCTTGTAATATTTTGATATTGTGTATATTTGAGTTATATTTGTGAGATATTGTTGTTATTCCAATATTGATATTTATTGTTCATTTGATTGATAGTATTTATTTTATTTATATTTGATCTTGGATAACACTCTCTATGATTTAATTTATTAAGAAAGCTAGACACATTTGTTAGCTTTGTAGGGTGAAGTGAATAAGAGTTTCAAAAAGGAGAAGGTGCATATATGACTACGCAATTATTGGGGGTTGAAGGAGATTCATGGAGAAGAATTAACAAGGAGTTTGAAGGAAGTTGAAGAAGAAGCTTTTAAAGGAGAATAATGATGTCAATGTTGATAGTTAGGTAGATGAATGAGCAAATTGAAGAGAAGGATTTTCAAAGGAAATATATAAAGAAGGACAATAACTAATTTGAGATATACAAGTCTAGAGCACCAAGCCAAGAGTAAAGGTTACATCCTTGAGAGAAGGTACAAGGCATGAGATAACTATGTCCATGATAGATGATGAAAAGTAAGAGCTATGTGCAAGATATGGTAGCCACAACATAGTGCATATGTAACAACAATGATAAGAGATATAGATTCAATTGGTGAGTTTAATTTTTCATGTGAGGAGCAATGAAGGAAGGTGAAGCATGTTGTAGACAAGTTTGAAGGAAACATTAGAATATTATCATAATACAACATCTAAAAAAAAATAAAAATAACTTATATTTAAAGCGATCAATGCTTGGTGTGATGCATGTGTTAACATTATTGTTGCTATATTCGAGAACGTATAGCCATATGTTGCCACTATCCACATTATCAACCTTTGATCATAATAGAAACATGCCAACATGATCTCCAAGGTGGTGATAAAATTTGATAGCCTCTTCCTAGGTGTTGGGGTACTCAAAAGCAAAGGCATTGGCACCCCTAAAAACAAGGCAAGCATCTTTGGAGCATAATATTTTTGTATACTCTCTCTTCTCAATTTTCTCGAGGATGAGAAGTGAAAGGCTTGAGCTACAATATTTTAAGGAATTGAGACTACTATAGCAAAGTACAGTTCAAGTCACATGTAAGGAGAAATAACATTGCATACAATCTAGAGAACAAGTTTGAGATGGAAGATTTACCTGTAATGTCTTTGTCTATGATATGAGGACAAATGATAGTGTAAAGTAACATCTTGGATAACGCATGTCAAAGGGTAGACTTTGCATGGGAATTAGTATAGAAAATTCGAGAAACACAGATGTCGCACAATATTCAGTGGTCACAACATACCAAGCAGGTAGAGGTAAGACTATGGTTTGAAATAAATTAGAGCAGATAATCATTTATGAAATAATAAACTTTGATAATTTAAATAAAAGTTAAAAGGAGTGCAATAAATTATTTTTGAATTGAATATTGGAGGTTGATTAATATAGAGGAGAATTTGAAATTGAAGAATTTGTTTGAATTATTTTTTGGAGATATAAGGATTGATTAATTGAATTTGATAATTATTTTAAAAAATTTGATTTGATTTGAAGATTGATTAAGGAATTTGAAATTTTGATATTTATTAAAATGAATTAAATTGGAGTGATAAGAAAAAATTAATTAATTAATTAATTAATTAAATCCTAAATTTGAAGATTAATGAATATAAAATTAAAATTTGCAAATTTGATGAAGGTAGAAGAAATTTTATTATTGTTATTTGATTAAAGAAATTAATTTGGGATACAAAAAGGTTTCAACCTAAAACTTTAGGAAAAATATAAATCTTTAAGGTTCATTTATTTTTCTAAATCTAATGAGTTATAAGGTTGTCAACTTCAAAGGAACGTGGAATAAAAAATAAGTGAATAGAAGAAATGATCAAAAAATAGAAATACAAAAACATAAGTTATCAAAAATAATTAAAGAAGAAAACTTACGTTTTCAAGAAGAACAAATATACATTCAAAATGAATCACTAGAAGAAACTAAGGGAATGTTACAAAATTTAAAATGTTGTACTTAGTACATGATAACAAAACTTTAAGAACAAAAGGATACATCAATGAAGAAAAAGAGAATCTTACAATCAATCATGAGAGAAGCCAAAGATGAAAAATTTTCAATGCTTATAAATTATCTAAGTTTAAAACTTGATGAAGCAGTTGAAGACTCTAAAGGTGTTTTCACATTACCTAATGATATAGGAAATATAATGTATATGGAATTACTTTCTAATGAAGTTATCAAAGGTAAGAATAGAAAACAAGAAAAAATGACTACTAATTTGAAAAACAAGCTTGTTGATATTACCAGTGAAGTAGAATAGGGACACTTTATAATGCGTGAACAATGCATGCAAAATATACGTAATGATGCTAATGATTGTAATGAAAATTTTGTTACTATATGTGTTAGTCTATGGAAAACAATCTACAAGGGAATAATTAATCTAAATGTTTCCAAGATATGAAATAAAGGAAAGGTTTAAGGACTAGAGAATAAATCAATGATGAAAGATGTTTGCTATGATGCAAATAATTTAAGGCCTATGATGATAGATACATGTTGTGATACTAGTGATATTCATCAAAAAGAAAATAATGCAAGTTGTGATCCTCATAAAAGTAAAAATAAAATTTGTGATGCAAGTAATGATACTTATGATTTAGAATTTATGAAAAATATAGAAGTTGTTACAAAAATAGATGCTAAATGTGATATAGACGATTTGAATACAGTTCATGATTGTTCAAAAAAATCTTATGCTATCAAAATTGATGATGACATGGATTCAAATGATGATAGAGATAGTGATGCTCAAAGTTATGTTGATGTTGATAAGGATTAGTTTGATGATCTTTTTGATTATTTTGAAAGGTATAATAAAGAAATTAGTTCAAAATTGTTAAGTAAAATAGGATATAAGAACACAAGTTTGGGGAAACGTGAATAAGGAATGAAAGAGCTACTTGGACCAAATATAAGAACAAAATGTGAAGGTATTGGATATATAGGACATATGAGCAATAAGGAAATAAGAACTAAATTTTTGATAGAAAATAGTGACATCAAATCTATGATAGGGAGTAAATCTAGCTCTCATCTTGAAGTCCCCTAGGAGTAAATATCTCTCAGACTTCAGGTTGATAAGCCTCCATAATGTCATTTATAAAATCATTACCAAAGTCATGACCAATAGAATGAAGGAAATTATCCCACTCATAATTTACCCATGCCAAGGAATCATAATTTAGGGTAGACTTATTACTGATAGTGTCATTACCATTCATGAGCTCATTCACTCAATCTCCAAAAGAAAAAAAGTTGGACTCTTCCTCAAGCTCGACATGAACAAAGCCTTAGATAGAGTTTCATGGAATTTCCTCTTTGTTTTCCTATATTAATTTGGTTTCCTTGATAACTAAATTGCTCTCATCAAGGAGTGCCTCACTGCTTCTTGTCTCTCTGTCATCATCAATGGGTTAGTTGAAGGGTATTTTATAAGCTTGAGAGAAATAAGGCAAGGTTCATATTTATCATCTTATGAGAGTCCCTTGGTAGATCCCTTAAAGAAGCATGCTCCTTGGGAGCCATCTCAGGTATCAAGGTCTCTTCTCTCCTTAATCCCATCACTCACCAATAGTTTGTTGAGGACACCATTTAAGCCACCCTGTTATCTATTTCTAAATCCATATCTATCAAATTCATCCTCAACTTATATGAAGAAGTTTTTGGTCAAAATGTTAACATGTTAAAGAGTAAAATATTTTTTCTTAACATTCCCATTTATAGAAAACTTGCTATCACTTGTATTCTTCTTTGCACCATCTCCAGTCTACCTTCTACCTACCTAGGCCAACCCCTCTTCCTTGGCAATCTGTATAAAAGCATGTGGAGCAATTTCATTAAAAGGATACCCAAAAAGCTCATAGGTTTGAAGGGTGACCTCCTTAGTCAAGATACCAAATCCACTTTTATGTAAGCTTACCTCCAAAATATTCCTATTTTTTTCATATCAATCTTCAAAGACTCTATGGAAGTTTATTAAAAATTTGAGAAAATCTAAAAAAACTTTATGGTTGGGATTTGAGAATAGAATAATATTCCCTCTCATTGCTTGGGATAAAATTTTTACCAAAATATCTCAAGGAGGGTTAGGATTTAGAAATTATAGCAAAATTAATATGGCCTTCATAGCCAAGAAAGGTTAAAGAATTTTCACCAATGTCAAATCCACCTAGGTTGCAATCATTAAAAGAAAATATCTTTAGAACAATATATTTATGGATGAGGGACCACTCCCAAGAGGTTTTGCATTCTAGAATTTATTTATCAAATCCATAAAATGGTCATTTATGGTAGCTTGGCAGTGGGCATGACATAAATTTCTGGAAGGACCCATGGCTTCTTTATCATCCATTATTTGACGATTCCAACCTAGCCATTTTGAAGCCTATAATATATCATCTCTTTGGGGATAAATTCTATAATTTCTTAATTGACACCCCTCAAATTCATGTTTGGAAGATGATCCCCCTTATCAATCTCAAGGAGGATCAAGTTACAGTTTTCAAGTAGTTGGTCATTCTTCTCAAAATTCATGTTATTCCAAGTGTTAATTCCCTTGATTCCCTAGTTTAGAGAGTCAATGAAAATGGTCAGGTTTCATTCAAGTCAGCCTATTTCCTTCAAGTTGAGGCCTCCATATACTGGCTCCCAATAAGCCTTATTTGGATTAAACACCTGATTTCCAAAATTGCTTTCATCACCTAGCTAGTTGCTCACAATAAAATCTTAACCATGGAAAATATTCTCTCTATGGGTTTGATCGTACCCAATTGTTATCACTTGTGTCAATCCTATTATGATTCAATTCATAACCTATTCTTGTAATATCCTTCTCTCGTAGAGTCCTAAATTTCATTTTCTTTTCCTTTAGCATTGGGTGGATCCAACCCATTCTATCCTTGAATTGTTCCTCCAATGGCATAGCCCTTTCTTCAACTATCACCTCAAAATTATTTGGTTATTTTATCTTCTGCATTAATTGTGGAAAGTATGGTTAGAGAATAATAGTAAAGCCTTCCCTAGTATATCTAAGTATCCCATGTTAGTGGTAACCAAGGTGCTCTATGTTACTATCAAAAATGCTTAGTTACCCCCCTACCTAGAGGTCTTATACCCTAGCCTTGAGTCCAGGCTTGCAGCTTCATTCAGTATTTCCATGGTTCTTTCCTATTATTTCATTCCTATGGCGGATATAGATAATGTCATATGGAATCCCCCCTAGAGGGTTCAATCAAATTCAACTTTGATGGGGTGGTCAAAGGTAACCCAAGCAAGGATGGAGGTGGTGGCATTGTTAGATACCGTAGTGGAAGTGTCATCCTTGCATTTTCTAAAAACATTGGCATTGAAAAAATCTAGGTGGCTAAATTTAGAGCTCTCTACCAAGGGCTATTCATACTAGGTGAGCAACCTTACAATTTAATCGTTGAAGTAGATTTTTTGAATATCATAAATTATCTCAAAGCAATTAAGCTCCTACTTGGATATTTTTCATTATCATTGAAGAATCCAAGAATATCCTTTGTAATTACAACAATATCATCAACCAACATATTTATAGAGAAGTCAACAAAATTGCTAATATTTTGGTAAACCTAGGTCTAGATGAAGAACCTCTTCATGTGTGGTGGAAAAATTTTCCTCAAATCCTCAATGATATTGTCATCAACGAAGGTGTCACTTCACTCTAATGTTGCCCCGTTACATAGAAGGCTCTCTTGCTCTCATGGAAATCCTAGTGGAATCCACATCATTAGTTCAATATCTCAGTTTGGGACCCTTTTTTTGAAGTATACCCTGTCAGACCTTCACTTACTTAGGACCCACCTTGGGATTTTTTTGTTAGTCTCCTTCGTGGCATTAGATTCCTACCTCATTATGATTCAAACCTTGCCCTACAATGATAATAGTTTTATTGTTTACTATGCAAACTATCCCATTTTTTAGATTATATTCCTCTTTTTGAAGATTATTTGATAGAGCTCGTGCATGCCTAGATCCCACTTTGATTTTTAAAATTCATGTCCACTGATGAGCACCAGACATGCTATGATATTTAATAGGATGATCATGATTGAGAAGTAAGCCCATGAAAACATATTGTTACTTTATGATTAATATCATGAAACTAGTCTAAGAAACCAAGCAAAAAAATTATTATTATTATGCATGAATTTAAGAGATTTGAAGGGAATCTCAGGACCAAATTTGTAAGAAATAATCTAATGGGTGAATGCATGGTATTGATAACATGCTTCATAAATATTTTATTCTAGGTATAAATGTATCAATTAGAACATGATTAAAGTATGAATATTCAACCATTATAACAAAATAATACATGATTATAAAGTGGCAACAAGAGATTATAAAGTATAAAATAGTACTACTAGCACTAGCTATTTCAACTACTCATAGTTACCTTTCTAAACTAGAAATAGCAAAAAAATAAGAATATTATATTTTTAAATAAAATTTGATGACTTAATCATAAATATGGGTGATCCCTCCATAAATTTTTTATAAGGGAAGGAATAAATAGATCAGTTATCCCAATATAGGAATACAAGTTCTACGAGGAATCCATCTAAAGTAGTCTATTATGATTGCAAATAAAAAAAGCATTATAAGAAAAATCATTCTACTAATGTTGAAAGTCAAATCTGATTCATGTCCACTGCCAACATTACATGATGTAATCTTGGTTAGGCCTAATGGAAATTATTGTACAACATATTTAATATATTATATTATATTATTATATAAGCCCTATGGGCCATGATTAACCTTGTCATATGCCTTTAGATAACATATTCATATGCTTGTAAATATGTAGGCATAATCCTAGGGTCAAAATCTAAAAAAAAATTGTATTTTTTTAAATTTATTTATTTTAGAAATTCACTCACAAACTACAGCGGTTTGCTCATAATTTTAGGTAAATTAATTTTATAATGTGATTTTTTAGTAAACCATCAGTTTGAATGATTTTCTTGTAAATTAGAGAAACTTGCTAGCAATTTTGAGCAATTTGCTTGCTATGTGTACATTTTTAGCAAACTAAAAAAATAAATTGATTTGCTAAAAAAATTAAGTGATTTGCTTGCTCTATCAAGTGATTCATTCATCTATCAACATTTAGAATTTTTTTTATAGAAATATAAAATTGATCAAGCAAATATGCTCAAAGTGAATCACTTGCAAGATCTATCTAGATTGTATTTCACTCTCTTTTTGAGAGAATCACTCATTTTGGTAAGCGATTAACTCGTTGTTTTAGATTTTTTTTAAATAGACTTAATTGGAGAGAATCATTCATCTGTCTTAGTTGATTTTAACCATAATTGATGCACATACAAGGTCAAATTTAATTTTTTTTGTATTTGTTGGATGTTATCAAAGTTACCTTTATAAAAACTATTTTCTAAAGTTTAAGTTTTATTTTTCCATTCGCAAAGTTCCTACAAAACTTAAGCATAGAAATTTTAAAATACATAAAATTTTAAGTAAAAACTTGATCTAGGAAATTGTTCAAACTTCTAATTTGAGTGGTGTGTCCCCAAATATAAGTTTCAACAAGGTTGTATGGGTTTGCCAAATAATTTCCCTAACCTTTATATTAATTTCATCTCCATGTTGTCCTTGTATTTCTATTTAGTCTACTCTAATTACTTTGCATGAAAATATATGCATAAAATGAATTACATGAATGTAAAGTGTGGAAATAAAAACGTGTAGAGTGTGAGAAGTAAATTCATGAATTTTAGAGTGTGATAGGTGAAACTAAATTTGGCTATCACAACCATAACAAGGATAGCATGTGATCATTCAACACATGAGAACTTAAATAACATCAATTTTTGTCCATTCATTTGATTATAAAATTGATAATTGAATGACAATATGGGCTAGAATGGTTATACCCAATTGTTGTATGCTTGAAAAATCATGAGGGTAGTGCCTCTAATCGTATGCACAAGGAGAGTCAAATTTATTACAACTTCATGAGTACAAAGTACAATGTGGACTTTACAAAGTGTAACTCAGAATTCTCATGACCAAAAGATGTTTACAATGGGAGCCCTAGGCCTTTATTTATAGTAATATTTTAGCCTTGAGTTACTTGGGGTGGAAAACAAGTACTCCTATTAAAAGTAAATATTTGGGGGTAACTTTAGAAAAAAATTGTAGGTCCTAATGCTACATGTGTCTAATTATGCATCTATTAGGTTTATAAGGGTTGAAAAATGCTTAGTGCACCAAAAAAATACCAAAAAAAAGTTTCTTGAGAGACGTTTCTTGAAATTTGTATTGTTTTTCACTTTTGTGCCTCATTTGAGCAATTTGCCTAGATTTTTCAAGAAAGTCACTTGCTTTTGCAAGTGATTCACATGTGTTAGAAAGTAAACTATGTTTCCTTGTTAAGGGAATCTCTCCTTGAGCAAATTGGCACCCTTTTTTAGTGAATCATTCCTCTAAGCCTATTGACACATTTTTCAATAAAATCACTAATTCATCAAAAAATAGCAAAATTTTAGCTTTTTTAGTAATTTCCTACCATCTAGTCTCCAACTATTATTCATTGCTTCTAAAATATGTAAACTTTAGAAAATATATTGTTGACATTCTACACATACATATTAAGAGTACCCATTAGGGTAATAAAGAGACTAAATAATGGATAAAACTAAGTAAATCCATTTATAAGGATAAATTTATATTAAGTTTGTTGAAATGTTCAATCAAAATTTGGATATAAATGTATGAATATTCTTCTCCTTCAACTCAAACAATACTATTACAAACACAAGCTACCTAAAAATAATTAAAGAATTATACAAATGGTGAAAATTGGATTGGAATAAGTAATTGTACAATACTAAGGTATAATATAAATGTGATAAAATCATGGGTAGGATAAAATTTACACAAACACATACACACACATAGTCACATACACACACAATATATTATAGGAATTTTTTAAGCATAATATGAAAAATAAATTAAGTAGTTATAAAATAATGAATGTGATAGTGCTAGTGAGGATGAAAAAATAATGAATGATACTTACCTTTTAGAGGGATTCTTGACATGAAAAAGAATTATATTCTAGATCTTGGCATTCTTTTATGATCTCTTTTGGTAATGCTTCTTCAATACACCTTCCTTTGATACTAGTTTAAAAGTAGGGAAATATGAGTCATGCCAATATTTGATACCAATATTACAAGTATTTCTATTTATGACAATAAGAATTAGTCTATTAGACCTATCACATCATTTAATATTATATGTGTATGATATTTTAAAGTGAATGGTAAGTACTCCTATAATATTATAAAATATTGGTATTAGTGCCAAAATGGGCCACTCATATGTTTGAGGGATTTTTGGTATTAATTTGAGAGTAGAAGAGATAATAGGAGGAAGTTCCATAATCAAGGTATCTTTGATTAATTACATTTTAATTTAAGTTTATAATAAATTGTATAAAATGGTAGAAGGTTTAATGTATGTGTGTCTAGGAGAGAGAAAATTAAAACATTATGCTTTTTCATGTATTCACTATTATATGTTATATAAAATATATTAAGCCCAAAATAAAATTGGACAAAGTCAATTTGGAAGATCATAAAAAATGTCAAGTTATTTTGGGTTTATATGGACCTTATAGTATAGAAATTTATAATAAAATTAAAGTAAATAATTTTTAAATATTCAAACATAAATGAAAAAATAACAATATATGCTTAAATGCATTTTATAAATGTACATATCTAAAATGTTTGAGAATAGGTTTATATTTATAAAATATATAAAGAAGAAGCTATATTTCGACCAAATTTTGATTTTTCATACCCTTAGTCAAATTTCAAGAGTTTAGGTTCCTAAATTTAGTCAAGCTCTAGGGAATGTTCATGACATGCCTAAAAATAAGGTTTGACCCTAAGGGTTTCCAAGTCTAATCCTTAGCCCAAGGCCTACTTGCATATTCACTTGGACCATTGGCTAAGAAATATTTTATAAATATTTACTTATGTAAATTCCATAGTATTCAATTCATGTTGACGATATTCTTTTTTTTTTTGTGGAAAACATCCCAAAAAGGGATGCCACTTTCGGGTAAAACCCAAGGAGGCAGGGGTATCCATTCCGCAAAAAACACCCAAGACTCGGACCTGGCCTACCACCTTTGACATACTCAAGGAGCAAACAAACACACAAAACCAAATTAAAAAAATAAAATAACAACAAAAATAATAAAATAAAATAAAAAACAAACTCCTTGAGTGTGTCAAAACCAAAAGCACAACCAAACACACACAATAAGATAAAAGAAACCACAACACAAACCACATAGAAAAACACAAGAACCACATAACAAAACACAAACAAGACAAAAACAACATAACACTACAAAGACATAACCCAAAAAAACATGAAAAATAAACACAACCAAAACCTAAAAAATAAAATAAAAATAAAAACAACCAACAACAGACAATAAACAAAAACAAAAAACATAGAAAACACTCACACATAAAAAAATGAAATAACACAAACAAAGAGAAACCCAAGAACAAGAACGAAAAAAGCACAAGAACAATAACAATACACATAAAAAAAAAAAAAAAACAACAAAAATACAAGAACAACAAAAAACAACACAAAGAACACAAAAACAAATCAAAACAAAAGAACCCACCCACCTTAAAAAACTAAACAAAAAAACAAAGAAGACAAAAGAAAAAAAAATGAACAAAACAATGACCTATCTAGACCAGAAGACTATTAATGCAAGAATCAACAGAGGAAACAAAATAAATAATAGAATGAGTTAGGGAACTAAAAAAACTGAATGAACCAAAGAGAAACAAAAAACAAGAAGAAACTAGGTACCTTTAGAACTGGAGCCA
Source organism: Wollemia nobilis (assembly GCA_028583015.1). NCBI lineage: Eukaryota > Viridiplantae > Streptophyta > Pinopsida > Araucariales > Araucariaceae > Wollemia > Wollemia nobilis. The sequence continues at coordinate 5,886,495 of JAQPPZ010001050.1, read as the reverse complement.
TCCAAAGAAATGATAGAAAGAAGAGCTTCCCTAATTTGAGAAGCCCACCATATAGGAGGGTGGCCATAACAAGTAAGATCACCTTTGTCCAAAGCCCAATTAGCTAAAGCATCAAGACTCTTATTTTGATCTCTGACCACCTGATTGTAATCAACTTTCAAAAATCCCATCTAGATTAACTGAATTTTTTCAATAATTCTTTTTATTCTCCAATCCACCTTATGATTCTTAGAAGGAGTCTTCAAGAGATTAATCATAAGTTGAGAGTTAGACTCAACTAACACATTTTCCTATCCAACATTGGTAGCCTCCTGAAGGCCTCTAAGGATACCATACCCCTCAGCAAGGTTATTGGAAAGAATACCCAAATTCTTAGGAAAAGTAAAAACCAGGGAGCCATCTGAAAGTCTACCAATTCCTCCCACATTGGCTTTTCCAGGGTTCCCTCTAGAGGCTCCATCAATATTGACTTTTCCAAAATCCTTAGGAGGAGGTTGCCAATTTCTAGTCCTATCCATCTTACTAATACTCACATTCCCTTTAAGTTGGTTGCCCTTAGAAGGTTTAATCTTCAATCTTTGCATCACTTGATCCCATATTTGGTGGGAGTTTTGGGGGTGATTAAGGAGATGATGTACTGATTCAACTAAGTTGGCTATGGTATTTTGCCAAATATAGTGAATATCCTTCCTATCTTGATTAAAAATTCGGTTGTTCCTTTCATTCCAAATATTCCAAAGAAGAATGGTAGAACCCATCCAAACTAACTACCTAATAAAATGATCAACACCTTTTTGATTAGGCCAATCCCTCCAAAGCTGTTCAAAAGTTAAAAAATTGGACCACTGTAAGCCAAGTAAAGTTGCCATTCTCCTCCATAGCTCAGAGGCTAAAGTACACTCAATAAAAAAATGGTTGATATTTTCTACATTCTCTTCACACATTTCACATCTAAAAGGGCCATGAAAACCATGCTTCATAAGTTGCTCACCAAGGAAGCACCCTACGATGCAATAAAAGCCAATTAAAGAACCTCACCTTAGGCTAGAACTTTTGAGCCCACAATTGAGAAAATATGTCAGAAGAATGGTTGGGATTATTATGGCATAAGGTCAAATAACCTTGAGAAACTGAATACTCATCCTTAATAGTGTCGTTCCATCCAAAACAATTTTTTTCATGGGACCAAGAGAGGGATCTCATATGAAGGATGCCTTGGATATCTTGTCTTTGCCTTTCTGGGATTTGAATAGGCTAGTCCTCAATAGGGATCCAATATCTACCAACCTTTGAATTACCAGTATGGTACCGTGATGCAGGAGCATTCGACGACAACAGAGCAATCTTGCATCAACCAAAACTTTTCTAAGTGTTTTGCAAATATGGAAAATAGGACAAAAGTTGCAGTAGGTGGAGGGGTCACGAAATCATGACATGTCGCAAAATCATGACGTCGCAATATCGTGACCAAAAGCAAGGCAAGCAGGCAATGGTCGAAAGGGTCGCGATATCGCAACGTCATGATATCGCGACGTCATGATATCGCGATGTCACGATATAACGACGTAAAGCAAGGTAAGCAGGCAATGGTCGAAAGGGTCACGATATTACGACGTAAAGCAAGGCAAGCAGGCAATGGTCGGAAGGGTCACGATATCGTGACGTGGCGATATCGCGATGTAAAGCAAGGAAAGTAGGTAATGGTCGGAAGGGTCACGATATCACGACATCGTGCTATCATGATGTAATGCAAGGCAAGCAAGCAACAGTCGAAAGGGTCACGATTTCATGATGTCGTGATATCGCGATCGAAAGAAAACAAATAAGAAATGAACACGCGGATGGCCACGCGCATGAAAAAAGAGGCAACAGTTTAGAAGAATAGTCTGACAAAACGGTGGTTGCAGGTCAAGGGTCTCATTAATGCATGCTTTCATGGCGGATCGGGGCAGTTGCCCATTTATGGAAAGAAAATTGAAAGCTCGATGGAGGAAGCCGATTTTGTAGGTTTTGTTTAATATATTCGTGCAGGTGGGTCATTAATGGGGAGAGGGTCGAGACCTCAATAAAAATGGAGAGACTGTAAGAGAAAGGGGTGGTGGATTGGAGAACGGACTTAGGGAGTGCAGTTAGTGAAAACCAAGCTGAGCGCTAGTTATTGTAAAGCCTGCGGGCTATTTTTGTAAGTATGTTTTAGATTAATGAAGAAAGATTGGATTTGAGACGAGTGTCGTTTTCCCGTCCGCCAAGTGGTATCAGAGCGGGAGCTCCTGAGCATGTAATATATCGTCAAAAGAGAGGCAGTTACACCAGGATCTATGGAAGGATTTTTAAGGGAAGAAAGAAAAATGCCTCCACGAAGAAATTGTGGTGGAGTAAGAAATGTGGTGCCGACAGAATATTTTTGAGCTTTGTAGAGGCAAGTTCAGGCCCTGTAAGAAGAGCTACGCAGAAGGCATGATCCCGGAAGAGATGAAGGAAGTGAAGACGAAGTTGATGAAGAGGAAGACCAGTTTGAGGAAGAAGAAGAGGTTGTAGATCCTACACAAGCCAGGTTGTACAAAGCCATCTCCCAGATTGGAAAGAAACCAAAAATGGAGGTTTCTATGTATTCTAGAAACCTAAATCCAGAAGAGGTGATTGACTGGATAAATGACCTAGAAGAATATTTCGAATATGAGGAGGTTGAAGACCCTAATCAGATCAGATTTGCTAAGACCAAGCTGAAGGGTCAAGCCAACATCTGGTGGAAGGGAATATAGCTGGAAAGGAACATAAGAGGGAAGGAAAGAATAACAAGATGGTATAGAATGGTGGAAAATCTAAAAAGACGGTTTATTTTGACAGATTACGAGTTGGATCTGCTAAGGAAAATGCAGAGTTTGAGACAGACAAACAAAATTGTCCAAGAATACACCGAGGAGTTTTACAAGATCTCTATTAGAACTGGACATTTAGAGGCAAACAAGGAGAAGGTGGCCCGTTATATCAATGGGTTGAGACTCAGTATCCAAGAGGAGCTGAGCCTAGTTCGGGTAAGCACCATTGAGGATGCTTACCAGTTTGCCCTAAAGGTGGAAGAAAAGCTGAATAGAAGGTTTGAGAGCAAGCAAAGAGGAAGAGGGCATGGAGGAAAGACTGGTGGAAGAAAAGATGAAGGAAAAGAGGAGAAGAAAGAAGAAGCTAGCAACAGCCAAGAGCAGAAGGCAGGTGATGATTATAAACCCCAAGTTCAGAACAATGGCTACCTAAGAGGAAGAGGTAGATCTGGACATGGGTATGGAAGAGGAGTGTTTCGTGGAACCTGTTTCCACTGTGGAGAAGAGGGGCATCATGGATACGAATGTCCCCAGCACCGTGAGAGGATGAAAAATAGACCTAAGGGTCTTGCTAGAGCTGCTGTAGCAGATGAAGATGCTAAATCAAAACATTCTAAGGAGGCAGAGAGAGAAGTCATGGTCGCAAGGAGAGCCATGCTAATTGAGGAAGACAAGCCAGAGCAGAGGAGAAGCCTGTTTTGCACGAGGTGCAAAAGCGCAGGTAAAGTCTGTAATGTTATTATAGACAATGGAAGTACTGATAACTTAGTCTCTAAGGAAATGGTCACTAAGTTGCAGCTGGAGAGGAGGAGACACCCGCATCCATACCGGATTGTGTGGTTGCGGAAGGACCACAGAGCATGGGTCCGTGAATAGTGCTTAGTCATGTTCAATATTGGGAAGTACCAGGACGAGGTCCTGTGTGATGTTTTCCCCATGGATGCTTGCCATTTGCTATTAGGAAGGCCATGGTAGTTTGATCAAAGTGCAGTGCATGATGGTCATGCAAATACGTACTCATTGACGAAAGATGGAGTGCGCCACAAGTTAAAGCCATTACAGGTAGTGGACGAGAAGGTGTGCAGTAGTGCCAGAATTTGTCTGGTAGAAGGCAAAAAATGTTTTTTCTAGTAGACAAGGTTTAAGCGGGTTGCAGAAGTAGGTGTACGTTTGGAGATGTTGTAGAAAACCATGACCAAACAACACAGAAGTGAAGGTCACTTCTCCATAAACCTCGGGTGTCTGATGCAGGAGCATCCGGCGGCAACAGAGCAATCTTGCATCAACCAAAACTTTTCTAAGTGTTTTGCAAATATGGAAAATAGGATAGAAGTTGCAGTAGGCATAGGGGTCACGAAATCGCGACGTCACGATATCACGACCAAAAGCAAGGCAAGCGAGGCAATGGTCGGAAGGGTCGTGATATCATGACGTCGCGATAGAACGACGTAAAGCAAGGCAAGCAGGTAATGGTCGGAAGGGTCATGATATCACGACGTCGCGATATCGCAATGTAAAGCAAGGCAAGTAGGCAATGGTCAGAAGGGTCGCGATATCACGACATCGTGATATCGTGACGTAAAGCAATGCAAGTAGGCAATGGTTGGAAGGGTCACGATATCGCGATGTCGTGATATCACGATATAATGCAAGGCAAGCAAGAAATAGTTGAAAGGGTCACGATTTTGCGATGTCATGATATCGCGACGTCGCGATCGAAAGAAAACAAATAAGAAATGAACATGCGGATGGCCATGCGCATGAAAAAAGAGGCAAAAATTCAGAAGAACAGTCTGACAAAACGGTGGTTGCAGGTCAAGGGTCTCATTAATGCGTGCTTTCATGGCGGATCGGGGCAGTTGCCCATTTATGGAAAGAAAATTGAAAGCTCGGCGGAGGAAGCCGATTTTGTAGGTTTTGTTTAATATATTCATGCAGGTGGGTCATTAATGGGGAGAGGGTCGAGACCTCGATAAAAATGGAGAGACTGTAAGAGAAAGGGGTGGTGGATTGGAGAACGGACTTAGGGAGTGCAGTTAGAGAAAACCAAGCCGAGCGCTAGTTATTGTAAAGCCTACGGGCTATTTTTGTAAGTATTTTTTAGATTAATGAAGAAATATTGGATTTGAGATGAGTGTCGTTTTCCTGTCCGCCATCATACCGACAGTAATTAGCCACCTTTATCCAATTAGCTCAGTGAAGCTCCTCCATCCAAGGCCTCCAATCGGGAAACTAAGTTATCAAAGGCTTGTGACCATCCCAAGAATCTATCCAAAAATTTGCATGTTGACCATTATGAATGATCCAAAATAATTTTTTCTTTATCAAATCCTCACCAGTCTTAAGAACTTCTAAAATGGGAGAACCTTTGGTAGGATGTTGATAGCGAACAAGGTCTTCAGGACTTTTGTTCTCAATATTGACAATATTCATGTCATACACTAAGTCCATTGATTTTTCATATATCATAAGCATGTTTTTCAAACATTTGTGGTATCATTTTTAGATGCTATGCATAATTGTTTTAGATATTTGAATCACTTTTGATTATTATGTTTAATTTTATCTGATGATTACAATTATCTAATTATTTTTACTTACAAAGGAATGGTCAAATTGATGTGGTTAAGTGTACCTAAGTTCTAATATCTTTGCATTATTTCTAACTAGAAATATATGGAATGAGATATGTATTCACATATTTTTGAATATTTTCATAATTGAGAATACATATTCTAATAATGTTGTATAAATTTGAACCCTTCATATTTTATAACAATTCAACATAAAAAAATTTCTTCAATATTATTTCAAATTTCAAAAGGCTCTTTAACATGATTGTAAAACATTAAAAGCAATTCAGGATTAACATCTTACACCTCACTCTTAAAAATTCTTAACCAAGTGTTGATTTATTTATATAATAAATTATTTTATAATAACCAAACCCATAATAAGCAATTGTTATGTAATAAGCAAATTCATGAGTAAGTCAACCTTATATAAGATTATATAATATTATCCATTAAGTCATAGACACCAACACCTTTGTTTGGATATCTCTATCTTATCATACCATCCATGATACTTAACTTTTATGAGATGTCCCACTTGGAAAAAAGGATTGAAACGTGTATCCTTGTATTTTAATATTCTTAGGCTATGAGCCAAAATAAAAACTAGTAAGGTTTAATAGAAAAATATCATTATTTATTTTTATTTTTATTTTTAATTATGATGGTAAGATGAGCGAAATAATTTTCCAATGAGGAACTCTCTTTTTTCAAAACTAAATGTTATTTAAGAAATGAAAAACTCATAAAAACTCTTTTTTATATATCTAACAAATACAAAAACTATAAAAATATATAACCCTATATTATCCGTTATATAAAAAATGTAAATTAAAATTTTAAACAAATAAAATAAAAATCATATTAAAAACTGTAAAATAAGTTTTTAACAAGATCATAAATCCTATTAGATGACCCTTATATAAAAATAGGCTTGAACCACGCATCCTCACAATATTCTTATTTTTAATATTCATAGGTTATGAGCTAAGATCATTTGAAAGCAAATATAACAAGGTTTGATAAGAAAATATCGTTACTTATTTTATTAATCATGATGGCGAGGTAAGTGAAATAATTTTTCTGGTATGCAATGCAATGGTTTAGGTTTTGGCTTTTCTTTAAAAGATCCAATGTTCAAATCATGGTGTTGATTGCGTGTTTGACCTCTATTGATAAGTTCAACTCTCACCCTTATCAGAGGTCATGGTTGGGATGGGGATGCCCAATATTTAACCTTATTTTTAAGGGTTTTTGATACTAACCTCAATAAAAAAAGGTAAGTGAAATGATTTTCCAACAAATATGTAAATATATGAGGAACTCTATTATTTTCAAAATTAAAAGTTATTTAAGAAATGAAGAACTTATAAAGTTCATTTTTATATATATAACAAATACAAATACTATAAAAATTTATAACCACATATTGACAATATTATTATGTGGTCACAATATAACCTTTACATAGCATATCCGCAACATGTGACGGGATATATTTAAACCTGGACCTCTCGATTTCAACTGGAGAGTTTTAACTACCCACTTGCTCTCCAACTCCTCTATCCATAATGTAAATTAAATTTAAAAATAAAAAATAAAAAAGCATATTAGAAAAAGGTAAAATATTATTTTACGAGACTAAAGGTATGGTTATTGCTAACCGTTGCTACATGTGCAGGGCAGGATGGGAGACAACCCAACACTTGTTTTTGGAGTTTCTGGTAGCGGAGTCCATCTTGGATGAACTTTTCCAAGCCTTTAGGATCTCGTGGGTTAAGCCTGCTCTTATATCCGAAGTGTTCCATCAATGGCCTCAACCCTTTGTTAGCCTAAAACTTAAGTACCTATGGAAAATCTGTTGGCATCATTTTCTCTGGCAGATTTTGCTAGAAAGGAACCATAGAACCTTTAAGGATACCATTCACAACCCAAAAACCATCCTCAAAAGTATTATTGTCTTTGCAAAAGAAAACCTTAGCACCTTAGTGGATGAGAACCACTCAATTATTCCCAAAGAAAAACAATTAGCTCGGGCCCTAGGTATTGAGGACAAACCTTCCATTCCTTTGCCCAATCCCAAGAATGGGATTTCTTGGGAGCCACCCCCCAGGGTTGGTTTAAACTAAATTTTGATGGTGCGGCCAAGGAGAACCCGAGAAGAGCTGGAGCTAGAGGAATAATTAGGGATCATCAAGGAAATATGGTCAAGGACTTCGCTAAACCATTGGGAATCAGAACTAATAACGAAGCAGAAGCTAGAGGCCTTTGGAGAGGGTTGCAAGTAGCCCAAGCAACTCAAGGTAACTTGATTATTGAAGGTGATTATATGAACATCATCAAACTTTTAACCAATGGTAAAAAATATCCATGGAGAATCGAGGGAGTCATCCATGAAGTGAGGATCCTTTTTGCAAAAATACTGAACAGGAGGGCTCGTCAGGTGTACCGTGAGGCCAATAGGTCAGCAGACAAATTAGCCAACATAGGTGTTGATGTTGGTAGTTTGGTGACATAGACACAAGGTGTGCCATGTGAAGTGGAAAACATTATTAGTCATGAAAATAAAACTACCCGTTAAGGAGAAATATGAATGGGTGTTCTTTCCCCATGGAGCTAGTAATAACTATGGGGTTTCCCTCTAAATCATACCAAATTGGAAATGAAGGTAACAAGGTGTAAGCCTTGGAAGATTTCGACAGAGAATAGGAAATGGGCAAGCAACAGGTTTCACAAGTGCAAAGTTCCAAACTTCAATTCCTATCAATGTAAGTAATGTTTACATTTATGTTTAGGTATGGGTGTGCTTTGTTAGTAAAGTGTTGTACAATTTTTTGTAAGAAAGTTTCAATGATGACTAGGATCTACAATCTCAGCAGAAGGCTGGATATTGTAATAGGTTTTGGGTTAACCTGCAAAACCCGATAATTAATGAATACTTTTATTTACAAAAAAAAATATAAATTATATGAGATTATTTTTATGAAAGATGTTGTATCTAATTTATAGTTAATATAATAGTACAAAAAAGAATTTTCACAAAAAGACTTCATGTAGAGTGAGAAGTTTGCAAGAACAATAATTCTATAGAGAGCAGTAAGTTTGAATATTGAAGAAGCAAGAGTGGGAATGGAAACCCAAATCCTGGGTCTTCTGATATTTATTTGGGCCTAGCTTCTAGCCTTGGCATGAGTAGTAAGAAGGTCCAAATGACAGTTTGGAAATGATAGGTGTGGGGGTCATTCCTAACCCCAATGAAAGTAGACCAGGTTAGGATTCAGGCATTTCTATAGAACCCATAACCCAGAGGGTTGTTCTCACTACCCCCCTATCCTAACTGATCATAATATTCCTTTATGGAAGCCCTTAAGAAGGGCTCTAGGGTTTCTTTCAACCTCCCAGTTCCTAGAATAGGAAACCTTTCTCCATATCCAAATCTGCTTGAGTTGGTCATTGCTCTTGAGGATATGGTTTCAATCATTTCCAAAAATTCTCTATCCTTGTTAGGAAAATTTGTGGGCTCACGACCAAACATAGAATCCATACGCAAATGGTCATTTGGTAAATGGCAACCCCACGTACACATGGAAATTGTTTCTCTCACTAGGGGTTTCTTCCTAATTAGGTTGAATAACCTTGGTGACACAAGTTGCATCCTCTATGGCACACCGTAGTTCTTGGAACACCGAAGTCTCTTTCACAAAATATGGGACCCCGAAATCGAACCAAAAATCTAGAGCATAAATCTTGCACTCATTTGGGTTAGACTATCAGGACTTTCTGTTTAGTTCTGGGAGGAAGGGATTCTGATAAGTATTACAATATATTGAGGATCTTGTCACCATCGATCCAACTTCCAAAGCTCAATCTCCTATGAACTATGCTCACTTCTGTGTCAACACCAATTTGGACTATGAACTTCCTAATTTAATTGATCTATTTGTTGGCTCCTTTATGTGGAAGCAAGCCTTCGAACATGAAAACAAGCCCATTTTTGGCATCCATTGCAAGAAGCAAGGTCACCTTTGATCCCATTATTTGGATTTGAATATAAATTCTAAAAAGGATCGTTGCCCATAAAACAATCCTTAGAAGGCTTCTATCTCCAAGGTTGGGTCTAGATATTTCACTGTGTTCACTTAAGACAGCGCCTCTATCATCATTCTTGTTTCAAGCGGTGAAGCCTCCTTATGAACTAGAGGTTAACCTAAATATCAATAAGGTAAGTTCACATTTTACTGACTCAAATTGTTTTAGTATCCTAATTGAAGAATTTGTGAATGAGTTATTGGGGACCCCTCCCCATGGTTTCCCCCTCATCCAATCCCCTTAATACCCTATTGTGCAATGCATTATATCTCCAAACCCCCCTCTACCCCATTTTGGGAATGATGTTGTGTGCTAACCACCTCCATATAGCCTTGTGATCATTCCACTTTCTCATTCTAGGCCAAGACCATCTAGTCCTCCTCTTAGTTCATTTATGTCCCCTTACAGGACCCTTCAGTCCCCTGTCCAAGGTCATATTTCCCGCTTGCCTAGTGTAAGGGAGGTGGATTTTGGTTCTAACAAGAAAAAAGGGCATCCCTATGCTCAAGATAAAATGAGAAAGGAAATTTAATATGATATTGATAGAAGTATCCAGACCATGTTGGTGTCTTCTATCCCAAACTTGGTAGAAGCTCCATCATCCAAAGAAGGAAAATGATCCAAACCCCAAACTCTTGGGAGAGGGGGTTGCATAAAAACTTTCAAATATCTCAAATGAAGTTCCTCTCATGGAATGTGAGAGGCCTCGATGGGCCCACAAAGTAACAAATAATTTCTTCTGTGAGATGTGATTATAGGACCAATATCATTTTTTTGCAAGAGATGAAGATTAACTCAAATAATAACCAAAAAAATATCAGTTCCATATAGAAAGACTCCAACTTCATTGCTAGTCCTTCCCATGGCTCTTCTGGAGGTCTCTTGTGTCTGTTGAACCCTACCCAGTTTGAATAAAGACTAATTTCTTCTAATCATGTTACCAACATTATATTTCATTGAAAGGACTCAAGATTTAAATGGGTGTTATCTAACATCTATGCATCCAACAATCCTTCAAATTGGTTAGTGTTCTAGATTTCTTTGATGCAAATTAGGATGACCTTCCCAAATGAAGCTTGGATGCTTGTAGGGGACTTCAAAAATCCTCTCTATACTACAAATAAAATTGGAGGGAATTTCATTACACCCAAATGTTATGAGTTATTTTTTGAATTCATTAATAAAATTGAGTTTATGGATGTGGAACTCAAGGGCAATATTTTCACTTGGAGCAACAGAAAATTTGGTGATAGTATCATTCAAATATGCCTTGACAGGGTTCTCTTTTCCAAGGAATCCATTCTCCTCCTGAGTGACACTACATTTTTTTCCCTCCCTAAGGTTGCTTTTGATCACAACCTGCTCATATTTGAGTATTTGCATCCAACTTCATATTTGAAATCTCCCTTTTTATTTGAATCCATGTGGCTCCAACATCCTAACATCAGGAACCGAATCGCTGAATGGTGACCTCAAGAATTTGTTAGATCTTGCATAGCTCAAGTGGCTAAGAAACTTCCTTGCATTAAGGAGAAGCTCAAAATTTAGAACAAATATGTTTTGGGGAATATTTTTGAAACCAAACAAGCTATTATCAACAAGATCAATGAAGTTGAAAGGCAAATTTAGGCAGGTGCTCCTCCTCAAGACTTTTATATCTAGGTGGTCACTCCTTCTCAGGACTTGAGGGCCAATGAAAAATATATTCTTTCTAATTTCCACAACATACTAGCCAAAGAAGAGAAATTTTGGAGGAAAAAATCTGGGGCTTTATGGCTAAAATTAGGGGACTCCAATACCAAGTTCTTCCATGCATCCACCCTGAGACATCGGAGCTCTAACAAAATTAGAGAATGCAAAAGAAATGGAGCGATAACCACTGATATTCTAGAAATAAAGGCTGAAGTTGTGGAGAATTTCTAGGATATCCTTGGGCCATCCCACCATTTCCCTCCCTCTATTTTAGAAGCCCTTATTCACCATATCCCTAACCTTATCTCCTCTAATTTCAATGTCAAAATTATCAGGCCTTTTTTGCAAGATGAAATTAGAGATGATATGTTCTCAATGTCCCCTGATAAACCTCCTGGCCCAAATGGGTTCCCCCCAAGGTTTTTCAGACCTTCTGGGACATCATAGGCCCTGACATCACTGATGCTATTCACGAAATATAGAGCACCAAATCCTTACCTAAGGTGTCAATTCTATGTTCTTGACCATTTTTCCCAAATCCCAGGAATATCATTTCCTCTTATATTACCTACCCATCGATCTTTGCAATGTCCTATACAAAATTCTTACCAAAACAATTGCTAATTGCATAAAGGAATTTCTTCCCCAAATCATAGACCCATACCAAGGTAGCTATGTTCAAGGGTTGTTGATTACTGATTGTATCATCACCATTCATGAGCTAATCCACTCCATATCTAAAAGCAAAAAGACAAGTTTTTTCTCAAATTGGACATGAATAAAGCCTTTGACCGAGTTTCTTGGGATTTTATTTTGGTTGTCCTCTCCAAATTTGGGTTCCATGAGGACTGGATTAGACTCACCAAGGAATGCCTCAGCATGACCTAGTTTTCTATCCTTGTCAACAACTCTTCGATCGACTATTTCAAAATCCATAAGGGATTGAGGCAAGACAATCCCATGTCTCCATTCCTTTTTATCATCCTTGATGAATCCTTAGGGTGAGCTCTCAAGGCAACATGTGCTAATGGGTTAATTTTTGGGATCAAAGCCTCTTCTATTCTTGTTCCACTTTCCCACTAGCAATTCATGGATGACACTATCTTGGCCACCCAATCCTTTGTCCCTGAAGCTTAGGCCATCAAATGTATTCTTAATGACTATGAAGAGGCTATAGGTCATAAAATCAAATTTACAAAGAGAAACTTGTATTTCATCAATACTCTTGAAGAAAGGCAGCTCAAAATAGCTCATATTCTGGGATGCAACATTGCAAATATACCAGCCACCTACCTCGGCCTTCCCCTATTTTAGGGCAAACCGATGAAGGCAATATGGAACGGATTCATTCAGTGCATCATGAAAAAATTGGAATGGTGGGAAGGTGCTTTCCTCCATCAAGTAGCCATAGTAAATTTAGTCCAAGCCTACCTTTAGAGCATTTTGGTTTTGTTCATGTCAGTATTCAAAGTTCCCAAAGAAGTATGATGACAAATTGAACAAATTCATAAACAATTTCTTTGGTCAATGTCAAAAAATAAATGCAGATTTCCTTTGGTAGCGTGGGATAAATTTTGTACAAGGAAGGTTCACGGGAGCCTAGGATTTAGGAAAGTGTCCAAAATAAACATGGCTTTATTATGTAAATAGGTATGACAAATCTTGTTTGACTCAAAAACCCTGTGAGTTGATATTTTCAAAATCAAACACCTCGACCACTGTTCTTTCTTTGAAGATTCAGTCTATTATGATGAATTGGTATTTTGGAAGGCATTGTCCTACACTAGAATCATCCTTTCCAAAGGTCTCAAATGGCAATTGGATAATGGCAACTTCATTTGATTTTAGGAATACTTGTGGATCTCATACCTTCCTCTCATCAATTCTCTTGAGCTTTGTCCTCTTCTTGATCAGTCTGCTAGAGAATTTGTTTCCAACTTTATTTCCTATGGCAGCAACTAGCATCCTTCATGGAAACCCATTCCTTCCTCCATTGATATCCTTGGTTTTTTTGAAGATACCAAAGCCTTCTCAGACTTTATCAGAACCTTTATTATACCATCTAACCTAACTTAGGATTCTATCCTATGGGGAGCCACTGATCACAGCCTTTTTAATGTCAAATCTGCCTACTTTCTTAGGAAGAACCTCTACAAAATTGTTTTCTAGCTAATCTCATTTGGCTTCACCAACTCATTACCAAAGTTACCTTTTTCTTCTAGCTTGTGCAAAACATATTCTTAACCTTAGACAACCTATCTAATTATGGGTTAATCCTTGCCAAAAATTCTATATGTGTCATTTCAATTTGGAATCGATTCCCCACCTCTTCCTGGGTTTTCCTTTCACCTCTACCATCCTGTCCTTCCTCATGTTGGAGTTCATTATTTCTTAAGACCCTCCTAATACCATCATGGACCTTTTCTCCCAACGTCCCAATTCCTTCCACCTCATTCACCTCTGCTCCCCATGGTCCTTTTGTATCCCTAATTTCTTATGGCAAGTGTGGCTCGAAATGAATAATAGGGCGTTCAATGACTTCTCTTGTAGGTCTACTTCTATCGTATCCAAAATTATTACCCTGGATTGAGAGAATTCTAGTCTTATTCCTTGCCCTAAAATTTGAGGTCATTGTATTGAGACCCATTCATTTCTTCGTTCAATATCCTTGTTGGATCGTCCAAGCCCCAATTCCCCAAAGCTAATAGATCCTTTGTTCGTTGGATCTTGCCTCTTCTGGGTTGGTTCAAGCTAAACTTCGATAGAGCTGCTAAAGGAAACCATGGTAAAGCTGGTGTGGGAGGTCTCATCAGGGATGGCCAATGAAAAATTATTCTCGTATTTTCCAAGGTAATTGGTATTTAGTATAACAACTTTGTTGAAGCTCGAGCTTTATTCCAGGGTCTCACCTTGTCTTCCAAAAAATAGTTCCACAATCTCATTTTTGAAGGGGATTCTTTGAATACCATCAACTTTGTCAAAGGTTTCTCTCCTCCTATGTGCTCTATTGCTACTGCTATTGATGAATAAAAAATATTCTCACTCTTTGATCATTTCTTAGTTTAGCACATTTACAGAGAAAGCAACATAGTTGTTGATCCAGAAAGAACTCCGAGTTTTGAATAGGCTTGATCTAGATAGGCCTCCAAGTTTGGGATAGTGATTTCCCGAGTGAATTTTTTTAATTTTACCTCCATCATGATGTTTCAAGTCAGTAATTGGTTCTAGAAAATTTTAGTCATGGTGAGGTGGCACTACCGTAGCCTACAAATTTCTATTCATGAGTGCTCATTTAATTATGGCATGGTTCCTCTCATGAATTCTCATGGGAAGTCGATTTTTTCTTGCACTATGCCTAGTGGGCTTGGGTCATTGGCTAGGTGGCCCCACCCATTTGACAGCTGGGATTTCAAAATCTTGAGCACTTCAAAGCCTTATTGAAGCTCTAGGTCCGACGTGGGTATACTGGATTATTTTTTCCATATGGAGTGTGAGAGGAGTTTCTTTCAAAGAAGGTAGCTCACGATGATTCAGATCCTCAATTACAGGTGGTGGCCTAGCTTGGTTCCTCTTCATCATTTTTATGGAGTCTGGCCTAAGGTTCAGATGTGACCCTGCTTCCTAGTTTGGTTCGATTTCCTAGTTTTTGTTGGAGTTTCTTTTTATTTCCATGTTTGCTTGTGTTTAAGGATTGTTGTGTCAGTCCTATCTTTCTTTTTTGTTTCCCTTTTTTCTATCTCTCTGCAAGATCCCTGCCTAGGAATTCCATTTTTGACTTGAAATTGAAAAAGGTTCGAGAACCTTTCAAAACCCTCTTTTCATCAATAAAAAAAAAAGTATAGTTATCTAATAATACTTCAGTTATGTAAGCATGGAATACAATCTTTCTTATATAACATTCAAAATTATTTAAAAAATGAAGAACTTATAAAGTTCTTTTTAATACATCTAACGAATACAAATACTATAAAATTTATAAACATGTATCATCCATAATGTAAATGTAAATTAAATTTAAAGAAAATAAAATAAAAAAACATATTAGAAAAAGGTAAAATATATTTTTACAAGCCCATAAATTATATAATACTACCTTTACGAAGGATGTTGATGTTGTTTTATGTAATTTGTAGTTATCTAACCATACTTCAGTTATGGAAGCATGGTATACAACCCTTCTCTTGTAACATTCAAACCTTAGACAAGTCCAAAGTCTTCACAAACTACTTACCATCAAGAGTTATCATTACATCCACTAACCAAGAAAAGTTTATTTTTTATTTTGGTAACAGGTTCACTCACAGTCAGAGTGAAGCAGGGGTTGGAGGCTTACTCAGAGACCACAAGGGTGAGGTGCTAATAGCTTTTGTTGAACATCTTGGAGCTCAAACTAACAATGTTGCTAAAGCGAGGGCGGTTTGGAGGAGCCTAAAGGTGGCAGAGAATTATCTAGGGAAACTATTGGTGGAAGGTGATTCTCTCATTATTATAAATCTTCTAAAGAACACTAAGAGAGCTCCTTGGAGATTTCATGACTACATCCAAGAAGTGAGGGCTCTGATTCATGATCGACCCGAGGCCATAATTTCGCATACCTTTTGGGAAGCAAACATGGCAGCTGATAGGTTGGCAAATGAAGGCATTGTAGCGGTAAACTTGATTACATGGACTAAAAATCCTCCTCATGCGGTCTCGACGATGATAGAAAATGAGAAAGCTCAAAATGAAAGGCTCAAAGTGGATCAATGATAGAAAATGGGGTTGGTAGGGCTTTGATATAGTTTCATTATCTACAAATTAATGCATGGGAAACATCTCCTTTGGCCTCAAGTCTTTCCCAATGTGTGTTTGGTTTCGATGTCGCAACAGGGCCCTAGCGGAAAATAACAAAGTGTTGGATATCCCTGACGATGGGGTACCAGACCCCCCTGTAACAGTCTTGAAGAAGATGGCGATTTCATTAGCCTCCAATATTATCAACTAGTTAAAGAGTCTGTCTGATCTGAAGTTGATGGCAAGGAGGAATCTAAGGATGAGGATGATAAGGAGTCATATGAGGACTACAAGGAAGACTGTCTGCTTGGCCTCCTGACTGTCTGTTCTGTGGGATGTTTGTTTGACTATATTCTGCTATTTTTTGTATGGGCACAAGCGACCCTGCGTGGTGCTTGCATGTTTAGTTTTTCTCATTGTTGTTTCTGTTTTGAGTCTTTCTTTTCTGATGGCTACAATATTAGGATAATTTATTTTGGTTGTCTTCAGATGGAAGAGTAGGGCTTGGCCCTTTTTTTTGTCAGATTAAACTTGTAGGGCTTGGCCCTTGTCCATTTGGTCGGTGGAACCTATTTTGTAAAATGGTTTTGGGTCAACCAATTAAAACCCGGTGTTAATTATAATAGTCTCTTACTTAAAAAAAAAACAGGTTCACTCACACACCCTTTTTAGTTTAAACTTCTAAAAACCCAAAACCAAACCACTACAATAACTCAGATAGACCTAAAAAAAAAACATTTTCCAGGAAAGAAATTGAATATTACATATAATTTGAAATTAGACCATAAGTCACAGTCTTCAACAGAGTTAGCTGCTTTAAGTTCAAGGCCCAAGGCAACCAAAGGTCTACTTAGCAGGCATGCTGATTTGAGTCTCTGTCAAGTGCTTGAATCTAGTTGGAAACCCTGTAAAATATCGAAGAAAATACCTGGACCTCTACTGTTAATTTTGTCGGTGTAGCTTGATAAATATTATCATTTCATATAAAAATTTCCTTTGCATCTTCTAATTAAAAAAAATAAAACAACTTTTCGAATCATTACTGCTGTATCTCTTTGCGTTGCGTGGTTGCTACTCCAGTGCATCATGTGATTAGAGAATCTACAGCTAATAACTATCCTAGGATGATGATTATGACTGAAGAATTCCTTATGAGAAGGTTAAGAATTAAATATTATTTTCCTATCTTAAATTCTTCATTTAATTTAATATAAAATATTATTTAAAGATAAATTTAAAAAATCATGCAACTTATGCGTCTATCGTTGACATTAGCCCACCTGAGGAGGAAATAATGGTTTCAGCATTTACGCGTTTCAGAGAATATATTTCCTTATTCAGCTTCACACAAAACGAGATCGCACTATAAAGTTGGTAAGCCTGATGGAGACTCCTATATGCTTTTCTGCTTCCCTTCTTTTCAAGCATAAGAAAGACCAGGCTCTCATAGTGGTGGTAACTGTAAACAATTATAATAATTTTAAAAGCTGAATTATGTAAAATCATAAATTTATGGCCATTCAAATGGCCTTTTGTGCAGTGGAAATTGCTTTCTATATTGTAGATAGAAAGTATTATACTATCTATAATAAATTTTATTATTTTATTATAGACAGAGTATTTTATATTATTTGGAGATTGATTAGATGATCATTCTTACTGACCTAATTCATGGGTATACCTCCAGCCTTTTGAGAGTGAATTGATTAAAAAAAAAGAAGAGGCACTGTTTTCCATTCTTTGTTTTGTCTCTGTTTAAGAGAACAATGAGCTCCTTTACTTATATTTACTGAAAGTGAATTGATTAAAAAAAAAAAAGGCACTCTCCTCCCTTCTTTGTTTTGCGTGTTTAAGAGAACAATGAGCTCCTTAAAAAAAAAAAAAGGCACTCTCCTCCCTTCTTTGTTTTGCGTGTTTAAGAGAACAATGAGCTCCTTTACTTATATTAAGGAGAGTGAATTGATTAAAAAAAAGAAGAAGGAATAGGCACTCTCCTCCCTTCTTTGTTTTGCCTGTTCAAGAGAATAATGAGCTCCTTTATTTATATTTACTATACTCTTAAGATATCAAAGAATTAATTTTATCTTTTTTCACCATGATTTGTTTTTTTTTCCATCAATATTATTATTATTTTTTTATTATTTTTATTTTTCATATAAAAGTGTTGGTTACAAGACATTTTTTAAGGTTTAAATCTGGGTATTTTATCTTTTTTTTCACCATGATTTGTTTTTTTTTTATCAATATTATTATTATTTTTTATTATTCTTATTATTCATAAGAGTTTTGATTGCAATCACAGACATTCCTCAAAGTTTGAATCTGGGTGTCTTCTTGATAAGTGCCTAACCACACAAACAACTACCAATACACCAAATCCTTGATGTTTTCTAAAAATTATCATAGTTTCTCTTTTTCATAAGTGCATGTTATATAAACCACCACATCAGTTTTTATGTCCCTATGCAAGACCAATTTCTATGTCTTTAAAAAATAAAATAAAATTTTAAAGTTGAATTTACACTCTCGATAATGTGCATGACTATATCCCTATGTAACTAAACCTAAAAGTGTCTACATATGGATGATCTATAGTATTAGACCCAAATGTTTGTGCCATCATTTCTAAACTATTAATTTTTTTTTTAAGCAAGACCAACCATTTTATCAAACCTTATATTCTTAAGGTGTTCCTTAAGAAGAAACATATATTTTATCTCTTCCAATTATTCTTCTTCTTTAGAGCCTTTTGAAACCACCTTCATATTTTGAGCATCATTTTTTATATAAGTTCCTCATTAATATCCAATTAATATGCAATCACTTTTCCTTTCATCCTTTTGGTTATGCATCTCTTGGCCTTGTTCATTTTTTTTTGGTTCCATGGCTGAATTTCAACATGCAAATTTTAACATGGTCAACACTATGTTCGTTCTTAATATAATGTAACCAATGCTCCTTAAATTATATTTGTTTTGAGAGGTGATCATAGAACATTTTTTTTAATTTTTATTGTATTTCTTCACATCTCCTCACATTCTTTTTATTTTGATATTCTAAAGTGGATACTATTTTCCTTCAAGTTTCTTTGAAGTTAATTTTATCTCTTTCACCAAATAGCTCATAGCAAAATACTTTGTGTTCAATACTTGCTTCCATTCTTATATTCTTACTATTTTTTCTTCTAATTGATACTACTATTATTTTTATTATGCTCTCCTTATATTAAAAAGTGGAAACTTCATTTCTACATTAATTCATTGAAGATACTCCTTTTCATAACAATGATATCTTTATTTTCCATACATAATTCTACATGATCCTCTACCATATAAGAGCATGAAGTGACAACTTCAAACGTAAAAAATATATATCTTGCTTTGGCAACATCTATAAATTTTAAAGTATACCTCTATCTTATTTTTTTAATAAGCTATGTGTGGCTTCTATTAGGGGCCACTCTCATTAAAAAAATAAAATGATACATTGCTCTCATTACATTTCTAACAAGTATATTACAACATACCTATCTTTGTTTCTCTATCAAATATATTTTCCATCTTCCTCAAACTGCTAAGTTTCCATAATCAATTTTTTTAAGGAATTGACAACACGAATAAACCTTACATGACACATAACTCCAACAAATAGAAGGAAAACAAACATAACACTCATCCACAAAACATGAAATTAGTTCAACTATTTTTCTTCTATAGCAAAGGTTGTTCCTCCTTTAGAGTGGCAAGATCTTATAATGCATTTTTGCACTTCAAGCTCTAAATATAATATCTAGATGTAACACATTTTGTAGGATCTTCATTTTCAAAAAATTGGTCGTAACTGTTTGTTTCATAATTAGCTTCAAGAATACCATTTGAGGTGCTAATATTTTACATGGAACCCTTTGGATGATATTTAGTAACCATTTGGTCAATGATCTTATTCAAATTATCATTTTAGGGTTGAGTCTTTTTTTCTTGCATGATTTCTCATGGACAATTGGTGCCTCTAGAGGATGAACTTCTTTATTTTGAGCTAATATATTTGAAGGTTTTGAATCATTCACATGCAAGACCTTATCCACTAAGGAGGAATGAAAACATGATTGGATGTTGTCATTAGGTGGTCATATTGTTGACAACCATAACATATTATAGAGATGTTTTCGTATTCAATATTTTGGATCCATTTCCCTTTGCTCGAGGAGATAGTAATGATTTGAGGCCCAAGAACTGAAACATCCATCCAAATAGCCAATCTTGCTTTACTCATATTAATTTTACTGCATAAATTTTTCCTCTATTTGACATCACCAGTTTTGGTGAATATCTTCTCTCCCAAAAACTCCACAAGGAGAGCATAAAGATTCACCCAGACTGGGAAGCAATTAACTTCTTCTATAAATGGGTTAAAACTAGGAGTCCAACAAATAGAAAAAAAAAATTGGGTAGGAGAGTTACTTGGAATTTTGAATTGGTCCACCAAATTTTAATATATCCTTTGATCTCCTCTAGGTCTTGTATTTTGCTTGAGTTTGCAGATAATTAGTTGGGCTTCATGATCAATTAAATCCAACCTATATTCATCCTCTAAAATCTTGATAGATAGTAGGGTTTCAATTATGCCTCTATATTTTTTGTATTACATATAAATGATCATTAAGACATACAAACGTTCATCATTTTCATGGGAATGATTGTTCATTTAGAAATACATAAAGAATTGTGTTTTTCTAAAAGTATTTTCCTTTTATGATCTAATTCTTCTACTTCTATTTATTTAATTAGACAATGAAAACTATGAGAAATAAACTATGCATTCCTTCTTATTCAAAAAATAAAAGTCGTATAACAATAATCCCATAATCTCCAATAATCTTCTTGGTATAACAATACCATATATTTATGGCTTCGTAATAAATTTTCATATTTTTAAATAGATATGGGAATCCAATAGTTAATACAATTAAATTATATGGATACCAATTTCAATTCAACACCTATTACAAATAACGGTCTTAAATATGCTTATATTTTCATATAATAGAGAAAAACAAATAGAATTGGAAACTACCCTAAGATTAAAGGATGATTTTCCTAAGACAACTTTTTTTATTAGTTTGCAAAGGGGATTTTGAAATGGCACCTACCCTTTTACATATAAAATGATATATCCTGCAGATATATGGTATAGTTATGAATATCCTGTGCTGGTAGAGGCCAACAAGGCTCCATTCCTCCTATGCCCAACCTGTTGAAAGTGGCACCTCAAAAGGGGTGTTTTCCACTATAAATTAGTTAAGGTCCCAATATAGACTCCGTTGAACCATCTAGTAAAATTTTGGTTTTGTACGAGCATTATTCAAGGTTAGAAGCCATCTCAGATTCAATTGGAATAAGTCAAGAAACAGGGAAAAAAAATTGAAGATGGATTCTAATCAAAAAGTAGGTCGCAAGACCGATCAATAACATATGGTAAAATAAAGTGAAAAGCTTGTAGAGGAAGGTAATATTAATGCCCTTCATAACTTTTTTAGCCTTTGTATTAATGAATATCATCACTTGGAATATTAGAGGACTCAAAGGGAGTCTTTCAAAACAAAATGAAATTAGAAGAATGATTCAGATAAATCATCCACATCTTGTTTTACTTCAAGAAACAAAGATGTCAATGGAGGATATGGACTTAATTGCCAGTAAAATTTGGCCAACTGGAAAAGTGGTATCCCTTAGTTCCCAAGGAACTTCTGCTAGCATTGCTTGTCTTTGGGATCCAAAAGAGGTAGTTATTCACTATATGGTTGGCATTTGGGGTTTGTTGGCTATAGCTATTCAAAGTAGACATTCCAAACATATTATGATTTGCATTACTATTATGCTCTGACTTCTTTGGAGGAAAAAATAAGACATTGGAAGGATATTACCCATATTATCTCTCATTTTCCTAAACCTTGGATCTCGATCAGAGGATATTTCAATACCATCCTCTCTCTGGATGAGAAAATTGGGGGAAATAGAAATTTGGACAAAAGCACTGACCTCATGAGCGAATATATTGCAAACCTTCATCTTGTGGATATCCAACCAGATAATGGCCTTATGACTTGGTCTAACATAAGGTAAGGCTTAGCTTGTATAATGGAGATATTGGATGGGGTTTTGCTCTCTAAAAATTTCTTAATCCATGGTCACATTCCTAAAGTGAAGACTCTTAATAATGTTGGTTCAGATCATTGGCCAGTCATGGTCGAAATGTGGAAAACAAATGTGAGTTTCTCTCCTTTTCGTTTTCAATTAATGTGACCTAGAGACATTTCCTTAAGACCTCGTGTGCAACAATGGTGGAAGGAAGGTAAACCTAGGCATGGGACTAAGATGTTTTGTTTTGCAAAAATACTACAATACATTAAATCCAAAATCAAGACTTGAAACTGGAAATATTTTGGGGATGTTCATAAAAAAAAACATGAAGCTTTTACTCATCTTGAAAATTTGAATAAGAAAATCCGTTTAGATGGCCTCATAGAGAAGAGAAGTGCAGATGAAATTAAACTCACAACTCAGTTAGAGGAATGGGAAAAAGAGAAGAAATATTATGGAAGCAAAAATCTAGAATTCAATGGCTCAAAGAAGGATATCGAAACACAAATTTATTCCATAAATATCTTCTAGCTCAAAGACCACACAACTTTATTTCTTCCTTAAAATAATATTATGGAGATGTTGTTTATACTTGGGATGGCATGAACTCTATTGTTGTTGATTACTTTTCCAATATTTTTTATGCTACTTCCCTTGACTCAGCTTCACAACAAAATATTCTTCAAGCAACTCCTTCTCTTATCACTTCTAAGGAGAACTCTATTTTGACTGCTCATGTTACCATCAATGAGCTTCAACAAGTAGTTTTTAAAATGCAAAAAGAGAAAACCCCAAGTCCTGATGGTTTTCCTATTGAGTTCTACCAAGAGTTCTAGGATATCCTTCAAGTTGATTTATTAGAGGTGATGGAAGAAGACAGGAAATCCAAAGAAATTTTGAAGATTATCAATAAAACTTATATTACTCTTGTTCCAAAAGCTCAAGAGGTTGATCATATATCAACTTTTAGACCTATTGCTTTATGTAATGTTCTTCTCAAAATCATTAGTAAAATCATGGCAGAAAGGTTGAAGCCTCTTTTGCATAAGATTATTTCCCCAGAGCAAGGAGTTTATGTGGAAGGACGTCAAATAGTAGATGAGATAGTTCTTGCTCAGGAAGCCATCCATTCCATGGATATGCAAAATTCTCCTTCCATGTTCATTCGGTTAGACTTATCCAAAGCTTATGACAGAGTGGATTGGCACTTCCTTATTAAAGTTTTGAGGCAATTTTTTTTCTCTAAGGATTGGATGGATTGAATTATGGGATGTATCTCTTCAATTTCCTACTTAGTTCTTATCAATGGTAGGCCTTATTAGTCTTTACCAGCTTCAATAGGTATTAGGCAAGGTGACTCGCTATCCCCTTATTTATTCATCATTCTTGTTGAATGCTTGGGTAGGACTATAACCAAAAATAGGGAAAACAAAACCATTGAGTGAGTTACCATTGCTCATCTTCAATTTGTGGATGACTCTACTCTTTTAGGTAAAGCTATAGTTAAGGAAACTTCTAATATTAAACAAATCATTAGTTGTTTTTCTAAGGCTACTGTACAGTTGATCAATGAAGACAAATCTAAATTTATTTTCTTCCATTGCTCTGCTAGATAGGAATACATGGTCTTGGATAAAATAATATATAAGAAGACCTCTCTTCCAATCACTTATTTAGGTATTCCCATAAATATTCAAAGGCTTGGTTGTTGGACAAAGTCAAGAAGAAAATTGGAAAGTGGACCAACAAGTGGCTTTCTTCTGGGGGTAGAATCACCTTGGTAAAATCAGTCCTTCAAGCAATTCCAATTTATGTTTCTTCTGTTTTGAATATTCCAAAGGCTGTTCTTCGAGAATTGGATCAAATCAGTCATCGTTTCCTTTGGAGTGGTACTAAGGAGAAAATAAAATGGGCCTTGGTGAAATGGGATACTTTATGTCTTCCTAAGAGTGAAGGGGGGTTAGTATTACAGTATTCAATTAATAACAACAAAGCTTTAGCTGCTAAATTATATTGGAGGATGTTACATAACCCCAATGCTCTTTGGGCCAATAATATCTGTGCTAAATATACTGATAACAAAAGTCCTGAAGACCTTTTTTGCTATCAAATTCCTACCAAAGGTTCTCCTATTTTAGCAATTCTTAATACTGGTGAGGATTTGATAAAGAAAAAAATATTTTTGATCATTCATAATGGTCAACATGTAAATTTTTGGACAGATTCTTGGGATGGTCACAAGCCTTTGATAACTCAGTTTCTCGATTGGGAGCCTTGGATGGAGGAGCTTCACCAAGCTAATTGGATAAAGGTGGCTAATTACTATTGGTATCATACTGGTAATTCAAAGGTTGGTAGATATTGGATCCCTATTGAGGACTGACCTATTAAAATCCCAAAAAGGCAAATACAAGATATCCAAGGCATCCTTCATATGAGATCCCTCTCTTGGTCCCATGAAAAATATTGTTTTGGATGGAACAACACTACTAAGGGTGAGTATTTAGTTGCTCAAGGTTATTTGACCTTATGCCATAATAATCCCAACCATTCTTCTGACATATTTTCTCGATTGTGGGCTCAAAAGCTCTGGCCTAAGGTGAGGTTCTTTAATTGGCTTTTATTGCATCGTAGGGTGCTTACTGGTGAGCAACTTATGAAGCATGGTTTTCATGGCCCTTTTAGATGTGAAATGTGTGAAGAGAATGTAGAAAATATCAACCATATTTTTATTGAGTGTACTTTAGCCTCTAAGCTATGTAGGAGAATGGACACTTTACTTGGCTTATAGTGGTCCATTTTTTTTACTTTTAAACAAATTTGGAGGGATTGGCCTAATCAAGAGGGTGTTGATCATTTTATTAGACAGTTAGCTTGGATGGGTTCTACCATTCTTCTTTGGAATATTTGGAATGAAAGGAATAGCCAAATTTTTAATCAATATAGGAAGGATATTCACTATATTTGGTAAAAGACCATATCTAACTTAGTTGAATCAATCCATCATCTCCTTAGTCACCCTCAAAACTCCCACCAAAGACGGTATAAAGTGATGCAAATATTGAATATTAAACCTTATAAGGGCAACCAACTTAAATAGAATATGAGTATTAGTAATATGGATAGGAATAGAAATTGGCAACCTCCTCTTAAGGATTTTGGAAAAATCAATACTGATGGAGCCTCTAGAGGGAACCCTGGAAAAGCCAGTGTGGGAGGAATTGGTAGACTTTCAGATGGCTCCCTGGTTTTTACTTTTGCTAAGAGTTTTGGTATTCATTCCAATAACCTTGCTGAGGGGTATGATATCCTCAGAGACCTTCAGGAGGCTACTAAGGTTGGATGGGAAAAGGTGTTAGTTGAGTTTGAATCTCAACTTATGATTAATCTCTTGAAGAATCCTTCTAAGAATCATAAGGTGGATTGGAGAATAAAAAGAATTATTGAGAAGATTCAGTTAATCCATATGGGATTTTTGAAAGTTGATTACAATCATGTGGTCAGAGATCAAAACAAGAGTGCCGATGCTTTAGCTAATCGGGCTTTGGATAAAGGTGATCTTAGATGTTATGGCCACCCTCTTATATGCTGGGCTTCTCAAATTAGGGAAGCTCTTCTTTCTATCATTTCTTTGGATGGCTCCAGTTCTAAAGTACCTAGTTTCTTCTTATTTTATTTTTTTTGCTTCTCTTTGGTTCATTCAGTTTTTTTTAGCTCCCTAGCTCATTCTATTCTTTATTTTGTTTCCTCTGTTGATTCTTGCCTTAATAGTCTTCTGGTCTAGATAGTTCATTGTTTTGTTAATTTTTTATTTCTTTTTTGTTTTTTGTTTTTTTTGTTTAGCTTTTTAAGGTGGGTGGGTTTTTTTATTTTGTTTTGGTTTTGTGTTCTTTGTGTTGTTTTTTGTTGTTCTTGTGTTTTTTTTTGTTTTTTTTTTTGTTATTGTTCTTGTGTTTTTTTCGTTCTTGTTCTTGGGTTTTTCTTTGTTTGTGTTATTTCGTGTTTTTAAGTGTAAGTGTTTTCTATGTTTTTTTGTTTTTATTTATTGTTTGTTGTTGGTTGTTTTTTATTTTTATTTTTATTTTATTTTTTAATTTTTTAGGTTTTGGTTATGTTTATTTTTCATGTTTTTTTTTGGGTTATGTCTTTGTAGTGTTCTATTGTTTTTGTCTTGTTTCTGTTTTGTTATGTGGTTCTTGTGTTTTTCTATGTGGTTTGTGTTGTGGTTTCTTTTATCTTATTGTGCGTGTTTGGTTGTGCTTTTGTTTTTGACACACTCAAGGAGCATATTTTTTATTTTATTTTATTATTTTTGTTGTTATTTACTTATTTTTAAATTGGTTTTGTGTGTTTGTTTGCTCCTTGAGTATGTCAAAGGTGGTAGGCCAGGTCCGAGTCCTAGGCATTTTTGGTGGAATGGATACCCCTGCCTCCTTGGGTCTTACCCGAAAGTGGCATCCCTTTTGGGATGTTTTCCACAAATAAAAATAAAAAATAAATGATATATTAATAGATCACCAATCAGGACCAACACAAAGGTACATACTCATATTACTTTAAAAATAAAACATGTACTCCTTCAAAGGATACATTAAACAATGACTATAAGCAACCTATAACATCAAACTGAAGATCATAACAAGATAACAAACAACCATGAGTCATGTTGATGAAATCTAATCATGACCTTTGGCCATCCTCTATAATTTCTTCATCATCTCTTTAGGGCTCAGTGAAATGATTATCCTCCTACTATATCCATTATCTTGATGTTGCCAATTAAACCAAGTTGACTAGATCGATAAGGGTCCTAGAATTGCTAGAGATACCTCTACCAGATCTACCAAGATAAATTTTGCATGGATACTACCAACAACTAATGTCTATGGTTTCATCATTGTTGTTGCCACCTTATCAATTTGTGGTTACTTTACTGCTACAATAATTTGTGGTTTATCCACTGTCATAGTAGTTTGTGGTTGCTCTACCACCTCTTGTGGTTCAATAATTTTTCCATTGTAATGATATTACCAACAATCAATATCTATGGTTGTTTTGACACCATCGTTGTCATCATAGCAATTTTTGGTTGCTCCATTGCCACTATAGTTTGTGGTTTCTTTATTATCACTATATTTTTTAGATGCTCCACCATTATCATTGTATCAATTTTTGGTTAGTGGGAACCACTCAAGGCTATTTTATCATTATTTGAGTCTAATAATTTGTACATGATCTATTACTGGTACTAAATAGTTGCAATTTGGTACCATAATAACAAGCCTAGAATGATTTATAGCTTTAGGTTCTATAGAGATGAATCCATTCTTTCTTTGAATTACACATTGCCTAATTATTGTGTTTCCTTATTCACTACCTCTAGCAATTCACTTGAGAAGTCTCTCTCCCACACTTTGAGCTCCTCTAGATTTACTCCCAAGTTAGTGACGACATCTACTACTTGATTCCATTCCTTGAATACATGGATTACCTAAGAGTTATTTATACTTTGGATACTCCTTTGAGTTATGACAATAAGATCTTCACTACTCCATATTACCACCTATGATCCATTAGCACAACTAATAATTTCTAGTGAGTCTCCTTCAATTACCACTCTTCTAACATTCAACCTATCTAGTAAGAGGACCCCTTGGAACAAGGCCCTAGCCTCTGTGAAATGACTAGTTTGAGTTCCCAACCCCTTTGCATAAGCAAGGAGAATCTTGCATTCATGAACTCTAATAACACCCCTAGCACTAGCCCTTCTCGGGTTACCTTTTTTAGACCCATCAAATTTTAGCTTGACCTAATCCAGTGGAGGGGCTTTTAGTTTGTTTAAGAATGAATCAAAGGATCAGACTGGGTAGGGGGGAAAGAAGCCCCATCTAAGCCCCATTGGAAAGCAATATTTGCTTCCACATTACTCTCCCAATAGTCCTTGAAGTTTATACCTTGCATATTTTCTACTATAGCTACACTAATTCTTGCTTCAATGGACTTGCAGTCCTTTTTCATATCCTTAAAGGCTCTATTATTCTTCTATTTTTGAACACCCAAAAAAATGTGGGCTAGATGAGATTCCATAAGGTTTTTAGCCTTTTATTTTGGAATGGGAGATCCCATTGAAGATATATATCAACTAGATTACACACGAAAAACCTGGGAGATATTGAACTTACCAATATCATAGTCAGCACTTCCATTGAATATGAAAAATCCATAAATAGATGCTTCACACTCTCCCACTTATTTTCACAAATATAGTATCAATTGGGAATTGTAATCCTCCTTTTATGAAGGTTATAAATGGTGAGAACTTTGTTTTAAACAACTAACAAAACCTATAGAAGAAATTGATCTTGGGGACCAAGTACTTGAGCTAGATTTTTGTAACCAAAACCCACCCCCACCCTTAATCTTCCATGAGGTAATATGTAGATTTCATAGTATATAGCCCTCCTTTGTGTATTTTCGAAAATAAGGATTCCTCTTCTCTTTCCAAGTTTAGGATTGTAAATCTAAGAATTTTATTGATCTCTTTGATAGCTTTTCCTATTTATTGGTCCAATCCATTAATATGAATGGATTTTCATCTCCTCTCACCTTCCTCTAAAACATAATAAAAACTATATTATCAAATTATTGAGATAGGATGGGCTCAATGGGAACCATATTTCGGTCTTCAATCAATATTGTTTACTTAAGATAATGGTCCTTCAAAAAGTGAATCTTCCTCCTATCCCTAACCTTACATGTGGCTCCTTTCAACAAAAGAGACTTGGTTTTGTAGATATGGTTCTAAAGGTAGGATCTCTTTGGTGGGTTCTTCTCCTCTACTATATTTCTTAAATCTATGAAGGCTTTATTCATACTATGTAGTTTCATAAAACTAAGGCCTCCCTCTTATTTCCTAGAGCATACCTAGTCCCAAGCCACTAGGGCTAGCCTCCTTATCTCTTCCATGCTAGACCATAGAAAGGATTTTTGAATTTGTTCTATTTGTTCATAAATATTGACAAGCATTTTAAACAAAGACATGAAATATATTGGGATGCTTTGAAGCACTGATTTTACCAATTAGAATTTCTTGGCTTGACTAAGGAGAGAACCCTTCCATCCTACAAATTTATTCCTTATTCGCTCAATCACTAGGTTCCATAAATTAACCTTCATTCTCCCTTTGAAGAGAGGCATTACCAAGTAGGAAGCAGGCAATTCCCCTATTTCACACCCAAAATTTCTCACTATTTTTCCTTGTCTCCTTAGGGGAGTGTTGAGAAAGAACACTTTACTTTTTGTGTAGTTTACTTTTTTTCCAATAGCCTTTTTGCAATAGCACAACAAAGACTTTATCTCCTTAGCTTGAGGGACTAAAGAGGAAGTGGCTAGTATGGTATCATCAATAAATTGTTGATGAGATACTGAGACAAGTGTGGTAGCAAGCCAAATACCATAAATAGAACCATCTAAGATAGTACGTGTAATTGCCCTTACCAGAGCCTTTGCCATAATTATGAATAGGTATGGGTATAGGAGGTCCCTGATGTTAGTAGTGCCACAACCAAAGCTGACCAACACATGCACATGCAACACATAATAAACATATAGTTTTATAAAATAATAGCCTTGAAATTACAAACATTTGAAGATACAACCACAAGACTCAAAATCATGCAAAGATATCAAACAACAATTATGATCCAATCAATGTTAAAAACCCCCTATCTCCTGATTGAATCAAGCATTTATAGGTTCTAATAAATTGACCATTATAATATAACTGTTGTAGACAAAAATTTGATCATTACTATTGCAGAGAGAAATTTGACCATTACAATATGACCGTTGTAGAGAGAATAGATACAAAAAAAACTAACCAAAAGAAAATATGACCGTTAAACTCCCATGATTTCTCTTGATCATGAGCTATTCAATTATTTTGCCATGCTTGGCAACTTGATATGCACTTATGTAGGTTGCATCATTTGGATTTTGGTCTTTCCATTGGACTAAGTATTCTTGGTATTGATGTTCACACATTTTCTTTTTTATGCACACATAAATTATGCAATAAAATTTCTTAGGTGGTGTGCATGGTAGCTATGAATTCCAATCCAACTTATGTGCATTATAAAAATAATTTGAAGTTTGTACCACATAAGGATAGAGATATGTGATATTAAAAGTCAAATAAATACCAATATCATTGGGCAATTCAATCTCATAAGAATTGGCTAAGAATTTCTTCATCTTCAATTTGTGATACACCCTTATGAAATATTTCCTTGTGCAAATATGCCATGACAAGATCACCGAAATTGAAGTGAAATTTGTGCCTTTTAGTATCTACATGTTGCTTGTAATTTTTAGTGTTGTGCGCTAACTAGGACTTAATTTCTTAATGCATAGCCTTCATTGTTTGTGCAAAATCTTCTCCTTATGCTATACACTTATCCAAAATCTCCATGTTGTTCAATTTGCATGTCTTGTGGTCTGATCCCATACAAAATTTGTAATGGGATGCACTTCATGCTACAATTAATAGAATTATTATACTAGGCAAATTCAGCTTGCACAAGCATCTGATCCCACTACTTAGATTTATCACCAACAAAACATTTGAGCATATTTTCCAAAATTTAGTTAACAACTTCTATCTGACCATCTATTTGTGGATGGTATGCCAAATTAAAGTTGAGCTGCGTGCCCAACTTCTTCCACAATGTACACAAAAATTTCTTTTATTATGTTGGAGGAAGGAGTTTTGGAAGGTTCCCCCAATCCTTTTACATTTTCATTAAAAAAAACTTGATACCCGGATACAAATCTCAATATGTGACATAAAGTGGGTCACAAATTTTAAAATACAACCCATATAACCTATATCAAATTATACTATAGAAATACAACATAGTCAAAACTTAACAACATAAACACATCACTGACACGAATGCTTAAGAACTATTTGTTTTACATTTTGTACTATCCTGCATTTGTGAATCCCTTTTCCTAATCCTTATATCAAATAAATACATTTTGAGATTCATTATTGATAATTTCCATAATTTTTTGTGGAAAATTATCTTCCAAGATTACATATCCTTTATTCTAAATTCCCCAATTGGCTACCCAATCTGCAACCTTATTGCCTTCCCAGTAGATATATACAATTTGCATATTTTCCAAATTCCTAATTTGAATTTTAACCTCTTAAATCATATAATTTATGTCCCAACTTGAATCCCAATTACCCTTGATTAGGTTTATAATGTTTAATGAATCTCCTTCGATGATGATACTTTTAACTCCAATTATATCAATTAGCCTAATGCCTAGGAACAAAGCTCTAGTTTCAACAAAATGATTAGATTGAATTTCAAGATTCTCAACATACAATAATACCACTTCTCCTATTTCATTCCAAAAAATACCACCAACACCTGCTATACATGGATTCCCTTTTGAAGCACCATCAAAATTTAATATTAACCAACCCTGCAGTGGAGGTTGTTATTTTGTTTGAAGTATTTTAAGCTTGGAAGAAATTAATGGCTGAAAAACAACAAGAATCCAACCCCCAAATATTTACAATAAATTTTTCACCATCATCTTCTAATGAATCCTTGAAATTGATTATCAAAATGTTCTCCTTCATAATATTGCAAATCGTGATCACTGTAGACATCACATATTTCTTGCACCATTTAAAAATTCTATTTTTTTGTTCTTTTCAAATACCCCACATAAAGTGAGGTAAAAAAAGTTCCATAAAGTACTCAGTATTTTGCTCCTAAAATGTGATTCCCAACTTGAGTACAAATCAAAAATAGAATTTGGCAAGATCCATGTAAAAAAAAAATTCAAGGATGTTGTTAAACACCTCATTTAAAATTGAAAATGAACATCCAAAAAATAAATGCCATACCTCATCCCAACTACTTTCATATACCTCATTTGTTAGGGATCTATAGACCTCTCTTAAGAAAATTTTCCATTGTGAGAATTTTGTTATGAACTGCAAGTCAAGAGAAGAAGGCCACTTTTGGAGTTAGATGTTTCAACTAGATTTTGCTTACTGGTAGCCATCCCGATCCTACATCTTCCAAGATAAAGTACCCAAATTTTATAGAGTACTTCCCATTTTTCCTACATTTCCAAATTAGAGAATCCTCTACTATATCTTCATTTAGAAAATATACCTACAATATTCTATTCAGTTTATTTTTAGCTTGTCTTTCTTGTCATTCATACCCTCAACATATATATTTTTTCATGTTTTTCCATTAATATCTGCAATGATAAAGTTGTGAACCCATTGTCCATACTAATAATAAATTTCTTGAAAGTGACCAAAAAAATTGGTGTCACAATAAAAACTATTCTTGTAGGTAATCCATAAAAATAGACAACTTTCTTAAAAAACAAATGCACAATATGAGTGGCATCATTTCTTTTCTTGTAAGAAATGAAGTGCACCATATTGGAGAATCAATCAACCACCACAAAAATAGAATTGTTTCTACATTGAATTTGGGGTAATCCTAGAACAAAATCGATATTGAGCACTTCCCATGGCCACTCTAGAATAGGTAAAGGGTGATACAAACCTTTGTTCCGACTTCTTTCTTTTTTGCATTGAAAAACTTGATATTATTGAACAAATTTGTGCATGTTTACACTTATGCAAGGCCAAAATAATGCTCATTGATTTGTGCCAATGTCTTTTCAAACCCAAAATGATCAACTAATCCACCACTATGTTTTTCCTTGAGCAAATTTTCATGCATTGATCCCCTTGGGATGCACTATTGCTTTCCTCAAAATATGTATTCATATTAGCTCATATAATCTAGCAATAGAGTGTGATCCACATGTACAGGTTCCATGCACATATTCTAAGCTTCATGAAAATATAAGTCCTTAGCATAAATTTTCTTTAACATATTGAATCCAAAAAATTTCACATGCATTTCCTACACAACTAATGCATGTCTACTAAGTGTGTATGTGAACTTATTAGATTTGCCACTTCAGTGATTGAGAACAAAGGTGTAACTTTACAAGAATTCAACCCATTTCATATGTCTTTGATTTAATTTACCTTGACTATTAATGAATTGTAGAGCATGATTATCTATAAAGAGCACAAATTCCTTTGGCATCAAATAATATCTCCATTTCTTGAGCATATAAACCATCATATAGAACTCTTGGTCATACATAGAATATTTTTTCTTTGCATCACTTAACTTCTTACCAAAGTATACAATCAGGCATCCTCCTTGGCTAAGAATGATGTCAATGGCCATGCCACTGGCATCAATATCTACTTGGAATACTTGAGAAATATCAGGCTACACCAACACAAGTTGTGTCATCATAGTGTGTTTCAAGAGTTAAAAATTATCTTCCACCGCATGCATCAAAAAAAATTGCTTATTGGTGTACATTATCTCAATTATGGGTGCACATATTTTGAAGTCCTTTATGAACTTTCAATAAAAAATCATGAAACCATGGAATCTTCATGCATCAAACATGTTTTTGGGAGGGGGCCAATCAAGAATCACCTTCACATTTTTTGGATCCATCTTTAAACCATCCCTTGAGACAAAAAATCCCAAGTAAACCAATTCTTCATGCATGAAAGTACACTTTTTCATATTGACCAATACTTTCTCTACACATAGTTAGTCAAAAAACAACTTGATATATGCCAAATGTACCTCACAAGTTCAACTCAAAATCAAAATGTCATTCAAATAGACAATTACAAACTTATCTATGAATGGTTTGAGAACATGATTCATCAAATGCATGAACGTACTTGGTGTGTTTTATAGACCAAATTATATAACAATCCACTCATATAAATAATTTATTATCTTGAAATAAGTCTTCTAGTAGTCACCTTTCTAATTTAAATCTAGTGATAACCAATCTTGAGATTAATCTTTATGAAATACTTTGCACCACTCAAAAAATCCATGAGATTGTCTATCCTTGGAAAAAATAATTTGTATTTGATGGTTAACTTATTGATTGTATGCAATTCCATACACATGCACCAACTACCGTCCTTATTTGGTACCAACATAGAAGGAACTATGCATGGGCTTATACTCTCATGAATCAAGTCACGATCCAACAACTCTTGCACTTGTAGCTTAACTTTTTTATTTTCCTTAGGCATCAAGCAGTATGCCAGTTTGTTTGGCAAACTCGATCTTGGCACTAAGTCCATATGATGACTTATACTTATAATTAGGGGTAATCCATATAGAAAATTGTCATAAGTAACATCTTTATACTCTTTCAATATGCACTAGACTTTGATAATAAGTTCATCCATATGCATGATAAGGATATTGTCTACCAACTTTGCAAAAAGCACCAAAAAGATTCAGTTTGTACCACTATGGGTGTAATTTTTCACCATCGCACCCACATTCTAATTTTTTAGGATGATGCTCCTCCAAGAAGCCACCAAATTTTGAGGAACATTGATGGACGGGTGGAATATATCAAGTGGTGCATAATGCAATGATAGGCGGCCTAAAATAGTGGGTGGATGGTGAATAGAAGTAGGGTGGATGGAAGTAGGGCAGATGATATATTGGGTGGACAATCCATCTTGTGCCTTGGGTGGAATTATCCAAAAAGCCTTCCCACTCATTGGGTGAAACTTTCAAGTAGCTAGCAAGCGTGAAAAAATCATGTAACACCACACTTGGGGGAAGACAGAAACTTTCGCCCATCTTAGGTAAAAGTTGCAAGCACAAAATGGGTGAAACCTTGGATAAATGTCTGCCCTCTTCCCTAATGTCTCTACGGGTAGAAATAAGGATGAATAAATCACCCACCCTATGCACAAATCTCCTACTATCATCAAAAATTTGAACAAAAGTCATACACAATGTCACAACTCTCTATTACCAGGTGCTTGTATGCAAAAGTGATAGATTTCAGGCATGTTGCTCCTAAGGTGATTAATTCTAGACATTATTTACCTAACCAAGGTATCACCAAGCAAGGAAAGGATGAATTAGATAAAAATTAATGAATTGGGTAGAAATATCAATGAATCCAAAGGCCCAGATTAAACTAGATGTATATACCTCCTTCTATAAGATCAACGACATTCTAAGGAACAACGTACCAATTGAGTGCCCATCACATTCAAGTGTTTTCTTCATGTCTACCACCATTAATGTTCAAATTTTAAATTTAATGTAAATTACTTATAAATAGCAGAATTATGGTCATTCCTAAGGGTGTCTTTTTATCCATTACAATTCATATGTAAGGTTATTTACCACTGTGTAAATATAGATTCATCAGTGTTTGGTCTCCAATCTTACATTCATTTTTTTTTTAAATGTATGGATGCTTATTTTTGTTTCAGTATTTTAGATGGTCTCATAGTATTTTACAATATGGATTCCATGGGATTTTCTTAGTGACTTATGAATATGCATTTATAAATATGGGTTAGGTGTTTATTTCTGCTAAAGCTAGTCATATAGGAGCACTCTAATTCTTCATCCTATATTTCATGCATCTATTTGTTGGTTTTGGAATTCATCCTTTGCCCTCTGCTTCATAGAGTTTGATAAAGGTAGCATGAGGTGTTATGTTATGTGTTGTATCTGTGTTCCTACCTATGGTATCATGCCTGCATAGGTCTTGATGTGGCTATACTTGTCCTTGTGAATTCTAGCTACAACCATTTTCTCTTCTCTTTCCCTCCTTTTCCTTTTTTACCATTTAATGACGTAGATAGTTGGAACCAGCCTTAAGGAACCAACCTCCTTTGAATATCAACCACCCCATCCTATATTAGTGGTTGTTCTATGTTGATGTTGGTCTATCCCTGCCCTCCGTACGGTGCCAGATTGACGACCAATAGTTTTTGGTGACTCTATTGGGGAACTCACTAAGTTTTTATGTTTCAGGAAATCATATTTTGATGACACTCTAATTTTTCCATATCCTCTCAAAATCAATTGGTCACTTTTACTAAGCAACACTTCCAGATAATGAGACCAATTGCCTGCTCGTGCTGAAGATCCAAACATCCTAGAGGACTCAAGGTGTGATGAACAACCTCGAACTCACTAGCAGAGATAGTATGTTCATATGGTGACTCTAACTCCAACTCCAACTGAAGAATTGAGATATTTGAAGACTAGTGCCAAGATGGCTCAGCGATGTTTTCCCCAATGGAATGACCCGGATCCACTAAACCTCCAATGCTGGCATTAGATTACCAAGGGTGCTCTAAAATACCTATCCAAATATAATGGCAGCTTAGGAATTGCTCAATAATATCTTGAATATGTTGTCACACTAGCGCCCATCCATGATATAAAGCACAAATATGTCATGATTAGGCTTATGATCTTGTCACTAGAAGGAAGGGCACTACTGTGGTACCAATCTCTTAGGTGGAATACCATCTTCTCAAGGGTAGATTTTATGGGAGCTATCATCGACACATTTGACAACTCCATGGATCCCTTCCAACTCTTTATGCACCTCACATTCATCAAGAGTGCAACTTTCAAATCCCTCATCAACTTCAACATTAAATTTGAGAGGATCTTTAAAAGGATCCTCCTTACTATCGGTTGTCACCCACCTAGGCTCACTTGTACTATATTCTGGCTCTTAGCTCAAATATAAGCCTCAAACTACTACAATCTAGGGAATAGATATTTCATCAAATATTTTAGGAGGTTGTATGGGTAAAGCGACTCTTGCTTCAAGCAGGAAACACATCTTCAGATGACTCCACCCTCTCATTCCCTTTTCCAACCATTTTTTTCCCTTCTCTACTATACAAAATCCGCCCTAGATGCCATATCAAGTTATGCAAGAGCTAGAGCTACAGTCCTATAGAACACAAGGGATGGATCATTTCTCAAGCCCAAATAGGATAAATGCAAGCACTGGATCTAAAAATAACAACCTTATTGCTTGCACTTTTTCCCAATAAATGAAGGATCTGGACTAGGGTGGAAATTATACTCGTAAATAGGGTGTATTTTTGTAATATTTTGTATATAGGGATATGGAAAGCAAAGGCCAAGTCATCCCCATGATGGCTTAGCTGATCAACATCCAATTCTCAAGGAGGTCCCATTAGTAGCAGGCTTAATTAATGAATTCTAAAAGAAAAAATGCATGAGAACGATGAAGGCATGTGAAGCTGGGGTTTCACAACAAGTTAATCCCAAATATTGGCAACATCGAAGACTATTTCCAGATGAACCAGTATGGAAATAAGGCTCCCACATGGAAAAAAATATTTCTAAATTGATTATTGATTGCATAAGTATTTGATGGGGGACCAAAAATCGACACGTTCTCAACTCAAATTTTTCTTCATTAAAATCTGGAAAAACACTTCCAACTACAACACAGCCCGTAGGCTTACATTAACCAGCAGCTACGGCTTGGTTTTCTCACTCCTATCCTCTACCTCCGATCTCTGATCCACCACCCGATCTAATACATTAAACTAGGTTTTTATAGAGGCCCCGACCCTCTAAAACACCTGTCATGAAAATCGGGGCACCAACCCGATTTATTACAAATACTGGATTTTTATAGAGGCCCTGACCCTCTGAAATGTCTTTCCCAAAAATCAGATCACCAACCCGATTAATGGCTCACTCCGCATGGCCCCTGTCACCGTCGCTCCCTGTCAGATTCTCTGTGCGACCCATCCTCTTTGTTTCCCATGCTTCTTGGTTCTCGTCCACCTTTACTGCACCTTGTGCCACGTGTCATTCGCAACAATCCTTGAAAATACTGCCTGTCACTGTCTTGCACCATTTCTTTCTTCTTCATCGTCTTCTTCTCTTCCTGTCGCGATTTCGTGACATGTCACGATATTGCGACTTTTTAGCTTCCTTGCGGTCCTTTCCTCTTTTGGTCATGATATCGCGACATGTCGCGATATCGCGACGTCTCCTCTTCTCGCATTTCTCACCTTCAAGTCGTGATATCGTGACATGTCACGATATCGTGACCTTTACCTTCGGCTACCCCTTGCCCGCATGCTCTAGTCGTGATTTCACGACAGTCGCAATTTCATGATGTGTCACAAAATCGTGAAACTTTCACTGCCTCCACTCAGCCGCTGCTCCGATGTCACTATTTCATGATAGTCACAATTTCGTGATGTGTCACAAAATCGTGACACATCCACTACTCCTCTCGATTGTTGCTCCGATGTCATGATTTCACGACAGTCACGATTTTGTGACGTGTCACAAAATCGCAACACATCCACTACTCTTCTTGACCACTGCTCTGATGTCGCGATTTCATGACGGTCGTGATTTTGTGACATGTCACAAAATCATGACATCCCAACTCCTCTCCCCTCGTTGCTCCTTCGATGTCGTGATTTCGTGATAGTCATGATTTCGTGACATGTCACGAAATCGTGACATCCCAACTCCTCTCCTCTCGCTGCTGCTCCACAGTCATGATTTTGCGACGTCGTGATATCGCGACATCACGATATCATGACAAACTTCCAACTTTGCTTCTTTTTGATGTCATGATTTTACGACGTCACGATATCGTGACGTCGCAATATCGTGACAAGCTTCTGCCTTAGAAAAATTTTGATCGACACTAGATTGCCCTGTTGCTGCCAGATGCTCCTGCATCAGACAACCGAGGTTGATGGAGAAGTGATCTTCACTTCTGGGCTGTCTGGTCACTTCCTTGTGCAACACTTCCAGACATCCTCCTACCTCTACAGCCTGCTCCAACCCAGTCTCCTGGCTAGAATAATTTTTGTCTTTCCTCCAAACAGATTCTCCCATTGCTGCATGCTTCTTCTATAGCCTGCTTGCACTCCTCTTCTTGGCCAGTTAGATTTTTGCCTTCTTCTAGGAAGATCCTGGCACTGCTGCACTCTTCTTTGCATGCAGCCTTCTTCAGCTTTAGCTTCTGATGCACTCTAGCATCTTTCTTTTTCTGTCTCTCCTCACATTCTCTATGTAGCTCCCTTTGCAAGGATTTCACTTGCCTCTGCAAATCTCTCTTGAGCAGTTCCTCTTGCAGGGCTTACACTTGCCTCTACAATGCCTTGAAATCTCTCATTGTCATCATTTTTCATATATCCTGGTGTAACTGCCTCATGTCCGGTGATCTGTTACACACTCAGGGATCCTAAACTCTCTCTCCTCTCTCAGAACCTTACCACATATCCTGGCGCAAACTGCCTCCCGACCGACGATCTGTTTACACACTCAGAATCACTAGCTTTGATACCACTGATGGGGGACCAAAAATTGACACGTTCTCAACTCGAATTTTTCTTCATTAAAATCTAGAAAAACACTTCCAGCTACAACATAGCCCGTAGGCTTACATTAACCAGCAGCTATGGCTTGGTTTTCTCACTCCTATCCTCTACCTCCGATCTCTAATCCACCACCCGATCTAATACATTAAATTGGGTTTTTATAGAGGCCCCGACCCTCTGAAACACCTATCATGAAAATCAGGGCACCAACCCGATTTATTACAAAGACTGGGTTTTTATAGAGGCCCCGACCCTCTAAAATGTCTTTCCCAAAAATTGGATCACCAACCTGATTAATGGCTCACTCCGCACAGCCCCTATCATCGCCGCTCCTTGTCAGATTCTCTACGTGACCCATCCTCTTTGTTTCCCGTGCTTCTTGGTTCTCGTACACCTTTACTGCACCTTGTGCCACGTGTTGTCCGTAACAATCCTTGAAAATACTGCCTACCATGGTTTCGTGCCATTTCTTTCTTCTTCTTCGTCTTCTTCTCTTCTTGTCGCGATATCATGACATGTCACGATATCGTGACATTTTAGCTTCCCTGCGCTCCTTTCCTCTTTTGGTCGCAATATCACGACATGTCGCGATATCGCGACGTCTCCTCTTCCTCTCGCCTTTCTCCCTTCAAGTCACGATATCACGACATGTCGCGATATCACGACCTTTGCCTTTGGCTGCCCCTTGCCCGCCTACTCTGGTCATGATTTCGCGACAGTCGTGATTTCATGATGTGTCATGAAATCGTGAAACTTCCACTACCTCCACTTGGTCGTTGCTTTGATGTTGTGATTTCATGACAGTCACAATTTCATGACGTGTCACAAAATCATGACACATCCACTGCTCCTCTCGATCGCTGCTCCAATGTCGCAATTTCACGACAGTCATGATTTCACGACGTGTCACAAAATCGTGACACATCCACTGCTCCTCTCGATCGCTGCTCTGATGTCATGATTTCGTGATAATCATGATTTTGTGACATGTCACAAAATCGTGACATCCCAACTCCTCTCCCCTCGCTGCTCCTCTGATGTTGCAATTTCATGACAGTCATGATTTTGTGACATGTCACGAAATCACGACATCCCAACTCATCTCCTCTTGCTGCTACTCCACAGTCACAATTTTGTGACGTCATGATATCGCGACATCGTGATATCGTGACAAACTTTTGCCTTTGCTTCTTTTTGATTTCATGATTTTGCGACGTCGCGATATCACGACAAGCTTCTGCCTTAGAAAAATTTTGATCGACGCTAGATTGCCCTGTTGGTACCGGATGCTCCTGCATCAGACAATCGGGGTTGATGGAGAAGTGATCTTCACTTCTGGGCTGTCTGGTCACCTCCTTCTACAACACTTCCAGACATCCTCCTGCCTCTGCAGCCTACTCCAACCCAGTCTCCTGGCTAGAATAACTTTTGTCTTCCTCCAAACAGATTCTCCCACTGCTGCATACTTCTTCTGCAGCCTGCTTGCACTCCTCTTCTTGGCCAGTTAGATTTTTGCCTTCTTCCAGGTAGATCCTGGCACTGCTGCACTCTTCTTTGCATGTAGCCTTCTTCAGCTTTAGCTTCTGATGCACTCCAGCATCTTTCTTTTTATGTCTCTCCTCACGTTGTCTACGTAGCTCCCTTTGTAGGGCTTTCACTTGCCTCTGCAAATCTCTCTTGAGCAGTTCCTCTTGCAGGGCTTGCACTTGCCTCTGTAATGCCTTGAACTCTCTCATTGTCATCATTTTTCATAGATCCTGGTGTAACTGCCTCACGTCCGGTGATCTGTTACACACTCAGGGATCCTAAAATCTCTCTCCTCTCTCAAAACCCTACCATAGATCCTGGTGCAAACTGCCTCCCGGTCGGTGATCTGTTTACGCACTCAGAATCACTAGCTCTGATACCACTGATGGGGGACCAAAATTTGACATTTTCTCAACATGAATTTTTCTTCATTAAAATATAGAAAAACACTTCCAGCTACAACACAGCTTGCAGGCTTACATTAACCAGCAGCTACGGCTTGGTTTTCTCACTCCTATCCTCTACCTCCGATCTTTGATCCACCACCCGATCTAATACATTAAACTAGGTTTTTATAGAGGTCCCAACCCTCTGAAACATCTGTCACAAAAATCGGGGCACCAACCTAATTTATTACAAAGACTAGGTTTTTATAGAGGCCCCGACCCTCTGAAATGTCTTTCCCAAAAATCGGATCACCAACCCGATTAATGGCTCACTCCACAAGGCCCCTATCACTGTCGCTCCTTGTCAGATTCTCTACGTGACCCATCCTCTTTGTTTCCCGTGATTCTTGGTTCTCGTCCACCTTTACTGCACCTTGTGACACATGTTTTCCATAACAATCCTTGAAAATACCGCCTGTCACGATCTTGCACCATTTCTTTCTTCTTCTTCATCTTCTTCTCTTCCCGTCGTGATATCGCGACATGTTGCGATATCACGACGTTTCAGCTTCCCTGCGCTCCTTTCTTCTTTTGGTCGCGATATCGCGACATGTCACGATATCGTGACGTCTCCTCTTCCTCTCACCTTTCTCGCCTTCATGTCATGATATCGTGACATGTCGCGATATCACGACATGTCACGATATCGCGACCTT
Organism: Wollemia nobilis; assembly: GCA_028583015.1. Lineage (NCBI taxonomy): Eukaryota > Viridiplantae > Streptophyta > Pinopsida > Araucariales > Araucariaceae > Wollemia > Wollemia nobilis. Next base: position 5,844,448 of record JAQPPZ010001050.1, on the reverse strand, counting down.
TGCCTTCGCCTGCCCCTTGCCTGCCTGCTCTGGTCATGATTTCATGACAATCACAATTTTGTGACGTGTCGCAAAATCATGACACTTTCGCTGCCTCCACTCGATCGCTGCTTCGATGTCATGATTTCATGACATGTCATGAAATCGTGACACATCCACTGCTCCTCTTGACCGCTGCTTCGATGTCATGATTTCATGATAGTCACGATTTCACGACAGTCATGATTTCGTGACGTGTCACGAAATCACGACACATCCACTGCTCCTCTCGACCACTTGCTCCGATGTTGCGATTTTGTGACAGTCACGATTTCGTGACATGTCACGAAATCGTGACATCCCAACTCCTCTCCCCTCGCTGCTCCTTCGATGTCACGATTTTGTGACAGTCACGAAATCATGACATCCCAACTCCTCTCCTCTCGCTGCTTCTCCACAGTTGCGATTTCACGATGTCACGATATTGCGACGTCGCGATATCGTGACAAACTTTCGCCTTTGTTTCTTTTTGATGTCATGATTTCGTGACGTCACAATATCGCAACAAGCTTCTGCCTTATAAAAATTTTGATCGACACCAGATTGCCCTGTTGTTGTCGGATTCTCCTGCATCAGTATTGGTATGCATGATGATATTCCAAGTTGTGGGTTCTTCATAGCTAAGAAAGGCTGGCAAGGTTGACCAAGCTACAAAGATCATCTCAAGTTTAGTACAATATGATATGGTCATTGTAGATTCATTGGATGAGCTCCAAAGTGAATTGATGGTTGTGGCATGCCACTCACACTACAATTTTATGTACATCATCTGCTCCTTGGCAACTAGAAGGGGATTGTCAAAATGCTTCGTTGTTGAAACATATTCATGTTCCCAATGTTTTCCTTATTTGTTATTTTACCTCATGCCCAATGGATATAAGGCTCATGATTCAAGCATATCTATGTGCAATCCCATAAACGATATCCGTTGATTTTTTGAAAACAACACCCACTCCTTGTATGATAGGAATACTGACTTATAAAATTTACCTTGAAAGGTATAAGCAACATGATTTAAATAACATGAAGCTAAAAATGGTATTGCGATTGAATATTCCCTCGAAGAGTGGAAATGATAAAACAAGGTTCTTATGAGATTGCATGAAAAATAGGTGTTGCACCATAACTGGAAAATACCCTTGGTATTATTTATATTCTTGAATCCTCCATGATCCTTGATGGGGTATTTTAATGGGAATGTAGTCTATGGGGGTGTCCCATGGATCGTCTTTCCTTTTGTTTCTCTTTTTTTTTACATCCTTTGCTTCCTTTTCTTTCTTTAGTTCCTTGTTGCTTCCAACCGACAAGGTTAGTAGCAGTTTCTTCCGTGCTTTTGTTGCTTCCTATGTTTCCCTCCCTCCCCTCTTTCCCTCTTGTTATTATTTCTTGGTTTTGCTTGTTGTTTCCACTTCCCATATTTCTTATTTTCTTCTCTCTTGCCTTCCTCCCCTTTGTTTTACATTCAACTTTGGCATTCTTCCTCCTTTGTATTGCAGCCTCCCCTGGATGCTTTTGTTTGTGCCCTCATTTTCCCCTTTCCTCATTTTTATTTTGTGCATTTCAAGACATAGCTTTCCGAGTTCTTCTTTCCTGTAAGGTAAAATCCTTTGTGAGTCACTAAGAGTGTGGGTGTAATTTTACACCATCACACACACATTCTCCTTTTGCAGGATGATGCTCCTCCAAGCGATCCTAACTTCTCCACTATCTCTTGCATAGTAATGTTGTCAGTTATGCCACTATCAACAATAACCTTACAATTTTTTTCCATATTTGCAAACAATCCAAAACAAATTTCAGCATTGAACAGGTTCTTCGACCTTTATAGGTTTCAACAAAATGTGCTTTAACAACAAATATTGACGATACTCTGGTCATTCAACTTATGAATTAGAATATGTACATTTCTCTTAATTATGTACGACATGATTGCACACTTCATAATACCTTGAGTATCTTTGTGCACCGCCCTTCCAAGAGTGATGTGGACACTCAAATGCTCTATGTCCAAATTTATTACAAATAAAAATATTTACCAAAAAATCCATGTGTTCTATTAGTAAAACTATATTGTTGCTCTAGAGCATGGTTTTGCATGCCACTAGAAGATTCATATGCATGTGATCACATGTTCTTACTTGAAGTGCTACTTCTCTAGGATCTAGGATTTTATTCATGCATAAGGTGTCATCATGCATCAATCTATTATTTGCATTCTTCACAAATCTTCCATGATCACACAAGTTAGTCTATGCCTTACATGTAAACTTTACATCCACCTTGATCATAGAGTGATATGCTTCTTCCATAGTGCACAAATTAAGAATACTAATTTCATCCTAGATCACTAAGCACAATCCATTGATATATTGTGCAACTGCCTCAACATCATCTTCCAGATTGCCCATGTGTATGGTAAGACTATAAAATTGCTCTGTATACTCTTGTACACTCAACTCTTTCTTATGAAAATTTTACAATTTTTGAAACAAATTAAATTTGTAATCACTAGGTAAAACTTTTTCCTTCAATTTTGTAGTGATTTTATCCCATGTTTAGTATTTTTATTTACCTTTGCATTGTCTATTAGATAGCACATGTTTCCACCAAAGTGAATATTGGCCTTTTGAGTTTTGTTCCCGTAAACTTGACTCTCTAAGGATCTTATATGAACTCATAGTAAAAATATTTATCCATATCTATGATCCAATCAATAAAATCATCAATGTTCAAACTACAAACACATGAAAAAACATCAAACTTAGATTTGTTGCTAATCTTAGAAATATCTCTCAAGAGTCGTTCATCGTCTTTGAGTTTTGACTCGACATAAAAAACTATTGATTGCTCATTGTTTGAAACATCTTCAAGAATAGTGCCCCTTCTATGAGTGATTTCTAATGCTTCCAACCACACTCTTAGAGTTTGTATCTCATTTTTTGTAGCTTGATTTACATGTTTGTCACCTCTACCTTGATCAATAGGATGTATGTATGACATTGTCATTGTGCAAAAAAATTTAGCATATTTTTCACCACTCAAGTAGATCCTTAAGCAAGTTCTATTTCACACTTGTGGTAATACACAAAATACCAAGTGTTTGTTTCACCATCCATGCATATCCTTAGGCAAGTTCTATTTTACATTTGTAATCCATGTACATGTTCTATTTCACACGTGTTTCAAAACTTCAAGAAATATTCAAAGCTTGGATACCACTTTATGTCAGTAGTGCCATAGCCAAAGATGACCAAAACATGCAACCATGACATAGCTAATAAAAATATGCTTTTTATTAAATAATAACCTTTAAATTACAAGCATTTGAATATGTAGTCACAAGACTCAAAATCATGCAAAGAGATCAAATAACAATTATGAGCCAATTGATGTTAACAACCCCCTTAACTATTGATCAAATTGAGCATTTATAGGCTCTAAGAAATCATTATAATATAACCATTATAGAGAGAAATTTTACCATTACAATATGATCATTGCAGAGAGAAATTTGACCATTATAATATGACCATTGTAGAGAGAACGATTACAAAAAACCAACCGAAGGAAAATATGACTATTAGGAATTTAAGAGGAAGAGAGTTAGAATGTGATGCTCCTACATCAGTCCCCTTGGCATAAAAATTCATGGCTCTTAAAATACCCAGTAGCCATCCATTAACTAGGATCAAAAACATAGTTGAGGAGATGCATGCATTAGTCAGGTTGATCTAGTCCTAATGAAACCCAAATTTGGTCATGACTTTGATTAAAAAAATTCACAGGACACCCTATTGTAAGCCTTATTCATGTCTAATTTCAGTAATAAGCTAGCTTTACCACTTTTTTCAATGGAATGTATTAGTTCACGGATTGTGATGATCCTGTCTAGGATTTGCCTCCCCATAACAAAGCCTCCCTAATTAGGATCAATGATGAATGGAAGAATAACTTTAATTTTGTTAGCCATTACCTTGGTAAGAATTTTGTATAGTGTATTACAAAGGCTAATGGGCTCAAATCTCTAAATTCCTTAGCCCCAAACATTTTAGTAATGAATGTCAAGAAATTAGAATTGATGTCATGGGGGATATGGTGGGTCCTTTGAACCTCATAGATTGTTGCAAACACCTCAACATCCACTATATGCCAAATTTTTTGAAATAATATTGTTGAGAATCCATTAGGTCTTGGAGCTTTCTCTCTAGCCATTGCAAACACAACACTTTTGACCTCATATTCCTTAAAGGGCCTAACTAGATAGGAGTTATGTTCTTCAGTAACTAGAGGAGGTATGTAATGTAGAAGATTGTTCATAATATTTTATTCCACCCTCTCTAAAGTTCCAATGAGATTCATGAAAAACTTTACCACTTCCTCTCTAATCTCAATAATATCATCAGTACTTGAAGCATCCTCCCTTAGAATTTCTTTGATTATATTGTGACTTCGATGTCTAAAGATAGTAACATGGAAAAATTTGGTGTTATGATCTCCTTAATTGAGCTATATGACACTAGATTTTTGTCTCTAAAACATTTCCTCATAGGCCAATGTATTATAATAATAAAAAAGGAGTTAAATTTATTTATCTTAAACTTCCTATGAGAAGTTTCCCTCATTTTCCATAGTTTTTAAGGCCATTAGCTACTATTTTAGATTTGATTTACTATGGAATAGGTGCCCAAAAATATTCTTGTTCCAATATTGGATTTTTTTCTTGATAAATATAATATTTTTGGCAATTTGGGCCATCAAAGATCTAGTGAATTCATTCCCCCACCATTCCGCAATGTAATATTCAAAAACTTCATTTCTAAGCTACATCATCTCAAACTTAAAAGGGCTATAAAATATCCTTCTATTAGTCTAGGTATCTAAAACTAGAGGGTTATGGTCAGATCCTACTTTGGGGAGTTCAATTAGAGTGGCATATCCAAAGTTAATTAGCCCTTCTTGAGATATTAAGAATCTACCAAGTCTTATTTGGATCAGTTGGTTCCCAAGTCTTCTATTACTCCATGTATACTTAAACCCTCTAAGGTCAACATCCATCAATCCATTCTCTGAGACAAACTACTCAAAATATTCCATACCTTCAGAGGTATTAGGGTTTTTTCTCTTGTATTATGGATACAAATGGTTGTTGATGTCCCCAACTAGAACCCAGGTAATATCATGGAAAGCCTTCCTCATTGAAGTTAAATCCCTCCATAATTGTCTTTGCCCTATATAGGTGTTTGGGGCATAGATATTGGTCAAAACCCAACTAATTTTGGTTTCTTTATAGTGGAAGAGCACATTGATCAGTCTATACAAAGTTGAGATGATCCTCCCTTCAAAAAATTTGTCATTCTACATACACAAAATTCCTACGAAACCCTTCTCTATGTTGACAACAAAATTGACTTATTTCTAAATACTTCTAATTATTTCTAGATTTTGACTATCCAACTTGGTTTCTTGTAATAGTAATATTTGAGGCTTCATATCCATCCATAATGACGATATCAACTGATATTTGGAAGGGGCATTGAGGTCCCTGATATTCTAGGATATGACTCCCATTTTTAATTTTTGTTGGGTGTTTCTTCCCATTCAAATTTAGGGTTATTTGTGTTTTGTATGCAACATATTTTACAGTTTTCCCTTTCCCTAATTGCTAACTGAGAAGGTATTCCTTTTTTTGCCTCATGTCCAATATTTACCTCAGTCTTTCTAGAGCTCCTAGTGAATCAATTAGGGTTCCCCTATTCCTTCCTAGGTTCTTCAACCCTACGTGATTTATCCTAACTACCAAATTTGAGGGTCACCTATATTTTGTTCACAACCTCTTTCACAATTTTCCTTTATCTAATTTTTCACTAAGAAGGTCTTCCCTATTTTACCTCATGCCAAACATTCACCCTAGTTTTCTAGAGCTATTGGTGACTCATTTAGGGCACATAGCTTGTATCATCTACATAATTACTCTCTACTCAAAGAACTATATCTAATAAAATTACACTCTAATGGGGTGGGAGATGTTAGCTTTCATGATTCATGTATAGGTAGTATAATATTATATCCTTAAGTTGATGATATTGCAATATAATCACTAGCATTATTCTCTTTAGTATCAACTAAAATGGAATTCAGGTTCTCCTCCTCAAATTAAAATCAAATAGGATAAGGTAAACTATTATGAATCAAACATTTTCTAGAACATCCAATATTCTCCTTACATTTTTATTCAACTATTCTCTCTTACTATTTGCTACTTTCATTGTTGCTAATTTATGAGGAACTAACACCAAAATATTCCCTAGTAAGTGCTTATTCATCATATAATCATTAATAAAAGTGAGGTTAAGCTTTCTAAAAATGCAATAGATTGGTGTTAGGAAAAAATAATATGGATCAAACATGATTACTAAGGGTGGCACAATGCAAGCTAAAAGGTATTCCTCCAAGATCATATTGTATGATTTTGTACATGTATTCCATGATAGTTGCATAGCCTAGTTCTATGCAAGCCACCAACACAAACACCAATGCCAACATAGTTTGTATGAGCTCCATCATTACTCTCTCTACTCAAACATATATCTCTAATAACATTATATTTTGATGGGGGGGGAGATGTTAGATTTCATTATTCATGTATAGGTAGTATAATATTATATCTGTAAGTTGTTGATATTGCAATCTAACCACTATCATTATTCTCCTTAGCATCAACTAAAATGGAATTCAGGTTCTCCTCAAATTAAAATTAAATAGGATAAGGTAAACTATTATGAATAAATGATTTTCCAACATATCCAATATGATATTTGCAATATTATCCAGATCTTCTCTCTTACTATTTTCTACTTTCATGGTTGGTAGTTTATGAGGAATTAACACCAAAATATTCCCTAGTAAGTGCTTATTCATCATATAATCATTAATAAAAGTGAGGTTAAGCTCTCTCAAAATGCAAGATATTGGTGTTAAGATAAAATGATATGGATCAAGCATGATTACTAAGGATGGCACAATGCAAGCTAAAAGGTATTCCTCCAAGATCATATTGTATGATTTTTTACATGTCTTCCATGATAGTTACATGTCCTAGTTCTATGCAAGCCACAAAAACAAACACCAATGTCAACATAGTTTGTATTATCTCCATCATTACTCTATCTACTCAAAGATCTATCTCTAATAACGTTAGAGTTTGATGGGTTGGGAGATGTTAGCTTTCATTATTCATGTATATGTAGTATAAGATTATATTCGTAAGTTGTTGATATTGCAGTCTAACCACTAGCATTATTCTCCTTAGCATCAACTAAAATGGAATTTAGGTTCTCCTCAAATGAAAAGCAAATAGGATAAGGTAAACTATTATGAATCAACCATTTTCAAGCATAGCCAATCTGCTCTTTGCATTATTATACAACTCTTCTCTCTTAATATTTTCTACTTTCATTTTTGTTAATTTATGAGGAATTAACACCAAAATATTCCCCAGTAAGTGCTTATTCATCAGATAATCATTAATAAAAGTGAGGTTAAGCTCTCTCAAAATTTAGGATATTGGTGTTAGGAGAAAATGAGATGGATCAAGCATTATTACTAAGGGTGGTACAATGCAAGTTAAAAGACATTCCTCAAAGATCATGTTGTATTATTTTGTACACGTCTTCCATGATAGTTGCATGCCCTAGTTCTATTCAATACACCAACACAAACACCAATGCTAACATAGTTTTTATTAGCACTATGATTACTCTCTCTACTCAAAGACCTATCTTTAATAACATTAGAGTCTTAGGGGGTGGGAGATGTTAGATTTCATGATTCATGTATAGGTAGTGTAAGATTGTATCCTTAAGTTATTAATATTGCAGTCTAACCACTAACAATATTCTCTTTAGCATCAACTTAAATGGAATTAAGGTTCTCATCCTCAAATGAAAATAAAATAGGATAAGATAAACTATTATGAATAAACCATTTTCTAGCACAGCTAATATGCTCTTTGAATTATTATCCAAATCTTCTCTCTTACTATTTTCTACTTTCACGGTTGCTAATTTATGAGGAATTAACACCATAATATTCCCTAGTAAGTGCTTATTCATCATATAATAATAAATAAAAGTGAGGTTAAGCTCTATCAAAAAGCAAGATATTGGTGTCAGGATAAAATGAGATGGATCAAGCCTGAATACTGAGGGTGGCATAATGCAATCTAAGATGCATTCATCCAAGATCATATTATATGATTTTTTACACGTATTCCATGATAGTTATGTTGAGCGTGCAAATGACACATTATGAAGGGATGTCAACTTACTTGAAATAGGGATTTTTTCCCTCTTGAAAGGTAAAATTATTTCCCCCAAGGTTTGGGTATGCTAGGTCTTGGATGGTGTGGATAGACTCATAATTCAATGATAATTGTTCCTTTTAAGGGACCTTTGTTGATTATGCTTGAAAAATATAAATTTCTTGGTACAATGATTGAAAATAAAATGGTTAACGATAAGAAAATCCAATTATGTTGGGAATGTTGAGGGTCTGGAGGACTTAAAAAATTAGCAAATCACTATCCTACCCATGTATCATTCATTGCAACTAAAATATGTCACATATACACCAATAATGATTCTATTGAAGCTATATGAATATTTGGAAAGTTATTTAAAAAATAGCTTCAATGCTTCAAATGAAAACTAACCTAATCCTTATTTAAACAAGTCTCAAATAAAAGTCAAAGGTTGAAGGGTTCGATAAAATAAAATAAAACAAGTGATACTGCCCTAAACTCCAGCCTTGATCTGGTAAAGCAACAAACCCAAATTAAAACCAATCTTGACCCGACCAATATTCACACAGCCTGAGGTCCAATATGGTGCAATCTTCAAAGGAACAACAGACTGTGAAATGGACTAAGTGCAACCATCATCAGCATGTGCAAATTGAACACAACAAATTATAGAGCCTTTATATTAAAATATAGTCATTAAATACATCACTGTAGGTTTGTCCACTCCAGTATATTACAAAAAGTAAAGCTCATATTAATAACAAACTTGGTTCAAAAACCATCCGACTACAAAGGGAAAATAAGAAAAGAAAAGCTAAAAGGTGCACTGCTAATAAATGATTTTTTACCTTTGTAACTGGCTAGTGAGCCAATATTTATACATTTTTTTGGCCTTCACCTAGCCTTACATATTTTAATTAATTATCCTATGATTTTCGGATGGAATTCCAGAAATTAAATCTCTTGCCATGCTTCCATTAGATGTGCACTACTTTGGCCATGCCTCATAATATCTTCATATCTAGTGAGCTCTACAATGAATGCTTCATTAGATGTACACTACTTTAGATGTGCACTACTTTATATTACACAATGCTCAGGGATTCTGGACCTACCATGCCTCATTAATTGGTCATTATCCCATAAAATCTGGATTGATCATTGATTTCCTGCATCTTCCATCTTGCTTGATTGTACTTGTATGATGGTTCAATCTTCAAAGGAGAAATAGACTATGAAATGGACTGAGTGCAACCATCATCAGCATGTGCAAATTTAACACAAAAAATTCTAGAGCCTTTATATTAAAATATAGTCATTAAATACATCACTGTAGGTTTGTCCACTCTAGTATATTACAAAAAGTAGAGCTCATATTAATAACAAACGCCATCATGTTTTCTACAAAGATTTTGAAAAGGCAAAGATTAGAATATTAATATTATAATTAATTTGAATTAATTAATTTTCCTAAGATGTAAACCTTTGTTTTTTCAATTATTAAATTAATTAATTCTTCTATAGTTTAAACTTTTGATTTTTCAATTTTTAATTAATTAATTCTTCTATAGTTTGAACCTTTGATTTTTCAATTATTAATTAATTTGAATTAATTAATTCTTTTTGCTCTTCTTCGGGATGTCCAAGGTTCAAACCATGGGGTGGGCGAGTGTGTGATCGAGTGGATGTGTGGTGTTTTTGTGTTAAATTTCCTATTGATAAGTATAGTTCTTGGCTTTAGGAGAGTTCATGGTTGGGGGGAGCCTGCTCAACATTGTGTGCATTGGTCGTAGGGGTTTCTCACACTAACCAAATAATAAAAAATAAAAAATTATTTCAATTTTAAAATATCCCTAAGGTTTGAGATTTTAATTTTAGGGCAAAAAAATATATTCAATATTTAATTCCAATACCCCTTCTTTTGTGAAATTTGCTCTCATGCAAAGAAAATCTGAAATGCACTCTCTTATTGAAAATTTAAATTCACGCTCTTATATGAAGAGAAATACTCCACTCCTTGAAAATTCCCTTAATTTACCTTTTTCTCGAGATTTGGTGCTTTTCAAGGATTAGCTACAATCTCAACTTACAAAGAAATGCATAAAATCTTGTTTGCGCTCCATTTACAAAGAAGCTTAAGAATTTATTTCGAGACCTCATTTTCCCCCAAAACCTCATTTTATAGCACATTCTTCCTTTTAGCGCATCTTTGTTTACGTTCCATTTAGAAATAAACTTAAGAATTTATCTCGAAACCTCATTTTATAGCTAAACCTCATTTTCTAGTGCATTATTTTCTTAGCACATTCTTGTTTGCGCTCCATTTAAAAATAATCTTAAGAATTTCTCCTAAAGCTTAATTTTCTAGTGAAGCCTCAATTTTTAGCACATTCTTATTTTTAACATATGTTTTTTTCCACCACTTATTTTTTGCCTGCTTTATTCACATGACTTAAAAAATAGGTCACAAATGAAAGTACCCAAAATTTTATGAGATTTTGCAAGTGTCTAAATGGACCAAATAGGTATCCGAATATGCTAAGAAAAGTAAAAAATTCATTACGGATCATGAGATATCACATTTAGAAGTTCATAGACTGTGATGAGAAACTGTTATTTCTGGAAATAATTTCTTGTCTGAAAATCTACAAATTTGATATCATTGTAAAGATATTTTCAAAATATTCCCACCAGGCTTTGAATCACCCAAAATAGATCTTTCACTCAAAATATATGGCATTTTAAATTTACATCAAAAATAGGGCAAGATAGTGAAAATCAAATAACCCTACAAATTGAATTTAATTAATTTCAAACCTTAGGATAAACTTTTAAAATTCAAACTTATGAGATATTAATCCAAAATAATGACCTTGAAGAGCTAAAATTCAAAATTTCCAATGCAATCAATTTTAAAATGATCGAGGTAAGTAAATTCAACACCTTGATGCAATCAAAATTCAGAATGAGGCAAGGAAAAAATTAATTTTTTTGCAAAAATTTTTTTTTAACTTAAAACCAAAAAATTTCAAGGGTGGTCCATAGTCTAGACTAGGGCATGTTGTTCAAGCACAATAACAAATTACATGCCCTAGTTCTATGCAAGCCACCAACACAAACACCAATATCAACATAGTTTGTATCAGCTCCATCATTACTCTCTCTATTAAAATACTTGTCTCTAATAACATTGGAGTTTGATGGAGTGGTAGATGTTAGCTTTCATGATTCATGTATAGGTAGTATGATATTCTATCTATAATTTTTTTATATTGTAGTGTAACCACTAGCATTATTCTCTTTAGCATAAACTAAAATAGAATTCAGGTTCTCCTCCTCAAATAAAAAGCAAATAGGATAAGGTAAACTATTATGAATCAACCATTTTCTAGCATAGCCAATATTCTCTTTGAATTATTATCCAAATCTTCTTTCTAACTATTTTTTAGGTTGCTAATTTATGAGGAATTAACACCATAATATTCCCTAGTAAGTGCTTATTAATCATATAATCATTAATAAAAGTGAGGTTAAGCTCTCTCAAAATGCAAGAGATTGGTGTTAGGAGAAAATGATATGGATCAAGCATGATTACTAAGGGTGGCACAATGTAAGCTAAAAGGCATTCCTCCAAAATCAAATTTTATGATTTTGTACAAGTCTTCCATGATAGTTGCATGCCCTAGTTCAATGCAATACACTAATACAAACACCAATGCCAACATAGTTTGTATCAGCTCCATCATTACACTCTCTACTCAAAGGCATATCTCTAATAGCATTAGAGTTTTATGGGGTGGTAGATGTTATCTTTCATGATTAAAATATAGGTAGTATAATATTGTATCCTTAAGTTGATATTGTAGTCTAACCACTAGCATTATTTTCTTTAGCATCAATTAGAATGGAATTCAGGTTCTCCTCCTCAAATGAAAAGCAAATAGGATAAGGTAAACTATTAATAATAAACCATTTTCTAAAACAACCAATCTTCTCTTTGCATTATTATCTAACTTTTCTCTTTTACTATTTTCTACTTTCATGGTTGCTAATTTATGAGGAATTAACTCCAAAATATTCCCTAGTAAATGCTTATTCATCATATAATCATTAATAAAAGTGAGGTTAAGCTCTCTGAAAATGCAAGATATCGGTGTCAGGAGAAAATGAGATGGATTAGGCGTGATTAATGAGGGTGGCACAATGTAAGCTAAAAGGAATTACTCCAAGATCATATTATATTATTTTGTACATGTCTTCCATGATAGTTGCATGTCCTAATTCTATGCAAACCGCCAACACAAACACCAATGCCAAAATTAATTTGTATAAGCTCCATAATTACTCTCTATACTCAAAGACCTATCTCTAATAATATTAGTCTTATGGTAAACAAATAGAACATATTAGATCAACATAAACTATTAATATTTCTTTTTTTTGGGCTTTATCTTGATGCAATACCTCCAATAAAAGAGATTAAGAAGGAGAAAATGGTTTTAAAGGACCATAGAGGTAGGTATTAGACCATTTAAATTGTAGAATTCCACCTCCCTATTATATTTATTTGGTTTACATATTCCATATTTCAACTAATTTCTAGAGCTAGGAATGATAATAAGTGTTATTTTGATCCCTTAGGATGAGATAAAAGTGTAAAGATACCCACTTAGGGATTTAGGTAGTCCATCAACCTTCATAACAATTGATGTCACTAATATTGCCTTATGTAGTTAGGTGTTCCATAGTCTAGGATAATTCAAAAGATAAAAACAAAAACTTAGGGCTTTAGGTAGTCCATCAACGTCCATAACAATTGGTTCCACTACTATTTCCTTGTCTAGTTAGGTGTTCCATAGTCTAGAATAATTCTAAATATAAAAACAAAAACTAAGGTCATTTAGATAATGATTATATTCAAGGAACTAATCACAACCACTAGAGAATTGACATCCAAGATGGCCTTTGTGGTGTGATTAATTTTTATAATGTTAGTCACTATGGGCATGCCAATACCAATTTTTACTTCTCCTATTTGCACAACCCCAATGGTATAATAAAATGTATTGAATACACCTACCTCATCCATAGCACTATCAACAACAATGGTTTCAACAATATTAAGGCCATGAGAAGTACAATGCCAGAAGTCTCATCATATTTAACAACTTTAAAATCCCTAGAGAGAATATCTCTAGAATCTCCTATGTCGATAATAAAATATCAAAATGTATCATATTAATAATTTTCTTAAAGTTCCTCCAATATCCATACCTATTATTTTAGTGTCAACATTATCTATGCTAGCCTTCACATATTTAATAACAAGTACATAATTTACAACACCAACTACTAGAATAGCCTAGAGATCAACTGGATAATTTAGTATCTTGAACATTGCTATGTTCTAAAATATTCTACTTAAACTACAATAGGTTCAAAAATTAAAATGCTAAAAGGGAAGGTATAGAACTTGTTAGATGCTAGGAAAATAAATACAAGGGATAACCAAATCATGGTTGGAGTGCTAGATTGTATGATATAGAATTATCTAGTAAAGGATGTTATAAGGTATAATTAGTCAATCTAATAATATGAGACACATGTTGTAGATGATTTAAAGGATCAATTTGAATATTAGTGTCATTATTACATATCTTTATTGGAGGCCTTAAAACATTTACTACAAATATATGTGTCATTAGGTATCAAATAAAAATAAATAAAATATTTAAACAATATTAGGATTGGAATAAACAAGTGCATAAGAATCTAGTGGTAATCGTAAATCATTTTCATTATTACTAAAAATATGCATGGTAATAGGTCATGTTTGGGATATAAAATACTCTAGATATCCTACTCACCCTAATAATGAGTTCTCTCTAATCCATAGACAAATGTTAAAACCTTTCAATATTTACACAATAAATAGGCCAAGAATTAGAATAGCTACAATATTAGGTCTAGAACAAGTTGGGTTCGAAGACAATATCAAAGCCCACTAGTGAAACATTCACAAGGAGATAGATGCTTTAAAATAATGAATGAGACTATATTTATAATAGCGAGATATCATGTTTTTTTTTTTTCTATTTACATGGTGGAATCGGTAGCTGCCATGAATCGGGGCAGGCTGTCCAGCTTTTATGGTCGCCATAGTATTCTGCATTGTCTACCCGAGAAGCCGCCACACAGATCTTTGTGCAGTCCATCCCTATAACCACCATGCCACAATAATTTTAAACCTTTTACACCGCTGAAAGCACCAGGAAAGGGACAAGCGTTCAGTCCAACGAGGCTTGAGATTTGAACCTTGGACCTCTTCCCCCCTTATGGGGTTTGGATGAACCCATTGGTCTACACCTTGGACCTCAGAGAGATATCATGTTGGAAGACTTCTTGGACCTTAAAATTTTATGATATTGTAAGTTAAGGTAATCAAAGACAAAGCATAAAAGTATCGTAAAAACACATATATGTTGATAGTAGAGGATGCTACAACTAGTGTAAAAACTAAATAAAAACTAAAGATTATTCATTGAAGGTATAAATTTATTGATATATGATGGTTTTTGGACTAGGTTATCATAGGTCCCAATATTTAGGATCAAGTATAACATTCAACAAATAAGCAATCAATATAAATGACCAATGTCAATGAACATAACATTCATGAAAATAACAATAATAATATGAAATAAATGTCCAATATCATTCATGAAATAACATGAAGAAAATTTACAATATGATTGATCAACTGTATACAAGCTTCTATATTTTGATTTATACATACAATATGTTGGTCATTCAATACATTACATGAAGCCTTGTATCAATTATATAACCTTAGAAATATGACTCTTCAGTACTTGACTATGGCACTCCTCACATATCCGGGAGTTGTAACCTTGTCTATTCTATACATAAGATAAACCTCACACGTACTTTGGATTTTCATATTGCCACTTGTATGGATGAATCTTGAATCTATATCTACTTGCACACATTACTATATGATGCTTGCACACTCCTACTTGCACACTTGTAGTATTTGCCATCTGATACTTGAACACTTTCCTAATCTACACACTTGTACGTATTGCTACATGACAATTATGCACATCCTACACATAGGCACATACATAAATGGGAAATATAAATCACACATCTAAACTATAGACTCACATCCTAATCTATTATATATGTACAATTGTACCATAAGTTAAATTTACAATTCTCCCAATTAACGTAATATTATCTAACACCCCCTTGTATTACATTATTTAGTTATTGAAGACTTCAGTTCTCAATATATAACTTTTCATCATGATCTTCTTTATCTTTAGGTAATTTTACACTTAGCTTGTTCTTATTCTAGTTATTATTTATTTGTATCTTTATTTTTTTCTTCTGTAACTTGCTCTTGGACTACTTGAGGTTCTTCTATCTAGTCCTAATATTAATATTGATGTTTACCTATAGATTCTACATATTCACTTATTGAATCATAATAAACTTCTGAATTTTATGGACTTTTATTGTCACATTTACTACCATATAACATTTCATTACACTCTTTATATTATCTTGACATGTATGACATAACTTAATGCTATCATTACAAATATATTTTACTATGGAATTTTCTTTTAGAGTTTTAGCCATCTCCTCTTGCTTTTGATTTATATCTTTATATATTTCAATTGCAAGTAATACCAAATATATTACACTACATATATAAATAAGTATCATGAGCCAAATAGGGCGATTAAATAAAATATATTATTAAAATAAACTCAAAATTACATTACAACTTTCAGTAGCTCATGGTATTTATAGGGAATAAAGGATTAGGGAGGAGAAAGGACGACAAGGAGGGATAAGGGAGGATAAAGGAGATAAGGGAGGAGGTGGAGGTGAGAGGTGTCGAGGAGGTATAAGGGTAGTTAGGAAGGTAGGTGAGGGTATATAGGGGTTAGGCGAGGGAGAATAGAGAATCGAGGGGAAAGATATTTAGAGGGGCTAGGGAAGAATAGAGGAAAAAATATAAACCAAAAAATTTGCCGACCATTTGAGTGGGTGTTCACACTTAGGCTAGAATAGCTATTTTTTTCTAGGTCATTTGATAGAAATCTCATTCACACTTGCAACATTATCGCCCTTAAAGTTGAGAGGACTGACTAAACAGTCTCTCAGCTTTATAAATTGAGCTTTAGTCATCGCTTTGGTTAAGATGTCTATGACGTTTTCCAAAGTGCAGAAAAATTGAAGCTCAACAATTTCATTTTCCACCATATCTCGGATGAAGTGATACTTCATATCAAAATGCTTCATTCTACTATGGTGGATCAGATTGTATGCCAACTGAATGGCATTGATGTTGTCATAGTAGACTCTGGTTGGACCACTTTGCTGCTCTCCAATCTCTTCTAACACTTTTCTTAGCCATAAGGCATGAGTACTAGCATAGGTGACTGCTATATACTCAGCTTCTGTAGAAGATATGGCTACCATTGTTTTCTTTTTGGAGCTCCATGTTATTAGTACTGATCCTAGGCTAAAATAGTTCCCTGAAGTTGATTTCCTGTCATCAATATTACTTCCCCAATCACTATCACTAAAGCCTACAAGCTTAACAGTGTTACATTTATGATATTGGATTCCAAAATCCAATGTACCCTTCACATATCTGAGAATTCTCTTAGCTGCTTGCAAATGCAGCTCAGATGGGCTAGTCATAAATCGAGATACAAGAGAAATAGCAAAATGAATATCAATTCTGGTGTTGGTGAGAAAAATCAAACTCCCAACTATGCTTCAAAAAGTGGTCACATCAACTTTTGATGCTCCATCATCTTTTCTTAGTTGGATCCCATGTCCAACTGGATTTGCAACTGGTTTGCAATGCTCCATAGCAAACTTTTTTATCATGTCCCAAGCATACTTATGTTGACATATGAAGATCCCTGTATCTATCTGATGAACTTCCAGTCTAAGGAAGTAGTTCATTAATCCAAGATCCTTCATCTCAAACTGCTTCATCATGGAGTGTTTGAACTCCATATTCACTTTTCTATTACTAGCCATGAATATTAGATCATCCACATACAAACAAACTATGATAATGTCGTTACATTACTTTAGGTAGTAAAGAGTGGGTTCATTTCTGCTTTTGGTGAACCCAAAATCTTTGAAGTACCCATCAATACGTGAGTACCAAGCTCGTGGTGCCTACTTGAGGCCATAGAGTGCCTTTTTTAGTCTGTAAACAAGGTGTTCCTTACCTTGCTCTTGGAATCCCTGTGGTTGCTCAACATACACTTCCTCTATCAAGTATCCATTAAGAAAGGCACTTTTCACATCCATGTGTTGGAATTTCCATCCCTTCTATGCAACTAAAGAAAGAATTGTTCTGATGGTCTCCTGTCTGGCTACAGGAGAAAATGTCTCCTCATAATCAATACCATACTTTTGTGTAAATCCTTTTGCAAACAATCTTTCTATGTGCCTTTCAATACTTCCATCAGCATTGAATTTGGTCTTGAATACCCATTTACATCCAATACACTTCTTTACTTTAGGAAGCTCTACCAGCTCCCAAGTATCGTTGTTTTTTATAGAGGTTATCTCCTCTTTCATGGCATCTTGCCATATTTTTTGAGTACAAGCCTTCTCATAACTAGAAGGTTCAAGTTGTGCACTAGTCAACAAAGCATAGTTAACTACATCTCCCCGAGGTTCTTGGGAGTCATCATCTCCATACAAATGCATATTTTTAAGTCTTTGCAAAATTGAACCCATTTCACGTGCTTGACATCTAGTATATTGTATTTGAAAAATTATATCCAACATTTGATAATATGGATGATGTTGGAGAGTTCTCTTACCTCTAGATGGATAATAAATATTCATTGGTGAGGAACTAACTAACCTTTGTGGAGAAGGACTTGGTGATGATGATGATGAACTGGAAGTCAAATGTTGGCTTGGGCTTGGAGGACACTTATTTCTTTTCTATGATGCTTGTTGAATTTGTGAAGGACCTGCATCATGATATTCAACATCACTATAAATTTTGGGATTTTCCCATTCTCTCCCTTCATCAAAAATCACATCTCTGGAAAGTATTATCTTTCGAGTCCTAGGATTGTAGAGTCTGTAAGCTTTTGTGTTCTCACAATACCCTACAAAAATGCATGCTTGACTCTTAGGATTGAGCTTCTTTATCTATTCATCAGGAATGTGTGAGTAATCCAGTGAACCAAACACTCTAAAATGCTTGAAATTCGGTTTCTTACCATACCATGCTTGGTAAGGAGGTTTCCCTTTCAAACTTGAAGTAGGGCTCCTATTCAAAATATACACGCTGGTCCTGGCTGCTTCCGCCCAATACATATTGCTCAAATGCTTCGTCTGAAGCATATATATTGCCATTTCTACAATGGTACGGTTTTTTCTTTCAGCCACACAATTCAGCTGTGGAGTTTAAGCAGTAGTGAACTGCCTCTTTATACCATGTTTTTTACAAAAATTCAAAAATTCATTAGAGGAGTATTCTCCTCCTTTATCTAATCTGAGACACTTAACAAAATATCCACTCTCATTTTCAAATATTGCCTTAAAATATATGAAGCAATATAATGCCTCATATTTATGCTTCAAAAAATATATCCAACACATTCTTAAAAAATCATCAATGAAAAGAAGAAAGTAAGATTTATTACCAATGCTCTTGGTTTGCATCGGACCACATATGTTCGAATTCACTAGCTAGAGTGGATAACTGGCCTGCCATGCTTGTCCATGAGGAAATTTTATTCTAGCATGCTTGCCCAAGGCACACCCTTCATAGACTTCCTTATTGTCCTGAACTTTAGGAAGTCCGGTCACCATCGATTGAGAAGTTAACAACTTCAAACTGGCTAAATTCAAATGACCGTATCTCAAGTGCCACAACACACTTGGGTTTGCAATAGCAACATTTACTAACTGATCTCCTCCTAGTTGGCCAAAATTTAGAGGAAATAACCTATTTCTTGTCATTGGCACTTGAGTAATGACTCTATCACTATTACTCTTATCAAAAATGGTACATTTACCCTCATCAAATAGCAACTTATAGTTCTTTTCTAGCATTGGACCAACACTTAAAATATTGTGTTGGAGCTGAAGTGTGTAATAGATATCACTTGCTTGTTTCATGCCTTATTTTTTTGGAACCTCCATGGCTTCAATGATTTCAATCGCCAATGACTTATCATCTCCCAATTTGATGATGGATTTGGAAGAAGAATCCAGAGTAGCAAAGAGTTCTTCTTTGCCACTCATATGATTTTAACACCCAGTGTCCAAGATCCAGGTGTCATTCATGTTCTAATATGACTTGCCATATGATAGAAATATATTTGAGGTACCTTCCTCTTCTCCAAAATTGCCATACTGAATACTCTGGCTGCTGCTGCCTTGTGAATATTTTGACCAGTATTCACGAGTGAAGTGGCCAAGTTTGCCACAATTTTAGCAAGCTTGTTTTGACTTGTCACTTCCTTTTCTTTGTCTTGGATACTTCCCTCTATTCTGTTGCCCACCTCTATTCTGACCTCCACCTCTATTTGAAGATCCTCCTCTATTATAAGTTCCACCTCATGGACTATTCTTACCTCTACCTCTGTGTTGACCTCTGCCACGACCTCTAACTTGTCCTTTTCCTTCTTGCGAAGCGAAGGCTTTTGTCATCACCTTTGTGGCTAGTGGAAGAAGATTCCTACAATCTCTCTTCATCTAAAAGAAGAGAACAAATTAGTGCATCAAAGGAAAGTGCAGTCAAATATTTTGACTCTTTAATAATTATTACTACATAATTCTATTTAAGAAGAAGTGTTCGCACCACTTTTTTCACTACAAATTTTGGTTTAAACTCTTCACATAGAGTGACCATTTTATCTACTACAGCTTTGACTCGCACGCAGTAGTCTCCTACTTTCTCATTCTCTTGCATTATGAGATTTTCAAAATATCTTTTTAGAGTTTAAATCCTGACCCGCTTCACTTGATCACTCCCTTGAAAACTTTCCTTTAAAGCCTTCCAAGCATCTTGAGCTGTTATACAGGATTCTATTATAGGAAATATACTTTTATCTAGGGCTTCTTGTAAATGATATAGGGCAAAAGAATTTTTTTTATGGGCTTATTTATTGGCTTTTCTATCAGTAGCACTTAAGGTAGACTAGTCAGTAGGAAAAGGTTATGTGTAACCCTCTTCAACCATTTCCCATAAACCTTTACCAATCAACATAGTTTTCATATTTATTGACCAGTATTCATAATCACTACCATTAAATTTAGGAATTGGAAGATTTGAATTTGAGGCCATTTCTACTACTTGAAAGCAAACTTTGATTAGACTAAAAATAGGAAGTACAAAGAAATTACGAGTTCAAATCAAATCTAGATTTCCTAACTTTATCACGTATTTCTTCTTCTTCTTCTTCTTGTGGATTACCCAGTATTGGAGGCCCAAAATTATCTACAATGGAATCCTCGTCATCACTGATGACAATAATTTTAGGAGCTATCGCTGGCTCGGCCTGTGCTGGCTCAGGCTCTGTTGGCTCAAGCTCTGGAGAGCATGGGGTATAAATTTCATTGGATTGTCCTTCAACTCAACTGGAGAGTAGCTATCACTGGCTTGATCTACAAGTGTGACTTCAATTGTATCAGACTCCTCCACTCGTTGTCCAAAAATATTGTCTTCTAAGTCAACCTCGTATCCATAATCAAGCTTACTCAAGTGGGCTATCACTGAATTCTGTAGCTGACTGAATATGACATGCAGTATGTCTTGTCAAACTCATTCATCAAAAGCTTTAGCAGTTTCTCTCCACAGTAGAGAGCACAAAGCATGGTAACATATAGTAGATCTGATCATCTACTCATCAAGGAAAAAATAAAACTTTGTTAGAGCTTATGAGGTTACAATTTTTGCTCTTTTACAGCCGTTGAGGCTATTACACAAAATTTTTAGCCTTGAACGGGGTTCCAAGGGGCAGTCCAAAATTTTTTGGAAGCAATAAACGAGTGCTCCGAAAGGCTTCCCGTCACATTTTTTTACAATGCTTGCCTCTCAGTCTATTACACAATTTTGCAAGGTTTTCTATATATTTTTTAATAAAGTATATATTTTTTTTAAATTTAATAATATTTTTATATCTTTAATTATTTTTTAAATATATATTTAAAAATAATTAAAAACATAAATAAAAACTATTAAATTAATTAACAAATAACTTAAAAAAAAAAACTTATTTCCAACCTTTTCTTTATGCAAAAATTTCATTTTGTTTTTTAAAGCGGAGGGGTATCGATTCCCCAACCTTCCGCTTACAAGAGAGGAGACATAGCCACTACACCACATGGATTCCATGAAACATGAAGGCACCTTGTAACTTATTCTTTCTTGCTGGTGACGACCAAAACAAAAAAAAACAAAAAAAACCTTATATTTTCTCCCTGACGAGTTTCGAACCCGAATCTCACCATTGCTCGTGGGAAACTTTCACCACCAAACCACAGGGTCTGTTGTGCTTACAAAAATAAAAAACAACATATTATAAAAGAATGTCACAATGTTTTTCAAAAAAAAATAAAATTTAGTCCAACATGCAGTGGGCAAAGGGCATGGGGACTGTTTTAATATGTGTGCATGCACATGTGCTATTGATTACCTTTAGGCAATCACAAGTCCATGATTTTTCCCTGTCAACCAACCACAAATCACCACGTGATGACTTCTTTGCCAGACGATCTTGCTTGTGCCACATCCACTGCCACGCGTTTGCCTCAGGGTGTGTGCCCAAAATGCCAGCTCAACCTACCCAGTTAGCGTCTACCACCTCCAACTACGTGTCGTTTCCCAATCAACATCCATGTCAACACCTACCTTGGGATTCATACCCCGACCTCGAATCTCGTGCCTCTGCACCTATGCCTCAAAAAATATGCCTGACTCTGATACCAGTGAGCCAAATCATACAATTAAATAAAATATATTATTAAAATAAACTCAAAATTACATTACAACTTTTAGTAGCTCATGGTATTTATAGGGAATAAATAATTAGGGAGGAGAAAATACGGCAAGGAGGGATAAGGGAGGATAAAGAAGATAAGGGAGGAGGTGGAGATGAGAGGTGTCAAGGAGGTATAAGGGTAGTTAGGAAGGTAGGTGAGGGTATATAGGGGTTAGGCGAGGGAGAATAGGGAATCGAGGGGAAAGATATTTAGAGGGGCTAGGGAAGAATAGAGGAAAAAATATAAACCAAAAAATTTGCCGACCATTTGAGTGGGTGTTCACACTTAGGCTAGAATAGCTAGTTTTTTCTAGGCCTTTTGATAGAAACCCCATTCACACTTGCAACATATCATAATATCATCTTAAGAATTTTCAAGCACTTCAACAATATTTAAGTGCAAATAATATCCCATTGTTTCAAAGTTTTTATTGATAACTTCTCTATAAATAAATATCACTAATATGTCTTGATTCTCATTAAAATTTTCAAACAATTGTTTTATTTGAATTTTCAAGCATTCCAATATTTCCTTTCTTATTATAGCTACCATATTATTTTCTTCCATAAGAAGAACCTTTGAAGTTGCAATCATTTTAACTCCAAATCTTAATTTTTAATCAAATTCTTCAATTTACAAATTTGCAAATTAAATAAATAAAAAATTAATTTCATTGAAGTGGCAAAAACTTATGGCTCCCAAATAATTAATTTTAAATTTTCAAAATTTTCAGTCAATTTTTTTTTTCTTTGAAGTAGAAAACCTTATCTCTCCAAACTTTAATTTTTCAAATTTCTTTTTCTTTTTGGAGTAGAAAAAATTGTCTCTCCAAACTTCAAATTGCAAGAAAATAAATCTTCAAATTCTAAATCAATTGCAATAATAAAAAAAAATCAATTATAAAAATTTCAAAAATATTTTGGAGTGGAATTTCTTATGACTCCCTAATTAACCAATAAATTATTTTCCTCTTTTTAATTTCTCAAATATCAACATGGAATTCAAATCTTAATTTTAAACTATACTTATCACTCCAATTAATTCTTTAATGACCAAATTAATATTCAAAGCTTAAATACTTAACTCAAATTAAGCTTTGATAAATGAATAAATGCATGAAATAATTAAGGTTCTTTTTAGCCTTATTCATCCTCAATATATTTTAGTGTTCTAATTTTTGTCCAATATATTGTAACAAACAAAAAAATTAAATCGAACCCCTTACCTTAGTCCACGCACACTTGGTCTCCACATTGGAATATATGGAATTTCATCAAATGCATCAGATGCTTCTAGAGCTCATAAGGGCATGTGGTAGGACAAATCGATATCATAAGTTGATTTTATACATGTAAATATTTGAGGTTATATAAACAACCTTCCTCTATCTCCTACTCTATTTGATACCACTTCTTCTCTCCTCGGGAAAATACTTAGGTAATACCAAAATCTAATAAATTCTCAGACATCCTTAGGGTAAATATATCTCATATGAACTCAGGTAATTTCTTAGGCTTTATAAATCTTCTTTAGGCAATGTCATACTTAGGTGACATTAAGCTCTGGTATGAATTCAATTTCTTTAGAAATTTGTTGATGTTCTCTTGCTTCAACTTGAGGCTTGGTTGTGTTTTCCTCCAAGAATAAACTCTCCATACCTCACTATTTAATTAACTAATCTATTACTCATATATTGCATTGCTTCTACTTGAACGTTTGTTGGTTTGCTAGTTCTAATAAATCTTCACCGATCTATCTACCCCAATTTGTACTTTCTTCTCTTTCCAATTATTGTCACTCCAATATATTTTTCTTTTTTAATCTTATTGCTTCTCTTTATCTATATGGTTCTATATTGAAGATAGAAACTCCATGTTGGCTCACGATCTTATCCTTTGTTGAACATCTTCTTATTTTATGGATTTTAACCACTCAATTCTATATATTTTTAGAGAAATATATTTCTAAATATCATCTTCAATTTGGATGCAAATATAAACCCAAAAAATTCACATTGGATTAATTCTCCAATGCTAGTCATCAAATTTATCTCTTCCAATGAATGGATATAGTGTGGTATCTCTAATACCATTGATTGATTTTTAACCAAGCTATCATAGGTCCCAATAATTAGGATCAAGTATAACATTTAGTAAATAAGAAATCAATATAAATTACCAATGTCAATGAGCATAATATTCATGAAAATAAAAAAAATAATATGAAATAGATGGTGAATATCATTCATGAAGTAACATGAATAAAACTTATAATATGATTTCTCAAACAGTATACAAGCTTCTATATTTTGATGTTTGAAATACATACAATATATTCATAATTTGATACATTACATGGAGCCTAGTCTCCATTATATAACTTTGGAAAGGTGACTCTTCAATACTTTACTATTACACTCCTCACATATCTAGGAGTTTCAACATTTCCTATTCCATACATAACATAAACCTCACATATCCTTCGGATTCTCATCTTGCCACTTGTATACATGATTCTTGACTCTCTATCTACTTGTGCACTTTATGACACTTACACAATTGCACACTTTACTATATAACACTTGTAGATATTGTTACATGACACTTGTGCACATCCTACACATAGACACATACATAAAGGGGAAATATAAATTACACTCCTAAACTATAGAATAAAATCCTAATCTATTACATATTTACAATTGTACCATAAGGTACATTTACAATATTACCAAATAATGTAATATTTTATAATAATCTCATAGTCTAAGAGACTAAACTATAGGGCTCACATGTATCAAGGTATACATCATTGTAACTATTATGTCTACTCAAATTTTTGAATATGTATTATTCTAATAGATCACTCCACCTACTTTCCTATTTTTCAAATTAGTGATATAGAATTTTTAGGTTGGATTGGGATGCATTAACTAAATAATTTTGGGTAATTTTAGCAAGGGGCTAAGTTACCTAGCACAACCCCCTATGTTAGTGCGATATATTGGTGCCACTTTATATAGTGATGCCATAGTGTTGATATCTTGGAAGAGTATTAGTTAATAGTAGCATAGATAGTTAACCAAAATATATAAGCATGAGTCATCTTAAGAAATCATATCATTCCTATGCATGTTTGTATCTTGTAAAATATAAATATAGTGGAACACTTCTAATTATATAAAATATTGGTATTGATATTGATATAATTGTGCGTATGTGCTTGTGTGCAAGTATTTTAATACTTTTCCTGCATGAGATAATATTATGAGAAACAATGAGATAATTAAAAGGGGTGTCTTCCTATTAGTCCTTCCAAGGTCTAACAATCATCTAGTCCTTAAGTGATATTTTTTTCTTAGATGTGGAGTACTCACATATAGATGTTTAAATTTTGTGTGGATAATATTTGGTTAATATGAGTATAGTCAAATTCTTGGAAGTGGATTATAAGGAATGATCTACACTCAATGTGATTTTCATTATACCTTGTAAAACCTATAAATTAGGTGTACATCATATGACCAATCACAAAATTATGCTCCAAATAAGGTAATTATGTTAGTAAAATGCTTGGATCAATTAAAACAATATGCTTTGAATGATATAATTAGGTTCATTACATATCCCAATCATTCACTTCTATTTTGAAAACTTTGAATTTTGAATATTCTAATTTTTTAAGGAATGGTTATTATTTTTAGGTGAATTAACTATAGGGTTTATATGATCACATTATAATATAAGGATCACATGATAATTTGATATTGTAATGTAAGAGGATCACATATTCACATGGAATTGTATTAAAGCAAAACCATATGGTCACATGGTATGATGAAGAGGATCACATGTCGGTGTTTGTGTTTGTGGCTTGCATAGAACTAGGGCATGCAACTATCATGGAAGACATGTATAAAATAATACAATATGATCTTGGAGGAATGCCTTTTAGCTTGTATTGTGCCACCCTCAATAATCATGCTTGATCCATCTCATTTTCTCCTGACACCAATCTATTTCATTTTGAGAGAGCTTAACCTCACTTTCATTAATTATTATATGATGAATAAGCACTTAGTAGTGAATATTTTGGTGTTAATTACTCATAAATTAGCAACCATGAAAGTAGAAAATAGTAAGAGTGAAGAGTTGGATACTAATGCAAAGAGAATATTGGCTATGCTATAAAATGATTGATTCATAATAGTTTACCTTATCCTATTTGCTTTTCATTTGAGGAGGAGAACCTGAATTCCATTTTAGTTGATGCTAAAGAGAATAATGCTAGTGTTTAGACTGCAATATCAACATAAGGATACAATATTATACTACCTATACATGAATCATGAAGTTAACATTTCCTACTCTTACAAACACCTAGAGTTGGTTTCCAGGACTTTAATGGGATGGAGACTCAAATAATCTTCCAATAATTACTATCATGATATCATATGATACTTTTGGCACTACAAAAACTTTATTTATAGGTAGCAAAAACAATAGAAATAAAGTGGTGATAGTATTGGAGCTCGCAATATTATTTTCTTATGTTTGTGTGGATAAAAAAATGAGAGGAATATATAATTTATTTTTTTAATTGAAATTTGGTGGACCTTATAATTACAATGGTACTTTCAAATGGTTGAATATTGATAATGCATGAATACAAGAGGCCTTCATACAAAATAATATAATATGATGGGTGTTGGAGGTATTATGTTTTATGGTACCTTGTAAATATATATATTAGGGTATGTTTAATATTTAGGGTGTGCGTTTAATAATTGATTCAATAGTATGTGTCATGTTATTAAGTGTATTAGTCATGTATATAAGTGAGGAGTTATGTATGTGAGGTATCAATTTAGTAAGTGTGAGTTATGTGAGTGAAGTGTGAATTTTAGAAGTAGGAAGTTATGAGCAATCATGATATTCTTTATCTTTATGTAAATATGTGAAATTTATTATGTAAGAGTGAAATATGAATATTTGTATCTCCTAATAGATTGAGGAGAGAAAATGTCAAGAGTTATGTAATATGAAGTCTCACGTAAGTATATATTGAAGATAAATCTCTATAATATATATTGAAGTAACATTGCATTTATGTATTATTATAGTAGATTTTTCAATAAGATATTCCAAGTTTTATGTGCATTATTGTGTGATATGTATATTTGAGTTATTGTGAATTAATCCTATGAGAATAGTTTTGAAATCTATTTGAGTGGATAGTGGTTATTTAAGATGAGGACTTATCTATTTTATATCATGTTTAAGAGGATGGACCTTAGATGGTTCACAATGTTCATATAGATGTATTTTATTAAAAGTGTCATCCTTTACTACCCCATGGTTCTCAAACTCATTAAGAGATTTTTCTTCAGAGGTGGCACCATAAAAATAGGTTTCACCATCTTCAACATCTAGGCAACGATCATAATTCATGTGAACTTCCTTGTCACCTGTTGATATATCTTTGATATCATCTCTTATTTGAAAATCCCTTCAACATCATCCATGATTGGATACTTTATTCTTCTCCTTAACCATATAGAATATCGAGTTGTTCCATGACCTACTTATACATCCATGAGTAGTTCAATAACTCGTATTTCTTTATCCTCGTCTATAACATAAATAATGAAACCCAATATGTTCACCATCTTAGCAAACTTCTTAAAGGTGGATAGTTAGTCTAATAATAAAGGATTTGTGTGTAGTAACTTTAGCTCATCCATATTATTGGAATGACATGCCATCCAAATTCATCTATATTTTTATTAAACTTATTGTATACATCCATTGAGATCCATTAATTTTTATCAAATCCCCCAAACTATTCTCTTATTTTCAAGTATATCCATAGGATTTGACAAAATAATTCCCTACTTATATGCTCACATAGGGTTAGAGCAAAAATATATGATTCTATTTTTTCAAGGGATCATCTATAACATGTACAAAATGACATAGACTAGGAATATGTTGAACATAAATATAAGTTCTCCTTGTTTCATATCATTGATGAAAGCTCTAAAATTTATCAAAAAATTATTTTCTATGATATGTGACTTGTATTGAGTGTCCATATCATATGGTATCTTTCCTGTTCTAATGGTAATTAAGTTTTACTAGTTTTTTATTGATAAAGGGTTTTGAAAGGGACCCTAAACAAACCCACTACAAACTTCTTGATTACACTCATACACCACTTCTATGAAGTTGAGCACTCTCTGATTTAAAAAATAGGCCACCATAGGCCAAAAATATTTCATGTTGCTACCCTTGGGCCTAGCGCTCAATCTAGGACATTGATGGAAGGACCTAACCCTAAGATATATCACCACACAAGCCTTACCACACTCGAGAATTATTGGGTTCACCAGTCGAGCACTGGCCAAACAAAGAGGCATGAAAGGAATATTGAAAATTTGGCAAACAACTTCAAGATTGGTAATGTAACTTGGAGTGGATAGTTTAGGGGGTCAATGAATGAATGTTGAAATGGACCAATATCATCCCTCATAGAAAACCCATATCCATAGGAGGATACCTATATGAGAAATGCCTGAATTACCATCCACATAGAGGTGATGCTGGTAGACCTCGTTTACAAGGACTACATTATTGATTAGGTGGCAAATATTACTAGTTGTGCTAATATTGGAAATATCATTGCATTCATTCGAGGTGAAGAACACATGGACAACGCTTACTACTCCACACATTTTGTAGGTCCTCATTCGATGCACATCCCTTTACTTTTCAAAAATTTCCCCTCTCCAATGATGACCACTAGAACTGATATGGACATTAGACGGATAACCACACCCAAATTTCCAATTATATATACCAATTCCCATGTGGAAACTATTTCTCTAATTATTCTTGGGTATATACAACTACTTGGAGTTCCAACCATACCAACATAGAAAATTAAGAGCAATAGGAGAAGACATATAGCTATATTTTCTTGCATCCATGTAGAATTGATGGAATAGGTTAAGAAAATGCAACAACATGATGTGTTTTGTAATCAAATCTGGGAAAGGATGGAAATGGAATCCGATGGGAGTAAGGATTTTAGTGCAAAGTATGATTATTTATGCTTTAATAACAGGGTAATAATTCCAAATTCTAGGGATTTAAAAAAAATTATCATGAATGAGGCACATATATCTCCATATTCTCGTCACCTATGAGGGGTAAAAATGAGAGAGAATATGAAGAAAAATTTTTACTATCTAGGAATGAAGAGGTATATAATTTTATCACTTAGTGTCTATAATTATAGAAAGTAAAGGCAAAAAATAGACATCTTGTAGGTCTATTATATCCTCATGATGTACCAGTGCAAAAATGGCAAATTATTTCGATTGATTTTATTGTAGGTCTTCCAAATACCATATTCTAGCATGACACAATCCTAGTTGTGGTTGACATACTGGCCAAGGTTACACATTTTATACCTAGAAATACCAAGGATGATTCTATGGTTATGGATAATATATTTGCCAAGGAAATATTTAGGCTTCATGGTTCTCTAGAAGTTATCATTTCAAATAGAGACTCGAGGTTCACATCTGAGTTTTGCAAAGCTTTGAATCGAGCCCTTGGTACTCAGCTAAACATCAACTCTACATATCACCCAAAAATTGATGGGTAGACTGAGAGGGTGAATCGAATATTAGAGTACATGCTTCACATGTACTGTATGAATTAGAAGATTTGGTAGGAATATTTTCTACACTTGGTAGAATTTACCTACAATAATGGTCATCATTCAACCCTAGGCATGGTATGATTTGAAGCCCTATATGGTAGAAGTTGTAGGACACCATTGTCTTGGGACAATCCAAAGGATAGGGTTATGCTTGGACAAAGTATGGTAAAGGAAATGGAGCAATAATTAAGGAAAATAAAGGAAAGGCTTAAAAAATTTATTGATCATTAGAAATTTTATGCCAACCTCAAGATGTCACCAAGAGAATTTGCGGTGGGTGACAAAGTATTTTTGAGAGTGATACCAAGGAAGAGTGATATTAAGTCCTCAAAAATTGATCTAAATTTTTTGGACCCTTTGAAATAACAAAAAAGATCAGTCCTATGGCATATCAACTTGTCTTACCACCCAGTTTACCCAAAATTCATGACACCTTTCATATGTTTTTGCTTAAAAAGTACATTGCTAATCCTAATCATGTGTGGGGCTTTTCTAACTTGTATATGGTGAATCCAGAGGCTATATAGGTTCAACCAATAAAAATCATGGAGTTTTGTTCCAAATTGATGAGGAAAGGAATATTAGATCAATGCAAGGTCCAATGGTACCACCATTTGAAGAGGAATGCTACTTGAAAAAAATTAGTAGATATGTGAAGACATTTTCCATATCCATTTGAAAATACTATGTAACTGTTAAGTTTGACAATACTATATAAACACTAAAATATGTTTGAACTATTATGAACACGAAGGATTGTATTAAGCCTAAGGGGGTAGGATGTTATGACTCTCTCTTGGAAGACTTATTATGTCGATGAATTTAGATTATGTTGTATTTTCATGACCCTTCCTTAGTAGAATTAGACTAGGACGTGTGTATTACATTATTATTCCTTAGGAAAATAACATGGAGATGATAGTAAATGTTTTGACACTTTCTTAAAATATATGAATGCACCATGCTTATAGTTCATAGTGGAGACACTTGCTATTAATCTAGGTAATGGTTTATTGCCAAGTTGAGTAAGTCATAAATGAAAGTTTGAATCTTTTCATGTGGCCACCATTGTATGAACGAGTAGATCATTAATGGAAGAGATATATTGAGAACATAGGAGAAAAAGGAGAGGACTTTGTTCATGAAAGGAGGAGAGTTTTTGGGTGGGGGGTTGGTAGGAGATAAATGAGAAATAGGCTAGGAAGGAAGGTCAGGGATGCTCTAAGAAGAAAAATATGATACTATAGTATCTATCTTGCATGATAACATGGTATGTACATTGATATTTCCATTTGTTTGCTGCGATTTGGGACTAAGTTGGTTAGTAAAAGTAAAGTACTCTTTTAACAAATAATGTGTATCAATTTATTTTGTTCATAGGAACATTTATTGATAGTTCACCTTCATTTAATTAGTTAAGATATGTTAAAATATTTGTGATTTGTGATTCGCTAGTGTAGTGAAAGAAGCATTGAATTAGATGATAAATATCTTTTTTTTTTTTTTAAATGTTAACAATGACTAGAATTTGCTATATTCTAGTTAAGGTATGATAAAAATTTTATGATTGTAATTTGATGGTGTAGCGAAAGAAGCATTGATTTGGATGATTCATATCTTTTATTTAAAATTAAAATGTTAACAATGACTAGAATCTTCTATATTCTAGTTAAGGTTTCATAAAATGTTTGTTATGTGTGATTTGTTGGTGTAGCGAAAGAAGCATTGAAGTGGATGATTCATATCTATTTATTAAAATAAAAATGTTAGGAGCGATTGGAATCTGCTATATTATAGTTGTAGTAATGATAAATATTTGTGATTTGTAATTCACTAGTGTAGCAAAAGAAGCATTGAATTGGATGATTCATATATTTTTATTAAAATGAAATTGTTAATAGTGAATAGAGTTTGCTATACTCTAGTGGTAGGAATGGTGATATATTTCTGACTAGTGGTATCATTGGTGTAGTGATATAAGCATTGAATTGGATGAAAGTTATATTTATGCAAAGTGACCTTAGTGAATCGAGGTTGTTATATTCTTATTATTGCTAGAGGAAGAGTGACACTCTAGAAAACTAGGTTTGTATATTATTCAATGATGATATTTTTTTAATATACTGCTATGAATATTTTGGTGAGGCTTGGTTTTTTTTTCCATTGTATTAATTGATGAAAAATGTTTTTTATATAGCGGTATGATGTTTGGTTCAATTTATGACCCCTATCGTGAAATGTATGGCTTGTATATATGTCATTGATATGTTTGAATAACACAAGATTATACTGAGAGGGGGGGATGAATAGTATAATATAAAACTAATCTCTTTTCTTTCCAAAGCAATAACTTCAAATAATATCAATGCATTTATGAAACAATACACAAATCACTACACACATAAGACATAAATATTTTACGTGGAAGCTCCCTCTTGGGAGAAAACCATGGAAAAATATTTCTTATATATTTATTCAATAAATTTTGTGGGGACCAACCCACAGGAGATACCAATACCCTATACAATTTCATGGACACCAATCCATAGGAGACACAAATACCCTATACAAGTTCATGGATACAAATCCATAGGAGACACCAATCCCCTTGCTCAAGTTTATGGACACAAATCCATAGGAGACACCAATCCCCTTTCTCAAGTTCATGGACACCAATCCATATGATAAACTAATCCTCTTGCTCAAGTTTGTGGACACCAATCCACAAGAGACACCAATATCCTTGCTCAAGTTAATGGGCACCAATCCATAGGAGACACCAATCCTCTTGCTCAAGTTCATGGACACCAATCCATAGGAGACACCAATCACCTCTGCTAGTTCATGGGCACCAACCCACATGAGACAACAATCCCCTCTTCTTAGGTACATGTAAACAAACCCATAGGAGATACCAATACCCTATGCTCTGGTTCATGGGCACCAACCCATAGGAGAGACCAATCCCCTCAAATCATAATTTTGGTCCAAAATATGCTCAAGTCTACTCCAGAATCTACTCACAATCACTGTTCAAATATACTCCAAAACCTTATCAAATATTCTCCAAAACCTACTCACAATCACTATTCAAATCTACTCCAAAACCTACTTACCGTCACTACCCATATCTACTCCAAAAACTGCTCACAATCACTATTCAAATCTGCTCTAAAACCTGCTCAAATCTGCTCCAAAACCTTACTTTTCTTCACCTTGAATTGATTTAAAACAATACTTCTATATGTGTGAAACTCTACTCTTTTACTCATTCCCATGTGTACTTCAAAAATAGCAAATCCTTTTCTAACTCATTTCAATTCTTCATTCCTTCTATTCAATAATATTTGCCTCAAATAAAGATTAAAATACCAAACTCATTTCTAACTCATTTCAATTCCTTATTCCTCCTATCCAATAATATTTATTTCAAATAAATATCAAAATACCACACTCTTTTCTAACTTATATCATTTTCTTGTTCCAGCCTATTTTCATAGAGATAAAAATATTTTTCTCAAATAATCAAAATAAATTAATTCACTATACCTCCAAATCTGCCTCAAAAAAAATATTATATTCCTTGCAAGCACAGTCAACTCACAAGCTTTGAAATCCAACAATCACAAGCTTCAAAATCCAATGGTCACATGCTTTCATAATCCAACGATCACAACAAGCATCAAACTCTCAACAAGCATTATCCTTGAAACCTGCCACGTGCGCCCTCCAACTAAGTGTACCCATGTGGGGCGTGATGTACACCGTGAGGTGCTCACAATAAAATATCTGCACAAATTCTATTTTATACCATTCTACGTCCTCCGTAGGGT
The DNA here is from genome assembly GCA_028583015.1 of Wollemia nobilis. Classification (NCBI taxonomy): domain Eukaryota; kingdom Viridiplantae; phylum Streptophyta; class Pinopsida; order Araucariales; family Araucariaceae; genus Wollemia; species Wollemia nobilis. The sequence goes on along the minus strand of JAQPPZ010001050.1, from coordinate 5,810,476 downwards.
AGATGTGGGATCAACATACCCATACAAATTTAAATTTAAATTTGCACCCTTAGAAAATTAGAACTTTTTCTTGCCTGTTTGCATTTATTGGAGGTCCTTGATGGGTTGCTTGTCTTCATGTGCTACAAAACTATTCACTTTGAAACAAATCCTTCAATTGTAGCTCAAATTCAAACTTGTGTCTGCTTTCAAAAATTATTGTGATATCTTCGTTGAATTTTTTGTGTGATTTACCTCTATCTGGAAGTTAACATTTTCTTATGATATCTTTTCACATTCCTCCAATGAGCTTTCAATAAATTATTAGGAGAGTTTTGTACAACTTACTTGGCTCCACCGGTGTTATGTTTTCTTCACCATTTGATGAAAATGTTGCTCAACTTTATTCTTTTGCTCTTCAATGCTTGGCTTCACAACATGGTTTGTCTTGGACCTGCAACTCTCTTTCCTAGGTTTTACATTGATCTCGAAGACACACTCCAGTGTCTTTTGCTGCTCCTCTTTGATATTGAAGATACACTTCAATATCCTTTGTTGCTTCACTCCAATGCTGAAGACACACTGCAATATCCATACACTACAAAACACTTTCCTCACTACTACATTGCTTAGATGTCCATCACTTCACTCGAATTAAGCTGCTACTTTTCAAACTTTCTCAAACACCCTCCGTGCCACCACTGCTGTGTTGTTTTCGATGCCCATAAATTTCCTTCTCAAATATCTCCAATATGAATCCCTTTTGTCGTTGTGACACTTTGCTCACTCTTTTGGATTTCCATGATGTACACTACTCTTCATCGCTTTGTTCACTCTTTTGGATATCAACGATGTGCACAAATCTTCACTATTTCACTTACTCTTCTGACACACACAACTCTTCATACTTCTGTGTCCTCACCATTTGTGAACTTCCTTCGCTGCCTCAAATTATGCCTCCTTTGTACAATGCGCACACCAAAGATATTTGTTGAATCATCATCTGAATTGAATTTTGGCATGTATATTTATATGCTTTCACTTCTTGCTACTTGCACTCAAGGACATCGGCCATCACTATTTGAATGCTTTACATTAGAAACTTTTGATTATAATATTTAAATATTTTGATTTAAATATTAACACATACTCATATCTCAACATTACTTTTAATATTTAAATATTTAATTTAAATATTAAAGCCATATATCTTTGGTCCATATATATTTGGTGGATTTAAATATTCAAAAATCAAATACCATTTTCTCTTTGAAGATATTTCTTCCTTGAATACCATTTGATATGTCACAACTTATATTTTCTCTTTGAAGATATTTATTCCTTGAATACCATGTATCTTTGACATCCAACTTATATTTTCTCTTGAATATATTTATTCCTTGAATACCATACACCTTTGAAATCCAAATTATATTTTCTATTGAATATATTTATTCCTTGAATACCATGCACCTTTGATATCAATTACAATTCAATACTTTTAAAAATATCCCCCTTTTTCATTTATGGTAACCCTATGGCACCCTTGCATGCGTTTGACATCATTTTGGGAGTTGATTGGCTAAAAGCACACAAGGCCCTTTTGAATTTTGAAGAAATATGGGTGGAATTTGTGGATGAATCCACTCAAAGGATTAGAATTAATTGTAGGTGAAGGGAAGTAAAACCCCACCTATTGACCGCAATGCAACTTAAAAAGGTTATTAAAAATAAGGGTATGGTCTTCATAGTGAAAATGAATAGAAAAGAAGAGTCTAAGAAGGAGTCTGATCTTTTCCAGAAACATCCGGTAATAGGTGCATTCAAGGATGTTTTTCCTGAGGAATTACTAGGGTTACCTCCTCAAAGGGAATTTGATTTCTCAATTGAGTTGTTACCAAATGCAACACCTATTGCATGGTCACCTTATAGGATGACTCCTATAGAGTTGCAAGAATTAAAGATGCAACTACAAGAATTGCTTGAAAAGGGGTTAATCAAACCTAGTGTGTCACCCTGGGGAGCTCCTATTATTTTTGTTAAAAAGAAATATGGAACCTTAAGAATGTGCATAGACTATAGAATGTTGAATAAGGTTACTATCAAGAATAGATATTCATTACCAAGAATTGATGATTTATTTGATCAACTAAGAGGAGCAACTATATTTTCAAAAATAGATTTGAGATCTGGATATCATCAATTAAGAATTCGAGAAGAAGATACTTCTAAAACAACATTTAGAACAAGGTATGGGTATTTTGAGTTTATAGTTTTACCTTTTGGGTTAACCAATGCCCCAATTGCATTCATGAACCTCATGAACAACATTTTTAGGGAACAACTGGATAAGTTTGTACTAGTATTTTTGGATGATATTTTAATTTACTCCAAAAATAAAGAAGAGCATGACCATCATTTGAAGTTAGTGCTTGAGATTCTTAGAAAGAATCAGTTGTTTGGAAAACTGTCAAAATATGAGTTTTATACTCCACAAGTGCAATACCTCTGACATGTTGTCTCTATTGTAGGAATTGTAGTAGACCCTAAGAAAATAGAGGTAATCATTGATTGGCTAGCTCCTACTAGTGTCATGAAAGTGTGAAGTTTTATGGGACTTGCAAGATATTATAGGTGATTTGTCAAAGGGTTTTTAAAAATTACCCAGCCTATTACGAACCTTCAGAGAAAAGGAAAGGAAAAATCTTCAAGTGGATAGAGTAGTGTGAGGAGGCTTTTCAAGTTTTGAAAGAAAGGTTGATGACTGCACCAATCCTACAATTACCTGATCCTAATAAGCAATTTATAGTTTGTATAGATGCTTCGATCGAAGGGTTAGGAGGAGTTTTGACTCAAGGAGATGTAGTAATTGCATACGAGTCCAGAAAACTCAAGAAGCACGAAGTCAACTATGCCACTCATGATTTAGAGTTGGCAGTGGTAGTGCATGCTCTGAAATTTTGGTGATATTATCTTTTGGGAAAACCATTTGAGCTAAAGACAGACCATAAGATTATATATATACCAACCCTTGCTAAATGCCAGATAATGATGTTGGCTAGATTTCTTAGCGGAATATGAATTTGGGATTGAATATATTAAGGGTAAAGAGAATAAGGTCGTTGATGCTTTGAGCCGAAGAGGGTGCATAATTGCAATGACTAAATTTCAATATGATTTATTAGATCAAATTAAGACTTGGCAAGGAAAGGATGACTTTTTCCAATTATATATAGGAGTAGATGGACAGAAAGCAAATAAGGATACAAATTTTGTTTGGAGGGATGATCTGCTTTATTTTAGGAATAGGTTGGTGGTACCCAACCTTGGAGGATTGAGGGAAACAATCCTTAGGGAGGCTCATAATACTCCCTACTTCGTGCATCCAGGAAGTGCAAATATGTGAGAGAATTTAAAGAAAGCATATTTCTGGCCTGGTATGAGAAAATATATTGCCAATTATGTAGCCAGATGCTTGGAATATCAAAAGGTGAAAGCAAAGCACCTACATCCAGTTGGAAAACTATATCCACATGAGATACCCAAATAGAAGTGGCAAGTAGTGTCAATGGATTTTATAGTGGGGTTACCTAAAACAAGATTCAGGCATGATGCAATTATGGTAATTGTGGATAAATTAACTAAGGTCTCACATTTTATACTTGGTAATGTGCAAGATGATGCAATTTTTGTAGCAAGTAAGTTTTCCAGGGAAGTGGTAAGACTTTATGGCTTTCCAGAGGTTATAATCTCAGATAGGGATTCTCATTTCACTTCTAAATTTTGGTAAGCATTACATCGAGCTTTAGGGACTAAACTGAACATCAGTACAACTTATCACCCAGAAATGGATGGTCAAACTGAAAGGGTGAACCAAGTGCTTGAGGATATGTTATGAATGTACTACATGGATCAACATACTAAGTGGGAAGACTACTTATACCTAGTGGAGTTTTCTTATAACAATAACTACCATGCTTCACTGGGTATGGCACCCTTCGAAGCCCTATATGGGAGAAGGTGCATAATTCCCTTATCTTGGGATAATCTGGAGGATCAGGTAGTGATCAGCTCAAAAATGATAAGAGAGATAGAAGAGCAATTAAAAGGAATTCAGCAAAAGCTGAAAGAGGTCGTAGATCACCATAAGAGCTACGTGGACCTCAAACGTACACCAAGGGAGTACTCAGTGGGAGATCGAGTATTCTTAAGGGTTAAGCCAACTAAAAGTTCAATCAAATCTTCCAAACTTGACTCTCGATATGTGGGTCCATTTGAGATCATAGAAAAGATAAGCCCTATTGCATACAGATTAGCTCTACCACCAAGCTTATCCAAGATCCATAATGTCTTTCATGTGTCTCTCTTTAGAAAATATATTTTTGACCCTACTCATGTTTTGGATGTTTCCAATCTACAGATGACCGATCCATTAAGGATTGAGGTGCGTCCTATCCGCCTACTTGGTTTTTGAACCAAGAATTTGAGAAAATAAAATATAGAGCAATGTCAAGTCTAGTGGGACCACTACTTGGATCAAAATGCTATGTGGGAAGATGTAGCAGTTATGCAACAACAATTTCCTTATTTGTTTGATTAGAAGAAAACTTTTCATAAGACTATGATAAAATTTTGAGACTATGTGTATCAAATATGTTTGTTGAACTACTGGGTAGAGTAAATCATGACTATTTTGGTATTGATATGGTTCATGTATGGACTACAATGGAAATGTGTATTTGATTTCCTTTATGACTTAATCAATGATGTGATTATATGGTGATCATAAATGAAATGATGTATTTTCTTTATGATGAAAAATATATTGGCAATAATTAGGATCAAATGGCAAAGTGAAATTTGATTTAGTGTTATTGCATTAAAAATAATATTCATAAGATTATCTTTTACTTCACATAGCTTAAAACACAGGGACTGTGTTTATCTCTAGCGGGGAAGGATGTAATGACCCTCCTCGCATGGTTAAATAAAAAGAATAAAATATGTTAATAATTACCTTTTCTTGTGAGACAAGGTACTATTGATGGCTTCTATGAGTGTAGGTTAGTCATAGAAAGGCAATGAAGGGAAGCAAGTCAGTGGGAAATATAAAAAGGAGAAGTGATGATTCGGCTCACGAGCACATGGATACTCGCATATGCATATCATTTAGGTGCATTATTGCGTGAGTTAAATTGGTTTGAATATTGCATGTGGGCAATGCATGAGAAATGTTTTGTTGTGGCAATGATGATGGGAGCCACTAGTGTGAAAAGGCATATGGTTGGTTGCAATTGTTGCATGTGTGTGTATGCCTAATTCATGAAATATTCCATTGTTGACTTGTGTGATTAAAGGAGGTAAAGAAGGTGTGTTAGTCTTGAAATTTCCTTTAAATAGTTTGAATTAAAGTTCACCCTTATATTGTCTTGATACTAGTGAAAGGTGATTTTTATTTTAAAAAAAGAAAATATAAAGAAAAATGATTATTTCATCCCTTACCTTTTTGAAAGGAAAATAAACATTTTTGTAAAGTTATGATGGTTGTGTTGATTGTTCGTTTTCATGTATTTTAATTATGTATTAAGTTGTCATGGGAATATAAGGGGGAGAGTGACTCCACTTATGGCTTTGATGGCGGATTGCATTGGCGGGATGACAACCAAAATTCTCTCCACATAAAGCATAGTATTTTCCCAACCATTGCTTGTAAAGGGTGAAAAGTATTTATTATTATTTTGCTTGTTGTTTTGGTTGAACTTTGAGAAGAGAATAATTCTTGTTTTGAAACTCCATGAGATGAAGAACCCCATGCTAGTGGAATGTGTGTTTGTTATTATTTTTTGTTATGGAGGTATGCCAAAAATATGGGAAAAATCCATCATGTAGAATTAAGTGCTTTCGGTTGAGAATAAGGATGGGGTAAAAGAGTTGGGAGCGCATTCGAGTAGCGACGAATGAAAGGAGGAAAGGCACAAGAAGGAGTTTTTAGAACCGAGAATTGCTATAGTTCAAAGGCGAAAATACAGGTTGGTAATTCTGTATTTGTGTTGTGTGGAAATATTGATAGAATTATTTTCATGATTGTTGAGCCATTGGCATGTGAAAATGAAACCCATGTGTGTGGAAATGAAATAGTTGGGTGAATGTGTTGTTCATGAAAGAAATTATGTGATTTACATATTATGTGGGCATAGAGATGCTTTTAATTTGTTGTCACATATATGGAGAATAATGGTGGTAGTGGAAAAACTTTGGTTACCTTAAATTAAAAGGCTTGTTATTTTAAAATATTTCATTTGTTGTATGTGAAATGAGTTGAACAATTGAAACACTTGCTGTGTGTGAAACAAGTTGAACACCACCAAAATGATTGTAGTGTGTAAGATGAATTGAATATAATTGATACACTTGTTGTGCGTGAAAGAAATTGAATACAATTGATATGTTTGATGTGTATTAAAAGGAATGAATGCAATGGATAGTTGGAGTGGGCTGGATGTTGCAGTATAGTATAATGAATATTTAAAAAATAATACTGCTATGAAATAGTAGCGTAAGCTTGCAGTTGAAGGATTGTGAAATGGTAAAATTTATTTGTATAAACTAGAAATATAGCTTGGTGCTTTCAATGTAGAAATGTAATGAAACTTCTAGGAAATATCGTGAGAGGGGATTAGAGAAGTCTAAAACATTTATGTGTGAAAATTGTTTTTAAAACTAGAATGCATGTTAGTTGCATGATCATGAAAGAGTTGTATATGATCCTCGATGGTTTAGTTCAGAATCTGGAATGAGTAATGAACTACAATGTACAATGGGCATCGTGAAGAAGTTCTGAACACAGGCTAGCAGATGGAAACCACACTGTAGAAGATTTGAAGCACAAACAAATGTACAAAAAATATTTCTTGTGGTCAGGCAAATTAAGCACTTGCATAGGGATTCACTAGTTAGTAGTTTGTATTGTTGGCTTCCGCATTGCAGCATTAGTGTTCATCTTGTGTAGACAAGTGTACTGTAAACAATAATCATTTCAAATCATTATCACCTCTTACGTTCTTATGGGAAGAAAACAAATGCCAAGACTTTTGTACTTTTGAATCCATCTGTGAAATAAGATATAGAGTACTACAACAGATTTGTGTGAATGAAAAGCAAAGGCGTGCTTATGTACTCAAATTCATTCTGTGAGTTAATATGTTATCTACATAATGTTTAATGGAATCACATTATCTCTTGGTTTCTTATTATTTGATATTATTGAAAAGATGTATGAGAAATCTTGGAACTTGTTTATTTATGTTTTATTACTGCATTAGAATATATAGTCAAGTAAGCAGTGGATGTTCGACAATGTTATTGAGATGATAACCGTAGGATGGCGGGTGACACCAGGTGTGGGTGTCTATTTGGAAACCGGATTGCTTAAACGTAGTTGATAGTAAAAGCTTTTATATGCTTGGAACATCATGGGCTAGCTATGCGTAACTACCTTTTATTTAATTAAAGAAAGTAGGTTTGTGATGGAGTCAACTCCTTATTCTTCTTTTAAAAAAATAGACCTTAGGAGTTAGAGAACTTTCTTAGTTCTTTTAAAATACCTTTTAATGGTGCAATGTAGTGGACTTCTTTAGAAGGAGTAACCATTAAACTCTTTTAAGTGAGGATGTTTTAAGAAGAGATAGAGCCAACCAAAATATTTGAAATAACTTGTTAGATCAAGCGGTTGCTAAGTAAAGCCTAGGGACTTTTGGTAAGGCTAGACCCAAAAACCTTAACTCAAATATTCATCCAAGAATAGAAGGGTGTGGGAAGGCATGGAAATAGATCGGAACAACTAGTAGCTGATAGGATTGGTCAAAAAAAGACCTGGTTAGCTCGGAATGGAAAAGTGGTATGGGACACTTTTTCTAGGTTGCTTTCATTGAGCACTATGATAAAAACCATACCTCTCAAACTTTGCCAAAAATGGACATAGGGTTTGGTATGGGATAAACCTTTGTGAGTTGCGAAGGTATGGGGTAATGAAGACCAAGGTCTAGGAATGGACATGGCACTAACTACTTCCAGGAACAAGGGAAAGACCAGTTAGTCACTAAGGCATAATTACGTTGAGTACTTTCACATTGTGAATAACCAAGTCGACTGGTTGTCGAAGGTATAGAATGTGAAGGATAGGGAAAGAAAGCATCCCCCTCTAGGTGTTATGGGCCCTAGAGGATAACCCTCATCATGGTTTGGTCCTCATGCTGGTAAACATGGATGATAAATGAGATAGTTGATACCACTGAATGGCATGTTTACAAGATTTAGCTAATCTTGTCCACTTGGGAGACTGGCTGCAACAGTATTGAACCCAAAAGTGGTATGTTGTGCCTATGCTATAATTTAAATAAGAATTATTAGATTTATGGGATGGATTCTGATGTTGCTAACTCTACATGCAAACTTGTTTGAGTGAATAGTTTTGTAGTCAGAGTAGTAAAACCTTTAAAAAAATAATATTGGACTCTGACTGTTCTTTTATCGAGAAACTAGGTGAGTGGGTTGTTACACAATAACTTTCTTATTTGGAATGGAGAAAGTTAGGGCTTATTCTTAGTAAAGTTACCTTACCTCTTAGTTGACGTTGATTCCCCTCGATGGTTTCTTCCTAAGAAATTTTGGATAAAAAAACTGACCCTGAAAGTGAATATCTACTTTTGGTTTGGTATCCAGAATAAATGTCTAACCATTGAAAATCCTCGTAAAAGGGGTATGGTTTTAACCAACAGGTTCTACCTCTATGAGGCTTCTAAGGAAACCTATCTCCACATATTATTTCATTATCCCTTCTCTACTACAATGGTTACCCATTTTTTATCTACCATTTTCATATTCTATCTCAGAGGTCTACCTGCAATGGACTTCTGTAATGACCCTCCTTGCATGGTTTATGAAAGATAGAAAAAAATATGTGTACACTTACCTTTTTCTATGATTCTTGGTACTGCTGACGACTTTTGTGAGTGCAGGACAATTGTGTAATGGCAATGAATGAAAATAAGTCAGGGAAAAAGGTGAGATAGGGAAGTGATGATTCGGCTCACGAGCACATGGAAACTCGCACTTGCATATCATTTAGGTGCATTGCATATTGCATCTTTGTGTGGGTTTATTTGACTCAAATATTGTTTGTATGGCAAGAAATGTGAAATGTTGTTTTAAGTGGCGATGATGATGGGAGCCACTAGTTTGGAAATGTATGCATGTATGGTTGCTTGCTATGGTGTAAGAGTTTATTATTTAAAATGATATTTTATTTATATGTGAATTTATTATGATAAGTAGGATTACCATGTATGGAAGTCTTAACAAATACCATTATTACATTACTTTGAAATGTAGGAAGATGTGTTGTAATGTTATTAATATTATTTTATTTTAAAAGTGTGAAAATATGGTTTACACTACTATGCAAATAGCTTTGCAAGGATATTAAAGGAAATATTAAATAGTTGGCAGAGTTAAAGTTTGTTTTAAAAACATCCATGATGGATGCACTCTCCATGTTTGTTGCAAAACATTGTGAATGGTTTAATGGTCATGATTTCTTGGTAAGCGCACGATAGAAGTGGAAGGCTCGATATCATCTGGCGCTATGCATGGAGGGAAAAGAAAGAACAATCGATGAATCCTCCACATATCATTGAGGGGAAGAAAAACAATAAAAAAGGTTTGAAAAAAAAAAATGGAGAAGGAGAATGGGCGAAACAAGGTAGAAGGGATTGGAGAAATAGTGAACAATGATTTTGGAAGCATGAGAAAATAGGTTAGTGCTCGGTAGCTTCTCATGATTCGTATGTGATCTCCATGCTTGCCTGATATGTACAACATGTCTGTTTTGATGTGTAAAACATTGCTATGTTGTTGTGTGAATAGATAGTAAACGTAAGCAATGAGATTATTGGTATTTTACTACCATGTTTGTAGATGTTTTGTTGTGTAATTTTTTGCTACATTGTTGTGTGATTATATGGTGAATGAAACTAGAGGAACTGTTGGTGTAACACTACCATACTAGTTTAAATATTGTTGTGTACAATATTATCATGTAGCTGAGTTATCAAAGACAAAATGAAATAAATATTAGAGCTACAGGTGTAACCCTATTACGATATAGAATTACTTTGTATTATGGAAAGTATTGTAGAGTTTTAAAAGTAAACAATGTGCTATGTTGTGTTGACAATGTTTGAATCAATGCATTGTTGTGAAACATTATGTTGTCATATTTTTGTGTGGTTGTGAGTCTTGTATTGAAAGTAGTGAGGTGATGTGTGTTGTGTGAGAATCTCACTCTTCTTTTGGGTAAAATTAAAAGAGCAAAATTAGAACTTGCACCTATTTGGGAACTAGGAAATGCCTCTGGATAATGATGGTAGGTTTCATGAAGTTTTACTTGGTGTAAGTAGGAATTTTGCAATAGAGGAAAATGTTTGACATAACCCTTAGTCAAATCTTGAGAAAGGAAGACTAGTAGTTTTCTTGTGTGTTGTATGTGTTAGAATAATGGTATTTATGCATAGTAAATCTGCATTTTCATGTTATTAGAGTCGTATCTAATCCATGGTGATGACTCTTACCCTTCCTTGAATGGTATATTGACTGGATGGAGGTAAACAATGTCTAACTAAGTGGATGTGGGGAATACTCTACCGAAAGCTGCAGCAAGGAACATTATTTCGTAGCTGCTGCAGAAATAAGGCCAGAATATCTGTAGCGGGTAGATATAGTCTTGTCTAGTCTAAGATTAAGCACTGGAGTAGAATCATAGGGAATGAACACCTGAGACTTGTTGTGTTTAAACCAAATATTGTAATGAGAATAGTCTTGTCATAGGTAGTAAGTGTGTGTAGTATTGAACCTGAAAGAAGGAATGAAGCCTTATGTAATGTTGTTTTTATTAAAATATGTAATTGTATTTGGTAGTGCTTCATATGCTCATGTATCAAATGAAGCATATGCTCGAATTGAAACTCTATATTTCTATTTAATTAAAAAAAGTTATTGCTTTCCAAATTCATCTTTTGTATGTTGCAATATCAGAACCACTTGTGTGTGATAGATATTAAACAAAGTTAAATTAATCATGATGCATCATGGGTTAACTGGATAAGTAAGAGAATTATATTTAATTTAATGCTTGAAGTATATAAGCTAGAAACCCTTGTCTTGAATGTCGTAATTACTCATTTGATAAATAATTAGAATCTGCTAGCACGAGGCAACCAAAAATTAACTCTAGAGGAGGTAAATTGGTGAATATCGTGCCTAAAATGTAAATAGTAAGGAAGTTTGAAATCTTATGAGAAAATATTAACCAACTTACCTTAAAAGGAAATAGAGTTATTTAGAGCTAGACTTGTATAAGTAGTTGGTGGTTTCTTTTAGTTCTTTATGAGAATAATAGGCCAATTGTTGTTTAGAAAGGGCAACTATGTTCTTGAATGGGTTAAAACTTGACATAGTTTTAAATAGTCTAATAGTAAGAGTTTGTTATGATAATCTTCTATTGTGCATTCAAAATATGTTGACTTAAGGATAAAGAAGTTGTCATATTTTAGATTAGCTTGATAATAGAATAGTTTTAAAAGACCCTTAGAGGGATAGTAAAGCTAAGAAATCTAAACAAAAGAACATCCAAGTATGTTGAGGTGCGGGAATGCACACAATGAGCTTTGAGACAACCTAGTTCTGATGGAATTGGTCAAAAAGACTTGGTCAGGATGGGATTGAAAAGGGTGGTATGGGACATCACTTTTTGGGTTGGTCTCGGATAGCATAATGCTCATTATATACTCATTGAACTTAGCTAGAATAGTCATAGGGTTTGGTATGGGATAAACCATTGTGAGTTATAATGAGTATAGGTGATGAGGTCCAAGGTCAGGGTATTGACATGGTACTAACTATCTCTAGAATTATGGGAGTCATCAGTTAGTCATGAAGACATAAATACGCTGACCTCTTTCATGCTAAGTAAAAACAAGTCGACTAGATCATCGAAGGTTCGGTATGAAGAGGAAAGGGAAGAAAGCATCCCCCTCTAGGTGTTATGGGCCCTAGAGGATAACCCTAGCCTATGGTTTAAACCTCATGCCAAAAAATATGGATGATAAATGAGGATGATCGAATTCACAAAATGGCTATTCAATGGGATAAGGCCAATCTCGTCCACTTGGGTGATTGGTTGCAGTAGTCTTGAACTCAAATGTGGTGGTTATGTCTGTGTTATGTATGATTAAAATTTGCTTGGATGATTCAAAAATAAATTAGTCAAGAATTAGTTCCTCAACTTTTAGGTGTGTTTAGAAAGTTTAACTTTAAAAAAAATTACTTTCTATTCTTACCCTATTTTCTTTGGACAACTAGATTTGATGATGGTTCTGGGTTGTTACATATGGTATCAGAGCAAAAGAGATTTTAAGTTGTAGATTCTATCAATGAGTTAAGATTAGATAAGATAAACTAATACACTACTTCTTTCATCTATAGGTTGAATGACACGGTTGTTGCGAGGTGGATCCTCAAGAAATCTTATGGGAGGTAGGGAGGAGGAAGACATTGAAAGACCTGTAAGGAGGCCTCAAACAAATCTAAGGTAAAAAGGACCTCAATATGAAAGAAGGGTTAATGAGATTTCCCATAGTGAGAGTGAGACTAGTGTGGAGGTAGGAAACCTCGCTAAAGTGGTACAATTATTGCAAACTCATATGGACTACCAAAGAGAAGAGATGGCCCAACAAAAGACTCACATGGCCCAACAACAAGAATTTATTGTCCAACAATAGCGGGTCATAGAAGACTTAACTAATGGATGAGGAGGTGGTTTTGAAAGGTCAATGGAAGAATCAAGGGAACTAGAGAGATCCAATGTTGGAAGGGCAAGGGTGAGTAAGGAGTTGGATAAAAATCTGAGAAAGGTAGTAATAACTAAGTTTGATGGTAAGGGCGATGGTGAATCAACCAAAAATTGGTTGAGTGAACTAGAGTCCTACTTTTCTCTAGTAGTCCTATCCTCTGAATCCAAGACTTCTTTGGTAGTAATGAACATGATAGAAATAGCCCTGGATTGGTGGAAGTCATATAAGAAAGGGCATAGAGTGGAAGTTGCTGACCTCAAATGGGAGGAGTTTGTCAAGGAATTTAGGGATAGATTCTTGACAAAGCAATATTATGTCAAGAAATTTGGGGACTTCTCAAATTTGAGGTAGGAAAGTATGATGGTACGTGAATACCATCAAAATTTTATTCAACTATTGAAATATGCTTCCCAATATGAAAGTAATGAAGAAATGAAAACACAAAAATTTATTCTGGGATTACATCCTAGGATCATGATGGTGGTAAACATGCATAATCCTATCAATTTTCCAACTACCTTTGATCTAGCAAGAAAAGAGGAAGCTAATCAAGAAATGAGAAAGACATATTTTAACTACCAAAAGTTATCTGAGAAGGAAAAATATGAACTCAAGAAATGAAAAAGTGTAGGATTTATGAAATGGGAGAAGGAACAGAATAAGAAACCCAAAGGAGGAGATCAGAACAAGCAAGGAGGCAAAAATAGATCCAATTACCGAGATGGTAAATTCAAGAAGGATGCTAAAGAATTTTCCAGGAGGTAGGACCAGAAGCCAACAAGTCAAGGAAAGGATAGGGAAACTCTATCTGTGAATAGGAATGAAAACATTAACAAGGGAAATAGAGCTCCACCAAGTGGATGTTGGGTGTGCAAAGGGGCTCATTATGCTAACAAGTATCCTCATCGGGCTGACTTACCACCAAAAACCCTAGAAGAAGCTAGCCATAGGATCTATGCGGCCATAGGTAGTTCTGAACTCAATGGTCAGATTACTCCTTTCTTATTGCATGGTAAATTTTTTGATAAAAATGTGCAAGTTTTAGTTGATAGTGGGTCAACAGATAGTTTTATCTCATCTAGATTAGTGAGGGATTTGCCTGTTAGACCTAGATTCTTGGCCAAATATTGGAAGGTAGAGTATGGATCAGGGCAAACCCATCATGTTAATCAATGTCTCTTTGACTCCCACATTTCCTTATCTCAGGGAAAGATCAACTAGCATCTGTATGTGGTACCTTTGCATGCATTTGACATTATTTTAGGAGTTGATTGGTTAAAAGTGCACAAGGCTCTTTTAAATTTTGAAGAGAGATGGGTGGAATTTTTGGATGAATCTAATCAAAGGATTAGAGTTAGGTGTGGATGAAGGGAATTCAAGTCGCATCTATTGTCTACAATGTATATTAAGAAGGTTATTAGAAAGAAGGGAATGATATTTATGGTTAATATGAATAGGATAGAAGCATCAGAGAAGGGATCTGACCTATTCCAACAATACCTGATGTTGGGAGCATTTAAAGATGTTTTCCCTGAGGATCTCCCTGGATTACCTCCTCGGAGGGAATTTGACTTCTCAATTGAATTATTACCAGGAGCAGCACCAATTGCAAGGTCACCTTATAGAATGACACCCATAGAGTTGTAGGAGCTCAAAACACAACTTCAAGAATTGCTTGAAAAATGGCTAATCAAACCTAGTGTGTCACCCTAGGGAGCTCCTATTTTGTTTGTTAAAAATAAATATGGAACCTTAAGGATGTGCATAGACTATCGAATGTTGAACAAGGTTACTATCAAGAATAGGTATTCATTACCAAGGATTGATGATTTGTTTGATCAATTGAAAGGAGCCACTATCTTTTCTAAGATAGATTTGAGATCTGGATATCATCAGCTAAGGATTCGGGAGGAAGATACTTCTAAGACAACTTTTAGAACAAGGTATGGATATTTTGAATTTACTATCTTACCTTTTGGGCTAACCAATGCCCCAGCCGCATTCATGAATCTCATGAATAGCATCTTTAGAGAACAACTGGATAAGTTTGTACTTGTATTTTTGGATGACATTTTGATTTACTCCAAAAGCAAGGAAGAGCATGATGAGCACATGCGGATAGTGCTTGTGATTCTTAGAAAGAATCAATTATATGGAAAATTGACCAAGTGTGAGTTTTATACTCCACAAGTGCAATATCTTGGGCATATTGTTTCTATAGAAGGAATTGCAGTAGACCCCAAGAAAATTGAAGCAATCATTGACTAGCCAACACCTACTAATGTTTCAGAGGTGTAAAGTTTTATGGGGATTATAGGATATTATAGAAGGTTCATCAAGGGATTCTCAAGAATTTCTCAACCCATTACAAACCTTTAGAGAAAAGGGAAAGACTTTAAGTGGTCAGAGTAGTGTGAAAAGGCTTTTCAAGTTTTGAAGGAAAAGTTGATAACAACACCAATACTATAGTTACTAGATCCTAATAAGTAGTTTATAGTTTGTACTGATGCATCGATCGAAGGGTTAGGTGGAATTTTAACCCAAGATGGTGTGGTTATTGCTTATGAGTCTAGAAATCTCAAGAGATATGAAGTCAACTATGCCACTCATGATTTAGAGTTGGCAGTGGTAGTGCATGCACTAAAATTTTGGTGACATTATTTTTTGGGAAGACCATTTGAATTAAAGATAGACCATCAGAGTCTAAAGTATATATTCACCCAACCTTTATTGAATGCCAAGCAATGATGTTGGTTGGAGTTTCTTGTGGAGTATGATTTTGGCATCGAGTACATTAAGGGTAAGGAGAATAAGGTCATCGATGCTTTAAGTAGGAGAGGGCATATTACCACCATGACAAAATGCCAATATGATCTATTGGATCAAATAAAAGAATGGTAAGGAAAATATGAATTTTTCCAATCTTGCATTGGTCAAGATAGATAAAAGTTGAATAAGGATGCAGAATATGTGATCAAGAATGATCTATTATTCTTCAGGAATAGGTTGGTTGTACCTAATTCAGGAGGTTTAAGAGAAACAATCCTTAGAGAGGCTCACAACACTCCTTATTTTGTGCACTCAGGAGGGGTAAAAATGCATGAGAATTTAAAGAAAGCTTATTTTTGGCTAGGTATGAAAAATGATATCATCAATTATGTGGCCAAATGCTTAGAATACCAAAAAGTGAAGGTAAAACATTTGCATCTAGTTAGGAAATTATATCCACATGAGATACCTGCACAAAAGTGGCAAGTGGTATCAATGGATTTTATAATGGGATTGCCTAAAACAAGATTTAGACATGATGTAATTTTAGTGATTGTGGATAAACTAACCAAAGTCACACATTTTATACTAGGTAATGTGCATGATGATGCACCCATGGTAGCAAGCAAGTTTTCTAGAGAAGTGGTGAGGCTACACGGGTTCCCAGAAGTTCTAATATCTGATAGAGACTCCCGATTTACTTTAGAATTTTGGCAAGCAATGCATCAAGCATTAGGGACTAAGTTGAACATTAGTACTGCTTATCACCCTGAGATAGATGGATAGATTGAGAGGGTGAATCAAGTGCTTGAGGATATGTTGAGAATGTACTACATGGATCAACACACAAAGTGGGAAGACTACTTGTACCTAGTAGAATTTATGTATAACAATAGTTACCATGCATCACTAGGCATGGCACCTTTTGAAGCTCTATATGGGTGATAATGCAAAATTCCCTTAACTTGGGATAATCTAGAATATCGGGTAGTGATCGGTCTAAAAATGATAAGAGAAATGGAAGAACAACTTAAGAAAATTTAGTAAAAGCTGAAAGAGGCCATAGATCGCTAGAAGAGCTACGCGGACCTCAAAAGGACACCAAGGGAATATTTTATGGGAGATAGAGTATTCTTGAGGGTGAAGCCAACTAAGAGTTCTATAAAATCATCTAAGCTAGATTCCAGATATGTGGGTCCATTTGAGATTATTGATAAGATAAGCCTTGTAGCGTATATATTAGCTCTACCACCAAGCTTATCCAAAATCCATAATGTCTTTCATGTATCCCTCTTTAGAAAATATATTTTTGATCCTACTCATGTATTGGATGTTTCCAACTTGTAGATGACCGATCCATTAAGGATTGAGGTGCGACCTATTCGTTTGCTTGGTTTTCAAACCAAGAATCTATGAAAGTGGAATATAGAGCAATGTCGAGTCCAATGGGACCACTACTCGAGATCACGTGGAAGATGTAGATAGAAAGTAGTTTCTCATCTGTTTGAGTAGAAGTAGACTTAATTATAAAATTTTATAAAATTTTGGAATATTTGTATATATACAAATGTAAATGGAATTGGATACTGAGTAGAGTTAAGTGTGGTTGTCATTTTACTGTATAAAGTAGTTTGCAAGTGTGTGGAATTGCAAAGTGACATGTTTTGGAATATATGTTGATATATGTTAAATAGATTATATTGTGATGTAATCTATGATGTGATTATATGTCAATTGTGTGGAAAAATTCTTTGTTTACAAAATTTAGAACTAGATGTAAGCAATGAATTTATTTAATTTTTTAATAAAATAAATGTAAAGTAATTCTTTTGTTTCACATGGTTGAAAACATAGGGACCGTGTTTATCCCTAGTGGGGGAGGATGTAATGACCCTCCTTGCATGGTTTATGAAAGATAGAAAAATATGTGTACACTTACCTTTTTCTATGATTCTTGGTATTGCTGACGACTTCTGTGAGTGCAGGACAGTTGCGTAATGGCAATGAATGGAAATAAGTCAGGGAAAAAGGTGAGATAGGGAAGTGATGATTCAACTCGAGCACATGGAAACTCCACTTGCATATCATTTAGGTGCATTGCATATTGCATCTTTGTGTGGGTTTATTTGACTCAAATATTGCTTGTATGGCAAGAAATGTGAAATGTTGTTTTAGGTGGCAATGATGATGGGAGCCACTAGTTTGGAAATGTATGAGTGTATGGTTGCTTGTTATGGTGTAAGAGTTTATTATTTAAAATGATATTTTATTTATATGTGAATTTATTATGATAATTATTTAAAATGATCTTTTATTTATATGTGAATTTATTATGATAAGTAGGATTACCATGTATGGAAGTCTTAACAAATATCATTATTGCATTACTTTGAAATATAGGAAGATATGTCGTAATATTATTAATCTTATTTTATTTAAAAATGTGTGAAAATATGGTTTACACTACTATGCAAATAGCTTTGCAAGGATATTAAAGGAAATGATTAAATAGTTGGTAGAGTTAAATTTTGTTTTAAAAATATCCATGATGGATGCACTCTCCATGTTTGTTGCAAAATGTTGTGAATGGTTTAATGGTCATGATTTATTGGTTAGCACAGGACGTAGAAGTGGAAGGCTCGACATCATCTGGCGCTATGCATGGAGGGAAAAGAAATAACAATCAGTGAATCCTTCGCATATCGTTGAGGGGAAGAAAAAAAAAGGTTTGGAAAAAAAGAGAGTGGAGAAGGAGAACGGGTGAAACAAGGTAGAAGGGATTGGAGAAACAACGAACAATGATTTTGGAAAGTGTGAGAAAATAGGTTAGTGCTCGGTAGCTTCTCATGATTCATATGTGATCTCCATGCTTGTCTGATATGTATAACATGTCTGTTTCAGCATGTAAAACATTGCTATGTTGTTGTGTGAATAGATGGTAAACGTAAGCAATGAGATTGTTGGTATTTCACTACCATGTTTGTAGATGTTTCGTTGTGTAATTTTTTGCTACGCTATTGTGTGAATAAATGGTGAATGAAAATAGTGGAACTGTTGGTGTAACACTACCATATTAGTTTAAATATTTTTGTGTACAATATTATCATGTAGTTGAGTTATCAAAGACAAAATGAAAGAAATATTAGAGCTATAGGTGTAACCCTATTATGATATAGAATTACTTTGTATTATGGAAAGTATTGCAGAGTTTTAAAAGTAAACATTGTGCTATGTTGTGTTGACAATGTTTGAATCAATACATTGTTGTGAAACATTATGTTGTCATATTTTTGTGTGGTTGTAAGTCTTGTATTGAAAGCAGTGAGGTGATGTGTGTTGTGTGAGAATCTCACTCTTCTTTTGGGAAAAATTAAAAGAGAAAAATTAGAACTTGCACCTATTTGGGAACTAGGAAATACCTCTGGATAACGATGGCAGGTTTCATGAAGTTTTACCTGGTGTAAGTAGGAATTTTGCAATAGAGGAAAATGTTTGACATAACCCTTAGTCAAATCTCGAGAAAGGAAGACTAGTAGTTTTCTTGTGTGTTGCTTGTGTTAGAGTAATAGCATTTATGCATATTAAATTTACATGTTCATATTATTGGAGCCGTATCTGATCCCTAGTGATGACTCCTACCCTTTCCTTGAATGGTCTATTGATCGTATGGAGGTAAATGATGTCAAGTTGAGTGGATGTGGGGAATACTCTATCAAAAGTTGTGGTAAGGAAAGTTATTTCATAGTTGCTATAGAAAGAAGGTCAGAATCTATGTAGCGGGTAGATATAGTCTTGCCTGGTCTGAGCTTGAGTATTGGAGTAGAATCATAGGGAATGAACACCTAAGACTTGTTGTGTTTAAACCAAATATTGTAATGAGAATAGTCTTGTCATAGGTAGTAAGTGTGTGTAGTATTGAACCTGAAAGAAGGAATGAAGCCTTATGTAATGTTGTTTTTATTAAAATATGTAATTGTATTTGGTAGTGCTTCATATGCTCATTGTGTAGTCAAATGAAACACATGCTTGAATTGAAACTCTATATTTCTATTTAATTAAAAAAAGTTATTGCTTTCCAAATTCTTCTTTTGTATGTTGTAATATCAGAACCACTTGTGTGTGATAGATATTAAACGAAGTTAAAATAAATCATGACGCATCATGGGTTAACTGGATAAGTAAGAGAATTATATTTAATTTAATGCTATATAAGCTAGAAACCCTTGTCTTGAATGTCGTAATTACTCATTTGATAAATACTTAGAATCTGGAAGGCGCGAGGCAACCAGAAATTAACTCTAGAGGAGGTAAATTGGTGAATATCATGCCTAAAACGTAAACAGTAAGGAAGTTTGAAATCGTATGAGAAAAGAATAACCAACTTACCTTAAAAGGAACAAAGTTATTTAGAGCTAGACTTGTATAAGCAGCTGGTGGTTTCTTTTAGTTCTTTATGAGAACAATAGGCCAATTGTTGTTTAGAAAGGGCAACTATGTTCTTGAATGGGTTAAAACTTGACATAGTTTTAAATAGTCTAATAGTAAGAGTTTGTTATGATAATCTTCTATTGTGCATTCAAAATATGTTGACTTAAGGATAAAGTAGTTGTCATATTTGAGATTAGCTTGATAATAGAATAGTTTCTAAAAGACCCTTAGAGGGATAGTAAAGCTAAGAAAGCTAAACAAAAGAACATCCAAGTATGTTGAGGTGCGGGAATGCACGCAACGAGCTTTGAGACAACCTAGTTCTGATGGAATTGGTCAAAAATACTTGGTCAGGATGGGATTGAAAAGGGTGGTATGGGACATCACTTTTTGGGTTGGTCTCGGATAGCACAGTGCTCATTATATACTCATTGAACTTAGCTAGAATAGCCGTAGGGTTTGGTATGGGATAAACCGCTGTGAGTTACAGTGAGTATAGGTGATGAGGTCCAAGGTCAGGGTATTGACATGGCGCTAACTATCTCCAGGATTATGGGAGTCATCAGTTAGTCACGGAGACATAAATACGCTGACCTCTTTCATGCCAAGTAAAAACAAGTCGACTAGATCGTTGAAGGTTTGGTATGAAGAGGAAAGGTAAGAAAGCGTTCCCCCTCTAGGTGTTATGGGCCCTAGAGGATAACCCTAGCCATGGTTCGAACCTCATGCCAAAAAATATGGATGATAAATGAGGATGATCGAATTCACAAAATGGCTATTCAATGGGATAAGGCCAATCTCGTCCACTTGGGTGACTAGCTGCAGCAGTCTTGAACTCAAATGTGGTGGATATGTCTGTGTTATGTATGATTAAAATTTGCTTGGATGATTCAAAAATAAATTAGTCAAGAATTAGTTCCTCAACTTTTAGGTGTGTTTAGAAAGTTTAACTTTAAAAAAAAATTACTTTCTATTCTTACCCTATTTTCTTTGGACAACCAGATATGAAGATGGTTCTGGGTTGTTCTAATATGATTTTATTTTTATGGTTTTTTTCTTGAACATTACAATCTTCATTCCATGAACTAAGATATATGATTCTCCATATAGTCTACACTTGGTTTTCAAGGAGGGATAAAAAGTTTCTATATTGAAACTCATTAGTATTTCAAAATGTAACTCAAACAAATTTTGTTCTTCTTATCTAAAAATTGATGCTCCAATAGAAGATATTAAATAAAATTCAGTCAATGATATTTACATCCATCACAAGAAAAATAAATAATCATATACATACCTACATATTGTTCAATTTAAAATGGTGTATATGAGATATACCATAAAATGATAAATGATATTAGGAGATTCTTAGAATTGCTTTTAAAGGTAAAGAAAGGATTTATCCAAAGATAAAAATTATTTTTTGGATAAATTACCATTTCTTTTAATAAAACCAAAGTTTGTAAAAATTTTGTTTGATACATTAAAAATAATGGTGGAAAAACGTGAATACCATTTTTAATTTTACAAATGGAATAATATCATGATTAAGTGCAATTAAAATGAACTTAGTTTGATTATCATTTAATTCCATATAAAGGGATGGATGCATATAAACTTATCCATTTACACCATTGGTTGACAACCTTGAATAAATTTTCATGTTAAAAATGAGTACATATATAATACTAAATATGTCAAAAACATCATATTATACCAAATTTTATATTACTAGAAAGAAGAATATTATATTTTAGTATATTACAAATATGGTTACAAAAATTTTAAATTATTTAGATGTATTGATTGTAAGAGGATTCATATGATTAATCTATATGCTAATAAGAATTGGGTCTTAATGTAATTGAGTTTTCTCTATCAAAAATAACAACTATAATGATTTTTTTTTGTTACATAGGAGAGTTGGTCACAACCACACTATTTTTAGTAACTGACAAGTGCAAGGTTCAAACCATAGGGGCTATTCCCACCAAACCTATAATACTAAATATGTCAAAAACATCATATTATACCAAATGTTATATTACTAGAAAGAAGAATATTATCTTTTAGTATATTACAAATATGGTTATAAAGTTTTAAATTATGTAGATGTATTAATTGTAAAATGATTCATATGATTAATCTATATGCTAATAATAATTGGGTCTAAACACAATATCTTAATGTAATTGAGTTACCTCTATCAAAAAGAACAACTAGAATGATTTTTTTTTGTTACATAGGAGAGTTATTCACAACCACACTATTTTTAGTAACTAATAAGTGTAAGGTTAAAACCATAGGGGTTACTCCCACCAAACCTATTCCACCTTGTTATTTTTAATCCAACATGAAGGGGATCGTTGGTTTCTCGAAATTCGTACTATCATCATAGATCTGGCATACACTTAGAGTATTTAGATGAGAATACTACCTTTACAAAAATGTTACCCTCAATGTTTGAACCTGGATGTCTTCTTGGTAAGTACCTAGCTACACAAGCACTTACTAATCCACTAGTACATAATGATTATTACTATTACATTTTAGATAGATCCTTTGACTGCCCCTCAAATAAAGAAAAAATACACTAAGACTTAGATGGGTAATTTAGTATTCATTGAAATTCATGAATAAGTAAAATGATACTTATATTCATTTCTAAACATGTAAACAATTTAGTTAGGACCTTCTATGAATGTGTGATAATTAGTGAAATTAAGTTTTTTTTTTATACAGTGTAATTCAAATTAAATTTCATTATTTTCTTTGGTATGTCAAAGCAGGAATATTGTATCATAAAACAAAATATATTATGGAATTTTCAGCATACATATTAATAAAGAGTGGATCCCATATAATATAGTATAAATAGTTTTAGTGTCAATTTTTTTTAAATACAAATAATACGATAATCCAAAATCAATATTAATATATGTATAGGTTTTGTTTCTTATTCTAATATGAGAAAGATTTAAATAGTAGAAAAAAATCTTATCATTAAACTATTATTGCATATTAGTAGGCAATTCAATTAAATGGCTAAGAAAGAGGTAACCTTGAAAGTATGCTATTGAATATGGTGTGCTTATTTTATTTTCATAGGAGATATAGTTAAAGATATATAGTAGTATAAAATATCATGGGGATAATGCAATGGTTCAGGATTTAGAGGTTTTAGATTTGGCTCTTCTTTAGAAAGCTCAAGGTTCAAATCATGATGTGGGCGAGTGTGTGAGGGGATGTGTGTGTATGGTTGTTTGTTTGGATCCTATTGATAAGCTTAGCTCTCACATTTATCATAAGTCGTGGTTGGTTGGGATGGGGATGCCTAGCCCTCAAAAATATAGTAGTAGAAAATTATTAGCATTAACCAGGATACTAATGTCCAAATAAGAAATATGATAATAAAATTTCTCATGCATATTAGTTACCCTATATTTTGTAGTTATTCTGAAGAAACTTTCTTGTATAAAAATAAATTACATATGTAACACTAAATGTTAACAATTTTAACCATATAATAAAAATAATATTACAAAAAAAACTATGTAACTAGAAATAAGAACATTATATTTTAATAAACTATATATATGCTTAGATAATTTATATTTTTTATAGATTTATTAGTTGGTGGAATCATTTATATAACCATTTCAAATTCAAGATCAAAAACTTATTCCATTGCATCCATGAAAAGGGTAATTAGAATCATTAATAGACATCATTGTTGTTTTTAATGTTTCCAACTATATTTAATTTATTAAATTGATAATTAATGTATAGTACATAACATAACTTTAGAGTAAACAAAAGTTGAATTTTGAAATTGTCAAATGCTTATGTAAAGTGGGACATATATGAAGGTCTTACTTAAAATTTTTAACTAGTATTTTAAAATTGGTAAGAAAGTTCTTAAATACCAAAAATAAAATAAAATATTACCCATGTAACTCAAATTTAGTTTTAATTAATATTTAAAAATACTAATAATATGTGCATGATGTTTTTTATTTTGCATGTGAATTCACCCAAATAATCTCTAATTACAAATTAATTGTATATTATAAATTTTTAAGTATTCTACTAAAAAGTGTATCTTACAACATATTTTTACATGAATAAAAATAAATATCTCTAGGGTAAACATAAAAAGGGATGTATATTATGAGTAAATTTAGTGTAAATTTTGCTAAAATTCTTAATGGTAAAAATATATTTTAAATAGTATAAGATAAAACTTCTCCTCATGAATGTGGATTATATAAATTACCTAAAGTAGTCTTTTTCATTATCATTATCTTAATTAAAAGGTTAGAAATGAGCCAATTTTTAGTGTCTTATCAAGTATAATAATCCTCTATCAAACTTCATAAAAACCATAAGAAAATTGTGAAAAATAATGGTCATGCTAGAAACTTCTTTGTTGACTTTAAAGAAAAGAGGAGATATGCACAAAGAAATCTGATCTCTAAGGTGGGTCATCATATTTCCAATAAAACTTGGAATTATGAGTCATAAGGGTTGAATTTTTTTTTCAACTATATTCAAAGGAATGGGGTCATCATAACCCTAACAAAACCTAGACTTATGAGTTATAAGGTTTTGAATAATTTTTCAATTACATTCAAAAGAATAGTAAAAGGTGAATTAACTTTGAGTATTCTATTAAAATATGATGTTTTTATTTTCAAGATTACAAAGTAATGAACTTATATTTATAACATCTTTATTTTTAACTTAATATTATTTAATTACATTCAAAATAATGATACATGATGAATCAACTTTGAATATCTTATTAAAGTATGATGTTCTTCTTTTCAAGATTACAAAGTAGTAGAGTTATAATTTGTTAGGGTATTATGTCCTTATTTTCAACTTTGTAGAGTAGTGGACAAGTAATATAAACAAACATTATGTTAGAATATTTTAAGCATTGACTTTAAAGAGGAACAAAGGTCAAGTACTTTATACATCATTGACCCTTGAGTAATACTAATTCATGACAAACATAGAAGCATGGAAAACAGTTTTCAACTACATTCAAAGAATGATTAAACTACCTTAATGGTATTTTTCATAAATATTTTAAATATTAGCTAACACCATCATCAAGAATAAAGTTTATAAAATAATTTAATAAAAAATTAAATTATATTTATTTTGATTAAATATTTTACTTAAAAAATATTTAAGTAAATTATATTAAATATACATAGTAAAAAAAAATTAAATAAGTTTTTGTGTTTTAAAAAATATTTTACATAAAAATATGTTTTAAAAAAAAAAAAATTATAGACATAATGTCAAATAATGTACTTTTAGAGAGATAAACATGTGTCTATACCATCTTTTAAATATATTTTATAAAAATTATAAATATAATTAATAAAATTTAAAATGGTGCAAATGTCATAGTCGTTGACAGAGATCAAACAAGTTATTTTGTTGCATCTAATCTTACAAAAGAATAAAATCTTCTATTACTATTACTATTGTCGTGTTTGATTTGTCTGCAATCAAGTACTTAGAGAATAAATGGATGAATTTAAGTTGTCTATGGAACCCAAGAGGAATGATAAAGTGATGTTTGAAAATTGCCAACTGCTTTGGCCCACCGGAGGAAAAACGTATGAAAGGTTATTTAGAACTTTATCTGACGGTACAACTGATTCAACCCTATGTAGAAGCTTCTGACTGTACCAATTATTCAGCCTTATATAGAAGCTTCTGAAATACCAAAGAAAATTGGAGTGTTTGTTTAACGTATATACCCTTGATTTTGACTATTTGCTCGTTATAAGTCTTGAATAATAGGCCCACTTTGTCAACTGGTTCAATGTTTTTAAAGAATGTTACTCTATGTTAATTTTTTTTAATTTAACTAGTGTGAGAAATTTATGTTAATTTTTTTTTAATTTGATTAGTATGAGAAATTTATATGATAATGTATAAGGTTGAGTTTAATTATAACGTCTTGTAAAGTAGAAAACTATGCTTATCAATAGAGAATTCAACACCCAGCGATCACACACCCACGCCATCACCCACCCCATCACACAGTAGCCCGTCGCAGTTTAAACCTTCAACCTCCAAAAGAAGAATCAAAACCCATATCATTATCATATCCAAAATTAAAAAAAATTAAAAAGAAAATAATAATATTTAATAATAAAACCTATAAATCAAAATTTCACTGTATTAAAACCTATAAATCAAAATTTCTTTGTATTGAAACTATTATTATTGTATAATTAGGTCTAAATAACTTTTTTTTAAGTTGTAAGAGTTGATGGGAATAAAATAACCTAACCATATGGTTTAGTTGGTGTTATTTTCTAGGTCTACTTATTCCATTCCTGCAACAGTACGTCATGGTCGGCAGTGGGAACACTCAGGAAGAGACGGTGCTTACATTTCCACGCTGGTCTCCCGTGTCAGAAATTGCGCGTCCCAACGAATTTCTTTCTATCACACGACAAACATGATTACCACGCCCGGCTGGAAGACGCAAAGAAAAAGTGTGGAAGGACACAAAGATGCTTCTGACAAACGCGCCAGAGGCTCTCCGTACCCTCAAGTTGATGAGATGGTGATGGAGACTTTCAGGTGCATTGTCTCTTCCCTTTCCTTCAGCTATAAGAAAGATAACCCTCTGCAATGCCCAATGCCCTTAGTGTATCTTGTGCTGTTAAGACTCCATGGGAAACTGTGTATCGTGTGATGGGGAGAACAACCCGCTCTGGGACGAGGAAAGCATTTCCCTACATGACTGCAATGAAGTGCAGAAAGCATCTAATTCTAAATCTACCCAAAGAGCAGAAGCGTCGCCTATCTTCAATGGAGTGCAGAAATCATCTAATTCTAAGTCCACCGATGGAGCAGAAACGTCGCCTAAGGAGAACGGGGTACAAAAATCATCTAATTCTAAGTCTACTGATGGAGCAGAAGGGTCGCCTAAGGAGAACGGAGTTGTTCGTATTAAGATCTTGGTTTCTACTAAAGAATTGTCTAAGCTGCTTTCCGAAGGGCAAAACCAGCAGTCCCTTATAGCTTCTTTGCTCAACAAAAAAGTGGAAGTGGTGGAATCATATGCCAACAGTAGACCATCTAAGCAGCCGTGGAGGCCTACTCTTGAAGTGATACCCGAAGTTGTGATTGAAGATAAATAATTATGCAGGATATCTGGGATTAATCGCTTCAATATGGAGGGGTTGAAGATAAATAATTATTCAGGATATCTGGGATTAATCGCTTCAATATGGAGGAGTCTATGAACGTAATTATCACGATTCGCCTTCACAGTGGTTCCTAGACGGATCTCTGCTGGTGCCCAAAAGTTGGAATGCAGTGGGCAATCGATAATACCCCTTCTATTCTCATATCCATTAAAAAAAAATATTGATATTGAAGATATACGTAAGTAATCTCTAGTATGGGTTATTTAAGCTGAGGACGATATGGAATGTTATAGCGTGAGTGCTGGTCTAATGTTTAATAGGCGTAGGTAGTTTTTTGCAGGTAAGACTTTTTAGTGATCAAAATGTTTGCAAGAGGAGAATTGTAGCGCTCAAAACATTTTGTGCTATTACCAAGTGCGATTTGAGTGCGATTAAAGTCTAAAGCGCTGTAAGAGTGTAAAGATTGTACCGTGATACCACTCTCCATTTTGCTCACTAATATAAGCTTTATTTATTTAGTACAAAGAAGGTAAAGTTTGGAGCAAATGATGCTATTGATGGTATTGATTAAAGAGTCAGAACATGCTTTGGCACAAGCAGATTGTTGGTCCTGAAAAGCCATACTGGTTGATTAAATTTTGTGATTAAATTTTGGAAACTGGAGAGATATTATGATTTCCCTTATGGAATTTGCTTTCATGAAAAAAACAGACTTATTAAACTTCTTTGCATACATTTGAACCTCAATTTATTCGAGGTTCTAGGAAAATCGAAATAAATAAATGAATAAACTAGAATTTAGTATTGACATTGCAGTCCAGCAACTTAATAGGATAGATTGAGGTTCATTTTAGTTCATGTGTAAACATTTTTTTTCAGAGATTTTAGTTTACAGCAATAGCAAAATAATTTATTTGGTATAAATGTTTATTATTTTGGATTTTTATGTTTTCAATATTATATTTTTTCAATAGAATATTACATATTCTTGTTTACAGTAATATTTAAAATGTTGGAATCTTATGAGAAAGTTTCAAACCAAAAAAAATATTATACAAAGGGTAGAATTTTTTATATCAATATTTCAATTGAAAGACAGAAAAAACTATTAAGGATTTTAGTTGTAGAACTAATAACGTTTCAGTAATTTATCTTTGTATGTCACTCCTTACAGGTAGGATGAAAAAGGATTTGTGGAATCTAATCCTAGACAGATCTCAAAATAAACTAGTAGGGTGGAAAGAAGTTTTCTTGAGTCAAGCAGGTGAGCTAGTTAAATTTACTTTACAAAGTTGGCCAATCTACTCTTTTAATCTGTTTTTTAAATCATTTTTAAAGTTACAGAAAGAATAGAATATATTAACGCAGGTTTCTATGAACAAGAGTAGAAGTGAAACAAAGAATACCCTTAGCTTTCTGGGATAAAATTTGTACTTCCATGAAAGAGGGAGGTTTAGGGTTAAGAAATATGAAGAATATTAATAGAGATCTTTTTTTCTTCAAGTGAGATTTGTACTTGATTATAATAATTTTTTTGTGAGATGCAAAAATTCCTCAATAGGCTCTGTATTTTGGAAAAGTACAATAAAAATCAAGTCTATGTTATGGAAGGGCTTTAGATGAAGAGTGGAAAATGGAGATCAAATTGAGTTTTAAAAAGATACTTTGTTAGTGGACAAACCTCTCATCTCTTTTGATGGCTTGGTTGTCATTGAAGAACCCTTGGTAAGGTTGTATGGAAGAAAATAACTACATTGAGAAGGGTGACAAATTGAAGAGAGAAATTTATTTTCTTATAATCTAATGAGCATATAACTCAGCAAGCATGCATTAACGAAACTCAATAGTATTTTATAATTTTATCACTTAAGTCAATCCTTCCACCATGATGTCCTCATTTGGGATTTTAACTCTTCTATAATTTACTTGGTTAAATCATGATATGAATGCTTATCTTCTCCTTTTGGTATAAATTTTACAGGCTCTAGAATTTGGTTGTAGCATTTGACTTCTAAAAACCTCCTTTTTCTCTTGGTTAGTTGTATAGAACAAGATTCTAACTATTGAAAATTTGAGGAAAAGAAATGTATATTTCCTAAATATATGCATGTTATGTAATTTCAAGTAAGAAGTAATGGATCACATCATTATGCACTACTTTTTTCTTCTAAATATTTCCAATCATTGGTAAGGATTTTATCCTTATGTTGGGATAGTATAGGTAGTTTTGTTAAGCTCTTTGAACAATGACATTCTATCTTTCCTAGTAGTAGGTTTAAAATTTTAATGGATTATTTTTGTTAGAGTTAAAGCATATTACATCATTTGGTTCATGTAAATATACCACCTTTGATATATAGTTAGAGTAGGTGATTACTTTAGGGGGAAGTTAGCTACTTACTTCAAGCAATGTAACAAATGCATAAGTGTCAATGTGCAAGGTGTCCCCTTGTACAACTAGGTAGAGTGTTGGCCAAGGAATCTCTCTTCCTGTATAAAGGGTCTCATAGTGAGATATCAACAATATATCAAGCATATCAAGTGCATTATAGTAGAGAGTAGCAGATAGTGGTAGAAATCATGTATGGAATACAATGTAGTTCTTTAGGATATATTAATAAAGTGATCATCACCTCCATACTACATTGCATTTTCATTATTTTCTATGTATAGTATATTTTAGTCATATTGCAGAATCATTTTCTCTCATATTTTTAACATCTCATTAGGACTTGTGTTATATATCTCCCACTGTATAATCCTCAAATTCTAATAGTGGTATCAGATCCATGGTGAATCAATAATAGAAGGGCCTACATCCATCATAGTTTCTTTTTGCATTTTTTCAAACCAGACTTGCCATTGTGTTGTGCCACTTGCAAAATTCATCATAAGAGAATTCTAGTAGGTCAATATGAATAGGGAGAGTCACCATTGCTACTTTTGTCCTACATTTTTGCAAATAAGATCTACCATTGTGCATCATTGCATGCAAACACTACCATTAGAAATCAATTGATAGAAAAACTCATAGTAGTCAATAGGATTAGAGAGAATCACAAGTGAGGACTAAAATAAATCTTAGTTACAAAAATTCTAAGATTAAATTTGGCTAGATGATTTCCATAAAGTTACAAAAAACTCGAAGACTAAGACTCAACATCCATACCACCATATTGAAAAATAAACTAGTGAATATTATTATCTCTAGAATTATAAATTCTTCCATTCTAGTTTGTAACGACTTTTTGCAGGAAAAGGAGAAACAAAAAAAGGTTAAAAATCTTCCTATAAGAGAGTTAGGAAGAATATCTTCTTAGAATCATTCCAACTCTTACACCAAAAAAGAGAAGACTAAATATTTTAATGACTTAAAAAAAATGTCTCATTACAAGAGTTTCAATCCTACAAATTGCAAAAAAGAAGAAAATGCCACAAAAGCCTTATAGCCAACTCAAGGAAGAAGAGACTCTAGAAGATGAGTCAAGAAGAAGATAGGAGATTGGTGATTTCTATTCAAGATCAATACCTATAATGTAGAAGTAGAAAATACCATAGAATCCGTGATCTAGAAGAAAGGTCCACAAAAGCCTTAATTCTAAAGAAAACTCCAAAAATACCTAAAACAATTGCTAATGAATTTTAACAAATTTGACATGAACAAAAATATTTGATCTAGTGGGCATATTAAATGGTCTAGTCACTATTTCTTCTTTCCCTTGTGATTTTTTTATCATAATATAGAATTGATATATGTAATTCATCCATTTCACCTTTGTATCATTTTCTAACCTAGTATAAGAATTCAAAACAAATATACCTATGATAAAAATTTTAGTGGTTTTCTTATGCATAAATAGTAAATCTAATGGAAGACAACTTGAATAATAGAATATGACTCCTTTTCATAATTTTAGTATCATTGATATGCTATCAAAATGATATACTATCAAATTCCCATTTTGGAGTAGGACAATACCAAGCATATAGTCATCAATATCCATGTCAAAGGGTTGAGTGATATTTAACATGACAATCATTGGTGGTACAACTTCAAGTTATGAAATAGATATTGTTGTTTTGAATTATAATGGAAATTTTTATTTCCATGCTTGACCTTATTCAAAGACTATCAAACATATGAAAACCTAAGATGAACTTGTGCAAAAAAATTGTCAAGGCTAAGGAAACTCCTAAATTTCATTAAATTATAGGGTGATAGTCACTCTTGGATGATATAAATATTGTATATATCTATATGCATTCTATTTTGATCAACAATGTAGACAAGATAGGAGATCTATCTAACACTATAGGTACACTTTCCCAAGTTAGCTTGAATCTTATATTCTACTAAAAGCTTATATTCTACTAAAAATGAGGATGTCATCCTAGTAGAAAATAATTAGAAAACCTATGAATAGTTGTAATCCATATTTCAAAAAGTTCATAAATATATCTAGGGTTTTACTCAATCCAAAATCCATCATCGTCTAATCATATAATCCATCCATACTATTGAAGGATATATTTTAGGTGCTTGTTGCATTTATTGGAACTTGATGATAACCTAATTTATGGTCCATATCGGTGAAGTATTTATTTATTTGGAGCTATTTTAATAGATTATTGATATATCATAGTGGTTGTTTATTATTCATGGTGAGTTTTTAACACTCTATAATCGATACATATGTTTTGAGTCTTTTTGTTCATTGGTGTTAGCAAAATATAACTACTACATGGTGATGAAATTGACT
Organism: Wollemia nobilis; assembly: GCA_028583015.1. NCBI lineage: Eukaryota > Viridiplantae > Streptophyta > Pinopsida > Araucariales > Araucariaceae > Wollemia > Wollemia nobilis. The sequence continues at coordinate 5,778,445 of JAQPPZ010001050.1, read as the reverse complement.
TGATATTACCTTTATCAATCAAATATTATATCTAGAATTAGATATCATCATTCTCATAGACTAATAAAATGTAAAAGATACTATTAGAAAGTGTTGATCAATAAATTAGGTTAATATTATGTTTTACTAAGTAGTGTAGTGAGACCCTATTACAATCTTGAAAGACATTACAATATGGATAAAACATGACATTAATCTATTGATATTACCTAGAAAAATTTGTAGTTATCATAAAAATAATAAACTTCTTAATCCCATGATTTCTAGGTCAAACCATTAACAAAATTAACATTTGCATCTTTTGAAAGAGTTTCTACATTACTTTCATAAAACCAATATTATCTTCTTTTGAGGTAAACATTTTGGTAAATGATATGTCATATCTTCAACTCACACAAAACATTGATATGGATATTCTTGATAGTTGATTGGTAATCAAAGAGGTATGGTCTTCCTCATAATACATCATATATTTCTAGTGGTGTCACATCATACATGACTGAGTCATATATTTTATTTATACCATACTCAAGGATGCATTGGCAACAAATCTAATACCCTTCCCTATATCTATATAACATAGAGAGTAAATTTTTTGATGTGTCATAGTCTAGAAGTTGAGGTACTTGATTTTATTTTATACTATAATTTTCTTCTAGCTCCCTATGTTAGTGATGATATGGCTATGCCTATCCTTGATCTAACATCAAGTGTAAAAAATATCACCTATTTTTGCATAGGGATTTAACATAAAGTCATTATCTTCCTATTGAATCATGACACTCATACATATTGTATTTATCTCATGTTCTTCATATGATGAGGAGGAACAATCATTCACCTCTAATTGAACTACCAAATTCTTATATGATACTTGATGCTATACATTAATATGAGTGTCATTTTTAGGTATTCATAAAATTTATCTCCCACATTATACCCTCCATTATCCTATGTTTCCAAAAATATTATATTATTTGAATGACACTGTAGGTCACTTGGGTTCTAGCATCATAAGTAGTCATGTAATTGATTATTTTGGATTTGACACTAGTATTTTATATGGGAATGGTATAGATTCTTTTCATTAGGTTTGCATGATCTCTTCCACTTTAAATGTAAAGTAGAATTATTTTGATAAGAAGTATCTATGCAAAGGTCAAATTACAATCCATTTATGTACTTTATAAATTTATGTGTCTCATCACTATCAATGCATCGATGACTTAGAAGTTTAATAAGTACATTATAGAATAGTTTATACACTAGTATAGTTGTTATAAATATACAAATTTATCTTCTTGGTGGTGCAAAGGATAAATTCTCTCATACAAATTTGATAAAATTATTTGAATAATGGTATTTCTTATATATCTACAATTTTCCCTTGAATGGTACTAAAATCTAGTACTATAATTTATTTCTTCTCTATGCTCTTGAAGGAAATAATATTGTACTTAAATATATTTTATGAAAGCATGACACATTGGATTCTTTGGCATATTAATTACACCTTTTTGGAATGTATTAAATTATTTGGTACATGCTAATGTACCACCTTGGGTACATCCTTAGATTAGGAAAGAGAGTTCTAGATTAGAAGTTATAATTTACTTTATTTAATGTAATAAATGCACAAGTATAATTAAAGTGTGCAAAGTATTTTGGTATTGTAAATGTGCATAGTTGTCCATATGCACATGAGTCCATAGAATAGGAAGTTGAAGAGTCTCTAGAAGAGTGAAGGCCAATAGTGTTTCATATGAAGAGTCACATTACATTATATATGTAATGTAGACATGACATGATGTGACATGACTTGATACTTACTTGATACTTTTAAACCTATTGTACCATTTTCATGAGTATTTGTTAATGGTAATTTTATGAGTGATTGTTGGTTATTTCTGAGTTTTTTGCTTTTATAATATTTTCATTATCATATATATCATATTGCAACTTTATTATTGATATTTTGGTGAATTTTTATCTTAAGTATTTAGCTTCAAAAGCTAACAGTGGTATTAGAGCCACGAAAAGATTTTGAATAGCGTAGATTTTAAAGTTGCAAAGGAGATTTCAACCGGTTAAGGAGGAACTAGTGATGTTAAGGAGATTACCTCTAGAAAGGAAAACTGGAGAAGTTTAAAGATTTACCTATTCCAAGAACAAATTTGGAATAGGAGATTTTAGGTCTTGAAGATAGACCTTGATATTGAGGAGATTAAGAGAACCAAGAAGGAGGTCCTATTGGAGAGTTTTATATATTGAAGGAGATTCTAGATTGTAATTTGGCTAAAGTCTTTCCACTATATTGAAGAAATTGTGAAGACTAGGACTTAGCATAAAAAAAATTTCACTACTTTTAAGAATAACTAGTGAAGCGTTTGAAATTTTAGCAAGTTTTGTTGTCATTGATGTCAAAAGGTTTGGTGTCCAGTTTCATCATCATTAATGTCATAAGGTTGTTTTTTCAAAAGGCAAGGAAGTGGTTAAAATAAATAGGATATAATATTTATTTTAATATTATATACCTAAAGAGACCTAAAATATTGAAGACCCAAGGAAGAAGAAGAAAATTTTAAAAGAAATAATAATATTACAATATTTAATATTATAATATTTCAAGCAAAATGATGAGGGGAAGAAAACGAGGTCCAATGAATCATTAAAATAACCTATCCTTGAAAAGGCCTATTGAGCAGTTTATAAAGGATTTAATTTAATTAATTTAAATTAAAATATTCCTATGGTTAAAATTTTAATTTAAATAAACAAAAGGTGCCAAAGCTTTCAAATTTTAATATTTCAATTTTTTTCGAAAATCAATTTCAAATTAGGCTGACGTATAAGTGCAAAGGACAAAGTGTATAAGAAGGGGAAATAATTTTCATTTCCCTACTCACCAATGCAATTTGAATGATAATGCTAAGTTGATATTTCATGTGCTACTTTGCTAAGGTAGAAGAGAGTATTTGTGATTTTAAAATATTAAAAGGCAGACATTGGTTGAAGTGCAAGTGATGCATCTAAAAAGTTCCATAGCACTGGGTAGCATATATGGTGGTCAAAGGCTTGCTAAGGCGCTCACACAGTAGAGGTTGTGGTTTCGAATTCCATGTGACCCATTTTGTAAAGGAGGAATACATGTTTTATTTTCTCATCGAATTTCTACGAAGGCATAGGAAGGAGTGTATAAACTTAGGTTCACATGTGGGAGTGAGCACATATTTGAGCAAGAATTTGTGGAAGCTTGTGAACATATTTGATTAAGTCCTAGATAGGATTTAAGGACAGAATTGAGTAATCTTTTGTGAAATATTATGCACAGAGTTAAGCTATATTTTATGAAAGCTTGTAGGTAGATTTTATGTAAGTCTTGGTGAAGACTTGTAGAGCAAATTTGAGGCAAGTCTTGGTGACGACTTGTAGAGTATATTTGAGGTAAGTCTTTGTGAAGACTTGTTGAGCATATTTGAGGTAAGTATTTGTGAAGACTTGTGAGCATATTTGAGGCAAGTCTTAGTGAAGACTTGTGAGCAGATTGGACAAGTTCTAGGGAGGACATTTGGATAGATTTTAGGTAAGTCTTGGTGAATACTTTTTGGATATGTTTGAGGTAAGTCTTTGAGAACACTTGAGAGTATATTTGATTGATTGATTTATCCAAGCCTTGAGTTAAGGCTTGGGGTAGATCTAAGTAGAGTTGAATTATGATTGGATCAAGATTTGTGTTAATGCTCAAGGATATATTTGAGGATATATTTTGGTAAACATTTAAGGGAAAATTTGTGCCAAACCAGATATAAACTTGTGAGCATATTTGTGCTAGATTGAGGGTAGTGTTTAGTGTAGATTTGAGATAGATATTGAGTATAACTGAGAGTCAGCTTTAGAGGTGATAAAGCACAGGACAATAGTATCTAGTGGATAGATATCCATTAGCCTGGGTAGTGAGGATAGAGGTCTTATGAATTAGGATAGAGTTATTTAGTGGAGAGATATCTACAAGCCAATGTAGTGGGGGTGGAAGCCTTCTAGAATATTACCAGCTAGAGTAAAGGAGAAGGATTTCTCTTATGGATAGATATCCACAAACCAACAAAGGGTATTTGTGTCTCCTATAGATTTGTGTACACAAACTTGATTAGGGGATTGGTGTCTCCTTTGGACAGAGGTCCATAAATATTGTAATAGGTGAGGATTCCCAAGATATTTGTTGAGAACATTTTAGTGAAATATTATCTCCATGTAGTAGCCCACATTGGGTGAACCACGTTAAATTGGTGTCTCTATTGTGTGTGATGATTTGTGCATTGCTTTTATTACTAAAGTTTATATTACTATTGATACATTGGATAATATTATTTGAGAAAGAAAATAAAAAGTTGATCTTATACTGTTTACCCCCCCTTTAAGTATAAGTTTGTGTTCTTTAATTGGTATAAAAGTGGGTTCCTTCGGAAGAGTTTAACATCTTGAAAGAAAATCTTCAGGAACATATATGGATTCTCAAACTAGATCTTCAGGAAATAAGGCATCATTATTCGATGGGAATAATTATTAATTTTGGAGTGTAAGAATGAATATTTTTCTAATGACACAATGAAATGATATAGGGTAAGAAGAAGAGGATAGATACACACCACCAACTACTCCACCTATAGATAAATATGGTAATATCCTACAATTGAATAATTCAAAGGCAATTAATGGAGTCTTAAGTGGTTTATGTGAATCAGAGTTTGTAAAAGCTATGCATTGCACATCAACAAAAAATATTTGGAAAAAGTTGAAGAAAACAAATGACGAAGATAAAAAGGAGGTCAAGATGGCAAAATTGCAAAATCATAAGAAATTATTTGAAGACCTGAATATGAAGTATGAGGAATACATTGCTACATACTTAATTCATGTGGATGAGGTTGTTAATTAAATGCAAGGACTTGGGTTTAAAGTTGAATAATTAGATGTTTGTCAAACTATTTTAAGGTCACTTTCTAATAGGTATAGTGAAAAGGTCTCAACCATAGAAGAAACAAAAGATATTGAAACTTTGACAAGGGATGAGTTACATGGAACTCTAACAACTTTTGAGATGAGAATAGGAAATGATCTTGTCCCCCAAAAATAATTTACAAAGAAAAAAAATATAAGAAGTTAGATTCAAGTAATGAGTTATCCAGTGATGAAGAAGAAAACTATGGCATAAGGAACAAGGACACAAGAAAGTATAAAGGTACGAAAATAGTTAAGTATTTCAATTGTGGTAAATATGTTCACTATGCATCTGATTTTCCAGAAGCTAGAAGCAATAGTGGTTAAGAGAAACAAGATCATAATAACGGGGAAGCAGGAAAATACATGTATCAAAAGAAAAGTAGGGATGGACAAGGCAAACAAGAAAAGAAAATTTTACAAATGTATAAAAAGAGTTTGTACACATATAAGAAAAGCAATATTTCAAGTGATAGTTATGGAAGATCCTCAGAAAGTGAAGAAGAAGAAATTATATTTCTGACAGTAGAAAAAGAAGATGTTAAAAAAAAGGTAAAAAAAGAACCAATAATTCTCAAGTATTTTAGGTGTGGTAACTTTGGTCATCTTGGAGATCACTGTACAAGGAATGGGTTCAGTTTTAGTGAATATGAATATGAATATACTCTTGACGATCTAGAAGAATAAAGTATTCTTTTGGAAATAGAAGAAGAAGGAAGTTCTCCTATTGAAGATAAATCAGAAAGGAATGAACATGATTTAAAAGACAAAGAATAAAAAAATGAAGAGTAAGGAGAATTTGATCTAGAAGGTGAGTTTATTTCTACTCTTAAAGAATTATGAAAGGTAAGAAAGTAGAACTAAAAACTCAAGCTTCAATTTTGATAATATGATGAAGAGAAAGGAAAGCTTATACAAGATCTAACAAACTCAATAGCTAAGACAATGAAACTTAAAGAGAATTTAGAGGTAAAAATTTTGGAATGTGAAAGATTAGAGCATGATGTAGCTTCACTAAGGAAGGAAATAAAAAAGTCTAAAGACAAGATACACAAGTTTGGGAGAAGCTCAAAGACCTTGGATAATATTATCAAGGTACAAAGATCTTCATCAAATAAAATAGGACATGGTTTTGAAAAGGAACATAGAGAACAAGGATGGGAGTCAATATCAAGCTCCAAAGAATAATAAGCTTCAAAAGAAGAGAGTGTAAGTGAAAGTGAGACTTCTGAGGATAATTTGGAAAATAGAAAGTTCAAAAAGGAAAGGAATAATGCACAAATAAAGAATAGATGGAATAGGAAATATCACATAGAAGAAGAGACTAGGAGACTAACGGTATCAAGGCAAGATTTATTCAATGGAGGTTGCTTCTCATGTAACAGGTTTGGTCACAACGCTATGCAGTATAGGAAACATAAAAAATAGGGATATGGTTTCATCAATAGAAATTTCAAAATGGGTATCTCATTCAAGGGTATTTCTAATCTTGTAATCAGTTTGGTCATAAAGAAATTAATTACAGGGTTCATAATAGGAATGGATATGGCTTCACTAGGAGGAACTTCAAGATATTTGCACCTTCAAGGAATCACAACATTAAGTGTTATAAGTGCAATAATGTTGGGCATATGGCTAAGTGGTGTAGAACAAAATTTCTACAGACAAACAGGAACATGGATCTTCAAAAGAATTAGAAGGATTAGTTAAGGAAAAATGTGGACACAGAAAAAGAGCATTTTATGATGGGAGTAGATATACTTCCACCCCAAAATTAACCACCTCAAGAAAAGGAGGTGGGGAGGGGGATGAGATAAGAGTCTTATCTTTAGCCCCAAAGGTGGCTCTTTGCCATTGATGACAAAGGGGGAGAGATGTGAGTTAGAGGGAGATCATTCAGTCATGGGGAGAAGTTTCTCAAGGGGAGTAGAACTAAAAAATATAAAATAAATGGTTAAAATAAAAAATGGTTGCCGTCGTGATATCGCGACACTTCTTTCTCCTTCGAACACGGTCTTGCAACATGTCGCGATATCGCGACACTTTTTCTCTTCGGCCGTGTTTTTGCAACATGTCGCGATATCACGACATTTTTTCTCTTCGACCACGTTTTTGCAACATGTCACGATATTGCGACACTTTTCCTCTTTGGCTGCGTTTTCGCAACATGTCGTGATATCGTGACACTTTTTCTCTCAGAGCGTGTTCTTGCAACATGTCACGATATCGCGACACTTTTTCTCTTCCGACGCGGTCTTTCAACATGTCACGATATCGTGACACTTTTTCTCTTTGGCTGTGGTCTTCCATCATGTCGCGATATCGCAACACTTTTTCTCTTCGACAGCGGTCTTCCATCTTGTCGTGATATCGCGACACTTTTTCTCTTTGGTTGCGGTCTTCCATCATGTTACGATATCGTGACACTTTTTCTCTTCGATAGCGGTCTTCCATCATGTCACGATTTTATGACACCTTTTCTCTTCGGTAGCGATGTCTTTTCTTATCGCGATATCATGACACCTTTTCTGTCCGGCCATGGTTTTGCATTTTGTCGCGATATTGCGACACTTTTTCTCTTCGACCGTAATTTTGCAACATGTCGCGATATCGCGACACTTTTTCTCTTCGGCCGCAATTTTGCAACATGTCGCGATATCGTGACACTTTTTCTCTTCGGCCTCAATGATGCAGCATGTCGCGATATCGCAACACTTTTTCTCTTCGGCCGTGATTTTGCAACATGTCGCGATTTCACAAAACTTTTTCTCTTCGACTGCCTTTTTGCAACATGTCACGATTTCGCGACATCCTTCCTCTTCGGCCATGATTTTGCAACATGTCGCGATATCGCGACACTTCTTCTCTTTAGGCATGATTTTGCAACATGTTGCGATATCCTAACACTTCTTCTCTTCGAGCACGAATTTACAACATGTCGCGATATCATGACACCTTTTCCCTTCATCCATGTTTTTGCAATCTATTGCGATTTGATGACACTTTTTCTTCTTTGGTCGCAATAACACTGCTTGTCGCGATTTCGTGACTCTTCTTCTCTTCTGGCACCAACCTTGCAACATGTCGCGATATCACGACACTTCTTTTCTTTTGGTAGCAACCTTGCAACATGTCGCGATATCGCGACACTTTCTCTCCTTCGGCTTTGATGCCACTTCTTGTCACGATTTCGTGACTTCTCTTCCTCTCTTGGATGCAACGGTGCAACATGTCATGATTTTACGACATCATTTCCAAACTAGTCACGATTTTGTGACACCTTTCCTCGTGTGGCGTTTTGCTCATTCTTTGATCTTTAGTTCTTGGACCACCTTGATCGATTTGGAAATCATGTAAAACTCTTGTACAAGGTTCAAGGACCTTTCAACACCCTTTCAACCAATCAAAAAAAAAAAATGGTTGCCATCAATGACAAAGGGGGATATTGCTAGAAGTTTGAGCAAATTTTGTTGTCATTGATGTCAAAAGGTTTGGTGTCCAGTTTCGTTATCATTAATATCATAAGGTTGTTTTTCCAAAGGAAAGGAAGTGGTTAAAATAAATAGGATATAATATTTATTTTAATATTATATGCCTAAAGAGGCCTAAAATATTGAATACCCAAGAAAGGAGAAGCATGTTTAAAAAGAAATAATAATATTTTAATATTTAATATTATAATATTTTAGGTAAAAGGATGAGGTGAAGAAAAAGAGGTCCAAGGAATCATTAAAATAATATATCCTTGAAAATACCCATTGAGTAATTTATAAAGGATTTAATTTAATTTATTTAAATTAAAATATTTTAACCTATGGTTAAAATTTTAATTTAAATAAACAAAAGGTACCAAAGTTTTCAAAGTTTAATATATAAATTTTAATTCAAAAATTGATTTCAAATTGGGCCGACATATAAGCACAAAGGACAAAGTGTATAAGAAGGGAAAATAATTTTCATTTCCCTACTCACCAATGCAATTCGAATGATAATTCTAAATTGAAATTTCGTGCGTTACTTTGCTAAGGTAGAAGAGAGTATTCACTATTTTAAAATATTAAAAGGTAGACATTGGTTGAATTGCAAGTGGCATAGCTAAAAATTTCCATAGTGTTGGGTAGCATAGATGGTGGTCAAAGAATTACTAAGGCAATCACATAGCAGAGGTTGTGGTTTTGAATCCCACACAAAGGAGGAAGACATATTTTGTTTGTTCGCCAAATTTTTTGTAGACATAAGAAGGAGTTCATGAAATTAGGTTTACATGTGGGTGTATAGCCCAACGACAGCTTAGCCTTGGGCTAAGGTGCTACAATGGTAGTTGTTTACAGGTTTGATTTTGGGCATAGCCAAGACATGCACAACATTTTTTGAAACGTGGGCCAAAGGATTATAAGGTAAGTGCTTTAATTTTTATTTAATTTCACCAAGGTTTGGAAGGTGCAAGTTTTATAAAGGCCACATGATAATTATAAAGCGCATTGGTTGAAAGCATAGGGAGTCATAAGGTTAATTAAAATATTTTATATTTTTGTTGCTTAGAAAAATAAATAAATATTTGGAGTTATAAGGGTTGATAAAGGAATTTGGTTTTTATATGTTGAATGTTATTTTGAAAAGGTTGGAGTTTATAAGGTGTTAGTAAAGGAACTTGATTTTTGTGTATTGAATATTATTTTGAGAGTTTGGATATTATAAGGTGTACTTGAGTCTTGATATTTTTGTATGGTGAAATAATTATTGAGGAGAATATTTGTGTGGATATTTTGAGATAATTTGTTACTATCTAACATTGAAATTGGCAAAGAGGAATTGATTGTGATTAAGACATGTTTTGAAGATATATCTCCATCAAAACAAAAGGTATGGGCACATATTCCTTATGAGTGAAATATTATTGGATTGAATGTTGTGAAATGCAAAGGTGGAGTGAAAAGTATTGTTTGATAAGCATTGTTGGAAATGTTTGAGTGAGTTTTCATGTGCATGATTTGTGGATGTTGAAAGAACATGAGTATCATTGTTATGTGAAATTGAGAACCATATTGATATAGGGTTTGTGAAAGAACATGAGTACCATTGTTATGTGAGATTAAAAAACTATCTTGACCTAGGGTTTGTGAAATAACATGACTATAATTTTTATGTGATATTGATAACTATCTTGAGCTAGGTTTTATGAAATAACATGAGTATCATCGTTATGTGATATTTGAATCACCTTGAGTTAAGATTTGATATCCATAGTGTGAGTTGTTGGAAGTGTAATGGGACACTTGATTAGGGTTTGTAAGCAAGTTGTGTTTCATTGAGTGAATTTTTGAGTGAAGTTGATTGAGCATTATTGATTGAAAGCATTGGAGTGATAGTTCAAATTTTGTGAAACAAATTATACTTTATTTTTTAATTGATTTGAAAGAGAGTTTGAAAGTGGAATATTGTTTTGTTGAGTACAAAATATTGTGAGTGTGAAACATATTGAGTCTTTGATCATTCTCTATATGTTCCTATGGTTAAACAAGATTTTGAGTGAAACTTGTCTGTGTGTTGAAGAGGTTTTTTGAAAGAGATTAAGTTGAGTTTTGTATGCAAGTTTTGCAATTGTTTGAGTAATATTTTGTGAAAGCTTAAGGACATATTTGAGCAAGATTTTGTGGAAGCTTGTGAACAGATTTGAGTATGTTCTAGAGAGTACTTAAGGATATAATTTAGTAATATTTTATGAAATCTTAAGGACATAGTTAAGGAAGATTTTGTGAAAGCTTATAGGTAGATTTGAGGTAATTCTTGGTAAATATTTATAGAGCATATTTGAGGTAAGTCTTGGAGAAGAATTGTAGATCATATTTGAGGAAAGTCTTGGTGAATAATTGTTGAGTAGATGTGAGGTAATTCTTGGTGAAGACTTGTGATCAAATTGGACAAGTTCTAGGGAGGACTTGTTGGACATATTTGAGGTAAGTCTTGGTGAAGACTTGTTTGACATATTTGAGGTAAGTATTTGAGAAGACTTGAGAGTAGATTTGATTGATTGATTTGTTCAAGCCTTGAGTTAAGGATTGGGTAAAATCTGAGTAGAGTTAATTTGTGATTGGATCAAGCTTTGTGTTAAGGCTTGAGGATAGAGTTTGGTGCATATTTGAGGACAAATTTTTGCTAGACCAAATACAAACTTCTGAGAAGATTTATGCTAGATAGAGGATAGTGTTTAGGTCATATTTGAGATAGAGATAGAGTATATATGAGAGTAATATTTGGATGTGACAGAGTAGAGGACAATAGTATCGAGTGGATAGATATCCATTAGCTAGTGCAGTGAGGACAAAGGTCTTCTAATTGAAGATATAGGTCTTTAGTGGGGATATATCCATAAGCTAGTTTAGTGGGGGTAGAAGGGGTATAAGTATTTTAGAAGATCACCAGCCAGAGAAGAGGATAAGGAGTTCTCATGTGGATAGATATCCATGTATGAGCAAAGGGGATTGGTGTCTCCTATGGATTGGTGTTCATGAAATTGATTAGGGGATTTGTGTCTCCTTTGGACAAATTTCCATAAATATTGTAATAGGAAATATTCCAAAGATATTTTTTGAGAAAATTTTAGTGAAATATTTTCTCCTTGGAGTAGCCCACATTGGGTGAACCACGTTAACTTGGTTTTTCTATTGTGTGTGATGATTTGTGCATTACTTTTATTACTGTAGTTGATATTGCCTTTAATACATTTGATAATATTATTTGAGAAATAAAAGTAAAAGTTGATCTTATATTGTTCACCCCCCTCTCAGTATAAGCTTGTGTTCTTCATGAAGTTTATTCATTTTAGAATTCTAAATATTTTTATGTATTTGGATGTTACTATCTAAGATTCTTGTTGCAGAAAATTAACTCCAAGAATTTGAGATGCTTCCTACAACAAATAGAGAATAATTTCACGTTTGTTTCCTAAAATACTATGTGCTTTCCTCATGCAGGGATTAGTTATTTGTTTTAGAAAAGTACATATTGAATATTGGATATTAAGGAGACTCAAGGAGGAGATCTCATTGAAGACTAGATATTGAAGGCTATAGACTGGATAAGTTGAAGAGACCTAAAAAGGTCATATTGAAGAACTTATAGATTTGTAATATTGAAATTTATATATTGAAGACTGTACATTGAAGATTGAGGAGACCCACATAGGAGGTTCCCATTCAACATATAATATTGGAGGTATAGAATGACTAAGAAAATATCCTATTATAGAATTCAAAACCAGTAAATTTTTTAAATATAAGAAAGAGATCATTGTAGAATTCCCATAGTTGGAAGATTGAAGAGACCAAGGAAAGGTATCATTCAAGTTTTGAAGAGAATAGTTGAGGAATTACAAAATTATAAGACCTAAGTAAAAGAGATCTCAAGAGAATTTGGAGGAGACAAAGAAGGGTAGAGGAAGCCTTATTGAAGAATTGAAAGAGTGACTATTGGAGGATTTGTACAGAAAGATAGAGTAAGAATATTACAAGCAATGATAAGTTTCTAATAAGAAGGATTTGGGATATTTATCTCCATATAACAACAAGCCCAAGAGGAAGAAGATTTGGGCAAGAAGGTTGCCAAATTTTTGATAAGGTTTTTGAAGATATCAAGATATTCATATTAATGAGGAAGAACACAATGAAGAAGATCAAATTTGAAGTTAAAATTTGATAAGAATATTGAGGTAGAAGATAATTTTGAAGAGAGGATTAGACGTTTTTTGTAGGACTGCCCATATTTCCAAAATCATGTCAGTCATATCTCACTCATCCGAACCCAGAGTCAGCTAAAATTTTGAGGGTAGATGCCTGAAAAACCCTATAACATCTCCACAAATTTTCATATCATTTAGAACAACATAGATACTAGCACATCCCTATGTGTTAATGAGATATTTTTCAAGTGGCTATGCGAGGGTTTCATTTGGGTTGAGTGCAAGCAGCTCCAAAAGTTGGTTTTTAGGGCCTTCGGGACCTAGAGGCCAGTATTTTTGTGGTTTTTGCTCAATATGTTAGCAAGAAATGTTGGAGGGGATTCAATATGGGTTAGAAATTTGTCTTTCAATAGATCATATTGTGAACTTGAGTGACAACGACTTCCAATTTGCTGTAGAAAATAAAAGTGAAAACCATACCTTTCCATGGTGTCTAGGGCAAGGATTAAAGAGATCACAAAACAAGTTTCAAGCAGTTGATCAAAAATGGCTCATATCTTAAGTGAATTTGGTGCTAATGTGCACCCACAAAATAATTCTACTGTGAAAACCCCTATCAAGGGTAAGAATTTCGAAGACTCAATCCCAAAAATAAATTTTAGGGATGCCCTTCGTGGTGGATAGCCTCAACCCAATCCTAATATCCATCTTAAGGCTTACCATAAACCTCTAAAAATTCCTAATATTGATCCCAAGAAAACAAAGTCAAGATGTCTTAAAGCAGTTGATGTAACTCCTATTGTTAAGCTTGATATTGGTAACATTCAGACTGGCATTGAAGATTTGGAAAAAAGAGGACTAATTTTTCAGTTCGTGGGTTTTCGTCCGAGTCTATCTGCTTTCAAAGTTTGGGCTGCAAAAAGCTATAAAACTAAAGGTGAGTTGCAAATCTCTATTTATCCAAATGGTTATTTTCTTGTTTTATTTTCTAATAATGAAGATAGATAGAAAAATTTTCAAGGGGATCCTTGGTTTTTTGGAAGTGCAGGGCTTTTCATGAAGCCTTGGCATACTAAATTTAAAGCCGAAGAACAGATGCCTTCTATAGCTCCCATGTGGGTTAGACTTTTTGGCCTTCCTATTGAATTTTGGAATCTTACTATTTTTCCTTCAATTGGAAACTCTTTAGGAACTTTTATGATGACTGCTGATTGTACTCAAAATTTTGAACATATTATTTATGCTCGAATTTGTGTTTTAATGGATTTTGACAAACCCCTACCTAAAAAAATCACATTACAATTTGGGGAAGACACTTGGGATCAATTAGTGGACTATGAGAACATTCCTTTTCATTGTAGAATTTTCCATGAATATGGTCATTTGGCCAGTGCTTGCCCAAATAAAATTCCTGATCAAAAGAAAGAAGATATAAACTCAACAGGTTTCTAAATACCTAAGAAGAAGAACACTCAGAAAAAACAAGTTATGAAGGATCAATCAAATTCATCTGCTAATATGTTTGAAATCCTTTCCACAAATGATGTCCCAAGTGATGAAGAGGAAAATCTACTTGTTGTGGTGTAGTGGTAAATGCCCTGGTGTCTGGTAGAGGTCGACCCAGGTTCCATTCACCTTGTCTCCATCTTGCAGATATATGGTATAGTTAGGAATGTCCTATGTGTTGGTAGAGGCAAACAAGGCTCCATTCCTCCTATGCCCAACCTGTTGAAAGTGGCACCTCTAAAGGGGTGTTTTCCACTATAAATTAGTTTTAGATCTGCTTGTTGTGGTGCAGTGGTAAATGCCTTGGGTGTTGGTAGAGGCCAACCCAGGTTCCATTCCCCTTGTCTCCATCATCTAGATATATGGTATAGTTAGGAATGTCCTATGTGCTGGTAGATGTCGACAAGGCTCCATTCCTCCTATGCCCAACTTGTTGAAAGTGGCACCTCGAAAGGGGTGTTTTCCACTATAAATTAGTTTTATCTGCTTGTTTTGGTGCAGTGGTAAATGCCTTGGGTGCTAGTAGAGGTAGACCCAGTTTCCATTCCCCTTGTATCCATCCTACAGATATATGGTATAGTTAGGAATGTCCTATGTGCTGGTAGAGGTCGACAAGGCTCCATTCCTCCTATGCCCAACTTGTTGAAAGTGGCACCTCAAAAGGGGTGTTTTCCACTATAAATTAGTTTTACCCAGGTGTTGTAGGTGAGTTGAAGAGGAGAGGGCAATCCTCCAAGGGAGGTACCAGGTTCGAATCTCCACCCTACCAAAAAGTTGAATTGGGTACCCAAAATCCAATTGATAATGTTGGTGCGAGAAGGGTCGGGTGCAACTCCCGGGTGACTTTGACGGTGTAGAATCCCCTATTCGTGGTCTCTCAGACCAAGGCAGCCCCACAAGGGGTTTTTCACTTTAAAAAAAAAAAAAAGTGAGGAAGAGGAAATAATGGAAACTGAAATCTTAGAAACACAATTTAAATATGAAGGAAAGAACTTAGAGACAAACCAACAAATCAAAGGTTTTCAATAGAAAAAAGGAGAAAATTTACACAAGAAATAAAAAACTTTCAAATGTCAAAACTTCAAATAATACAGGTCCCAATATAGACTCCATTGAACCATCTAGTAAAATTTTGGCTATGTACGAGCATTCTTCAAGGTTAGAAGCCATATAATATTCAATTGTAATAAGTCAAGAAACGGGGAAAAAAAATTGAAGATGGATGCTAATCAAAAAGCAGGTCACAAGACCAATCAATATCATATGGTAAAAGAAGGTGAAAATCTTGTAGAGGAATGTAAGATTAATTCCCTTACCAACTTTTTTAGCCCCGATATTAATGAAGATCATCACTTGGAATATTAGAGGACTCAAAGGGAGTCTTTCAAAACAAATTGAAATTAGAAGAATGATTCAAATAAATCATCCACATCTTGTTTTTGTTCAAGAAACAAAGATGTCAATGGAGGATATGGACTCAATTGCCAGTAAAATTTGGCCAGCTAGAAAAGTGGTTTCCCTCACTTCCCAAGGAACTTCGAGTGGCATTGCTTGTCTTTGGGACCCAAAAGAGGTAGTTATTCACCATATGGTTTGTAGTTGGGTTTTGTTGGATATAGCTATTCAAAGTAGACATTCCAAATAAATTATGCTCTGCATTACTATTTATGCTTCGACTTATTTGGAGGAAAAAAGAAGATAGTGGAAGGATATTACTCATATTATCTCTCATTTTCCTAAAGCTTGGATCTTGATTGGAGGATATTTAAATACCATCCTCTCTCTGGATGATAAAATGGGGGAAATATACATTTGGACAAAAGCACTAACCTCATGAATGAATATATTGCAAACCTCCATATTGTGGATATCCAACCAGATAATGGTCTTATGACTTGGTCTAACAAAAGGCAAGGCTTAGCTTGTATAATGGAGAGATTGGATAGGTTTTTGCTCTCTAAAAATTTCTTAATCCATGGTCACATTCCTAAAGTGAAGACTTTTAATAATGTTGTTTCGGATCATTGGCCAGTCATGGTGGAAATGTGGAAAACCAATGTGAGTTTCTCTCCTTTTTGTTTTCAATTAATGTAGCTTAGAGACATTTCCTTTAGACCTTGTGTGCAACAATGGTTTAAGGAAGGTAAACATAGGCATGGGACTAAGAAGTTCTATTTTGCCAAAATATTACAATACATTAAATCCAAAATCAAGACTTGGAACTGGAAAGAGTTTGGGGATGTTCATAAAAAAAACATGAAGTTATTGCTCATATTGAAAATTTGAATAATAAAACTGTTTAGATGGCCTCACAGAGAAGAGAAGTTTAGATTAAATTAAACTCACAACTCAGTTAGAGAAATGGGAAAAAAGAGAAGAAATCTTATTGAAGCAAAAATCTAGAATTCAATGACTCAAAGAAGGAGAACTAAACACAAATTTCTTCCACAAATCTCTTCTATATCGAAGATCTCACAACTTTATTTCTTCCTTAAAATAAGATTTTGGAGATGTTGTTTATACTTGGGATGGCATGAACTCTATTGTTGTTGATTACTTTTCCAATATTTTTGCTGCTACTTCTCTTGACTCAACTTCACAACAAAATATTCTTCAAGCAATCCCTTCTCTTATCACTTCTAAGGAGAACTCTATTTTTACTGCTCTTGTTACTATCAATGAGCTTCAACAAGTAGTTTTTAAAATGCAAAAAGGGAAAACCCTAGGTCTTGATGGTTTTCCCATTGAGTTCTACCAAGAATTTTGGGATATCCTTCATGTTGATTTATTAGAGGTGGTGGAAGAAGCCAGGAAAGCCAAAGAAATTTTGAAGGTTATCAATAAAAATTATATTACTCTTGTTCCAAAATCTCAAGAGGTTGATCATATCTCAGCTTTTAGACCTATTGTTTTATGTAATGTTCTTCTCAAAATCATTACTAAAATCATGGCATAAAGGTTGAAGCCTCTTTTGCATAATATTATTTCCCCATAGCAATGGGGTTATGTGGAAGGACGTCAAATAGTAGATGAGATAGTTATTTCTCAGGAAGTCATCCATTCCATGGATATGCAAAATTCTCCTTCCATGTTCATTCGGTTAGACTTATCCAAAGCTTATGGCAGAGTGTATTGGCACTTCCTTATCAAAGTTTTGAGGCAATTTGATTTCTCTAAGGATTGGATGGATTAGATTATGGGATATATCTCTCAGTTTCCTACCTAGTTCTTATCAATGGTAGGCCTTATCAGTCATTCCCAGCTTCCAAAGGTATTAGGCAAGGTGACCCACTATCCCTTTATTTATTCATCATTCTTATTGAATGCTTGGGTAGGACTATAACAAAAAATAGGGAAAACAAAACCCTTAATGGCGTTACCATTGCTCATGGAGTTAGACCTATCTCTCATATTCAATTTTTGGATGACTCTACTATTTTAGGTAAAGCTATAGTTAAGGAAGCTTCTAATATTAAGCAAATCATTAGTTGTTTTTCTAAGGCTATTGGGTAGTTGATCAATGAAGACAAATCTAAAGTTATTTTATTTCACTGTTGTGCTAGACAGGAATCCATGGTCTTGATTAAATTAAGATATAAGAAGACCTCTCTTCCAATCACTTAATTAGGTATTCCCATAAATATTCAAAGGCATAAAAATAAAGATTGGAATTGGTTGTTGGACAAAGTCAAGAAGAAAATTGGAAAGTGGACCAACAAGTGGCTTTTTTCTTGGGGTAGAATCACTTTGGTAAAATCAATCCTTCAAGCTATTCTTATTTATATTTCTTCCATTTTGGATATCCCAAAGTTTGTTCTTCGAGAATTGGATGAAATCAGTCATCATTTCCTTTGGAGTGGTACTAAGGAGAAAAGAAAATGGGCCTTGGTGAAATGGGATACTTTATGTCTTTCCAAGAGTGAAATGGGGGTTAGGATTCTGGTCTTCTATTAATAACAACAAAGATTTAGCTGCTAAATTATATTAGAGAATGTTGCATAACACCAATGCTCTTTGGGCCAATAATATTCGTGCTAAATATTCTTAGAACAAATTTCTTGAAGACCTTGTTCGCTATAAACTTCCTACCAAAGGTTCTCCCATTTTAGCAGTTCTTAAGACTGGTGAGGATTTGATAAAGAAAAAATTATTTTGGATCATTCATAATGGTCAATAGGTAAATTTTTGGACAGATTCTTGGGATGGTCACAAGCCTTTGATAACTCAATTTCCTGATTGGAGGCCTTGGATGGAGGAGCTTCACCGAGCTAATTGGATAAAGGTGGCTAATTACTTTTTGTACCATGCTGGTAATTCAAAGGTTGGTAGATATTGGATCCCTATTAAGGACTAGCCTATTCAAATCCTAGAAAGGCAAAGACAAGATATCCAAGGCATCCTTCATATGATATCCCTCTCTTGGTCCCATGAAAAAGATTGTTTTGGATGGAACAACACTACTAAGGGTGAGTATTCAGTTGCTCAAGGTTATTTGAACTTATGCCATAATAATCCCAACCATTCTTCTAACATATTTTCTTGATTGTGGACTCAAAAGATTTGGCCTAAGATGAGATTCTTTAATTGGTTTTTATTGCATCGTAGGGTGCTTACTGGTGAGCAACTTATGAAGCTTGGTTTTCATGGCCCTTTTATATGTGAAATGTGTGAAGAGAATGTACAAAATCTCAACCATATTTTTATTGAGTGTACTTTAGCCTCTGAGATATGGAGGAGAATGACCACTTTACTTGGCTTACAGTGGTCCAATTTTTTTACTTTTGAACAAATTTGGAGGGATTGGCCTAATCAAGAGGGTGTTGATCATTTTATTAGGCAGTTAGTTTGGATGGGTTCTACCATTCTTCTTTGGAATATTTGGAATGAAAGGAATAACCAAATTTTTAATCAATATAGGAAGGATATTCACTATATTTGGCAAAATACCATAGCCAACTTAGTTGAATCAGTCCATCAAATCCTTAATCACCCCCAAAAATCCCACCAAATATGGGATCAAGTGATGCAAATATTGAATATTAAATATTCTAAGGGCAACCAACTTAAAGGGAATGTGAGTATTAGTAATATGGATAGGACTAGAAATTGGCAACCTCCTCCTAAGGATTTTGGAAAAGTCAATACTGATGGAGCCTCTAGAGGTAGCCCTAGAAAATCTAGTGTGGGAGGAATTGGTAGACTTTCATATGGCTCCCTGGTTTTTACTTTTGCTAAGAATTTGGGTATTCTTTCAAATAACCTTGCTGAGGGGTATGGTATCCTCAGAGGCCTTCAGGAGGCTACTAAGGTTGGATGGGAAAAGGTGTTAGTTGAGTTGGACTCTAAACTTATGATTAATCTCTTGAATATTCCTTCTAAGAATAATAAGGTGGATTGGAGAATAAAAAGAATTATTGAGAATATTTAATTAATCCAGATAGGATTTTTGAAAGTTGATTACAATCATGTGGTCAAAGATCAAAACAAGAGTGTTGATGCTTTAGCTAATTGGTCTTTGGAAAAATGTGATCTTACTTGTTATGGCCACCCTCCTATATGGTGGGCTTCTCAAATTAGGGAAGCTCTTCTTTCTATCATTTCTTTGGATGGCTCCAGTTCTGAAGGTACCTAGTTTCTTCTTGCTTTTTTTTTTTCCTTCTCTTTGGTTCATTCAATTTTTTTTAGTTCCCTAGCTCATTCTATTCTTTATTTTGTTTCCTCTGTTGATTCTTACCTTAATAGTCTTTTGGTCTAGATAGGTCATTGTTACGTTCAATTTTTTTTTTAAGTTTTTTAAGGTGGGTAGGTTATTTTGTTTTGTTTTGTTTTTGTGTTCTTTGTGTTGTTTTTTGTTGTTCATGTGTTTTTATTGTTTTTTTTTTATTTTTTTATATTTTTTGTTATTGTTCTTGTGTTTTTTTCATTCTTGTTCTTGGGTTTCTCTTTGTTTGTGTTATTTCATGTTTTTATGTGTGAGTGTTTTCTATGTTTTTTTGTTTTTGTTTGTTGTATGTTATTGGTTGTTTTTTATTTTATTTTTTATTATTTTTTTTTTAGGTTTTGGTTGTGTTTATTTTTCATGTTTTTTTTGGGTTATGTCTTTGTTGTGTTCTATTGTTTTTGTCTTTTTTGTGTTTTGTTATGTGGTTCTTGTGTTTTTATATGTGGTTTGTGTTGTGGTTTCTTTTATCTTATTGTGCGTGTTTGGTTGTGCTTTTATTTTTGACACACTCAAGGAGCATGTTTTTTATTTTATCTTATTATTTTTGTTGTTACTTACATATTTTTAAATTTTTTGTGTGTTTTTTTGCTCCTTGAGTATGTTACTTACTTATTTCCACAAATAATAATAAAAAAAAAAGTTTGAAGAAGCCATAGTTTTAGTAAATTTAAGGATAGCCACGATATTTTAAAGTCTGATTTGAGAGGAGAAGTTTCCTTATTTTTTAATGATAATTTGAAGGGTTGAAAGATAGTAAATTGAAGAAGGTATTGAGTTGTATATTTGGAATATTTTAACAGATTTTTAAGTGTCCTTGAACAATATATTAAAGGGTATTGATAAATTGAAATAAGACAACATTTTTGTAGATATTTGTTGTAGGTTCTGGATAGAAAAATAGAGAAGGAGTTGATTGGAGAGTTGGAAAATTTATGACAGAATTTTGGCAGCACTAATAGATGCAAGTTTCAAAGTTTGAAGGCACAAGTTTTAGAGGATATTTGGAGCCATAAAATCATATTGTGTGTACAACATTAGAAGAAGGAAAGAGATGAAATTTTGGATAACTTTGGGGTAGATTTAAGAGATTTTTTGGGCAGCAAGTAAGTTGGAATTAGAGCATCAATTAGAGCTACAAATATGGTAGGTTTTGGAATAGTGAAGTGAAGGAGATTAAAGGTGAAAAAATTACAAGAATGAGTTTGCTAAAGGGTGAATTAAATAATCAAAGAAACTAGCTAAAAAGGAAATAAAAAGGTATGTGCTATTGGTGCAACACAAATTTATTATTGAAGGATTTAAATCTGTTCTATATTAGGCATTTGAGAGCACCATATTACTTTTATTAATCTGAAAAAGGAAGTTGAAAACAAAGGTATTCAAGCATAAAGGAGTTGATAATTTTTTCATATTAATATAGATAAGATTAAACTTACAATTATTATTTTCTAATGATAAAAGTAAAACTATTTATTTTGAAGGGATAAGAATCAATATTTGAAATATTAGAAATAAAATTAATTCTATTTGAGAATTTTATTAAGGATTGAAATTTGGTTTGAAGGAATTAAAGAAATATGTTTAAAATTTTTGTATTTTGATAATTTGAATTTACAAAATATTTTTGAAATATTTGCAATTTGATTAGATTGGAGTAATAATATTTTTGACATCAAATTAAATTTATAAAAATAGCATAGATTCTTTTATGGAATTTCTAAATTTATAAGTTTGGAGTTATAAGGTATTCAACATCAACATTGGATTAATAAATTTACAAGTAAAATAAGTTATATTATTGAGGTTAAGAAGTTTGTTTTAAAGTTTATAGAGAACTCCAATTACATTCAAAATTATATTTTGCTTACTTGAGAGTCATAAGGAAGTCAACTACAATATTTTACAAAATTTAATGATTTAAAGCAAGATGGATGAAATAATTAGAAATGCATTTAATGAAAACAATGAAGAACTATTTCATGAACTTAGGTTTTATTCACAAAATCTAATACATACCTTTGATAGATTTAAACATATGTCTATAGATTTGAAAGTAATATTCTATTTTTTCTTGAAGGAAACAAATTAAAATAATTTTATAGCAATAATTGGATATCTCCATGAAACACTATTCAATACAATGCTCAAAACATGATTATTATCTCATCATAATAATATTTAATGATTTATCTGATATTTATTGCTTTTGATTTTTTTTAAGGATTGAAACAAAAGGAAGAAAATAATAATAGTGAAGAATTGTTGAATCCAAGTAATTTTTATTGTGATGATCTACTAACCCATCACATTGAAGATGTTTCACTAGTAAAAGTACAAAAACAAATAAGAAGGAGAAACAAGAAAAGATATCAGATCAAGCAAGGCAAGAGGAAGATTAAATTAGAAGCTAAAGAAGACATCTATACAATAAATCCAGTTCTTAATCTATAGGAGGTATATTCAAGAATCAAGATGAATACCATATTTAATACTAAAGTCTTAAATAACCAAATAATGTAATATATAGGGGTTTTGTAATATATTACATTATTCAGTATATGTTAATGTACCACCTCGGGTGCATCCTTAGATTAGTAAAGAGTGTTATAGATTAGAAGTTATGATTTATTTTATGTAATTTAATAAATGCACAAGTACTACTAAAGTATGCAAAGTATTTTGGTATTGTAAATGTGCATAGGTGTCCATGTTCACATGATTCCATTGAATAGGAAATGGAAGAGTCTCTAGAAGAGTGAAGGCTAAGAGTGATTCATATGAAGAGTCACATTACATTATATATGTAATGTAGACATGCCATGACTTGATAATTTATAGTTTCAAAGATATTATACCATTTTGTGAGCATTTGTTAATGGCAAGTTTATGAGTAATTGTTGAAGTTATTTTTAAGTTTTATACTTCTAGAATATTGTCATTATCATATATATCATATTGCAACTTTACTATTGATATTTTGGTGAATTTTATCTTAAGTATTTAGCTTCAAAATCTAACACACCTTGCTTACAAAAATGGACTATTAATTCTAATCACCTCACTTATAGAATTAGCAAGTCATTTTTATTGTCAAATTCCTTCACATTGTGCAAGAAGAGTGGCCTTGAATTTTTATTTGTAAAAGAGAGTACAACTATATGTTTTTCCACTTTGGCCTAAGACACAATTATAATTCCTATGTTAAATAAGTAAACAACTTTAGAATTATCGTCTATAATACCTCTATATCACCACCCATCTATCCAAAAATATAAAACATATAAGCTTAGTTTCCAAACTAGTTTCCCAAATATGTTTTACCCTCTCAATATTTAGTGTGAAATAATTGATATGCTTATAAAATTTAAAAACTTAGCCTAAAATAAAACTCACATCAACAATTTTCTCTATAAGCTAGTATAATAAGGTTTGGATTCAATTTGGAAAAAGATAAAATTTGAAATAAATTTAACACAAGTGAAAAAACAAAATATATTTTTGCATAAAGTTTAAGGTATGTCAAAAATTGCACATATGTTTACAATTTTCTAGATTTTAGTAAAAATAATATAATTGAATTTGAATGTAAAAATTAATTTAAAGCTTATGTAATATTGCTTAATTTTAGAATTCAAGGATGAATTATGTTGAATATTGTGATACGATTATGAAGTGTAAGGAATTGTTCACAAACTTTTTAAAAAGCATAGCATTATCATTTTTACAGGGATAAAAACATATACAATATCTTTATACTCAAAAATAAGATAGAGAAAATGATGTGTATTACAAGTAATATTGTAAGATTACCTGTGAAAGTAGTCAATCACATGAAGAAGGCTCATTAAGAAAATTAGACAAAAATAAACAAACCATATTAGTTTCTAATTGAAAAAAGTCAATAGTACAATAGTAAGAAGTGTTAAATGAAAGGTATATAACCAAAATAGTTACCAAAATTAAAACAATAAAAGATCTTGACTAGAGGAGATGAGCCCAAAAATATGTGAAAACTAGATAATGTAGATAAGAAAATCCATGTCATATAGTTGCCAATGTGAAATAATGCAATCAAAAGCTAACAAGGGATAATGACCACCAATGTTGTAGGTTGAAAGTGGTTATACTTGTACTATTAGTATAGTTAGAAGAAAGTGTAGTCTTCCCTTCAGTAACTATGGAAGAACTATTACATGATTTGATTATATGCATTGAATAATAGCTTGGGTTAATAAGTCCTATGTATCTAAACTGAAGAGGAAATAGGGTATTTCTCTTTAAAGGTGCACTAATATCTATAAAATAACTATTTTTTCATCTCTCGTGGACTATGAATAATAGGAAGTAGTTGATTATCTATGTTGGAGGATTGTTCACAATTTACACCTATAATGGGAATAAGAGGTTTGGAATATAACTGTGGCAACTCAAAAATAGGTAGTTAGACCAAATATTGGTGCAAAAAAACTCATACAATTAACACTCAATCAATTATAAATTTTTTCAAGGAATAAAAACAAAGTTATATACCCACAACCTTTTATATAATTTCAAGGAGGAAGTCTCAATAAGGGAGTAAGATATGATGATCACTCTTCCTCACCATTTTTTAGGATTCAATAGCATATCCATGTTGCTTTGAGATAATTATTTTTATTATGAGATGTATACAATATGTTATTTTAGCTTGGATATTGATTAAATTAAAATTTCTTATGAAATTCATAATAATCATTGATGATGTAGATTGGAAAAAATATGATGATATATATGATTTATTATTAAGATAGATTTTATGCTAGAACATCAAACTATAATTTTTATTATGAAGTATTATTATTATAGAATGTGCTAATATTTGTTACAAGAGAAAATTATTCTTGTGTTGTGGTTGTAGGTTAGTCAAAGACCACTATTTGGGAAAGGTTCACAATTGTGAGTGTGTTAAACCAGTGATGCTTGGTACTTGTCTTCAACATGTTGTTGAATGGTTTCTCAAGTCAATGTCATTGAATTTGTGTGCATGCAATAAGAAATCTAGCCATGTCTCATTAGCATTATATTATGGTGGTTGATTTTTTTAATTTCTATTAATAAAATATTAAAATATAATAATGAGAGAAAAGTAGAAGAAATAGACTATAAGCATTGCATAGAGGAGAATGAACTAAAGTGTATGTGATGTGAGGTGACAATGAAGTGGATTATAAGAAGGTGGGAGAAGTTATGTGAATATTGAGAAGGGTTACAACTCACTAGTATATGTAGTTGCATGAAATTTGAATAGGGGGATAACACACTATGATATTTAGGAGGAAATAGAGGTAAAGGATTACATAGGAGAGGGGAGGTTACATAAAAGAAGACTACACAAGTATATATTGTAGAAAAATGGAAAGGAATAGTTTTATGGGTGCATAGTATAATATTGCAGATATGGCAAAAGGATCACTAAATGAAATCATATTGGAAGCAAGGTTAGACCTAGGTACCACTCTCTTACAAATAAATAAAATATAAAAGAGTAAAAAATTATATTATGCCTTGGAATATTTCATATGCAATACAAAAGGCTTGCATGTGTTTTAAGATCTTGTGTAGATTAAATTTGCTTCTATTTATTTTAGTTATGAATTTTGTATTTCTTATGATTGAATGTTATTGCGTGTGTTGTAAAGTATTTGTATAATATTTTTTGTCAAAAGGCAACTTGAGCTCAGTGCTTATGCCCAAAATAATCCAAGGGGACTCGATAGGAGATTCATATGTTGCATAAAACTTATATGTAAGGGAATATTTTGTAGACACCTAAATTTGACCCAATAAAAAATTAATATAACAAAATTAATACTAAGCTTATCCAAATATCATCAAGCATCATATCAAGATATCAAATTATACTAATAATAAATGATCCTCATTATCTTTCAACAAAATAATTTTCCTAGAGACATTAGTGAAATATATTTATGCTAGTATAATTAGTACCATAGTTTTAGTTTCAAATTCCCTCATTTATTACCATGTCATCTCATTATATTATCAAGCTATTTTTTTTGCATTAACATAATTTTATAAATAGCACAATAATATTTTTTCCTGACAATGCTATTATTCAAAAGGAAACAAAATAAAAAGTAGACAATCAACCAACACTGACTACCTACCACCAACTAATACAAATATTTTCATGAGGACCTATATCATAACTTTAGAAACTCTATCCCCACCACCCTCACTACATAAGAAAATTAGGACAAGTTAGACAACTTTACCCATCCCTCTCAATATGCAACTTTGCAATCTTACACCATCTCCCAAAATGGTAACTTTACCTATAAAATAAGACCCCTAATTATTGAATCATAACATATTTTTAGTAATAAAATGTTACCAAGATAAACATAATTATTATTAATAAAGTGTAGTTGAAATTACAACACTATTTTTTCCATAATGAAACTCTACTCAATTTACATTCAAAGTGTTCATTAAATATCTCATGGTAGGAGGTCTTTTAACATGTTTACATTGGATGATAATCTCCACATTACCACTATTTTATTTATCTTACTATTTTAGCTATCTCATTGGAAGTTGTAAAATTTTTCATAAATAATCAAAAACATCCATCCAACACAATCATGTGAAGAAAAAGGAAGAAAAGTAAAATGGAAGAGTGTATAGATAATAAAGGGAGAGAAAGTGATAAAAAACATGATATGAGAGAAGTAACAAAGGGTGGGTGACCATAGGAACCCCCATAATAGTTTTATATCTCACAATTATGTTACAAATGATTGTTCATTGAGGGGTATTTATAGTGATACATGTTTGAATTATTACATTATTTGGTACCTTGTAATAATATTGCGAGTACAATATAAATAGTTTAGTCTAGTGTGTAATTAATATTTGATTATATAGTAGGTGTCATGTAAGTATAGAGTTATGTAAGAGTTTGTCATTTAGTATGTGTAATAATTAGAGTCTATCCTTATGTAGATATGTAGAGTCAATAATAGATTTATTATTATGTGGCATTTATCTCATGAGAAATATGAAGTGTTAGATCTCCCATGTATGTGATGAGATGAAAATTTTGTGTATGTATAAAGGTAAAGGTTTGTGAATGTGAAGAGTCTCGTATCCATGTGTGTATACATTAAATATAAAGTATTGTAATTTATGATTGACTAAAAATAAATTTGTAATACATTGTATTTACATTGCTTAAGTAGATATATGTTCATAAAAAATAGTTATAGTGAGTTATTATTCATTGTTCTTATCATGGATTGAATGTATTGAGTAAAATTTTATCTTGATATATTGTGAGATACTATGAGGAAGTATTGAGTTGCTAATAGCGGTATCAAAGCCAAATTTTAGAGAAGTCTAGGGTTAAAATGATTTAATCTTGTGAGTGGCCAATTCAGGAGTATTTTGTGAAGGAAGGTATGGTTAAGAGAAACACATACCAAAATTATTCAAAGTTGAAAAGAAAAAATACTGAAAAGAGTCAATATAAAGAAATTCATGTGCAACAAGATTGATATGAAGAGAGCAAAGTTAAGCATACCAAGAGAGAGTCACATTAAGTATGAGATTGCTATACTAATTGTGTACAACCATGCCAAGAGAGAATTTTGTGAGAGAAAGCATCTAAGAGAGTATAAAACATTAAACATTGTTGAATCCATCCTTGAAGTATTCTAAATTATAGACGTTAAACAAGAATAAAGTGCATATTAGAGAGAATAAAGCAAGAAATGAATGCATTGTACATTGTAGATAATACTATGAGGCACTAGGAGAAAATATTAATCCTGAGATAGAGGAGAATTTGGTCTAGAAAATACATCTTTAAGCAAAGGAAACATTACAACGACTAGTAGAGAGAATAATTCAATAAAAATACCTATACACAAGTGAAAAGAACAACATTGTTTTCAACCAAGGAAAAAGTATTCAAAATAATTCTAATTTTTTATTTCATACATCCAACATCAAAGGTGAAAGCTTAAATTAAATTAAATTTTGAAATTATATTAAAAAGGGAATATTAAAGTTGTAAAGGGGACAAATTAAAAGGAGTAAGAGATTATTTAAATATTTGAAAGGAGAATTTAAAAGAGTATAATAAATAGGAAGTTAATAGGTGTGAGAAAAATTATAATTTCTAGAAGTTATAAGGATAAATTAATATAGTGAAGAATAAATATTTGAAGAAGACAATTAAAGAAAAGTGATTTTTTTTTTATTGGAAAAAAACTTATTAATATATTTGAAGGAAAAATATACTATTTGATTAATTGGAACTTGAAATATTATTGAAGAAAAATAAATTTGAAATGATTTGAATATTGAAGGAAAATAAATTTGAAATGATTTGATTATTGAAGAAAAATAATAATTGAACAAAGAATAATTATTTTAAATCTGGAGTTAAAAGGATTTCTATAAAAAATAAATTACTTAAAATATTATTGAAGGTAGTTATTTGAAGAAAAATTGTTTGAAGGTTTTTAATATTAAATTTAAGATGAATAATGATGGGGGGCCAAAAATCACACGTTAAAAACACTCACGCAAATCCATAAAATCTCATCTATTAATCTGAAAATGCATACATAACAGCCCGCAGGCTTTACAATGACCAGCGCTCGGCTTGGTCTTCTCTCACACACACTCTGGATGCAATATTCGATTCACCACCTCCATCTATTATAATTTCCCAAGTTTTTATCAAGGTCTCAGCCCTCTAGGTCATTAATGACCCACCAACATGAAAGTATTAATCAAAACCTGCAAAATTGGCTTTCCCCGTCGAGTCTTCAATTTTACATCCGTAATTGGCCAACTCCCTGATCCTCCATGAAAGCACGCATTCAATAGGCCCTTGACCTGCAACCGTTGCTTTGTCAGACTATCCACCTGTGACTGTTGCCTCTTTTCCTGTGCGCCTAGCCATCCACGTGTCTATTTTCTATTTGTTTTTCTTCTGGCCGTGATATCGTGACATGTCGCGATATCGTGATGCAATTTCACTGTGCCCTCCATTTCTATCTTTGGCCACAATATCGTGACATGTCGTGATATCGCAACATAATTTCACTGCACCCTCTGCTCCTATTTTTGGTCATGATATTACAACATCGCGATATCGCGACGTCGCGACATCGCGATCGTTTCACCTCTGAGTCCTTTGCACTATTTCTCATTGTGATATCATGATGTTGCGACATCACGACCGTTTCTCCTCTGAGTCCCTCACTCTCCTTTATGTCATGATATTGCAACATCGCGATATCGCGACATCGCGACATCGTGACCATTTCTCCTTCGAGTCCTTCGCGATATTTCTTATCATGATATTGTGACATCGCGATATTGTGACGTTGCGACATCGTGACCATTTTGTCTTTAAGCCCCTTGCCTTGGGCTTTCTGCCTCTGAGTTTTGTTTCTGCCTTTCGCCTTCTGCCTTCGAGCCCATGACTTAATTTTTTTGCCTTTGATCCTTGCTTTTGATTTTTTGTCATGATATCGTGCGTCGCGATATCACGACCACTTTTGCCCTCGGCCTACATTCCACGTTTCTATCACGATATCGCACATCACGATATCATGACCATTTTTGGCTGTGAGCCTGTACTCCACCTTTATGTCACGATTTCGTGACATGTCATGATTTCGCGACCCTCCAACTTTTGCCTTGTTCCTACTAAACACTTTGAAACAAAAATAAATTTTGGAAACACTTAGAAAATTTGGTTGATGTAGGATCGCTCTACTATCGTTGGATGCTCGTACATCATACACCCGGGGTAAGTGGAGAAGTGACCTTCACTTTTGAGTTGTTTGGTCCGTGTCTCTTGTATCAACTCCAAACGTGCACCCGTCTCTGTAGCCTGCTTAAACCCTGTCTCTTGGCAAAAATATTTTTTGCCTTCTACAAGACAAATTTTGGCACTACTGCACACCTTCTCGTCCACTACCTATAATGGCTTTAATTTGTGGCGCACTCCATCTTTCATCAAGGAGTATGTATTTGCACGACCATCATGCACTGCACTCCGATCAAACTGCCATGGCCTTCCTAACAGCAAATGACAAGCATCCATGGGGAAAACATCACACAGGATCTCATCCTGGTACTTCCCAATATTGAACGTGACTAAGCACTATTCATAGACCCATGCTCTGTGGTCCTTCCACAACCACGCAATCCGGTATGGATGCGGGTGTCTCCTTTCTAGCTGTAACTTAGCAACCATCTCTTTGGAGACAAAGTTATCTGTACTCCCATTGTCTATAATAACATTATAGACTTTGCCTGCACTTTTGCATCAAGTGCAAAACAAGATTCTCCTCTGCTCTGGTTTGTCTTCCTCAATCAGCATGGTTCTCCTCACGATCATTGCTTCTCCTCTCTCAGCTTCTTCAGAATGTTCAGACTCAGCATCTTCCTCTGCTACAGTAGCTCTGGTTGGACCCACATGTTTCTTGTTCACCCTCTCGGGGTGCTAGGGACACTCATATGCCCGATGTCCCTCTTCTCCACAGTGGAAACAGGTTCCCCAAAACACTCCTCTTCCATACCCACATCTAGATCTACCTCTTCCTCTTGGGTAGCCATTGTTCTAAACTTGGGGTTTGGGTTCCTCATCTTCCTTCTGATCTCGACTACTGCTAACCTCTTCTTTCTTCTCCTCCTTTCCTTCCTCTTTTCTTCCACTAGTCTTTCCTCCATGCCCTCTTCCTCTTTGCTTGCTCTCAAACCTTCTGTTCAGTTTTTCTTCAACCTTCAGAGCAAACTGGTAAGCATCTTCAATGGTGCTCACCCGAACTAGGCTCAACTCTTCCTGGATACTGGGTCTCAACCCATTAATATAACGGGCCACCTTCTCCTTGCTTGCTTCTAAATGGCCAGTTTTGATGGAGATTTTATAAAACTCCTCCATGTATTCTTGGACAGTTTTGTTCATCTGTCTCAAACTCTGCATTTTCCTTAGCAGATCCAACTCGTAATCTGCCAGAATAAACTGTCTTTTTAATTTTTCTACCATATGTTCCCATTTTGTTATTCTCTCTTTTCCTCTTCTATTCTATTCTAGTTGTACTCCCTTCCACCATATGCTGGCATGACCCTTCATCTTGGTCTTGGCAAATCTGACCCTCTCAGGATCTTCAACTTCTTCATACTCAAAGTACTCTTCTAGATCATTGATCCAGTCGATCAATTCCTCCGGATCCAAGTTCCCAAAATATGTGGAAACTTCCATCTTCGGCCTCTTCCCAATCTAGGATATGGCTTTGTACAGTCTGGCTTGTGCCAGATCTATAGCCTCTTCTTCTTCTTCAGACTGATTTTCTTCTTCATCCACTTCATCCTCACTACCGTCATCTCTTCTTGGTTCATGTCCTTTGCACAGTTCTTCTTGCAGGGCCTGAACTTGCCGTTGCAAAGCTTGAAAGTCTTCTACTGATGTCGCCATGCCTCTCCCACCAATAGGGTTTCTTCTCGAAGGCATTCTACTCACTTTTTTCATGAGCCTTCCCACAGATCCTGGTGTAACTGCCTCATGTTCGGCGATCTGTTACACACTCAGGAACTTCTAGCTCTGATACCACTGATGGGGTGCAGGAAATCACATGTTAAAAACACTCATGCAAATCTAGAAAATCTCATCTATTAATCTAAAAATGCATACATAACAGCCCATAGGCTTTACAATGACTAGCGCTCGGCTTGGTCTTCTCTCACACACACTCTGCATGCAATATCCAATCCACCACCTCCATCTATTACAATTTCTTGATTTTTTATCGAGGTCTCGGCCCTCTAGGTCATTAATGACCCACCAGCATGAAAGTATTAATCAAAACCTGCAAAATTGGCTTTCCCCATCGAGTCTTAAATTTTCCATCCGTAATTGGCCAACTCCCTGATCTGCCATGAAAGCACGCATTCAATAGGCCCTTGACCTGCAACCGCTGCTTTGTCAGACTGTCCACCTATGACTGTTGCCTCTTTTCCCATGCGCCTGGCCGTCCGCATGTCTATTTTCTATTTGTTTTTCTTCTAGCCGTGATATCGTGACATGTCGCGATATCGCGACGCAATTTCACTATGCCCTTTGTTTTTGTCTTTGGCCATGATATCACGACATGTCATGATATCATGAAGTAATTTTGCTATGCCCTCTATTCCTATTTTTGGTCATGATATCACGACGTCACGATATCGTGACATTGCGATCGTTTCACCTCTGAGTCCTTTGTGCTGTTTCTCATCGTGATATCACGACGTCATGATATCGTGACATCGCGACATCATGATCGTTTCTCCTCTGAGTCCCTCACTCTCCTTTATGTCACGATATCATGACATCACGATATCGTGATGTCGTGACATCATGACCGTTTCTCCTCTGAGTCCTTCATGTTGTTTCTTGTCATGACATCGCAATGTCGCGATATCGCAACGTCGCGACATCACGACCGTTTCACCTCCGAGCCCCTTGCCTTGGGATTTCCACCTCTGATTTTTGTTTTTGCCTTCCGCCTTCTGCCTTCGAGCCCATGCCTTATGTTTTTTGCCTTTGATCCTTGCTTTTGATTTTCTGTCGCGATATCGCGCATCATGATATCGTGACCACTTTTGCCCTTGGCCTACATTTTGTGTTTTTGTTGTGATATCGTGTGTCGTGATATTGCGACCATTTTTGGCTATGAGCCTGTACTCCGCTTTTATGTCGTGATTTCGTGACATGTCACAAAATCGTGACATGTCATGATTTTGCGACCCTCCAACTTCTGCCTTGTTCCTGCTAAACACTTAGAAACAAAATAAATTTTGGAAACACTTAGAAAAATTTGGTTGATGCAGGATTGCTCTGCTGTCGTCGGATGCTCCTGCATCAAATAAGGTTTTCAATAATGAAGGAAAATAATTTATTAATGTTTAAGGTAGAGTTGAAGAAAACATCAACTAATGTAAACTTATACTATGGAAAATACAAATGTTTTTCTTTTAGAATCTCAACTAATAAAAGGACCTAATTTTACCCCATGGAAAAATAAGATGAAATCAATACTTATTATTGAGAAACTTTGGGAAGTAGTAAATGGAGATAAAACCATTCTAAAATATACAATTAAAAGATAAAAATATAAAGATAAAGATGCAAAGTCTCTTATGCTAATAGCATTTGGTATATTAGATGAAATTCAAGCACACATAAGTGAGGCTAAAACTTCAAAAAATGCTTGGGATAAATTATGCACAATATTTGAAAGAAAAAATGAAGCTACTATTTTACACATACAATCATAGCTATATTCACTAAAATTTCATGATTAATAAAACATAGAATATTTTCTTTAAAGGATAGTAGAATTGAAATCTAAACTGCAAACTATGGAAGAGAAAGTGGAAGAAAAGTTTCTTGTTCAAGATATACTAGGGGCACTTCCAAAAATATTTAAGATATAAGTCACCTCACTTCAAGTTCTAAACAAAAGTGTATCATTTGATGAATTAGTCAACATACTTTAGTAATATTAAATAGAAAAATAATATAGAGATGAAATTATAAACAATGCTTTTATTTCAACAAAAAAAAGGTACCGACTAATACTGCCTCATCATCATAGTGTCAACTTGAATGGAAAAGAAGATATTGTCACATATGTAACAAAGAAGTTCATAACACTAATTATTGTAAATATAATTTTCCAAATAAATGATATAAAATATCTAGGTCCTTCCAAAGATACCAATAGAGAGAATGCCAACCTAATTAGTAACGATACACATCAATAGAACAATGATATCTAAAATGGGAAAAATAAAGAGGTAATATGGTCAAAAAAGTACAAGAAATAGAGAACACCAATGAGGAAGAAAAATAAACAATTCATAGGGCCCTCATGGTTAAAATTATAGATCTATCCATCCTTGACAATGTAGGTTCAAAAAATGAATGTCTTATTAATACAAAATGTATGGATCAAATTGAGAAGTAGTGTGACAAAGATAGTAATGATATAAGCCACTCAAAAATTATCAATAGTAATTCAAGAAGAATTGATAATATCAATGGAACTAATAATATTGACAACAAAATAAGAATTATTGAAAAGGAAACAAGAAAAAAGTATAAAAAGCATGGACCAAAATAGAATCTATGGATGTGCCAAAATTGTAAACATTTTAAAAAACAAAAAAAGTCTTATCAAGAAAAGAAAAATAAAATTGAAATACAGTATGGATGGATAAATAGAATATAATGGACCAAAATTATTGAAATGCTAAACTATTTCTATAAAAATAAAATAATCTTGATAAGTATAAATTTGTGCCTAGGTTGTGCAAAAAATAAAAATATGTAGAAATAAAATTAGAAGGACAATATCAATGTCTGAACTTGATAGAATATTAGAGTCAGAATAGAAACACCAAAACCAAAATGAATGACTAAAATCATAAGAAGGCAAAGTATCTTCATACCAGATAATGTAATATGGAGGGTGTTGGAAGTATTACATTACATGTTACTTGCAATAATATTGAAAGTAACATGTGAATATTTTAGTTTAGAGTGTAATTAATATTTGACTATATAGTAGGTGTTATGTAAGTATGGAGTTATGTAAGTGAGGTGTCCTATAAGTATGGAGCTATATAAGAGTTTTTCATTTAGTATGTGAAATCATTAGATTGTCTATGCTTATATGGATATGTAGTCAAAAATAGATTTATTATTATTTGGTATCTCTCTCATGAGAAATATGAAGTGTTATATCTCCCATGTGTGTGAGGAGATGAAATTTTTGTGTAAGTAGAAATGTCAAGGGTTGTGAATATGAATATTCTCATATCCATGTGTATATATGTTGAAGATAAAACATTGTAATATGTAATTTACCA
Organism: Wollemia nobilis; assembly: GCA_028583015.1. Taxonomy (NCBI): domain Eukaryota; kingdom Viridiplantae; phylum Streptophyta; class Pinopsida; order Araucariales; family Araucariaceae; genus Wollemia; species Wollemia nobilis. The sequence goes on along the minus strand of JAQPPZ010001050.1, from coordinate 5,743,604 downwards.
AAAAGAAGCTCTGGAATACATTATATTTGCATGCTTAAGTAGATATATTTTTATCAAAAATATTTATAGTGAGTTATTATTCATTGTTATTATCATAGATTGAATATATTGTGTGAATATTTTATCTTGATATACTATGATATCTTGTGAGGAAGTATTGATTTGCTAACAATATAAAAATACAAATAGGACAACATTAATATAACCTTGAGGATAACCTTACAATAAAATAATAATAAATTACCATTTAAGGATGGTTATACATAAAGGTGTATTAACCAATACCCCTAAGGGTTAACACATAGAGGTGCCTTTAGGATTACATAAGGATGCGCATATGATTACATAGAAGAACACTCATGGGATTACATAGAAATATGTCTATAAACTTACATGAAGATGTTTGTAGGTTTATATTAGGATTCTAAAAGGCTTACATAGTACTTGGCAGCAAGTGTGTATGAAGATGCTCTTAGGCTAACATTAAGATGATCAAATAATTACATAACATATTCCCACGTTCTAGATAGCTAAATGATGCTAACTAGAAATTCCACATAGAAAATTGGATAAGTTATACCAACTAGAAACTAGGAGATCAACCATCTTGATTAGTTGGACTAGAAGTTAAAGTATCAAGAATAATGGCCAATAATAGTTCTTGTATTTATAAATAAGAGGATAATAATGAAGAGTGAAGGGAGATAGTGAGAGGTCATGAGGTTGAAGAGAGAAGAGAAGAAAGAGAATTCCCTATGTGAAATCTATGTGATTCACATATTATGTGTAATGACATGATCACATATGAAATAATTAATGAAATTTGTTACTTTTCTTTGGTGTGTTGAAATATTTATATGCAAATATTGTATGCATTCTATAATTTTATGTTGCAGGTTATTGGTATTTATCACATGTTGTTGTATACTAGGAAAGTGAAGGGAACCATCTAAATATCTATTATTTTGGAATAGTATAGTCAAATATTGGTTGAAGAGAGAAGATAAGAAAGACAATCCCCTACGTGAAATCTATGTGCTTCACATATTATGTGTGGTGACATGATCACATATGAAATAATTAATGAAATTTGTTACTTTTATTTGGTGTGTTGAAATATTTATATGTAAATCTTGTATGCATTCTATAATTTTGTGTTGTAGGTTATTTGTATTTATCACATGTTGTTGTAGACTAGGAAAGTGGAGGGACCCATCTAAATATCTATTGTTGTGGAATAGTGTAGTCAAATATTGTCATCTTGCTAACTAAATAAAATCATATCGTTAGGAGAATCATCATTTGAGAGGATAGTTTTCATCAAGAAGAGGATGCATTCAAGGATACCACCATCTAAGGAGACCTTTCCATCAAGATAATTTTTGATATTGATAAATTCATTCATCATATAAAATCCAAGGAAGATATTGTCGTCATTTCCTAGAGAAATAATCATTTTATAACATAAGATACCTATTGTCTTGCTAGGAAAACAACTCTATCATCACCATCAAAACTAGGATTATCATCATAGCTACTAATTGATGATATAACCAAATAGCCAATGTGGAACATAAGACCTTATCATCATATTTTCTACTATTGCCATCACAAAACTATTGACACAAGAAAAAATTCTATTATTATCATTTGAAGAATTTTTTCATCATATATTTGATCATCATCATCATACAACTATCAACATAGAGGAATTGGAATTGCCATCACAATAAAGGAGTTTTCCATTTGGAGCAATTTGTCGACATTGACAATATGAATTCTAACATTACTTTATAAAGTATCTATCATCCATATAGAGCACTGCATGATTTAATATTTTTCTTTGAGACTGAGTTATCATTAGAGACAAGTAATAAATTTATCACTACATAATTTTGGTATCATGTCGATAAGATATCTAAGGATTTAATTATAGAATAATGAGTAAGAAGAATATTATGAGGCCCTCAAGCCACATATATATATATATATATATATATATATATATATATATATATATGCTAAGAATAATTAATTATCAACTTAATACAATCAAAACTTCCCAAAGGAGGGATGTTAAAATAGAAGATATAAGTGATAGTGAAGAAGAGGAGACTAGTTGTGTAGAAGCTTAAAATAAAGAGTGAGAAGAACTAGAGGACCAATTGATCTATGTAATTTCAAAAAGGACCAAAAAATAAATATCAAAACATTTTCATACAATGGAATCTTAAATACAAATGAGCTCATACTATATTTTTCAAGTGTTGAAGTATTTTTATTTTGATTCAATAGAAGGCCCCAAAATGGTGAAGTTTGGTAGTATGAAGCTAAAAGGAAATTCATCCTTGTGGTGGGACCATGTGTAAACTCAAATAAGAAGAAAATAAAAGGAGAGGATCAACACGTGAGAGAAAATAATAACCACATTAAACAGAAAATTATTTCCATCAAACTACTAACTAGATCTATTTAGAAAATTACAAAATCTATGACAAAAGGATATGAGTGTGAAGTATTACACAAATGAGTTCTATAGGCTCACCATTCAGTTTGGTCATGTGGAAGACAACAAGAAGAAGGTTTCAAAGTACCTTAATTGATTCTTATTGTCCATACAAGATGAATTCAATATGATAAGGATAAGTATGGGAGAAGAAGCCTGCTGGTATACCTTGAAGGTAGAGAAGAAGTTGTCACAAAGAAAAAAATAATGTGGGATAAAGAGGTTGATCTTCTTAAGGAAGGGAACAATCAAAAAATGGTAGTGGGTAGCATCTTCCAGAAGGAGAAGCTAGTACCTCTCATGATGATTTTAGTTAAAACACCTAAGGAGGTGGAGACTCTTCATGAGGAGGAGACGGTTTTGGCTAGGGAAGGGGTAGATGATTCTCCAAAATATGCTATAGATTTTGATAATATGGTCATCAAGAATTTAAATATCCAACCATAAAATAAAAAAAAAAATAAGGGAAAATAGGTCAGGAACCATATTGCATAAGCCAAATAAGTGTTGCTTTCCCAAAGCATGTAGAAGAACCAAAACAAGGACACTTAGTTAATATGGATAGGGTATTGTTGAAACCCATAAAGGAGGTGCATGAACCTAAGCAAAGAAGGAAAATGTTTAGGATGATTTAAAAATTAAGAGGTAAATGTTGCAAGGTCATTGTAGGTAGCAACAACACAAATAACTTAGTGTCAACAAAGATAGTGGAGAAACTTGGGTTGAAGAGAATTGAACATCTAAATTTGTATAGTCTCATGGTTACAAAAGGAACATCAAATCTTGGTAATTGAACAATGTATGATAGATATCCAAATTGGCTCTTATAAGGATGTGATTCTATGTGACATCATTCCCATGGATGCATTTCATGTCTTGTTGGGAAGACCATGGTAGTTTTATAAAAAAGGTAATGCATCGAGGTAGAGAAAACACATACACTATTGAGAAAGATGGAAATATATATACATTAATTTTATTAAAGGATAATTGGAAAGAAGTATAAAATAGTCCTATAGTGTGCAAGGATACCAAATAATAATACTTAAATGTAAATAATATGGAAGCATGTTTTACTTTCATTTTTAAACCCACAAAAGAATATATAGTGAGCAAGATGAATAAAATACCATATACAGTGAAGGATATTATTGAATATTTGATGACCTTATTTCAGAAGATGGGTTACCACCCATAAGAAGTATGGATCATCACATGGATTCTATTTTTAGATTGATCTTACATGATAATCGAACACCAATGAAAATGAAGAAGAAATGGTAGAGCCAAGCAAAAGGATAAGCATAGTGAAGAAGCGGTTGATCCAGGACATTGATAGTAGTGATGATGAAGATGATGATGCAACACAAAGAGATAATAGAGGAATATTAATATCATTAGGTAATTTATGGTCATGAAAACAACCATATTGCCAAAGTTGATAATGATAATGGTAATTCAAAGTGTGGTGAAGTACAATATGAGGATGACCAAAATTAGAGTGATAATGAAGAGTTTGTGTGATTTGAAAATCATAGATGAGGCATTAGGTTAATTTTGATGAGAATAATGGGGTACAATGGTAAGGTATTGGGAATATATGAAGGTGTGAAAATACCCATAATGCCAAAGATAAGGCTAAAGAATGAAATCCTTAGATATGTAGGTCCAACAGGAAGTCGTGGGACTGAATTTTTGAGAGAAGAGAATTTTACAAGCAATGAATATATGAGAATGGGTTGTTGCATTCAGTGTGGAAGAGTCAGACACATTGCAATTATATGTTTATATAAGAGTTTTGGAGAACATGATCACTTGAATGGAAGGTGTTGGCAGCAAGAGAGTATTTCCAACAAAATGCATGTTGATTGTGGTTGTGAGGATGTGACACAATGAAATAAGGTGAAGAGGATGCTAAGAACATTCTATACAAGGAGTTTTGATCCTTAGATCAAGGTAAGTACAAGACAATAAAGTTGACCTTGTGTAGGTAACCAAGTTAAAATTATAATAGCTTAGATGACACTTCATGAGTAGGAGCTCACAAAAAATTTTATTATCCCATGAGTATGATGTAGGAATGATAGTCAACTAAGTGATTCTAGCTGGAAATTCTATATAGAGAATTGTATAAGTGATGCCAGTTGGAAACTAGGAGATCAACCATCTTGATTAGCTACACTAGAAGTTAAAGCATCAGGAATAACAACTAGTCATAGTTCTTGCATTTATAAATAAGAGGAGAAGAATGAAGTATGAATAGATATAGTGAAAGGACATGAGGATGAATAAAGAAGAGAAGTAAGAGAATCCCCTATGTGAAATTTGCCTGCTTCACATATTTTGTGTAGCAATTGATATAATGTAGTGATGTAGTCACATATGAAATGATTAATAAACTATTATTTTTTCTTGGTGTGTTGAAATTTTTATGTGCATATCTAAATAGGTTATTGGTGTTTATCATAGGTTGTCATAGACTAAGAATTCATATGGAACCATATAAATATTTGTCATCATGGAATAGTGCGATTAGATATTATTGTCTTTCTAACTAAAGGAAACCATGACATCAAGGGAATCGCCATCCAAGAGGATAATTATCATCAATAAGAAGATCTAGTAAGAGATTCCACCATTTAAGGAGACCCCATCATTGAGATAATTGTTGATATTAACAAATTTATTCACCATATAAAATCCAAGGAAGAGGTTACCATCATTACCTAGAGAAGTTGTCATTTTTTGACATAAGAGACCTATCATCTTGTTGGGAAGACAACTCTATTGTCATAATCAAAACTAAGATAGCCATACTAGTTTTCAATTGCTTACATAACTAAATATTTTACATGGAAGATAAAACTTTGTTGTCATATTTTTTATTGTAATAGTAAAACTATCAACATAGGAAAAATTTCCATTATCATCATTTGAAAGAGTTTTCAGTCATGGATTTTTTTGTCATCATCATACAACTACCAATATAGAAAAATTGGAATTTTCATCATAATAGAGTATTTTACCATCAAGAGTATATTACTCTATTGTTTAAGGTGTCCATCTAGGGTTATGCATAGTAGAAAATATTCACAAATTAGGTGAATATTAGGATTTCCAAAAGTGAAAATTTGTGAATATGAGGACCCTTAATGTTGGCCCATTCACCTAAAACTTTTAGGATCAATTTTTTCTTAGGGTCAATTCGCCACAATATATATCCAAACATAGGCATATTTGCACTCGTTGAAAAGCTCTTCTCAAGACAGATATAATGGTGGTGTTTATATGACGTTATAAGGTAATTTGATAGGTCAAAATGTGCCCCAAATATGACCTTACTTTTTAGGGCTTCAAATGCCCCAAATTTTGGTGTGAATATTGATTTGATTTTCTTAGGATTCACCTTGATTTTGATTAGGATTTGCCATTTTTTACAAGTACACTTCAATTCCAACCCCTTATGCATAACCCTGTGTCCATCCTCTATTTGGAGCATTACATGATTTAATATTGTCATTCGAGAATGATTCATCATCCGAGATGAGTAAAAAATTTATCATTGTATCATCTTATATATAGAGCACTCATAGGTCTTCACCACTGTTATCCTTGGCCTAATTTAATTCCCTAATTCAACATTATGTAATATATCTTATTTTGAATTGAAATCTATTTTTACATGTTACTTTTAGATCATTCTTTATTTTATATTATATTGTTTTGTAGGTACTAATGATAGAATTTATAGAATTTTAACTCTAAATACTTATATATAGTTGTAATAGTTGATAACATTGTTTTATAGTCACACTTTTAAATGTATTTTTGTATATTTAAAAGAACTCATATGAGGTAGAATTTTTATTTGCAATTATTAATCATTTATATATTTGAATTTAGGTTTCACTAATCTATTTTAGTTTTCTATAAATAATTGTATCATAAAATACCAATCTAGTTATATTTGCATGTACAAATTTAATAGCTATTAAAACAATGAAATTCATCTCCTTTATATAAGTTATCTTTATGTGTTTACTTTATAAAGACTTTTTATAACTTAACATTTGCATGTTAACAAATTATCATATCATATATTTTGTAGTATTTATTTACATTTTTAGAAGAAATATATTTATTTAAATTTTAGGTTAATTATATAATTTTTATAGTAGATAGCATTGCTTTACTGTAATACTTCTATTAGTGCTACAATGTTATAATTGATATTGGGTCTCTACAACACTTTTGACTAATTTGGATCAATGCTAAAGGTAGTAGATTATCTTATTCTATAGTATATTTGTATTGTGCATTTTAGATCTATTTTTTAGACCCTACTATCGAGTCTATAGTACCTTTATTAAAATTGACAACATCCATAGCATCATCTAGTATCAAATTTAGAAGTACGATAAGGAAGGTAAATATATCTTATCCTTGACTTACAACAAGCTAAATTAGAAGAACAACTCAAAATGAAAAGGACCGAAAACTTGCATTCGAGCTCTGGCGATTTGGCAGGAAACCTTCTGAACTATCGAAGGCCGAAGCTCCAGGGTTCTGGTAGACGGCTCCTACCAGTGTCTCGGTTGGTTTGATTATGTTCCCCTTTGTTGGCTTATTCGTTGCCCCGGGAGGGCCCTATGGGGTCTCCTCCAGGTTCTTTAGATGGGAAGAAGAGCTCTTATGCTGAGATTCTAAAGGAGAACTTTGCGTCTTCTTTCGATGAAGCCCAGCGGGGTGCCTACCATGCGCTTCTCAAGAATGTTGGCAAGGGTTCTTCTGCAAACAGAGTTAATGGATGTCTCCCACAATCTGCATCCAGACCTAAGATAGTCATAGAACCAAATATGGTTGAGGACACGATCACCTACCGTGCTAACCATGACTTGATCTGCAAATTCATGGGTATCCGACCCACGTTGCACTTTCTGCACACCTGGGTTAGACAGAACTGGGAACCTATCGGTGAGTATTCCTTATGGCCTATAAGCAATGGGTATTTCATTATTAGTTTCTCTTCTTTAGTAGATAGAAACAAAGCTTTTGAATCTGATAAGAGGACCCACGGCCTGGCAGGGTTATTTGTCCAATTGTGGAGAGTGGGTTTCGATCCTCGCATTGAGCCCACGGCTGTTCCAGTGTGGATACGGCTATATGCTCTCCCGATGGAGTTTTGGGGTGAGCAGATTCTAGAGATGATTGGTAATTCTCTAGGTAGATTTTTGGGAGTTTCCAAAGATACCATAGAGGGAAACACTGTTGTCTTTGCCAAAATTTGTGTTGAAATGGACATCAGCCAGCCACTACCAGCTGAGGTGGAACTGGAGTTAGCAGGACAATCTTGGATACAGTAGTTAGACTACGAAGCTCTTCCCTTTAGATGCAGGGTCTGCCATAAGCATGGTCATTTGGCTAGGTTTTGTCCGAATACCTTGAGCACAAAAGTGGAGGCCCCGCTTGGAACCTCAAATAGCCCCAGAGAGGGTAAGTTTACCCTGGTCAAAGAATCACAAAACACCCCCCAAGGTTCTGAAGGCCAGAAAGATGGCTTTGAATAGCAAAAATGAAGGAGAAACAAAAAGAGAAATGGCAAGGACCAAGCTCCTCCCAAGACAACTAACCGGTATGAAATATTTAAATCCCTTGTGGATCAGGAAGATCATATCATGGAAGGCGTGGATGGGAATACTGAGGCTATTAACTTCCACTCTCACGCTTCCCCCTCCTCATCTCCTGTCCTCGAGCAGGTGACTGAACCCTCTGAGAGTTTGCAGACAGAGAACCCAGGGGCATTGGTAATTCATTCTTCAACCCAGTCAGCTACTAAGGATGTCATCATGGGAAATACATAAAAGATTAGAGAAAGGCCAACCCTGGGGATTACGCAGGTGGAAAACGGTCCAAGAATAACAATTCTCAAGGAGCAGGTAGGAAGTCTAACAGGGACCTAATAGCTACGCAAGGAGATAAGTTGGTCACTGATGGATCAGTGAGAACAATAGATTCATATTGCTCTCAAGGTTTCCAATGATTATTCAATCTTGGAATGTTAGGGGTTTAAACAACAGAACCCATCAATCTGTTGTTCAAAGACTCATAGGGAAGGGTAAAATAGACTTTTTTCTCCTTCAGGAGACAAAAATGTCTTTAGATCTGATGTGTAGAACAACTAGTAAAATTTGGAGGGGAGTTGGATATATGGATGTGGCAGCTCAAGGTGCCTCAGGAGGAATTGTTACTTTTTGGAACCACTTGGAATGGTCTGCTCTAGAACACATAGCTTGGAGGGGTTTTCTCACATCTCTTTTTAGGAATAATATCACAGTTGAGCAAGTTTTAATTACAAATTTTTATGGGGCTCAAAGCCTTGATGGCCAGAGGCTACAATGGAAAGCAGTTCACAACATGAGGTCCTCAAGACAAGCTTTTGACTGGATCATTGCTGGAGATTTTAACGCCCAATTATCTGCTCGAGAGTAGGAGGGTGGCTCCCCTGTTTTGGACCCGGGGGATCGGCTTTTGATTGCCCAGGTGCAGGCTTTTCACCTAGTTGATGTTCAAGGGCCTGGATCCTTTTTTACTTGGACTAATAAATGGAGGGATCCACACTGTTGCAAGGTAAAATTGGATCGCTTCCTAGTCTCAGAGGAGGCTTTTGTTAAATGGAATGTGCAATTACAGATTTTGGACGGCCCTGTTTTCGATCACTCTCCCATCATGCTGATGGGTGGGACTCAGACAGGGCAGTTCCACAAACCTTTTAGATTTGAGAACTTCTGGCTCCAGAAGGAGGACCTTCACGAGTTATTTCCACAATGGTGGGAAGAAGGTCGTCCTCCTTTTGGGACTGCAATGTTTAAATTTCACAAACAACTTCTTTTTGTCAAAATTAAACTAAAACAGTGGAGGCATGCCAATAAATCGGATTTCCAGTGCAAAGAGCTCCCTTGTTGGCCCGCTGGAAGGAGGTGCAGAAACAATTTAGGGAAGGTTTAATTTCTAAACAACTCAAAACTGAAGATGATGACTTGCGTAAATCTGTAGAGGCCATTGATAACCAAGAGGAAATTTTCTGGAGGCAACGGGCTAGAAATTCTTGGCTATTGGAAGGAGACAGAAACACTAAATTTTTTCATCGTTCAGCATGTGCTAGAAGATAGATGAATAATATGGCAGTTTTAAAAGATGAAAATGGGCACTCCTTTGATACTCTTCCAGCCATGCACTCCCATTCAGTGGATTACTTCTCCAAGCTTTTTGCTGAAAATAGGGAACAAGATGTGGGGGCTCAAAATGAAGTTCTTGCTGTTATTCCCTCTATTATCACTCCAGCTGAAAATTAGGCTCTCCTCAAACCTATTGATCGGGATGAATTGAAAAATGTGGTCTTTGGAATGAGCACAGGCAAATCTCCGGGTCCGGATGGTTTTCCTATTGATTTTTTTTAGGCCTTCCGGGATATCTTGGAGGAAGATGTTTTGGCTGTTACTGAGGAATCCAAATCTAGTAAGAGAATGCTCAAGGCTCTAAATCATACCTTCATCACGTTAATTCCAAAGGGGAAGGAAGGAGTTCACATTTTTGACTTCAGGCCCATTGCCTTATGCAATGTGATTTATAAAATTATCACAAAAATTATAGTTGAACATCTTAAACCTCTCCTCCACAACATCATTTCCTCAGAACAGCGGGGTTTTTTTGAGGGTAGACAGATTTTGGATGGAGTGGTTCTTGCTCAGGAGGCTATTCACTCAATGCAAACTTTTGGTAACAAAGGAATGTTCATCAAACTGGATATGTCTAAGGCTTATGATCGAGTGGAATGGGGTTTCCTGTCAAGGATGCTGGCTGCCTTTGGATTTTCCCAGGAATGGATAGACTGGATTATGAGTTGTGTTTCCATACCTTCTTACTCGGTTCTCATCAAGGGGATTCCCTCCCCCCCCTTTGGAGCCTCTCGTGGTCTCCGACAAGGGGACCCTGTGTTGGGTTCTCAAATTATTAAAGACCAATTGTTCTGGAAAGTGGGGAGAGGGGACAAAGCTCGCTTCTGGACTGAATCTTGGGACCAGTTTCCACCCATCATTATTGAGCATCCTGAGCTGCTTCCAATTAAAACTGTCATAGAATCCAAGGGTTGGGTTACTATTGAGAACTATTTCCTCACTAGTCAATTGGGGGAGTTCAAATTCAAGAAATTTAAGCATCTTGAGGAGTGGCTCGTCACTATCCCTCCGAGGTGGCAACCATTCTCTCCACCATCTTGATCGCTAGATGTCTCACGGGCGAGAGACAAAGAGGATGAATTAGCTTGGGGTCATGGGAACCTTGGAGTTTATTCTGTGAAGGATGGTTATGATCAGATTCTCCCAGAACCTCCTCCACATTTTTTTTCGGTTCATGACTGGAAGAAAATCTAGCATTCCAAGTGCTGGCCGAAAGTGAACTTCTTTTCCTGGCAGCTTATGCATAATGGCATTCTCACCTATGATAATCTCAAAATCAGAGGAATTAATGGTCCTTCTCAGTGTATTTTGTGTCTTAAGCATGAAGAGACTGCTGACCATTTAATGTTCGAGTGTTCTTTCACAGGTCAGATTTGGCATCGTTGGTTTTCTCATTTCAAACTTAAGAGTAATGGTGCTCTGACTCGAAATAATATTTGGCAAAGATGGAAGAAAGCTAGATTTAAATCAAAATCCCTCCGATTGGGGTGGGAGCTTGGTCTTCTCTTCATCTGGTGGCAAGTGTGGTTGGAAAGAAACGTCCGTCTCTTTCGAGAGACCTTCTCCTCCCTTGATGGTGTTTGGCAGGTTATCTGGAGCAAAGTCACTGAGACGGTTGCTTTACATGCTTCAGAAGATATTATGGGTGAGTTGGATCCTCAGGAAGAGAGAGTTGTGGCTCAAGGTAGAGAAAAAGTGGCTAGTTGGAAACCTCCTCCGGTTGGCTGGATTAAAATTAACACATATGGAGCTGCAAAGGGAAATCCGAGAAATGCTAGAATCGGTGTTGTGTGCCGTGACCACACTGGAACTGTGCTTTACTGGGAGTTGCAGGGCCTGGGAAGAGCCACCAATAATAAATTCGAAGCTTTTGCCATCAAAGTTGCTTCCTTCCGGGCTGTCACTCAGGGATATAGAAATATTATCTTGGAGACCGATTCTCAAATTCTGGTTGGTGTGCTTGATTGTTTGAGAAATTTTGCTCTGAAAGCGTGGAAGATTCAGATCTTAGTCTCTCAAATCAAAGTCCTTTGGAGGGAATTAGAGGATGTGATCCCTATCCATGTGAATCGGGACTCAAATTCGGTGGCTGATTTCCTCACCAAAATGGGTGTGGAGAAGGAGGTTGGAGTTCAGCTACACAATAATATGCCTGTGGAAGATCCCGTGATTCGACAAGGGCTTGTTAACTTTTTGAGAAAATGAGACACTTTTGTGTTAAGGGAGTTTTTCGTCGCGTTTTCATGACCTTCTATGATGTCGCGACCCTTGGTGGCAACCTATCGCGATATCGCAATAGGTTTCGTCGCCACAACCTTTGGAGACTTCCTATCGTGATATCGCGACATCTCGAGCCAATGCGCTCTTTGGCTAGTTGTTGTCGCGATATCGCGACCGGTTTGGTGGTTGCAACTAACGGTTGGAAGATGTCTACTTTTTGCGATATGTTATGTCGCTGGGACCTTTGGCTCGAAATTGCTACTTTTTCGCGTCATTTTGGCTGCAGGGGCATCACAGAGGACAACAGTAGTGATTTTGAGACTTTTTTGAAGACTGGTCATCAAGTGGGCAACCTGTCGAGTTTTCGCGACACTTGGGATGTTTTGATGCAGAAAGGTCTTTTTGTCGCGATTTCGCGACACTTATGGCCTAATGTTGGCAAGTGGCAAATGCGTCATGATATCGCGACAATTCTGAGGTCTGACCGCTTTGTGAGGTTTTTGTCATGATATCGTGACTTTTTTTGTGGTCGGTGGTTGTTGGCTTTGGTTGTCGCGATTTTGCGACATGTCACGAAATCGTGACACTTTTGGCGTAAAGGTGACAATTGGAGGATGTGTCATGATATCGCGACAATTATGAGGGCTAACTGCTTTGAGATGTTTTCGTCATGATATCGCGACATCTTTTGTGGTTGGGGGCCGCTGGATTTGGTTGTCGCGATTTCGTGACATGTCACGAAATCGTGACATGTCACGAAATCACGACACTTCTGGCGCAATGGTGGCTATTGGATTTTGTGTCGCGATTTCGTGAAAATTTTATGGACTGTCTGCTCTGTAAGGTTTTCGTCATGATATCGCGACATCTTTTGCGATTGGGGGCTGCTAGCTTCGTCAGTCATGATTTCGTGACACGTCACGATTTCGTGACCTGTGGCTCGGTTATGGCCTCGGTCGGCTTGACTGCCGCGATTTCGCGACATGTCACGATTTCGTGCCTTGCCTTCTTCTTGTGCTTTGGGTTGGGTTGTGCTCCCCTCTCGCTCTTTGCTGAGGTTTCTTGTCTTTGGGTTCCTGTTAGGGATGTTCTGGCTCCCTCTTGTATATGCTCGTTGTTTTAATTCAAGATTTTCAATTTTTTCAAAAAAAAAATATATCTTATCCTTCTGCAAAATATTTATCATTTTTTAATTTCATTTTCATAAACAAGGATACCAACCAAGTAAAACCCTTAAAAGTTTAATATTATTCATGTTTAATGTATGTAAGAGTATTTTACAAAATCTAGAAGAGAACAAGTGAGGGTAATTTTGAATAAGAACATAAATGATAGATAGTAAGAATATGGGTGCAATGTATCTTTTTTTGGAATAGGTTATATGTGGCTTCTATTGGGGTCCACTTCCATCAAAATACCAGAATATTACATTTGTTGTAGCAAATATTTTTATCACTATTTTTTCTTTTTTTTTTCTCTTAAATATATTCTTCAAATTTCTCAAAGTGCTATGTTTCCAAAATCAACTCCTTGATATCATTTTTATTAAGACATAAAATCTCACTTGTCCAGTTGTCTTCTAAAATTTAAATTTCATGGGGATATATATCAACACCATAATTCACTAATTTATCTATTACTTGATTTCCTTCTCTATAAATATGCTCAAACTACCAAGATATTGCCTCCAGTAATAGATGATGAACATAAAAAATAATATTATTTTTATCCAGTATCCACATCCATTTTTTGAGTAGCATTGATGATAATTTTTGAGTCCCCCTCAATTGAAATATATTTCCATCATATTTTTGCTACAATTTTAATCCCAGTAAGAAGTGCCCTAGCCTCTGCATAGTTGTTAGTTGAAGTTCCATATGATTCTGAATAAGTGAGAAGAATTTTTCTTTCACCATTTCTAAAAACACCACCTCCACAAAATTTTCCTAGATTTCCTTTAGAAGCACCATCAAAATTAATTTTGATAAACCCAATTTTTGGACATTTCCATTTTACCATAGATCGAAGTAGATCCTTTGTTTTAATTCTGTTGTCGTGGATGACTCTTCCATGTATGTTCAAATATTATAGCCAAATTATTAGCACTTCTTTTTCTATAATTGATACTTCCCATGATGAGCACCATATTTGTAGAAATTATGCAAGAGAGGCACTAATACGATTCCAAAATTGGGCATGATTTTGATATTTATTATTAAAAATTCAATTATTCCTTTCAAGCCATAAATTCCAACAAATAATGGTAGGTCCAATCCTCCAAAGAATACATAATGCTTTAGCTTTGAAATTATTTATCAAACATTTTATCAACTCTTTCAACGTTGATGGAAATACCCAATATAATTTCATATTTTTTGAAAGGTAATTCCAAATGGTGTGAGCAAATGGACAATAAATAAGTAAATGGTATGATGTTTCTAAATCATTCTCACACAAGGCACATATGAAGGATCCATAATATCCTCTTCTTTTTAGACTCTCTCCTAAAATAATATTACATTGAACTACTAACCAAAGAAATGTTGAGGCCTTAGGGAGATCCTCTAATCATCAAACATTATTTCAAGGAAAATATTTGGGAGAAGAAAATTTTGATTATTCTCAATTCTCATATCCTAACTTTACTGAGTATCCACCATCCTTTGATAAGTTCCAAATAAACTCATATTTTCGTGTAAAAAATGGTAAATAAACTCTAGAAGAATATTTTGAAGTTCATTTGCAAATTTTTTTTGTTCCTCTCTTTCAACCAGGTTACTAAAATAAATCCATGATATGGAGTTTTTATTCATAATAATATAATATTTAATCTTTGGACATTTACATCCTAGGCACGCTTGAGCCAATGGTTTCAATTTTAAGTCTAAGATGAGAGGATAAGGCTTCAACCAAGCATCAAACCAAAAATTTGCATAACTCCCCTCATTCATTGACCATATAATATGTTTCTTTATCAATTACGAATTCTCTGATATGAAGTTCCATGTTGATGATCCTTTTGATAGAGATATTTTTTTAAATAATTTCATTGCATCAAGAGAACCTATATATTTTTGAAGTAATATTTTTACCCAATTCTTTCCTTGATCTTTGAATAATATCCACCCAAGCTTTGCTCCTAATGCCAAATTCATAAGTTTACAATATTATTTCCTATACAAACCCTTTTCCACTTACAAAGATAATGCATAAATTTTTCATCACAACCTTTCCATAGAAATTATCTTTGAATTTTATTAATTTCTGATGCAAATACCTGTTGGCAGTCTTGAAACTTATATCATATAAATAAGAATGGATTACAAAGTAGTATTTATGAGTTGTAGCCTTCTTAACATGGTTAATAACTTGCCTTTCCAACATGCCAAGAAATGTTTCATTCTATCCAAAAAAGGGATCTGAATCTCATTTTTATTTCCTTTATCATACAAAGGAATACCCAGGTAGATTGATGGAAATTATTTAATTTTAAACCCCAAAATATTAAAAATATTTTTTTGTAAATATAGGATAGTATTAATGAAAATAATCCTAGATTTTAAAGTATTTACCAACTATCCAGTAGCCTTCTCATAACATGACAATATTGATTTCAACTCCATGGCCTCACTGACTAAGGGATAATCCAAAATAAAAGTATCATCAACAAATTGGTGATGAGATTCAACGGGACCATTTTTTGCAAATTGAATACTGTTTATTTTTCCTTCCATTTTTACCTTTAAAAATACTCTCCATAATAATTTTGCTAGAATAATGAATAGATAAGGAGAAAGAGGATCACCTTGACGGAGTCCACAAGATAACTTGAAGTACCTACTTGTAGAACCATTGATCAAAACAAAAAATATATGTAGTGCTATGATGCAGGAGCATCCGGTGGCAGTAGAGCAATCTTGCATCAACAAAAAAAATTCTAAGTATTTGCCTTGATGTCATGATATCGCGACAGAGAAAAAGTGTCGCAATATCGCGACATGTCACATTTTCGAGACTCAAGAAGGAGATAGAATGCACGGAGCAAAAATGTCATGATATCATGACATGTCGCATTGTCGTGACCAAAAGCCAAGAGAAGGCTCAAGAGAGAAAAGGTGTTGCAAAATCGCAACCGAAATCGGAGAGAGAGGGCGTTCGAAGAAAAATGTCACAAAATCATGACATGTCATGATTTCATGACCGAAAGAAGACAAGAAGGGCCAGATAAGAAAATTTTGTGATTTCGTGACATGTCGCAAAATCGTGACCGAAGAAGCAGAAAGAAAGCCAAGAAGAAAACTGTCGCGATATCACAACATGTCACGATTTCGTGACCCAAGGTAGAGGGTGAGAGCGGAAGGCAACACTGTCATGATATTGCGACAAGTCATGATTTCATGACCCAAAACAAAGGGAGAAAATAGAGAACAAAATTTGCATGATATCGCGACATGTCACGATTTTGCGACCCAATGAGGCGAGAAGGAAACAGAACGGAAGAATGTCACGATTTCATGACCCGAAGAGGTGAGAAGGAAGCAAGAAGGAAAGAATGTCGTGATACCATGGCATGTTGCAATTTCGTGACCCGAGAGACGAGGAGGAGGCAGAAAGGGAAGATGTCATGATATCGTGACATGTCGCAATTTTGTGACCAAAAAGGAGAAAGAGGAGCCAAAAGGGAAAATGTCATGATATCATGACATGTCACGATTTCGTGATCGAAAAAGAGAAAGAAGATTAAGAAGGGAAAGATGTGATATTGTGACATGTCATGATATCACGACCCAAAGGAGATAAAGGCAACGAGGAATAGAAATTTTGTGATATCGCGACATACTATTGGTTCACGATTTGAAAGGCACGCATTCCTAGACAATGTTTCCCAAGGCGGTCAAGGCCTCATTAATGCATGATTTCTTTCCTGGTAAGCTTGTTGAGCATGGTAGCCATTCGAAGGTTGTGCCCAGAGGTTAGACAGCTCATCAATGCATATTTACATGACTAACTTGATGGTAGTTGCTAGTTAGGGAAAGATGTGAAGGTTCAGTCAAAAAGACGGAGGAGGAGCTAACTTTTTAGATAGGAAGGATGTATTCTTCCAGGTGGGTCATTACTGGCCTAGAGGGTCCGGACCTTGAAAGGAACACAGACCTTGTTATAGAATGTGGTGGTGAATCAGGGGAAATGGAAGAGTGCTACTCTGAGCAAGAAACTACGCCTGTGGGCTAGTATTGTAATTTCTTTTGAAGTGTAATGAATGAAATTTTGATCGATTCTCTGTGTCCCCATCAAGTGGTATCAGAGCAAGAGTTCCTGAGTGTGTGAGCAGATCGTCGAAAGTGAGGTAGCTTACACCAGGATCTATGGAAGGTTTATGAGAAGAGAGTGAGGAATAATGCCTACACGAAGAAACCATGGTGGTGGAAGAAATATGGTGCTAGTAGAAGATTTCAGAGCTTTGTAGAGGCAAGTTCATGCCCTACAAGAGGAGCTACATAGATGGATTGAGCCCAGAGGAGAAGAAGGAAGTGAAGATGAAGTTGATGAAGAAGAGGACCAGTTTGAGGAAGAAGAAGAGGTAGTTGATCATGCACAAGCCAGGTTATACAGAGCCATATCTCAGATTGAAAAGAGACCAAATATGGAGGTTTCTACGTATTCTAGAAATCTTGATCTAGAGGATTTGATCGACTGGATCAATGACTTGGAATAATACTTTGAGTATGAGGAGGTTGAATATCCTGATAGGGTCAATTTTGCTAAGACAAAGTTGAAGGGTCATGCCAGCATATGGTGGAAGGGAGTACAGCTAGAAAGAAATAGAAGAGGAAAGGAGAGAATAACCATATGGGATAGAATGGTAGAGAAGTTGAAGAGGCAGTTCATCCCAGGTGACTATGAGTTGGATCTGCTAAAAAAAATGCAAGGGTTGAGGCAATCAAGCTAAAGAATACGCAGAGGAGTTTTATAAAATTGTAATCAGAATAGGCCATTCAGAGGCCAACAAGGAGAAGGTAGCCTGTTATATTAATGGGTTACAAGCAAGTATTCAAGAGGAGTTAAGCCTAGTAAGGATGACCACCATAGAGGATGCTTACCATTTTGCCCTGAGGGTTGAAGAGAAACTGAATAGAAGGTTTGAGAGCAAGCAAAGAGGAAGAGGTCGTGGTGGAAGGACCAATGGAGAAAAATATAAGGACCAAAAGAAGGCTGGTGAGACCAGTAATACCCAAGAGCAGAAAGAGGAGAACACCTACCAACCCCATAATCATAACAATGGTTACCCAAGAGGGAGAGGTAGATCTGGACATGGATTTGGAAGAGGAAGATTTCGTGGAACCTATTTCCACTATGGCAAAGTACATCAAGCATACGAGTGTCCACAACACCAAGAAAGGACGAATAAGAGACCTGAGGGTCTTGCCAGAGCTGTTGTAGTAGATGAAGGTGCTAAATCAAAACATTTTGAGGAGGCAGAGAGAGGAGAAGTTATGGTCATAAGGACCCTATTGAATGAGGATAAATGATCAGACCAGAGGAGGAGCCTATTCTGCACAAGGTACAAAATTTTAGGTAAGGTCTATAACATCATTATAGATAATGGTAGTACTAATAACTTGGTCTCAAAATAAATGGTTACGAAGCTATAGTTAAAAATGAGGAGACACCCGCATCCATATCAGATTGCGTGGTTATATAAGTACCATAGGGCTTTGGTCAGTGAGCAATGCTCGATGAAATTTAATATTGGGAATTACTGTGATGAGGTCCTATGTGACATTCTGCCTATGGATGCTTGCCATTTGTTGTTGGGAAGGCCATGGTAGTTTGATCGGTGTGCAGTGCATTATGGTCGCACCAACACTTACTTAGTGACGAAGAATGGAGTGTGCCATAAGCTAAAGCCCTTGAAGGAGGTGGGCAAAAAGGTATGTAGCAGTGCTAGAATTTGTTTAGTTGAAGGGAGAATATTTTTGGATAGTTTAAAGCATGAGCATATGTGCTATGCATTAGTTCCTAGAGTTAGGAAGGAAGAATGCAAGGATACCCCTATAGAAGTCTTAGGACTATTAGAAGAATTTCTAGACATTATATTTGATAATGTGCCTAAGGGTTTACCACCAGTGAGGAAGATCAGTCACCAAATAGATTTGGTACCAGGATCTAGTTTACCCAATAAGGCAGCAAATAGAATGACACCTACAAAAACTAAAGAGCTGAACAGGCAAGTCCAAGAGTTGCTAGAGAAGGGACTGATTTAGGAGAGCTTATGTGCAGTACCTGAAGTACTAGCACCAAAGAAATATGGAGAGTGGAGAATGTGTACAGAATCTGGAGCCATTAACAAGATCACCATAAAGTACAAATTTCCATTGCCAATGATGGATGACATTATGGACTGTTTGAGTGGAGCCAAGTACTTCACCAAGATTGATCTAAAGAGTGGTTATCATCAGATTCATGTCAGAGAAGGAGATGAGTGGAAGATAGCCTTCAAGACTAGAGAAGGTTTGTATGAATGGTTGGTCATGCCATTTGGGCTAACCAATGCACCAAGCACATTCATGCAACTGATGAATGAGGTATTGAAAGAATTTTTAGGCAAAATTTTCATTGTATATTTGGATGATATCTTAATATTTAGCAAAACCCTGGAAGAGCATCTGATGCATATAAGAAGGGTTTTTGAGAAGCTGTGGGAGGAGCAGTTGTTGATTAATCTAAAGAAATGTAATTTCATGAAGGAGTTAGTGTACCTAGGATTTGTCATCTCAGTCGAAGGTCTAAAAATAGACCCAAAAAAAGTGAGAGCCATCATTGAATGGCCTACCCCAAGAAGCATAACTGAGGTAATATCATTTCATGGTCTAGCAAGTTTTTACAGGAAATTCATTAGGAATTTTAGTAGTATTTGTGCACCCCTTACAGAAACAATGAGAGGGGATAAGAAAGAATTTAAGTGGACCTTAGGAGTAGATAAGAGCTTTGATATGTTGAAGAAGAAGGTTACAGAGCAACCTATTTTGGCACTTCCAGATTTTAATAAGGTATTTCAGGTAGATTGTGATGCTAGTGGTAGCGCCATAGGAGCTTTTTTGAGTCAAGAAGGTAAACCTGTTGCTTACTTTAGTGAGAAACTCAATGATGCTAGGAAGAAGTATTCAGTTTATGATCATGAGTTTTATGCTATAGTTCAGGCTCTAAATAAGTTGTGGCATTACTTGTTGCCAAAATAGTTTGTTCTATATACTGATCATCAGGCCTTGCAGTATATTAATAGCCAAGGGAAGCTAAATCAGAGACACCTAAAGTGGGTTGAGTTTCTATAGAGTTATACCTTTGTGTTGAAGCACAGGAGCAAAATGTCAAATAGATTTGCAGATGCCTTAAGTAGAAGGTAGTGTTTTTTGACAGAAATGAAGGTGGAAGTGGTAGGATTTGATGAATTAAAGGGTTTATACCTTGAAGATCATGATTTTGCAGAATCCTGGAAGGCTTGCTTGGCGCCTGTTACTTTGGATAGGACCAAGTGGTTGGATTTTCTGATCCAAGATGGAATGTTGTTTAGAGGAGGTCAATTATGCATTCCAAGGAGTTCAATGAGGGAAAATCTGGTCAAGGAGAAACACAGTGGAGGGTTGGCTGGACATTTTGGTCGGGATAAGACCATTGCCCTGGTTAGTGAGAACTACTATTGGCCACAACTATAGCAAGATGTGAAGAGGTTTGTGTAAATCTGTAAAGTATGTCAGATGGTGAAAGGTGTGAGCCAGAACACTGGGTTATATCAGCCATTACCTGTACCAGAGAGGCCATGGGAGGACGTCAGCATGGATTTCATTCTTGGTCTACCAAGGACACAGCGAGGAATTGACTCCATATTTGTGGTGGTTGATAGGTTTTCAAAGATGGCACATTTTATCCCCTGCCAAAAAACTAGTGATGCAGTTCACGTTGTAGGTTTATTTTTCAAATATGTGGTATGACTTCATGGTCTACCAAAGAGTATCATTTCTAACAGAGATTCCAAGTTTGTGGGGTAATTCTGGAGGACCTTGTGGAAGAAATTGAAGACAGATTTGAAATTCAGTTCTGCATACCACCCATAGACTGATGGCAAAATGGAGGTGGTGAATAGAAGTCTAGGAAATCTGTTGAGATGCTTTATAGGAGATAAGCCCACAGGATGGGATTTGGTTTTACCATAGGCAAAATTTGCATACAATAATTCTGTCAACAGGAGCACTAACAAATATCCATTCAAGATAGTGTATGGGAGCAGTCCAAGGAATGCTTCTGAGTTGAGAAAGATGGATTCAGGGGAGAAGTGCAGTTCTGAGGCTAATGATTTTGTAGAGCATCTGAAGAGCATGCATGAAGAAGTGAAGAAGCACCTTACTAACATGAAAAACCAATATAAGACAAGGGCAGACCAAAAGCGAAAGTTCAAGGAATTCGTAGTGGGAGATGAAGTCATGGTCCATCTGAGAAAAGAAATATTTCTTGCTAAAACCTATAACAAATTGAAGATGAAGAAGTTTGGACCATGTCAAATTATAGGAAAACAGGATTCAGGCAATGCGTATGAAGTGGAATTGCCAAGTGGCCTCAACATATCACCTATTTTTAACATTACATATTTGGTAGAATATCGTGAAGGAGGTAGTAGCGAGACACCAAGAATAGAGTTGTGGAGTAGTCCAACATCTACTCAAACGACAGACGAGATCGAGGAAATACTAGACACTCGAGTAGGCAAAAGTACCAGAAACAGGTAGTATTCTAAATATCTGGTCAAATGGAAGGGCGGGCCTATCAAAGATGCAACTTGGTTGTCAAAAATAGAGGTCAACTACTTGGGTCTTCCTCCAATAGTACAGAAGTGAAGGACACTTCTCAATCCACCTCGGGTTTCTGATGTAGGAGCATCCGATGGCAGTAGACCAATCTGGCATCAACAAAAAAAAATTCTAAGTATTTTCCTTGATGTCGCGATATCATGACAGATAAAAAGTGTCACGATATCACGACATGTCATGTTTTTGCGACTCAGGAAGGAGAGAGAAGGCATGGAGCAAAAATGTCATGATATCATGACATGTCACATTGTCGCAACCAAAAGCTGAGAGAAGGCTCAAGAGAGAAAATGTGTCGTGAAATCGAAACCAAAACCAGAGATAGAGGGCATCCAAAGAAAAATGTTGCAAAATCATGACATGTCATGATTTCCTGATCGAAAGAAGACAGGAAGGGCCAAAGAAGAGAATATCACGATTTCATGACATGTCACGAAATCATGACCGAAGAAGGAGAAAGAAAGCCAGGAAGAAAATTTTCGTGATATTGTGACATGTCATGAATTCGTGACCCAAGGTAGAGGGTGAGAGCAGAAGGCAACACTATCACGATATCGCGACACATCATGATTTCATGACCCAAAACAAAGGGAGAAAATAGAGAACAAAGTTGGTGCGATATCGTGACATGTCATGATTTTGCGACCCAATGAGGCGAGAAGGAAACAAAATGGAAGAATGTCATGATATCACAACCCAAATAGGTGAGAAGGAAGCAGGAAGGAAGAATGTCATGATACCATGGCATGTTGCAATTTTATGACCCGAGAGACGAGGAGGAGGCAAAAAGGGAAGATGTCATGATATCGCGACATGTCGCGATTTCGCAACCGAAAAGGAGAAAGAGGAGCCAAAAGGAAAGATGTCATGATTTTGTGACTGAAAAGGAGAAAGAAGAGCCAAAAGGAAAATATGTCGCAAAATCATGACATGTCACGATATCATGACCCAAAGGAGAGAAAGGCAGTGAGGAAGAGAAATGTCATGATATCGCAACATACTGTTGGTTCACGATTCAAAAGGTATGCATTCCCAGACGATATTTCTCAAGGCGTTCAAGGCCTCATTAATGCATGATTTCTTGCCCGATAAGCTTACCGAGCATGGAGGCCATTCGAAGGCTATGCCCAGAGATCAGACGGCTCATCAATGTGTATTTTCATGGCTAACCCGGTGGCAGTTTCTAGTTAGGGAAAGATGTGAAGGTTCAGTCAGAAAGGTGAAGGAAGAGTCGACTTTTTAGATAGGAAGGATGTATTCTTCCAGGTGGGTCATTAATGGCCGAGAGGGTCGAGACCTCTAAATTGACACAGACCTTGTTATAGAAGGAGGTGGTGAATTAGGAGAAATGGAAGAGTGCTACTCTGAGCAAGAAACTACACCTACGGGCTAGTATTGTAATTTCTTTTGAAGTCTAATGAATGAAAGTTTGATCGATTCTTTGTGTCCCCATCATGCTATAAAAACATTTAATCCACTTATACCAACTATAATCAAAGCCAAATTTTTTGATAATAGCATGTAAAAAATTCTAGGAAACCCTATCATATGCTTTGTTCATATCTAATTTCAAAAACATACCTAGTTTTTCCATGGAATGAAGAGAATGTATGGCAAATTATACAATAGGTATACCATCAATAATTTTTTTACCCTGAACAAAGACACCTTGTTCCTCTGAGATAATACACCCTAGAATGCCCTTCAGACTATTTGCCTTAATTTTTGAAATGATATTGTAAATCATATTACAAAGGCTTATTGGATGCAAATTATCAAAATATTTTGTGTCACCCTTCTTGGGAACCAAGCTAATAAAAGTAGCATTGATCTCACTTATTATAGCCTTTCTTTTTTGGGCCTCTGCCACTGCATCTAACATATCACTCTTAAATAAATCCTAGAAATTTTGAAAGAAAATTGTAGGAAATCCATCAAGGATAGGAGCCTTGTTAGGATGGAAAGTGAAAATTGCTTCATGGAGCTCCTCCTTAGATATCTTCTTCCTCAAGATTTCTTTTTGTATTTGATTGATAATTGATGGAATATTTTGCAGAAGTTATTCTTGTGCCTCGTAATCTTGCCTAGAATCTGACAAAATATTTTTGAAATAATTTATTGCTTCCTTCCTTATATCTTCTTCATCCTCAATATTTCTTCCATTTGGAGTTATAATATTTTTGATATGACAAATAGAAAATTGTGTTTTTATAGCATGAAAATACTTTATATTTCTATCTACTTCCTTGAGCCATTTCTCCCTATATTTTTGGAGCCAGTATGAATCCTCCTTTTTCAATGCATTATGATATCATAAAGTAATTTTTTTCTTTCACATAAGAATCTTGGTCCATTCCATTAATTTTTACTATCTCTTGTAAATTTTGGAGTTTGGATTCAATTTATTTTTTCTTTAAAAATAATACCAAAATATTTGACATTCCATATCTTCATTTTCTCCTTTACATGTTTGAACAAACTTGTGCATACATGATCCTTCAAATTTTGACTCATCCCACCATAACATAATCATATGGAAAAAATCAGAGTCTTGGATCCACATAGACTAGAAGTAAAATTGCTTTGGATGACCATTTTTAGGTGACTCACAAGTCAAAAGAATGGGTTTGTGATTTGATCCTTCTCACAATAAAATATTCTAAGAGATTGTATACTTTATTTGCAACCAATTATTGGATAGCAAGAATCTATCTAGTATTTATGCTATATGATTTTTCCCAATGTGACTGTCATCCCATGTGCATTTAAAGCTTGAGGAACTAACATACCAAAGATCATTTGAATTGACAAATGAATAAAAATATTGCATTGATTTAGACCATCCTAGAATGCCACCCAAAGGAGATATAACAATATTAAAATCATCCCCAAGAATCCATAGATCACAATGAATCATCATTGTATTTGATAAAAATATACTAAGGTCCTTCCAACATATTTCCTATGGAGTAACTATAATTGGAGCATATACATTTATAATCCCAACTTTGATGTTTTCCTCTTTTCTACAAAATAATCTAGCAACCCAATTACTTTTTTCTTCCAATAGTTCTCCATCCCATTTTTATTTATCCCATATTATTGCAATACCACTTGAAGCTCCTATAGAAGAAGATGCTAAACAATCACCTGTCTTCCAAATCTTCTTAAAAGCCTCCTTATATTCCTCATTGTTTAATTTTATTTATTGTAGCAAAATAAAATCAAGGCTATAACAACCTATCAATACCTTAATAACTCTTTTTTTAGGGATTTTATTCATACCCCTAATATTCATGATATCATTTTCATCATCAATACTTTTTATTTTTATTAGTGGGTTTAGCTCCACTTATTGTTAACACTTGTGATATTTTTGTTTGGCTTTCCAAATCAATATCCTTTTGAGTTTATTTTTCTCTTAGATTGTGGTTTGATGTCCTTCCTCTCCTTCTTCTATTCTTGCCAAAACTCTCATCTTCATCAATCTCTTCCATTATTTCATATTGTTCAAAATGAGACTTATCTTCTAAAGGTTTATGTTTCCTTAAAGAGCCGAAAGTGCAAGGAATAGCCTCATTAGCATTTTCTTATTTATTTTACCCTAAAAACTCTAAACTGCAAATATGATCCTCCATAGTCATTGGTTTTTTATGTTGGCCTGAAAACCTTAAATTTCCTTGGATATCCTCCATAATATTTTCTTTAATATACTACTCTTGAAAACCTAAAGTGCAAGGAACACACTCTATACTACTTTCATTTTTATTGTAAAGAGAATATTTTAAGCTACTTGAGGATAGTAAAGGTGATTTACCTAGATTAAGCTTGACCTCCTTCTCCTTATTAGATTTAAGATTCATCTCTCCATTTTCCTTTGTATTAAAATTTGCCTTCCCCTCTTCCTTCACACTTTCAACTCCTATTTTTGAACCTATTCAATGTACTTCCTCATCTTCCATACCATTTTTTTTCTTCTAATGGCTGATTCAAGTGAACTGTAGTTGCCCTTTTTATTTGATGATGTAGAGGGATTTTTCTTACAATTTTCTTATGAGTGGAAAATCCTTGATTTTACCTAGCTTCTCCTATGATATGGTCTACTTGTTTCAAATTAAAATTACCATCATTACCAAAAAATTCCATCTCTTCCTCCTTTCTTACTTTGCAGTCTTTTGCAATGTACCTAGTTTCATGACATTTGCAACATCTGAATGCAATATTTTCATAATCCACTTGTTGATCTCATTCTCTTAATTCAGTTTTAATCCTAATAGATTTGGATAATGGTTTAGAAATATCCATGGAAACTGATATTCGAGTGTATACAACATGTCTTCTCTCCTTAGTAGATGGTCCCTATTGGATGAATTCACCTAGATTATTAATGATACTCTTCAAAACCTCCTTATTTATGAGTTGATAATGAAGTACAAAAATCCTAATCCATACTATAAGCCTTTTAATATTTTTCATGTCTACAAAAAAATTCTCACTCCAAGATCTTAAGTATAATGCATGTTTGCCCCTAAACCACGGGCCTCCATCCATTATTTTATCCCTTATTTTTGAACTGGAGAAAATAATGAGGAAAATTCCTTTTGTAAGAAAAGTCATGGATTAATTTGAATTCAATCCCCACTTCCACTTAATACGATTTTAAATCTCAGAAAAACCTGGCCAGTATCCATGAAACTTACAAATTAGCCCTCTAGTTTTAAGAATCATTATATCATGCTTAATCATCTCATCTTTGATAATCACTTCTGGTGTAGAATCTTCTACATGGATTGGGTTTGACATAGATTCTCTCTTATCCTTATTTCTAGATAGGGAATCCAAACTTCCAACTTTGGCATTCATACTTTCAATAAGGACTTTCACAAATGCTTTTCTTTCCATGTTACCTATTTTTTTTCAAATAAATGCTCTAAATTTTCTTGAGATCTGGAACAAAAAGTGACTGGTCATACTTTTATTTTTACTATTTTATTTCCTTCTCACACTTCCTCCTCACTCTCATCTTATGCTTGTACTTTATTTTGGATGCACTCACTCCAAGATGCACACTCGATACCGATTGCACTCGCACCCAATTTGCACTTGCACTATTATTTCTAGCTATATTCACTTTTGGCTTATGATCACACTTGCTTGTGGTTGCATTCACTCCTAACTGGTGCTTGTACCTACTTTTGGTTGCCCTCACTCTTAGCTTGTACTTCCACTTGCTTTTTGTTATGTTTACTCCTAGTTGTGCTCACTCCTGGCTACGCTCACTCTTGGTTGTCCTCCCCGACTGTGCTTGCACTTGAATTTTTACATAATAATTGATTTAGGTGCAATGTATATTTTTTCACATGAATATATTATTATTTTATTTCATTTTGTCTTTATATTAGTTATTTTTTTCTCCTATCATTTTAATTTTACACGTAGTAAAACAAAATTGTCTTAACACTTACAGAAGATATAGCACTTTTACTAGTGATATAGTGTCTCTATTTGTATTTTCTTTGGTTAGTATTCTTATTAGATAGTTAGATCGTAGCATTCACTTATCTTGTATTTTATGTTAGTGTTAGTGTCATGTGTATGAAAGTGTTAAGTATAGAATCCAAGAATCATAAGGCTTGGTATATAGAAAGGAAGAGTCATGGTAACCAAATAATCATCCTAGAAAGTCTATATACTACTCCATAGAGAGAGAGAGAAAGGGCATGAGATAATTCCATATACATATTCAATAGAGCTATACAGATCTTCTAGAGAGAAATCCATATCTTCTACATAGTGATATACAATGTCTATAGTGTTATCTCTATGAGATATTTGTAACAAAAAGAGGAGTAATACAAGTTTGCATACATTTGAGAAACTAGTATTGTAAGTGATATTATTGTATCTATTTCAATATTTACATTCATATTTATCATATTATTGAATACTATTGGGTATATTATCAAGCCTTGATAATGCATATTAGTTGTCTCATTTATCTATGTTACATTATTGGTTCATTATATTGCAACTTTATTATATTCAATCTTGTGATTATATTCCTATGAATTTCATATTAAGTATAAGGCTTCAAAATCCATCAATGGTATCAGAGTTGCAACAAGTTTTCTTGCATAGAATTTGAAAGTTGTAGAAGACTAGAGTCTTTCTAAAAGGTTGAATAATAACTTGTGAAGACTAGGACTCATCAAGAATCTTTCCACAAGGTTGAAGGATAACATGTGAATACTATTATCCCTATTTGTGTGAATCAATTTGAAGATAGTTGATTATTATCAGCATAGCCAACCCTGATATTAATATATAGTTTCAAGGATAGAAATAACTTGACATAAATACTGTATTTTTTAGGTAATACTAGGAAAATCTATCTAAGATATTATTGTAGTAAAAATTTGATCTTTAGAAGTTAAGAAACTTACTATAATAGATAGAGAAGAATTTCATCTTTGATTGATTGAATATTGAGAGCTTTCCTCATGTAGGAATTGATTCAAGTTGTAGTAAAATGGTAACCCATGAGAAGAGGTTCTATTGAAGATAGAAGGTGAGCCATTAGAAGAGGTCTCATTTAAGTGATAGTAAACCCACTAAAATAGGTCCCATAGAATAAAGCATACAAAAAAAGGAGACCCAATAAAAGAGGTCCCATAGCAGAGAAAGGAAACCCACTGAAAAATGTCCCATAACCATTAGAGATAGGAGACCCAAGAAAATAGGTCACATAGAAAAAAAATATAGGAGACATTAGAAAAGATTTCCCATAACTAATAGAGATAGGATATCTAAGGAAAGAGATTCCATTGAAGTCAAATATAAATAGGAGACCCAAGGTAAGAGGTCCCATAATTGGAAGATATAGGAGACCCATTAAAAGAGGTCCCATAGAATCTATAGAAGTCAGATATAAAGAAGAGACCCAAGAAAAGAGGTCCTATTGACTATTGAATATTGGTCCTTAAAGAAAAGAGAACTTGAAAACTTCAAGACAAAAAGATGTATTGAGGACAACAAGATTTGAAGATAAACTAGACAATGATTGGAAGGCAAGTATCTTGCCAAAGTTTGAATGATATAGTAGACATCAAAGGACAACAAGTTTGTGAAGACTAGCAACGAGGAGAAATAGAGATAGAATATCTTTATGCTTGTATACATTTAGCTAAAAATAAATCTACAATAGAAGGATTCATCAAGAAAGCAATATTCAAATATAATTATTAAAGGTACATTGAAATTGTAGTAGAAGAAACCAATATTAAAGAGTTATTCTTGCAAGTGGTTAAGATATATTAAGAGTCTTGAAATATATTGCACAGAAGTATAAAAGCTATACATCGGAACCTATATATTAAAGAAGAAAAAAAGTTAGAATAGGTAGCATTGATAGCAAGTATTTTATGAAAAGCATGTTATAAATAATGGAGTGCAAAAATAAAATATGAGATAGTGAAGAAGTACCATATTTAGAGCTGAATGAAGAGAAGTCCTCTTTTGCACCATTGATATGAGCAAACACCACTTTGATTCAAATCCAAATGTAGTTCTAGAAAATGTAGACTAGAACCATCACGAATACCAATGCCACTATGGATATAAACATCATAAAATAGACAAGCACCACCTAAGTAACCAATGCCATCAAGGATATCAATACCACCGTGTAAAAAAACACCATCAAGGATACTAGTTCCACCGAGAAGACAAATTACATTGAGAAGACCAAGTGCCACCAAGGATTGTTAGTGCCATAGAGAAGTGTAAGTGACACTAAGTAATACAAGTGCCATGAGAGGAACGAGGGCTAGGTCTGAGATAAATCATATGTATTACCATTATTGAGCTATAATGCTTACACCATACACAACAAGAGGAGACAAGGTGAAGTGACATCTTAAATAAAGCTCAAATATCTATCAGTTGAAGAGGAAATGAACTTCATACAAGCACAATAAAAGGGAATCTCAAGCAATGAGACAATAAAATTAAACTTTAAGGGAAAAGTACAAATGTCAAGAATGTAAGGTGAAGAGCAATTGATTTCATAAATGACAAGTAGTTAGAAGCACAACAAAACATTTCACTCATCTAGGTATTGAAGCGTAAATGAACGTTTCACTCACCAAGGTATTTGAGTGTTACCAAACATCAATCTAAAATTGCCAAACATTCTATCAAATTATCACATTGATATAAGGAAAATTGATAGGTATTAAAGCATTTCATGGATTATTACAAGGATTCATGTAAGGAATCCATGATCACTTTCACATGTTCAAAACCAAGAGAAGCTAAGTGAATCGCTTACCAAATTACAATGCTAGATATCATTTGAAACATCGCACCATTAAGGAGGTACATTTGAGTTTAATTTTTAATATTTGATTATTGCTAAGGTTGAGGAGAGATAAGGTGATTATAAGATTAATTATTGAATTATTCTAAGGTTTAATTAGATTAATAGAGAGATAAGAAGTTTAATAGGATAATTAATACCTTAGTTATTTTAATTACATATTTAAGCTTTGGAGTGATAAGTAGATATTTAATTTGAAGTTTTATGAAGTTATTTAATATTTGAAAACATTATTGCTTTATTATTATTTGAAATTCAAGGCATATAGAATTTTTTCAAATTATTTAATTGTGGAGAGATAAGGAAGTCTACATCAAACCTAGAAATATTAAATTTGCAAATATTCTTACTTTTCTAGTTTCTAATTAATTAGGGAGATAAGGAATTCAACATCAAAGGTTTTTGAAACTTAGAAACTTGAAAATTATTATTCAAAACCTAGGGAGACATAAGGTAGACTACATCAAAGGATATTCATGGATGAAATTGTTAAGAATGCATTTAATGAAGATAGTGAAGACATGTTGCATGCACTTAGGTTTTACTCTAAAAATTTAATAAATGACTTTGATGGAGAGAAACAAATATTTGATAGTTTAAAAGAAAATTGACTTTGTTTCTTAAAGAAGCAAAAGAAGGAAATTTTACAACTCTTATAAGTTATATTCATGAAAAACTTTTTAGGACATGGTGGGATTCTCAAAACACCATTATACTTACTTCAAAAGAGTGTTTAATGATGTATCTTTCATTAATTAGTTTTGATATTTTTCAAGGGAAGATACAAGATGAAAGATATGATATATATGCTAGTCTCTAATAAGAATCTTAATCAAATTCATATTATTTTTATGTTTTACTAACTCAATGCTTAGAAGGTATACCATCAGATATATCACAAATGAAATTGTAGAAAAAAAAAAAAATAAGAAAGAGGAAGAGAAGGAATCACATAAAGAACAATAGGAAACCTGAATCCAAAGATAAGGTCAAGCAAGGAGAAGAAGAAGACTAAAAAATTCAAAAAGAGGGAAAAAGAGAACAAGAGAACCACAAGTCCTAGAAACACATGAAAAATGAAGATTGTATTGAATATTAAAGTCTTAAATAACTAAATAATGTAATACAAGGGTGGTGTTGGAGAATATTACATTATTTGGTACATGAAAATCCACCTTGGTACATTATTAGATTAAGTGCACAAGTGTCATGTAATTATGTGTTCAAGTGTTATGAGTGTAAATGTGCATGTGTTCATTATGTAAGAGTGCACATATATCATTAGATTGGAAAAAGTTAAGTGAAGAGTCAAGTAAAAGTGTGCATGTAAGATAGAATTATGTGTATACAAGTGTCAAGTATAGAATCCAAGATTCATAAGGCTTGGCCTATGGAAAGGAAGAGTCATGGTAACCAAAGAGTCATCCTAGAAAACTATATATTACTCCATCAAGAGAGAGCATGAGAGAATTCCATATACATATTCAATAGAGATATATAGATATTCTAGAGAGCAATACATATCTTCTACATAGTGATATATAGTGTCTATAGTGTTATCTCTATAAGATATTTGTAACAAAAAGAGGAGTAATACAAGTTTGCATACATTTGAGCAACTAGTATTGTAAGTGATATTATTGTGTATATTTTAGGCTTTACATTCATATATAATCATATTATTGAATGGTATTTGGTATATTATTAAGCCTTGATAATACATATTAGTTGTCTCATTTATCTCTATTACATTATCTTTATTGGTTCATTATATTGTAACTTTATTATATTCGATCTTGTGATTATATTTCTATGAATTTTATATTAGGTATAAGGCTTCAAAATCCATCACTATATTGCTTCTAATAGTGTTGAATGTCATCTACAATATTTTTAGGAAGTAGGCTTGCCTATTTTTAAAATCCATCTTTATCCTTAGACAACTTACATCAAAATTTAAAATTAAAAACATATAGATTGTATAAATAGGCCTAGGATAATTTCTCCAATCAACATGGAGAATGGCCTAGCCCATTGTTTTCACCCCAAAGACAAAAGAGGTTGCTTGTTGTGTGTTATGGGTTTTATTCTATGTTTTTTGAATTCAATTAAACAAAAATTGGGGGATTTTTATGGGACCAAAGTGTTCACCTCTTAAATATTTTTTTATGACCTATCTAAAACCTAATCTAGGATAAAATGTAAGAATACAGTGTGAATGCAAGAATACATATTCTAACATGTATGTTTTTTGTAATGATTGCAATAGAATAAAATATTTTTTCTTTTCATTTTTTGATCAAGAGGACAAGACAAAATGCACTAACAAAATAGATTATTATGCAAGCTACATGTTTTTCACCTTGATGCCTAAAACAAGGAAATAAAATGTATTTTTAAGATAACTTAGATTTTGTTATTTTCCTTTATTATGTGAGAAAAAAAGAAAAATAAGGCCTATTTTATAGCAAACAACACACAAAACTATCCTAAAAAATAGAATTTAAATATAAAATAATAGGATGATTTGGTTCTATGGTCATGGTAAAATTCCTCCGTGGAAGTAAAATTGATCCCTATCAAAATTTTGCAAATACTATTAATTTTGCAAATACTGGAAAAGACAGAAACACTAAGATAGAAATTAGTTTTTTTAGGGGTCTATCTAGTCAGGGAGAGATAGATAGTTGTCAAGTTTCCTTGGTTAGACCCCCAAATTCTTTGCTAACAATAAAATTTTGGAAATAAAGAGATATAAGAATATAGATGGAAAAATTGTTGTTAGCAAAGGTGCAATTTCACTTCAATAACCTAAACAAAGAGATAAATTAGACAACTTTTGATGGTGATACCATTACTAGTGCAAGAACAATTTGATTTCTACAAGTTAAACAAGAAGTTATAATGTAAAAATAGTAACATTTTGTAGCAGAAAGTTGTAAAAGAAAAAATTGCTACCAAGGAGCAATTTTATACCTACAATTTAAAACAAAGAGTTCAAATATAAAATATGTATTAGACATATGATAGAAGTTGTAATTAAATAAAATTATTGCCTATAAATGTAGGTAGTGATTTTGCTCCTATATAGAATTAGATGGTTAGGGAATGGGATTTAGATTACCGTGCTCTAAGGTGATGATGAGATATCTTTAGAAAGCTAATAAATCCTAAAAATGCCTTGAAATGATACAAAATAAAGATAAATATGTGTCTTGGCCTCTCCTCCTTGATAATTTTGGATGTTGCATAAAATTTTCAAGGGCTTGAATGTAGAGAGTATGAGCAAGAGAATAAGAGAGCAATTTTAAAGAAAATCTCATAGAATGTTAGTGCATAAAAATTGTTCAGGTAGAGGTCAACCTAAGGGTCTAATTTATAGAGTTTGCATGGCTGTGGGGGATGGAAAAGTGTATTTAAAATGACATGAAGGGATAAGGTAAGATTTTAAAATCACAAAAGGGATAAGGATAAGTGGGATAAATCACAAAAGGAGCAACTCTTGGAATTTTAATGATAAAGGAATTGGAATTCCTTCGAGTGTGTAAAACACAACTCTAGCACCTTGTCCTTTTTTGTACTTTGATCCATCAATGAACAATGTCATGTAAATATCATCCTCAGAAGGGACTAGTTCTTATTATTCAGTGATAGAAAATATTATATCATTTGTAAGCTCGATAAGTATTGTTTGATCATTTGGTAATGGAGATTTTATGATTTGATCAACTATCACCTACCTTTGATGGATTTTTGACTAATAAATTCAAGATCAAATTCCCTTAACAATATTATAGATTTTGTGGTACAAGTGTTGTTGTATGCATGATTCATCATGTAACATAGAGTATTATCTCTAGTTATGGCATAGGTAGTGTTACTTAGCATGTAATGTTTGATTTTCTTAGTGGTAAAAACCACTGCTAAGCACAAATTTTTGACATAAGCATATCTTGTCTCGTAACTTACCAATGTTTGACTAATGTAAAAAATGGCTTGCTCCTTATGATTCTCATTTTTTTGAGAAAGCATTGTTCCTAGAGAAAAATATGTTGTAGAGATATAAAGGTGAAAAGGGACTCTTAGATGAGGCAACGTAAGAATTGGTGGTGAAGACAGATATTTATGTCATCGAAAACCTCTTGATATTCGATTGTCTAGGAAAATTTCACCCCCTTCTATAGCAAGTGATTGAAAATACTGCATTTTTTTGAGAGTTGTGTAATAAATAATCGAATAGATTGGATATTTCCTTATAAACTATGCAACTCTTAGATTTTTTGGAGGTGGCATATCGATGATGGCCTTGAAATTGTTAGGGTCCACTTCAATGCCTTGCTTAGAGATAATGAATCTTAGAAATTTTATTTATGTGATGCCAAATACGCACTTCTTAGAATTCAGCCTTACCTTATGTTCAAGCAATTCATCAAAAACTTTCTCTAGAACCTTAGTATGCTCAAGACATGTTTTAGATTTGGAAATCAGATCATCCATATTATCTTCAATGATTTTATGCATATAGTCATGGAATATGTACATCATGGCATGTTGATAAGTATCTTCTACATTCTTAAGACCAAAAGGTATCACCTTGTAGCAAAATGTTCCCCAAGGTGTTGTATATGCCGTTTTGTGTTGGTCCTTAGGATTAATTAAAATCTAATTGTATCTTGAGAAATTGTCAACTAATGAAAGCATTTCATGGCCTGCACAAGAGTCTACCAATTGACTAATGTTAGGTAGTGGAAAATCATCCTTGGGGTATGCTTTGTTTAGATATTGAAATTCGGTGCATATGCATACCCCCATTCATATTACGAATGGGTACCATGTTAGAGAACCACTTTGGGTAATCAATTGGGACTATGAAATTCACATCCAGTAGTTTGTG
The DNA here is from genome assembly GCA_028583015.1 of Wollemia nobilis. Classification (NCBI taxonomy): domain Eukaryota; kingdom Viridiplantae; phylum Streptophyta; class Pinopsida; order Araucariales; family Araucariaceae; genus Wollemia; species Wollemia nobilis. The sequence goes on along the minus strand of JAQPPZ010001050.1, from coordinate 5,708,512 downwards.
TAGCTTTTTATTAATAATTAATGCTATGGTTGGATGAAGGTTCCTTAGTTTTTGCTTAAAGGGCTTAGCATCTAGTGCTAAGGTAAGGTTGTGGACCACCAAATTGGGGTCAATGCTAGACATTTCCATGTATAACCATGCAAATATATTATTCTTCCTTTTTAATATGTTGATCATACATTTTTTCTCCTCTATAGATAAATATTTTGTAATTTTCATGATTTGTGGATTTTCTACATCTTGGCTAAGGTTCACTTCGATAGATTATTTAATGAGCATATGGGAACCTTCCTTTAGTTGGTGTGGAATTGGTATGAGATGGATATCATCCTCCACATGCTCAAATGACTCAGAGGAATCCCCCTCTACTTTGGTTTGGAAAAATGAGGTAGAGGAGGGTGAAGGTTACTGTGGAATGTAAACATTTTAAGCTCTTAGAAACACTTAGGATAGGATAAATTTAGTAATATATGGCTAGAATGAAATCCTATCCATGGTGATAAATCTAGCATTGATAGAAATTAGCTTTGCCAAATTGTACGAGTTACAAAGTGAAGAAAACAAGTCAATATAAATCATGTTAACTTGGTGGAAATGAGGTGACTATGATTCAAGGTATGATAGCTCACTCTCTCTAGGTTGCAACTTAACTAATATGGATGAATGACAATGTTGTGGGTGAATAACATGTGCTTATACTGAGATGGAGGGTGAATAGTATAAGATAATTCCTTTTGATTTTTAATACAAATGATACCATAAAAATTATTAAAGTAGTTATCATCACACAAAGCATCACACACATGAGAGACATGATTTAATGTGGTTCACCCAATGTGGGCTACTCCACGGAGAAAATATTCCTTATAAATTTTTCTCAAATAAATTCTCTTGGGAATCCTTTTCCTACAATATTTATGGACCTCTATCCAAAGGAGACACCAATACCCTAATAAAATTTATGGATCTCTATCCACAAGATAAATCCTTTCTCCTCTACTCTGTATGATGATATTCTAGAATAACTATTGCCCCCACTACTCTAGCTAATGGATATTTATCCATTGAAGACACCTATCCTTGCTACCTTGGATAATGGATCTCTATCCACTAGATACTGTCATCATATATACTCTGTCACCTTCAAATATTTATCTTAAATATACACTAAACACATTCCAAAGCTTTATCTATGATTTGGCACAAACCTGTCCTCAAATTTGTACCAAATTTTATCCTCAAATCTGTCCTCAATCTCTGTCCTCAAATCTATCCTCAAATACCTATCCTCAAATATATCCTCAAATATGTATTGTAAGCATCCACAAAAGCTCGCACAAATATATCCACAAGTATTATCTAATACTTACCTCAAATATATTCAATAAGTCCTCACTAGAACTTGTCCAATCTCATAGAAACATAAAGAGAATTGTTAGAGACTCAATATGTTTCACATTAATAACAATGCCAATCACTCTTTTAGAAACATATAGAGAATTTTTAGAGACTCAATATGCTTCACATTCACAAATTCTCAATCACTTTCTCAAATCAATTCAGAATATAGATCAATTTGTTTCATAGAACTTGACAATCAGTTCAACACATCCACTTTACTAGGCTCAATCAACTCTACTCAACCAATCATTTAATGAATTAATATTTACTTACAAACCCTAGTCCAAGAATATGAATACTCACTCAAATGTTTCCAACAATTCTTATCAACCAATCTCACATAATAATGATACTCATGATCTTTGCAAACCCTAGTTCAAATTCACTCAACTTAATTACTTCAACAACAATGCTTATAAAACAATTTTTTTTCAACAACTCTTTATTATAGAAAACCTTGAAGAATTAATTCAAAACACACTCAACAATGCTTAGCAAACAATATTTTTCACTCCAAATTTGCATTCACTACATTCAACAATCACTCACTAGAAAGATGTGCCCATACATTTTGTTTGATGTAGAAGTTCCCTTTGGAAAACCTTTCTAAATCACAATTTCCTTCTTTCCAATTTCAATGGTTAGATGACAAAATCTCACTCTTAACACTTCTTCAAATATTTCTTATACACAAAAATAATCAAATCTCAATTATACCTTATCGCTCCCTTTTGAAAATAGCATCCATCAAATCATACATGAAAAATAATCACTTTGATACACTTCTAAACTCCAACTTAAAATAATATACAACACCACAAAACCTCAAACTATCTTCCTAACACATTTATTTCCTTTTCAACCACTAAAGCAAAAAACATCAAACTTTATTTTGCATCAACCTTATAACTCCCAAAGATCTTATGAACAAAATAAAATATGCAAAAATTAATTTTTAATACCTCAACTAGATCCTCCAAAAATTTTGGTGCTCAACCTTTAATGCATACCTTTATTATCACCCAAAGGGTTTCTATGTGATTCGAACCATCATATCCTCAAGCGCCAAGTGCCTTAGCACTTTGTATCCCACTGTATGGGGTTGAAGCACCCACATGAAGGAAGGTTAACTTCCTTCCCTTTCAACCTTACTCTACTGTGTTTTTCAACACAAAACAAAAGATCCTCCGTAGGGATTCGAACCTGCACCTGTCATTGCCCTCATGTATTGCCATCGCCGTGGTTGCCAACTACACTACTAGTGGTTGGTGACCAAGTCTCCATACCTGGTGGGTAAAATAATCTTGTCTCCTCTAAGCACCTTTTTAAAAATTAAAAACTCTTCGTTGCACACCATGATTCACATGAACTCGCATAGCTTAGTGTTTTATTCGAAAGCATTTGGGGGTTTTGGTAAAGTGGGTAATCCCCATTTTATACACACATGGTAAATGTGCTTTTAATTTCGGTGCTAGAAATTCGAATTCAAAATTTTAATTAAATTTAATAACCCACCTTAGGGTTAGTTAAAAATTAATATAAATTAACTTATAACTAATATTAAAATTAATTAATAATTAATTTAAATAACTTAAGTAAATTAATTTATAATAAAAAATATATTAATTAATTTAAAACTTCCCTTTATAATATTATAAAAATATTATAATATTATTCACTTGGGCTTCTTATTTTGCACTTTGGACCACTTCTTACTTCCTGGAACCGAGTCTTGATCAACTGAAATTGGAGAACCTGAAATTGATGTTGCCCACTAAAACTACCACTGACTAGTGCTAAAAGCCTGACATCAATGAGAACTTATCTACTCAAAATGTCCAACAATCTCCCCCTTTGTCATTTATGGTAACCCAAATTATTTTTACCAAAAAACTTGACTTTTTTCTTTTTCTGCTCCCCCTAGGACATTGCTCCCCCTAACTCAATGTTCTCTTCTTAAACCAAATATATTCCCCTTACTCAAATCTCTAACATCAATGGCAAAGGGTCACCTTTGGGGCTCGAGGCTAAGAATGAGTTTCTTAGCTTAGCCCCTCCCCCACCTCCTCTTGAGATGGTTAATTTTGGGGTGGGAGTCTTACTCCAAGTTTTCCTTGAAGATACTCAAAGGTCTCCTTTGAAAGTGGCTTAGTGAAAATATCTGCTATCTATTCCTTTGTAATAACATATTCAAACTTGACCTATTTATCTATCACCTGTTCTCTCAAAAAATTAAACTCAATTAGAATGTGTTTTGTCCTGGAGTGCATCACTATATTTTTTGAGATACTTATAGCACTTGTATTATCACATAATATGGAAATAGGATGATCATGTTTTATCTTGAAGTATTCTAGAGTTTGCTTCATCCATAGTACATGTGCACAACTAGCTACCATTGCAATATACTCTGCTTATGCTATAGATAAGGATATTGAAACCTACTTCTTAATTAGCCAAGAGACTAAATAGTCTCCAAGAAAGAATGCTCCTCTACTTGTGCTTTTTATATCATCAATGTTGCTAGCCCAATATGCATATGTATATGTTGTGAGTGTAAAAATGTCACTTTTGGGATACCAAATCCTAAAATGCATAGTCCATTTTAGATACCTAAGAATTATTTTTACTGCTGTCACATGTGTTTCTTTAGGTGCTTCCTAAAATGTTACCATTAATCCCACTGATTGTACTATGTTTGGTCTTGTAGCTATAACATACAACAAGCTTCCAATAATAGATCTGTATAATATTTGATCTACCTCTAGATATTCACCATTCTTACTTAAATTGCATCATGTGACCATGGGGGAACTTACCGGTTTGCAATATTCTAACCTGAATTTCTTTAACATCTCTTTTATGTACTTGGTTTATGAGAGAAATACTCATTTCTATGATTGTGAAATATAAGTCCAAAAAATAAGGACAAATCACCAAGCATAGATATTTCAAATTTATTTTGCATGTTCTTAGAAAATTCTTTACACATCTTATCATTGTTTTCCCCAAAAACGATGTCATAAACATAAAAATCCACAAGTAATAGATCATTTCCTTTATTTTTTATGTATAAGTTGTTGTCCGCTATTCCTTTTTTGAATCCCTATTCCTGAATATACTTATCTAATCTTGAGTACCATTCTCTAGGAGCCTGCTTTAGACCATACAGTGCCTTTTTCAATCTGCATACATGATCTATTTTATCTATTAATATGAATCCCTCTGGATGTTCAATGTAGACTTCTTATTCTATAACACCATTTAGAAATGCTAACTTAGCATCCATCTAATATACATCAAAGTTTTTAAAACTTGAGAAGGCTAAAAACATTCTTATGGCTTCAATTCATGCAACTAGAGAAAATGTCTCATCAAAGTCAATTCCCTCTACTTGTGCATAACATTTTCACACTAACCTTGCTTTATTACTTACTACCTGTCCTTCTTCATTTATATTATTTTTGAATACCCATTTGTGCCGATCACATTCTTTTCCTTTGGTCATGGAACAAGTTTCCAAGTCTTGATTTTCTCTGTCTGATCTAATTCCTCATCCATTGCCTTAATCCAAAACTTGTTTCCACTTGCCTGATTGAAGTCCTTTGGCTCAATCTTAGATAGCAAAGAAAATTTTGCTTATTGATATGGTGTTATTATCCTTCTCCTTATCTGCCTTACATCTGGATTTCCAATCATTAGATATTTTGGATGATTCTTCTGTACATATCTGGATGGATTTTTAGAAAGAGTTTTTTTTTTTCTTCTTCTTCTTCATCCTATTCCTCATGAAACTCTTCTTGACAACTTCCATCTTCCTGATACACAATTTGTTGAACTGGTTCTCTTAAATATATCTTCTCATCAATTTCTACATTTATACTTTCTACAATAGTGTGTGTTCTCTTGTTGAAGCATCTATAGGCTTTACTCTTAGAGGAATAACCAAGGAAAATTCCCTCATCACATATTGGGTCAAACTTGCCTAAGTTTTGATCTTCTCGTCTTATGTAGCACTTGCTTCCAAAAACCTTGAAGTGTTTTACAATGGTCGGTCTTCCTTTCCAAAGCTCATATGGAGTCTTGTGATGGTTTATCCTCATTTGAGCCCTAGTTATTATGTATACTATTGTGTTGGACTCATTTAACATAGCTTTAGTCATATTCTCAACAGTCCTATTTTTCCTTTCAACTACTCCATTTTTTTGAGGAGTTCTTGCTATTGCGTATTCTCTCTTGATTCCATGTTGTTCACAAAACTCTACAAATTAATTTGAGGTAAATTCTCTTCCTATATCAAATATCAAACACTTTCCCAGTTTCATTTTCAACCAATTCCTTAAATGCTTTATTTTTTTTCAAAAGCATCTAACTTCTCTTTAAAGAAAGCTACCCAAACCATTCTGGATTAATCATCTATAAAAATATAAAGTAACTCACCCTAAATACTATATGTTCTAGTAGGACCAAATAGATTAGTATGTATTAGACTTAATGTCTCAGATGACGTATATCATTTTGATTTAAAGCTTGTTCTATTTTGTTTCCATGTTGATAAGGTGCACAGATTGTGTTTTATGGCCTCTTTATTTTGGGTAAATCTCTGATAGCCTGCTTATTGATTATGTTGACTATGTTGTCAAAATTTAAGTGACCCAATATTCTATGCCAAAACCAACTCTCATATTCTTGTGATAGAAAGTATTTTTCCCCTTTAATCTCACTAAGCATGTCTATATTATTTGTATTTCTTCATGCATTTGCAATGACCTTTCCAGTTTTTTATTTTCTTATCTCACATTTATCTGGGTGAAATGTAACCATATGCCCCTGATCACACAATTGACTAACACTTAACAGATAATTTTTTAACCCCTTAACATATAACAAATTTTCTATTCTTGTTTTCCCATTGTCTAAACTCAGAGTTCCTCTTCCACCAATCCTTGTTGATCCATTATCACCAAATCTTACTCATCCTCTATTGGTTTCTTTTAGTACAATGAATTTGTATTTGTCTCCTATCATGTGACTAGAGCAACCACTATCAAGATATCATTGTTCTTCTTTATCCTGAGCATGAAGAGTTGTTTGAACTAACATTGATCTAGTCTTTACATTTTATCTTTCATCTTTCCTAGTTTTTGAAATTGTTTTTCTTTTACTAGACTCAGGAAGTATCATTTTACACAATCTAGCCTTGTGCCCAAAATTATTGCATTTGTAACATATAATATCATTATCCATGTAGGCCTAAATTTTTTGCACTCCTTTCCTCTAGGCTGACGGATCCACGCCTCAGAGGGGAATGGAAAAATATTAGAGCTACACCTTGAAATAAAGGCACTTAATTATGCCTTATTGTCATGATTTTTTGATGAATTAAGGGTTCACCAGGTATGGCTAAAAGAAATTATAAACCTTACTTGAATCAGATGTATGATGAAGGTTTTGAGGCATGTAGCAGGAAAAAATCGCCCTATGTTTCTAATAGAATCACCTCTGTTGATCCATTATCACCAAATCATACTCATCCTCTATTGGTTTCTTTTAGTACAATGAATTTGTATTTGTCTCCTATCATGTGACTAGAGCAACCACTATCAAGATATCATTGTTCTTCTTTATCCTGAGCATGAAGAGTTGTTTGAACTAACATTGATCTAGTCTTTACATTTTATCTTTCATCTTTCCTTTTGAAATTGTTTTTCTTTTACTAGACTCAGGAAGTATCATTTTACACAATCTAGCCTTGTGCCCAAAATTATTGCATTTGTAACATATAATATCATTATCCATGTAGGCCTAAATTTTTTGCACTCCTTTCCTCTAGTCTAATGGATCCATGCCTCAGAGGGGAATGGAAAAATAGTAGAGCTACACCTTGAAATAAAGGCACTTAATTATGCCTTCTTGTCCTGATTTTTTGATGAATTAAGGGTTCACCAGGAAACTTTTAGTTGTAGTTTCCATACCTAGGCTTGGAAGATGTTTGATGTATTATTTTTATAAATATTTCTCATACACCTAAGTTTTGGTCTTTATGCAACTAAACTATATATATGCAATTTTGTTTTAATGAAGATAGTAGACAGTGGATACAAAATAAAATGCATTGTCTAAAATTATGGTTAAAAGAAATTATAAACCTTACTTGAATCGGATGTATGATGAAGGTTTTGAGGCTTGTAGCAGGAAAAAATCACCCTATGTTTCTAACAAAATCACCTCTGTTCCAGACATAATCGCCTCTATTCTAGACAAAATCACCTCTGATTTAACAAAATCATAGGCGATTATGTCGCAATCCTGCAGCAAAATAGTTGATAACAAATAGAGGATAGAAAGCAATGTTTCTTGCATATTATAGAAGTTTCTCGTACTCCAAGTCACAAATTAGATTTAATTTATTTATGAAAGTGGATATGAAATAACATGAGAAAAATACTATAATAGTTCAACCTATTATGCCAAGAATTTATGTTGTTTTAATCCTGATTTCATAATGGAATTAATTGGAATGATGGTGAACACTAAAATGCAATATCTAAATTTGAGTAATAAATTAAATGAGCATGATGTAATGCATAGACAAACAAAAAAATTTGATTGAAATGCAAACAGTGATTTGAATCCCTACCCCCAGCTGATTTGAAGATAGGATCGCCTATTCTCTAATGAAATCACCTACTCTTTGATGAAATCGTCTGTCACTTCTATCGAAATCGCCTGTCATTTATGTCGATCTCTAGGTGATTATGATGGTATTTTGGGCAATTATAATTGAGACCTATAATAACAATAGTGAAAATTAGGATGTCGAGAGGTGGAATTATGTAACAAAATGATGTGAGGGATCCTCAAAGGAGTTTAGAAGAATCTTAGGGATCAAAGTCCAACTAGCCAGTCAGATATTCAGTCAGTCAGCCAGGATGAAAAAGAGAAAAGGTTCTAGATTAAATAGGTCATGGAGGTGTTTGAGGAATTTGGGAGGTTAGGCTAAACATGGAGGAGGTTTTGATCCCTCCTATGTTTACCATCTTCAATCTTCTTGCCAACATCCCTGATCTAAACGACGGTTAAACTAGGTAAGAGGTTTCAAAATGAATTTTAGATTTTAGCAAATTTTTCAAAATTCTATTTGGGATAAAATCACCTGGCGATTTTTTTTATCGTAAGGCGATTTTATTGATTGATGGGCGATTTTGCCTAACGGTCAAGAATTTTAAGTTTGTGGCATGAAAAATGAGGAAGCTGATGTCAAAATTGGACATATTATATACCGTTGGAAATATCCTTTTGAGCCATATCCAATGGTATAAAATTTAATAAGAATTAATATGATTTTATAGGGTACAAATTCTCTTGAATATAACCTTAATTTTCGAGGAGAAAAGCTAAGGAAAATGAGTCAATTTTTCATGTCTACATTTTGTCCCCTCTTTGGCGTATTTATGAACAATAAATGCGTCAAAGAAAAGTGTAGACACTTGAGTAGAAATTATTATGATTTGACATGGGTAAAAATGGAGTATATGGTTTAGAATGAATTGTTTATGTGAAATTTATGTCTCAGAAAAAAATAATTACTAATTTACTGACTAGGATGCCCCCTCGAGTTTTTACACAAAATTTTACGTTTGGTGGAAAACTCGAAATTGATCTTCTTTGTGTTATGTGACTTTGTGTCATTTATTGGATGATTTATTATATTTTCTTATCATGGTTGTGTTACATAATTTCTTGTAATCATGCTTTGATTTTTGAACATTTTGATCATGCTTAACATAAAAGGAAAATGATTTTGTAAAGTGTGTTTTGAGAAAGATGATTTTGTGTGATGATAGATTTGAGGGATTATCAATGAACCTTGAAGGATGTTGTACTGATATGTAACTATTGGTGGAGTTCAAAGCTTGTGGATTCACGAAGCGGATCCTGTTATGAGGAAATTTTGTATTGCTAATACCAAAAAATTGTGTGCTTAAGAATAATATTAAGGATTTGAGAAAGAAATGTTTGATGTTGTTTTGGAACAAGATGTTTGATAGATTCTAGAAATAAACCTCAAAGTATGTTGTTCTTTTGTGAGACTTATGGTGGAGTTCAAAGCTTACTAAGTATCGAAGCTAATCTTGTTTGTGAGGAATGTTTTTGATATTGCTAAGAATGGTTGTATGCTTAAGAATAATATTAAGGCTTTTGTGGTGTTAATAGGAATATGTGTGAAGTTTGTTTGATAATAATGTATGTGGTAAATGTTTGTGAAATAGATTGAGCAAAGCATAAAAAATTGGAAGGATGATTTACGCTAAGTATAAAATTCCTAAGTGTGAAATTATATGAAATAATTACTTAGGAATTATACCATCATTGTGAAAATAAAAATGAAATGCATGATGATATGAAAGTATTTGTTCTTTTTTTAAAATGCAAAGTAATATAAGATAAATTATTGTGTCATATGTTTCAAAAAAAAATTATGAAATTTTTATGAAAATATATGGACCAATTTTGGGCATGAAAAATTAGAAAGATGGTTTGCACTAGGTATAAAATTCCTAGTATGAAGATTGAGCAGAATAATTCCTAGGAATTATACTATCATTGTGAAGTCATGAGTGCTATGTATGATAAGTGATTTTGAACTACATGTTATTTTTGCAATAATTTGTTTTGGAGATTTTTGAAATTTTGGAAATATCTATGTAATGTGATAATATGAAAGTAATGATAAACTAATGTTGTTTGCCAAATTTCAAAGAAATATTTTAACTTAATTCTAAGACAAATTCAAATTTATCAAGAACTAGTGTGTGATAAGTGAGTTCATTATCCATATTAATTTTCATGATGATACAAAATCTCTCAAGGATCGAATGTGTGTGCTTTGTAATTTTCATTTACCAATTTTGAGTAAAGTAGTGATGCAAGAAAACTTGAATGAACCAATGTGTGTGCAAGTGAAGGGTTCATTAACCATGATTTTTGTGCATGAAACTGTACCAAACTACTATGTAATTCAAGTCATCAAAAGCTAGATAATCCACAAGTGGACATAGGTCTATACAAAATAAGGTTGCTAATGTGATAGACATGTCGCCACATGAAAAGGAATTACCCAATGTCAAGCAAGTTGTGCACAAATCACCTATTATGGGGTTTACCTCATGATTTTTGAATAACTAAGAATTCCAAGGATTCAAGCTCATTCACCCTTCTTTTCTTCACTTTCAATGGGTAGGTATTTTGTTCATTTTGTTTTGAACAAGGGGATTTTATTACTTTTCTTTTTCTATTTTTCGTTCTCTTTTTTATTTTTATTTTCTTTCTTTTTCTTTTGATTTTTGACTTTTTATTTTCTTTAATTTTTTCTTTTGGGATACTTGCTCAACTTAGATGTGGAGCAAGGGATTTTTATTGGATAGGTGTGAGCTTGTACTTTTGCTAATTCTCAAAAATTTTGGACCATGTGCATGATAGGATAGCAGGGGAAACTTTTCACGTAAGAGTCATTTTTCAAATTTGCAACAAATCATTTTAATGTGTAAAAGTGTACTTGGTTCAAGAAGTAGCAAGATCATTTCCCAAAACTCAAAATATTATTTAGTGAAATAGTTATCTTCGATACAAAAGAGATTTATAATCATAGTGATAAAATCAAAATAATTAATTTGTGAAATTAAGTGTATGGTTCAAGATAACTTTTGAATTAATCCAAAATAAAGGAAAATATAACTTCAAATTTTTGAAATACAACAATGAATAACAGTGCAAAATAATCAAAAATATTTTTGATATTTTGATACTTTTTGATTTTTTTAGTTTGTTTTATTTGATTTTTATTTTTTTTATTTTTTAATTTTAATGATGGGATTGGTGTTGTATACAAGATGATATATATACATTATACAAGGTTAGTTGAGTATAGAACATCTAAGGTGGCTTCAAAATCAAAGGAGGTTTTGAAGGATAATTTGTTTGTGGTGTATGTGAAGTTGTTTGGTTGATAGTTGAGATTGTTGTGATGAAGAATGAGACATAGATGAAGAAAAGTGATGGACAAAATATGATAATGATAAAGAGGAAAATAATAGAGAACTTTATGTGATAATAATAATGAAAGAGAGAATGGAGAACAAAATGTGGTGAATAAAAGGTAGTGATAACAAAAGCTTTGTTATAATGTAGAACAATGTAGCAAAAGATTTGAATTTTTTGTGTAAAATTGATCATGTTACAAAACAAAATGTTTGAGGGATAAGAAGGTTCTTCATTCTTATCACTATCTTCCAAGTCTTGATAATATGGAGGGAGCATATGTGAAAGATATGCATGGGTGTTATTTTGTAAACAAGGATGATTGGATATGGATGAAGAAAAGTGATTGATAGGAGGTAATTGTGATAATGGAGCATGTATAGAACTTGATGTTTCAATCGTTAAATATTCTTCAAATGGTGTTGGGTCACCGTGTATGGTAACCATTTTATTTTTAAGTTTAAACTTCAAACATTGATGAAGAGTGGAAGGGACAACCCTCATCGTATGAATCCAAGGACTTCTGAGAAGTAGGTTGTAAGGTGAAGGGTAAGATGCTACATAAAATAAAGTATCCAAGATCTTGGGTCCACTCTTAAGGGTAAGAATTATAGTGCCTTGAGCTTCTTGAATTTCATTGTTAAAATATTTTGTAATAACATTTGATTCATTGAGATCTTATTCCTTTAATCTAAGTTTTTGGGATAATTGATAAGTGCATAAATTAAGAGAGTAGCCTTTATCTACCATGATAGTTTTAATAGATGTTTCTTTACTAAATTCTTTAATGTAAATAGAGGAGTCTTCTTATGGAGTAGAGAAAGGAATCTCCTCATCATACAATGAAATATCGTTAACCTCAAGAGGGCTGACACCATTAATTGTGTTCTTAGGTAAAAGATCATTAGGAACAAATTGTTGGCTAAGTATCTTGAACAAAGTTTCACTATGAACATGAGAAATTTGTAATACTTGTAAAAGGGATATCTTTGCTTGAGGATTAATCACTTGTTGTTGGCCATCAAAATGGATTTCAGATTGATATTTTGATGCTAAATATGGGCTTTCTATGCTTACATTCCATTTTGGATCATTATCTAGAGCCAAATATAGTTTTGAAGGTTGGTCAAATGAGGAATCCATATCTTGAATATCAAATTGAGTTGATTGAACTTGAGGTTGCTCATTTGTAGTTTCTATTACAATATTAGTGATATCATTGTGATGGGACATATTAAGATACAATATTTGATTGGTTTCATGTTGTTGATAATTGAATAGGGGTTCTTCGGAGATCCCTATGTCTTGATTTATTATGGGTATTTGTTGTGTAGGAGTTTGATTGTTTATTGGAGACTTATAATCAGTTGTATATTATAATTCATTTATAGCAAAAATACCCTCATAAATCAAATATTGAATTGCACATATTAAATTTCTATATTTTTGTGTCATATTGATGAGGATTGATGTTTGATCACTCATATGACCCCTCTAGTAGTTCCTAGCTAGGTTTGCATAGTTTATTTCTTGCAAAGTAATATTGTAAGTGAGTCTCCTTCTCACATGCACTTGTGGGCACTAGTTATCTTCTAGTTGTCATTTAGAGTGTTAGTTAGTAAGTGTGAACTCAAATTAGTAAGTGTGTACTTAAAGATAGCTAAAATGGATCTTATAGTTAGCATTATTCCTTTCCTCTTAACTTAGAAGTTACGTGCATTCTCATTTGCACTTTTGTAGCTTATGGTTAAGCATATTGGATCAAATCCATGATTTTATGGGTTTGGTTATGTATTTTGGGCCATTAGAGCCTATATAATGAGTTTGTAAATAATATGAAGTTAGTTGGATTTTCAATCCTTTTCATTGGTATCAGAGCCTAGTTTAAATTTGCACTAGGGATTGTGAGATGAGAGGGTAGGAGATAGATTTTTTTTTTATGAGAAATTCTTTCTCATTGAGGACTCGGTTCAAGCTCAAGGGGAGCTTGAAAACCATTCACAAAAGGAAGTTCCTTAGGTGTCAAAATCCTCGCTCCAACTTTCTTCATATGCTGAAGAAGTATAGGAGAAGCTTACCCCAATTTTTGTCTTACAAAAATCCTTTGGCAAGTTTGGATTTCTCCTATGGTGATATGCAAATTAGGGAGCCTTTCATTCTTGAGGTTTCTACCATTGAGGAGTCTTGAAGACTGAGGAGCATCTACACCAGGTCGTGTGTCAACTTGGGTATGGTTGCCTTTCAAACGTTGGTCGTGTGTCGACTAGATCTTGAAAGGAGAGCTACTGAAGGGGTCTTGGTGTTATGCAAGAAAAATTAGCAATTTGTTAAGAAAATTTGAAGGTAATTTACCTTCAAAAATTGCTAATATTTGTAACAGTTTAATTTTTCTACGTTTTTAAATTAACCCTCCTGGTTAATTTTAAAAATTTCATTGTTTTTACTAGAAAACTTAAAATTTTAATTAATATATATTTTCTTATATATTAATTAAATATTCATTGTTTAAAAAATAATAATAATTTGCTTTTTGGCCCCTCGACCCCATATCAGTAGGATCCGAGGGCCAATATTCGTAGGCAGCTCGGCTGACTCAACATCGTCGCCTACTTACATCGGCCCCTTTACATTCGTCGACCGATAGACATCACCTGTGGGCTATCGATGGACATCGACCGACATTCACTATAGCCGATCGGATGTCGGCTGTGTTACACCGCTGACAGGCCGACGGTGCTGTCCGTCCACCTACAAATACTATAGGCATGGACATCAATGCGCCAAGTCTACCGACACTGTCAGGCCGATAGGCGTTTTCCCGTCTACCATTGCTGATAGGCCAATGATGTTGTCCGTCCACTTGCAAGTTTTGCAGGTGCGGATGTTGATGCGCCACATAGTCAACTTCTGTCGATTGTGTCACATCGTAGGCCATCAACCGACAGGCACTGTCATGCCTGCCAAAATCTGATAGGCGTTAGGGCCTTGTCGACGGTTGATTGGCCAGGTAGCCTGTAGCCTACACGTAACCACAAGGTTACAATAGATAGCCTCATTGAGGCTACTACTCACCAGGCACAATTTTTTTTTGCATGGACTATTTGTGTTCTTGGCCTTGAAATTGGTGCCTCGAGAAACGTGCAACAAAGGTTCAAAATTTCATGCAGGAGTGCAGTGTTGGCAAGACCGAGGGTAAAATTGTAATTTTTTTAAAATTTTACTATTCTAAGGTTATGCATGTCTTTTTTATTTTTTATTAATTTAATTTTTAATAACTTAATTAAATTAATGAATCTTTGATTAATTACAATTTAATTTTTAATTAAGTTATTTTTTTTAAATTAATAAAATATAAATTGTAAACCTTAGGTTAGTTTAAATTTTTAAATTTTGAGCCTTAGGAGTATTTTTCAGGGCACAACATTGTAATAAGGAATTTCCAATTTTTTTACCTTGATTTTCAGTGCTTTTTCCTTCTCCTGGCTTATACCCGGTCTCACATGGCTTCTAACTTGGATGCCCAAGTGGCAGAACTTGCACATGTTGTAAATGCTTTAGCAGATAAAGCTAATGATACTACCATGGTAGAAGTTCTTGGTAACCTTGTAATGAAGGTAAATGATATTTCTCTCCATAATGCTTCAACTTCTGTTCAAGATTTTTGCCTGAGAGTTCATTGTGAAGTACCACTTTATGATGGATCCTAGAACCCTGAAGTCTTGAATAGTTAGATTCTTGACATGAGTTCATGGTTTTCTTATACTCAACTTTCAGATGAGAATATGGTTCCATATGCTAAGCTAAAACTTTATGGTTTAGCTAAAGTACTTGTTGAAATAAAAAGAGATCATGATGAACTCACTTCATGGGATGAGCTTATAGACTGTCTTAAGACCAATCTTTATCCTTCCAATTATTCTAAGGAATTGGTCATTAAATGGTTTCGATTTTGACAAAGTACTAATATGACTGTGTAGGAATATATCTTTCAATTCAACATGTACAAGATACTTTTGAATGTGGAGGAAGATATTAAAGCTTTGATTCTCAAATTTCAAAGTGGTTTGTTGGAACATTTGTACAATGAAATTATGTTTGTTTCTATGGAAACATTGGATTCAGTTTTAAACCAGGCGCAAATTGTGGAGGACAAGTTTAAGGCACATTCGCAGGCATTCTGCGCACCTGCTACTCAAGTGGTTGCAAACTCATCAAAAGGGAATAATTCTTTCTCACAAAAGAAGATTTTTTCTCAAAAGAAGAATTTTTCTTCTCCATCTCCTTCTTCTCCTTCCCCTTCCACTTCTACTCCTTATTCTTCTTCTTATTCTTCCAAACCTTTTTCTTCTAAAAAGTTTTGTAACTATTGTAAGAAAAAATGTCATGAAAAAGCAGATTGTTTTAAGCTTAAGAAGAAAAGTTTAGTCATCACTACTCAAGAACAGGATGCTTCCAAAGGTCCCCTTGAGTCAGTAGGAGAAAGTAGAGTATACACGAAATTATGAGGTAAGCTCAATGAGGTTACCTTGGTAAATGTAAGTTCATCAGGGAGCGCTCGTGATGCTTTGTTCATCACTCGAGCTCATTTGCTCCATAATTTTGCAACATATTGTATAGTGGATAATGGCTCGCAGAATAATCTAATTGTGAGGTCCATTCTCGAGCGATTGAAGTTACCTATGGAGCCTCATCCTAAACCTTATTATTTGGGTTGGAAGGATAGTGGAAGGGGCTCAGAAATAACTCGCACTTACACATTAAAATTTGCACTTGACCCACATTTCATAGATCAAGTCACTTGTGATGTGACTCCTATGGATTGTTGTGGGATTTTTCTTGGACAACCTTTTCAGTATGATAGGAGATCTATTTATGATTCTTTCAAAAGAACCTACACACTTCAAAAATATGGTCAGATATTTCTCATTAAAAGCACCAACACTCCTAACATCCTTCTAAATTCCAAGCAAACAAAAAGAGTAATTAAAAAATGTGGTGATGTTGCTCTAATTTTCATTCACTCTCAAAATACTCCTACATCCACATCCATTCCAAAGCAACACTCTTCAATGGATAAAATATTGCAAAATTACTCACACATATTTCAAGAGCCAAAGTCTCTTCCTCCAATTCGCACAATTAATCACAACATTGAAATCATTCCTGGTTCTTCACTACCTAATGCTCCCATGTATAGACAATCTATTTTGCAAAATGAAGAAATAAAAAGGCAAATAGAAGATTTTTTGTCGAAGGGTTTCATTAAGGAAAGTACTTTTTCTTGTGCCTCACCTATTTTTTTGGTTCTTAAAAAAGATGGCACTTGGAGATTGTGCATTGATTTTCGTGCTTTGAACATAATTTCTATAAAGAATAGATATCCACTACCATGCATTGATGATTTATTATATCAGCTCCAAGGAGCTAAGTTCTTTTCAAAAATAGATCTCAAAAGTGGATATCATCAAGTGTGTATCCAATCTAAGGATACATGAAAGACAACTTTTAAAATGAATATGGGCCTCTTTGAATGGTTGGTCATGCCCTTCGGTCTTGCTAATGCTCCTGCAACCTTCATGAGGTTGATGAATGATGTATTTCATGATGTATTTGAAAAATTTGTAATAATATATCTTGATGATATATTGATATTCTCAAAAACTTGGGAGGAACACCTTAGGCATGTCCATCATACACTTGATCTTCTTGCAAAGAATCAATTATATGCCAATTATTCCAAGTGCTCTTTTGGCAATACTTCATTTTCTTACCTTGGTTATGTGATTAGTGAAAGTGGAATTCAGGTAGATCCCACAAAAGTTGATGTTTTACTTAAGTGGTCCCCTCCTTCAACTCTCACTGAGTTAAGGAGTTTCCTAGGACTTGCAAATTTTTATCACAAGTTCATTCCTCAATATTCCACTCTTGCAACTCCATTGCATTATCTCACTAAGTCTAAAGTTCCATTTCATTGGGAGAAAATCCAAGATATTGCCTTTGAGAAACTCAAAAAGAAACTTTGTACAACACCTGTGTTAACTTTACCTGACCTCTCTCAACCTTTTGAGATTGAAATGGATGCCTCTAAAGTTGCCTTAGGAGTTGTGCTCAAACAGAATGGTCATCTAGTTGCTTATCATTCAAAAACTTTTTCTATTGCTAAGTTGAACTATTCTACATATGACAAGGAGTTGTATGCATTAGTTCAAGCTATCAAGTACTGGAGACATTATCTTTTGGGAAAAGATACAGTAGTACACACTGATCATATGCCTCTCAATTTTTTATAATCTCAAAGTAAAATTGAAGAATCAAGACATATGAAGTGGGCCTCCTACCTCCAACAATTTCACTTGGTGATCAAGTACAAAAAAGGGAAGAGTAATACTGTTGTTGATTGTTTGAGTAGGCCTCATGCCACTCTTTCCTTAACAGTTATGTCCACTTCACACTTGGGATTTTAGACTTGGCCTAATCAGTATTCATAGGATCCTTATTTTGGAAAAATATTTGAGCAAGTAAGTAAGCCTTCCTCTTCCAATTTGCGTCCTTTCCAAGACTTCTACATCAAAGGACTTCTTTACAAATTGGACAAGGTTTGTGTTCCTTGTGAGCCTAGAGTGTCACTTCTTAAGGAAGCTCATTCTACACTTTATGGTGGTCACTTTGGGAAGCACAAAACACTTCATCACTTGCAAAGATTTTTCTATTGGGCTAAAATGCAGAGGGATGTATTGAGATTTCTCAAACAGTGTGCAGTTTGTTGTTGCTCAAAACCAGCTAACAGGAAGTTTGGCTTAGGCATGCCTTTTCCCATTCCTTCCCATCCTTGGGAAAGCATTTCCATGGATTTTGTTAGTGGTTTTCCAATGACAGTGCGACAACATGATTGTGTGTTCGTGGTGGTTGACAGATTTAGTAAGATGGCTAAGTTTATTCCATGCCGCAAGACAAGTTCTGTAGCAGACTTAGCCCAATTATTCTTTGACAAAATTTTGCGTTCCTTTGGTCTACCTACCAGAATTATATCGGATCATGATTCACACTTTGTGGGTCACTTTTGGCATTCTTTGTGGAAAATTTTGGGAGTTTCCCTTAACTTTTCCATCGCCTATCATCTGCAGTCCGATGGGCAGACTGAAGTGGTAAATTGTACCCTTGTGCAAAGTTTACGAATATATCATCACACTTCACTAGAAAAGTGGGACTTGAGTCTCACTCATATTGAACATACCTACAATATGGCCATATATTCTTCTATAGGTCACTCACCTTTTAAGGTTTGTATGGTATTTCAGCCCTTGGCACCTTATGAGCTACCTTTGTCTTTGCCTTCTCCTATAACTTCACATCTTCAGAAAGAGCAAGACAAGGCACACTCATTTATTTAGCACTTGCACAATCTACAATCAAAGGTGATTGATATTTTGCAAAAGACGCAACAAAAGCAAAAAAAGGCCATGGATCGACATCGAATTCCTCATCCATTTCAGGTTGGTGACAAAGTTTGGTTGCATCTTGACAAGCGGCGTTTTACTGATAAGACTCATTTTAAAATCAAACCAATTCACTATGGGCCTTATACTATTCTTCAATAGGTGTCCGAGAATGCTTTCCACCTTGATCTTCCTGCACACTTGGGAATTCATGATGTCATCAATGTAGATCTTTTGAAGTTGTACTTTGACCTTACATTGGAGACTGCACCAGCTATTAGTCATCATGTGGATGTGGTTCCTGATTCTTACTTACCATTGGATTCCGATCAGATCTATGACACAAAGACTCGACAAACTTGCCAGGGGTCTACCACCTCATATCTTGTAGCTCGATGAGGACATCTGTCGCATCAGGCTCATTGGATTTCTTTTCATTAGATGTCTTGTGACTTTCCTACTCTTTTGAAAGCATTGGAGGCCAAAGCTTCTATTGTGGGGAGGCATGATGAGGATTGATGTTTGATCACTCATATGACCCCTCTAGTAGTTCCTAGCTAGATTTGCAGAGTTTATTTCTTGCAAAGTAATATTGTAAGTGAGTCTCCTTCTCACATGCACTTGTGGGCACTAGTTATCTTCTAGTTGTCATTTAGAGTGTTAGTTAGTAAGTGTGAACTCAAAGTAGGAAGTGTGTACTTCAAGATAGCTAAAATGGATCTTATAGTTAGCATTATTCCTTTCCTCTTAACTTAGAAGTTGCGTGCATTCTCCTTTGCATTTTTGTAGCTTATGGTTAAGCATATTGGATCAAATCCATGATTTGATGGGTTTGGTTATGTATTTTGGGCCATTAGAGCCTATATAATGAGTTTGTAAATAATATAAAGTTAGTTGTATTTTCAATCCTTTTCACATATGTCCATCCATTGTATGATATTCACAATGTAGCTCAGGTTTATACCAATCTATTGTGATATTAGGTTGTCTTATGGGGGGTAACTCAATCCTATTTGTATCAAGTAAATGCTTGAGAATTATATCCATTGGTTGATTGAGCTTATTAAATTTATGTGGTGAAGGTTTTCGAGAGGCTTTTGATAATTGCATTAGGAATTCAGCCATAAAAGGACTTAATGGTTTATTACCTCTTTTTTCTTTATTATGGGTAGAATTATGATAGGAATATTATGAAGTATGAAGTGAGTGCATGGTAGTATTGGAAGAAGTATTTTCTTGTTGAAATGGATGTGTTGTGTTGAAAGAAAAATGTTGAAATGGTGGAGAAGGATTGTATGTGGATCCATAGGCATAATATGGATATGTGGGAGAAAATATAATATCATTATGAAGAGGATTGGAAAAGGGATTGTTTTGTTGGGGTAAAGATGAAAAATGAGAAAATTGTGATAAAGGTGATGTTGAATATTGATGAGGTTGGTCATAATCAACAAATGTATTTGGGAGAATTTTCCCAACATTACTGATGGGCTCATATTGATTTGAGTTAAGACTCATGATTTCTTTAGTACTTCTAAAAGTAATATTTGGTATCTAAAATTTAGAATTGAATATAAAACATACAAATTTGAAATGATAATTTTTTTGTTGTTTTTCTTGTATATATATATATATATATATATATATATATATATATATATATATATTTGTTTGATTTTTTTTGAAATCAGAAGAAATACCTATGTATTCACATCGGGTTCACCAAAGAATATAGGCCTAAAAATTCCACACTCTTTTCCTCCAGGCTGATGGATCTGCACCTCAGAGGAGAATAGGAAAATAGTAGAGGTACACCTCAAAAGAGAGGAACTTAATTGTGCCTTCTTGTGGTGAGTTTTCGATTAATTAAGGGTTCACCAGAGGAAACTTTTAGTGGTAGTTTCCATACCTAGGCTTGGAAGATGTTTGATGTATTCTTTTTATAAATATTTCTCATACACCTAAGTTTTAGCCTTTATGTAACTAAACTATCTATATGCAATTTTGATTTAATGAAGATAGTAGATAGTGGATACAAAATAAAATGCAATGCCTAAAACTAGGGCTAAAAGAAATTATAAACCTTACTTGACCTGGATGTTTGATGAATGTTTTGAGGCTTGTAGCAGGACATAATCACATTTTTTTATAATATAATCACCTATTTTCCAGACAGAATCACCTCTGTTCCAGACAAAATCACCCCCAATTTAACAAAATCTAGGCAATTATGTCGTAATCCTACAGCAAAATAGTTGACAGCAAATAAAGGACAGAAAATAATGTTTCTTGCAGATTATAATAGTTTCTCATATTCCAAGTCATAGATTAGCTTTAATTTTTTATGAAAGTGGATATCAAATAACATGAGAAAAATATGATAACAGATCAACCTATTATGCCATGAATTTATGTAGTTTTAATCCTGATTTCATAATGCAATTAACTAGAATTGTGGTGAACACCAAGATGCAATATCTAAATCTAAGTAATAAATTAAATGAGCATGATGTAATGCATAGACAAATAGAAAATTGGAAAATAAATAAAAATAGTTATTTGAATCCTTACCCCCAGCTGATCTGAATACAAGATCACCTATTCTATGATGAAATTGCCTACTCTGATGAAATCGCTTGTCACTTCTGTCAAAATCGCTTGTCATTTCTATCGATCACCAGATGATTATGATGGTATTTTAGGTGATTATAATTGAGACCTGTAATAACAATAGTAAAAATAGGGATGTCGGGAGGTGGAACTGCGTAATAAATTGATGTGAGGGATCCTCAAGGGAGTTTAGAACAATCTTAAGTATTAGAGTCCAACCAACCAGTCAGTTATTCAGTCAGTCAGCCAGGAGGAAAAATGGAAAAGGGCCTAGATTAAATAGGCCAAGGAGGGGTTTGAGGAATTTGGGAGGTTAGGCTAAACATGGAGGAGGTTTTGATCCCTCTTATGTTTGCCATCTTCAATATTCTCGCAAACCTCCCTGATCCGAACGATGGCTAAACTAGGTAAGAGGTTTTAAAATGAATTTTATCTTTTAGCAAATTTGTTAAAATTTTGTTTGGGATAAAATTTTCTGGCGATTTTGTTGATCGTGAGGCAATTTTGTTGATTGATGGGTGATTTTGCCTAACGATCAAGAATTTTAAGTTTTTTGGCATGGAAAATGAGGAAGCTTATGTCA
The DNA here is from genome assembly GCA_028583015.1 of Wollemia nobilis. Taxonomy (NCBI): domain Eukaryota; kingdom Viridiplantae; phylum Streptophyta; class Pinopsida; order Araucariales; family Araucariaceae; genus Wollemia; species Wollemia nobilis. The sequence continues at coordinate 5,686,441 of JAQPPZ010001050.1, read as the reverse complement.
AAATTGGACATATTATATACCGTTGGAAATCTCTTTTTGAGCCCTATCCAATGGTATAAAATTTGATAAGAATTAATATGATTTCATAGGGTACAAATTTTCTTGAAGATAACCTTACTTTTCTAGGAGAAAAACTAAGGAAAATGAGTCAATTTTTCATGTCTACAATCCATAAGAGGTACAAAAGAATTTGAATTTCCATTGACATTTTTTCTTGCATGAACAATATAGTGTATAACACTATGACCATATTTTTACAAGAAAATAAATGATCGTGGAAGAAATTATATAACCTATTTAGATGCCTTTGAGATTGTGGTGGAGTGCTTCTCCTCTAATTTTCATCCAAGGTTCTTCCTTGCTTTCTTCCTTTATGATATCCTTTGCATGCCTATATTTGTTTGAATTTTCTGCTTCTTGAATACTTGGTTCCTCTTTCTATTTCTCATACTCTAAATCTTGTAGTACCTTGGTCTTTTCAACTTCATTCCTTAGATGAGAAATTTATGCTTCCAATATTTCACATTTTTTTTCTTTTGATTTTAACAAATTTGTCATATCCTAATCAATTTTCTTTCCTTCTTCTACCTTTATCTTGAGTTCTGTGAGATTTTGTATAAGTTGCATCCTTGCTTCTTCATCCTCTTGAATTTGTTCCTTCAATATTGAGTTCTTCTCTCTAATTCTTTCCAATTTTTTGATAGCAGTAAAGAATTCCTCTTTTATATTAAACATGGTATCTTATTCATTTTTTGAAGTCATGTGTGTTTCTAATGGATCCTCCTCCAATTTGTTAGTCTTTTCATGGAGAGATCCACTCTGATACCAATTGAATAACATGTGCTTATACTGAGAGGACGGTGAATAGTATAAGATAAAAAAATTTACTTTCTAATCCAAATGATACCATCAAAAATATTAAAGCAGTAAACATCACACAAAGCATCACACACATGAGATACATGATTTAACATGGTTCACCCAATGTGGGCTACTCCATGGAGAAAATATTCCTTATAATTTTTTATAAAATAAATTATCTTGGAAATCATTTCCCTACAATATTTATGGACCTTTGTCCAAAGGAGACACCAATCCCCTAATCAAGTTTTTGGATCTCTATCCATAGAATAACTCCTTTCTCCTCTACTCTTGTTGATGACCTTCTAGAAGAATTATTGCTCCCACTACTCTAGCTAATGGATCTCTATCCAATAAAGACACATATCCTCACTGCCCTGGCTAATGGATCTCTATCCACTATAGACTATAATCCTCTATACTCTATCACCTCCATATATCTATCTCAAATTTGCACTAAACAAAGTCCTTCAGTCTAGCACAAAATTATCCTCAATATTTGTCTCTAATCTGGCACAAACCTGTCATCAAATTTGTACCAAATTTTGTCCTCAAATATGTCCTCAATCTCTATCCTCAATTTTGTCCTCAAATATTTATCCTCAAATATGTCCTAAAATATTTGTCCTCAAATCTGTATTGTAAGCTTCCACAAAATCTCACCCAAATCCGTCCACAAATATTCTCTAAGACTTGTCTCAAATCTATTCAACAAGTTCTCACTAGAACTTATCCAATCTCATAGAAACATAAAGAGAATTTTTAGAGACTGAATATGCTTCACATTCATCACAATGCTTAATCACTCTTTTAGAAACATATAGAGAATTATTAGAGACTCAATATGCTTCACATTCACAAATTCTTAATCACTTTCTCAACTCAATTCAGAATATAGAACAATTTATTTCATAGAACTTGAACAATCACTTCAACACATCCACTTGAATAGGCTCAACCAACTCTACTCAACCAATCACTCATTGAATTAATTTTTGCTTACAAACCCTAGTCCAAGCATATGAATACTCGCTCTAATGTTTCCAACAATGCTTATCAACAAATCTCACATAACAATGATACTCATGATCTTTGCAAACCCTATTTCAAGTTCACTCAACTTAATTACTTCAAAAACAATGCTTATAAAACAAGGTTTTATCAACAACTCTTTATTCTAGAAAACCTTGAAGCATTAATTCAAAACGCACTCAACAATGCTTAGCAAACAATCCTTTTCACTCCAAATTTTCATTCACTACATTCAACAATCACTCACTAGGAAGATGTGCCCATACCTTTTGTTTGATGTAGAAGTACCCTTTGGAAAACCTATCTAAATCACAATTTCCTTCTTTCCAATTTTAATGGTTAGATGAAAAAAACTCACTCTTAACACTTCCTCAAATATTCCTTAGACACATAAATAATCAAAGCTCAATTATACCTTCTTGATCCCTTTTGAAAATGAAATCCATCAAATCATACATGAAAAATACTAAATTTGATACACCTTATAAACTCCAATTTAAAATAATATCCAACACCACAAAACCTCAAACTATCTTCCTAACACCTTTATTTCCTTTTCAACCACTAAAGCAAATAACATCAAACTTTATTTTGCATCAACCTTATAACTCCCCAAAAACCTTATGAACAAAATAAAATATGCAAAAATTAATTTTTAATACCTCAACTAGATCCTCCAAAAATTTTGGCGCTCAACCTTTAATGCATACCTTTGTTATCACCCAAAAGTGTTTTGGCATGATTCGAACTACCATCTCCCCAAGTGCCAAGCGTCTTATGGCTTTGGATCCCACCACATGGGCTAGAAGAACCCACATGAAGGAAGGTGAACTTACTTTCCTTCAACATTACTCTATCAAGTTTTTCAACACAAAACAAAAGATCTTGTATGGGGATTCGAACCTGCACCTGTCGCTGCCGTCACATCTTCCCACCACCATGATTTTCAACTATGCTACCAGCAGTTGGTGACCAAGGCTCCCTCCTTGGTGTGTAAAATAATCTTGTATCCTCTAAGCACATTTTTAAAAATTAAAAACTCTTCGCTGCACACCACGATTCACATGAACTCGCATAGCATAGTATTTTATTCAAAAGCATTTGGGGGTTTTGGTAAGGTGGGTAATCCCCCTTTTATACACACATGGTAAATGTGCTTCCCACATGGGTGCTATAATTTTGAATTTATAATTAGATAACCCATCATAGGGTTAGTTAAAAATTAATATAAATTAACTTATAACTAATATTAAAATTAATAAATAATTAATTTAAATAACTTAAGTAAATTAAATTATAAATTTATTTGTAATAAAAACTATATTAATTAATTTATAATTAATTTAAAACTTCCCTTTATAATATTATAAAAAATATTGTAATATTATTCACTTAGGATTCTTCTTTTGCACTTTTGACCACTTTTGACTTCCTGGAACCGGGTCTTGATCAACTAAAACTAGAGAACCTAAAATTGATAATACCCACTAAAACTACCATTGACTGGTGCTAAAATCCTTACATCAATGACCACTCACTCTAGACATCAATGACAACTTATCTACTTAAAATTTCCAATAGCAAGAGCGGCCAAGGTGGTATAATATTCATCTCTCTCATCTCTCTCAATGGGCTCTATAGGGGCCACATCTTCTTGGGGACCATAAAATATTTGAAAGATAAAATATAGGTTTTCTTCCATATGTTGGAATTCTCCAAAATATTCATCAGAGATGTAATCATCATCAGATATGTAATCATTTGGAATATGATCAATCTTGAATGTGTGTAATACAATATCTTGAAAGTCTATTTGTATATAAGGTGTAAAGTTAGGATCTAGGTATTTATCATCAGTATCATCACAATCATCACAATCATAGCTCTTCTCATCCTCTTCTTCATAATCAAGAGTGAGTTGTTGGAATGTATGGTTTTAGTAAGAGTTTGAGGTAGAAGTTTTGTAGCCTAGACTAAAATTATCATGTGCTTCTTAGTATTCAGGTTCAATATTGTGATGTGGACCCTTCGGGCCTACTCATATCATCCAATTCTATATCCCTACTAGTTAACCATATGAAAATATCACAAAGGGAATTATAGGTTGGATATATATTATAAATTGGCATTAAAATATTGTAAAGGTTCCTCATTAGGAGTATGTGAATTGGTGTTACAACCCTAATAGCCTAGTCAGCTATATTATTTGAATATTATTATTTTCTCATTATTTAGTATAAATAGGAATAGAATAGGGTTTATGGATTAATCATTCAATTCATTTATTCATTTGCATACATTTGCAAGACTAAGCCCTCCTGAGTGGCGAGGACTTAGCCCTCCTTAAGTGGCAACAATTGATTTAATCTTTCCTATTTCAATTTCCATTATTGTGGTGCATTTAATTGATTTATGTAATAGAACATCCATTTTCATATTCCGTGAAGTAGGCCGTTCCATGTGGTATAAGATTCGGTGTTCTTGGTGTAGCATTGTGGTAATCTAGTCTTGGTAATTCATAGCAGTAATCATAGCAACCTGTTCAGTAGTCATAAATGTCAACTTATGCGTATCAATCCAGATGAGCATTTTGTCAAATACAGAACTAGTTTATTATTCTCAGCAGCCTGTTAAATAACATTTACACTACCGGGAATAGCACACCGGAGAACGGAACTGTTACATGGTTGTAACAGTTCATCTAATAATGCAATACAACCAAAGAAGGTTAAGTACGCTAACATCCCCCTTTATTACATTATTTGGGTAATGTAATAACTAATAGCTATACTAACATCCCCTTACATTATTTTGCAATACAAAGTGAGCTGCGAAACAATTCAAATTTGACACGTCCAAGTGCCTTAGTGAAAATGTCTGCAACTTGAGCATCTGTGGGAATGTGCTGAAGCTGAATTCGGTGCTTTGGAACTTCCTCTCGAATGAAATGACATTGTGTGTCAATGTGCTTTGTTTTTTCATGATGGACTGGATTCTTGATGAGGTTTAGAACACCTTGATTGTCGCAGAACAAGTGTATTGGAGATTTTGATGGATGGCCCATACTTTTCAGAATGCGACGTAACCATATCACTTCGCACATAGCTTCACGTGCGGCGCGATATTCTGCCTCTGTTGAAGAAATAGCAACCACCTATTGCTTCTTGTCGTGCCAAGAGACAGGACCGGATCCCGGATGAAAAATGTATCCGTAAGTTGACTTGCGATCATCAAATGATCCGGCATAGTCGGAGTCCGTGTATCCTTGCAAGAAGAATTTGTTGTTCCTCTTGTATTCTAGGCCATATTCTATAGTACCACGGACATAGTGAAGAACACGTTTTGTCGCTTTCCAATGAGTAATCTTAGGCTCCTGCATGAACCTCGAAAGATAGTTTACAGCAAATACGAGATCTGGCCTAGTATTTGTCAGATATATGAGACTCCCAATCAATTGTCGATAGAGAGTGCCATCTACCTGAGGTGAGTCATCATATCGCGATAACTGAAGTCCATTCTCCATAGGAGTTGGCATTGGCTTGCAGTTAGTCATGCGATATTTATCGAGCAATGTCTTGGCATACTTTTTCTGAGACACTTTGATGGTGTGCTCCTTTTGGCTGAATTCCAGACCAAGACAGTAATGGAGAAGTCCGAGATCTGTCATATCAAAATATTTGCACAAGTTTCTTTTGACAAAGAGAGATCATATCTTCCGAACTCCCCGTAATGAGCAGATCATCCACATAGAGTACAAGCAACACTATCTCAGAACCCCGTTTCTTGAAATAGAGGTTTGCATCCGACTGAACATCTCTTAAATCCATGCCGCATTAGGTGATTGTCCATTTTTATATACCAAGCTCGAGGAGCTTGTTTCGGACCATACAAGGATTTGACCAATTTGCAAACTTTCTGCTCGTTGGCCTTCCACTTCAAATCCTTCAGCCGAGTCATATAGACTTCTTCTTGGAGATCACCATTAAGAAAGGCACTTTTGACATCCATTTGGTGAACTTTCCACCCATATTGTGCTGCCATAGCACACATAACCCGAATTGTGGTCATCCGAGTAGTAGGTGCAAAAGTTTCCTCATAGTCGATGCCTTCCTTTTGAGCATAGCCCTTTGCAAAAAGTCGGGCCTTATGCTTATCAATTGTTCCATCTGCCTTGTACTTGAATTTGTATACCCATTTGCAGCAAATAGGTTTCTTTCCATGCAGCAGATCAACAAGCTTCCAAGTTTTATTCTTCATCAGAGACTCATACTCCGTATCCATAGCGGCCTTCCACCGAGGCTCACTAAGAGCATCTTGCACCGATGCAGAGTTCAAGACTATCTATGGTAGACATGAATGCCCCGTCATCATCAATATCCATATCCTCAACTTCTCTCGCTTGGAGTCACAGTAAATTTCCTCAAAAGATTGACAAAGATCATCAACCTCACCAGTTCTCTGGATTCTCTTTCCTTTTGAGCCATACCGCGTGTACGAGGTCTATCCAAATTCAAATTGGGAGGAGTGGATAAATTTGCATCTCTCGATTGTATTTTTACACCATTTAGGATTCTCGCTTCGGTGGTGGTGAAGAAGATGTAGAAGGACCTCCTGTCTCGTGTTGACGAAGGAATCTCCTCTTCCTTTGGTTCCACAATATCCTGGTGTACTGTAGATGTGCTCCGTGATGTGAAAGCTTCATCAAAGACAACATCTCTGCTGATATGAATTTTCTTGGTCAAAGGATCTATCAACCGATATCCTTTAGAGTGCTCAAAATATCCAAGAAAAATACATCTCAGTGTTTTCTCATCTAGCTTCTTCCTTTTCTCTTTCGGTATGTGCATGAAAGCTTGACACCCGAAAATACGTAGATGAGATATGGAGGGTTTTCGACCACTCCATGCTTCCTGTGGAGTCATTCCTTTTAGGGCCTTTGTGGGTGCCCTATTCAAAAGATACACTACAGTGGTGACAGCTTCTGCCCAATATTGTTGCCCAAGAGTAGCTCTCGTGAGCATACAACGAACCATTTCCATGATAGAATGGTTCCTTCTCTCAAGCAACTCCATTTTGCCGAGGATTATAGGCGCTTGTTAACTCGTCTCTTGATCCCATGCTTATCTAGGAATGCAAAAAATTCATTAGAGGTAAACTCTCCCCCTCGATCTGAGCGGAGGGTTTTGATAGAAGCCCCTGACTCCTTCTCAATGGATTTCTTGAACTGCTGGAAGAATGTAAAAGCTTCAGATTTCAGTTTGAGAAAGAAAACCCACATCTTTCGTGAGTAGTCATCTACGAATAACTCGAAAGTACCTCTTCCCTCAAACACTGTTGGGTGTGAAAGGACCGCATAGATCGGTGTGAATTAGCTCCAGAGGTTTTCTTGCTCTTGTAGAGCTCTTCTGTCGCTTTCCCGCTAGCAAGTCGAGCACACCGGCAATGTGGCGTAAAGGGAAGGAAGACCCTTTACCATCTCATACTTGCCGAGCTCAAGTAAGTAGCCAAAACTAATATGCCCATATCTCTTGTGCCATAGGGAAGTTTCCTCCTTGGTAGAGACAATCATGGCAACATGTGGAGTAGAGATAGCATCTAGTGCAAATAAGCCATGCTTATATGAAGCTGTTGCAATCTGCTTACCCTTCTTGGTAATTGTACAACACTTCTTTCCATTCTCAACATGAAAGTTGACAACCATATTTCTGTCCAAGATTTGTGTCACTGACAACAAATTGTTGGCCAATCCCGAAACATAGAGGACCTTATCAATCTGACACTTGCCATCAGGAAGAGTGACTAAAACTGTACCCTCTCCTTGAACCCTATAGGTTTTATCATCAGCAATGGTGACATGTTTGCCCTCTTTGGCCACAAATGATTCAAACCATGATCTGTCGCCAGTCATATGTTTACTAGCTCCAGAATCGACATACCAAATAGGATCCCTCTGAGTGGAATATGTGGTAGTCATGAGCACCTTGTGTGCCCATTCAGAATCTGAGTCAGATTCTTCAACAAAGAACATTCACTTGGGGTTGCTTGTTCTTATTTTGTGGTTTGTTTTGGCCTTTTTGCTTGTTCTTATGCCAACACCTGTTGGTGTCATGGTTGTCTTTCTCACAGATCTTGCACCACCTCTTCTTCTGTTGAGGTTGCTTGCCTTTTCCTTTCGTATCCTATTGAGAATTTCCTCCTTTCTAAAAGTTGCCTCCTTTTTGCCCATTACCTTTATTCCTAGAACCCTGCCTGTTGGTGTATAGGGCTGTATTGGAAGAATCATCCTTGTGAAGTTGGCATGCCTCCTGTTGTTGAAGCAGATTGACCAACTCGATGTAGATAATTTGTCGTTGGGACACCTGGATGGAGGTTATCAACATATCAAATGAAGAAGGTAAATCTCTCATAACAAGTTAAATGAGAAGCTTTTCGTCCGCAGTATCTCCTAGAGAACTCAATTTCTCTTTCAACTCAGACACTCTGCACAGAAAGAGTTCAACTGTTTCACCCTGTCTCAAACTCGAAGTTATGAAGTTGTTGTTGAAGATGAAGAATGGTGGATTCATTCTTCCCCTCATAGATGGTTCTAAGGGCATCCCATGCCTCTTTACCACTTGCTTTATCAGCTATATGAGGTTGCACTTCATCCGAAACAAGAAACAAAATGAGCACCTTTGCTCTACCTGTCTTTCTTATCAAAAGCAATCCGATCCGCTCAAGGACCCGTGGATCCCGCTGTTGGTGAAGGCCTCGGTTGCTACTCCAAAGAACAATATCCCACAAATCTTCCATTTGGAGAATAGCCTTCATCTTATGTTTCCATGGTGTATAATTTGGACCTTTCAATAACCGATGCGGATCGGTCATCAACTTTGCAACAACGGCCATAGTGAAGGTTCCTTATATCACCAAATTGGTCCCCCTTTCTATATACCTTTTGCTAGGCCAATATACCGTACAAAATACCCGCCCTTACGTGAGGGAAACTATAGGTATTTAGAAAGATCAACAAAAATCACCCGCCCTTACGTGAGGGAGACTATAGGTGAAATTTAGAGATCATACGATACGTGGAACATAAGCGGTACTAAAATGGAATCGCCTTGTTGATGGCACCTACCATAGAAGATTCTTCTCATGCGTGGGGCGTAACTTCCCCTAAAAACTATGAAGAATACTTTGTCAGGATTTACGCCTAAACACAAGTGCGATAAAGGGTAGTGGATGGAGTAAAAAATGCAAAAAATGGCGTACTTATTCCTCCTCGACGATTTATAGAGAACAATCTCAGACATCGTTATAGAAGCTATATTAGGTGGCGGATACAGTAGCCAAATCATGACAGCTTTACCTGTAAGTGCTGGCCAGAGGTATCGCAAATACCGAACGCTGCAGTGCAAATAAATTGCACAGATGGGTTTTATATTCCGGGGACTTAGGGAGTGTTTGATTTTAATTTTTAATGTTATAGTGCAAAAATGAAATATGCAACATACAACAAAAAAAATGCCCACTAGAATAACCCACAAGGTGTCGGTCACAGCTCGAAAATGCACCTTTTACAATGCCAAATTGCTATTTCAAAAAATTACTCAACATCCCCCTTTGATTTTTTGAAAAAAATATCCCCCTTAAAAAAATTCTTTTAACAAAGCATTTTTAATAACTATTATATATTTAAAATTAAAATAAATAATTTTAATTTATATAGTTTTAAAACTTTAGGAAAAATAAATTAAAATTAAATTTTAATTTATAAAGTTTAAAACTATTAAAAATAAATTAAAATTAAAAATTTTAATTAAAAATTAATAATTATAAAAAAACTTTGAAAAAAAAATATACCTTGGGGGGGTCGGCGGGATTTGAACCCCCGACCTACAGGCTCCCTGAGCCTTACCGCACAGCTCACTGCCAAGTGAGCTTGCGGGCTGATCCGAAAGAGATCAAGAGCCTCCTCCTTTTACAGCGCCTGCTACCTCCACCTCCTCTGCAGCGGCCTCCAGTCGCACGGTTGCTGCTTCCGCGCCCAGATCGGCCTCTCAACGGTGGATTTAAAAAAAAATCCCGTCCTGCAAACTGCCTCCTCACAGTGAATTTAGAAAAAAAATCATTGCTGCGAATCGGGCCTCTCAACGGGAAAAAAAATTCCCTGCGATCCGGGCCTCCTCTCAACGGGGGCGAAGGTGCATTTTTTTTATTTTTATTTTTCTTCCCGCCCTGGGAGCGCCAGTTAAATTCCCCACCTGGCGCAAACTACGCGCGGGGGGGGGGAGCTGCGTCTGCTTGACGCAGGCCCGGAGCTGCGTCTCAAACGACGCAGTCGCCACCGGGGGGGGCCGATTTCCCATGCGGCCAGGAATTTGAATTCCCGCTCCATGGGCGGGGAGAGGGGGGGGTGCCCTCGGGGAGCGCACGCACGCAAATCGCATGTCACGCGGGGAGTTGGGGGGGGACCACCTCGGGGAGCACACGCGCGTAGATCGCGCATCGTGCGGGGGGGGGGCACCTCGTGCGCTGGCCGACGTGGCGCGCGTCGGGACGTGCGTTCGTCGTAGCCTCGGCGTCCTGCGTGTTGTGGCTGGCCTGCACGGACGCGGGCCACGTCGTCGCAGCCTGGGCATCCTGCGCGCTGGGGCTGGCCTGCGCAGATGCTCCCGCGTGGCTGGACACAGCTTCGTCTGCGTCTGTGTCCAAAGCAGGGACGCCGCAGGCTGGGTCCTGGGGCAGCGATTTTTTTTTTTTTTTAAATTCACTTCCACCTCCGAACTTCCTGCTCACGCCTCCCTGCGGAAAATTCCTGTAGCTCTGATGCCATGTCAAATACAGAACTAGTTTATTATTCTCAGCAGCCTGTTAAATAACATTTACACTGCCTGGAATAGCACACCGGCGAACGGAACTGTTACATGGTTGTAACAGTTCATCTAATAATGCAATACAGCCAAAGAAGGTTAAGTACGCTAACACATTCATAAAAAAAAATAAGATTGCACAGTGGTGAGAAAACACATTTAGTGCAATAATTACTATAGGGGAAACATTATACTCAAGTCTCATACAATTGATACCTACCAAGCAATGAAGGACAATAAATGTAGGAAGTAAAATTTAGATATTTTCATGGTTCCAAACAATGAGCAAATAATTCAAAAATATTGCATAATGTGGAGGAAGAATTAGTCCAACCAATCACATGGCATGAATTCAATTTTATAGGGTAAAAATTAAGTTCGGGCGAATGATAATAAGAATATAAATTTTTGTTATAATTTTAATATTCATAATCCAGCAAGGTTTAAAACCTAGTCCTCGAAAGCACCGTTATTCTTTTGGAGAAGTGTAGAAAATGATCCTAGACATTGTGCATGATCAAGAAGAAAAGCATTGTCTAGTGTCCCAATAAAAATGATCCACATCAACATTAGAATAAGTAGACACAGGGGTAAAAATCACAAAAAGGTCGAAGATTGTTCAAAAAAATAAAACCAATGATTCGCAGTAGTACCAACCCCAATCAACTGGTATAAATTTGACCAATCAATGCTCAGGAAATAAACAATATACGGTGCTAAATCTAACATATTTCAAAAACTTTAATTAGGTGACATCATACAAGTTTCTTTTTTATTACGCCCAGGATATTATCCCACATGGATAGTGTGGAGTGCAGATAGGCGTATAATAATAGAAGGGCACACATTGAAAGCATGACCATGATCACACATGCATCTACCCTCAATCATGTATTTTTTTGTATTCCCATGTGTTCTACCTTACTCCATATTGTCATCCTTGTTGTAGTCTTCATTTCCTCTCCACGTGTGTAGTGTGTCGTGTAGGGTCTTGTTCGATAGTGGCTACATGATCATAAAGTAACCTGTGTCATACCCTGTTATAGTGTCAGCCCAACTTGGAGTCACTAGTGTTATTCTACGATTCTTGTTCACCCCACGTATCCTCATGAGTTACTTTCATTAGGTACCTTGTCTTGTATCGACTTCCTAGCATCCTCTTGTATCGTTTAGGATGGTAGTGTCAGTATTATTGGTTGTAAAAAATGCATCGTTGTCAACTTCTAGTCAATACGTATCATATATTAAATTCATGTAAGTCTCATCTACTTGTCATGGAGTTTTGTATCTAGCCTTTGATCGTGGAGTTTTGTATCTATACTTTTGTCATGTCAATTCTGGTCCTCCCTTGTCTTGTTGTGTTCTCGTTGTCTTGCACCTAGAATTCTAGTCATTTGATCTCTCAAAATAGCCATTGGAACTAGCTATCCATTGATATTCAAATTCAAATCCAACTATCCATTGAAAGGAATTGATCATTGAAAATCAAATCCAATTCCACGTCACAGTTGGAGCAACAGTTGAAGCATAAAATAAATATTTGTTTACCAAATTAACTAAATTTTTTATAGGTTCAAATCGTGGCATGGGTGAGTGTGTGAGGGGGTGGGTGTGTGTCTCCTTGGTGGAGTTGTTGTAACAGGTTGGGGGATTCCTGGTCAAAACCCCCGCTTCTTAATATTACCAAAAAAAACTAATTTTCTTGTAGAATTTTCAAGACAAATTTTTAAGCAAAAACTCTTGGCAAGTGCATGAGAGAAAGGTGGACTAAAGGACCAAATGTTCAATTATCAAGTTCAAATAATCCAAATAAATGATTCCTAAGATCACCAAGAAGACCTCCAAGAAATAAAGGTACACAATATAACTCTCCTTTACGCATTAATAGTTTTAATCCCAACCATCCTACTATCAATCCTATGGCTCCTTCCGACTCATCTCATGAAAATATCACAAATGAGGAAGTGGAAAACACCAATGCAAATAACCAAGATCTCCAAACTAGTATGGCCCAACTAGAAAATAGTATGAACACCATAACTATAATGTTATGACAAGCTTTAGGAAGACAAAACAAAGAATCTCCTCCTTCCCCACATAACTACCATAGAATATGTGCTAGTGAGGATAAGGATACAGAGGAATATTATCACAAAAAAATATGGCCTACAAGTGTGAATATTCCACATGCTTATATACCTAACTTTGAGGGTAGTGATCCACATGGGTGGATAGCTAAAATGGAAGGTATTTTAGACTTATATCGAGTTCCCAAATCAAACAAGTTCCTTATGCTTCTTCCAAATTGGGTACTGAAGCTTACCAATGGTTTGCTTGGCAAAAATGTGAGCATAGTTGACCCATCATATGGGATGAATTCAAAACACTTTTTCTCAAGATATTTGATGAAGGATCCTCCTCCTCATACATGGTTCAGTTTTTGGCACTTAAACAAATAGGATCAGTAAGAGAGTATATTTTAAATACTTTATTATGATAGAAACTTACCATCCAATGTGGTGGTATCAGCTTTTATACATGGATTGAAAGAGAATATTCAAATTAAAGTTGACTTGCATGATCCATACTCTTTAGATGACTGTATAAAGGTTGCCAAGTTGGTAGAGAAAAATGTGCAATATGGAACATTTGTCAGACGAGACTCCTATAGTCATCCTCAATATCACAACAACTCCTTCCATAGAAATGATCAACCATCAAGATATTATTGCTATAAATGTCACAATCACCATCCAAAATATCAATCATGTATACTAAGACAAAAATTTCAAATAAAATATGATAACAGGGAAGACGAGGAGGTAGAAGAGGATAGCATTCCATAGGAGCCTCTCGTGGCCGAGGAACAAAATGAATAGAATGAAGCAATATGTGATGAAGACACTATGGATATCTTAGTACATGACCTTATGGGATTAAAAACTCACCATACAATCAAGGTATCAGGATTCATTTTTTTTGGTAGACAAGATACTATAGCATTAATACCGAGTTTTACAGGTTGACCCAAAACCTTTTATAAAAATTAGCCTAGGGCTGTTGATGAACATGTCCTTACTAAGGATCCTATATATGTAAAATCTACATGCCACCAAAGCCATTACATCTGGTAAGACACATAGTCTATTATCAAAATGAAATTTCCCATACAAAATTTTGGGTATACCCCAAGAAAACACACCTGCATCATAATTACAAAAAAAAGAAATAGACACAGATCTCTTCCTTGAAACAGTTGAGAAACAAAAAGCTGCAGACACACATAGCAGAGTACTAAAAAAAACTCCCACAAGCTCTGTATTGACAGTCACTCTTAATAATTCTTTTTTAATTGATTTCTTTCGTATATGACATGCTTTGGGACCACATCCCATTTTGGCCAATCAGCCTTGGAGAAGTGAACCTGCTGGCTAGATTTATGGTGATGGCTATCTAGTGGTCCACATGGCTATGGTTTGAAGTCTTATATTGTCATTTGTTTCCTACCATTTGATTATCAACCAACCTCAAATTACTAATATGACTAGGAGCCATGTTATCTAACATGTGATTGTCCCCATTAGTCTTTATGGTATTTCCAAGCAGCATCCACAAAGACTGATAACTCGGATAATTTGTATTATGAGTCCATTTCAAAAAAGATATGGGAATACTCCTAGCCTTCAAACTTACAGTGCCTTCCCTATTGGTAAATTTGACTATCATTATTGGAATTCTTATTGAATAAGCTCCTCTACTTTGCTCGGGACACCGTGTTCCCATTTGAAAAGTTTGTCACCATCGACACCCAAATTGGCCAGCTTATCAGCAATTTTGTTAGCTTCTTGAAAGACATGTTGGGTTTTTTTGTCCTGTCTTCCCTAGAAAAGGATCCTAGCCTCTTCAAAAATTATTTTAATCCTCCAAGGAGGTGTTTTCCAATTATTGAGGAGATTTATAACATGCATAGAGTCTCCTTATATGATCAAATTGCCTTCTAAGTCTTGAGTCATTTGAAGGCTTCTCCACATAGCTCTAGCTTCAACTTCATTGTTCATCCTTGTTCCCAAATATTTAGAAAATGCAAGCATCATATTCCCATTATGATCTCACACAATACCACCAACGCCTGATCTTCCAAGATTGCCCTTAGCCTCTCTATAAAAATTAAGCTTAAACCAACCCGTGGGAGGTGGGGACCACTTAATATTGGCTTTGGGGTTGAGTACCCTAGGCACAGAATCATCTAACAAGGTTAAGCTTAAATATTGAGCAATCGTGGTCTCCTGTAGATGAGGTTTACGTCTATCAAAAGGGATAAGGTTCACATTCTCATTGGCAAAGGATAGGATCCTGACAATGATAGTTTGATGATCATGGATAGACTCATTAAAGACTCTATGGTTCCTTTCTAACCACACCTATCAAATATAGTGATTGAGACAAATTTTGCTCATGTATCTAAGTCTTTGGCTTGAAAATGGGTAAGGCCACTAGATGAACAAATCAAGTACGATGGATGGTTTAACCCAAGAAATATTGAAGGCCTGAAAAACCCCACTTAGGACAATCAAGGAAAAAGGGCACTCAAGAAAAATGTGATAAATGGTCTCCCAATTAGCCCTGCACATATAACAGTGATTAGTGATACAAATATCTTTATGCATCATATTATTAATAGTTAGAATTCTTCCTTGGATAACCAACCATGAAAAGACTACAATTTTTGGAATTAAATTTTTTATCCAAACTAAGTCCTTTTTGAGGACAAAATCCTCATCATCAAGCAAAAGCTTGTAAGCTGATTTAACAGTGAACTGGTCATTTTTTGTAGGATCCCAGGTCACTTGATCTTCCTTAGGTCTCATGGGGATAAAATGTTGCCCGATAATGTTATAAATATCGTTTGATTCTGCTTGAAATCCTTTAATCCTTATTTGTTTCCACTTCATTCTGCATCTGTCCTCAACCATATAATCAGAGACTTTTCTGCCAATGAGTTCTTTTGTGATATCTCTGATTCAGGCTAAGTTAGGATATTGCATTAGGGGTTCATCCTTATCCCACCTATCATTCCAGCAATGTATCCTCTCACCATTGCCTAAAACCCATCTTAAACCTTTTTTTTTATGATTTCCTTACAATTGAGAATTGTTTTCCAAAAATTAGAACCTCTAATTGAAACTGAGTCACTTAGAAATTCCATATTTTGAAAATACTTTCGTTTGATGATAGTTTTCCATTCATTTTCTTCACCAAAAAAGAGACGCCATGCCTGCTTAGCTAGTAAAGCTAAGTTCATATGAGCAATTCTCCTTAGACCTAAGCCCCCATTTTCCCTGGGTCTGCACACTTTGGTCCATCCTACAAGGTGTATCCTTTTTTTCTCCTCTGATCCAGTCCATAAAAATTATTTTTGGAGTTTCTCAATTTTTTGGAAAACCTTCATAGTGGCTTTGAAAACGAAGATAAAATAGACTAGAATGCTCTGAAGAGAGGCCTTAGTGAGGGTCAGCTTTCCTAATTGAGATAGAAGATGACCTTTCCATCCAACAGGTTTTTTTAAATTCTTTCAATAACCCTGTCCCACATTGACTCTCTAGGAGAACCAATGAAAAGAGGGAGACCAAGATACGAAGTGGGGAGGTTTGCTATATCACACCCTAAATTTTTTGCAATCCTTACTTGCCTCTAAATAGGGGTGTTCAATAAATATAACTTGCTTTTACTGAAATTAACTTTCTGACCAGCAACGTCCTCGTAGAGTTGCAGGATGTATTTAATTCTTTTGACCTCAACCACTAATGCCTTAGTCAATATAAGGGTATCATCGACGAATTGTTGGTGAGAAACAACCCTAGTAAGAGATGTTGCCTTGATTCCTGATATTAGCCTTGAACTACAAGCATCTTTGATGGTTCTGCCTAAAGCTTCTACGACAATGATGAATAACATGGGGTTGATAGGGTCCCTCTACCAAATTCCTCTGCGATTTTTAAAGTAACTAGCAGTTGTTCCATTAACCAAAATCGAGAACCATGCTTTAGAAATGCATTCTTTTATAAAATTAACCCATTGGTGGTGAAAATCAAACTTAAGGAGGACAACAATCAGAAAGTCCTAGTTTAGCCTATCAAATGCTTTGTTCATATCAATCTTGAGGGCAAAAATAGACATGTTAGTCTTATGAGCAGAGTGCAGAGCTTCATGAACTATGATAACTCCATCCAAGATTGACCTACCCTGGACAGAGCTTCCCTAGAATGGATCTATGATGTGGGGTAGAACATTTCTCATTCTATTTACAATGGCTTTAGTTAGGATCTTGTAAGAAATATTGCACACACTGATTGGCCTAAAGTCAACTATAGATTCAAGGGTTTGCTTCTTAGGAATTAGAGAAATAAAAGTAGAGTTGAGACCTTTTGGGATATGATTGCTTGATTGGAATTCTCTGATAGCAAAAATTACATCCTCACTTACGATGTCCCAAAAATCTCGATAGAAACGAGGGGGAAAGCCATCGGGTCCTAGGGCTTTGTCTAGATCCATGCTAAACAAGGATTCCTTAATTTACTCATTATAAAATGGAGCTAGAAGCTTAAGGTTTATATCCTCATTTATTATGCTAGGAATGAATTGCAAGAGAATATATTTGGCCTCCTCATTGCATTGTGATTCCTGACCAAGGATAGAATTGAAATAAGTTACTACCTCCTTTCTGATTTATGTTAAGTCCTAAGTAATAGAACCATCTATTTTTTTTATCTTGTTATTGCTTTTGTTTCTAAGCGTGGTGACATGAAAAAACTTGGAATTTGAATATCCATATTTCAACCAAAGAGCCCTTGATTTTTGCCTCCAATATATTTCCTCACAGGCCAAAATGTTATGAAAATTTGCTAGTTTTATCCGTTCCTCCTGCCTAGTAGTTTCATCAGCATCACCATGTTGAATCCTCTGATCAATTATCTTCAAACTTTCAACAACCTATTTTTTATTTTCAAAGAGGTTTCGAAAGACCTCTTTGTTCCAATTTTGAATCTTTTCCTTAACAAACTTTAATTTGCCAAAGATGTTTAAAAGTTGCACTACCCCTGATAGGTTGCTGCCACCATTGAATTAAGTTATATCTTAAACTAGAATGTTTGATCCACATAGATTGAAATCTAAAAGGTTTCTTGAAGGATAGAGAGTTAGGGATCTCCAATAAAATGGGATTATGATTAGAGGTAATTTTAGGAAGGGCTTACAGGGTAGAATCACCAAACAGAGTTGTAGCCTCCTTTGATAGAAAAAACTGTCAAGCATTTCTTGAATGAGATGACACCCTATCCCCTGATTGATCTAGGTATAATTCACTCCTCTAATTTTTACATTCATAAACATGTTGGAGTTCAAAAAGTCCTTGAACTCATCCATGCTCCTGATAGGTGGTCCATTTCCACCCATTTTGTCTGAAGGATAAAAAGGAGTGTTAAAATCCCCAACTAGAATCCAGGTGACATTATAGAAGATTTCACTCAGATTGCCTAAGTACTCCCATAGTAGAACTCTCCCTTGAATTGAATTCGGGGCATAAATATTTGAAAGGATCCACGACCTGTTGCTATTTATTTCCTTAAATAAAATACTAAGAACCTTGTCATCTTTCTGAATAATGGTACCTTCTACTATCTGGGGATCCCACAAAATCATAAGGCCTCCAGACACTCGTATACCTAATTTGCAAACCATCTCCCCTTGATTCCAAATTTTTTTTGCTACTTTTTTTGACTGAATATCATTAGTTTTTGTTTCTTGCAACATGATAATAGTTGGATTCACTTGATTTCTTATTGCACTGACTTCCCTATGTTTGGGTAGGTCATTGAGGCCTCTCACGTTCCATGAGAGGAACTTCATTTATATTATTTGGGATTTATTCCTCTCCCCCTCCATTGAGGGGGTTTTCCTAATTTGTTTTCTTTAGAAATCAGAATAACCTGTTGAAACAAGGTTCTCTATTTTCCATTAGCAATGTCATTATCAGTTTTAATTTTTTGATGCTCAGTATTTGATATTGTCCCTCTTCTTTTTTCACTACCAAAATCTATAGGAGACTTCATAGTGCTCCTGGTTTGTTTAGGACTAAAATTTGGGGAGGCAATTTGTTGTATAACCGGACTACCATATTCCTCAGTCTGAAGAGTTTCACATATCTCCACCCCTACATCCAAATATTATCCTTTTTTCCTATATTCCCTTGGTCTGTGGGATGGACCCTCAATAGGATTCACCTAGCTCCTAGTGATGATGTTAGGGAGATGAGATTTTTTATTTTCCAATGCCTCAAATTTCTTCCTAAGTTCTTTAGCATTAGGGTTTGGCTTTGGGATGCCCACTGGGCTTGAAGTATTTTTAGCATTGGGGTTTAAGGATCCCGACTTGGATGGGGATTCTAGATATCGGGCATTAGGGTTTGGCTTTGTGATGCCCATGGGGATTAAAGTAATTTAAGAATTAGGGTTTGAGAATCGTGACTTGGATGGGGATTCTAGAGAGTCAGAAAGGTTAGCTTGAAGGTTCTAGGCTTACATGTATTTTGATAATCCTCCTACTCCCATATTGGATAGAATTGAAAATTTATTTGAAACTAGAGGATTGGAACTTACCTGAGTATTTTTGTTGCCAACAACCTATTTTTTTCCTTTGTCTTGTTGGGACCTAGACATAGTTTACCTCATTGGAATCGCCTATACCAGGGAAACTCCTCATATTTCCTCTGTCTAGCATTCCCTACTTCTACTTTTCTCTATTCATTGCCAGGTTAGGGCACTTATTGCATAGATGTCCTTGATTTTTGCATTATTCATAGAATGTCGGTATGTTCTCATATTCTACCAACTATTTTTGATAGTATTCTCCATACTCTAGCTCCACAAACCTTGGTAATGCATTATCAAAATTAGAATTTATGTAGATTCATGCATGAGTCATCCTTGTACTGTCCAAGGTCGCATGATCAATGGAGATCAGGTCCCCTATAGTTATGGCTATGCCCTTCAGCCAATATTTATTGAATAATTAGGCAGGCAGACTCGAGAGATGATTCCAAATAGGGGTAATGTTAATATTTTGCTTTATAGGGTCAAAATATTCACCCCATCGTCTAACCAGAAAACCTCCTATTAAAATGCAGTTAGCATCCTCTATATTGTTAAAACGAATAATGAAAAACCCTCGAGTTAGAGCTACCAACTCCAAGCTACCTACTAGTCACCATTTATCCATCACCCAAGACCTAATAGTCTCCATGTCTAGCCTACCTCCCAAAAACTTGTCTACTAGGGAGAATTCATCCATTGAAAGAAAAGGGCTCATGGAACTTGTCGTGGCTAAAATTTTATTATTTACTGGAACTAGGGGCAGAAGAGAGAGAACCTCCTTCACTTTTCCTCTAAGATTCTTAGCAAAAGATAGCCACTTCTTGGGCCCCTCATTGTCCTTTGTATATTTTTTTGGGGTCTTTCTGAGGAGGGTTGGTCCCCCGCGTGATGCCCGCCTCCAAATCTATCATGGCCTAATTGCCTTTCTCAGGATCCTCTCCCCTAAGTGTATGGGGAAAGGTGTGTAGCATGAGTGTGTCATTATTTTTTATCCTAAAATACATGTTAACAAACATTTTCACATGCTCTCAGGGGTCCTCATCCCCATTAAATATATCAAACTTTGGCATCTAAAAATTAGCTGGATAAGGTGGTGCATGTATCGAAGCATGGATCGGGTGATTGAGTAGCTACGGTAATGTGGGCCTTTGATACTGCAAGCCTGGTGTCTGCATGCTAAGGTTATCAATATGGTTTTGCAAGAATTGGAACCTGAGATCTTCCATTGGGTTAAAACCCTAGTTTACCTACTGTTGTTGGTAATACTATTCATTGTAAGAAGAATCCAGATGACGAGGAATGTTAGGCTGAAATGCATGATGATATGATGGTTTATGAAGGTTCTAATATTGATGAGGTAATGGGGGCATGTTAGCATGCTAACATAATGAGTTAGCATACATATAATAAAGTGGGTTTGTTGTTATGGTAGTGGTTGGGGGTGCAATACCCATGATGGATCTTGGATAAATGTGTGGGCTTGATGAGACATTGATGGTGGATTTTGGTCAATCCTCTATAATTTCTATTGATTATCGGTATTAATGCTATGATTAGCATTATCCAAGATGATTTTTTGTAGTTTCAAGAAACTTTATTGCATAGAAATCATAGATGATGTGGGCACAGTCACATATGAAGTGTATAGGGGGTTGGTTGTAAAGCAACCATGCCAATAAATGTAGTTGGAGGTAGGTGTTAAAATGCAATGCCACTGAATGATATTTGATAGGATGTGTGGGGCCTATAGGGGAAGTATATGGAATGGATGTGAGGATCTATGAAGCAACTTGAGTTGGTTCTTCATAAATGGGGTTGGTGCAAATGATGTTTTGATATGGCAAGGTTATGGGTGGTTGGCTAGATGATGATGTAAGACTAGCTAGGGTGGTAGCAATTAGCTCAAAAAGTAGATTTGTGAAAGGTATATTGAACTATTGCGGGTGTATGAAGGTAGACTCTTGATGCAATGATGGCATGGTGCAAGATAGGATGGTAATCAGTGGCAATGATGAAAAAACTATAACAGCTACATTTAGGTACATCCTAATGGAATCCATGTCTACAAGTGTGACATGACCATCCGTTGGTGTGATTGGATCACTCCTAAGAGTCTCAAGAATAGTGGTATGGGTAGCCCTGTGCATGATTTCTCTATCCAAAATAGGGACACTATTGGAGGGCCCTAAATTTAAGTTTTGGGACATACTAGGGACTACACTAACTTGTCCTACCACCGAAGTGTTAGAGATCTGACTAACTTGAGATGGATCCATAGGGGAGGACAATTGAATCTGAATTAATGCTAACTTTTTGGCCTAACCATGGTTTGTTACCATACACTAGGGTGTGATGATGTATGAATGCAAGTGTAAGTGTGTGAATGCGTGATATAAGGACAATACAAGACAAAACTCAAAGAAAACAAACAAACAAGATTATTTTTTGTTCCTAAGTTCACGCAAAATTTGATTTTTTTATTTTTTCTTTTTCTTTTTTTATTTTTTTTAAGTTTTTTATTTCTTTAGAGTTTTGAAAGTTTTTGATAAAAAAAAAGTAATGTGCAATTTTTTTCCCTAATATGAATCTAGGATTTCACCTATATACTCACATCGACTAATCCTAGTGATGAAGTCTAGATAGCCATACCCACCAAAATATGGATATGAAACCCAAATCTAGTCAAGGAGCACAGGTTATATTGATCCTCATCGAACACACCATGGGTAGTGATACACCCTCCAAAGAGGAATGTGTTCTATTTTCCATGTATAGAATAGTTCTTGAAGTTAACTTTGGCCATGAATGAGATAATAATATGTTGGTGGTTAGTGATGAAATCCAACCTGGTGATGATGAAATCCAGTCATTTTCAATGTTTAAGTGCATGTGTGAGGTTTTTTAAAATTATTATGTTTATGAAAACTATGATGCAATTATTCTTTTATGCTTAATGTAAAAAATAGGAAAATTAAGAATAGCAAACAATTCAAATCAAGGGCTGAGATTATTGATTTCAGGTGAGATTTAACAAAGTTCTATTGTCAAGGCCAAACCATAAGTGGGCGATTGGTTCTAATAAACCGTGTTTGTATGGTTTACCAACTATGCGTAAGCATTTAGGATATCCCAATTGCAGGTGCACGGTTTTGAATGAGTAGTAGAACAAGGAAAATCAAGACTAAACCTTGAAAATGTGCCTAAGTTATTTCTAACCCAGCTATGTAAAATGTTCAATTACATCAATGCATATGCAGATCCTTTTAATTTTATTTTTTATGTTTTCATGGATACTTTTATTAAAAACAGAAACATCTATCTTAATACCTAAGTGAAAACAAGCCACACAAGATAGATACCTCTAATATAGCCTAGACGTAAATACTAAAAACTAGAAAAATAGAGGCAAAAAGGGGTTATAGGGGTACAAACCAGTGTTCCTTTCGCCACTCCTTCTAATCTGTTTCCATTGTAGGCTCATGGTTCCACAGTGCAAAAATTGCCTACATGCATTTTGACAAGTGCTCAACCACCAGTTTGTAGATTCTATAGATCTATTGTATCGCTCCAAATTTTTTGCATCCTTATCTTCAGGCTATAGGATCCGTTCCCAAAATGGGGATGCGAGAAGGATGGGACAATACCTTGGACTTAGAGGCCCTTTGAAGGTCATGCCTCTCAAGGGAGGGGTATAAGGGTGAATTTTTGACGGATGGTGGGGTTCACCAGGACTTTGAGTGGCAGTTTCCACGCCTAGGTTGAGAATGGGTTTGATGTGTTCATTTTGTACTTTAATAATTCATATCCCTAGGTTGGCCAGAATGGATCTAAGCTATTCTATATGAAAATGTTTATTTATATGAATACAGAAAGAAGGAATGAATCCTAAATGTAAATATTATACAAAACGAGAAAGAATGCACCTAATTTCGGATGTCTGATGAAGATTCTGAAGCTTGTAAGAGTTTAGATCGTCCCAAATATGACAGGATCGTCTGCAATTGCACAAAATCATCCTAGATTATAGTCTATCGTCTGAGATCAGACAAGATCATCGTCGATCTGATGAATTCATCAGAAACCTGCAATCACATAAATAGACACCAAAAAACCAAAAATGCTATTGCAAGAATAATGCAAAATGATAGAAATGATAGTATAACTGCCTCACTGATAAATTTAGATAGCAAATTAAAGGAAATGCATTGTTTTAATAACTTATTTTAACTTTATCATGCATTTATGCTGAATGAGGTGAACTCCAGGATGTAGAATGAAAATAAATCAAACTAATGCATAGTAAAATAAAGAAGACAAATAAGGAATGCAAACTCAGGGCTCTTGTTGCCCCCAATCTGAACTACAGTTGAGATCACCTCCAATCATATGATATTATCGTCAATCTATGATAAGATCGTCCAAAATCATCTGGAATCGCCTGTGATGATCCGAGATTTCTCCAACTGAAGCACAGTGAAAACCTGCAATGAAAACTTAAAACTACCAGTGCAAACAATGGTGGATAGGATGTCTTTACATAGCAAAACTAAATGGCAGGGAAAATCAAATAGGGAATCATGGGATAAGCCAACCAGGGGGATAAACTAAGAAAATCCCAGTTTATATAGGATTAGGGGGAGGTTAGCAGGTTAGGGATCATCCCAATCTAGGAGATCCTCAGTGGAGGAATCTCCAACTGCGCAGACACGCTTCTGCCCAAGTTGGAGAGGCTATTGAAATAGAAGCTAATTATGAAAATTCAATTTTGGGATGAAATCGTCTGGATGTTTTGTTCTAGATGAATTCATCCGATCTGGGATGATTTCATCTAATCGACGACTATATCATCCAACGGTCAAAACAACTCCTAAAAAAGGCATGAAAAACGGGGCAAGCAGTTAACGGGTGATTTCGAGGTTAAAATTCAATTTTTTATCTTTTTACTAAGGTTTTAACTGCATCAATTTTAGGGTGCTACATTTTGCTCCCTCTTTAGCAATTTTTTTGAAGAAAATGCATTAAAGATGAGTTCTTCTCGTTTTACGAGAAAGAAAAAATTTACTCAATTTTCTAGACGACGATTCTAAGTCGAATCGTACAACTGCTTATTATGGTGCCCCCTCCGAGTTTTTACCCAAATCAAACGTTTGAGGTAAAAGTGCAAAAAAGCAAAATTTAAAAAAAAATTGTTTTTAAATAAAATTAAGAAAAATAGGGTAAAACCCTAATTCATTTTTACTGTTCATTTACACTGTTTTTAGAGCTCTATAAGCAAAATGGTAGAAACAACACACAGATCGACAGAGGTCCGTCATGGGTTATGGGTAAGGATCTAAACCTAGTGAATTATGTTTTTAATTGGATTTGTGTAATTTTTTATTTAAATTTTTACTATTGTGGGGCATCGCGGTCATTCTTAGGCTGTCGATGACATTGGGATGAAATCGTCCCAATTTCGTCGAAATCATCCCTAGATCGTCGATTTCGTCGAGGGGCAAAATCAACGGAATAGGGGCGATCCCGTCCAACTTGGGGCGATCCCCAAGTTGCAAAATTAGAGGCAATTTCTTCCTACCAAGGATGATTTGACCCAATTTAGGATGATATCATCCAATGGTGGACGATATCATCATTGTTTTTAGAATATTAAATTGACTTAACTGATTTTAATGATTATCTATTGATGATTTTTATTGTTTGATTATTTATTTTGTAGAGGAGATTACTAAAAATTTGGGAGTGGAAATACGGGGGACTCAAAGACGATGTAGCCATGCTCAACTATGTGGAGTGAGACCGACTGGCGAAGGTCAGACTACAGCATGTGGCAAAGATGCCACAAATACCTATAGACATGGGGATACTAATAGCCTTAGCAGAGAGGTGGTATCTGGGGTCGTACTATTTCTAATTATCGACAAGGGAGATGGCTCACACTCTAGAGGACGTATGGAGGATCTTGAGGATCCCCATACAAGGGTGGTTTATGACTCCTACGGCCAATCAGGGCCATGCTATGATGCACCTATTCCGATAGCCTAGCTTCACCCTGGAGAAGGGTGGGGTGAACATTGAGACATTACGGTAGATGTCTGGGGCATCTCGATTGACTCAGGTTTTGGCAAGGGTGGTAGGTGGCTTGCTACTATGCCACTAGAGTGGATGCAGGTTACCCTGGCTACTCTCAGATGTGGTATGCGATATGAGAGACCACGACTATAGATTTTCTTGGGGTAGCTTTGTGCTATGCCACTTGTATAGGATCTTACACAGGGTCTTATGCAAGGGAGGTCGATGTCTAGTTTTGACATCGTTGCTACAGGTTTGGTGCTGGGAGTACATTGTAGTGTGGAGGCCGATAGGGCTTCCACTGACAGAGGTGGACTAGGAGAGACCCTAGGTTTTCTATTGGTGGCTCTAGAGAGGGTCAAAGTGGCAGATAGATCTACCAATGTTTCGGAGGTTGCTAGATGACCTCATCCCAGAACTAATCACCTAGAGGCCATGGAGAGAGCATCCATGGTTGGGAGAGGATGGATAGAAGTTGGCTCACATCAAGCGAGTCTGCTGGTTGAGGATAGAGCGAGGAGAGATAGAGCTCCACCGCTATGACTGAGTTTTGCAACAATTTGGTCTATAGTAGGGGATCCCTTCTCTTAGAGATTACGAGTACTCCCAGATTATTCAGGATAGTACTATACTGAGCGGGGCTCCATATATGCAGCGATTCTAGAGTTAGGACATGGATGATGCCCCCATTCAGCTAGTGGATGGGGACGATTTAGGGGTCATAGATGGGTATGATGCCTGGTACACAGGCATCTACCTACCTCAGATGACGAGGGCATAGGGTTCGATGCACAACATGGTGTGATGGATGGGGAGGCAACACCAGGTTGCTATTGATGCAACGAGGGGTTGCATGGGGAGGGAGCAATGACGGTCTCCTTAGGAGAGACATCGAAGAGTGCCATAGGCTCTAGAGAGACTGTAGCAGGCAGAAAGGATAGAGGAGGGACTCCCTTCTCAGTAGAGGGATAGGCCAACATCACTTGATAAGGGCAAGGGTATCGAGGTGGGGGAGAGCAATGAGATGGTGGCTCTTCGGGCTGAGAATGCCCACCTACGCGCTCAGGTGCAGACTCTGCAGGATGAGGCTACATGGCTCAAGACTCAGAGTGGAGGGGCAAGCATGCAATATTTGGCATGGTCTATTGCTCAGACCACATTCTATCAGGGAGCATACTTCCAACTGGTTTCAGAGGGCCAGAGGTTGCAGATGCCAGTCGGCATTGCAAAGTCGATCATGATGGGATCGTCGAGGACATCCTCACGATAGATAGCGAGGACCCAAGATACAACACGGACCTCTATGGGACCACCTCCTCCATGCTAGGGTGGGAGAGGAGATGAGGCTGAGAGCTTGAGGGCTTCTTGAGACTAGCTACTATAGACTGGATTTGATATATTTTTGAGAGGATTGAGTATGCCAAGGTATAGATTATGGCATACCAATCCGTTTGTGATATGATGTATAGATATTTTGATATATATATATATATATATATATATATATATGATTTTTTGTTTGTGATATGACTTGTCCACATGTTTTATGATGCTTCAATTTTAGAATTGTTGATTGATTATTCATGTAATTATGTTGTTTGGAAATAGTATAATTTTATGTCATGCTATAAAATTTAAATGAAATAATCTGATGTAAACAAATTGGTTGTTTTGTGGTGTGATTTTATGAAAAATAAAAGGGACTTCTAACAATAATTTCAAAGGACATTGTCACTATTATAGACCATTTCATGGAGTCATCGCTCGCTAGGTCGTCAAGCTAATACCAGTATAGAAATATTGCTAAAAGTAAAAGGGTGCTTAAGAGACTGTCTTAAGACTTTGTGTTGTGATGATGAAAATGATGATGGTGATGATTTGTTTTTAGATTTTCATAAAAATATTATGCATGAAATATTAAAAATATGATTTTTGCTAGGCATAAAATTCCTAAGTGTGATAAAGTTTTGAACAATTCCTTAGGAATTATACCATGGTT
Organism: Wollemia nobilis; assembly: GCA_028583015.1. NCBI lineage: Eukaryota > Viridiplantae > Streptophyta > Pinopsida > Araucariales > Araucariaceae > Wollemia > Wollemia nobilis. Next base: position 5,658,977 of record JAQPPZ010001050.1, on the reverse strand, counting down.
GAAAAATGGAATTTTGACATAATGAAATGAAATAGAAAAGGTGTTCGTCCTTTTAAAGCACGATTGTGTGACATAATGATGTAAGCCATATGTTTTTGATAAATAATAATGAATGGGAAATAAAATTAGAACAATGGTTTGCGCTAGGCATAGAATTATAGGTATAGACTTATACCATCATCACGAAATCCAAGAAAAAATAATTTTATTGCATAATTGATTTTTGATTTTGAGATAAACAGAAAAAATATATAAACGTGAATTTATTGCTGGATTTTTGAATATGTTGTTGAAAGAATTTTTGGATTTTTGGAAACAATGTATGTAATTTGTTTTTATACGAAATAGATGTTCTTAAATAAGAAGATGAAATTATTCCAAAAAGAGTTGCAAAAATATTTTAAATTATCTCAAAAAAAAAATGTAGATTTATAAGGAATCCTCATGTGCATATGTGAGTTCATTGCCGATCTTGATTTATCATAATGATACAAAATCTCTCAAATGCAAATGTGTGTGCAATTGTATTGTTCATTTACCAATTTTGAGCAAGATAATTTGATACAAATAATTTGAATTAACCAAATGAATGTTCGTTGACCATGATTTATATGCATGTAACCATACCAAACTACTATGTAAGTCGGGTTATCAAGAGCTAGTTGATCCATAAGCAGACATAGGTTTGTACAAAAGAAGGTCACTAATGTGAGAGAAATATGACCACACTAGGGATTACCCAAGGCCAACCGGGTTGGGCACAAACCACCTGTTATGGGGCTTACCTCACAGTTTTCGAATAAATGAAAATTCTAGGGATTCAAGCTCATTCACCCTTATTTTCTTTTCAAAGGGTAGGGGAAGGGATGTTATTGCTTTTGCTTTTGCTTTTTTCTTTTTCTCTTCTTTCTCTTTATTTTTTTTTTGTATTTTTGCTTGGAACTGAGATAATGCTGAAATATTGTTGTGATGGTACAAAATAATATTTTTCTTTTTCTCATTTTCTTTGACTTTTATTTTTTTATTCCTTACTAAGGATACTTGCTTGGATTGGCTGTAGAGCAAGGTATTTTTATTCTGGGCAGGGGTGAGCTTGTCCTTTTGTCAATTCTCAAATATTCTAGACCATGTGCATGATAGGATAGCAGGGGAAACTTTTCGCTCAAGAAACCACTTCTACTATGTAGCATCATATCGAATTTACAATGAAATCATTTTAATGTGAAAAGATATACTTGGTTCAAGTAAATAACAAGATCAATTCTCTATGCTCAAAAATTTATTTAATTCAATTGTGGACTTTGATATAAGAGAGATTAATAATAATACCAAATAAATCAAGCTATTTATTCATGAGAGTGTGAAAGTGCGGGATTCCAAATAAATGTTAATTTATCCAAAATAACTAAAAATATAACTGCAATACTTCAAGAATTGACAGATGTGAAAATAAAAGATGTTTTTTTGAAGATTTTTATGATTTTTATGTTTTTATATTTTGATTTTGATTGATGAATTGAGAAGATACACAATGTGATTGTTTTTGAAATTTTTATATGAATGACTAAAATGAAACAATATGCAAAATAAAAATATATACAATGATGAAATGACCAGATTTTATGCATAATAGTGCTTAAGATGCATAATGTTCATAGGTTCTTTAAGATATTTACCATCTAAGGTAGCTAATAGGTATGCTCCCGATCCAAATTTAGCAGTGATGATATACGGTCCAAGCCAGTTGGGCTCGAATTTACCTTTAATATATTTAGTTGCATTAGTATTTTTTTATTTTCTTTCAAGACAAGGTCACCGATCTCAAAGGATCGATGATGAACTTTCTTGAGGTATGCTCGTTTAAGCTTGTTTTGGTAGGCTCGAAGATGTTCCAAAGCATTGATGCACTTATCATCTAGGAGTTCCAGCTGACTAAATCTGCTAGCACGATATTCATATCCTACTTCAGTATCTTGAAGTAGCAGAGCCAAAGAAGGAACTTCTAATTCAAAGGGAAAACTGCTTCAGCACCATAAACCAAAACAAAAGGTGAAGTGCATGTGGGGGTGCGAACGCTAGTTCGATAAGCCCACAAAGCAAGATATAGTTGAATGTGTCAATCTTGGCCAGAATTATTGACCAATATTTTGAGGATTTTAATTAATGTTTTATTAGATGCTTCTGCTTGGCCATTACCCTAAGGATAAAAGGGAGTGGACCAACGATGTTGAATTTTATATTTTTGACATAATTTTTTGACATCTTTATTTTTAAAACAAGTTCCATTATCTGAGATGAGATTTGCAGGAATTTTGAACCTACAAATAATTTGATTAAAAATAAATTTGGAAACTTGGGTTCTAGTGCAAGAAGCTAAGGGCATCGCTTCAACCCACTTCGTGAAATACTCGATGGCGGTTATGATGAATTTGTGTCCATCAGATGACTCAAGGTTTATTTTTCCAATGATGTCTAAGCACCATTTTGAAAAGGGCCAAGGAGATAAAATAGCTTGTAGCTCTTGTGCAGGCGCATGGACAAGGTCAGCATGTTTTTGGCATTTGTCGTAAAGGTGCACATTATAATGTGCATCATTTTCCATGGTAGGCAAAAAATATCCTATCCTAAGGAGTTTCTTAGCAATGGTGCTATCGCTAAAATGTCCCCCACAAGATCCATCATGGGCTTCACTCAAAGCTGATCTAGATTCTTCTAGATTCAAACATCTCAGTAGGATACCTTCGAAATATCTCCTATATAACATATTGCCAATTATGACGAAGCGACTTGCTCGTCTATGCAATAACCAATGTTGGTTTCTATTAAAACCTTCAGGTAAGGTCTCATTTTGAAGAAAATTGAATATATCAGTGTACCAAAGTTTAGGAGTAGTTTCGTTGATTAGAAACACATCCAAAGGTTCTAAGCATTATTTATTTAAATTGGGTTCCTGGAGTCGATGAATAATGATGGTAGCATATGCGTCATCTAATTCCAAGGGTAAAATAGATGCAGCAGCAGCCATAGCGTCAACCGCACGATTGCTAGTTCGAGGAATAGCTTCCAAGGTAACTTGATCAAATAAAGATAATAATTGTAATACATATGCTTTATATGGGCACAATTTATCATCTTTGGTCTAATAAACATCATTAATTTGATTTATGACAAGTTGAGAATCACCGAAAACTAATAGATTTTTAATTTTTAGTGCCAAGGTAGCTCGTAATCCAAGGATTAGAGCCTCATACTCAGTAGTGTTATTAGTACAAGCAAATGTTAATTTAAAGGACAAAGGGATAAGATGTTTTTGTAGAGATATTAAAATAATACCTGCACTAGCCCCACTCATGCATTGGGATCCGTCAAAGTATAAGGACCATTGCTCTAAATTATCGACCTCTAGTTTAAGGCATTCATCAAGAAATGCAATGATGATGGGATGGGTAGACTCTAAGGGTGCAGCAGCTAATTGATCTATTATGATTTGACCCTTAACAGAATTGTGTCCTATAAATGTGAGGTCAAACTTGCTTAGGGCAAGAACCCACTTTGTTGTGCGACCAGATAAGTACGGTCGACTCATGAGATACCGCAAAGGATCGGATTTAGCAATAACATAGGTTTTCTGACTGAGCATATAATGACATAATTTTTGTGTAGAAAATATGACTGCTAGACATAACTTATCTAATGTTGTGTACCAGGTTTCATAACTGATTAATGTTCTACTGATATAATAATTAGCACGTTCTTTCTTCTCATCATCAAGTTGAGCTAACATAGCTCCTAAGGCAAGATCTAAAGCAAAAATATACAAGATAAATGGGCAATCAGGTCTAGGTGGTGAAAGCATAGGTGGGTTAAGAAGATATTGTTTGAGTTCAAATGCTTGCTGACATTTGTAGTCCCAATGGAAAAAGACATCCTTCTTAAGAAGCTTAAGAAAGGGTCTGGTTTTATCTGCCAGCTTATCAATGAAGTGACATATAACTTGAAGCTTACCTTGTAAACTTCATAATTCTAATATATTTGTGGGTGTAGGCATATCAGTGATAGCCACAATCTTGATAGGGTCAATTTTGATGCCACGTAAAGAAAATATAACCCCCAATAATTTACTAGACTTAACTTCGAATATACCTTTAGCTAGATTCAATCGAATAAGATGTTCTCTTAACCGATTAAATACTTTTCTCAAATCATCTAAATGGTCATCTTCTTCATTAGAACGAGCTATAATGTCGTCTACATAATCATGTAGTATATCATGCATCATATCATGAAAGATGTAAGTCATGGCTCATTGATAGGTTGCACCTACATTCTTTAAACCGAATGGCATCACTTTCCAACAAAAGGTTCCCCAAGGGGTAATAAAGGTTGTTTTATCCTAATATTCAGGAGCTATCCTAATCTTATTATAACCATAAAATCCATCCATTAATGATATCATTCCAATCTCGGCAGTAAAATCAATGATCTAATCCATATTCGGAAGAGGAAAATCATCTTTAGGGCATGCAGCATTAATATCTCTAAAGTTTGTGCAAACCCTAACCTTGGTAGATTCTTTCTTAGTTACTAGAACTACATTCGATATCCATTTAGCATAATCAATGGCTTGTATAAAAATGACATTCATGAGTTTTTCTAACTCCCCGACCAGTAAGGCCACTTTAGGATGCATTTTTCTAAGTTTTTGTTTAACAGGTTTAGCATCCAGATGGAATACTAGGTGATGCATAACTACAAAAGGGTCTAATCCTGGCATATCTTCATATGTTCAATAAAAGACATCTTCATATTATTTAATAAATGCAATGTATTTATCCTTTTTTTCTTGCCTCAATTCTGATCCAATGTTGATTATGTGAGGATTACCCTCAGTTCCAATGTTAATTTTTATAACATTTTCTACTTCCACGTGTAGATTTTTCTCAAAATTAGGTAGGGCGGGTGAAACGCCCAATTCTTGTAATTCTTCCAAGGTTAGTTTGGATAATTCGTCTTGAGGATTCGTGGCCTCAAGCTGGGCTATACTAGGTATAGAGCCATCAAAATAAAATTCATGATGTAATAATTCCTCAATGGAGACATCATGGAAGATATCTCCCTCCAACTCATCGTTGGATTTGGCGATCATCTCAAGGTAGGCTATAGATAGCATATTACATGTAAATGGTTTATTCATTAAACACAAAGCATCACGTTGATCTAAATAATCTTGGTAACATATGAGATGGTCATCATCCTCAAATGGGAAGGGCTGACCTTTACTAGGAAATAGGCCCACACCACATCAGGCAGGCCACGGTTCTACCTCAAAAGGTTCTTTCATGCCATTTTGGAAAGGTACCAAACCTTTCCATTTATATCCCAATTTAAGCATTATAAATTTGGATTTAATATAATCATTAGTAAAATAACATCAAGCATATCCATCATAATGAGTCTTGATGTTTCTGGGTATTCTACCCCAGTCATATCCCTTATAAATAAAAGCGCAACTCCCAACTTGGTAAATACTTCCCATGAGCTGTGGGAGACCCAAGGTATGAGGAGATGGTAGAAAATTGTTTAAGATAATGAAATCTTGCATAGCAGCATTCATTTGCTCTGATATAAGAATTTTAGATAAATTGGGTAAGAGCTCGTCAATAAGAGCATAAGAGGTAGAATGAACATTTCCCATATCTTCTGATGTGGAAACTATGCCTTTTGTTGATGTAGATGTTGTAGAGATGTCGATGGATGATTCTATTATAGGGATAGAAGTGATATGAGTAAAACAAGAAACCTTGGTTGTGGGATTAGGATTTTTTTGAAGTCCTAATGTAGTTTATTTAGAGGATGTTTGAGCTGTATGAAGGGGTGGAACTGATGTAGAAGGAGTAGATGGCATTATGGGTGTGTGTTTCACATGTTTAGATGGATAATGGGATTTAGGATGTGTGGATGATAAAGCAGTTCAAAATTGAACTCCAATAGGTTCTGCCAAAGCACACATATCAAAGGGTCTAGGATCACCATGAATGGTAACCAACTAATTCTTAAATTTGAATTTAACACATTTATGTAAAGTTGAGGGAACGACTCTCATTGCTTTGATCCAAGGGTGACCCAACAGTATATTGTACGATGCAGGGCAATGTACAATAAACATGGTTGTATCGAAGGTTATTGGACCAACCTATAATGGAATGGTAATAAATAACTCCACACGTTTCTTGTGTTTCATCATTGAAGGATTTTATGATTATATCAATTCTTTTCATTTCATAACTTCTAAACCCAAATATTTGGTAGAAGTCAAAAGTGTAGATGTTAAAATATGAACCGTTATCAATCAAGACTCGTTTAATTGTTACATCTCCAATTAAGGTAGTAATATATAAGGGGTTATCCTTATGTAAACTATGTTGGGGTATGTCTCTATCTTGGAAGTCAATACAATCAACTTCACGAGTTATTATAGTATTAGCCATGGCTTCAGGTTGAATGTCTTGTGGTACCATCATCTGGCTTAATGTGAGCATTAATTCATCTCTATTTGTAGAAGAGGATCTTAAAAGGTCCAAAAGGGAAATTCTAGCTGTAATGTTTGATAGTTGCTCATTAATATTATAAGGAGGTTTAGGTTGCACATTAGGTGCCTAATTCCCTTTATTAGGAAATTTCAAAACAAATGGAGTTGATCCATCATTTTGCATTTGATCATGTTGATATTTTTGAGCCTATTGTCTAGTAACAGCACTGATGGTACCCACAACATTATTATGTGGATGATGAATGGGTCTTGGTCTAGCATTTATGGCTTGCTCATTAGAAAGTAATTGGTGAGATGATGGTCAAGTAGTGACCCTTCTTGGAAATGGTTCTTTTGGGACGATATGACTTGTGATAGGGAGAATAGGATCTGATTCATCTTCAAAGCTATTCGATTGATTTGAGGTGATTTCCACATCACTCTCAGTCTCATATTCTGTATCACTAAGATCAGGTGTTTGAATGTTATGTAGAGGCTTGATTGTAACTACGGATAAAGTTGTGTCAAATATTTCCAAATCATGAGTAGGTAAATGCCCACTAATAGTTCCTACATATCGGGTAGGAGGGGGAACATTATGGTGTTCAATTTGATTAGCCACTTCCTTGCCATGTTTTGGTAAAGGATGTTGAAATATGTCCAATGACTGATTGGCATTCTGATTATGGTTTTGAGGAATGTTCTTTTGAGTATTATTAGGAGGATTTTGCTTAGGTTGAAAGGCTTGCACTTCCATCTCATTGTTATCAATCAGGTCCTGTATTTTATGTTTTAATATTTTACAAGAGTTGGTAGTGTGTCCAGGTCCTCTATGGAAGTCACAGTGTAAATCAGATCTGTATCCGGGTATAGTTGGATCAAGTTCCCGTATAGTTGGTAATTGAATCAAACCTCGTTCTAATAATTGTGGGAGAATGGTTGATTTAACCTAGTAAATTCTCGAGGAGGTTTATCAAGAGGTTTCAGTATAAACTTCTCTGTTGTCTTCACAACATTAATAATAGCTATATTTCTACTATTAGTGACTCCATCATCCACAATTTTTTTATTTTTATATTGATTTTTGGATGTTTTCTCATCATCTTTCTTTTTAAGCTGACCTCCCCTAATGAGAGCATCTTCCACATAGCATGATCAAAGGTGGTCAAGGTAGAAGTTGACAATTCATAAGATAGTTGGTCTTGTAAATTATTAATAGAGATGTCCAAAATCTCCCTATAAGGTAATACAAAATGCAATTTTCCTATCAACTGTCTCCACCTAGCTAAGAAATCAGCAAAACATTCATCTTTGTCTTGTTTTAAGTTGTACAAGTCTTTAATGGTCACATGCCTTCTAATGTATGCACTAAATTGATGCACAAAAGACTCAACAGTCTCTTCAAAGTTCCTCAAAGAATTAGTGGGTAATTGATAATACCACTCTAATGCCATTCCTCCTAAACTTTTCAAGAATATTTTTAGCAATAATAAGTCATCATGCGATATATCATGACATGCTATCCTAAACATACGAATATGCTCTATGGGATTTTCGGTTCCTTTATATATGGGCAATATAGGCATAGGAAAATGTTTAGGATATGGTTGTGCTACAACTATAGGATCTAAAGGCTGACTACACATCTCTCGATAATTGTACGAGGGACGGTAGGGATCTATCTGGTCCATGCAGGAAACTTACTGTTTCACCACAGTTTCAAGATTACTAGTTTGTCCACCATATTGGTTCGATGGGACATAAGCATGGGATTTATGAGTGTATGAGGGTGTGACATAAGGATTAGATGCTATATTGCTATTATGCAAAGTGCTGGTAGGAAGAGTATTATGAAGAGGATTTGTAGTAGTATTATTTTGTATTCCATATTATTGGTAATTGGTGTTTGGTTTTGTTTTGGGTTTTTTATGATTTGAGGTATATTGCTCAATAGCTTGGAAAAATAGAGCAGTAAATGAGGGTTTATTTTGTGCGGGAATGACCCTAGGCTTGCTAATAGGCACTTTAGATGGTTGGGTAACCTGTTGTTGTTGCATGTTCCGGATTATAGCTGTCATATCCAAATTGGATGGTCCAGCTTGATCACTCTCTTGTTCAATAAAGGACAAGAGATTAGTACGTATGTGAAATACGTCTTCTAGAGTTGCTTGAGTGTCACTAATTAGATCCTTGTCCATATATATTGCTCTATTAAGCATACCAATATTAGTATTAAGGAACTTCCAGAATTGTTCCATGTTTTCAAAAGTAATAGCTCCTCCCGGAGACATTTTAGGGGATGAGGATCCTTCCTCTCTATTTTCTTCTTGTTCATTTCTTACAGCAATCTCTTCTTCTTGCTGATCTAGGATTTCTTCTTCCTGAACTTGATCATTAGGAAGGACATCCAGGTTATTTAATGGTTTTCCTAACCAATATTCTTCTTATTCAGTTTGTTTTCCATTCCTAAGTATAGGCATTGTGCTTAAACTTAGATTTCAGAAAAAAAAAATATATATATATATATATATATATATATATGTGTGATAGGTTTGAGAGGTATATATTTTAATTATATACCTACTATAAAAAGGAAATGTTTTGATTTTTTTGTTTTTATATTGTTTTTGTGTTTTATAATATTATTATAAAGATAACAAATAGCATTCTAGTTGCAAAAGGAATAACAATAATAACAGAAATGACTTAGTTTTCTATAAATAATTTATGGATATCATTGATAGGATCAAGTTCATCATGAGTCATGAAATGCTCATATTCCAATTGGAAGTGGTTTTTCAAAAATTTGACAAAGTGTGCTATAGTAATATGATCTATCTCAGATTTTGACCTGTAGAAATAAAGTTCATGGCAATATTCTTGATATAATATAGCTCTAGGAACTCTATTCCATATTTTTCTATCCGTAAGAACGACTTCTTGATCCTCTATACAATATAGAAACTTATGTACTACAACTACATTCTCAAGGTATTCTTCAAAGGTGTACAATTTTGAAGACACAAGTGCTCTTTTATCTGCTAACCACCTATGGCAAGCTATCTAAAGTTCATGATATAAGGTTACCTGATCAGGATCCAGGATTCTATCTAGGACAAACCTCTTAATTTGCCTAAGTTCTATAGATCTAGATGAAATAATATCCAATCTCCTATCAAGTTCGTCCCGTAAAGGTTGGACTCTATTCGTTTGAGGTACTCTAAGAACAAACGTAATCTCTATGGTTGTTAAGTGATTTTCAACATTAATGGTGACAACTCATATTTTATAATATACCATCTAAATATGATATGCAACTTTAATTGTTAGTCTGATGATTCTAAATGTTTTTAACAATGCATTTATTTTTTTTTGTTGTTATTTTTTTTTTACTTTTGTTTTTTTTCAGAAGGATTTTAATTTCACATCGGGTTCACCAAAATGTATCGCTCCAAATTTTTTGCATCCTTACCTTCAGTCTATAGGATTCACGCCCAGAAGGGGGATGCAAGAAGTATGGGACAATACCTCGGACTGAGAGGCCCTTTGAAGGTCATGCCTCTCGGGGGATGGGTATAAGGGTGAATTTTTTATGGATGGTGGGGTTGACCAAGAAAATTTGAGTGGCAGTTTCCATGCCTAGGTTGAGAATGGGTTTGATGTGTTCATTTTGTACTTTAATCATTCACATCCCTAGGTTTGCCATAATGGATCTAAGTTATTCTATATGAAAATGTTGATTTATATGAATACAGAAAGTAGGAATGAATCCTAAATGTAAATATTATACAAAATGAGAAAGAATGCACCTAATTTCAGATGTCTGATGAAGATTCTTAAGCTTGTAAGAGTCCATATCATCCCAAATATGACAGGATCATCTGTAATTGCATAGAATTGTCCCAGATTATAGTCGATCATCTGAGATTAGACAAGATCATCGTTGATATGATGGATTCATCAGACGAATATGTTAGAAACCTACAATCACATAAATAGACACCAAAAAACTAAAAATGCTACTACAAGAATAATGCAAAATGATAGAAATGATAGTATAACTTCCTAATTGATAAATCTAGATAGCAAATTAAAGGAAATGCATTGTTTTAATAACTTATTTTAACTTTATCATGCATTTATGCTGAATGAGGTGAACTCCAGGATGTAGAATGAAAATAAATCAAACTAATGCATAGTAAAATAAAGAAGACAAATGAGGAATGCAAACTTAGGGCTCTGGTTGCCACCAATTTGAACTGTAGTCAATATCACCTCCAATCATATGAGATCATCGTTGATCTATGACAGGATCGTCCAAAATCATTTGGAATTGCCTGCGATGATTTGAGATTTCTCCAACTGAAGCACAATGAAAACTTGCAATGAAAACTTAAAACTACAAGTGCAAAAAATGGTGTAGAGGACATCTTGACATAGCAAAACTAAATGGCAAGGAAAATCAAGCAGGGAATCATGGGATCATCCAACTAGGGGGATAAACTGAGAAAATCCCAGTTTATATAGGATTAGGGGAAGGTTAGGAGGTTGGGGATCATCCCAATATCGAAGATCCTCAGCGAAGGAATCTCCAAATGTGCAGACACGCTTCTGCCCAAGTTGGAGAGGTTGTTGAAATAGAAGCTAAATATGAAAATTTAGTTTTGGGATGAAATCATCTGGACGTTCTATTCCAGATGAATTCATCCGAAGATTTCATCTGATCAGTGATGATATCGTCCAACGATAAAAACAACTCCTAAAAATGGCACGAAAAACTGGGCGAGCGGTTAACGAACAGTTTCGGGGTAAAATTCAAATTTTTATATTTTTACTAAGGGTTTAACTATGCCAATTTTAGGGTGCTACATCTGCATCACATGTGTATGGTTTATCAGGTGCTCCATCACAGGTATACGATTCCTCAGTTTCAAAACCATAGGTGTATGGTTTCATAATAACAGGACCAAATAGTAATAGGTATCATATCTGCCAATCTGATATCGAATCTTCATGTGATTCCAACTCTTGAAACCTGTAGTCATAGAAAATATAGATTAGTAAAGTAAATTAAGTAAAGTAAAAATAAATAGGACCCTTAGGGGGTCCCACCATGATCACCATTTTTGTAACAAAAATAACACCAAATAAATAGGCAAATGAACACTTTGCAACGTAAATAATGATGTATCTTGTATTAACATGGGATCCTGAATCTCCTAATATTACAATAAATTCTTTTGAATTACACCAAGTATTTGGGTGCAATGTTAAAAATTACAATGCAACTCAAGTTTTCAATATGACAATAGTGGCACTCTCCCAAAAAATAACTGGTGCTCTTCATCCTTTTTGCTACAACTTTAAAGGGGTGAGTGGGCTTCAGATATCCAATGCAAAGACCACTCCTACTTCATTAGCTTCTCCAAGATACATGTTACCTACACACATGAAAACCAAAGAGAGTTTAGTAGCATATGTATAATCAAGACATAAAATGATGCTTTAAAATCCCAATTGAAAAAGGCATACGATGCAAAAATAGAGAAAGAAAATAATTAGATACCTTGTGCAAAACTTACTGACTATTGTCGTGTTTTCTCAGCTTTGAGAAACTGCAGGTTTGTGGTGAAGGCTGATAAAACACTTACATATGGTGGGAAAACTGCATAGGTGCAGTTATGACTGTGAAACCATAGACTTGTAGTTTTGTTTGAATGGTAGATTGCTTCAAATGGGGCCTCCAGGATTTGGTCTTTGTTCTCCTTGAGATGCATGTAGAGCTCTAGTCTTTTCATGATAGGTTGATGGTAAAAATTTTTAGTCTCCTTTGGGGTATGGGGTGAAGGTACCTTTATAGGTCCCTTAAGGTTTTGGAGGGAAATGAGAGATGGCAAGCTAGGATTACCAAGTGGTAATTTAGGGCTACCAATTGGAGGGGGCAGTTAGAGTGAATCACCTGGGGTGTCTCACTTAACTGGGGTAAGGTGGATGCAAGTGGAGTGTTATGTGGAGGGCTTCTCCATGTGAAGGGACAAAGGGGACAAGGGTGTGTGAGATGTGGAAAGGGATGTTGGTGAGGTGGCTAGGACACATGTCTAGTAGGTAGGTAGGGTATCCTAGGCTGATTTTCAAGATTTAATAAATTTGGAAAATAGGATAATGTGCAGGATTTTATATACCTAAGTCTAAACATAGGAATATAACTATATTATGTAGTATTTTATGTGGGGTACCAAATGTAATTTTGTGAATGACCAGTTTTTGGTTTCTACAAGTTTTATGCACTCTTTTTTATCCTCTCCTTATTAAAAAAATATTAGATCAATATTTATCAAAGTTTGGCTTCATTTATAGATTTTTTCATGCATAAAATGATTTAGGATTGAGTCTCTATTGTTTTTTCTTCCTTTGTATATCTACTTGTAATCTAATAGTTCACCACTAAGGATGGAAAAATAAAAACAATCATATTTCTCAAATTAAGTTGCACTTGCAAAATTGGGAAGAGTGAATGTAGTCTAGCTTTTATCATTTCCACCATCATACCATTTCCTCTTAGAATTTTTATTGGTTTTATATTTGAAAGAAATCCTAATTACATATAGTTTATAAATTTGTGTGTTGTACAAGGCATATTGAGTCATTGCTTTAGAAAATGAAAAGAAATATGCTTAAATTTTTCTTATCATTCAAAATGAAATGCACATAGCATGGAAACTTGTTTGTTGGAATCCTACATCACTTTTGTTTTCCTATCTTACATTATGTTTTTAGTTGTTATTTATTGAATATCTAAAATATGTATAAGTGGGAAAAAATCTAGAAATAGTTAATAGATGTGTTCTTCAATATACCCATCAAATATACTCACATCATAAATCAAATACCTCTTATCCTGCATGTGTGTGTGTGTGTGAGAGAGAGAGAGAGAGAGAGAGAGAGGGAGTAATTTTTGATAAGGCAATGGATTACATCTTCATTATTTATGATTTAGACTAGAATTTTTTGCCATGACCTCTATCAAATATAAAATAAAACTTTCTATTGATTTCATATCAATGATAGGATCTATTCTACTCATTCATTTATTATTATAAGACCTAAAGGAGAGTAAATAACATTGTTTTCTTTTTCTTGTAATATATTTTTGACCACATGGGAGAAGAGAATTCTTAAAGGTATAGGGTTTATTAGGATCCATAGAGAAAATTTACATTAAGTAAAGCTAAATAGGTAGATTTTATTGGCTATTTATAGCCTAAATAATAATCTATATTTTCATGTTAAAATTATTTTAAGAACCATGTATCTTGTTCTCAAACATTATTTGATCTACCATATTCCTATCCCTTTCAAGATATAAAAATAAAACTTGACTATCATCCTACTATTCATATCATGATTTTAGAAACTCTTTTGGATTATAATTAGAATAAGTGCATCAACAAGTTTATAGAAAGAAACACAAAATGAATATTCATATCCACCTCTATCATAATCCCATTTGAAGTTGGGATAAAATTTATCCATGTACCTAAGTACAAGTAAATGTTAGGATCTCATCATAACCCTTAATGTAATAACTTCCCTGATGTAATAATTCCTAGTGAACATGGGTAGTACCCATGATTAATATTTTGTAATGTTCTAAGTTTTAGCTTAGGTAGTGCCTATGACAAATAGCACCCTTTTTATGTAACACATGGTAGATAGGTTAGGTAAGGTGGCATTGTGCATGTAATCCGTGTGGCATTATGCATGTAATTCGAGTGGTATTGTGCATGTAATTCAAAGTGGCACTATGCATGTAATTTAGGTGGCATTATGCATGTAATCCAGGTGACATTTTGCATGTAAGCCAACCTTGGAAGGAAACTCCTTAAATACCCGAAAAGGCACCAATGTAACCATGTTTTTGCAAATTAATGAAGTGTTGAAGGAGGTTGCCCCCTTAAAGAGGCCTACGATTCTATCTTATTGTGAGATTGTTCCTTTATGCAAATTTCTGTTATATTAATATGATGTTTATGTGAGTTTATTTCCAAGCAATCATGTGAGAGTGTGTTATTTGAGTTTATTTTATAGCAAGATCCTAACAAGTGGTATCAGAGCGCTTTCCAGGGCCAAGTTCTACTGCAACTGCAATGATTCTTGCCACCCAATCCGCCTGTTAGGTATAAGTTTTGTGTGTTTTTCTTGTTTTTGTTTTTCCTTATTAAAAAAAAAAATCCAAAAAAATACAGTGCATTTTTTTTCTAGACCAAAAAAAAAAAAAATTAGTTGAGTAGGTAGAAACCTTGTACAAGGGGTTTTAAAATATCGTGAAGGATCTATCGTTATTGGCTAAGCTAGATAGCCCATAAAGCGTCTAGTGAAGTGAGGGATGATCAGGCTCCAATACCCAGGCCTCGGACATAACTCGCGCATGGACTTGAGCTCCCACTTTATCTTCGAATATATCGGGAGACCATCTAAGATTAAACAAAATTGTAGCCATTAGGAAGCTCTTCGGCCTTGTATTACTCATAGTCTATGGGACACAGCATCCTGGACGATTACCCTCCCGTATTGTTAGAGAGGCAGGTAGTGTGCTCAAGGGTATGTGTGGAATCCTCCTTGAGTAGTGACCTGAAATATTGGTCCGAGCATTATTGTTCGTCACTGTCAATATATTAGAGGGCCTATGGGTGGTACATACTCCTATACTTAGCATTCCCTGGTTCTGTTAAAACTTCAACCTGTAAAAAATGCAAAAAAAAATAAAAATAAAAATCCAAACCTCCCTGTTCGTAAACCTGCATTTCAAAAGTGAGCATATGAGAAAGGAGTCCTCTACTAAAAAAATAATAGAAAGGACATGCATTCGGGATAAGCCATGAGGGTGACACTTAAGTTGAAAGTCTAGAGAATAATAGTCAAATTTACAGTGGTAGTCACAGTCAAGTCAGTCAGGTCAGAGAGGTCAACACAGTCGGGGCAGAATTCACAGTCTTCAGGATCAGAACAAAACTGTCATAACAGTCACCTATAAAATATAGAGAATATTGAGTATGAAACGAGGCTAGTTATAGATAGTGCTCTAGTACCCAAATTTTGCTCTGTAGCTCAAAATCAGAAACTGTAAACACCGTTAGACTTGCAAAATAGGAGATAAAAGAAAAAAGTCTGGGGTGCCAAAAAGTAGTGTTGAGAGATATAGCTCATTGTGACCACCTCATTGAGCTGATCGTTTTGATATATAGCACCCAAGCACTTTTTTGGGCACTTACTAAAAATAGTAAGTCCTAAAAACTCAATTCTATTTTTAGTAACTAGTCACAAAAGGTTTAAAAAATGGCCCAGGGTACCCGTGGACACCAAAAAGAACTAGAACACTTGGAATCCCTAACAAAAGCCATTGAGAACTTGAACTCGACTTTTCACTCCATAAGGGAATAATTCCAAGGTCTTCGCCTAGAGCATGAGGCCACTAGCAACCGCTTAGAAGAAGCACTGACAGAAGTAGACAACAAACTGAAAAGAGGACCACCCAAATTAGAATACCAAGCTGAGAGTTCTGCAAGGAATCATGACCATGATCCACCCTTTAGAATGCCCAAATTGGACTTTCCCAAATTTAGTGGGAAGGATGTTGATGGGTGGCTATGTAGGGTTGATCAATTCTTTAGACTTCATAATGTACCCGTATTTCATCGAGTCCAGATGGCTTCCTTTAACTTGGAGTCTAAGGCTCTACACTGGTTTCAATGGTTACGTGTTGCCTACCCAAATCTCTCTTGGGAGGATTTTGAATCCCAACTACTCACTCGATTTGGTCCTAGTGAGTATGAGGACTTTACAAGAGCCTTGACCAAACTACAACAAACAAGGTCAGTCCGAGATTACCAAGCTCAACTTGAAAATTTGGCCAATAATACAAGAGGATTGAATGAAGGGTTCTTGCAGATTTGTTATATCATTGGGTTGAAGGTGGAACTCCAAGCAGAAGTAAGAATATTGAAACCACAAACTATGATGGAAGCTATCAGTTTGGCCCATTTGGCCGAATATAAACTCTTTGCCCAAAGATGCCCATCAAAGTTTCCTCAAAATAGACCTTCATTTCGTCCTCGATCCCAACACCTAGCTGATAATAAACCTGCTACACCCAAGCGCCTCACCATCGAATATATGGATGCATGTCATGCCCAAGGATTATGCCATAATTGTGATGAAAGGTTTTTCAAAGGGCATAAGTGTGCACACAAAAAATTGTCCTTGATAGATGTTGAAGAACCTGATATCTCTAATGAAAGTGATGAAGATGAGGACCCTCCAAAAATACCTCCTCCACAAGAAGAAGTGAAATAGGAACTTGAGACAACAATTACAGTCCATGCCCTTGCAGGCATTACTACTCCTCAAACCATGAAGGTTACAGGATTTTTCAAGGGTCAATGTCTTTCCATCCTTCTGGATTTGGGAAGCATACACAACTTCATTGACCCTAGAGTTGCTCAGTGGGAAAATTGCTATATCCACACTTGTAATTCCTTTGAGGTCATGGTAGCCAATGGGGGAACCTTACCTTGTAAAGGAAAGTGTCGCAATGTTAAAATCAAGATAGGGGACTATGAACTCAAGCAGGACATGTTTTCCCTCCATTTGGGTGGATGTGATATTATTTTGGGATCTCAATGGTTAAGTACGTTGGGCACTATCAGTTGGAACTTTGCTAAACTCTGGATGCAGTTCTCCTAAAATGGACAAACACACATCATCAAGGGCTCCCCGATAGGAACACCTCAAATTATTAGTTCAAACGGCATGGAGAAATTGCTAAAGAAATCATCACGTGGGGTCATTGCACAACTATTCTCCATCCAACCATCCACATCTCAAATGGGTGAAATCCCACCAAACATGCAACAGATTCTCCACAAACATGAGGCCATATTTTTAGAACCAACCACACTACCACCGCATCACTCTCACGACCATGCCATTCCATTATTGTCAGATAGTACACCTCCTAATATCAGACCATACAGGTACCCCCATGTCATGAAGTCAAATATTGAGAAAATGATATAAGAATTACTCAAGGCAGGTGTCATTCGGCCAAGTACTAGTCCCTACTCTGCACCAGTGTTACTGGTCCTCAAGAAGGATGGATCTTGGTGACTGTGTATTGACTACTGAGAACTCAACAAGATAACTGTCAAGGATAAATTTCCTATCCCTGTGGTTGATGAATTACTAGATGAATTACATGGGACCATGTACTTCACCAAGCTAGACCTCCGCTCTGGGTACCATCATATCCGGCTCAGGGATGAAGATATTCCTAAAATTGCTTTTCACACTCATGAAGGTCATTATGAATTCTTGGTAATGCCATTTGGTCTCACAAATGCTCCTTCCACATTCCAAAGCCTGATGAACAACATATTTCACCCTTTTTTGTGGAATTTCATCCTTGTGTTCTTGGATGACATCTTGATTTATAGTCACACATGGGAAGAGCATCTCAAACATGTAGATCAAACCCTCCAACTATTGCCCGACCATAAATTATTTGCAAAAAGGTCCATGTGTTCCTTTGGTTTGACTAAAGCAGAGTATCTGGGACACATTGTCTCAAAGGATGGTGTCAAGGTTGACCCTAAGAAGATCCAAGTAGTCCAAGAATGGCCGAAACCTCGCACACTCAAGGGGCTTCGAGGATTTTTAGGGCTTATAGGATATTACCATAAATTTGTCTGCAATTATGGAAAGATAGCCACCCCCCTCACCTCCATGTTGAAGAAGGATTCTTTTACTTGGACAGGGCCAGCTGAGCAAGCATTCTTGGAACTCAAGCATGCCATGACCACCACTCCAATTTTAGCCATGCCAGACTTCTCTAAAAAATTTGTCATTGAAAGTGACGCTTTTGGTCATGGTATTGGGGCGGTATTGATGCAAGAAGGATGCCCTTTGGCTTTTACCAGCAAAGCCCTATCTGATCGCAATTTGGGGAAATCCACATATGCCAAGGAAATGTTGGCAATATTGCATGCAGTCTTGCATTGGCGACCTTACCTCATTGGGTGCCATTTCTCCATCAAAACTGACCACCAGAGTCTGAAATACTTTCTAGAAAAATGGTTTGCCACCCCCGAGCAACAAAAGTGGGTATCAAAACTCATGGGCTATTATTATGACATCACGTACAAAAAAGGGAAGGAAAATCTTGTGGTAAATGCTCTCTCTCGCCAATTTGAGACCCTTAGTATGTTGTGTGCCATCTCTACACCATTGCCCCAATGGATTGAGCCCTTACGTCAAGAAATACTTCAGGATGCATATTTGAAAGACCTGGTTGCTTCACTTAGGGATGATCCAGAGTCTACACCAGGATATAGTTGGGATGGCCAGGATCTACATTACCATCAACGCCTAGTTCTTCCTCCTAAGTCCCCACTTCGAGAGCTCCTCATGAAGGAATCACATGCTACCCCATCTGCTGGCCATTCAGGGTTCCTAAAAACTTATGAGCGACTCAAGCACACCTTCTTTTGGAAAGGTATGAAATAGGACATTCGCTCTTTTGTAGAGGACTGCGACACATGTCAAAGGATAAAATGGGAAATAGTTCTCTCTCTAGGCACTCTTCAACCATTGTCGATACCAGATTAGGTGTGGACTAACATATCCATGGACTTCATAGAAGGGCTACCTAAATTTGGAGGCAAGTCTGTTATTTTTGTGGTAGTGGACCGCCTTTCAAAGTATGCTCACTTTTGTGCCCTAACCTATCCTTACACAGCATCCACTATTGTCAAAATTTTTCTTGACTCCATATTTCACCTTCATGGCATGCCAACCTCCGTTGTATCTGATCGTGATCCCACCTTTACTAGCAATTTTTTGCAAGAGTTGTTTAAGTTGCAGGGGACTCAACTCAAAATGAGTTCAGCCTACCATCCGCAAACAGATGGTCAAATAGAGGTTGTTAATAAATGCTTGGAAACCTACCTTCGCTACTTTGCCTCCGATCATCCTACTCATTGGGCAAAATGGCTTTCCTTGGCCGAATGGTGGTACAACACTTCCTATCATACCACCACCAAACTCACACCGTTTGAGGCATTTTACGGGCACCCTCCACTCACGCCTTCCTCCTACATTTCGGGCAGCTCCAAGGTCCAGGCCATTGACAATGCTCTGAGTCAACACACTGAGGTCCTCTACCAACTCAAGCAAAATTTGAACATGGCCCAGAATTGGATGTGCCAACAAGCTGATCAGCATCGTTCTAAGTGCAATTTTGATGTGGGTGATATGGTATTCCTTCACTTACAGCCATACAAACAATCATACCTACAACTTCACAAGTTTCAGAAGCTCGCTTCAAAATTCTATGGTCCTTATCAGTTTCTACAACGGATTGGTCCGATAGCTTACAAATTGGATCTTCCACCCACTTCCAAGATCCACCCTATTTTTCATGTTTCCCTTCTCAAGAAAGTTGTGGGCATAAAGGTAAAGGTTCAATCAACACTCCCTGAATTGGATGAAGAAGGATCCATATTACTTGCACCGAAGCAGCTCTGGATCGTCAAACTCACACTCTATGCAACCGTACCATTATAGAGGTCTTGGTTCAGTGGCGTGGACTTCAACCTGAGGATGCTACATGGGAGTCTCTCCATCAACTCCAGCAATAGTTTCCTCATTTTTAGCTTTGAGGACAAAGCTTATTCAAGGAGAAGGGCATGTTGGGATATCATCCTAACCCTTAATGTAATAACTTCCTTGATGTAATAATTCCTAGTGAACGTGGGTAGTACCCATGATTAATATTTTGTAAGGTTCGAAGTTTTAGCTTAGGTAGTGCCTATGATAAATGGCACCCTTTTTATGTAACACATGGTAGATAGGTTAGGTAAGGTGGCATTGTGCATGTAATTCGTGTGGCATTATGCATGTAATTCGAGTGGCATTGTGCATGTAATTCAAAGTGGCACTATGCATGTAATTCGGGTGGCATTATGCATGTAATCCGGTGGCATTTTGCATGTAAGCCAACCTTGGAAGGAAACTCCTTAAATACCAGAAAAGGCACCAATGTAACCATATTTTTGCAAATTAATGAAGTGTTGAAGGAGGTTGCCCCCTCAAAGAGGCCTGTGATTCTATCTTATTGTGATATTGTTCCTTTATGCAAATTTCTGTTATATTAATATGATGTTTGTGTGAGTTTATTTGCAAGCAATCATGTGAGAGTGTGTTATTTGAGTTTATTTTATATTAGGATCCTAACAGTAAATCCTTGAATTTCTTATCATGGTTCCCCATCCCTAAAAATTAAAGGTTCACTTGGATATGATTTCCATTTTTTAAGGACAATTCCTAACTATGTGCCCTACTTCATCATATTGGAATCATTCATTATTGGTTCAAATAGATGGCCGACTATTTGATTTGTAAGTATCAATTAGCTAAATATAGTTGAGGAGATCACCATAAACATCTTATACAACCATATGGATGGAAACTAAAGGTCAAGTACTTTTATTGTCTACCAACTATACATTTTAGGTAGAATATAAATACTATCTTTAAGAAAGAAAACTTAGACAAAGATTAGAAATATTTCCCTGGAAGGGTATTTTGGATAGAATTCAAAATATAAGTCAATATCTAGTAGACCTACCCATGAATAACATAGGCCAAAAACCCATGGGACTTAGAAACACATTTGAATAAAGAACTGAATTAAATTTAGCTATTGAGTGAGAACTAAAGGCATGGAAGACCCAAAGTACATAGTAGAGTTTAATTATTTATTAAAAGAAATAACAAATTAGGTGAAAAATAATTGATATGATACTAGAAACCTTATTATAAAGAAACCAATGTCATGATTTTGGATTAGAATATTATGTTAATTTCATGACTGTTATGACATATAAGGAAAATTAATACAATGAAAAATAATAATTGATTGATCTAAATATAGTAATGTTAATACACCCTATTATATGATTTATGAGATACCAAATGGAGGTAGATAAACTTATTTTAGAGGGAATATGGTAGCGTTACAATAATATGGAATGCTACATTAGCAATATCTTATGGGGATAAATGTTCAACATAACTAGCCTCTTATTTCTCACTACCCATGTAGATATGCTAAAAAATGACAACACAAGCCTCATCTCCATTGGAAAGGAGCATATGTCCCTTTCAAAGATTGTATCTTGAGATCAATGTGCCTAATAATAGTATGTATTATAAAATATGTTAGAGAAACTCCCAAGAAAAACCGTAAATAATGTAAAGTGAAAACTTGTTCTTTTGATTCACTAGTGTATCAAAATGATATCTTGAAGATAGAATATATATCTATATATATATATATATATATATATATATATATATATATATATATATATATATATATATATATATATATATATATATATATATATATATATATATATTATTTTATTCTATCTTCAATATAAATGAATATAAATAAAATTAGGTGATTAGCCTTGTTTCCATGATTAGGAAGTACTATACCTTATTATTATTATTATTATTATTATTACCTTGTCAAATAACATGTTCAACTAGCCTAGGCATCCAAATTATTTTGGGGACCCAATCACAATGGTTACATAGGGGTTAGGGTCAAGTGGTTGAAGCACACATCTAAGACTAGTTGTAAGAATAAAACCTAGATCCTTATATCAATAAATACATTTTTTATTGTTCACTTATTTGAATTATTTATTTGAAATAAATATTATTAAAATAAGCTATATATTTTACTTAAATTATCAATGATTTTATGTTTTAAATTTATTCTAAGTATAAATGAGACATTTTGGAGTGAATATTAATGCTTATCATACATTCAAATAATATATAGTATTTGCTTGGTATCATTATACATAGAAAATTATTTATTTATATATAAAAACACATATGATGTTGTATATCTCTAAGCATTATAATAGTATTTAAAAAAAATGATCTTAGAATACCTCAACAAACCAAAATTTAACCAAAAATATCACATGCACATGTAGACCATCACATCATAATATTAATATTGTAATATCACTAATAATATAATTGTAGTATGAGTCATTTTGTGAATATTAAATCAAATTAAAGTAATGATCGAATGGGATGATTCACATGCTCTAAATTTTATTAATTCATAATGAGTTCAACATACAATACTCCTTTAGGCTAGTATTTTGTCTTGTAGCATGGGTCATTTTATGAAGATTAAGGAAAACTATATTAATGATCACAAGGGATTTTTCACAATCCCTCTTCCTTAATTCGTAATAATTTATACATACATTACACCTTCAAGTTAGTGTCTTTAGGTAGTGTATGAATTATAAATCCTACTATCTTAACAATTTTCTTGTTTTCTTCTATGGAAGACACAATTATCCTAGGAAGTATATTAACAAAGTTGGATATTAAAATTATGAACACAAATTAAGAGGGGGCCATGATTTTGGGTAGAATATTACATTTAAGAGTATAGGTTATATTTCCTCTAATAATATATTTATGAGTTGTGTAATTTATATGTCCATTTTAATGTGTTGGTAGATGACTTGGTAATAAATGAAACAAATATTACTTAGTAGATAGTGGGATTAAATTTACTTGATGAGCTTGTAGGGTCATCTGTTCCTTATAATAATCTTAATGAGGAGTTCCTAATGTTAGAGGAAATTGAATTTATTTTAAAGAGCATAATGAAGGAATTAAAAAAGGGACATGAACAAAGGAATGAAGTTGAGTTGTTTTATACTAATAGAAATATTTATTACAACCTAAAGTAAAGGATAAGAATTATTATATGTAATTGAAGCATAAGAGAGAGTCCATGAATGGAATTGCTCATGGAGTAGAATGAGTAATTGAGGGTTTAGATTTTGAAGGTTTTAGCTATATATGATTATGACAAGATAATTTTGCAATGATGGTTAAAAGTTACTTTTTAAATTTGTTATGCTTTCAATATAATTGAGAAGATGAGGCATCTTGCATGTATATTGGTGTATGTTACACACATACAAATATTAGAACTAAGATTTGTATAACTACGAAAAATAAAATGTAAATAATACTTAATATATATTTTAATCCTTGGATGCTTTATTTTTGTTTGGGCTCTATGGGTTGCAGCCAAGCTTCCTCATGATTCATTCCTTTTGGGTTCTTATGAAACTTTCCCATCTGTTTCCTTTAGATGTGTTGTTTTGATGTTGCTGCTTCCTCTTGTGGGATGGTTTTTTTGAAGGCTTCCTTTCTTCTGCTTGAGGACTTCGTGGCCTGGGGAGTTCCTCTTGATGCTGATCCATTGCTGCACCATATTTTAGGCTATTGTTCCATTGCATGAGGATTTCATGGCCTGTATAATTCCTCAATATGTTGCTTCATATTTCAGGCTATTGTTCCATTGCATGAGGATTTTGTGGCCTACAAAATTCCTCATTATACTGCTTCATATTTCAAGTGTACAAGGGATTGGTTTTTGTCCTATTTTCATGATCCTTTGCTATCCCTAGGTGTTCCCCATCCCTATTTTTATGGGTTTTGTAGTATTTATGTTCCTTTTCTCCACCCATTTGTTTAGGGTGGGTGTTCTATTTCAATTTGGTTTTCCCCTATGTGGGAAGAAGTTTTCTTTCAGTTTCTAGTTTTCCAAGGGTGGTTTTTGGTTTTCCCGCCCTTGGGAGGATTCAAATTTCAAATTTTAGCACTCGTGTCCTTTTACTACCTATGGGAAGTTTCAAATTGTCTTTTGGCATATTAAGTGGTTTTGCACTTTTTCCTATCCTTGAAATGCTTCAAATTTCTTGCTTGGCACCTAAATTTTCAATTTCATTATTCTGACAGGCTTTCCTTTCCTACGCAATTTTCCTGGCTTCATCCTGATCTTGCTTCCTTTGCACCATCCTTTGTTATTTCCTCTGGCACTTTCCTGCCTTGGTTCCTTTTGGCTTTCCTTAAGTCTATCTTGTTGTCCTTCCTTGGATGTCTTCTTTTTGACGTATTCATGTTTCAATGTAATCAGGTTTTGGGATCCTTGATAAAAAACCATATTTAACTAACAATATATATATATATATAGATAGATAGATAGATAGATAATGACAAACAAAAATTTTATAATAAAGTAAATTAGTTTGCTTAAACATTCAAGTTATAAATAAGATATTAATACTAGACCTGCTTCCAATATTATGCAAATTCTATATCTAACATTTGTACCACTATCCAAAAATAATAAATAAATAGTAAAGTCAACCTCTTATATTAAGTTTAATTTAAATAATCAATAAAATTTATTTTACACTATTTATATTATAGTTAAGAAAATTATAATAAATATTTGATATCATATTTGTATTTGCTTCCATAATAGTCTGAAATAGCAAACACTAATACAAGAATTCTCCCATTTATTATACCTATCACTGGTAGAACCTCTTACCCGCAGACCTGTATGGTCTAAAGTAGAGGATTTTATTACAAGTGTGGGCGTAGGAGAATGTGGAAATAAATCCCCACATCTAACTATAGTAGGGATGAAGCTAACACTTGGGTCACCATATTACTCAAACTTTAGGTTTTGAAAACTCATGAAATGAAAGACTTTCTTATTTAGAAAGGAGAAAGTGAGGTCTTATTTTGAGTCAAGTTAGCCTACCTATTCATCAACTCTAACTCTCCTCAATGGTATTTACCTGGTAAATTTTATTGGTTGGCCATACAAAACAGATGTCTCACTCTTGATAATCTTTGTAGGAGGGATATATGTTTACCCAATAGGTGTTATCTCTATGAGGCTACTAAAAAATCGTGTATTCACCTATTTTTCCATTGTGGCTTCTTCTTTATAATGTTAGCCCATGTTTTTCATACCTAGGAGTTCATTGGGTCTTGCAAATTTCTATTTTGGAGGTTTATTTGTAGTGGACTTCACCTTTTAAATATCCTCACATGATCAAATTCTCAATCTTCTTGCTCCCCCATTTATTTTGGAGCATTTAGTGGGAGTATAATCAAATAGATTTCAATAACTGGAAGCACGATCCTAAATTTAGTTTTAGTAGAGTGATTGGAGCATCTATGGAAAATGTGACCTTTTGTTTCTTGGATCTGCATGGTAGGCTCCCTGATGAGGCCTTAGTAGATCTCAAGCTTGGTTTTCCTTAGCAAACTATGTCTAATGACCCAACTCCTCCCTCTTTGAGATCCTCAATTTTTTGGTCCCCTCCCCCTATAGGTTGGGTTAAACTCAACTTCAATAATGCTTCTAAGGGGAACCCAAGCCTTGATGTGATAGGTGGTGTTCTTAGAAATGATAAAGCGGATCTGTTAGGTACCTTTGCAAAAAATATTTCAATGCAGACCTCCCATTTTGTAGCAGCTATATCACTCATTCAATGCCTCTTATTGGTGTAATCCTTAGGTTTTAATAAAGTTATAATGGAGGGGGATTCATAAAATATTGTTAATCTAGTCTAGAAGTCTTGCACCCCACACTGGAAGATAGTAAATATCATGGTAAAAGTAGTCAAAAATTTCCACTTGAGATCAAAGGCACAGATTCAACATATTTTTTGTGAAGAAAACAAAGTCATGGACCTGATGGTGAATATTAGGCTATCACAATAAGGCCTTACCAATTTGGATGACAAAATTTCCTCGAAGTCTTCAAAATTTAATTGTGGATCATGTTTAGGCATGGGTGCTAGTTATGGGAGTTTAGGAGGCCAGAGGAATATTTCCTATACTTTTTAGAGCCTCTTATTTTTTGATTTTTTCTTGTTGGCAGGGATTTGATGTCATCTATAGGTGTCTCATGTACAATGGGTGTCAGTTGATTGGGAGCATTGTCTTCTCAAGGCATCACACTCTTTTTTGGTGGTATATGTGGATGTGTTCCTTCAACATGTGGGGTCTCCCTAGAGGGCAGCAAGATTCTTTATTGTATCTTATGATCTCCCTTTGGGTATTGCAGTTAGTTTTTTCCCACTTTGTTTTTCTTCTAGTTTTATATCTAAATATATTTTTTTTCTTAAGGATTGCAGTTAGTTTTTTTCCAATTTAATTTTCTTCTGGTTTAATATTTGAATATATTTTTTTTCTTAAGGATTGTTTTCTCTGAGAATGATGCATTGTATCTTGCTTTTTCTTAGTCCCATATGTATTAGGTTTGGGAATCCTTTAAAACCTCTTCTCTTACCTAATAAGAAATATATATTATATCTATATTTCTTTAATTTTAGTTAAAAATAATAATTAACTTAATTTCAACAAATAATAAAATTTTCAAATGACATTATTTTAAGTAATTAAAAATTAAAACTTATATTAAAAAAACTAAAGCCTCAATCTCAAATCTTGTGAGATAATATAAATATTATTAGAAAAATACTTTATATGGCTTGTTGAATTATCACAACAATATTTTTTTGATTAAGTATAAGAAGTGATTTTAAAATGCTCCCCAAAAATTTTACAAAGTAGGAAAGGTAGCTACAAAAACCCAAGCCACTTACAATAGGATAGAGCCACAAGAAGATGACTACTAGAGAAACTAGAAAGATGAGCTAAAAGAAGATCCGACAAATTACCATATAAATATTGAAATGATGTAATGCTAGCTATTTCATTCCCATATAATCCATTTGAAATAAAAAGAAAAAATAACTATTGTATTTTCATCCCTTTATGAAGCAACTTATGGATTCAATATAAATCAAATAATTGTTATTATTTTAACATAATTAAGAAGATGAGACATATTACATTCATATTGGTTTATTTTGCATATATTTGTATCACTACTAAAAGTGAAAATATATCCATGTGAGACACTTTAGTGGTTAGAGCTTGAGTCTCTCTTTTAGGAGACCTCAACAATTTTAAAAATAAAACATAAAAATGCAAAGAATACTTAATATATTTAAAAAAAAAATACCAATAAAAATGTTATAATAGAATAAATTGTTTTACTTACACATGCAAGTTATATTATGTACAATACTAAATATATTTCTAATATTATGTAAATTCTATATCTAATGTTTGTAGCACTATCCAAAAATTATTAATAAAATATATATTTATAATCTACTTCTAATCTTATGCAAATTCTATATCTAACATTTGTACCACTATCCAAAAATAATAAATAAATAAAAGGAGAATAAACCCCTGCTACCCCACCTCTTAAAATGTTTACTTTGAGTGAGGGAAGCCCAGAGAGGCTCAATATTGGAACCACCAACCTCAAGCTAGCAAACACTCATGCAAAACTAGTAAGTCTACTACCTTATCCCACTAAACTATTTATATTATAGTTAATAAATTACAATAAAATTTTCATATCATGGTTAAATTTGTTTTCATAATAGTCCAAAATATCAAACACTAATCCAATAATTTCTCCCCTCTTATACTGAGAGGGGGGGTGAACAGTATAAGATCAATTTTTAACTTTTCCCTTTTACTTCAGAGAGCAATGCAATGAACCAATACTAAAATCAAAGTAGTAATCAAACCAGTGTACAATTCATCACATAATTGAGACACCAATATAACGTGGTTCACCCAAGGTGGGCTACTCCATAGAGAAAATATTTCACTAAATTTTCTCAATCAAATCCTTTGGGAATCCTTCCCAATTACAATGTTTATGGAGTTCCTTTCCAAATGAGAATCCTTCCACTAATCAAATATTTATGAGCCTCCTACCCAAAGGAGATGTCCTATCCCCCAAAGAAGTATTTATGAGCCTCCTACGCAAAGGATATGTCCTATCCCCCAAAGCTCTGGAAATGATACTTCAGAAGATCACTGCCTCTTCTATTGCTAGCAGGTGGAACTCATTTCCATAGAAGACGTCATGTCCTCCTTGATCTGGATATAGATACTTTTGTCCTCACTGATCACCTCCACAATTGCTCATCAACACATGTACTAAACATAATTAGTCGGTCTAGTAAAAGTCCTCTCAAACTCTGTCACAAATCTGCACCAAACTCAGTCCTTTGGTCCAGCAAAAATCTTCTTCCAAATCTTTGTCAGATCTATCCCAATATTAAGATAAAAACTTGAACAAATCAGTCACAACTACTCACATGTCTTCACCAAGACTTCATCAAATCTATCCATAAGTTCTTCAACAAGAACCTATCCAAATTAGTCCACAGGTTCTCCACAAGAACCTATCCAAATAAGTCAACAAATTCTCCATAAGAACCTGTCCAAATCAGTCCACAAGTTATCCACAAGAACCTGTCCAAATATGTCCTAGAAATATCACCAATAACTTGCCCAAATCAGCTCAAGTAATGTTACCAAGAAACTTGCCCAATGTGAACACACAAAGAGATTTGTTAAAGACCCAATGTGTTTCATCCCATCATATCAAATCAATCTTATATAAGCATAAATATAATTGTTATAGACTCAATATGTTCTATCCTTCAACTCTCAATCTCAACTCAAATCAATCTCATAGAAGTAGTATACTTTCACAATATCTTGAACCATAACCCAACAATTGCCAATAATGCAATATCAAGGAATCAACTCCTCCAACATAGAATCATAACTTGCTATCAAACCCTAGCCAAGTTAGTTTTCAATAACTCAAAGTAATCTATCTCTAAGCATCAAAAGGGGTTCAAGATATTTCCAACTTCTCTCAAATAGGAATGCTCAACTTAACCACACAACCAAGTTTATCAAGCAAAGTACAACTTGATAAAATCAAATCTCAAAGGAACAATCCCAACTCATGTATCAAGTAAAGCATAACTTGATCAACTCAATCTCAATGGAAGCAATCTCAAAACCAAACTCTCAAAAGCCAAACAACTCAATTAGGGTTTCAACAACTTTTAGCAATGGCATAACTTTCTCACTCAAAAAACCTAAAGCAAAATTCAAATGCTTCCACTCTCATAAACCAGAATTATGCAATAACTCATAAAATCATCATGATCTCATAATGCATAATCAATACTTCCACTTTCAAAAAATAAGATCCACTCCAAATAAGGAAACTTAATTTAATCCTTTTCACTCCAAAATTATTTTCATAAATATATAAATCAATAATAACCATGGAAGAATGTGCCCATACGTTTACTTTGATGAAGAAGGAGAACTCAAAATCTGTCACAACACTAACTCTAAATTTGCCACAAATTAGAGTTAGCAACAATGGAATAATGCACAGTGATAAGAGTCATAATAACACCTTATCACTCCAACTCATCAATAATCAAAACTCACAAAATATACATATCAACAATATTCCTTTACACCTTATAACTCCTACTTAATATATCACAAAATAACTTCAACCTCAAAAATAATTACAAGAGGATATCCACTCAATAACTCCAAAGGCTTTCTAACCCCAATATGACATTAAGCACAATTATTCCTTAAACCCTTATAACTCCTAAAATACATTTACTTCTAAATGCATTTACCATATAAATATTAAGCATCAATAATAACAATGTCAAGGAAATATTTCTATTTAACCTTATACCTCCATCCAATTACCAATAATAATTGCCAAGTCAAATAAAATATTCCACATTATCAACAAAAGATCTACCTTGGCCAAAAATCAATTCTCCAACCTTAGGAGAAATGTGGAGACACCAACATAAGTGCCAAAGTGCTTCCTCCTCCAAACTCATGGCCCAAAGCAACCACCGTACCACGTGCACAATAACTATGACCAAGAAAAAACTAAAACATGTCTGTCGTGAATCAAACTCGGTACCTCTGCCTAGCGAGTGCCTTCCCTCCACTGCCTCTATCGTTGGAGCACAAGTGCCCAACAAAACTCTCAAGTGCTACTCATCATTTTACCTTCCCTTTTCTCATAGATATTAAAGACAAATAGATTTATATTCCTCATATGCGTACAAAATTGGAACTTAAACACAAAGAAATACAAAAATAAAAAATCATAAAGCAATCTGAAATCGAAGGTCATAGAGCAATACAAATTTGAAGGTAATTGCACAAATCGGAGGTGAATTTAACCTTAGGAATTAATTCCCTTTAATAGTCTTTTTCATCCCATGCAAGTTGACGTCGGCACTATAAGTCTTCCACATGAGCACCACTAAGGGTTTAGAAACCCTTTTGTAGCACCCTAAAATTGGTGTAGTAAAATCTTAATAATTACGTTTACTCCAGTAAATAATTTAAATTCAAATTTTAACCTCCCAAACCACCCGTTAACCACCGGGTAATCCGTTTCCCCCTTTTCCATGCCATTTTTAGAGGTTGTTTTGACCGTTTGATGATATCGTCACTGATCAGACTATATTGCCCCAGATCTGACGATTTCATCTAAGATAGGACATCCAGATGATCTTGTCTCAAAACTAATTTTGCAGAATTAGCTTCTATTCCAACGGGTCTCTAATCTGGGCAGAAGAGTGTCTGTGATGTTAGAGACCCTCCCCGTTGGAGATCTCCCAAATAGGGATGATCTCCAACCTCCTAACCTCCCTCCTATGCCTATTTAATCCTAAGCCCTTCCCTTAGCACCCCCCTAGCTGATAATTCTTGTAACCCGACTTCATACACGTTAAAACATCCCAAATTCATATTTGCAGTAGTTATATACCAATTTTGTTGCAAGTGCCTTAGTGTTTTTTAGCTGAAGCAAGCTTACATCGTCATCGACAATCCTGTTCAGATCGAAGGTGATCCTGTCGAATCAAAGATGATTTCATACCAATGCGAGATGATTTCGACTACAGTCAACATTGAGGCAATCAGTGCCTAAAGTTTGCATTTCTCCATATTTTCTCTGTTGTTTTATTCTGCAAATTAGATAGCTTATTCAATATTTTATGCTATTCTACATTTTGGAGTTCACCCATCTAGATCAAATGCATGATTAAATCATAATTATTATCTAATTAGCATAATTCATTCCTGTTTCTGTTTTCAAGTTTCAATTTGATATTATTGTTGTCATTTTACATTGTTTTCCTCTATTAGGATAGTTGTATTTTCTGTATTTTGCACCTATTTCTCTTTTTGTAGGTCTCTAACCAATTTGTCAAATCTTAGACGATCCTGTCAAATCAGAGGCGATCCTGACTGCTTCAAGAATCAGAATCTTCATCAGACATCCAGATCAGGTATTCTTCTTTTAATATTCTGTAATTTCTCTGTTTTTGTCTTTAATTCTATTTTATGTATTTATTTAATCTGCATCTTCATATAGAATAGTTTAGACACATTTTGGCCAAACCTAGGATTTGAATGCTTAAGGCTAAAATGAACACATAAAACACATTCCCAACCTAGGCATGGAAACTGCCATTGAATGTTTCCTGGTGAACCCACCATCCATCAAAAAATCACCAATAATACACCTCCCTTGAGAGGTGGGACCTTCACAAGGCCTCTCAGTCCGAGGTACTGCGCCATCCTTTTCACATCCCCCTTTCGAGCACAGATCCTATAGCCTGAAGGTAAGGGTGTGAAAAATTTGGAGCGATACACCTTTCAATAATAATTATTAAATTAATCATTATTATTTCATTAATAATAAACTTAACTTAAAACATTTTCAAAGGTTTGAGTTAATTTATTTATTAATAATAAAAATGGACTTTTAAGGTTTTTTCAAGGAGCAAAAAAAAATTCATTAAGCCAAGATGGTTTTAATAAAAACCCTTAATGAGTCCAGATGGTTTTAAGAAAAACCTTTAACCTTGTCACCATGGTTTTAATTAAAATTCCACAAACAAACATCATGGAACTTCCAACATCTTTTTGTCACCAAACTCTTTATGACATCAGCACAAATTCCTTTTGACATCAACACAAACTCCTTTTGACATCAATGACAACTCACAAACATGAAGCTAGGAAACATAGCCAAAATTACCAACAATCTCCCCATTTTTTATTGATGGCAAACCACTCCTGAAACCACCACTGAAAAAAACTTTCAAGCAACTGCCAAATGTTAAAACTGAAACCAACTAAAAACCATCCTCTGAATATTTTCTTCTCCTGACTCAAGGCTCTCTCCCTTACTCAAATCTCTCCCCCTTTGTCATCAATAGTAAAGGGTCACCTTTGGGGTTCAGGGCTAATAATGAGCCTCTTATATTAGCCCCTCCCCCACCTCCTATTGAGGTGATTAATTCTAGGGTGGGAGTAAAAATCCCATTAGGCATTGATCATCATCAGTGTCCATAGCTGCATTTCCATAATTTTTCATGAGAATTTTTCCATATTCTCAACCCTATTTTTTTCCAAGCCATTATTCCTATTCTTGTCATTATTCCTTTTCCTACCATTATTCATGTTCCTATTCATAGAACTGAACCTATACCTTGGAACTTCTACTCTACACCATCTGGTTGTATGTCCTTCATTATTGCACTTATAATATTTGACAATGTTATTCCTTTGAGATGTACATGTTTTCTGAATCATATCTTTTGGACCAAACATGTTCCTATTGTTAACCCTGCAATTAACTACCTTGTGCCCAAATTGATTACAAGAGTAGCAATACCCTTGAAATAAATTACCATTTCTGAAATTTCCATTAACCTGTCTTGCTTGAGCCCTGCACTGTGAAGCCATGTGTCCAAAATTGTGACATGCAAAAACTCTTCCATTGAAATTTTCTTGCCTTGACCTCATAGGTCCTTTAGTATTTATCCCCTTATGTTGATTCATGTTTTTTGATTTTGTGCTATTTGAATTACCATCTGAAAACTTATTTTCTGAAGTACTCTCTTCATTTGAACCATATTCTTCTTGGGAGCTCATACTAGATTTCTCAACCTGTTCCTTTTGTTTCTTTCCAAAACCAAGACCTATTTTATCTATTGTCCTTCTTTGATCCTTTATGATTTATTTTACCTTCTTGGAACTTTCTTCAAACCTATAAAGCTTCTCCTTGTACTCTTTAGTTTCTTTTTTCAAGGAAGCTACTTCATGTTTTAACTCTTTACACTCAAGGGACCTAGCTGCCAACTCTTCTTTGAGTTCCTGTGTCTTTGCTATAGAGATATCAAGATTCCCTATAAGATCATCTCTTTCATAATGACATTCATCAAACCTAACAATGAGTCTAGCAAATTTATTTATTTCTTTCTTTAACACATCAAGAGCATTAACAAGTTCAGCCTCAAGATCTACTTCTCCCTTTTTTGAAACATCCTCTATGTTTTTACCTTTTGAAACATCAATATCATTTTCTGATTTCTTACCACTAGAGGTGCTACCTTCATCTAAAGCCATAAGAAGATCTTCCTCATAATTTTATGAAGCATCCTCATACATAGTATTACCAGAATTCAAACCATCATTTGTACAATCATCCTCAAGGTGACCAAAATTTCCACATCTAAAGCACTTAAGCACAACAAATCTATTCCTCTTTTCTTTTCCTTCCTTTTATGTTAGAAACAACATCTCATTTCTATCATCACTTGAAAAACTTCCATCATCACTGCTAGAACACTTACTTTCTTTGTTTGTGTAGAAAATTTTCTTGTATTTTTTGAAGTACCTCTTCCCTTGAATTTTTTGCTCATTTTTGTTATTCCTTTGATACCCGTGCTTCTCAGATTCCTTATGCTTATAATCCTATTTTTCTTCATCACAATCATCCTTGGGTTTTGGACAGTCAGTAGCATATTGACCAAACTTTCCACAATTGAAACATTTAACATATTTCATCCCTTTGTGCTTTCTTGAGAACTTGCCTTTCCTAGTTGTAGTTTACTTCTTCATCATTAGAAGACTCATCACTGTCTTCTTGTTGTTTACCCTTGGAATTCTTGGTAGCCTTGAAAGCTGCCTCCTTCTTAGGATCAGGTACCACTTTAGTTCTTAACTCATAAGCTGCAAGTATACTATGAAGCTCATCCTTTTTTAATTTATCCAAATCCTTGTCTTCCTCAATAGCTGAAATATTTTCACTAAATATATTTGGAAGAAACCTCAAAATTTTATCACAAAAATCATTTTTAGCAAGCTCAAGACCTATTTCCTTCATGGAATTAACAATATCATCCATACAAAGCATATAGTCACTAATATTTTCTTAATAATTCATCTTGAGTTGTTCAAACATACCTTTGTAATATCTCAATTTTGTTTTTTTAACATTTGCATCACCTGTATGAACCACTAGCAATTGATCCCACATCTCTTTTGTTGTATTACAATGAATCACCTTTGTAAGATCTGCCTTTTGTAGACCTTTTAGAATTGCATTCATTGCCCTTGAATTGTTGTGATGTAGAATTTTCTCATCTTTAGTAGGAGGAGGGAGCTTTGGAATAGTGTAACCAAAATCAAATGCTTCCCAAACTTCATTTCCAAGAGCCATTAGATGAACCTTCATCTTTATGCTCCATAGAACAAAATCTATCCCATCAAGAATAGGTGCTGAATTACCACTTGTAAAATCCATTGTGTTATTTTTAAGCTTTTCCTTCAAGCTGTGAAACTCTTCCGAAGGAACCTGCTCTGATACCAATTTAATAACACAAGCTTATACTGAGAGGGGGGGTGAAGAGTATAAGATCACTTTTTAACTTTTTCCTTTTACTTCAGAAATAAATGCAATGAACCAATAGCAAAATCAAATCAGTAATCAAACTAGTGTACAAGTCATCACACAATTGAGACACCAATATAATGTGGTTCACCCAAGGTGGGCTACTCCACAGATAAAATATTTCACTAAATTTTCTCAATCAAATCCTTTGGGAATCCTTCCCAATTACAATGTTTATGGACTTCCTATCCAAAGGAGAATCCTTCCCCTAATAAAATATTTATGAGCCTCCTACCCAAAGGAGATGTCATATCCCCTAAATAAGTATTTATGAGCCTCCTGCCCAAAGGATATGTCCTATCCCCCAAAGCTCTAGAAATGATACTTTAGAATATCATTGCCTCTTTTTTCGCTAGTAGGTGGAACTCATTTCCATAGAAGATTTCATGTCCTCCTTACTCTAGCTCTAGAGACTTTTGTCCTCAATTGTCACCTCCACAGCTGCTCATCAACACCTGTACTAAACACATTCAGTTGGTCTAGCACAAGTCCTCTCAAAATCTGTCACAAATATGCACCAAACTTAGTCCTTTAGTCCAGCACAAATATGCTCTCAAATCTCTATCAGATATGTCCCAATATTAAGCCAAAAGTTTGAACAAATCAATCACAACTGCTCATAAGTCTTCACCAAGACATCATCAAATATGTTCACAAGTTCTTCAACAATAACCTATCCAAATCAGTCCACAAGTTCTCCACAAGAACCTATCCAAAATTGTCCTACCAAGATCACCAATAACTTCTCCAAATCAGCTCAAGCAAGTTTACCAAGAAACTTGCCCAATGTGAACACACAAAGAGAATTGTTAGAGATCCAACGTGTTTCATACAATCATATCAAATCAATATCATAGAAGCATAAAGATAATTTTTAGAGACTCAATATGTTCTATCCTTCAACTCTCAATCTCAACTCAAATAAATCTCATAGAAATAGTATACTTTCATAAGATCTTGAACCATAACCCAACAATTGCCAATAATGCAATATCAAGGAATCAACTCTTCCAAAATAGAATCATAACTTGCTATCAAACCCTAGCCAAGTTAGTTTTCAAGAACTCAAAGCAATCTCTCTCTAAGAATCAAAAATAGGTTCAAGATATTTCCAACTTCTCTCAAATGGGAATGCTCAACTTAACCACACAACCAAGTTTATCAAGCAAAGTACAACTTGATAAAATCAAATCTCAAAGGAGTAATCCCAACTCATGTATCAAGTAAAGCATAACTTGATCAACTCAATCTCAATGGAAGCAATCTCAAAACCAAACTCTCAACAACCAAACAACTCAATTAGGGTTTCAACAACTTATAGCAATGGCATAAGCTTCTCACTCAAAAACCCTAAAGCTCTCATAAACTAGAATTATACAATAACTGATAAACTCATCATGATATCATAATGTATAATCAATACTTCCACTTTCAAAAAATAAGATCCACTCCAAATAAGTAAACTTAATTTAATCCTTTTCACTCCAAACTTATTTTCATAAATCCATCAATCAATAATAACCATGGAAGAATGTGCCCATACCTTTACTTTGATGAAGAAGGAGAAATCAAAATCTGTCACAACACTAACTCTCAATTTGCCACAAATTAGAGTTAGCAACAATGGAATAATGCACAATGATAAGAGTCATAATAACACCTTATCACTCCAACTCATCAATAATCAAAACTCACAAAATATACATATCAACAATATTCCTTTACACCTTATAACTCCGACTTGATATATCACAAAATAACTTCAACCTCAAAAATAATTACAAGAGAATATCCACTCAATAACTCCAAAGGCTTTCTAACCCCAATATGACATTAAGCACAATTATTCCTTAAACCCTTATAACTCCTAAAATACATTTACTTCTAAATGCATTTACCATATAAACATTAAGAATCAATAATAACAATTTCAAAGCAATATTTCTATTTAACCTTATACCTCCATCCAATTACCAACAATAATTGCCAAGCCAAATCAAATATTCCACATTATCAACAAAAGATCTACCTTGGCCAAAAATCAATTCTCCAACCTTAGGAGAAATGTGGAGACACCAACATAAGCACCAAAGTTCTTCCTCCTCCAAATTCATGGCCCAAAGCAACCATTGTACCACGTGCACAATAACTGTGACCAAGAAAAAACTAAAACACACCTGTCACGAATCAAACTCAACACCTTTACCTAGCAAGCGCCTTCGCTCCACTACCTTCATCGTTGGAGCACAAGTTCCCAATGAAACTCTCAAGTGCAACTCATAATTTTACCTTCCCTTTGCTCGTAGATATTAAAGACAAAAAATATTATCTTCCTCATAGGCATACGAAATTTCAACTTAAACAGAGAGCAATACGAAACTCAAAAATCATAAAGCAATCCAAAATCGAAGGTCATAGAGCAATACAAATTCGAAGGTAATCGCACAAATCGGAGGTGCATTGAACCTTAGGAATTAATGCCCTTTAATAGTATTTTGCATCCCATGCAAGTTGACGTCAATGTTGTAAGTCTTCCACATGAGCACCGCTAAGGGTTTATAAACCCTTTCAATAATAATTATTAAATTAATAATTATTATTTTATTAATAATAAACTTAACTTAAAACCTTTTCAAAGGTTTGAGTTAATTAATTTATTAATAATCAAAATGGACTTTTAAGGTTTTTTCAAGAAGCAAAAAACTTTTTATTAAGCCAAGATGGTTTTAATAAAAACCCTTAATGAGTCCAGATGGTTTTAAGAAAAACCTTTAACCTTGTCACCATGGTTTTAATTAAAAACCCATAAACAAACATCATGGAACTTTCAAGATCTTTTTGTCACCAAACTCTTTTTGACATCAACACAAACTCCTTTTGACATCAATGACAACTCACAAACATGAAGCTAGGCAACATACCCAAAATTGCCAACAAATTATATTTCGGTTTTATTTATTTTTAGTTAAAAAATAATAATTAACTTAATTTAAACAAATAAAAAATTCAAATGATATTATTTAAAGTAAATAAAAAATAAAAATCATATTCAAATATTTAAGCCTAAAACTCAAGTCTTGTCAATAATAGAAACATAATTATCAAAATAATTTATATGGCTTGCTCAAATACCATAACAATATTGTAATTAATAATGCTAACTATTTTAATTCCATATAATCCATTTGAAAAATATTATAACAATTTTATTTTCATTCTTCTATGAAGCAACTTATGCATCCAATCTAATTTAAACCATTGTTATCCTTTCAACATAATTGAGAAGATGAGGCATCTTGCATGTATATTGGTGTATATTGAACACATATAAACGTTAGACTTGAAATTTACATCACTACTAAAAATTAAAATGTAAAGAATACTTAATATATTTGAATAAAATATGACTAATAAAAATATCCATTTTGGGAATTGGGGGATGGGGAGGGGGAGGGTCTTGCTCCCTCTCCCTGCTCCCCCTCCCCTGGTTCTTGCCTAGTACCTAAGTCATCCCACTATGGGAATGCTTTGTAGCAGATGATCTCCTTGGGGGAGATCCTTCTCCACTTTCTACTCGTTTTCCAATAGTTTCAGGGTTTCCTTGCCTAAGCCCAGGGTCTTGTGCATCCTAGGGGTCTTCTAAGGTTTCTTTCATGCTTTCAGGATCCCTTCCCTGATCTCCCTCAGGCTTCCCCCTTGATTTTTTGTAGGTTTTTGCTTAGATACAGTTCTAGGGATTCCTCGATTGGTGGTGGTGGCAGGTTGGGTTTTTGACTCCTTGGTGCATACCGTGAGGTTATCTCTACTTCAGGGTTGCTCTGGGAGGGCCAATTTTCTCTTCTACTAGTGACTCCTCTCTAGGATACTCATGGTTGTTGTTGGTCCCGTCCTGTTGGGTAGGGCCCTTTTTAGTTTCTTGTTCGGAGGCTTTTTCTTATTGGATTTGTAATTTGGTGGACACCCAGGTCATTGGTTGGCCTTTGGGGTGGGCCTCTTCCTTTGCCTGGGTTGTTCCCATCCCCTGTCCTAGTTCCCTGAAGCTTCCATGAGCAAGGATGGGGGGATTTTGGTCCCTTATTCTAGGGTTCCTAGGGTTTCTATTGCATGTATGGATCTTGGGGGGGGCACGATCAGTGCATGTAGACCTCGATTCCCCCAAGTTAGGTTTCCAAGGATCCCATATTTGTGTCTGTTCTCGCTTTTCGCATAGGATCCTCAGGTTGTTCATTTTAGTTCCCATTTAAGGGCTTCAGGTCCCAGTTCCCTAGATACGTTCATGAGAAAGGATGGTGGTTCCTGGGCCTTTCTGTTAGAGTAGTCGGAGCTTCCTTTTGTATTCACTAGTATAGGGGGGATATTAGTGTGTTTGTAGTTGTGGTCCCTCCTTCCTCCTTCAATTTTGGCTTCCAAGATCCTATCTTTGCACCTGTTGTTGTTTTCCCTGGATCCTTTTGGCTTCCTCATATTTCTCCTTACTGTGCACAGGGATATCTTGTCTTGTGGATAACCCCAGTAGTGTTGTTCCTCTTTTCAGACTCAAGCAGAGGCTTCCCATTTTTTTTTCTTTGAGGACCCTGATACCATTTCCCAAGTTGTCATGTTGTTGATCCATGGTCTGTATCCTGGTGCTACTTGTTGCTTTGCTTGCGTGACTGCTTGCTACCCTGCTACACCCTAGATTGCATCCTGAGGCGTCCCTGGGCCAGGATCCTCTCCAGTTTTCTAAATTTCCCTGCTTCAGGTTTTTGGGTAAGATTTTTGGTTGTAGGTTATTCTTGGCCTTCATGCTCTCCCTGTGCAGGAATGGGCAGATGCATTGTATCCACCCTTGGGAGGATCCCAGTCTGCCAACAATGGAAGGATGATACTTTGGTGAAGTGGGTCTCACTAATTAGTTCTAGAATCTGGTCTTTCTGCTGGATCAAGGTATGTTTCTCGCACTTTTCTTTTTGGTTTGTATTTATTTTCATTTATAAGGAGTTGCTTTAAAAATTTGGTGCTATGACCATTTTTGTTATAAGGTTTTGGGATTCTCTTAAAAAACCCAATTTATATATAAAATTCTAGTAACTTATTAAAAAATATATATCCATTTTGGAATAAATTACTTTGCTTAAACATGCATGTTATAAATAATATGACAATATTAAATCTACTTTGAATATTATGCAAAATAGCAAACACTAATCCAAGAAATTTTCTCCCTCCTTTCTCCACTTTGTAAATTACTAGTGCATCATTAAATTACATATCTTTAGAAATTTTCTCCCTCCTTTATCCACTTTGTAAATCACTAATGCATTATTAAATTACGTATCTTTTTTGGTTTCCTTTTAATTGAATTAGTAAATTTTTCAAAAGGCATTATTTTAAGTAGTTAAAAAATAAAAATTTATATTTAAAAAATAAATCCTCAAGGTCAAATATTATTACATAATATAAACATAATTATCAAAATGCTTTATATGTCTTGCTGAAATACCATAGCAATATATTTTTTTTTTGGTAAATAAAAGTCTTCATTAATTACCGGGTTTTGCAGGTTAACCCAAAACCTATTACAATATCCAACCTTCTGCTGAGATTGTAGATCCTAGTCATCCTTGAAACTTTCTTACCAGAAATTGTGTTGAATCCCCTACAACACCTTACTAACAAAGCACACCCATACCTAAACATAATTGTAAACATTACTTACATTGACAGGAATTGAAGTTTGGAACTTTGCACTTGTGAAACCTGTTGCTTGCCCATTTCCTATTCTTCGTCGAAATCTTCCAAGGCTTACACCCTGTTACCTTCATTTCCAATTTGGTATGATTTAGAGGGAAACCCCATAGTTATTACCAGCTCCATGGGGAAAGAACACCCATTCATATTTCTCCTTAACGGGTAGGTTTCTTTTCATGACTAATAATGTTTTCCACTTCACGTGGCACACCTTGTGTCCATGTCACCAAACTACCAACATCAACACCTATGTTGGCTAATTTGTCAGCTGACCTGTTGGCCTCACGGTACACGTGACGAGCCCTCCTATTCTGTCTTGCCGCAAAAAGGATCCTCACTTCATGGATGACTCCCTCGATTCTCCATGGAGGTTTTTTGCCATTGGTTAACAGGTTGATGATGTTCATAGAATCACCTTCAATCATCAAGTTACCTTGAGTTGCTTGGGCTACTTGCAACCCTCTCCAAAGGGCTCTAGCTTCTGCTTCATTATTAGTTCTGATTCCCAATGGTTCAGCGAAGGCCTTGACCAGATTTCCTTGATGATCCCTGATTATTCCTCCAGCTCCAGCTCTTCCCGGGTTCTCCTTGGCTGCACCATCAAAATTTAGTTTAAACCAACCCTAGGGGGTGGCTCCCAAGAAATCCCATTTTTGGGATTGGGCAAAGGAATGGAAGGTTTGTCCTCAATACCTAAGGCCCGAGCTAATTGTTTTTCTTGGGGAAGAATTGAGTGGTTCTCATCCACTAAGGTGCTAAGGTTTTCTTTCGCAAAGACAATAATCCTATTGAGGATGGTTTTTGGGTTGTGAATGGTATCCTTAAAGGCTCTATGGTTCCTTTCTAGCCAAATATGCTAGAGAAAATGATGCCAACAGATTTTCCATAGGTACTTAAGTTTTAGGCTAACAAAGGGTTGAGGCCATTGATGGAACACTTCGGATATAAGAGCAGGCTTAACCCACGAGATCCTAAAGGCTTGGAAAAGTTCATCCAGGATGGACTCCACTATCGGACACTCCAGAAACAAGTGTTGGGTTGTCTCCCATCCTACCCTACACATGTAGCAACGGTTAGCAATAACCATACCTTTGGATAACATATTGTCCATAGTGAGGATTTTTCCTTGAATCACCAACCATGAAAAAAAGGATATTTTAGGAATTAAGCCTTTGATCCAAACCAAACTCGGTTGAAATTGTTGACCTTCCACATTGAGAAGCAAATTATAGGCAGACTTAACTGTGAAGTCACCACTTTCAGTCTCAGCCCAAACAATGTGATCTTCATCCTCTCCAGAGGGAATAATTTGCTGAGTTAAAATGTTATAAAGCTCTTCAGACTCCGCTTCAAAACCCTGTACTCTGATGTGTTTCCACCTGTTGATATTTATATCCTACCACATATAATTTGCAACCTTCTTCCCAATATGCTGCTCCATATGCTCTTGAATCCTAGCCAAACGAGGATTCTAGGATAACTCCTCAGCTCTCACCCACCGATCCTTCCAAAAGTCTATTGTTTGCCCATTTCCTAGAATCCATCTAAGACCTTTCTTGACAAGATCCCTGCTCGTGAGGATTGCCTTCCAAAAAGCAGACCCCCTGCTTGCTAAGTTGTCATTAAGGAAGTTCACACCTTGGAGGTATTTCCTCCTAACTATGGCAGATCCATTCATTATCGACCTTAGTCAATAACCGCCACGCTTGTTTGGCTAACAGAGTTGTATTGAGATGAGCAACTCTCCTCAATCCTAACCCCCCATCAGCTTTAGGTTTGCAAACCTTGTTCCAACCTACTAAATGGATCCTTTTCTTATCCTCAGTCCCTGACCAGAGAAATTTTTTTGAAGCTGCTCAATTTTGTGATACACCTTGTTGGGAGCTCTGAAGACTGATAGGAAGTAAACGGGTATACTTTGAAGTGAAGCCATAGTTAAAACTGCTTTGCCTGCTTGAGATAACAGATGTCCTTTCCAACCTGCTAGCTTTTTTTGGATCCTCTCCAGAACTATGTT
The DNA here is from genome assembly GCA_028583015.1 of Wollemia nobilis. Classification (NCBI taxonomy): domain Eukaryota; kingdom Viridiplantae; phylum Streptophyta; class Pinopsida; order Araucariales; family Araucariaceae; genus Wollemia; species Wollemia nobilis. The sequence continues at coordinate 5,616,032 of JAQPPZ010001050.1, read as the reverse complement.
CCACATTGATCCTTCAGGTTTCCCCATAAATAGGGGAAGACCTAAATAGGAGGTGGGAAGGGATGCAATCTGACATTCCATGATCCTTGCTATGTTGTTTTGCCTAGGAATGGGGGTATTGATGAAATAAAGTTTGCTCTTATCAAAATTCACTTTCTATCCAGCCGCTTCTTCATACATTATGAGAATATTTTTAATCCTTCTTGCCTCAACCACAGAAGCCAAAGTCAGTAGCAATGTATCATCAACAAATTGTTGATGTGTCACCGGGGTAGTTAGCGACGTGGCCTTGATACCTGATATGAGTCCAGCTACCGCTACTGCCTTAATGGTTCTTCCCAAGGCCTCAGCTACAATGATGAACAACATAGGACTTATGGGATCTCCTTGTCTTAGACCACATTTGCTTTGAAAAAAACCTACAGTAGACCCATTAACCAAAACTGAAAAACAAGGCTTAGAAATACACTCTCTTATTAACTTGACCCATTTCATGTTGAAGCCAAATTTTAATAAAACTGCCTCTAGGAATTCCCAATTTATCCTGTCATAAGCTTTGTTCATGTCTAACTTTAAAGCCATGACTACTTTTTTGGTCTGAGAGGCTGTATGAAGAGCCTCATGAATAGTAATAACTCCATCTAAGATTGATCTTCCTTGTACAGAACTTCCTTGACTTGGATCAATGATAACTGGTAGAACTTTCTTCAAACGGTTGGCTAAAACTTTGGACAAAATTTTATAGGATATATTACATAGGCTAACCGGCCTAAAGTCAGCCATAGTCTTGGGGTTGGGGCCTTTAGGGATCAAAGCAATGAAAGTTGAATTGAAACCCCTTGGAATATGATTTGAACTTTGGAACTCCTTGATTGCAGCAATAACTTCTGCTCCAACAATATCCCAACAAACTTGGAAAAACCATGGTGAAAACCCATCCGGCCCAGGAGCTTTGTCAGGATCCATGTTAAACAAAGCCTCCTTGATCTCTTCATCTAAAAAAGCTACTGTAAGAGACTCGTTAATCATTTCATCAATGAGTTGTGGAATGAATTGAAGGAGAGAGTCCTTTGCTTGGGCATTACAGGCCCGTTCTTCACCCAATAATGAACTAAAAAAATTAACAGCCTCGTCCCTGATCTCCTGAATGTTTTGAGTTGAGGATCCATCCACCTTAGTTAAATTTCTAATATTATTGTTGCTTCTATTGCTCAATGTGGTAACATGGAAATTTTTTGAATTAGAGTCCCCTTCCTTTAGCCATAATGCCCTTGATTTCTGCCTCCAATACATCTCTTCACAAGCTAAAATATTATAAAACTCACAAAGGGTTTCCTTCTCTTCAGTCCTTGTCGCCTCATCATAGGTTCCATTTTGGATTTTGCTTTCTATTATTCTCAGTTTTTCCCCCACCGCTCTCTTATTCTCAAAAATATTTCCAAAGACTTCTTTATTCCATATTCTAAGGTTGTTTTTCACCATCTTAAGTTTTTGAGATAGTTTGAAGGAAGCACTTCCCTGGATAGGTTGCTGCCACCATTCCTCTATTCGTTTCTTGAAGTCCGGATGTTTAACCCACATTGATAGAAATCTGAATGGCTTTTTAAAGGAGTTAGCCTGAAATGCCTCCCATAGAATAAGATTATGGTCTGAAGCGCATTTAGGAAGGGCTTGTAATGCTGAATCACCAAACATTGTTGTAGCTTCCTTGGATAAAAAAAACCTGTCCAACCTTTCTTGAATCAGCTGACTTCCTATCCTCTTGTTACTCCATGTAAATTTGGCTCCTTTTAGTCTTACATCCATCAATTCATTTGTGTTAATGAATTCATTGAAGTCCTCCATGCTCCTTGAGGGTAACCCAGATCCTCCCTTCTTATCAGATGGGTAAAGGGGGGTATTGAAATCTCCCCCAATCACCCAAGGAATGTCTTTAAAATCTTGGCTCAAATGCCCCAAAAACTCCCACAGTTCAGACCGCCCTTGGACAGAGGTGGGGGCATAAACATTTGACATAATCCAATTCTTATTAGTATCAAAATCATGAAATAATACGCTTAAGACTCTTTCATTTTCTTGAATAATACTTCCTTCTATTTTAATAGGATCCCATAAGATCATGAGGCCCCTAGATGCTCCTCTCGCCTATTGAAAGGCCACTTCCCCTTGCTTCCAAATCCTTCTAGCTATAAGTGTTGATTGTGCCGCATCTGTTTTGGTTTCTTGAAGAAAAATGATAGTAGGATTCCAATCCTTCCTTATAGACTTCACCATCCTTTGTTTTGGTGGGCCATTTAGGCCTCTCACATTCCATGAGAGAACCTTCATTTAGACTGTTTGATATTTTTTCCTCGCCCCCTTCCCTGATCCAAAGGGGGTTTGTCAATTTTGCTATTATCCTGGCCAGGAATAGCTTGCTGTAACAATGTTCTTTGCTTTCCGTTTGCAATTTCTTCATTGATTCTCATTCTATAGTGCTCTGCTGTAGATATTCTCCCTTTCTTTCTTTCACTTCCATAATCTATCGGAGGCTTGGTAGTGCTTCTAGTCTATTTTGGACTGAAATGAGGGGGCATATACTGTGATAGTCTAGGGCTTGAACCTTCTTCCTCATTTTGGGGGTTTTCAATTCCCTCTTCATCCTCAGCCTTGTTTTGGTTCACCTCTCCTATCTGGTTCCTAAACAGGGGGCTTTCCTTCAAGGAACCTTTTACCGTTGGGCTCATCTGATAAGGGATAATTTGCTCCACTATCGGATTAGGAGCTACATTCCTGGCTCTTGTTTCCACAACTTCGACTCTTGACTCTATTTTTTCCATGTTTAAACTGAAATGACCTGGCAATTTTTCTTCATTTTGAGCATAGCTTTTGGGGCTTTTTGTCATAGTTGTGGATGGTCCCGATTTGGATGGGGAGTCTAGGGTTTCAGGAAACTTGACATCGATGGTATCATCCTTACTATTTTCTTTTTCAACTTCTAGATTTGCTAGGATATCAAACATGTTCAAGCTGGGATCTTTATTACATACCTTATGATTTTTGCCTCCCTCATTATGTTGCTTTCCTTTCTCCTAGATTTTTGCTAGTTTTGTGTTGGCTTGGTCAGCCTGGTTATTCTTAACTTGTCTGTATCCTTCCAAGTTAAGACGCGGTCCTTGAAACTTTGGGATCCCTCTCCCATTAGCTTTCCCTAGAAAACCTTCGCTCGTGGCTTCCTTGTTTGCAGTTATTGTCAGACATTGGGCTTGAAGGTGGCCCTAGGTTTTGCACACGCTACAAAATGTTGGCTTGTTCTCATACTCCACAGGCTGAATCCTTAGAAACTCTCCATATGCTAGTTCCACCTGAGAAGGTAGATCAGAATCCAAGTTTGCATTTACACAGATCCTGGCATGCGTCAGTCTAGTCCTTGCCCGGGTTGAATGGTCTATTGCCATGACCTTGCCACTAAGCCAGTACTCATTAAAAACTAGGTTGGGAGGTTTGGTAAGCGGACCCAAATGGGTGCTATATTAATGTTCTGCTTCTCAGGGTTGAAATCCTCCCCCCACTTCCTTAGAAAGAGGCTACGCCTTCCTAGAAACTAGGGTCCTCCTGTCAAGATGCGCTCTGCATCATCTTTGTTGTTGAGTCTTATCATAAAAAAACCTCTTGACATGGCTATGATTTCTAAGCTTCCTAAAGTTTTCCACTTTTTCATGGCCCATGAGCGAATAGTCTCAATGTCCGGCCTTCCTCCCAAAAACTTGCCAACTAAGGATGATGCCTCCATATCCAAGAATATTTCCATAATCTCCACTGGCGTAGTTAACCTGTTATTTTTTGGTATTAGGGGCGGTAGTTCACTGACTGGCTCCTTCTTTTTCCCTTTCAGCATTTCCAAAAAGGTTGGGCCCTTGTTGCCAGCTCCCGAACCCCAGTGGGACCCTTTTTCTGAGGGTTTATCTGGAGGATCTGTACCTTTAGCCTTTTCAAACTGAGCTGATAGGGAATCCTTTTCCTTTCCAGCTACAACATTCTACCCTACCTCTAGATCTTCTCCTTCCGTTGGTTCAAAATTCTTGCCTACCGTTTTTGCTCCTCCTCTGCTTCCTCCACCGCTCCACATCTTCTTGTTTTGTTATTAATAATAATTTATTATGAAAATAATTAGAAATACCATAGCAATATTGTAATAATGTAATGCTATCTATTTCAATCCCACATAATCCATTTGAAAAAAAAGAACTTTTTATTTTCATCCTTTATGAAGGAACTTATAGGTTAAATCTAGATAAAATGGTTGTTATGGTTTCAATATAATTGAGAATATGATGCATATTCAATTCATATTGGTGTATGTTGCACACATGGACATTACACTTGAGATTTATATCACTACTAAAAATAAAAATGTGTATGTGTGGGACACTATAGTGGTCAGCCCTTGGAGCTCTCTTTTGGGAGATACAAATTCAAACCACAATAGGGTGTGTTGTGTGTAAGTGAGCTTGTGCACAACACATAAAAATAAAATAAATAAATAAATAAAATGTAAAACTACTAATTATACTTAAATTAAAAATACCAATAAAAATGTTATAATAAAATAAATTACTTTGTTTAATGATGCAAGTTATAAATAGCATGAAAATACTAAATCTACTTTTAATATAATGTAAATTATATATCTAACATTTGTACTACTATCCAAAAATAATAAATAAATATTAAAGTCAATAGCTTAATTTAAATTTAAATTTAATCTAAATAATCAATAAAAACTTATTACACTATATTATAGTTAAAAAAATTACAATAATTTATTTACAAGTTAAATTAAAATAGATTTTTGATAGCATGGTTGAATGTTTTTTTATAATAGTATAAAATAGCAAACACTAATCCAATAATTCCGCCCCCCTCCTTTCTCTACTTTGTATATCTTTAGTGCATCGTTAAATTATATATTATTTTCTATTTATTTTTAGCTAGAAAATAATAATTAAACTAATTTAAATAAATAATATAGTTGCATTAGGCTTGTTTTTTGTGTTATCAAGGTTGCATTAGGCTTATTTGTTGTGTTCTCCTTGAATCCTTGCTCTTAAAAATAAGAAATTGTTTTTATACTTATCATTAAAATCAAAAGGTATTTTAGTTGTTAGGTTTTATTTGCAACATTGTGTGATGCATTTGTATCCAACTAGGGCTAGATTAAGGTTAATATTTTCAATAAATTTTTTAAAATAAACACATGTGTCCTCTAACTAATCCACTAAACCTTAGATATAAATTGCACCTATCCTCTAGGTTAGGAAAGAGAAGGAAACATCACAAAGAAGTCCTTGGTGATACTTTTTCCATTACACTTCTCCACAACTATGTTAGTTTCATATTCATGGTTTCTATGTTTGTTATCATTCATAGTGAGACTACCAGCTTCTAGAAAGATAAAAGGAAAAGTATTATTATTTGTGGGATAGTATATGGTGAGAAAACTTCATGTTATTTTCCATTTAAGTCTAATTTAATGTCAAGATTGTGTGGGAGAGATTCGTTAGAATCTCTACTACCCCACTTAAGATTATTTCTAAATGAGACTTTGAGGATGCGAAGATCCTGAACACAACTAGACTCCTACACAACAATTTTTCCTATGGTTGTATGTAAGTTCATGTAATTCTTGTTTCATTGGTGTTTTAATGGGTTCATTCAAAGGAAATACCTAAGGTTTTTGGATCTCTATATATACGACTCTTTTTCGAGCCTCAACGGTTATTTAAACCTAAATCATAAAATATCATATAAATACAATGCTAAATTTTTTTATCATAGAAAATGCATACAAACAAGAGCTAATCTATATGCTTTTCAAGTTTGAATGAGTTAATATAAGGAGATTTTGATTTCAGGATTCTATGTACTTTGACTGTCAAATTCACCACTGATAGTTCAGGGTGACAAATTCAGTCTTGGGACAAGTTTTTGAGAGTTTTAGAGGTCGGTTTGGGTTGATTCTGACAATGTTTTGGGATGAAACAGAAGGGAAAAAACCTTAAAAGTATATACTATTTTTTTTATTGATAAAATCATAGGATTGAGTCCTCAAATTAGAGAATTTAAGGACTAAAATTTTAAATGGTATAAAAAAAGTATAAATACCCAAAATGACTATAAATCTAATCAATCAGAGATATGAGGGATTGGGAGATGCAATCTAGGGTGTTAGGATTTATGTATAGAAGCTAATATAACCTCAGTAAAATTATATTAACATAAAACAATGGCATAGGAGTGGACTTGATAGGATATGCCAAAGGTTTCCCAACACTTGGAAAATTTTACAACATTGAATTAGTGAAGAATATGGCTGAAATTATGATTTAGATGGAGATGCAATAAGCTAAAATATTATGTTAAGATACTATAAATAACGTGAAATAGCTAATTCAACCTTCAACATAAGTAAAATAGCATTAATGTTAGATATTCAATGGAAATGTTAGTATATGTAAGGATACTAATTTAAAACTACCAAAGTCTATAATAATGAAAGAGGAAAGGAAAAGAGAGCTTGTAATGGAAGGGAGCCTTTGAAGCTGGAGAAAAGAAATGTAAAATACAAGGCAATGATAGTATTGTAATATTAACACCTTTCCTTGAGGGGAAGGAGGAAGATAAATATCTATATATGTATGTATGCAATATAAAACTACATATAAAGCATAAAAATTATGATACGAAAAAAAACTATATTAAATTCTTGCAGATAAATGAAATATGAAAGTAAATGGATATGGATGAAGAAAATAGGTTAGTATTTTGTATGTATAAATAAAGATACTAAAAATTAGAAAGAAACAAAATAAGTATAATGCATGTTAGAAGATGTCTCAATACCTTGCAAAAACAAAATATTATGAAAAAAATATGATAGTAAAATGGATGCAAATATAATTAAATATGCAAAATAAGTGTTAGAAATTAAATGGGGATTATATAATCAAATAAAAAGGCCACCAAGACACTATTAGAAGGCTGCAAAAACAATGTTAGAGTCTGCAAAAAAATTGATTAAAATCCTACAAGAGAAATTAGAGCATAGAATGTAAAATGCATTAAAGAAATATGACAAGTGAGAAAGGCTACACAATAGAGGATAAAATGAAATGAAGCTAAGGTGGTAGGAGATAAGAAAGAAGCTAGGATATCTCTCTTTATTTCCTCCAATGGTAACCTCCTTTATCCAAAATCCTCCTTCTCTTGCTTAACTTGCTCTCAATACTCACCAAATGCTCCAAATGCTAGAAGAAAACTTAGAAATGTTTGAAGAGAGCTTAAGAATAGTAAATACTTTGAAAGATAATGTACTATAAAATATTTTTATATCTTTTCTATATTAGAAATTTATGATGAATGCTTGCCCTATGGCCTCCTTAATAGGATTTGGGAGGCGACTTGGAGGGAGAAAATATAAGATCAAATTCAAACCAATGCATATGAGTCCTTTCTGAAGCATGTAGAATAAATAGTAGAGGTGAAATTGGGGTCAGTACATACCTCTTTGATTCATGTAGAAGATTCCTAATCCTTTTTGCCAAATTTTCCACTATCTACCAAATTTGAAACTAGCAAATTTGGCAAATCGGGTGGTGAATTTGGTAAGGAGCCAAATCTAATTTTGTAAGGTTTGAAATTTGAAAATTTCTCAAATTCACCCCTAGCCAAATTTTCCAATGGAAAATATTTTAGGAGTGAAGAATTTGGTCAAAACTGATTTTGATTTTTAGGAGTCGATTTCTGCAATTTTTCCAAATTCGCCACTAGCAAATTTTTTCATAGTGGAAAATTTGATAACGGTGGAAAAATAATGTTCAAAATGATTGAGAGTGGTCAAATTGAGGTATTTTAGCATTTGTAATCAGTTTTGGGATGTTTGTGACTAGTTTTGAGAATTTATGATCAGTCTTGAGAAGTTGCAACTAGTGACTAGTGTGTCAAAATTGGGTGTCTACATTTTGCCCTATTTTTAATGTGAAATTTATGATATTGCATCAAATTTAAGTTTTGATACTCAATTTTGACTCTTTGATGCATTGTTGTTGTATCACTTTGTTGATTTGAAGAGTAGATTATGATCTTGTATTTTTTGATGATCTTGTACATATATACCTCATTTTGTGTGCCCTAATATTTGGATAAGGTTATTTTACCCCAAAAAATTCCATGCCCCATGGCATGGTATCTTTCTTGAGAACAATGTATCTAATGATGATTTTTGGAAAAAACTAGAATATGAGATGCTTGGCTTATTTGGCGATGATAGAATAGGTGTTTAAAAGGTAAAATGAAAGGTGAAAGTGCTTTCATTTGCATTTTACCAGTTTTAGAAAGTTGGAGAGAGAGAGATAGAGTCATGATAATATATGGTATATATCCAAGGATAGGTACATCAGGCATATATCATTCGAGGGACAATGGATGTGTGAAAGCGAGACTAAGAGGTAGTCTTCATTTCAAGTCATTTTTTTTGGATCCCTTTTTTTAGTTTTTTTATGATTTGTGGTTAATTTGGTGCCACTAGTGAATTTAGAACTAGTTCCAATGGTGAATTTGGTCCTAGTGGCAAATTTGGCACTGGTGAATTTGGTGCTAGTGGTAAATTTGGTATTGGAATATAATTTTTGTTTTACAATTTTAGGCATCAATATGTGTGCAAATATAGGTATATTTATACTCATTGAGAAGCTATTTTTGAGCTCTATCTAATGGTAATGTTTTTGTAACTTTTTGAGAAGATTCGATAGTTGATATTTTGGATGGTTTTGGTAGGTGATGAATATTTTTATGAGCTAGAAGAATCCTCATTGCTTAGGGAGTATATTAGCGAGTGATCATAGGGGGAAGGATGTGGTAGGTTTAGCAGTGATAGGGTTGTACTATGTGGCATACATGTCCAAGTTAGAGTTTAATCACTCCTTACTTATAGCCCTTATAGAGAGATGGTACCCATCAACAAGTACTTTCAGGTTACTGATGGGTGAGATGATAGCCATGCTAGAGGATGTTTAACACATCCTCAAGGTGCATATTTAGGGTGTGCCTATATTCTTAGGGGTGAGTGTGAGGGTTGGGTAATTAACCTTCTCAAGAAAGGGTGAATTTTTGGAAATGAAGTATGGACTGAGGATCAATTATGACTATGTAGAAGGGTATACTAATTGATGAAATAAATTTTTAGAATTAGTGTTGTTGGGATTCATGATGGATGATACCAGAATGAGTTTTACGCCATGGGTATGGGGGCTAATTATAGTAGGAATTAGGTATTGTTAGATAGTCTATAGATGTACCATTACTATCATGGTGAGGTTATACCATACTCTATATAGGGTGGTGTATAGTAACTGTTAGAGTTTGATATGTTGTACTTTGCTCCAAGTATGGACATAAGAGCATAAATCCATTCATTATCCTATGGTAGTAATGAGAGATGTCAACTTAGTGAGGCCTACATTATATAGATAGGAGAGGTGTATCCATCCTTCATCTTGTTCTTTTAGATTGAATGAAACATATCATTGATGACATGAGCATGGCCATTATTATATGGTAATCATGGAGGGATAGGTATACATGGTCATATGACCACAAGGAGTTCTACCAATTTTACCATGTGATGTGGATTTATTGACTATATGATGGTGACAAGACCTATGAGTTATACTAGTTTTACCATGTGACTCACCAAATTGGAGAGGTACAAGGGGGTACCGATAGTGGATAACATATGGATATGATGAGTGCATCATAAGACATGGTGGAATCCTATGAATATTATCACTCCTAGATTAGATGATGTGGTAGGTGGTGATAGGGTATGATTATTGGTATAAATGATTTAGATCTCATCAAATGATAGTGGGCTTGCCACTCACGAATTAGAGATAGATCTTTCAGGATATGTTGAGTTCTTTGAGAGGGGTTAGGCATCACTATAGGAGATAGGTATGGTAGAGGAGTACCAACAAAATGAGAGTCCAAGTATCATCTAGTGCCCCTTATATGTAGCCTCATTGACATTGATTCCATTTATATGTACCCCACCTAGCATATTGGATCAAGTTCAAGTAGAGCAAGACCAAATTTTTGTGGAGCAAGACCTGATTTTGGGAAAGAGGTGGGTCCTAGTAGGACAATAGAGGAGGCTATGGTGGTGGATTTAAGGGTTCTCTACTATATTTTAGAGGAGGTGAGGAGCTATTTAGTAGTCTATGAGGTTATGAGGGTGGAGGAGGTCACCATAGTTTGAGATGAGGTGACCCAACTTTGAGATGAGAGTGAAGAGACAATTACCAGACTTTATTCAATATTAGATCAATTTATGGAGGAGCGGGCCATGGATCAGATGATCATTGCTGGTCTTAGGTCTCATTTGAAGTGGATGATGAGGAAGAGATATGAGGCCCAATCATAGGCAGGTTAGGGCTTGGATAGTGCGGTGGTGGCCATGATTACAGGGCCATTAGAGTGATAGTTGGAAAGTATTAGAGAAGCATTAGAGATCTCTTGAGTAGCACTAGAGACTCTAAGAGTGGATCTTATAGTGAAAATAAAGTGATCGGTAGTTCAATTTGAGAGAGAGTAGGGTACAACCATGTACTACCACCAGTTATATTAGGTAGAGATCCCTATAGAGCGATGAGTAATATCACCTTTAGGATCACAATCGAGATCAAGGACTATTATTTTCTATCCTCATCCTCTTCTAGAAGGTGATGGAGAGGTGGTTTCTACTAGCTAGGCTAATTTTAGGGATGTCTATGGGTGAGTGTACCATATTTTGGAGCTATGGTTCACCCTCCTTTCATGAGTTGAGTGTATAATTTTATTTTCTTTTGTGATACACCTCTAGTGGCATGTATGATATGAGGTATAATGATACTTTTACTTTGATATTTATATAATGTTTTGATTACTTGTGGTTTTGGTGTAAATTATATGATTTATGCCTTGATGTCTTGAGATTTTATGTTATACTTGACTTAAGCAATCGTAGTCTTGATTGTTTATTCAATGATGATTTTATAAGGTTGTGATGGTGACCAGATGCTAAGAGAGGGTATTTTTCCCCATTTTGAGAGATGCATTGATATTTTGGATGATATATTACCATCCAAAAGTATGTTGCAAGTGGTGGTACTCAGACCAGATATAGGGGAATGCTCATGTGTTTTAAAGGTCAATTTTTTACCTTGTATGTATTCTTGTAGGTGGGAACATGATCTCATTATATTTAAATGGTGGCCTATGATATAAAATTTATGATATCATTTAAGACATAATGAGGTACATGTAATATGTATATGAAGTATAATGTTTTTGAAATTATTTTCCACTCGTCAATGTTTAAGTATCATAATCTATGAAACACTTAGTTGCGTAGATGAGGTACCTATAGTATTACATGATATACAATATTTTCTTCTCATCAAATTTTAAGTGCCATTTTCTATGAAACACTTAATTGCATAGATGAGGTACCTATGATATTTACATGATATATAATATTTTCTTCTCATCAATGTTCAAGTGCCATTCTCTATGAAACACTTGACTACGTAGATGAGGTACCTATGATATTTACTTGATATATAATGTTTTTTTCTCATTAATGTTTAAGAGCCATTCTATATGAAATACTTGACTATGTAGATGAGGTACATGTGATATTTACATGATATAGAATATTTTCTTCTCATCAAAGTTCAAATGTCATTCTCTATGAAACACTTGACTCTATAGATGAGGTACTTGTGATATTTACATGATATAGAATATTTTATTCTTATAAATGTTCAAGTGCCATTCTCTATGAAATAATTGATTGCATAGATGATATACTTGCATAATTTATTTTACTCCTTATCAATGTTCATGTGCCATTATCTATAAAACACTTGACTACATAGATAAGGTGTTTGATTTTCATCAGTATTTAAGTGTAATTCTCTATGAAACACTTAACTGCGTGATGAAAATTTTGCTTCTTATTAATGTTCAAGTACCATTATTTATGGTTACTGCATAGATAAGATAGTTTTGCTTTTCATCAATGTTTAAATGCCATTATTTATGAAACACTTAACTGTTTTGATGAAATTTTTGCTTCTTATCATTTTTCGAGTGTTATTATTTACGAAAAACTTGACTACAGAGATAATATGGTTTTGATTTTCATCAATGTTTAAGTGTTATTCTCTATGAAACACTTAACTGCATATATGAAACTATTTACTTCTTATCAATGTTCAAATGCCATTTTTAATGAAACACTTGACTGTGTAGATAAGATGGTTTTTATTTTCATAAATTTTTAAGTTTCATTCCTTAAGAAAAACTTAATTGCATAGATGAAATTTTTGTTTCTTATCAATGTTCATGTGTCATTATATATAAAAAACTTAACTACATAGATAATATTTAGGATTTTCACCACATTCAAGTGCTATTTTCTATGAAATACTTGACTACGTATCAATGTTCAGATGATATTCTTTATGAAACATTCAATTGCGTAGGTTAGATTGGTTTTATTATTCATCAATGGTTAAGTTTCATACTTTATGAAACACTTAACTATGCATGTGAAGTGATTTGATTCTAGAAGCCTTTTGCAAAACTTTAAAATGATGTTTGATAATGCTTTTGATGTTGATTGTGAAGTGCTTCACAATATGTTTGTGAAACATTTTAGATCATGTGATATTTGCAACTATTTTGCAAAGTAATAATATGCTTTTAAAATTGATTTTGTGATCTTTAGAAATGTCTTGCAAAGTGATGATTTGTTTTTTGTAGTTGATTTGTGAACTTTGCAATTTTTTTACAAAGGAAACAAAAATATTTTGTAGTTGATGTTGAGATCTTTGCAATTTATTTATAAAGTGATGAAATACTTTTTGTGATTGATTTCATGCATAGTAATGTAATGTTATTTGATGTTTACGATGGTTTTTGCAGGACATAAAGATGATTTTTGTAATACAATGTTATTGTTATTGTAGTGTTTGTGAAAGGATTTTTGTAAAAAATTGAAATGAAGATTTGTGAGTGATTTGTAACATATTGATGCTTATGAGTGTTTCTAGAAAGTCTTGTAGAATGATTTTGTATCGTTCTTTTGTTTTCATTGTTTGAAAGTATTTTATTTTTATGACTTGATGTTGTTCAATTCCTTAACACATGAAAGAGGGTAACAAGAGTATATAATTCAGTTACCTAATGCACATAAAAATATTTACATGTACATGAAGAATTGGACTTAATACTTGTTGCCATATTTGATGTGTTGAAATATTCAAGGATTTTTTATTATGAAAAAATATTTTATACTGAGGGTAATGCTTCCATATGGACAATCCAAGAGAATAAGTTCTTCTTCTTTGCCTGACATGTGTACAAAGAAATGTATATGCACAGAGCATGGAAAAAATAAATCCCCTTGTATAGGAGGTCCATGTGACAATATTACCCTGAGTCTAAAGGATCTTGTTTGTATGAATGAGTAGATGACATCCATGCTAGCTTATAGGCAGTTATAAAGTATGAGGATTTGGTAATTGACTACTTGACATAGTCATAAATAATTATGGGTATATGAAGTTCTAATTTACAAATCCTAATATTCCTGAAGGATCCATTAGTTAGTCTAGATATTTTAGTTTTGGATAGAAGAAGAAATTATAGTTTGTTGTTATTCATCAAAATGGAGGAATTTATCTATCTATTGACTAATATTTCATACAACTAGATAGATAATAACTAGTACACTTTGATGAATGATTGTTTTGAGATTATATGCTTATAGCATATTTGCATAATATACTTGGTTGAAAATAAAATTTGGTTGATCCAATGGTTTACTAGGCAAATAGACAATGGAGATAATATGATTTGTAGATGTTCTATTTTTGCAGAAGATCAATAAACTACGAGGATAACATAGATTCAGTATCTCATGAAGTGTACAAATAATTGCACGCTCATAAGGCATTAGATCCATGTAGCCTCATAGTATGATAGACCTATTTAAATAACAATTGATGATAGATCATGAGACTAGTTTGATATAATACTAATAATATGAACGAAGAGGTTATGAGGATAATATAAATCCAATTCTTGGTAAGATATACAAATGATTGTATATCTACAAGATATTAGATCTATAGAGTCTTTGATAACATCATGGACTATCAAAGGCAATCAGTGGGATTTATGAGATGTGATGGCATGTTTATGCAATAAATCAAAGAGAAAGTAAAGATAGCATTGATCCATTACCTAATGATATTCACAAGAAATTGCAAACCTATGATATATTGGATCAATGATATCTTACAATCCCTATGATTTATTATCAGGATAACGTGTGGAAATTTTATTTATATTTGGATTGCATACTAAAATGGTATGTCAAATGAGGAAAAATACCCATAATCATCCATTCCCATATAAAGTTGACAAATGGTTGTTAATCCTCAAGATAATGGATGATTAAGGGCTTCATGGCCCATGTGACTTACCGAGTTAGTAAGTAGATGATAATATATCAAGTTTGATTTTGTGAACTCAGATGATATGCCAATCAGGGAAGAGAACCCCATTCAACTGGTAACTAATGAAATTCACAAATAATTAAGAATTCAAAAGAGATTGGTTGAATGTTTTTCCCCATCCCTGGATGGCACATCAAACGAGTTGTAATTGAAGAATATGATGATTATATGTCATGATATATTCAATAGATTACTCTTAAATTTCTCTTATGCAATATGCCATTTTACAAAAAAGTTTGCAAAATTCATTGATGTATTTTAGGAGAGAAAATGTGTCTTTGAGGAGTCTATTGAATATTTGTGAGATTTGATAGAAAAGAGATTTTTTTGTTGAATGATATTGTAGACATATATTATTCATAATATTGATGTGAAATTATTTGAAATTAATGATGTGACCGTGTATGAAGTAGAAGAAAGTAAGTTATGTACATTGCTTACTTTGAAGAGATGAAAGAAGCATGATAGGGAAGGAAGTGTATTTGATTGTTATTCAAATGATCTTGGACGTCCCTTCTTATTGTAGGTACATATAAGCCTATTGTGGTAGGTTCTGAGATGTTTTAGAGTATTGATACATTTTTCCTCTAATATTTCTAGCTATTGTAGGCGACTTGAGTGATATTCATCTCCTACCAAAAAATCTTGCAACAAGACCCTTAGAGAGTGTATCTCAAGTGTGAATGGAAATACTACTTCTGTGCCATAAAATAAAGTATATAATGTGGCACATATGAGAGTACGCACACTTGTGTAATATGCCCACAAGGCTAGGTAGAGTTGTAAATGTTAGTCTCAACCATTCTTATATACAAGCTTCTTAAATATTTTTATTAATGTTTTGTTGGAGGATTCAGCTTGTCCATATCCTTGTGGGTAATATTGTGTAGACCATATTTACTGAATTTTGTATTTGGTAAAAATATTACCAACTTTATTATTTTTAAAAGGGGTACCATTATCTATGATTATTGTAGTAGGTATACCATATCGGGTGATGGTTTGATTTAAAATGAATTTTAATACTTGGATTCACATGATAGAATATAGGGGTATTACCTCGACCCATTTAGTGAAATATTTTGTAGCTATAATAATGAAATTATATCCATAAAATTATTAAGGGTTTATCTTACCTATGATATCCAATTCCCAATAATAGAAAGGCCAAGGAGATGTGACAGGTTGTAACTCTTGCGAAGGGGCGTGAACAAGGTTATCATGTTGTTGACATTTGTCACATTTCTTTACATAGTTGTGAGCATACTTTTTCATAGAGGGCTTGTAATAACCAATCCTAAGGAGCTTCTTGGCTATGGCTAGTCTACTAAAATGGTCACCACATGACCCATAATGGGATTCTTTTATAAGAGCTTGGGCTTCGTTTGCATTTACATATCAAATAAGTATACCTTCAAAGGAGCATGGATATAAGATGTCTCTAATGATGAAAAACTTGGAAAATTTTATTCTAAATTGTCTTCATTTTGATAGTAGAATACCTCGAGATAAGTTCCCTCATTAGTAAATTAAAGACGTATTGATACCAGGGTTCTTGAGGTACAAATGTTTCAATATTGCATATATGGAGAAGTTGTGATGGCAAGCCGGGATTCGCATGAACACATTCACAATAATTTCACTGAATTTTCATTAATTTGCTTAATACAGTCTTACAGCAGCCTCTTCCCAGCATACAACTTCTCTTTCCCAATCCCGAACTTCACCATCCTCCCCTTACAAAAATTTTGGTCTTTTTTTAACGAGGCCCCCGATCCTCTAGGCCATCAATGCTCTGCCTAACCATTTTCAAATTCGAATTTTCCCTCCCTCGGTCGAACTTCCAAATTTCTGTCATAAAGGGGCCATTGTCCGACCCACCATGAGAAACCCCCATTAATGATCTTCTCTGACCTGCAAATGCCGCCTTGCTCAGATCGTCCTTTTAGTCTCTGTTATGCCCATAATGTCCATGCTCTGTACTATTGCGAAAGCCATCCCCCTCTTTAATACACGCGGTCGTCAATTTTAAACTTTAACCTTCGCTAACTGCGGTCTAACTCTGGCTCGTTATTCAACTGGCCACGTCACCATAAGACACGTGGAGACCACGTGTCACTGCAGCTTGCCTTCTCACCAGCCTTCGTGTTTTCATAAGCTTGACTTCCTATCAGTCGCGATATCGCGACATGTCGCGATATCGCGACCCACTGTCTTCCCGCCTTCATTTTGGCAAACAAAGCCGCGATATCGTGACATGGCACGATATCACGACATGTCGCGATATCGCGACCCAAAGATCAACCTTTCTCTTCTTTGCAAGACACGTCGCGATACCGCGACGTCGCGATATCGCGACGTCGCGATATCGCGACCAAACCAACCTCCCTTCAAGTCTGCACCGCCCTTTGTTTTCTTTTGATATCACGTCGCGATATCGCGACGTCGCGATATCGCGACCCAAACTGTCCCTTGCCCATGCCGAAGTCTTGGGGTCGCGATTTCGCGACTCCAGCTTAACCTTTGCCTTGCTTTTGAAAACTTCCCCGAAACTTACCTCCTTTTACAAAACTTCCCCGCAGGAAAGGTTTGGAACCACACTAAATTCAAAGTACTTAGAAAATAAAATAAAAGAATTTGGAGGATGCAAGATTGCCCTTCTCTCACCGGATGCTCCTGCATCAGACACCCAGGGTAGATTAGAAGTGAGCCTCACTTCTGTTTTGTTGGGGGAAGACCCAAGCGGTCAACCTCCGTCTTCGACACCCAAGTTGCATCCTCAACAGGTCTGCTTTTCCACTTAACTAAGTATTCAGAATATTGTCTATTTTTTGGTGCTTCTGCCCTCACGAGTATCCAATATCTCTTCAACCTCATTGGTGGTTGGAGTAGATGCCGAAAATTGCCACACTTCTGCACTAGGTGCCTCTGCACTTTCCCCTTCATGGTACTCCACTAGATCTGAAACATTGAAGACAGGCGAAATACCAAGCCAACTTGGCAATTCCACTTCATAAGCATTTCCTGACTCCCGTTTTCCCAGTATTTTGCATGGCCCAAATTTCTTCATCTTCAATTTGTTATAAGTCTTGGCAGGAAATCTCTCCTTCCTGAGATGCACCATAACCTCATCTCCCACCTTGAACTCCTTGAACCGCCGCTTCTGGTCCGCCCTTGTCTTATACTGAGTGTTCATTTTTACAATCTGTTTCCTCACTTCCTCATGCAGACTTCTCATGTGTTCTGCAAATTCTTCTGCCTCGGCACTACACTTTTCTGGTCCCGTCCAACTTCCTCGGCTCGGATACATTCCTCGGCCGTGTCCATATACTATCTGGAAAGGAGACTTATTGGTGCTCTTATTGATCGAGCTGTTATATGCAAATTCTGCTTGCGGTAAGACCAAATCCCAACCCTTGGGTTGATCCACTATCAAACATCTCAGTAAATTACCCAGGCTTCTATTGACCACCTCCGTCTGCCCATCAGTCTGTGGGTGGTATGCTGAACTGAATTTCAGGTCTGTCTTCAATTTCTTCCACAGAGTTCTCCAGAAATACCCAACGAACTTTGTATCTCTGTCCGAAACTATACTTCTTGGTAGACCGTGAAGTCGTACCACCTCCTTGAAGAACAATCCAACAATGTGAACTGCATCACTTGTCTTCCGGCAAGGAATAAAATGTGCCATTTTGGAGAATCGGTCAACCACCACAAATACAGAGTCATTTCCCCTGTGTTCTCGGCAACCCGAGGACAAAATCCATGCTTATATCCTCCCATGGCCTCTCAGGTGTAGGTAAGGGCTGGTACAGTCCTATGTTTTGCCTTACACCCTTTGCCATCTGGCATACTCTGCAACCTTGCACAAACTTCCGCACATCCTACTGAAGCTGTGGCCAGTAGTAATTTTCCTCCACCAGGGCAATGGTCTTATCCCGACCAAAATGCCCAGCCAGTCCTCCACTGTGTTTTTCTTTAATTAAGTTCTCCCGCATAGAGCTCCTTGGAATGCATAATTTGCTTCCTTTGAACAACATTCCATCTTGGATCAGGAAATCCAACCATTTTGTTCGGTCCACCGTAACAGGGTTAAGCAAGCCTTCCAAGCTTCTAAAAATCCGGATCTGCAGTGGTACAAATCATTCAGCTTCTTCAAACCCCACTACTTCGACTCGTTAATCTAATCGCAAAGTCTGCCTTCTCGCTCAAGGCATCTCGCAACTCGATTTGACTTCCCACTTCTGTGTTTTAACATAAAGGTATAACTTTGGAGGAACTCCACCCATTTCATGTGCCTTTGATTCAGCTTTTGTCTGACTGTTAATGTACTGTAAAGCCTGATGGTCAGTAAATAGTACAAACTCCTTTGGCAATAAATAGTGTCTCCACTTTTTCAGAGCCTGAACTATAGCATAAAATTCCTGATCATAGACTGAATACCTTTTTCGAGCATCATTTAACTTTTCACTGAAATAAGCAATCGGCTTGCCTCCTTGACTCAAGATAGACTCCCTATTGCATCGCCACCGGCATCACAATCCACCCGAAATACTTTGCCAAAGTCTGGAAGTGCCAAACTGGCTGTTCTGTCACTTTTCTCTTTAATGTATCAAAACTCTTTTCAGCCCCTAATGTCCACTTGAACTCCTTTTTATCCCCCCTCATTGTTTCTGTGAGAGGTGCACAAATACTGCTGAAGTTCTTTATGAACTTCCTATAAAAGCTGGCCAAACCATGAAATGACCTGACTTCTATTGTGCTTCTCGGGGTAGGCCACTCAATGATGGCTCTTACCTTCTCTAGGGTCCATTTTCAGGCCGTCTCCCTGAGATTACAAATCCCAGGTATACTAACTCCTTCTTGACAAAATTACACTTTTTCAGATTTATTAACAACTGCTCTTCCCGCAGTTTCTCAAAAACTCTCCTGATGTGCATCAGGTGTTCCTCCAGGGTCCTGCTGAATATCAATATATCATCTAAGTAAAAAATAACAAACTTTCCCAAGAATTCCTTCAATACTTCATTCATCAGCCGCATGAAAGTACTTGGTGCATTGGACAGCCCAAATGGCATGACCAACCACTCATATAAGCCTTCTCTTGTCTTGAAGGTTGTCTTCCATTCATCTCCCTCTCGGATACGGATCTGATGATAGCCACTTTTTAGGTCAATCTTTGTGAAGTATTCAGCTCCACTTAAAAAGTCCATGATATCATCCATTCTTGGCAACGGGAATCTGTACTTAATAGTAATTTTGTTGATGGCCCGTGAATCTGTACACATCCTCCATTCCCCATCCTTCTTTGGCGCCAGCACTGCAGGTACTGCGCATGGACTCAAACTTTCTCGGATCAATCCCTTTTCTAATAATTCCTGGACCTGTCTATTTAATTCTTCAGTCTCTACAGGTGTCATCCTGTGTGCAACTTTATTTGGCAAGCTTGATCCCGGTACTAAATCTATATGATGGCTAATTTTCCTCACAGGGGGTAAACCCTCAGGCACATTGTCAGACACAATATCTGGAAATTCCTCCAGAAGATTTAGAACTTCTGCTGGGGTATCCTGGCATTCCTTCCCCCTAACTCTAGGGATTATTGCATAACATAAATGTTCGTGCTTCAACCCGTTCAAAAACTCTCTCCCCTCAACTAAACAGACTCTGGAACTGTCACATACCTTTTCATCCGCATCCTTTAAGGGCTTTAGTTTATGGCGTACACCATTCTTTGTCAATGAGTAGGTGTTGGCACGGCCATCATGCACTGCATTCCGGTCGAACTGCCAGGGCCTCCCCAGCAACATGTGGCAAGCATCCATGGGCAGGATGTCACACAGGACCTCATCACAATAATTTCCAATGTTAAATTTAATGGAACACTGCTCATTGACCAAAGCTCCGTGGTCCTTCTATAACCATGCGACCCGGTATGGGTGTGGGTGCTTCTTCCTTTCTAACTGTAACTTTGTAACCATTTCCTCAGAAACCAGGTTATCCGTGCTACCATTATCAATAATGATATTGCAAACCTTGCCCGCACATTTACATCTGGTGCGGAATAAACTTTTTCTCTGGTCTGTGTCCTTCTCCTCGTTCAACAGGACTCTTCTTACAATCATTGTTTCTCCTCTCTCCGCATCTTCGAAATGCTCAGACTCAGCACCTTCTTCTGCCACAGCAGCTCTGGCTGGACCTTCAGGCCTCTTGTTCGTTCTCTCCCGGTGTTGTGGACATTCGAATGCACGATGCCCTTCTTCACCACAGTGGAAACATGTTCCACGGAACACTCCCCTTCCAAACCCCCGTCCAGATCCACCCCGTCCTCTTGGGTAGCTGTTCTGGTCCCGGGGCTGATAAACATCCTCCTCTCTTTGATCTTGGTTATTACTGGCTTCCCCAGCCTTCTTCGGATCTTTATACTTTTCTCCACTGGTCCTCCCACCAGTTCTTCCACCACGGCCCCTTCCTCTTTGTTTGCCTTCAAACCGCCTATTCAGTTTTTCTTCTACCTTTAAGGCAAACTGGTAAGCATCCTCAATGGTGCTTACCCGAACTAGGCTCAGCTCTTCCTGGATGCCGAGTCTCAACCCATTGATATAACGGGCCACCTTTTCTTTGTTCGCCTCTAAATGCCCCGTTCTAATGGAAATCTTGTAAAACTCTTCGGTGTACTCTTGGACAGTTCTGTTCGTCTGCCTCAAACTCTGCATCTTTCTTAACAGATCCAACTCGTAGTCTGTCGGGATGAACTGTCTTTTCAGCTTCTCCACCATTCTGTCCCATCTGGTTATTCTCTCCTTCCCTCGTCGGTTCCTCTCCAACTGTATCCCCCTCCACCAAATGCTGGCGTGACCCTTCAACTTGGTCTTAGCAAATCTGACCCGATTAGGGTCCTCAACCTCCTCGTACTCGAAATATTCCTCTAAATCATTTATCCAATCAATTACTTCTTCTGGATTCAAGTTACCCGAGTACGTGGAAACCTCCATTTTTGGTTGCTTTCCAATCTGAGAGATGGCCTTGTATAACCGAGCTTGTGCAGGGTCCATAGCCTCTTCCTCCTCCTCAGATTGGTCTTCCTCTTCAACTTCGTCCTCACTTTCCTCATCCCTTCCGGGCTCGTGCCTTCTGCGTAATTCTGCTTGCAGGGCTTGAACTTGCCTCTGCAAGGCCCGAAAGTCTTCGGCCGGTACTACATTCCCGACTCCGCCACGGTTTCTTCGTGGAGGCATTGTATTTTATCTTATTTATTTATTTATTTATTTTTTAATTCTTCCACAGATCCTGGTGTAACTGCCTCTCTCCGGCGATCTGTTACACGCTCAGGAGCTCCCGCTCTGATACCACTTGATGGCAAGCCGGGATTCGCATGAACACATTCACAATAATTTCACTGAATTTTCATTAATTTGCTTAATACAGTCTTACAGCAGCCTTCCCAGCATACAACTTCTCTTTCCCAATCCCGAACTTCACCATCCTCCCCTTACAAAAATTTCGGTCTTTTTTTAACGAGGCCCCCGATCCTCTAGGCCATCAATGCTCTACCTAACCATTTTCAAATTCGAATTTTCCCTCCCTCGGTCGAACTTCCAAATTTCTGTCATAAAGGGGCCATTGTCCGACCCACCATGAGAAACCCCCATTAATGATCTTCTCTGACCTGCAAACGCCGCCTTGCTCAGATCGTCCTTCTCAGTCTCTGTTACGCCCATAATGTCCATGCTCTATACTATTGCGAAAGCCATCCCCCTCTTTAATACACGCGGTCGTCAATTTTAAACTTTAACCTTCGCGGCAGCCGCGCGTCTAACTCTAGCTCGGTATTCAACTGGCCACGTCACCATAAGACACGTGGAGACCACGTGTCACTGCAGCTTGCCTTCTCACCAGCCTTCGTGTTTTCATAAGCTTGACTTCCTATCAGTCGCGATATCGCGACCCACTGTCTTCCCGCCTTCATTTTGGCAAACAAAGCCGCGATATCGCGACATGGCGCGATATCACGACATGTCGCGATATCGCGACCCAAAGATCAACCTTTCTCTTCTTTGCAAGACACGTCGCGATACCGCGACGTCGCGATATCGCGACGTCGCGATATCGCGACCAAACCAACCTCCCTTCAAGTCTGCACCGCCCTTTGTTTTCTTTTGATATCACGTCGCGATATCGCGACGTCGCGATATCGCGACCCAAACTGTCCCTTGCCCATGCCGAAGTCTTGGGGTCGCGATTTCGCGACTCCAGCTTAACCTTTGCCTTGCTTTTGAAAACTTCCCCAAAACTTACCTCCTTTTACAAAACTTCCCCGCAGGAAAGGTTTGGAACCACACTAAATTCAAAGTACTTAGAAAATAAAATAAAAGAATTTGGAGGATGCAAGATTGCCCTTCTCACACCGGATGCTCCTACATCAAGTTGCACACATGATTTGATTGTGGATGATTCATTGATTGATATTATGGTTATGGAAGCTTCTTCATATTCCAATTCTAAGGGTATGAGAGATATTGTGGTATACATAGTGTAAGTGTGATGGTTGCTAGATTGTGGTATGGCTTCTATTTTTTGTCGAAGTGAGTTTTTAACATGTCTACAATATCTTTATATGGCTTTAGTTTGTCATCCTTGGTTTGATAGATATCATTCACCTAGTTGATTGCTAGTTGTGAATCATTGTATATTGTTATGTTCTTGATATTTAGTTTTGTTGTAGCTCTAAGGCCTAGGATAAGTGCCTTGTATTCTATTATATTATTGGCACATGAGAAATGGAGCTTGAAGGATAGTGGGATGAGCTATTGTTGTGGAGTTACTAAAATAAATCTTGCTCCTATGCCTTTAGTACATCTAGCTCCATCAAAGTATAAAATCTAAGTTTTGGGTTCTTGGGCTTCTATTGATGAGACCATTTTATTATAAAAATAGATATTTATGGGGTGTTGTGATTCTAAAGGAGTCGTGATGAGTTGATTAGCTATAACTTGTCCCTTTAGCGATTTTTGGTTTACAAATTCTATACCAAATTTGCTAAAGGCTATGACCCATTTTGTAGTTTTTCCAAATACATAAGGTTTCAATATAGGGTAGCATAGTGAATGTACCATTTCTAAGATGTAAGTATTTTAACTAAGCATGTAATACATTAATTTGAGAGATGGGAAGATAACCGCTAGGCAAATATTCTCTAGTGGTGTGTAGTGAGTTTCATAGTTTACTAAAGTTCTACCAATGTAGTAGATTACTCTTTCTCTATGTTGTTCATCGTATTAGGCTAGTAAATATCCAAGAGTGTGTTCGGTTGCTACTATGTATAGAAATAATGACTAATTTAGGTTTAGAGGTACTAGGATAAGCGATGTTAGGAGATAAGTTTTTAAATATTCAAAGGTATTTTGATATCCTTCATCTCATTCATATGTTATTCACTTCTTTAGTAAATTGGAGAAGGGTTAATATTTATATGCAAGTTGCAATATGAATCTATGGATAGATTGTAGCTTCCATTGGGAACTTCGTAATTTAGTCATGTTTTTAGGTGGTGGCATATTTATTATGGCCACAATTTTTGAAGGATTGATTTTGATCCCATGATGAGTTATAATGAACCCAACTATTTTCCCTGATTTTACCCTAAAAATATATTTTAGAGGTTTTATTCTAACTTTATATTCTCGTAGCCTCTATAAGATACATCTAAGGTCTCAAGGATGATTTATCCTTTCCTGATATTGACCTATGATATCATCTACATAGTCTTCTAGTATTTTATGCATGAGGTCATGAAATATGTATGTCATGGTCCTTTTATATGTTGCTTCCATATTTTTAAGGCCAAATGGCATGACCTAGTGGTAAAATATTCCCCAAGGGATAGTAAAAGCTATTTTAGATTGATATTCTAGTGCTATCTTGATTTGGTTGTAACCTAAAAACCCATACATTAAGGATAGTATTTCATATCCTGCAGTGAAGTCTACTATCATGTCTATGTTTGGCAAAGAGAAATAATCTTTTGGACAAGCATTTTTTATATCCCTAAAGTTGATACACATTTGAATGGATCCTTATTTCTTGGTAATAAAAACAATGTTGGATATCCAATACAAATAATCTATAGCTTTTATGAAATAGATATCTAAGAGTTTTTGTAATTCATATTTGATTGAAATAGTGACTCTTGGATGTATCATTCTTAATTTTTGTTTAATGGATTGACATTAGGGTGTCCTACCAAATAATGGACTACCAGTGAAGGGTTAAGCCCTAGCATATTA
Organism: Wollemia nobilis; assembly: GCA_028583015.1. Taxonomy (NCBI): domain Eukaryota; kingdom Viridiplantae; phylum Streptophyta; class Pinopsida; order Araucariales; family Araucariaceae; genus Wollemia; species Wollemia nobilis. Next base: position 5,591,143 of record JAQPPZ010001050.1, on the reverse strand, counting down.
TTATATCCCCAAGCGAAGATGTCATAGAATTCCTTTAGAAGGTTTGTATACTCTGTTTGTTCTTCTTGGGTCAAAACTTTTCCAAGCATGATAAGGCAAGGATCTTGGTCTATCCCAATGTTAACTTCTATGGTTTATTTGATCAAAGCTTGTGACTTATCCTCAAAATGAAGATCGACATCTATTATTCCTAACTCTTTATGTTCTTGTGGATCTATAGATGTTTGTTTCAAATCAATAGGTTGGACTGAGTCTAGATCAAAGATCTATTTAAGAAAATATTCTATAATGCAAATTTCTAAAGATTCCTCAAGGTCTTCTTTGACCGCAATTGATTTAGGATGGACTAAATATAGAATATTTTTGCTTCCAAATCAAATAGTTTTGTGATATGTTTGATGGAGTGACTATAGTTCTTCTTCATCCTCCTAACCCCATTGGGAGCCATTTATCAATTTGGAGTAGTCCTCATTGTCATATTATCCTATTAGGGAATAAGGTTTATTTTTGTTGGGGATGAATCTAATCTCGCATCATGCTAGCCAAGTTTTGACCTTTAGGGGTTCTTTAATACCTTGTTCATAATGACCTAGGTATTTCCCTTGATAACCCATGTTGGAAATTATTTGTTTAGCTATGGAAAATGAAAGTGGCATATAGCATGTAGTGTATGTTTTTTCGCTTGGCATGATGTTCCATCCTTGGATCTTTTTATTGAGTGTAGTTCCACCATGGATGAAAAAAATATCCTATTTGGATTTTGAGTCCCTTTCTATGAGGTATACCTATATCACTAGGAGATAGAAATATACTTACTAGTTCTACGAAGGGATCCGATTTTCTATAAATGAGGTTGACTTGATCATTGGATAAGGATGGTTGGTTATTATCCCATAAGTTTATGAGAAGTTCCTCTATTATTTACTTTCCTTTATTTACTTTTAATTGATCATTTTACTTAGTCGATTGTATGAAAGAGTAGAGATTAATTTCTTGCAAGTCGATAGAATTGCACATGGTAAAATATTATGGATATCGAGGAACATGGATAACCCTTACTTGATATTCATATTTTAGATATTGATATAAGGTAGAAGGGAATTCCCTCATGGTGTGTATCCATGACCTTCTAATGAGCATGTTATATGTTATATTACATGATATGACATAGAATAGGATGTTTAGGATATGAGACCCTACTTTTATGGGTAAAGTAATGGTGCCCATCACTTCTCATTCTTCGTTATCGAAGTCTCTAATGATGAGGTATGATTTTTGCAAGTAATTCTTTGTTAAGTCAAAATTTTATTAAAATTTGATGTTGCATATGTTCAAGGTTGATCTGTTATCTACCAAGAATCTATTGATATATTTATCGCCTATTTGAGTTATGATGTACACAGGGGAATCCCCTAATATAGTTTCAATATGGGTATCTTCCTCATGAAATGCTAATATATTATTGTTTACTCCAACTAGTTTGACCATATTAGCTATATCATTTGGAGATAAGCCTTGAGGGACTTCTTGTTCACTTAAGAGTTTCAATAATATTTTCCTATGAGTAGGTGATATTTTTAGTATTTTAGGACTGATATCTTTGTAGGTACCTCCTCTAATTATTTATGAAGATCAAAGGTATGCAAGGTGTTTTGATAAGGTGTAATCACAAAGGGTTATTTGTTAGGGATGTTGATCTTTGTTCTTATTATTGGAAATTTTGAGTAGTTGTGTTGTCATTGATGTCAAGATTCAGTGATAGTGATCAGTGCAAGCATTTGGAAAAAGAAGGGTTAAAATATTTATATTTTAATCCCAATATATTTGGTTTAAAAGCCTCATATCATTGGTCAAAAGTATGGCTAAATTCCTTGAAATAAGGAAAATACCTAGGCCCAAAGGAAATATTATTATAATATTAAAGGTTTAAAAATAAAGCAGGCCTAAAGGAAATAATATTATAATATTTTTTATTATAATATTAAAGGTGGTCATATTGAAAAAGAAAAATACCTAGGCTCAAAGGAAATAATATTATAATATTTATTATTATAATATTAAAGGTTTAAAGTTAAAGCCTAAGGTTGTCAATAAATTATTTATAATATTTATATTATAAATTAATTTATAAAATAAAATTATTAAACCCAAAGTAGGGTTGGGCGCAAATTTGATTTAATTTTTCTTCCCCCGTTGATGTTCGAAGGAAAGTGGCATATGGTATAAATACCATAAGACTTGCCTCACAAAAGCAAGTCTCCAAACATTAATGAATGCATGATTATTGAGAGTGGAATGCAAAATTTCATGAGCATATAAGACAAGAGGGTATTCTTTTTTTAATGCAACCGAAAAATATGTTGGACAAATTGACCAAGGCATAAACCCTTGTCACTAACCAATCGATTGGGCTACTGGTAAGTTGTTGGTGTGTAAGGTACAGGGTACGCAGAGGTTCCGTGTTTGAGTCTTAGCAATTGCAAAGGGACAAAGCCTTTTGTTTTGGATTTGGAATTGGTCGAAGAAAAAATTTCTTAAAGTGCTTTTACCTCCCACATGAGTTTCTATCTCACAAAGTAGTGTGCCTACGACTAGGGCACATGCGGAAGCTTGACCTGGGATCAAATCCCATCGAGTAGTGTGCAAAGGTACTTTAAATTTTTATTGTAATATGCATGTGTTCTAAGTTTGTATTGTGAGCGCCTTGAGAGATATAAGGTGATTAGTGAAATTTTTATTTTAGTTAAAGTTTGTGAAGGATTTAATTTTTGTTTAAAAGTGAATTGCATTATTTCTGGATAAGAGGTGTTAATTATTTTGAAATGTAATTTTTAAGTTGGGAGATATAAGCTGATTAAGATATATTTTATTTGAATATTGAGGAATATTTAATTTTTCTTAAAAGTGAATTGAATTATTTCTGGAAAGGTGTGTTGATTATTTGATAATGCATTTTTGAGTAGGGAGATATAAGGGAGTTATTTTGATTATTTCATGCATTGATATTCTAAAGTGAAATATTGTAAAAGTGAATCAATTGAACCTTTTCTAGTTATATTTTGAAAATTTTAGAGATTATAAGGTGTACTTGAGACTTGTTATTTTTGTATGGTGAAATAACTATTGAGGAGAATTTTGAGTGAAAATTTTGAGATAGACTGTTTTTCCCTAACCTTGAAATTGGTAAAGAGGTTTTGATTGTGATTAAGACAGGTTTTGAAGGTATATCTCCATAAAAACAAAAGGTATGGGCACATATTCCTTGTGAGTGAAATATTGTTGGATTGAATATTATGAAATGCAAAGTTGGAGTGAAAAGGATTGTTTGATAAGCATTGTTGGAAATATTTGAGTGAACCTTCATGTGCATGGTTAGGGCTTGTGAAATAACATGAGTATCATTGTTATGTGAGATTATTTGATAAGAATTGTTGGAAATATTTGAGTGAGCCTTCATGTGCATGATTAGGATTTGTGAAAGATCATGAGTATCATTATTATGTGAACTAAGGTTTATAGAATATAATGAGTATCATTGTTATGTGAATTTTAGTTTGTGAAAGAACATGAGTATCATTGTTATATGAATTTGAGAACTATATTGGAATAGAGTTTGTGAAAGAACATGAGTATCGTTGCTATGTGAAAACTAGAATCATCTTGAGTCAAGGTTTGATTTCCATAGTGTGAGTTGTTGGAATTTTAGTGACAAAATTTGTTAGGGTTTTGTAAGCAAGTTGTGTTTCATTGAGTGAATGGTTGAATGAAGTTGATTGAGCATTATTGATTGAAAGTATTGGAGTGATAGTTCAATATTTGTGAAACAAATTATTCTTTATTTTGAATTGATTTTAAAAAAAATTAAAAGTGATAGAGTGAGTTGTGATTGTGAAACATATTGAGTCTCTTACCATTCTCTATATGTTTCTCTAGTTAAACAAGATTTTGAGTAAAACTTGTTTGTTTTTCTGAAGAGGTTTTCTGAAAGAGATTAAGCTGAGTTTTGTATACAAGTTTACAATTGATTTGAATAAAGTTTTTGTGAAATATTGTGAGCAGATTTGAGTAAGTCATATAGAGGACTTAAGGACTGAGTTGAGTAAGCTTTGGTGAAATATTAATTATAGATTTGTGTGAAATTTTTTGGAAGCTTACAATCATATTTAAGGCAAGTCTTTGTGAAGACTTGTTGAGCAGATTGAACAAGTTCTAGGGAGGACTCATTGAGAAGATTTAAGGCAAGTCTTGGTGAACACTTGTTGAGTAGATTGGAAGAGTTATAGAGAGAAATTTTTGGACATATTTGAGGTAAGTCTTGGTGAAGACTTGTGGACAAATTTGAAGCAGGTCTTTGAGAAGACTTGAGAAAAAGAGTTCATTGATTGATTTGTTCAAACCTTGAGTTCAGGTTTGGGATAGATCTAGCAGAGTTGATTTATGATTGGATCAAGATTTTTTTTAAGGCTTGAGGATAGATTTGTACTAGACCAAGTGATAGTATTTAGTGTAGATTAGAGACAGAGTTTGAGCATATTTTTTCTGGAACAAAGGATAATTTTTATTATAGATTAAACATAAATATTAAGCGGATTTGTTCTCTACCAAAGGATAGTGTTTAGTGTATTTTTGAGATAGATATTGAGTAGAGTTGAGAGAAATATTTGGAGGTAAAAAGTAAAGGATAGTAGTATCTAGTGGCTAGATATCCATTAGCCAGGGCAATGAGGACATAAGTCTTCTGAGTGAGGACATATGTCTTCTATGGAGAGATATCCCCAAGCTAGTGTAGTGGGGGCAGTAGTATTCTAGAAGATCACCAGCTAGAGCAAAGGAGAAGGAGTTCCCCTATGGATAGATATCCATGAATCAGCAAGAAGGGAAATATTTCTCATGTAGATAGATATTCATGAACTTGATTAGGGGATTGATGTCTCCTTTGGATAGAGGTTCATAAATATTGTAATAGGGAAAGATTCCCAAGAGATTTATTGAGAAATTTTAGTGAAATATTTTCTTCATGGAGTAGCCTACATTGGGTGAACCATGTAAAATTGGTGTCTCTATTGTGTGTGATGATTTATGCATTGCTTGGATTACTATTTTTTATATTTCCATTGATTATATTGGATAATATTATTTTGGAAAGAAAAGTAAAAAGTGGTATTATATTGTTCACCCTCCCTCTTAGTATAAGCTTGTGTTCTTAACTTAGGATAACCAATGGATGTTGGTTCAAAGATTGATTCTTTGCTTTTTGCCTAGTTATTGCATGGTAATACCTATATAAATGAATTATGCCTATGAAGTTGTATGGATTTTTATCATGTGTGGATAAGGGGTCTTGAAAAATTCTCATATATTTATTGGAGTTTTCCATTTTATTGAATGTTACCTTTTCTTCCTCGATGAGATCTTGGATAATGTTATTTAAATTTATACATTTTTTGGTAGTGTGTCTTTATGTTTTATGGAAGTCACAATATTCATCTTGCTTATACCAAAAGGGTGCTCCCTTGGATAGATCCCAAGTCATGATAGGTGGAAGTTCTATTCTTTAGAATCAAGGAGTATTTTTAGCATAGATGTTTGACTTTATCCGGTATTTCTGTATTGCATTTGGGGTTTTTTTTTCTTTGGATGACCAATTTTTGAGGAGTGTTCTAAGTGGTTTTTATGTTGTTTTTTTGACAAGATTTGGTTACACCATATCCTACGATACTTTAATTTTTGTATTACCTCTTATTAGGGGGTTTTTAATCTTATTTCTTGTTTTAGTTGAGTCACCCACATCTTATTAGAATGGATTCTACTCTCTTAGCCATGTCAAGAATTCTTCAAAAGAGTTTAGGTTCATCATTTACAAAGGATATAACAATTTTTCATGGAGGTTTTATATGAAAATATACAATAGTTCTTTAGGAGGAAGAATGTATTGGAGTTTTACTAGTAAACCTCTCCATTTGGTTAAGAAATATGAAAATTTCTCATTCTTAGATTTTTTAAGTTGGTAAAGGTCATTTATGATAACCTTATATTCTATGTAAAATGAAAATTTTTTAATGAAGGCTTCCATAAGTTCTTTGAACTTCTTTATGGATTGATGAGGTATTTGAAAATGCCATTCCAAGGCTAAACTGCTAAGACATTTAGGGAATAACCTAAGGAGAATTTTTTCATCATGGTTGATGTCACTACAAGCTATTTGAAATAACCTTAGATGGTTGATAGGGGCTTACTTTCCATTGTATATTTGGAACTTGGAAGTTTCAAAATTCTTTAGGAATGGATTATTTAAGATCATGGGATCTAATGGTTTATTATATAACTCTTCAAAAGAGTACTTTGGCTTGGATGTTCCTTGAGGGAAGTAATTTGACACTCAAGTTCTTCAAAATTGGAATCCCTCTTTTCTAAGTCTAATATTTTGGTGTTGATATCTTGAATATCATTTGACAATGGATTTACTGGTATTGTTATCATTGGTTGCATATGTGATTGAGTAAATTTTTTCATCAATGAAATGTGTATTTGAAATGGTTGAAGCATTTTAACTTGATGTTATGATGGAAGGGACTTGACTAGGTCCCACATTGAGAGTGAAAAATGGGTTTGTTGAGTTAGTTACTTCATTAGGATATAGTGAAAATGGATTTTCATAAGTGAGCATTTCTAAGGATAAAGTAGGTGTCATAGAATCGATAGGTTGTATCGTAGCCACATTGAGACTTGCCAAATTATTTTGAATTTCATTTATTTGAGAAACAATTGATTGTTCATTAGAATATTTTATATTATCATGCATTATGGTGGATTCATATTCCACTTGTTCTCTAAGTTCATCTCTAAGAAAATCTAAGATGATGTCCTTTTTTGTTTTGATGTACTCTTTAATGTTATCTAAAGTTTAGGAAGGAATATGTTCAACAACTATTTCTTGTTCCCCAAGTGCTCATTACGACCAAGGGTTTAACTATCATTCAATTTACTCATGAGAATATCCCTCATGAGGTGTAGTAAGTACACTATTATTTTGGGTGTTGCAAGGATGTTGAGACATGGTTTGAAGGTTTGAATTCAAAAAGAGGGTTAATTTATTAGAGTTTTGTTTCTAGAGTACTTACCAAATAATATTGCTCCCCTAAGGTTCATATATCAGTATACTTAAGGGGTAATTATCCTTCCCCTAGTAGGATTAACAATTGGTAATGTTATTGTTATCTTAATGTAATGTGATGTAAGCTAAGCAAGCAAATTAGATAATCTTGTTTAAGTTTAACAAACTTTTATCTTTGTTAAGAAAAAATGGAGTGTTCATGTCAGGTTCACAAAATATGTATATGGCATGAAAAATTTGTGTTCTTTTCCCTTTAAGTATAATTTAATGTCAAGTGTGAACAAGGAAGATTTGTTAGAATCTCTACTTCCCCACTTGAGAGTCTCTTTCCAAATAAGACTCCAAGGTTACTAAGATACTCAACACAACTAGACTCCTACTTAATGACTTTTCCTATGGTTGTATGTAAGTTTATGTAATGCTTGTTTAGTTAGTGTTTTAATGGGTTTATTCAAAAAAAATTCCTAAGGTTTTTGGCTCTCTATCTATCCAAATATTTTTTTAGCCTTAATTATTATTTAAACCTAAATCATCAAAGATCATCTAAATGCAATGCTAAATTTTTTGTCACACAAAATGCATACAAACAAGATCTAACCTATATGCTTTTCAATTTTGAATGATTTAAGCAAAGGAGATTTATATTTTAGGGTAAAACAAGGAAGAATGCAAGAATACAATCTAGCTTAATGAAACTAGATGATTTTCATTTCTTTGCCTATGTATTTGAAAATAATCTAAGAGCTAAAATTTGACCTATGGTTCCTTGATTGACTATTTTATAGATGTTTTTCATGGAAATTAGAATGTTTTGTAAATAAATTGTAAGGTTTTGTAAACAATGAGGGTTTTCTAGTTAGAATTCCTTAGTTTCACAAGTAAATGTGAATCCTATTGCAAGACAAAAGAAAAACAAAAAAAAAACATAGATAAAATATAATTACAGAGCTAAGGAAGGGCTAAGTGGTTGGATTACCTGTCCTCGAGCTTGTTTGCCAAATTCACCACTAGAAAATGCCAAATTTACCACTACTACCAAATACACCACTAGGGTGGCAAATTTGGTAAATCTACACAAAAACTAAAAAACATTAGGGTTTCTAATTTAAGGGATCTGTCTCGGGGTTGGATAGGGTAGAATCTTATCTAAAAAGTTGATCAAATATTTTTTAACAAAATAAATAAGTATGCTTACCTCTTAGTATGGAATTTGGATTGTTGCCAAATTCACCATTGGGTCTACCAAATTAACCACTAGAAAATTTGGTTCTATGTATTCTAATTTCCAAATTCACCATTGATAGTTTAGGGTGTCAAATTTGGTCTTGGGATGGGTTTTTGAGAGTTTTAGAGGTCAATTTGGGCTGATTTTGACTATGTTTTGAGTTGAAACTGAAGGGGAAGGATACTAACAATATATACTATGAATTTTATTGATAAAATTAGAGGAGTGAACCCTCAAATCAAATAATTTAAGGACTAAAATTTTAAATACCATAAAAGAAGTAAAAATACCCAAAATGACTATAAATTTGATCAATTAGAGATATGAGGGATTGGAAAATACAATAGAAGGGTGTTAGGATTGATGTATAGGAGCTAATATAACCTTATTAAAATAATATTAACATAAAACAATGACATATTAGTGGATTTTATTGGATATACCAAAGGTTGCCCAAAAATGGGTTAATGAAGGATATGGCTGAAATTGTGATATAGATGGAGATGCAATAAGTTAGAATCTTATGTTAAGATGATAGAAATAATATGGAATAGCTAATTTAACCTTCAACATAAGCAAACTAGCATTTATGATAGAGATTCAATGGAAATGTTAGCATATGTAAGAATGCTAATTAAAAACTAGCAAATCCTACAATAATGAAAGAGGAAAGGAAAAGAGAGATTGTAATGGAAGGGACCCTCTGAGGTTGAGCAAATAAAATGTGAAATATAAGGCAATTACAACCTTGTATTATTCACACCTTGCCTTGAGGGGAAGGATAAAGAGGAATATATTTATATGTATGTATGTAATGTAAAACTACATATAAAGCACAAAAAAGAAGATGAACAAAAACTACATTAAATGCTTGTAGATAAAATAAATATGAATGTAAATGAGTATGAAATAATAATAGAGGTTATTATATTTTATGTATAAGAAAAAGGACTAAAAATGAGAAAGCAACAAAAGAAGTATAATGTATGTTAGAAGATGTCACAATACCTTGCAAAAACAAAGGATTATGACAAAAATATGATAGTAAAATGAATGCAAATCTAAATAAATCTACAAAAGAAGTATTAGAAATGAAATGGGGATACTATAATTAAATAAAAATGCTACCAAAACACTATTATAAGGCTGCAAAAACAATGTTAGAGGCTGCCAAAGACAAGGATTAGAACCATGTAAGAGAAATTAGAGCATATAATATAAAATGCATTAAAGAAAGATGACAAGTGAGCAAGGCTACAACCTAGAGGATAAAATTCAATGAAGCTAAGGTGGGAGGAGAAAATAAATAAGCTAGGATAGCTCTATTTATTGAATCCAATGGTAATATCCTTCCTAAAAAATCCTCCTTGTCTTTCTTGACTTGCTCTTAATGCTTACCAAAAGCTCCAAATGCTAGAAGAAAAGTTATAAATACTTGAAAAGATCATAAGAATAGAAAATGCTATGAAAGAAAATATGTTAGAAAATATTGACAGAGATCTACTACAGTAAACATTGGTGATGAATGCTTGCACCATGGTCTCCTTAAATAGGATTTTAAAGGGGAATTGGAAGGATAAATGATATTACAAAATTCATACCAATGCATTCAAGCATTGTGGTTTATGTGGAATATTCCTGATCATTTTTTCCAAATTCATCATTGTCGACCAAATTCAGCATTAGCGACTTTGGAGATCCAGGTGGCGAATTTGGTAAGAAGCCAAATATGATTTTGTAAGGTTTGAAATTTGAAAATTTTCCAAATTATTCACTAGCCAAATTTTTCACTGGTGAATTTGGTAGGAGTGGTGAATTTGGTCAAAACTGATTTTGACTGTTAGGAGTTGATTTCTAAAGTTTTACCAAATTTACCACTAGAAAATTTGGTCAGAGTGGTGAATTTTTTAAAGGTAAAAATGATGCCAAAAATTATTGGGAGTGGTCAAATTGAGGTTTTTTTAACATTTGTAATCATGTTTGGGAAGTTTTGCGATGTTTGTGACTAGTTTTGAGAAGTTGTGACTAGTCTTGAGAAGTTCCAACTAGTCTTGAGAAAATGTGATTGGTGTGTCAAAATTGGGTGTCTACAAGGACCCCAAGAAAACCAAACTTGGTCATTATAATACATGATTAGTTGGCATATTAAAATGTTGAAGGTATTTGGTAATGGATGGAGATACACCAGTTGGTTGTTGTAATGAATTTTAAGTAACTATGAACTTAACTATGTTACATTTTTACATGGTAGGTAAATAGAGATTTTTAGATCTCTACAATGAGCTTAGAATGTAATAATCCTATTTCCAATTAATTTTATTGATTGCATTGAAGATATTTGAGTATTACGTTGACCTGAAAACACAAACTTTAGTCTTTTAGATTAGATTGTGCTTTGAGTATCATATTTTATGGTGGCCTATCTATAAGATAAATCATAGTTAATCATAACATGTTATTCATATGGCCAAGTTAGTATGGAATAGGGGTTATTATGACAAATATCAAAACTCATTTGCTTCATCCAATGGTTTCTCTACTATATGTGTAAAGGAAACTCTAGTTGTAGGAGGACATGCAATAGTTTAAATTGGGAAAATGATGGGCCCCTATTTTGGGCTATTCTTGTACACCTTTTAGTGCTAACTATGGAATAGTTTCTATAATGTATGTGATGATATATTAATAAAAATATCTATTTTATTATAAACAGATACCTTTTCCTACTTAGTGCGATGGATTATATTTTTTACATGATTTGCTAAGAAATTGAGATGATTTGTGTGTTTTTTTTTATTGTATTGGTGGTAATGATATGAGATAATTCTTATGTCAAGGAAGTTTTATTTTGTCTCATTTTGTAGGACTCCAACATGTTGTTATAGCCTTATGTGATCATTATAGTGGCAACAACAATCTACAATACAATAATAGCCATCATTGTAACAACAATAATTCTCATTGTAGTAGTAGCCTTGGTCCTCACTATAGTGAAAATAGTATTTTTTATAGTAGTATTTTATCACTACAAAAATAGTAATATTATTCGCCTAAACAATATTTTTGATGTAATAATCATTGTTATTATAGCTTTGTGATCTGCATCACTACTCAAACTATGATCATAGTATTGGATATAATTCCAAGTTTCAATACTATAGTTGAAAGATATTTTTTACTATAGAAGAAAAATTTATGTTGCATCAACGTACAAAGGCAACCATATGGATCTATGCTATCAACACCCATTGTCACAATGACATGTGGCCCCTTTTGTATCTAAAAATAAAAGAATATAACACCTTACCTATGTGGTACCTTCTATGTTCAATATAAAATAAATATAGTGCCTTAATTATTAGACACACATGGCAAGATAACTAGTTAATATGTACATTCAAACAATATATGTGTTGATTGTATAGTTTCCTATATACAACATATCCTAGTGATATGGTCATTGACTACAATGTTATTCGTATAAAAAACTCACACCTACAAATTAGGAAATGCTTTACTACTCTCTAGTTTCGAGAATGATACATCATTGATGATTTGGTGAGTTTTTAAATAATATAGTTTAAACCATTGAATGTTGGTAGTATCATAGGATATGCTAATAAATTACCATGGTAGACAAATGAAGAAAAAATAAAATTTCTTTAATGACTAAGACGGGTGAAACTAATATGGTAGAGATGTTCTTTACTATTTGTTAAGATTTTATTTTTAGTTAGGCTAATCTAGAAAATTCTATGTCTACATGAAAATGCATTATTTTAGAAATGGAAGAGTATATATTTATGTTGTACTACTATATTAAAAATAAAATAATAAATAAAATGTAAATTTTCATTTAGTCTATAATATTCTTTCGAATATTACAACCATATAATATATGATCAAATCCCTATTCTAAATTTTAATGGATACTCATGAGTCACCCTAGGAAATAAACCTTGGCTACTACTAGAGTTAGGGTCAAATGTTTAAGGTACATTATAGTTGTTCATCCATCTTGGATAGAGTAAGAAATGACAACTATTTTTCCATTTTTTTAATTCTATTTTGAAAAATGATAATAGATAAGTGTGTTGCAATTTTTATGGTGTATTATGCTTATATTACATTGTGTATATAGGATAAAAAATTATGACTTTGTTGGGACCTTTTTATCGCAAAACAAACAATAAAGTCATGAAGGGAGGCTTGTTTATAATTAGTTTAAATGTTACCTTGATTTGTAGCATTTACCATTGAAGTAATAGGACCAAGATAAAAAATTATATTCTTATATGTGCAAATAAAAAGTGAGGCTCATCCTAGTAAAAATATCATCTACTCTTATTCTAGGAGAATATTTAACAAGAGAATATCTCAAAGTTTAGTTAATAATTACTAGATATGAGTAAATATTTATGAGAATATGTGATTCTATATCACTAAAATTGGTGACTACACATATTACACAGAAGCCCTTGAAGCTTAGGTCAATAGGTTTAAGAAACAATTAAATATTTATCATTTACCTACTAAGCCATAAAAAATGAAGTAGAATTACATATTTAAATATCTCTTCTAAATATCATAAATGGTAAAGATGATTATTTTTAACCTCCATCCATTTTATCCCACTCATCCTGATCTTTTTTCATCCAAAACTAACTTTTTCTTATAATTGTTCTCCTATGCATGCTATTAAAGTCATATTTTCTTATTCAAACTATTTTTTTCTTAAAAACACTAGTGGTCATAGAAGTTCATGATAATATCTAACAATGTTGTAAAAATAAATTTTACATCATAGTGAAGTAGATTTTGAAAACCATCAATTAATTTGAAGCATAAAACTAAGTCATCAACCAAAGAAGTTATCACAAAATGGAGATATATAGGCTAGTATTTGATGCATTCATTATTTAATGAATGCATAAAATAGGGATAATTATAGACACATAGTTTTGAGTAGTCAATCCACAATGTAACAAAAGCAACTACAATCCCATCAAAGATATCAAAAGTATAAGTGAATAACCAAGTTCAAGTATACTAAAAGTGAACCTAAATATCCCATAATGAAAGTATTATCGTAGAAGCAATAACATCATAGTGTTTTATTGTAAAAAATGATTCTATATTTAAAGTTAGAATATATTATTTTACTACCTTGCTAGACCTATAGCGGTCATATTTTGCACTAGAATTGAATGGTCATTAGCTCCATAGTTCTTATGAGTGTAGTTCTATTGAATGAATATATTAAGGATAAGTAGTAATTCCACTCACATCATCCACTTACCACTTTAGTCTCCAATATATTATAAATAAGGTTAATCTTGATCAATGAATTAAATCAATCAAGACTAATCATTAATCAGTCCAATCAAGCAACACCTAATAAATCAATCTAGAGTAATCATCAATATTCCTAATCAAAATTTTATCAAAATATCAATAAAATTAATCAAATCCCAACTAGCATATCCCTTAAACTTATAAAATTATCCCTGGGATTCCAAAAATACTTATTAGTAATTAAAAAGTTAGCAAGCAAGAAAGCTATAAATTTATGAGAAGATGTTAGGTACTTGGAGAGTGAATTATTATAGAAGGATGTGGGATACATCATTATAACTCTTTCAAAATCAATCTAGATTTACATACCATGAAGAAAGGATGCTTCAAACTCTATAAAGGATTACTCTTTGTAATTTAGACGTGCAATAGTGTCTCTAATCAATTTTTTTCTTTAACTTTATTCAATCCTCCATTAATTTTATTTTAATATTTGTCTAGTTTTCTTTCAAGTTATATAATCTGCTATACTTAACCTAGATAAATAAATCTTTATAATATATCAAATCTATCTTTGTCAATTTTAGTTGAATTATCTATCTAGGAATTTGTAGCAATAAATTTTGAGTAGGTTTTATGTTTAGATTATATTGTATAGAAACTACAAGAAAAACTTCTAGGACATAGGGTGCTTTTGGTAATGCCATAATTCTAATACTAGTGTTACTATAATGTAGCACTATCATAGGTCTACATAGAATGCTTGAATCTATTATATTTCTCAATATAAATATATTTGTTGATTATATTTATCTTGCAAAATAGGGGACTCACTAAGGAAGTCCTCTTAAACCCTAACCAATTATTGAGTGGGTTTATAACCAACTTTATTTTACAAGTAATGATAAAAAATTGAGGAATAAATATCAAGGGGTGAGACTAAATTAGGAGCATAAATGGTTTTATGCACTCTTTTTTATCCTCTCCTTATTAAAAATATTAGATCTATATTTATCAATTTTTGGCTTCATTGCTAGAATTTTTTTCATGTATATAATAATTTAGTATTGAGTCTCTATTATTTTTTCATTCCTTTACATATCTACTTGTAATATAATGGATCTCCAATAAGGATAGGAAAATAAAAGAAATCATGTTTCTCAAATTAGGTTACACTTGCAAAAATGAAGTAGTATTACATATTTAGATATCTCTTTGATGGGGACACGAAAATAGCCACCTACCAAATCCAAATTTTCATGCAAAAAATTGGAACACACGCTTTACAAGAAAATGAAATCCCGATGTTTCATTAAATAACTTGCAAATATTACAATAATAGCCCATAGGCTTTATAGAAACTAGCTCTCAGGCTTAGTTCTTTCACTAACTGGTGCATAGGCACAGTTCTCTCACTCTCTATTGTAGATCTCTCACTCTGCAACTATGGAAGGAAAAGCACTCAAGCCGGTTCAGAATGGATCTCAGTCCTTGACTCTGCAACATGACTGTGCAACTCTGCAACTGCAGTTATCCAACCCCTGTACAAGCCTCTGCTTCATCCTTTTATAAATTTTTGGGCATGCCTCTTCATCTTCCATCTAGCGACCCTTTGATTCATTTCTACCATGACTGTTCATCTTTGTCTGTCCCATAACTACAATCCGTAATGTCCTTTGTAGCTGGCGTAACGTCTTCCGTTAATTGTTTGTCTGTGCCTATTTTCACTGCACCTTGGTGCCACGTGTTGTTTTGTGCTACCACATGTCATTCTATAATGGCCCCTAAAAATGCAGCCTATCGTGATTTCATGACATCTCCTTCCTCTTCCTCTTCCTCTTCTCTTTCGGTCGTGATATCACGACATTTTGGCTTCCCTATGCTCCTTCTCGCTTTTGGTCTTGATATCGTGACATGTCGTGATATCATGACATTTTCCTTCATCGCTGCCTTTCTTGAATTCAAGTCACAATATCGTAACATTGCCTTCGGATGCCCCCTGCTTTCCTGCTCCTTGTTGTGATTTCGTGACAGTCGTGATTTCACGACATGTCATGAAATCGTGACATTCCCAAGTCTTTCCCCCGGCTATCTGCTTCTTATCATGATTTCATGACAATCACAATTTTGTGACATGTCATGGAATCGCGACATTCTCAATTCTTCCCTCGACTGCCCTGCTCCTTATTACAATTTTGCGACAGTCGTGATATCGCAACATGTCATGAAATCATGACATGTCACAAAATCATGACATCCCAAGTCTTCCCTCGGCTGCCCTGCTCCTTGTCATGATTTTGCGACAGTCGCAATTTTGTGACATGTCACAAAATTGCAACATTCCCAATTCTTCCCTTGGTTGCCCTGCTCTTTGTCGTGATTTTGTGACAGTCATGATTTTGTGACATGTAATGAAATCGTGACATTCCCTAGTCTTCCCTCGGTTGCGCTGCTCCTTGTCATGATTTCATGACAGTCGTGATTTCATGACATGTCACGAAATCATGACATTCCCCAATCTTCCCTCAGCTACTCTTTCGCATCGTGATTTTGTGACATGTCGTGAAATCATGGCATTTTCACCATGGTTCTGCTCCTTCTTGCTTTTGGTCATGATTTCATGACATGTTGCAAAATCATGACTATTTTTGCCATGCACCTTCTCTCTCCTTCCTGAGTCGTGATTCTGCGACATGTCACGATATCGCGACACTTTCTCTGTCATGATTTTGTGACACCAAGGCAAACACTTAGAAATTTTCTTGAAGATGCAAGATTGTTCGACCGCCACTGGATGCTCCTGCATCAGACACCCGGGGTTGATGGAGAAGTGACCTTCACTTCTATGCTGTCTGGTCACCGCCTTCTGTAATACTTCTAGACATTCACCTGCCTCTGCAGTCCACTTCAACTCCATTTCCTGGCCTCTACTTCTCAGTTTATCTTCATGCTTTCTACGTAGCTCCTCTTGCTTTCACAAATTCATTCTGAGCAGCTCCTCTTGTAGGGCTTTCACTTGCCTCTACAAAGATCTGAACATCCATAACTGTGAATCTTCAGATCTCATATCTCTCCCACCACCACGGTTTCTTTGTGGCGACATTCTTCTCACTCCTCTCACAAAGCTCTCCCATAGATCCTGGTGTAACTGCCTCATGTTCGGTGATCTGTTACACACTCAAGAACTTCTAGCTCTGATACCACTTGATGGGGACATGAAAATTTCCACCTACCAAATCCAAATTTTCATGTAGAAAATTGGAACACATGCTTTACAATAAAATGAAATCTCGACATTTCATTAAATAACTTGCAAAGATTACAATAACAGCCCATAGGCTTTACAAAAACTAGCTCTCAGGCTTAGTTCTTTCACTAACTGGTGCACAGGCACAGTTCTCTCACTCTCTATTGCAGATCTCTCACTCTGCAACTATGGAAGGAAAAGCACTCAAGTCATTTCAGAATGGCTTTCAGCCCTCAACTCTGCAACACGATTGTGCAAATATGCAACTACAATTATCCAACCCCTATACATGCCTCTGCTTCATCCTTTTATAAATTTTTGGGTGTGCCTCTTTGTCTTCCATCTGGCGTCCCTTTGATTCATTTTTGCCATGACTATTCATCTTCGTCTACCCCATAACTACAATCCATAACGTCCTTTGTAGCTGGCGTAACGTCTTTCGTTAACTGTTCGTCTATGCCTATTTTCACTGCACCTTGGTGCCACGTGTTGTTCTGTGCTACCACGTGTCATTCTGTAATGGCCCCTAAAAATGCAGCCTGTCACAATTTCATGACATCTTCTTCCTCTTCCTCTTCCTCTTCTATTTTAGTCGCGATTTCGTGACATGTCGCGATATCATGACATTTTGGCTTCCCTGTGCTCCTTCTCTCTTTTGGTCACAATATCATGACATGTCGTGATATCGTGACATTTTCCTCCATCGCTGCCTTTCTTGACTTCAAGTCGCGATATCGTGACATGTCACGATATTGCAACATTGCCTTCGGATGCCCCCTGCTTTCCTACTCCTTGTCATGATTTCATGACAATCGTGATTTCATGACATGTCATGAAATCATGACATTCCCAAGTCTTCCCCCTGGTTGTCTGCTCCTTGTCACAATTTTGTGACAGTCATAATTTCATGACATGTCGTGAAATCATGACATTCCCAATTCTTCCCTCGGCTGCCCTGCTCCTTGTCGTGATTTCGCGATAGTCACGATTTCGTGACATGTTGCAAAATCATGACATCCCAAGTCTTCCCTCGGCTGCCCTACTCCTTGTCATGATTTTGTGATAGTCACGATTTCATGACATGTCATGAAATCGTGACATTCCCAATTCTTCCATCGACTGCCCTGCTCCTTGTAATTTCGTGACAGTCATGATTTCGTGACATGTCACAAAATTGTGACATTCCCCAGTCTTCCCTCGGCTGCCCTATTCCTTGTTGTGATTTTGCGACAGTCGTGATTTTATGACATGTCGTGAAATCACGACATTCCCCAGTATTCCCTCGGTTGCTCTTTCGCGTCGTGATTTCATGACATTTCACAAAATCGTGACATTTTCACCACGCCTTTGCTCCTTCTTGCTTCTGGTCATGATTTCATGACATGTTGTGAAATCGTGACTATTTTTGCCCTGCACCTTCTCTCTCCTTCTTGAGTCGCGATTCTACGACATGTCGTGATATCACGACACTTTCTCTGTCACGATTTCGTGACACCAAGGCAAACACTTAGAAATTTTCTTGAAGATGCAAGATTGTTCGGCCGCCACTAGATGCTCCTGCATCACTCTTCTAAAGATCAAAAATGGTAAATATGATTATTTTTACCCTCCATCCATTTTATCCCACTCATCCATATCATTTTTCATCCAAAAATAACCTTTTCTTATAAATTTTCTCCTATGCATGCTATTCAAGTCATATGTTCTTATTTAAACTATTTTTTCTCAAAAAAACCAATGGGCATAGAAGTTCATGATAATATTTAACAATGTCGTAAAAATAAATTTTACATCATAGTGAAGTATCTTTTGAAAACCATCAATTAATTTGAAGCATAAAACTAAGTCATAAACCAGAGAAGTTATCAAAAAATGGATATATATAGGCTAGTATTTTATGCATTCATAATTTAATGAATGTGTAAAAAAGGGATAATTGTAGACACATAGTTTTGAGTAGTAAATCTACAATGTAACCAAAGAAACTACTATCCCATCAAAAATATCAAAAGTTATAAGTGAATGACCAAGTTCAAATATACTAAAAGTGAACCTAAATATCCCACAATGAAAGTGTTATCATATAAGCAATAACATTATAGATTTTTTATTGTACAAAATGATTCTAATATTTAAAGTTAAAATATATTATTTTACTACCTTGCTAGACCTCTAGCGGTCATATTTTGTACTAGCATTGAATGGTAATTAGCTCCATAGTGCTTATGAGTGTAGTGCTATTTCATGAATACATTAAGGATAAGTAGGAAGTCCACTCACATTATCCACTTACCACTTTAGTCTCCAATCTATTATAAATAATATTAATCTTAATCAATGAATTAAATCAATCAAGACTAATCATTAATCATTCAAATCAATCAACACCTAATCAATCAATATAGAGTAATCATAAATATTCCTAATCAAAATTTAATCAAAATCTCAATAAAATTAATCAAATCTCAACTATCATATCCCTTAAACTTATAAAATTTTCCTTGGGATTCCAAAAAGACTTATTAGTAATTAAAAAGTTAGCAAGCAAGAAAGCTATAAATTTATGAGAAGATGTTAGCTACTTGGAGAGTGAATTCTTATAGAAGTATGGGAGATAAATCACTATAACTCTTCCAAAATCAATCTATATTTAAATCCCATGAAGCAAGGATGCTTCAAACTCTATAATGGATTACTCTTTGTAATTTGTATGTGCAATAGTGTCTCTAATCATTTTTTTTCTTTCACTTTGTTCAATTCTCCATTAATTTTCTTTTAACCTTTGTCTAGTTTTCTTTCAAGTTTTATCATCTACTATACTTAACCTAGGTAAATAAATATTTATGATATATCAAATCTATCTTTGTCAATTTTAGTTGAATTATATATCTAGGAATTTGTAGCAATAAATTTTGAGTAGGTTTTAGGTTTAGGTTATATTATATAGAAACTACAATCAGAACTTCTAGGACATAGGGTGCTTTTGGTAATGCCATAATGCTAGTACTGGTGTTACTATGATATAGCACTATCATAGGTCTACATATAATGCTTGAATCTAATATATTTCTCAATATTAATATATTTGTTGATTATATTTAACTTACAAAATAGGGGAATCACTAAGGAAGTCCTCTTATACCCTAACTAATTATTGAGTGGGCTTGTAACCAACTTAATTTTACAAGTAATGATAAAAAATTAAGGAATCAAGATCAAGGGATGAGACTAAATTAGGAGCATAAATGGTTTTATGTTCTCTTTTTTATCCTCTCCTTATTAAAAAATATTAGATCTATATTTATCAAAGTTTGGCTTCATTGCTAGAATTTGTTCATGCATATAATAATTTAGCATTGAGTCCCTATTATTTTTTCATTCCTTTGCATATCTACTTGTAATATAATGGGTCTCCACTAAGTATAGATAAATAAAAGCAATCATGTTTCTCAAATTAGGTTACACTTGCAAAAATAGGAAGAGTGAATGTAGTCTAGCTTTTATGGTTTTATTATTTCCATAATCATACCATTTCCACTTAGTATTTTGATTAATTTTATATTTGCAAGCGATCATAATTGCATAAATTTTATAATTTTTTGTGTTGTACAAGACATATTGAGTCATTGCTTTAGAAAAGGAAAAACAAATACTTAAATGTTTCTCATCACTCAAAGTGAAATGCACATAGCATGGGAACTTGTTGTTGGAATCCTACATAAATTTTATTTTCCTATCTTACATTATGTTTTTAGTTGTTTTTTTAATATCTAAAAGTTGTATAAGTAGTAAAAATCTAGAAAGAGTTCATAGATGTGTTCTTTAATATACCCACAATATTTAGTCATCATAAATCAAATATCTCCTATCTTGCATGTGTGTGTGTGTGTGTGAGAGAGAGAGAGAGAGAGAGGGAGTAACTTATCCATTTTACCTCCTACACCTAGGAAGGACCATAAAGTAATTTGATAAGGTAGTGGACTATATATTCCTTATTGATGATTTAGAGTAGAATTTGTTGCTATTGCCTCTATACAATGTAAAATAAAAGTATCTATTGATTTTATATCAATGTTAGAATCTATTATAATCATTCATTTATTATTACAAGACCTAAATGAGAGTAAATAAAATTATTTTCTTTTTCTTGTAATATCTCTTTGACCATAAGGGAGAAGATAATCCTTAAAGATATAGGATTTATCAGGATCCATAGATAAAACTTACATCAAATAAAGCTAAATATGTAGATTTTATTGGCTATTTATAGCCTAAATAATAAGCTATATGTCCATGTTAAAATTATTTTCAGAACCCCTCTATATTGTTCTCAAACATTTTTTTATTTACCCTATTCCCATCCCTTTAAAGATATAAAAATAAAACTTGTCTATCATCCTACTATTCATATCATGATTTTGGTAATTTTTTGGGGTTATAATTGGAATAAGTGCATCAACAAGTTTATATAAATAATCACAAAATGAATATTCATCCCCACCAATATCATGAGCCCCTTTGAAGTTGGGATCAAAATTATCCATGTATCTAAATACAAGTAAATCCTTTACTTTCTTAGAACGGTCCCCTAACCTTAAAAATTAAAAGTTCACTTGGATATAATTTCCCTTTTTTAAGGATAATTCTTGACTATGTGGCCTACATTAGAATAAAATCCTCACAAATATTACAACATGCAAGGGAGCCTTCCTTAGCCAAGTAGCCAAAGCTACCCTTATCCATACTTGTCTTCAAACCATTCCTATTTACTTCTTATCAGTATTCAAATCCCTTGTATCTAATTATTCTAAAATTGAACAAATCCAAAAGAGATTTTTATGGTTAGGACTGAACAACAAGAAGAAGTTTCATTTGGTTTCTTGGTACAAAGTCTGCAATCGCAAATCATAAAGAGACCTTAGTTTCAAAATATTTGCCAAAATGAACTTAGCCCTCATCGCTAAGCAAGCATGGAAAATTTTCAAAAATGCAAATATTTAATGGGTATCTATTATTAAGAAAAATTACCTATAAAACTATGGGTTCTTGGAGGATGGGTTCCTATTTATGGTTTATCCTTCTATAGCTCTATCACTAAAGCTAGGGATATCATCAAAAAGGGCAACACATGGCAACTCAGTAATGGGTAGACCATTTATTTTTGACTTGATCCTTTAATTTATGATCACCCTCTCATTGATGATCCCTTCCTTGCTGCCATTAAATCCATTACTAACCACCTCTTTGATAGTAAGTTCTCCCACTTCATAACCTTTACCCTGAATAGACCCTCTTGGAAATCCATTCCATCTTCATCTCTACCCTCTGACCTCACCAGCACTACAAATTCCCTATCCTCCATCCTCAACCCTTTCATCATCCCCACCTCTATTGAATTTCTTGACATTCCTATTTGGAGGGATTACGATGATGGCCTCTTACATATTAAGTCTGCTTACCTTTTGCAAGACCAAACCCTTGCATTTCCAATCACTTATAATAAAATCTAGTGCAAGAACATTATTCCTAAAATTGTTTTATTTTCTTGTTTTGTGATGCAAATAAAATCCTAAACATTGACAATCTCATGACTAGAGGATTAATGTTACCAAATCAATGTTACCTTTGTAAGTTCATATGAGAGCTGGTGCATCATCTCTTTTTGGAGTGCTCATTCTTTGAATTAATCCTTAGCTTCATCCTCAATACTTTTAACATTTTTTGGGTCCACCCTAGCTCTATGGTTGACATTTTCACTCAATGGTCTAATCCCTTTAGAAACACTAGAATTAAATCTCGATGGTTCATGTGCTTGCACCACTTCCTATGGTAAATTTTTATTGAGCACAATAATAGAGCATTCTCTAATTTTTCTAGATATCTTACCTCTATTGGTAGTAGAATCCTTTGTCATGCCACTAAAAACACATATATGTGCCCCTACTCTAGGCCCCCCAATTCTGAAATCGAGTGCTCAATAGCCTCACACCTCCACCTTTTTATGGAACTGTTAGCAATGGAATACCATTCCCTTTTATTTTTTGTTTTTTTTTGCATTCCCTATTTTTTTGAAGGGAACACAAGGTGGTGCACCCAAGTCTAAGCCTGTACACTCCATTCTCTAGTGGAACACACAAAAATTCCAAGGATGCACAAGCTTGTGTGCCCCAAGTCTGACATGGACACTCCATAAGTGAAGCACACAAAAGTCCCTTCAGGTGCACCAAACCATGCACCCAACCTTGTCCCATGTGCTCCATTGGGGAATGAAGCGCATAAAGTGTCTAAGGGGCACATGACTTCATGCACCATGATTTTATTTTACACACTCCATAGGAGCATGGAGCATGTGAGGTTCTATAAGGGTGTATGACTCTGTGTGCCCCAAGTTGAGTCCACGTCCTCCACTCCAATAGAGCATGTGAAGGTCCTTATGGGAGGACAAGGTCGTGCATCCATCTAGAGTCCATGCACTCCATCGTAAGTGGAGTTCACAAAAATACTAAGGTATGCGACCCTGATCCCGCCCATGCAATCCATCCTAATGGAGCGCACAAGAGCCTTTGGGACACACAAGGTCATGGTCCAGCCTTGCTCGATCAATTGACACTATATAAGGGAGACCACTGCAACAACAAAGTTTTTTTATAAAATCTCTGAGAGAGAAAATTCCAGCTATAATCTATGTCTAAAATTTAGTCATATTTCCTTTTTTCCATGTTTTCCTATCTTTCTTACCACCACCTTTCCTCCTACATTTTATAGGGACCACCCAAGAAGCTTCATCTGCTAAGATCATTTTTGGTGGACACGTCGAAGTTGGAGACTCTTGCATAACTATAATAAGGATGGAGAGAAACAACCCTAGGTTGTGATATTCAAACTTGAGAGGTATTGTACTTAATACTATATAAGACCCGAGCATTCTACCAAGCTTTTATGTAAAATAATTTTATAATACAAAATCCAAATCCATTCTTGGAAATTCCTATATTATGGTTTATGTGTGTGGTTATTAACATATTATAGTAATATGACTGTGTGGGTGATGCTTTCCTTCGCTAGTTTAATTGTTCTTATTGATTACATTATTTGAATGAATGAAAATGAACTAGTTCTCCCTTCCTTTTCTTGTCTGATTCATTAAATATAAAATCTGCTATGACTACCCAATGGACATGGCACCAGTTCTGGTCTTGATGTGTTCTAAAAATGCTTGGTTTGGTCACAAATAATTAAAACAATAATATATCATTTAATTTGGCAATACATGGGTGATTGCATTAAAATGGTAAATATATGAACCCACTATCTAGGGTTTCCTTACCTAACCCAATTTTTCTAGAGTCATTCTGATAATCTATTCTTAGGTCAAATTGGTATATCCACCAGAGTCTACAATACTCATTGTGATCTTAGGGATTCCTATGATGTGACAAATCTTAAGGATGTAAGTAAGAAATCCCCACAACAATAACCTTTTAGACCACCCATACACACCAATAATAGATCTAATGCCAAGTGGACCCCCCTCAAAAGGATGGATAAAGTTGAACTTTGATGGCTCCTTTGAAGGAAATCTTATATTGGCTAGTGGTGGGGATATTTTTAAAAATCATGAAGGTAGAATCATATTAGATTTTTCCAAAAACCTAGGCACCGTCACCAATCACATTGTTGAAGCTAAAGCCCTTTTCCATGGTCTTTCTATTATAAGAAACCACCATTGCAAGCTAGTTATTCAAGGTGATTTCCTAAATATCATAAACTATGTTAGAAACAATAGGGCTTCTAATTGGAGAGTAAACAACACCATATCTAAAATTAAAAGACTCATCATCCATTCAGACCATAGTACAACACACATTTAGGGAAGCCAATCAGGAAACTGACTCCCTAACTAACTTGGATCCCATGTAGTAGTCCCTCAATGTGTGGCACAATGATTTCCCCCAAACCCTTATTTATGCAACAACTCATGATTGGATAGGATCCTTTTGAACCCTACTATCCATTCCCTCTCTCATGTCATTTGACTCCTAGTCATACCCAAATACCTACCCATATCTCTAGCCTCACCAAGTGTCCTTCGCCCCCTCCCTTGCCTTGCATCCTCCTTGCCCACCATGTCCATCCTATCAGCCTCATACCTTAATTTCCTCTTACCTATCACTTCTTTCTCTACCCAACTATATACCACATTGTCACCATTCACATGTACCCATCCCTTCACTCAGATTCCTTTCGATTTCCAAAAACCTCCCATCTTCATCACCAAGCCCTTCATGTATCTGGCCTACAGATCTTACTCAATTTCCCTGATGCAATCATCATTATCATCCATGACATTTCCAACCAAATCGCTTCTCATGGCCTTGGCCTTAAGAATTTCCTTATTCATTCCAATGTGATCATCTGTGCCACCTTGGCTTCTTTTGGCTCAATTGCCTCTCATGTGCATGATATTAAGATATTGTTTGAGTCTCCTGGTGTGATGATTAGTGCTAGCTTAGAAATATTTGTTATATTCACGACCTTGAGTGTTTTTCATTTCCAAAATGGTATTTTATACTATACCACCATCACCAAACCTACCCCCTTGGCTCCTTCCCAATGTAGAAATTGTATTTCATTGTTTTTTAGATGACCCAAGCACCATTGCCCTCCAAAATTAGCAACAATCCTTAGAAAATATTTGGCCACCTTCTTCAACATGTGATTTAAATGTCCTTTTATTCCCAATCAATGTTCGATATTGAACCACACTAATCATACCCTCATCCTTATCCCACACTTCTGGTTTCCCAACTCCCATCCCTATCCCTCCATGGCTTTTCTCAAGCCCTCTTCACTTCAACTCAATCCCATTATTGATGAAATTTTAAGGAGCCAAAAATTTCTACCCTTCCTATAGAAATTTATTGGTAATGACACCCTTCCAAATTCTTACCGAGCCTTGCATCTATAATTATTTAAAAAATGCTAGAATTATTTAGTTCTCATTTTTAAAGGGAAGTTATAATATTCTTGTAATCCTCCTCAAGAATAACTCTCCTAAAACCCAAATCCACCGTAATTCGGAGGCTCGTAAGAATCACCCTTGCTTAATCTTAGTGATTTGTGGTAATTCCTATATCCTCAACATATACAACTACTACCTGACATCTATCATTTTTTATGAGGATCTCACCACCAAAATGACCTGGGTTGCCTTTTGTAACCCCATCGAAGTTAATTTTTACCTAGTCTTTGTGAAGACGTTCCTATCTAGTATCTAGCCTCACCTTATTTATTTTTTCCATATTTGAGATATTTTTTTCTCTAGAGATGATCACTGCAAGATTTTCCTAAAATATAATATTTTTAATACTTACCTCAAGGGTATTGTTCTTATACTAGCATAAACCCCAATTATTCCTCTAATTTTATTTTTGAACACTCGTTTGTTTATTTCCAACAAAATCCCCCAACAAATATTTGGAATGCATGTTTTCCAAAAAATATTGCTTCCTATGTGCCAATGTTCCCAAATCCTAATTAGAGAATCTATAATGAACCAAGCAACTTTAACTTCTCTCAATAAAATATTTAGAATATTTTTAAAAAATCACAAGTTCCAAACAGGTGGTTCATGCACTTATCCTCATTGTTACACAACACACAAACAGTTGGAACCATAGTCCCTCTTTTGAACATATTGTCTTTCGTAAGAATTTTATTTATAATGGTAGTCTAGGAAAACATAGCAACCTTAGGAATTATGTTTAGCTTCCAAATTCTTGTAATCTTGGGTTTCTATAATGTTACTTTGTCCAAGACTCTATATCCATCCTTCATCAAGTACTAGCCTTGCTAGTTTCTTCCCCAAATTATCTGATCCTCCTCTAAGCCTCTACCTAAATAATAACTCCTTAAAAGGTTCTATAGATATTTACCCCCTAGGCCTTGCATATCTTCTTGTAGGATTTTCCACTCTTGAAAATCATCCACCCTATGAATGTAACCATTAATTTTCTTACCATAGGTTTTGGTTAAATGTTATTTTATATATTTGAAATTTTTGTAGTTCTTTAAAGGCTCATATTGAATCCAAAAGTCTTTTCAAAATTCTATTTTATCCCCCCTACCTACTTTACATTTTATACCTTGCCATAGAAATTTCCTTCTATTGATAATATTTTACCAAAAAATAGACCCATGTAGAGGATTAAAACAATTGATAAAGTGGTTTCTACCCTTAAAGTATTTGTTTTGGATAATGCTAGCCCATTTCCCTAATGCTTCAGTGCAAATCATCCAACCATGTTTAGCTAGAATGAATCTCTTTAGATATCTCAACTTCCTCAATCCAAGACCCCCATTCTATAAAGGTTGGAAATAGGTATCCTAAGCTATCAAATGTATACATTTTTTACATTTAGCTCCATCCCATAAGAATTTTTTTGTAATCTTTCTGAAGTCTCTTCCACTTTCCTTGTCATACTTAATAAATACATGAAATAAATAGAGAGGATTTGAAGTGTGTGTTTAATAAGATGTAATTTTCCTGTAGTGGATAATAGAAAAACTTTCCAACCTTGAAGTTTCCTATTAAATTTATCAATAATCAGATTTTAAAGTTTATATTTCATTTTACCTATAAACCAAGGAAAACCAAGATAGGTGATGGGGAAATTTTCCTTCTTACAGCCCAACACTTTAATTATTTGATCTCTTCTACTTTCCTTCATGTTTAAAAATATAATCTTGCATTTTTTTTAAAAAAAATTTGGCTTGTAGCTTTTTCATAAGAATCAAGGGCTTTTTTAAACTCCAAATATTCTTCCACTATAGCTTCCCCAAGCAAGAAAGTATCATCCAAAAACTATTAATGGGATAAAAATTCACCAATTGATGAATATTTTAGATATTTGATATTACTATCCTTTTGTTTTATTTCTAGAGTTCTTCCTAGAGAATCTGTTATAATAATAAAGAGATATGGAGACAATGAATCTCCCTACCTGATTCCTCTTATAAAAGGAAATAACCTAGATGATTATCCATTGATCATGATTACAAAATGAGGGTTAGAAATACACATACCAACTCATGCCCTCCATTTTTCATCGAAACTCATTTGCTACATGATTTTATATAGGAAATACCAGGAAACCTTATCATAGGATTTGTTCATGTCCAACTTAAGGAACATGCTTAACCCTTTCCTCCTTTGAAGAGAGTGTGTTGTTTCATAAATGGCATTGATACTTTCATTAATCTACCTTCCTGCCACATAACCTCCTTGATCTTCATTAATGATTGAGGAGATGTCTTTTTCAATGAATTGACAAACACTTTAGTAAACAATTTATAAATTGTATTACATAAGCTAATTGGTCTAAAGTCCTATAATTTATCCATTCCATGTTTTTTGGGATTCAGAGCAAGGAATGTATTATTCCATTCTTTCAACAACTTACTACATTCCTAGGTTTCTTATATATTTTTTAATACGTTAAAATAAAATAATTTTTTGATAGCATGGTTGAATATTTTTTATAATAGTCTAAAATAGCAAACACTAATCCAATATTTTTTTCCCCTCATTTATCCACTTTGTAAATCATTACTAAACTATTTATTTATTTTGCAGAAGAAGGGGTTTTGAAATGATCCCTAAAACTTTTACAACAAAGTAGAAGTTTCCAAGAAATAACCAAGAGAAACCAACAAGGAACAAACCCACCTAGGGCAGTCAAGAGATAAATACAAAGTTAAACTAAAAACTAGAAGTTGTTTTGAAAATTGCAGGGACCTCCTTTATTTTGGCTTTGGGTTGTACACAAATTCAACACCTCAAACTTTTAAAAAACTTCATTTGTTATTTAAACCTCCAAGAAGTAAAGAGATAGGAAGGATTATAATTTCTAACATCCATATTAAATAGATACTAAGATCCATTGGCTATCTCTAAATCTATCTCATTTTTCCTCAAGGATTTAATTGATCATCTCCCAAAATTACACTTTATCCCAACATCTATAAATCCTTTTTTAAGACTTCTTGGGTTAGGTCCAAGAAATATTTTCTCCAAGATGGGTTTTGGGGGACATTTATGACTTTTGGTTTTAGGGCCTAGGGACTCTTTCTCTAGATTCATAACCCTTTCAATGAGAGTGGATGGGGAAGGATTTACCAAATTTGATGAAACATCAAACACATGGATATTGAGTTAATTAAAGGAGTTCTACAAAAATAATGGGGCCAAAAAAGAAGGGGCACTTACCTATTCAAAGTGTTTTTGAATATTAGATTTAAAAAAATGGAGGCACATCACGGTCTTCAACCATGGGAGGCATCTCACCTTGAAGGGGAGGCACAACATGACCTTCAACCAAGGGTGGATTCTCACTTTGAACAACCTTAGAACCCAAAATATCAACTTCCTTAACTTGTTGGAACTCAATGGGCTTAGATTCTTGGCTATCTATCTTGGACACATTCTTCAAGGGCTTCTCTTGACTGGATTTACCCTATGAATTTATCCTCCTCAAGGGTTCCTCTTAAGTAGATTTACCATTTGAGATTATCTTTATCCTAGAACTCTAAACCAATTTCTTCATGGGGCATTGGCCTAAAATATGATCATTAGATTTGTAATTGGTACAAAAATTAGAGCAATTCTCATATATAATGTATTGGGTCCAAGACCCTAAGCTCTACGTAAGCTTAATAGAGGGTGGATAATTAGCTTCCAGATCCACATTTATTTGTATTATTGCATAAATAATTCTTGATTTTACTCTAGATGTGACATTTATAGAAATTAGTTCACCCACCATCTTGGCTATACCACGCAAAACATCAACATGCCAATACTGAAAGGGTAAACTAGACAGTATAACCTAGGAAGGGGCCATACTTATTTATGTGTATCAGGGAAAAAATATGGGTTGCACCAATGTAATAAGAGGTCTTGCTTCTCAAATAACCACAAATCTCTATAGAGGACCCGCCTAGAATCCAAATTGTAATTGAACTTGAACATGAAAAAATATTTGGGAAAATAAATTATATCTAGGTAACACTGAGGCCATCATTTGGATAAATCCCACCTCTTAATATCATCTAGATCCAACCAAGCACCTAGAAATGTGCCCATAAAATTGAATACCCCATATTCCATCATGAGCTTAATTAGGCCCTCAAGAATATAAAGGGTGTTTTCAACTAGAGAAATATCAAAAATAATATTTGAAAAATACAAACCTAAATGAGATGAAACTATCACTACAAACAAAGATCCAACACTGGGATCAAAGGTATTTTGGAGTGAATACTCTAGAGGGACCCTATTTATAGGCCCCATTCATAGCACCACCTAGAAAGGAATCCACACCCACTAAAGGGACTGCCTCTCCACTTGGTGAAAACACATGATCTACCATAGAACTGACAAGACCATATTTGGACTCACCTTTTTATGTCACCTCAGAATTTTAATCCATTGTCTTCTCACCATTCTTGCTACTCTAGCCAATAATCGTGCAACCTTAAAATCCATCATATATACCTTACACCATTATAACTCAAAGACAAGTTTAAAAATCTTGAGTCCAACAAAATTTGAAATCCTTGATGTTTATCATCAAGCAGATATGCAGAGCTGGAAGCCATAAGATGCAGTGGGAGACAAGAACACACTATAGATTATAGTGTTTAACAACCACCCCACTACAAGAAACCCTATATTTAGGGTGAATCATCACCACGACCCTAGATTTGGATGCAAGAATCATTGTGATAGCCATCACATCCCCTATATTCTATAGAAAAATATCCACTCTTATTGTAGCAAACCTTAGATTTAGGGTGAATCATCACCACAACTCTAGATTCAGCCCTGCAACAACACTTGATCTCTATATTTAGAGGAATCACTATGATAGCTATCATAGCCCCTATATTCTACAAAAAAATAGTTATTCCCACTACAAAAAATTCTAGCTTTAGGGTGAATCATCACTACAACATTAGATTAAAAAAATGGCTTATGGTGGCCCTTAGATTCAAAGGGATAATCACTGTGATAGCCACCACAACCCCTATATTCTACAAGAAATAGTTACTCCTAATATAACAAACCATAGCTTTAGGGTGAATCATTATCACAACCTAATATTTGGCCCCACAAGAACACCCAGCCCCTATATTCATAGGAAAAATCATTGTGATAACCACCATAGCCCCTAGATTTTGCAGAAAAATAGCTCTACTACAACAAAACATACCTTTAGGGTGAATATTATTGCTGCAACCCCATATTCGACTTCACAAAAACACCTGATCCCTAATCATTAGTGCAATATTACATTATATATTATTTTTTGTTTATTTTTAGTTAAAAAATAATAATTAAACTAATTTAAATAAATAAGTAAATTTTTAAATGACATGCTTTTAAGCAGTTAGAAAAAAATATATTCAAAGAATGGAGTCTCAAGCTCAAATCTTGTCAGATAATATAAACATAATTACCAAAATACTTTATGTGGCTTGTTGAAATACCATAAAAATATTGTAAGGATACTTCTTATGGATTGTTAACATACTATAACAATATTGTAATGGCATAATGCTAGCTCTTTCAATCCCATATAATCCATTTGAAAAAAAAACTATTTTATTTTCATCCCTTTGTGAAGTAAATTATGGGTCCAATATAAATAAAATCATTGTTATACTTTCAATATAATTAATAATATGAGGCATATTGCATGCATATTGGTGTATTTTTCACACATACAAACATTAGACGATATTTGTATCACTACTAAAAATGAAATGTAAAGAATATTTAATATATTTTAATACAAAATGACCAATAAATTTTTTATAATAGAATATTGTTTTTATTGGTTGGAAGAAAGGATTTTTAAAGGGTACTCAAACCTTTTATAAAGTGAGAAATCCCACAAAGAGGGGATACCAAAAGAATAAGAAACTGAACTAAGACGAGGTCCAC
The DNA here is from genome assembly GCA_028583015.1 of Wollemia nobilis. Taxonomy (NCBI): domain Eukaryota; kingdom Viridiplantae; phylum Streptophyta; class Pinopsida; order Araucariales; family Araucariaceae; genus Wollemia; species Wollemia nobilis. The sequence continues at coordinate 5,559,255 of JAQPPZ010001050.1, read as the reverse complement.
AAAGGAGTGAAATTTGAATTTTTTTTCCCAAGTAGGGGTGTCGCTCAAAAAAGAAATTCAAAAATGAAAAACTCCTCACAAAGAATGAGAATCCTACTCAAATTCTTATTTTGAAAATTTTAAAATAACCTTTCCCTAAGGGATCTCTCCAAGATCGATCAAAAAATAAAATATTCTCGAGACCCATGGGTAGAGAAGTATCCTATAGAACTATAGACCCTGTAACACGTTGACATGGATCCATATGATGTTGAAGGTAGTCACATAAAACCATATGAATACAAGGGTGCCTCTTGGCCCATAGTAAAATAAGTTCTCTGAGAGAGCGCATGCCCACAATATGCTTTTCCAAGAAGGGAAATCCACTATAGATCATCAAATAAAAAATCAGGGATCCACCTGACCCTTGGTATAATAACTCTTCGAGAGAGCATGCATCCATAGGCTACTCTTCCAAGAAGGGAAATCCATCTTAGATCATAAAAGGAAAAATAGTGTGCTCTCTTAGATCCTGGTAAAATAGCTCTCTAAGAGAGCACACATTCATAGGATGCTCTTCTATGAAGGGAGAGCCATTGTTTACTATTGAAGAAAAATTGGGGGCCCTCCTAGGCCCTAGTAAAATAGATCTCTAAGAGAGCATGCATCCACAAGATGCTCTTCTAGGAATGGAAAGCCATCATAGACCATTGAAGAAAAAATTGGAGCTCTCCTAGCCCCTGATAAAACAACTATTCAAGAGAGCATGCATCCATAGGATGCTCTCCTAGGAAGGGAATGCTATTGTAGACCATCAAAGAAAAACTAGAGGCCCTCTTGACCCCTAGTAAAATATCCAAGAAGGGAAAGACGCCACAGACCATTGAAGGAAAAATTGGAAGCCATCTTGGCCCCTCATAAAATAGCTCTCCAAGAGAGCACACATCCATAAGATGCTCTCCCAAGAAGGGAAAACTACCATAGACTATTGAATAAAAAATGGGAGGCCTCTTGGCCCTTGGTAAAACAAATATCTAAGAGAGCACGCATCCAAAATATGCTCTTCCAATAAGATAAATTCATCATAAACTATTGAAGGAAAAACAAGGGGACATCCTATCCCCTGGTAAAACAACTTTCTAAGAGAGCACACATCCACAAGATACTCTCCCAAGAATGGAAAGTCATCCCAAACCACCAAAGGAAAAACTAGGGGCTCTCTTGATCCTTGGTAAAATAGCTCTTCGAGAGAGAACACATCCATAGGATGCCCTCCTAGGAAGAGATATCCATCATAAATCATTGAAGAAAAAACTAAAGGTCATCCTGGACTTTGTTAAAATAACTCTTCTAGAGAGAATGCATCCATAGGATTCTCTCCCAAGAAGAAAAAGTTATTGTAGACCTCTAAAGGAAAAACTAGGGGTCCTCTTGGCCCTTGATAAAATAGTTCTTTGAGAGAGCATGCATCCACAAGATGCTCTACCAAGAAGGAAAAGTTGTCATAGACCATAAAAGGAAAAAGTGGAGACCTTCCTAGCCCCTAGTAAAATAGCTCTTTGAGAGAGCACACATCCATAGGATGCTTTCCTAGGAAGGGAAAGCCATAATAGACCACTAAAGGAAGAACTGGGGGTCCTCTTGGCCTCTAGTAAAGTAGCTCTTCGAGAGAGTCTGCATCCATAGGATTCTCTCCAAAGAAGGAAAAGCCATACAAAACCATTTAAGGAAGAAGTGGGAGCCCTCTTGGCCCTTGAAACAACTCATTTTTGTTTTTCTTCTATCATAATACAATAAATTACTTTTCTTACATGCAAGTTTTAAGTAATATGACAGTACTAAATCTACATCCAATATTATACAAATTCTATATCTAACACTTGTACCACTATCCAAAATAACAAATAAATATTAAAATCACCTTTTTATATTAAATTTAAATTAAATAATCATAAAAATTAATTTACATTATTTATATTATAGTTAAGAAAATTACAATACAATTTTTATATGGTTGAGTTTTTTTTATGATAATCCAACATAGTAAACACTAATCCAAGAATTTTCCCCTCTCCTTTCTCCACTTTGTAAATCATTAGTGCATTGTTAAATTATATATAATTTTCTATTTATTTTTAGTTAATTAATTAAATTTTCAAATGACATTATTTTAAATAGCTAAAAAATTAAAAATTATATTCAAAGTGTATCTCTCCAAATTTTTCGCACCCCTACCTTCAGGCTATTGGATCCGCGCCCGGAAGGAGGATGTGAAAAGGATGGTGCGGTACCTCGGACGAGAGGACTTTGCGAAGGTCCCGCATCTCAAGGGAGGTGCATTTTGGTGATTTTTCGACGGATGGTGGGTTCACCAGGAAACATTTGACGGCAGTTTCCACACCTAGGTTTTGGGAATGAGTTTTAGATGAGTTAGTTTTATTTTTAAGCATTCATCCTAGGTTTGGCCGAATGATTCTAACTTAAACTACATGAAAATGCAATTTAAATGCATACAGCAAACAGAAAGGAAAACAGAAACAGAGAATTTGTAGGAGGCCAATGAGGATTACCTGATCCGGAAGTTTGATGGATTTTCTGAAGCTTGAAGCAGTCTGGATCGTCTGTAATTCAACATAATCGCCTTCAATTTGATAAAATCGTCTAAACTGACAGGATCGTCTGCAATCTGACGAATTCGTCAGACGAATTCATCAGAGACCTGCAAAACAACAAACAAATGCGAAATACAAGAAATTTTATTTTGCAAACAAGGGCAAACTATATGAAACAGTAATATGAGTGTTGAACAATATACAAGAACACAAGTAAATGCAAATCACTGTGTTTAGATAGCAGAATATGATCTTAATATGCAAACTAGACAAAATGGGTGAACTCCAAATGCAATATAGTATAAAAATTGAATAGACAATCTAATTTATAACATAAAATGATAGAAAAAAAAGACAGAAGAGCAAACTCCAGGCACTGATTGCCTCGATGTGTGCTGTAGTCAAAATCGTCTCGCATCAGTACGAGATCGTCTCGAATTTGACGAGATCGCCTCCGATCTTGACAGGTTTGTCGGCTGCGATAGGTGCTGGCTCCGACTGAAAACCAGTGGTGTACCTGCAATGAAATGACTATAGGACTAATGCAAAATATGAATTACGATGTTTTAGAGCATAAGGGTTCAATTTGCATAAAAATTCAGCCAGGGGTTGGGGAGGGAAAAGTCTTAGAGTTAAATAGACATAAGATAGTTGTTGGGAGGTTGGAGATCATCCCAATTTGGGAGATCTCCAACGGGGGAAGGGTCCTAACGGCGCAGACACACTTCTTCCCGGATTGGAGACCCGTTGGAATGGATTCCAACTATGCAAATTTAGTTTTGCGACGAAATCATCTAGACATTCTAGTCCAAACGAAATCATCAAATCTGGGGCGATATCGTCTGATCGGAAACGATATCGTCTAACGATCAAAACAACTGCTAAAAATGGCACGAAAAAGGAGGAAACGAGTTTCTCGGTGGTTAACGGGCGGTTTGGGAGGTTAAATTTGAATTTAAATTTATTTACTAAGGTGAATGTAATTATTCCAATTTTACTGCGCCAATTTTAGGGTGCTACATTTTGCCCCCTCTTTAACGAATTTTCCGAAGAAAATGCGTTAAAGATGAGTTCTTCTCGATCTATGAGAAAGCAAAAAATTATTCCCATTTTTAGGCGACGATTCTTGGTCGAATCATACGACAGCTTACTATGGTGCCCCCTCCGTGTTTTTACCCAAATCGAACGTTTGCGGTAAAAACACGAAAAAGAAAAAATTATTGTTGAATTATTTTGAATAAAATTAAAAAAAATAGGGTAAAACCCTAATTCATTGTTACTGTTCATTTTACTGTTTTTAGAGCTCTAGGGAAAAAATGGTAGAGACAGCGCATAGATCTGCAGAGGTCCGCCGCGGTCTACGGGTAAGGGTTTAAACTTAGTTTAGATTGATTTAATTTGAATTTACATGCTTGGTAAATAGATTTTAAGATGAATTTTGAGCATCGCGACCATTTTTGGCCCTCGACATTGTCCGGACGAAATCGTCCCTAGTTCGACAAAATCGTCTCAAGTTCGTCAATTTCGCCCAAGGGCGAAATCAGCGAAAAAGGGACGATTTCGTCAAATTAGAGATGATTTCGACACGCGAAATCGGAGACGATTTTGCTCAAATTTCGGACGATATCGGCCAATAGTGGGCGATATCATCAATTGCAAAAATTTGATATTTAAGTTGCATTATTGATTGCTAAATTTTTTATTAATTATTGTTTGTTGTTTTGGTTGTTTATGCTTGCAGAGAGGATTACTAAAGAGCAGAGAGTGGAAATATAGAGGATTAAGAGATGACTTGGCTGCTCTGACACAGGAAGAGCGAGATCAGCTGGCACAGGCCGGCTTACTACATGTGGAAGAGATGCCACAAGTTTCTACTGACATGGGGCTACTGACGGCCCTAGCAGAGAGGTGGTACCCGGGCTCTTCATGCTTCCAGTTATCGACAAGGGAGATGACTCCCACACTAGAGGATGTATGGAGGATTCTTAGAATCCCCATACAAGGGAAGATGATCACACCTGCGGCCAATCAGGGCCACGCGATGGGATGACTCTGTGGTGACCCGAGCTTTGCCCTGGAGAAGGGCAGAGTGAACATCGAGGCACTGCGCCAGATGCCTGGGGCATCTACACTGACACAAGTTTTGGCTGGGGTGGTTGGTGGACTTTTGTTGTGCCACTAGAGCGAATGCAGGGTACCATGGATGCTGGCAGATGTGATCTGCGACATGCGCGACCATGGCTATAGATTTTCTTGGGGCAGCTTTGTTCTATGTCGGTCATGACAGGGATCCTTTACGGGGTCGTGTACAAGGGCGGGCGATGTTTGGTCATGACATCGCTCCTACAGGTTTGGTGCTGGGAGAACATTACGGTGTGGAGGCCGGTAGGGCTTCCACTGACAGGGGTTGACGGGGAGAGGCCCCGAGTCTTCTACTGGTGGCTCCAGAGAGGGGCACAACGACAGATCGACCTACCGGTGTCCCGAAGACTACTGGATGACTTGGTCCCAGACCAGATCACCTAAAGGCCATGGAGAGAGCATCCAGGGTGGCCAGAGGACGGACAGGAGTTGGCTCGCATCAAGCGAGTTTGCTGGCTATGGATGGAGAGAGGAGAGGTGGAGCTCCACCGTTATGATCGAGTTTTGCGACAGTTCGGTCTACAGCAGGGGATCCCATCTCTCAGGGATTATGATTTTTCCCGGACTGTCTGAGATAACACCACAGTTAGCAGGGCTCCAGATATGCAGCGATTATGGAGTTAGGACGTGGACGATGCCCCCATTCAGCTAGTGGATGGGGACAACGTAGGGGTAGCCGATGTCTACGATGCCTGGTACACAGGCATCCGCCCTCCTCGAATGACGAGGTCTTAGGGACCGATCCATGCAGTTGTGCGTCGGATAGGGAGGCGATGCCAGGCGGTGGTAGAGGCAGCCCGGGGTCACGACAGAGGAGAGCAGAGGAGGCCACAGGCACAGGAGAGGCCATGGCAGAGGGAGAGGGAGAGGAGGGAGGCGAGACCCCCATCTCCACAGAGGCCACCATCGCCTGATAAGGGCAAGGGTGTGGACATTGGAGAGAGTAGCGAGATGGCTACTCTCCGGGTAGAGAGAGATCGTCTGCGAGCTCAGGTGCGAGACGTTACAGGATGCAGCTGCACAGCACCAGGCTGAGGTGTCGCAGCTACGAGACGAAAATGCTCATCTCAGGGCACGAGGCGGAGGGGTAAGCACTCAGGAGCTACTACGATCGGTTTCTCAGACCACATTCTATTAGGCGCTATACTACCAGGCGATGCCAGAGGGCCAGAGGGTACAGCTGCCACCTGCCATAGCAGATCCTATCAGGATAGGGTCGACGAGGAGCTCATCCCGGTCGATGACGAGGACTCGCAGTACCACACATACTGCGATGGGACCACCTCGTCCTCCACAGGGCGGGGGAGGAGATGAGGCCGAGAGCTCTAGAGGCTCTCGAGGCTAGAGGGTGGGATACTGCCATTGATATTGTATTATACTTGTATTGATAGAGGATTGAGTATGCCAAGGTACAGATTGTGGCATACCAATCCAGTTTTGATGATGTATATATTCTATTGATATATATAGATGAGATATTTTTGATCATATGACTTGTCTTATGTGATGCTTATGATGCTTTTTATGTTTGATTGATTGATTGAGTTGATTGATGGAATGATTTTATTGATGATTCATGTAATTATGTCATTTTGAAAAATATTATAACTTGGATTTCATGCTATAAATATTTTAAATGAAATAATCTAATGTAACAAATTGATTTGTTGTAATGAAATGTGATAAAAATAAAAAGAGATTTCTAACAATAATTTCAAAGGACATTGTCGCTATTATAGACCATTTCATGGAGTCGCTGCTCACTCGGTCGTCAAGCTAGTCCCAGGATAGAAATATTGTTAAAAGAAAAGAGTGCTTAAGAGACTGTCTTAAGACTTTGTTGTGATGATGCAAATGATGATGATGATGATTTGTTTTCAGATTTCCATGAAAATATTATTCATGAAATATTGTAAAATGATTTTTGCTAGGCATAAATTCCTAAGTGTGATAAAAATTGTTGAATAATTCCTTAAAAATTATACCATCATTGCAAAATGCAAAGGTTGACATAATGATATGAAATAATAAAAATGTGTTTGCTTTTGAAAAGCATAATTTATGTAATAAAATGAAGTCATATGGTTTTTATGAATTTTGATAAATTGGGAAAAAATATTGTTACAATGGTTTGCGCTAGGCATAGAATATGTAGGTATAGACTTATACCATCATCACGAAGATCAAAGAAATGATAGTTTTATTACATGATTGATTTTTAATGAACAGAAAAGATGAAAATGAGGACTTGCGCTAAGCATAAAATTCCAATTTTGGTTTTGGAATTATACCATCGTTGCAAAAGTCGATAAGATATATATGATATGTTGTTAAATAATTGTACTTGATTATTCCAAACAAGTTGCAAAATAATATTTCAAAGTATTTTGAAGACAAAAATTAGATTTATAAGGAATCCCATGTGCATAAGTGAATTCATTGCCAATCTTGATTTATCATAATGATAGACAAAATCTCTCAAATACAAATGTGTGTGCAATTGTATGGTTTAGTTACCGGTTTTGAGCAAGATACTATGATACAAGTGATTTGAATAAACCAACTAAGTGTTCATTAACCATGATGTAGATGCATATAACCATACTAGGCTACTATGTAGATCGGATTATCAGGAGCTAGCTAATCCATAAGTAGACAGAGGTCTGTACAAAATAAGGTCGCTAATGTGACAGACATATCGCCACGCTAGGAGTTACCCAAGGCCAAGCGGAGTTGGGCACAAACCACCTATTATGGGGCTTACCTCACAGTTTTCGAATAATTGAGAATTCCAGGGATTCAAGCTCATTCACCCTTCTTTTCTTTTCAAAGGGTAGGGAAAGGGATTTTATTTCTTTTCTTGCTTTCTTTTGAACTTTGCTTATTTTTCTTTTGCTTGATAATGCTTGTAACATTGTTGTAATGATATAAAAGAACATTTTTCTTTTCTCTTTTCTTGAATTTTTCTTTTCTTTTTTCTTTTTCTAGGGATACTTGCTCAGATTAGCTGTAGAGCAAGGGATTTTTATTCTGGGTAGGGGTGAGCTTGTCCTTTTGCCAATTCTCAAAGATTCTAGACCATGTGCATGATAGGATAGCAGGGAAAACTTTTCACTCAAGAAATCAGTTCTACTATGTAGCAAAACATGGAAATTACAAATATAATCATTTTATTGTGAAAAGATGTGCTTGGTTTAAGTAAATACCAAGATCAATTCTCTATGCTCAACCTTTATTTAATTGATTTTTGTGAAATTTGATATAAGAGAGATTAGTAATCATGCCAAATAAAATCAAGATATTTATTGTGTGAGTGTGCAAGTGAGGGATGCCAAATAAATGTTAGTTTTATCCAAAATAAGTTGAAACATATAACTGCAATAATTGTACGAAAATAATGATTTTGAGAAATTTTTGAGAATGTTGACTCTCTCTTTATTCTGTATATTGTTTTGGTTTCGAAAGAGTCAAGCATATAGCTATTTTTGGATTTTTATGTTGATTTTTGTTTTAAAGCAAAAGGAACTTTACAAAATAAATGCAATAAATATTTTTGAATATTTTTGAAGATTTTATGAATGTTTTTGAGGTTTTTGAATAAATTGAAAGAAATACAAGATAATGATTTTGAACAAATATATACATGGATGAAATAATCAAATTTATGCATAATAATGTTTGAGATGTAAAATATTCATGGGTTATTTAAGTTCTTTACCATCTAAGGTAGACAATTTATATGCTCCTGATTCAAATTTTGCAGTAATGATGTATGGTCCAAGCCAGTTGGGCTCAAATTTACCTTTCAGTTCTTTGGTTGCATTCGTATTCTTTTGATTTTCTTTTAGAACAAGATCACCAATCTCAAAGGATCGATGATGAACTTTCTTATTATATGCTCTTTTAAGCTTGTTTTGGTATGCACGGAGATGCTCTAAAGCATTGATGCGTTTTTTGTCTAGGAGTTCCAGCTAACTGAGTCTGCCAGCGCAATATTCATCTCCTACTTCGGTGTCTTGAAGTAGCAGAGCCAAAGAAGGAACTTCTAATTCAAATGGAAAAATTGCTTCGGCACCATATACCAAAACAAATGGTGAAGTGCCCGTGGGGGTTCGAACACTAGTTCGATAAGCCCACAAGGCTGGATATAATTGAATATGCCAGTCACGGCCAGTTTTATTGACTAGTCTTTTGAGAATTTTGATTAGAGTTTTGTTAGAAGCTTCTGCTTGACCATTACCCTGAGGATAATAGGGAGTAGACCAGTGATGTTGAATCTTATATTTTTGACATAATTTTTTAACATCTTTATTTTTGAATGGAGTTCCATTGTCAGAGATGAGATTTGCAAGAATTTCGAACCTGTAGATGATTTGATTAAAAATGAATTTAGAGACCTGTGAACCAGTGCAGGAAGCTAAAGGCATAGCTTCAACCCACTTCGTGAAATACTCAGTGGCGGTTATGATGAACTTATGTCCATCAAAAGACACAGGATTAATTTTACCAATAATATCCAAGCCCCATTTAGAAAAGGGCCAAGGAGAAGAAATAGCCTGCAGCTCTTGTGCAGGCGCATGGACAAGGTCAGCATGTTTTTGACACTTATCGCAATGGTGCACATATTCATGTGCATCCGTTTCCATGGTAGGCCAAAAGTATCCTATCCAAAGGAAATTTTTAGCAATGACGCTACCACTAAAGTGTCCTCCACAAGATCCATCGTGGGCTTCACTCAAAGCTGATTTAGAATCTTCTAAATTTAAACATCTTAATAGGATACCTTCAAAAGATCTCCTATATAAAGTATTGCCAATGATTACAAATCGACTTGCTCGTCGTAATAACCGACGTTGGTTGCGATTAGAATCAGCAGGGAAAGTCCCATTTTGGAGGAAATCAAATATGTCTGTATACCAGAGTTTAGGAGTAGTTTCCTTGATTAGAAACACATCCAAAGGCTCTAAGCATGACTTATGTGAAGCGGGTTCCTGGAGTCGATGAATGATGATAGTAGCATATTCGTCGTCTAACTCCAAGGGCAAGAGAGATGCAGCGGCGGCCATGGCGTCGGCTGCACGGTTGCTAGTTCGAGGAATGGCTTCCAAGGTAACTTGATCAAACAAGGCCATTAGTTGTAAAACATAGGCCTTATATGGGCAAAGTTTATCATCTCTGGTCTGATAAACTTCATTAATTTGGTTTATAACCAATTGGGAATCCCCAAAAACTAAGAGGTTTTTAATTTTAAGCGCTAAAGCGGCTCGTAATCCAAGGATTAGAGCTTCATACTCAACGAGTATTGTTGGTGCAAGCAAAGGTTAGTTTGAAGGACGAGAGGAATAAGATGTTTTTGTGGAGATATTAAAATAATACCCGCACTTGACCCCACTCATGCATCGGGCTCCATCAAAGTGTAAGGACCATTGTTCAACAAGGTTTGCCTCTAATTGAAGGCATTCATCAGGAAACTCGATAATGAGGGGATGAGTAGACTCTAAGGGTGCAACAGCTAATTGATCTGCTATGATTTGACCCTTAACAAAATTTTGTCCTATGAAGGTGAGATCAAACTCGCTTAGAGCAAGAACCCACTTGGCTGTGCGACCCGATAAATAAGGTCGACTCATGAGATATCTTAAAGGATCATATTTGGCAATGACATACGTTTTTTGGCTAAGCATGTAATGTCGTAATTTTTGCGTAGCAAACATGACTGCTAGACATAACTTCTCTAACGCTGTATAGCGGGTTTCATAACTGATGAAGGTGTGGCTAATGTAATAATTAGCACGTTCTCATTTTTCATCATCAAGCTGAGCTAACATAGCTCCTAAGGTAGAATCTGAAGCAAAAATATATAGAAGAAATGGGCGATCAAATTTAGACGGTGAAAGCACCGGAGGGTTAAGGAGATATTTCTTGAGAAGTTCAAAAGCTTCTCTACATTCTGTGTCCCAATTAAAGGGGACGTCCTTCTTAAGGAGTTTAAGAAAGGGACCAATTTTGTTCGCCAGCTTATTAATGAAGCGACGGATAGCTTGAAGTTTACCTTGTAAACTTCATAATTCAGATATATTAGTGGGTGCGGGCATATCAGTGATAGCCGTAATTTTGAGAGGGTCAATTTCGATACCACGTAAAGAAACTAAAACCCCTAATAACTTGTCGGATTTAACTTCGAATATACATTTTGCTGGATTTAATCGAATGAGATATTATCGTAATCGATTAAAAACTTTTCTTAAATCGTCTAAATGATGATCTTCAATAAGAGAGCGCGCTATAATATCATCTACATAATCATGTAGGATATCATGCATCATATCATGAAAGATGTAGGTCATAGCCCGTTGATAAGTTGCCCCGGCATTCTTTAGGCCAAAGGGCATCACTTTCCAGCAAAAGGTACCCCAAGGGGTAATGAAGGCTATTTTAGCCTGGTCTTCAGGAGCTATCCTGATCTGATTATAGCCGGAGAATCTGTCCATTAAGGACATCATCCCACTTTCGGCAGTAAAATCAATAATTTGATCCATATTTGGAAGAGGAAAGTCGTCTTTAGGGCATGCAACGTTAATATCTCTGAAATCTATGCAAACCCTAACTTTGGTGGCTTCTTTCTTGGTGACTAGAACTACATTGGAGATCCATTCAGCATAATCAATAGCTTGTATGAAGATAACATTAGGAGTTTTTCTAACTCCCCTTTGACTAGCAGAGCCACTTTGGGATGCATTTTTCTAAGTTTTTGTTTAATAGGTTTAGCATCCGTATGGACCACTAGATGGTGCATGACTACAGAAGGGTCTAGACCTGGCATATCTTCATATGTCCAAGCGAAGACATCTTCATACTCTTTAAGAAATGCAATGTATTGTTCTTGTTTTTCTTGACTTAGTTCTGCTCCAATGTTGATTATGTGAGGGTTGTCCTCAATTCCAATATTAATTTTAATGACATTTTCTACCTCCATGTGTAGATCTCTTTCAAAATTAGGGGGGGCGGGTGAAACACCCAACTCTTGTAACTCTTGTAAAGTTAATTTAGATAATTCATTCTGAGGGTCAGCGGCCTCAAGTTGAGCTATGGTTGGTATAGAACCATCAAAATAAAACCCGTTGTACAACATCTCTTCAACAGAGACATCATGGAAGATATCTCCTTCCAACTCTTCATCGGGGTCATCAATCATTTCAGGGTATGCTATGGATAGCATGTTGCATGAAAATGATAGATTTTTAAGAGGTAAATCAACATGTCTATCCAAATAGTCTTGATAGCATATGAGATGATCATCATCCTCAAAAGGAAAGGGTTGACCCTTACTAGGTAATAGGCCCACACCACATCGGTCAAGCCATGGTTCTACCTCGACAGGTTCTTTCATGCCATTTTGGAAAGGTCCTAAGCCTTTCCCTTTGTATCCCATTTTAAGCATCATGGGTTTAGCTTTAATATAATCGTTGGTAAAATAGCACCGAGCATATCCATCATGATGGGTTTTGATATTCTGAGGGATTCTTCCCCAGTTATATCCTTTTTACATGAAGGTGCAACTCCCGACTTGGTAAGTACTTCCCATAGGTTGTGGGAGGCCCAAAGTACGAGGAGATGGTGACAATTGATTTAAAAGGTCTGAATCTTGCATGAAAGCATTCATTTTTTCTGATATTAAGGTTGTAGATAAGTCTGGTAAAAGATCATCAGAAAGGGCATAAGATGTAGAAGGCTTATTACCTATGTCTTGAGATGTGGAAGGTATGATAGATGTGTCTGAAGGTTTTGAATTTATGGGATTAGAACTTGAAGAATTGGTTGTAGTTTTAAGAGCTTTTTGAAGTCCTACAGTAATTTGTTTAGAAGGTGGTTGATCTAGATGGGAAGATGAAGTTAAAGGAGGAGGAATAGATGAAGTGATGGGTTTATATCTCACAGTTTTAGATGAAGAAGAACTAGGATATGTGGGTGACGGAAGCGAGGCAAAATTGCACTCCAACTGGTTATGCCAATGCACACATATCAAAAGGTCTAGGGTCACCATGAATAGTGACCAACTGATTTTTAAACTCAAACTTAACACATTGGTGTAAATTTGATGGGACTGCTCGCATGGCGTTAATCCAAGGGCGACCCAAAAGTATATTGTACGATGCTGGGCAATGTACAATGAACACAATTGTCTCAAGGGTTCTAGGACCAAATTACAATGGGAGGGTAATGACTCCACACGTTTCTTGTGTTTCGTCATTAAAGGATTTGATAATCATATCAGTCTTCTTCATTTCATCACTTCTAAAACAAAATCATTGGTAGAATTCAAAGGTGCAGATGTTTAGAGATGAGCCATTATCAATCAGGACTCATTTGACAGCTACATCCCCAATTAAAGCTGTAATATACAAGGGATTATCCTTGTGTAAACTGTGTTGCGGGATATCTTTATCCCAAAAGTCAATACAATCAATCTCTCGCGTGATGATAGTATTGGCCATAGCTTCGGGTTGGATGTTTTGAGGTACCATCATCTTGCTCAAAGTAAGCATCAATTCATCCCTATGGGTGGGGGAGGATCTTAATAAATCTAAAAGGGAGATTCTGGCGGTGGTATTAGACAATTGCTCATTAATGTTGTAAGGGGGTTTAGTTTGAACAATAGGAGCATGATTTCATTTATTATGATTTTTCAAACAAATGGAGCTGATCCATCATTCTGGTTTGGTTCTTGTTGGGTATTTTGAGCTTGTTGTCGTGTGACGACTTCGATGGTACCTACAATGTTATAGTGACGACGTTGAAACGGTCTCGGTTGAGAGTTTATGGCTTGTTCATAAGGAAGGACTTCATTAGAAGAAGGTCGAGTAGTGACTCTTCTGGGAAATGGTTCTTCTGGAATGTTAGCATCTGTGATAGGTTGAATAGGATCTGATTCATTTTCAGAACTATTCGATTGAATGGTGTCTACTTCACTCTCACTATCTGACTCTATATCGCTAGAATCAGAAGTTTGAAAATTATGTAAGGGCCTGGTTGTAACCAGGGATAAGGTTGTGTCGAATGTGTGAGAGTCCTGAACAGGTAATTGCCCGCTAATGGTTCCTACATATCGGGTAGGAGGGGGAACATTGTGATGTTCAATTTGATTGGGTACCTCTTTACCATGTCTTGGTAAAGGGTGTTGAAATATGTCTAAAGTTTGATTGGCATTCTAATTTTGATTTTGGGGAATAGTATTTTGGGTATTATTAGGAGGGTTTTGTTTAGGTTGGAAGGCTTGCACTTCCATTTCATTATTGTCAATCAAATCTTGTATTTTATGTTTCAATCTCTTACAAGCATTGGTAGAATGTCCAGGACCTCTATGAAAATCACAAGGTGCAAATCAGCTCTATATCCGGGTATGCTTGGGTCAGGTTCCCGGATAGCTGGCGATTGGATTAAACCTCTTTCAAGAAGTTGAGGTAAAATAGTTGATAAAGGTTGGTTTAATCTAGTGAACTCTCGAGGAGGCTTATCAGGAGGTTTCAAGATGAATTCTTCTGTTGTTTTTGCTGCATTGACATTAGCAATATTTCTGCTGTCAGTGACTCCATCACCGACAACCTGTTTGTTTTTATATTGATTTCTAGATGTTTTCTCATCATCCTTCTTTCTAAGTTGGCCTCTCCTAATGAGGGCATTTTCTACTCTTCGAGCTAAGTATATAGCTTGATCGAAGGTAGTCAAAGTAGCTGTTGATAGCTCATAAGAAAGTTGTTCTTGTAAATTGTTAATGAAAATGTCTAACATTTCCCTATAGGGTAGCACAAAGTGCGGTTTTCCTGTCAATTGTCTCCATCTTGCTAAGAAATCAGCAAAACATTCGTCTTTATCTTGTTTTAAATTGTATAGGTCTTTAATAGTTACATGCCTCTCGATGTAGGCACTAAATTGATGAACAAATGACTCAACTGTTTCTTCAAAGTTTCTTAAGGAATGAGTGGGCAATTGATAATACCACTCTAACGCCATTCCACCTAAACTTTTGGGGAACATTTTTAGTAATAGCAAGTCGTTATGCGATATGTCGTGACATGCTATCCTAAACATGCGAAGATGTTCTATGGGATCTTCGGTTCCTTTATAGATAGGCAGGACGAGCATGGGAAAATGTTTAGGGTATGGTTGAGCTATCACTATGGGATCCAATGGTTGGCTACAAATCTCTCGATAATTATACGAGGGACGGTAGGGATCTATCTGGTCCATACGTGAAGCCAATTGTTTCACCATACCTTCCAAACTACTAGTTTGCCCCCCATATTGATTCGGTGGGGCATTGACATAAGTGTTATGGGCGTAGGATGGAGGAACATGTAGATTAGATGCCATGTTACTATTGTGTAAAACATTGGTAGGAAAAATATTATGGAGGAGTTTTGAAGTTGGATTGTGTTGTATTGTAGATTGTTGAAAGTTTGTATTTGGCTTTGTTTTAGATTTTTGTCTATTTAAAGCATTTTGCTCAAAAATTTGGAGGAAGGAAGTAGTGAAGGGAATTTTCTTTTGTGCGGGAGTGATTTTAGGTTGAGTAACAGGTTGCTTAGGAGGTTGGGTGACCTGTTGTTTGGTCATGGCTTGGGCTATAGTGACCATATTCGCATTGGATGGTCCACCCTTATCACTTTCTTGATCAATGAAAGACAAGGGATTAGTTTGCATGTCAAGTGCCCGTTATAAGGCTTCTTGAGCATCACTAATTTCTCCTTTATCCATACGAACAGCCACATTAAGGACGTCGATATGTTGATTAAGAAATTTTTGAAAATGTTCTGCGTTGTCAAAAGTGATGCCTCCATTTGGAGCTATTCTAGGGGACGAAGATTCTTTAACACTTCCTTCTTGTTCCTTATCTTCACCTAAGTCTTCATCCGATTGACCTAGAGTTTCACCTTCCGGATTTGTATCTCCAAGAAGGACATTTGGGTTTTCGAGTTGTATTTTGTAGCCAATCTTCTCCTTCTCCTAAAATTTCTTTACCATTCCTAAGTTTAGTCATGGTGCTAAGTTTTGATTTCAGCAAATATATATATATATATATTTATATATATATATATATATATGCAACAAATTAAAAGGTATATATTTATATATACCTAATGCAATATTGTAAATGAAATGTTTAAGTTTTTTACTATGTTTTTTGATTTTTTGATTTTGATTTTTAGTTTTTTAGTTTTTTAGTTTTTCTTTGAAACAATATAATAAATACAGCAAATGAAACAATAAATGCACACAATAATAATAAGGCTGAAAGTAGATGAACTAATATTCTATGAATAATTTATGAATATCATTAATAGGTTCAAGCTGTTCAGGGGTCATGCAATGTTCTTCTTCAAATTGAAATTTTTATTTTAAGAATTTGATGAAAAGGGCTATGGTGATATTGTCTATCTTAGATCCCGGTTGGAAATAATAATTCTCACGACAATATTTACAATATAACATAGCTCTAGGAGTTTTGTTCCATATTCTCCTAACTATAATATCATCTTCTAAGGAATCTATATGAACTAGAAATGGGCGCACTATAATGGTGCTTTCAATATCTTCCCTGATAGTTAAACATTTTGCAGATACAAGAGCTCTCCTATAGGCTAACCACCTATGGCAAGATCTCTAAAGTTCATGATAGAACACTAATTGATGAGGATCCAGGATTCTATCCAAGACTAGCCTCTTAATCTGTTTAAGTTGTGTGGACCTAGATGAAATGATACTAAGTCTCCTGATAAGCTCGTCCCACAAGGATTGATTTCTACTTGCTTCAGGGACACTAAGGACATAATTAACTTCTATGGCCGCTAATTGGTTTACTACGTTTATAGTAACTGCTAACCTCTTTTTAGGAGCTACCATCTAAACATGATTTTGAACCTTAAATGTTTTAAAATGCATCTAAGTTTTAGTTGTTCTAATTTTTTTTTTTGTCTTTGTTTGTTTTTGTTCAAAAGGTTATGATGCATTCACGTCGGGTTCACCAAAATGTATCGCTCCAAATTTTTTGCACCCCTAACTTCAGGCTATTGGATCCATGCACGAAATGAGGATGGGAAAAGGATGGTGCGGTACCTCGGATGAGAGGACTTTGCGAAGGTCCCGCCTCTCAAGGGAGGTGCATTTTGGTGATTTTTCGACGGATGGTGGGTTCACCAGGAAACATTTGATGGCAGTTTCCATGCCTAGGTTTTGAGAATGAGTTTTAGATGAGTTAGTTTTATTTTTAAGCATTCATACTAGGTTTGGCCGAATGATTCTAACTTAAACTACATGAAAATGCAATTTAAATGCATACAAAAAACAGAAAGGAAAACAAAAACAAAGAATTTGTAGGAGGCCAATGAGGATTACCTGATCCAGAAGTCTGATGGAGTTTCTGAAGCTTGAAGCAGTCTGGATCGTCTATAATTCAATAGAATCGCATTCAATTTGATAAAATCGTTGAAACTGATAGGATCGTTTGCAATCTGACGAATTCGTTAGACGAATTCATCAGAGACCTGAAAAACAGTAAACAGATGCGAAATACAAGAAATTCTATTTTGCAAATAGGGGAAAACTATATGAAACAGTAATATGAGTGTTGAACAATATACAAGAATAGAAGTAAATGCAAATCACTGTGTTTAGATAGCAGAATATGATCTTAATATGCAAACTAGACAAAATGGGTGAACTCTAAATGCAATATAGTATAAAAACTGAATAGACAATCTAATTTATAACATAAAATTATAGAAAAAAAATACAAAAGAGCAAACTCCAGGCACTGATTTCCTCGATGTGTGCTGCAGTCGAAATCATCTCGCATCAGTACGAGATCATCTCGAATTTGACGAGATCACCTCCGATCTTGATAGGTTCGTCGACTGTGATAGGTGCTGGCTCTGGCTGAAAAACAGTGGTGTACCTGCAATGAAATGACTATAGGACTAATGCAAAATATGAATTACGATGTTTTAGAGCATAAGGGTTCAATTTGCATAAAAATTCAGCCAGGGGTTGGTGAGGGAAAAGTCTTAGAGTTAAATAGGCATAGGATAGTTGTTGGGAGGTTGGAGATCATCCCAATTTGGGAGATCTCCAATGGGGGAAGGGTCCCAACGACGTAGACACGCTTCTGCCCAGATTGGAGACCCGTTGGAAAGGATTCCAACTATGCAAATTTAGTTTTGCGACGAAATCGTCTGGACGTTCTAGTCCAGACGAAATCGTCAAATTTGGGGCGATATCGTCTGATCGGAGACGATATCATCAAATGGTCAAAAAAACTGCTAAAAATGGCACGAAAAAGGAGGAAACGGGTTTCTTGGCGGTTAACGGGCGGTTTGGGAGGTTAAATTTGAATTTAAATTTATTTACTAAGGTGAATGTAATTATTCCAATTTTACTGTGCCAATTTTAGGGTGCTACACAAAGAATGAAGCTTAAAGATCAAATATTATTAGATAATATAAACATAATGATCAAAATACTTTATATGGCTTGTTGAAATACCATAGCAATATTATATTTTAATTATGTAATACTATCTATTTCAACCACACATAATTCATTTGAAAAAAAAAGAAAAAAAAAACTATTTTATTTTCATCCCTTTATGAAGCAACTTATGGGTCCAATCTAAATAAAACCATTGTAAAATATACTTTGTTTAATATCTATAATATTTATTTTATTGAATTATTTTATTCCATTTTTTAGTGGGTTATATAGAATTGAAATAGATCCCACCCGTGTTACATCATAATCACATGATGGTATTAAAGTAACCTAACAATTATGCATGTATTTTTTAATAATATTCAAGCCTTGGCATGTTCCCCCAAAAAGACAAGGAGTTTAACCGATTGAGCTAATATCATTTTATTAGTATATTATTCATTTTAGAAGAATGTATCTCAATAATAAAAATAATAATAATAAAATTCAAGATAAAATATTAATTTTTTTTAGAATAAATTCATATGATAGGGATTCCTATTATTGTATTGTTTACAATAACTTTTAGGAATAATATATTAGAATTTGTGGGGATAAGTAGTTGTGATATATATATATACAAAATACCAAATGGATTACTAGATTAAAAATCATTATAAATTGGAGCTTAGAAATACAGAAAGTATCATGGGTTACATTATTTTATGGTATCAAGCCACAAAAATAAGAAAGGAGAAGTTTGTCTCACAAATTTTATTTTAGCCAAGTTGATTTTTTCTCTTAAGTAGTTAATGCCAATATATATTGTTACTATATAGTTAGTCTTGGTGTTATAGTATTGTGTTAACTAGATTTTATGCAGGCAATAGCCAAACGGTTTAACAACCCTCTAATTCAAAGTATTAGTTGTTCTTTTTCTATCTAACAAGAAAATATTTATTTTTATAACATACAATTAATTATAAATGGTTTTATTAATAAAACCATTCACTTAAAAGAGAGGGCATTTGGACCAATAACAATTAGAAATCCATATACCGTATTCATATATCAACTCCTTAAATTAAAATATATGTAATAGGATAAATAAAAATTAGAAATGCACATATAATAGTTTATTTACCACACACTTGAGTCACATAAAAAACATCAATAAATAAGTTTTAAACTAGTAAGAATTATAACCCATTCACCAAGAGTTTGATTCAAATTTCATGTTTATAAAAAACATTCATATTCATGAACCAAAGAAAACACATTATCAAAAGAAAAACTAAAGATGATCTTGGATAAGATTGAATTAGAATTATACTTACAAACACAAAAGAAAAAATAGTATTCAAGTCTTTTTTTGTTTCGAGCTTCAATGAAAGTTAAAGTCTCAACCCCTAAATCATCATGTATATATATCTAAAATAATGAGTTAAAAATGTAATTAAACAAATTTGGAGTTAGTTAATATAGAAATTGTATCCATCTAATGTGAATATTTGAAGTCAAATCATTGCCATAAATTATAATACATTGGAAACCAAAAGTGGCAATTGCAAAATTTTCTTCAAGTGATAACTTAATAGAGATAAAATTGTTGAGATAGCCATGCATCTTGTCATTATTGAATGTTAGCTCTATGGACTATTAATATATTTTTTTAGATAAAATATCTCCATAGATTTAATCACCTCATTCATCTTGTCTAAAGGACTTTAGACATTTGGCTTGTATTGTTCTTCTTCTGCTTCAATAATATAAGTCATAACTTTCAAATATTTCACATCCCTAGTATCCACTTCTCTAATGTATGGTTGTGAAGGATCTTCTTGGGCAATAATTTTTTATTAGGAAATGGGAGGGGTTTTGAAATGGTCTTTGAACATTTTACAACCAAGAAACAAAGGCTTCCATGGAGGAACTCAAAAAAATTAGAAAAGGGGTTGTCCCATGTAGGGGACTTAGAAGCCAAGCATAAAACCACACCAGTAAATAATATAACTGAGTAGAGAAAAATAGAAACCAAGAGAAAGTAGAGAACCAAGAGAATAGGAAGAAGGGGTTCCCACCCGAGCTACCTTCTAGAGTATATACTATGAAATTTGAAAACATGGGGTCTAGAATAGTAAAATTTCAAAGTCTAGAAAGCAGATCCTGCCCATGTCGTCAATGAGAGGATGGATTGTAAAAATAAAAAATGTAACTTGGACCATGACAAAGAATAACCAATATACCAACATATTCCCACCTATAGGGGAAATTCAAAAATTAAAATGGAGCAAAGGCGACAAACAAAAACCATCCAATTTATAAAGTGAAGAATTGAAGAAAAATTATAGGGACTCCCCCATTCAAAATCTATAAATTAAACCACCTCATCACCAAAAAAACAATAGGAATTTGTAGACATCATGCCTCAAATAATTAGATTAGAATATTTAATTTGAAACCTAGAATTGGATTTGTTTTCCTCCACCAACGAATGGGGAAGGTTGTGGCCTGAAGGAAGATAAACTTAATTGATTTTTAAAACTATCTTTCCCTCCTTCCAATTTTGGGATCAATTGAGATACATTATCTATCTTTGTCTCAATTTCCCTTTTCCTTAAATATTTATTGTTTTTTTTTCTTCTTGTTTTTTGGCATAGGAAGGTAAAGTCCTTCCTTATTTTGGACTTAGGAGATTCTTTCGAGGTCTTACGAACCTAGGATTACCCTACCTAGATTACTTGATCTTGTTTTTTCCTTTCCTTAATAGAGGAAGGTAATTCAAAAATTTTCTAACTCTAAAATGCTCCTAGGGAAGTGTGGGGGAAAGTAGCTATAGAAGATTTCAATCTATCTTGTTCTTCTTCATCTATTTCCTAGGAAACCTGATCCTAGGTTTCATGAACTCCTTTTAATTCCTAGAGAGAATATGAAATTCTATCCTTCCTCAACTTCCTGGAAGTATTCTTGAGGAAACTTACCTTCAACACGGGCTTTCTTCTCTATATTTTTCTAAGAGGAACATGAAATGAAAGAGTGTTCTACTTTCTAACAGGTTGAACATAAATTAGGTCTATTTTCATATTCTATAGGTTGAATCCAAGAACCAAGGTCAAAGATGATATCAATATATTTTAGAATATTTACTTCAATATCGATATTAAAACACATCCTCGTAAAGATGATTATTTACTTTGCTCTTGTTGTTGAATCAATCATGATGATATCACCAATAACCTTGGTAATACCTCTCAAAATGTTATCATACCATATATGGAAGGGAAGACCAGGAAGTTTAGCCCACAATGGTATTGAGTTAATTTTTTTAGCACTTATTTTAATTTAGCTCCCATTTTTTGAAGGAAAATGCTTCATTTTCCATAAAACCAAGGTACTTCACCTAGAATCTAGCTCATGTCATATTTATAGTTTAACCTAATGAGGAAAAGGATTTTGGGAGGACAAAAATTTTCATAAGACCTTGCAGTCTCCATTTAGAGTAAGCCCAACTTTTTATGGAATCCAAGTCTAGCCAAACGCCTAGGAATTTACCCATAA